>JAREYC010000001.1:220967500-222217500 GCA_030015325.1 Cryptoblepharus egeriae
GGCAAAAAAAATCTTTACAATGAGAAATCCTCAAGTTAATCAAGCTTGCCCTAACATTTGGGCAAGGCTTTGTTGGTTTAAGGAAAGAGGAAACTTTTCTAAAGTTGCAGGTATTGAGTGAGAATAATAACTTCAAAAAGACATGTAGTTGTGTCACTGGAGTGGGGGATTCAAGTGGACCCCCCCAGGTGCCTTAGCCTGGGGTGATAATAGACACTTAACCCAAGTCTTTGTTGAGTTCCATGTTTGGTGGTGGAAGGATGGCAGCAGCAAAGAGCATAATTCCTGTTTCCAGCCTGGATCCACTCCCTGAGGCTCCTCAGACTTACTCCAGGCAAGAAGCTGACATACGTAGGTCTGCAGAGATGCTTTGACTGCTATCTGGTCACCACCATTGCATGCAATGTGCTGTCAACTGGTGGGAGTTAGGATTGGGCCATGAACATGCTTATAACAATAGGCTATATTGATGATCTCAGAAATTCTAGAAATACTTTGACAAAATTGTGGGGTACAGCAACTATTGTTTCCCAGGTGTGATAAGTCAGGGCAATCTATTATAAAAATGGCTGTTATATGGAGTTAGTATGTATTGGGACACTAAAATAAAACTGAAATAATCTCATCAATAACAGCAAACTTTCACATTAAAGAAACAAACAAGCCTCTGCCTAATTGCACAATCCTTGCTAATCAGTTGTGGGAAAGAAGAATTTCTCCTGTTCAGACATGCGCTGATAATAGCAAAAAAATGTAAATCATGCTACTGGTGCCAGATTTTTTTTATTATGATTTTAATCATTGCGACTGTCAAACCCATGTCTAAGGTTATAAATATTGTCTGTTAAAAAAAAGTTCAGAGTTTCCAGCTTCCTTATGTTTAAAGTCTGACATGAAAATTAGTTCTAAGAAATGATACCATCGTACATATTTTGGATCTACTGTTTTTATGCAACAACACAAGACTACTGAATTATTTGTAGAGTAAGCAGATATTTGTAAATGGCACTTTGGATATGAAGATGGGAAACTTGGACTCAGGTCTTATCTCTACCACAGATTATTTGATTGCAAATAATTTCTCAAAGCGTCTATCCTCCAGTAATAAGGTGGGAACATCAAAGATGAATATTACAGTGTTTGCTGAATTGATTAGTAATGACTTTCAAGATCAATGTTATAGAAATGTCAGCAATGCATACACTGTATGCATTATTCATGTTTTATTTCTTTATGGGACATATACGCCACCTTTCCAATGCCAATGTAAATGCCCAAGGCAGCTCACAAAGTTTTAGTTCCTTCATGCCTGCTCACAACAACCCTGTGAGGTACGTGAGGCTGAGTATCTGGCCCAAGGTCATTTTCATGACCAAGCTGGAATTTGAACACAGATCTTCCAGATCTCAAGTCCAACTCTCTAACCACTACTCCATCCTTTCTCTTATCTACTCCTACGATGATAGCACTTTTTGTTGTGTGGCTATTTTTAAAAGAGAGCAACATCCCCTTCAAATCAAGGTGATCCTGAGATGCTCTTGTGCCAGCAGAAGCTCATGCAAGTGGTGGAGCATGACTGTCATTGATTTCCTGCCCCTTTGTGCCATAGACATGCATGCCACATGTCATGCTGTTACAGGGGTTTCCTGACCCTCCTGGCAGCAGAAGGTGGCAAAGGGAGCATGAAAGCCCATGGAATGTGAAGTAGAATAGCAGTGGCTTTGGCTATGCCTTGTATACCAGTGATGCAGGGCTGGACTGGGCCAAGGAGGAAGAGAGGGTGGTTGTGATTAGGGGTGTTGGCAAGCAGAACATACAAAAGGCCATCTGGTTCAAGCTTAAGGTCCATCTAGTCCAGGATTCTGTTTCCCACAGTGCCTTGGTGCCTCCAGGAACCCAATTTCACAAGCAGAAAAGAATGCATCCTCATTGCTCCCTTGCAACGGGGATTCTGCTATTTAATCTGGTGGTGGGACATGGATGACAAATAACCAGATAAGGTTGTCCTTCATGAATTTCTCAGATCCCTTTTAAAGTATCCAAGCAAGTGGCCATTCCACAGACTAAATAATATGCTATGTGAAAAAGTATTTCTAAGTTTCCTGCCAAATGGATTCACTGAATGCCTTAGGTTATTTATTTATTTGATTAATTGATTGATATCCCACCTTTCTGCCCTTGAGGAGACTCAACTGAGCTCACATGACAAATATACAATTAAAAACAGTTACAATAACAATAAATTTTTTAAAAAGATTTTAAAACGTTTATTAAATACACCGGATCACAATAAATTCAATTAAAATCATTTTTTAAAAAACCCTCCAGCCCTCAGCATTCATTAAAAGCTGTTTTTTAACAAAAAGTGAGAGATGCAAAGAACATTGTGAGAGATGCCAAAAAATTTCTTTTTATCCAGTCTCTCTATATATCATTTATAGTTTTTATGGATGAATTAGCAGTAAACTTCAGGGTTTTTCAGTGGATTATGGGTTTTTGTTTGAAATATAAGACAAAGCTGGAGTTCAGGGGCCCCAATTTTTTTATGATCTCCTTGGAAAAAAGGTCTACCAACAAATGCATATAAAAATGACATTGCAAATATTTACCTTAAAGGGATATGCATCTCAATAAGGTAAATTATGAAATGTTGCTTGAAAACCTTCTCTTAATCCCCCTTTCATTTCTGCTCTGATGATGACCATAGATGTCTACATTCC
Source organism: Cryptoblepharus egeriae (assembly GCA_030015325.1). Taxonomy (NCBI): domain Eukaryota; kingdom Metazoa; phylum Chordata; class Lepidosauria; order Squamata; family Scincidae; genus Cryptoblepharus; species Cryptoblepharus egeriae. The sequence continues at coordinate 220,970,221 of JAREYC010000001.1, forward strand.
CAGTTCAAATTGGCATCTATGCACATAAAGATTCTATAAAATGGTCCTCCTGCACAGGAAATGTCAATTAATAGATGGTGAGCCCTAAAAGTGAAAAACCAGAATGCACTATCTGAACTGTATGTGATCATTGGGAGTCATGGCGGGAACACTACAACTGTATTTATGGGGTAAGCCTGTGTCATCTTTCTAAAAGTAAAGCAATGAAATTTTAGAAAGTGCCTGAATTAGTTCCAAAGCTTGAGGAGAGGATGATATTTAGACAGATGCTTAAAGATAAGTTGGGCCCATGAAACAGAAACAGGCTTCTAATGAGAGTGGAGGACTGTTTGGAATATTAAAGGTCAAATGATGTAAAATAAGACACTCTTGTCATGTTGTCATTACCTAATTAAATAATGGGTCACAGGACAAAGGTCTTTCTTTTTCAGCATATTTGGTATAGGAGGGGCAGGATAATTCTCTGTAATTTCCCCCTCCAAACATACCGAATGTGTGAACATCCGTGGCCATACAGAATGCTAAAATTGCCCTGCAGCAGCTAATGAATAGTACACCTTAAATTCCTAATTCTGTTTCTTGCTTGATGAATGCTTTGAAAACATCTTATGTAACTTGTAAGGGGAAAAGACAGAATAATTACAGTAATCAGAACATCGCAGGCTGGGCCAGAACTCAGCAGAGGGTTACAAAGAAGTTGCACAAGATAAGCAGAGGTTTGGCCTTCTGGGAATTAAGGATGATAAATACAGTGGGTCTTTCTTTTCCTAAGTCTATTATGCTGCATCAGTAGCTTTATGAAATCTCTTTGCTTTCTTTTTGAGTTCCCCAGGATGTTTTCATACCTTTCTGCCTTCATCTTTCGGAAGTTATGTCGGATTTGAATATTCATAACCTGCCCTTTCTTTCTCCAGATGTTTCTGCATGACCCCAAATGGTTATCATACACCTGGGATGTTCATCCACAAAAGCTCTTATGCAATTTTTACTCTCAATTATTGTTTTGAAGGTATTTTTATTTGTCATTGGTGAGCTGCACACCCTTTTTGAAACGGCATCTTTCTCAAAGGAAACTGAAGATTATGATTATGCACTATGGTGCAGTTGTTGAATTAAACAGCTTGTTGAATTTGGTGACTGCTCTGTATGCACAGATCTGATATCAAACTCTGAACAAGCTTTTGTCTGGTAACCCCCAAATCTAGAGTAACTACGGGAGCACATAGGAGACTTTACATGCACCCATAGTTACTGCACCACCTAGTGAAAACCTATGGGAAATTCATATTGGAATCCAGAGTAAGTTGTTCTTACACCGGAGCAAGGACTCCCCGTAGTTACTCTGGATTTTGCCCTTGGTCTGGTTTGCTTATCTGCAACAGCAAATGTATTGCATTTTTTATTTCTAATGATTGAGAACCTTGGATAGTCACAGTAATCTTAATGCTAATTTCTGATGTGAATTCATCTATGGGTTGATTTTTCCATGGATAGTCATCATTTACATATTGATTAGTACACATGATTAGCCAGCTATGGATAAATTTTATTATTGGTCTGGCAAGATAACAGTAATCTCAGTCCTCATAATGACAATTGTGTGCTAAGGATAAGATTTAAAGAATGATCAAATGTTCTTATATTCTTACCTTGATGCATGACATATAACCTGGATAAAATATATCAATGGAAGATTCATGTCTCTATAGTGCATTTTTATTTAAAGTTCTTAGAAAAAAAATGAGGCTGTAACTTGTCCATCTGTTTTCTGCTGTCTTGAAATAATTGCTGGTAGATTAAACTTCCTGGCACTAGATGGTCTTTCTCTAATCATGTCCCATCATCCTCATTATTACTCCTCCTTGTGGGGTTTAAAAGCTTCCAATATCTAATTGGAAAACCAGGCTGATTAAAGACATCTCGCTTAGAGAAATGGAAGCACTGGCAGTGTTTCCATTATTTCAGAGAAGAGAACATTAAATTGTCTTTTTAAGTGAGTAGATTACAGACAGGACATCTGTAGCTTGTAGGGAATATTGATAAATGTGGGGGTACAGAATCCCAATTCTGGCATTTTTAATTTTTATTTTTTTTAACACCTGCCACTTATGAGATGAGGCACACCAGGATAGTGGGACTAATACAGAGGTTGCCAGATGATTTGTGAGGCCAAGCACAATAGTCATCAATGAGAACAGGTATGATCCAGCAAAATTTAGCCCTTTTGCCTTCTCTTGATGTGAGCAGTGGAGCTAATCACATAACTCTCATAGGTAGTTTAGCTGGGTGAGACCCCTAAATGGCAGATATACATTCCAGAGTTTGAATGTTAAAGACTCAAACTTCAAATGTGCTTCTACATTTTATGGGAAAGATTGATAGCTTTGTGGTAGTTTAAATTATTTGCTGGTAATTCAGCTGATGCTCAAACTTTGGAGCACTGTAGACAATACAAGACACTTTGAACCAATGGACCGCAGTGGAGGCAGCTTCATTATGTTCAGCCTCCTTTTCCTCTTCTCCATTTCCTTCACTTCTTTTCATCCACTTCTCCCTCCTTTTTTTCTACCTCAGGAATGGTTGGATCATGAGACTTGGTCTTATAGTATCATTCATCACATGTTTGATGGCCCAGTCCTAACCCATGTTGAATCATGCATGTTGAATCATGCATGTTGAAGTCACTTGTGTGGGTTGTGTTGCTGCAAACTGCTTTGAGGACATCTTGCATGTCTGGGTCAGAATCATGCATGTTAAAAGGTTTTCAATTTTTAAAATGTTGAAATTAAGTACATGAAACCAATATATATATTTTTTCTTTATTTTAACATGTCCTACATTTGTCCCATATTTTGGGGGGTGTCCTACATTTTTTAACTGGGTAGGAATTTTGGCTTGAGGGACATGAATTTTGGGGAGATGGGGGGAATTTTGGGTTTGGCATCTGGTCACCCTGCATAAGGTCACTCTGGAAGGAGATCAGATAGTACCAGGAAGGGGTGTGATTGGCAGTGGTGCACACCAAATCCTGAGCTCTCGCCCTCCTAGTCCTGATCTGCTGGTGCAGATCTAGTCCTAGTCCTGATCTGCTGATGCTGGTGCATCACTGATTGTACTGAGGCTTACCCTGGGGCAAAGGGACAAATGTCCTCAACCTCAGGAGACCTCCAGCAGCCAAAAATCACCCACAGGATGCAGTGGAAGTTGTGCCAGTACAGCACTGCTACATTGCCACACTGGGATTCAGGTAGGACTGGGCTGATCATGTGACTTTTTATCCATGTCATTAAGGGCGCAATTCAGAGTAACTACGAGGCGTCCTTGCTCTGGTGTAAGGACAATTTACTCTGGATTGCAATATGAATTTCCCATAGGTTTTCACTAGGTGGTGCCATAACTATGTCAACGTAAATGCCTCTTATGTGCTCCTATAGTTACTCTGGATTGTAGGGTAAAGCTCATTACCTTTGTTTAGCCTTTTGTATGGAAAGGAATAGAAATTAAAAGAGTTTTGGATGCTTCTGAAAGGCACTCTCTGTGTCCATTGGTGTCGTCCTGTCCCCCCCACCCCAATTCCATTATCTCTGGAATTTGGAATCTGCAGGGGATCCTGGAACAGATCTTCCATGGAATCCAAGGGCCCCACTGTATTATACAATGCCCAATAATGTGAATTATTAGCCACAGGTATCCATATGGACCTACTGCATATTGGGCACAGCCATTAGGATATGGATGTTATATTGTGTCTTGTTGGTGAGCTTCTCTTGACAGACTTTTGGGTCATTGCCAGGGACACAACACTGGATTAGATAGACTCTTAGACTGATCCAGAAAGACAGTTCTGTAGCATCTGCAGAGCTAACCCAAAAGTAAGATATTACTGTATGTAGCTTTTGGGGGGAGGGGAAGTAAGATGATTTATGAGAATTAAAGTCTTGTTAAGCATATAGAAGTCCAAACAAACTGATTGAAATGTTTCCTTACTTGACCTTAGAAAAAACTTCAGATTGCACTAAGGTATGTATTGTTCATACAAAACAGATGACCTTTTGGTGACACCAGTTGAAACCTTTTATTTTCACTCTCACCCCAGGCAGGTTAAGATCACTTCAGGTTTTCAGGGCTAAAGGCTAATAGCAGTACTAATCTATGTTGGGCAAGAGGACAATTACATTTTCTAGATTACCCTCCAGTTATATTATGTGATGCATACATAATTTAACATTATGTTTTATCTTATTATTTTGTCCAACAGCAGACAATGGAAAATCCTGCTCTTGGGATCAGAGAAGAAATACCATAGATTTTGTTAGGGAAATCTAACCTCACTCTTTCAACAGGCCACTGATGACACAAAGAATAATTTGCTACTTTAAACAGTTGCATAGGCATGAGTGAAGAACAAAAAAAGGATGCAATCCTAATTTTACACACCTGGGAATAAAGTTAATTAAATGGATTTTATTATGGTCTTAATTCCAAGACAATTTTCATAGGTTTGAGGTGGGATTGCATACTTTTTAAGTAACTCCAAGCTTTTGCCCTTTATTCTGTTAATTTTGCTTTTAAATTGATGTTTTTATTGTATGTTTTTATTTAATTACCATAAGCCGCCTTGAGCATCTGTTGTTTACACAGGGTAATCAGGATATAAATCTTTTAGGGCAAAATTCAGAGTAAGTATGGGGAGTCCTTGCTCCGGTGTAAGAACAACTTACTCTGGATTCCAATATGAATTTCCCATAGGTTTTCACTAAGTGGTATAGTAACTACAGGTGCATGTAAAGTCTCTTATGTGCTCCTGTAGTTACTCTGGATTTGGGGGTCAAATAAAAAATAAATGAATACTACAGGAACTTTAGATGTGGCTGAAATTTCAGATGAAGTTGAAATCTCATTTTAACATTCATGATTTTCATGACTCAAATGAATATTATCACAAGTAGTAATTTCTGCTTTATGCAGCACAAACCTATACATGCTTACCTAGAAGAAAGTTATACTGAAATCAATTTAATGATGACTGATGACTGTCTCAAGCCCCATAATACACTTGCGTGTGAAAGAGGCTTGAACAGGACATTAATTTGGAACAGACCATGGTCTGTCACATGCCAAAGCCATGCCAAAGTCATGTAAAGTAGAAGAACCTCCAACTTTTGTCCAATCCAGTGAGGCAGAAAGGTTTCCCTGACTCTCATCGCTTTGGGTGCACAAAATAGTTGGCATCTCCAAAGGTCCAAAGCAATATATATGTGGAACTGTGCTTCACTGACAGATAAATCCAAGGAAGATCTGTATGTAGGTGGGAATGGATATGTCTTATTGGTTTCACCTTTGTGTGTGTGTGTGTGTGTGTGTGTGTGTGTGTGTGTGTGTTTTGATGTCGTTAGTTAGAAAGAAATTGTAAAAGTAAATCCAGCCACATGTGTGAAATTGTATTTAATTTCAATACATATCGAACTGTATGTAATCAAGCTGCAGTCCTACCCTAGAGTAAGCAAGTAAGAATCTAATAGAATTTGCTTCTGAGTAGTCACACCTAAGATGGGGCTCTCAGACTGTCAGTCCCAGCTTAGTGTATCCTGATCAGCAGTAGCTCCCCTGAGTTTCAAACAAGTGACTATCTGCAATACTGGGAGTGAATCTAGTTTCCTCTGACATGCTAGGAGCATTTACCACTGAACTCTCTTGTAACTTGAATCCATTTAGGCTTGCAGAAGAGGTGGCCAGTGAAATGGTTTGCTAAGAAGAACTATTACTGTAGGCCAACTGATGGTGGTGGGAATTTCTTCCTTCACTATCCATCCTGAAAGGCAGCATTGGGAACACTCACAGCTCCATTCAGAGGTGCAGTTGCTCAGTCTTGTTGAGCACCCTTGTTGATGCCTGCAATTGATGCACCAGTTTCTGATCCTTTCAGCGTCTGTATTTTCCCAGGATGCTGAATTGCCTGGTAACTCTCCATCATCCCCCCATGTTTGGAGGTAAAAGCAGGAATTATCTCCAACCCCAAAAATTACTCTGTAACAGTGATTAGGTGATTTTACTAGCAAATTACTTTGAAGTTAAGTTGATTCTTTTGTGGAGCAATAGCTAGTGTGCTGGACTAGAAGGCCACAGACCAAGGTTCAAGTCCCTACTCAGCCTTGAAGCTCAAAGAATGACCCTGAGACCCCTGACTGATTGTTAGTCTTACCCTACAATCCGGAATAACTATGGGAGCACATAAGAGACATTAAGTGCACCCATAGATTCTGCACCACCTATGGGAAATTCAAAGTGCAATCCAAAGTAAATTGTTCTTACACCAGAGCAACGACTCGCTGTAGTAACTCTGGATTGCAGAGTAACTGCAATCTAAGAGTAACTTAGCTAAGTTTCTGGTTTCCTGTGAGAATAACAAGGACTCTGAGCCATGTGCATCATCCTGCGCTCCAAGGAGGAGTAATAAAAATATGATTAATCATAAAATAACTTGGTTGTTGTCTGCAATAAGTAGAAAAGAACAAATTGAGCTGCAGTTGTATGGATTTCATACTTAATAGATAAAAATGAGCAGGTTCCCAGCTCACTTCATTCAAAAGTTCTCACAAGAAGTATGTTGCTTTTTAATGCAAAATCTGGGCAAATCAAACTCTGAAAAGAAAGTGAATGCCTCAACTGAGCAAACACAAGAAGGCAAGACTGTGGGTGTCATCTGTCTTGAAGAGAGAGAAAGAAGGAGGGGGGGGGAAGCCCTCCAGCTGAAAATTGCATAATTATGTTTCTCTTACCTAAGGCAAGTTCTGCCAGTGAACCATCATCAAAGGTATGCATTTAAGCAGGAAACCAGCATTTCTGGCTTGAAAGAAAGGCAGCATTATCTTTAGCTTGTTTACTTTAAGCTGCTCTGGTGAAGCTCGAGCATGAACATGGGGAATTTGCCTCACTTACAGCATGGGGAGAAGGAGAAGAGGTAGATGAAGGAGGGAGGCGGGAGGTAGATGAAGTCCATATGTCAATAAGCTATGGAGAAAATGGCATGTCTCCACGACTGGCTTAGGAGATTTCACATACATCACTGAGCAATGCTGAAGGATATTATCTCTGGGCCAATAAATCCCAGTGTTTTGCTGGGATGAAAAGGATCCTTCTTATTCAGAAGGGCAAATCTTGGTACAGAACCTCCACTTCTAATCTTATGAACTGGGAGCACTGGTGGGGCCGAGGGAGTGTATGCTGAATGCATTACGTTGTCCCTAGATATAATCTCAAGCAAAATGTGAGGCCCTTTTTGGAGGATCCCGTTAGGCAAGACATCAGAGGATTTGTGTTCATATTGGCAAGTCTCCTAAAATTCCTCATGGGGAGCTCGCCCTTGGGCTGCCATTGAATTCTGCCTGAAGCACCATTTTCAGGACAAATTGGCTATGCCTGCTTGGGCAAAAAATTGAAAGAATTTGGAAAATCATAGGTTAAAATAAGATGCAAAATAAGGAGAGAGAAGAAAAAAGGTGTTTCCCCCACTTTCAGAATATTAGCAGTCATCCAGAGACATGTTGACAGCAGGTGAATAAAATATACTTTATCACACAATGTGGAATTAAATGAATGAATGGATGTTTTTTTGTTGTCACTCATGTGGTGAAGGTGTCTGGTGCAGATAAATGTAATGGAGTACTAGACACATCTCTGAGGGCAAGAACTGTATGAACGACTCTTGATTATGATGGAAACATGGAATTTTCACGGTTGAAGAAACCCTGCAAAATGTGGATGCCATTTTGAAAGATACCTGCAAAATTTGCTTGCTTACCATCTCGAGAAGCACCCTGGATCAGATAGACCTTTGATCTGATTCAGCATGATTGACTGGCAGCACAATCCAGAGCAACTAATCTGTCCACATAAGAGCCCTTGGTTTACCTTATCTATCACTAGGGTGGTGCAACTGCAAGATGCTCCACCCCAGTTACTCTGGAAGAGGCTTAGGGCAGAGCAAGGCAACATAGGGTGCCCTAAAAGAGGAGGACCTGCTCTGCCCTAACTGCTCTGCCCTAGGCAGTTCAGGAGAGGCATGTTGAGGGCATGTTTAGCATTGCCTAGGGCAGAGCAGTTACTCTGTATCCAGAGCCTGTTTCCAAGGCAGAAATGCCCTCTTCCAGCTCCTCAGAGATATACCACCACAGGAGCAGGTATAGTAATGAGTAGACCCATAGGGGTCCATGATAAGGCCCGAGTAAGAATGGCAGTGCTGACCAAAAATCTGAGTTCTTGGCCAGCCTAGCTGCAACCCCTTCCTCTCAACCTCAGGATATGGAACAAACTACGGCTGCCCACAAACCTCAGGATACAGCAGGCCACTCCAAGAAGCCCCTTGTATTCACTGTAGAATGTACTGGCATCTCATCAGGGACTCCTTATAAGGCAGGCACCCAGTGGTGTCACCAGACTGGTGCGGCTGGTGTGGGCTGCATTGGGTAATGCACTCCGTATGGGGTGATGTGCCGGAGGAGTTTGACTGTCCTTTGGCAGGCCCCGGGCGTCAGCACCCCCATTCAGGCCTGCTCCAAGGCAGAGCAGCAGCCAGAAGCTGCCACTTGTCTGAGGAGCTGGCCTGAACGGCCATCTGAGGTGCACTGCGCAGAAACACACTGAGCATGCCGAACAGCTTCAGAGGAGACTTCCTTAGAGCAGAGAAAGTCCACGCCTCGGCACGGCCATTCGGCCTCACTCAGGAGGCAGAGTGGCAGTCGAATGGCTTCAGAAAGAGTACTGCACAGGCACCAACTCTGATGCCTGTACAGTCTCCTCTGAAGCCGAAAGTCTTCAGAAAAGTACTGTGCAGGTGTCAGAGATGGTGCCTGTGCAGTACTCTTCCTGAAACCAGTTGGCTTCAGAAACAACTGCGCAGGCGCCAACTTTGGTGACTGCGCAGTCCAGGTAGGGGGGTGAGCGCATCCCAGGGGTGACACACAGACTTCTGCACCAGGTGATGCGCAGAGTTGAGTCACCACTGTAGGTACAACATCTGTTCCTAGTTAAGTGTGATCTGAGGGGTGTCTCCTCAGGAGCAAGTCTTCCCCTTGTGTCAATTACTTAACATGCTATGGAGCAGTTAGGGCAGCCCAGGCTTCCTGACTCTCTGGATGCAGCATAACTTTCTGCTCTGGATACAGAATAGTTAGGAGAGAGCAGTTAGGGCAGAGCGGGCTGAATTTGCTCTGGATTGTGCCCTTATTTAATCTACCTATAATGCCTAAAGGAACACTGCAGTACAAAAACCAGAATTCTTCAAATTTCCTTATTAGCCATGATGCTATTCATTCATTTACATTTTTATGTGATGTCAAGGAGCTCAGGGTTGTGTACATAGTTCTTCTCCTTTTATCCTTACAACAATTTTGTAAGGCAGATGAGGCTGAAAGATAGTGACTGGTCCAAGGTCACCTAAGAAGTTGCATCTGGGCAAGGATTTGAACCTGGTTCTTCCAGGTCTAACACCACATCTTGAAATGCTGGCTCTCCGCAACAAAAACTCAGGTTTGGCACATGAACTCCTGGCACCTGAGGCTGTGACCCAAAAGGCTGCTGCCCCTCCAGCTGGGATGAATGTGCAGGCGTGGTTGAGCTCTGGAGGCAAAATGTTGAGCACAGTTTGTCTCGGAATGCAACTGGGACTCCCTGCCTCCAGTCTGGGGTTGGCCCTGGGCAGCCCAGCAGCCAAGACACCATGGACTGGCACTGGGCCATGGACCGGGAGATGAGGACCCCTGCTGTAAGGCATTTCTGTGCCACTTCTGGGGCAGGGGATTAAGCCAGTGCACAGACATGAGCCAGCCTCCCCACACCACCAAAGGACTGAGAAGACAGGTGAGTTATGATGGCCTACATTGGTTGGGATTGTTCCCGAAATCTTACAGTCCAATCCTAACCAACTTTCCAGTCCTAAGTGTAGCCATGATTTAACAAGCAGTTTTTTATCTTAAGAAGGGCTCTGTAATCACCCTGCTCTGTAGCTGCATTGGCAGTGGAAATGCATAATGGTGATTATGTGGTTACAGTACATTAGTTACTGAGGCTGGAAAGCTTGGCTGAATATTTTTGTCTCTGAATCTGAATTACCATGTCATATGCAACTCAACATGGGGGAGGGCAATTTTAGCCTTTAGATGAGAGGATGAAAGTGCAGAGCATGTGTTGAATGATTGACTTCCAGATATAATTGAAATGTGTTGAAAGAGTGGAACGTTAAAAAAATTATCAGAAAGCAGGAAACGCCTATGGTCTGGGAAGTTATTCTGACCCCTTGCTTGCTCAGTTCTGCAACTTTTGCTGATCAGTGATGTACTTTTTTGTAATGGGGAAGTTTGGCCTCATAACAGTTTTATAGCACAGCATTTTGATATCAATTCTGACATTTGTCTCTTATGTGACTCAAACTGATTTTTTCCCCTGGAATTTTTTTTGGGTTGATTATGAAGAAAGATGAGTGCTGTAAAGAGATTAAGTACTGAACTCCAAATAGCTCCATGAAATAATGACTTTGCCTTCCTTCTTATTATCTTCTTTAAAACGAATGCAGTTCTTAGAAACAGCAAACAGAATTGCTTTCAAAAATAAACCTTGATTGCTTGCATAACAGACTTTGCTTTTGTTACATAGACATGCTTTTTATGACATTTCCTTTGAAAAACAATGTTTTAAATGAAGGGAAAGGGAGTAGCAAAAAGGGCAACATGAAGTAAGACAGAACTTGTGCTGAATGTCAGGAAAAGCATCCTTGACAACGTGTTGCATTGTAGTGTTGAGTGGCCTCTCTGGGGAAAGGGTGGAAGCAACATAGCTTGAACTGATTCCTTGCCAGAGAAAGGGAGTAATGCTCACATGAAAGCGGTATGGCACATGTCAGGCTGCTCATTCCAAGGATGCGCATCCTTGACAGGGAGTTCTAGCTGAGTGCCAAGAAGCCTCTGGAGGGAAGTGGTAGACATTACATAGTTTGAGATCAGTTGGTGCCAAAGTGTAAGGACATACAATACACTGTATTACATTTGCCAAATAGATCCTCCAAAAATTCTGGAAGAGCCACTGCACTTCTGTTGTAGGAAAAAAAGATAATGGTCTTGATCCACCCAAAGATTCAGAGTCAAATGTCTTTCCTGATGGCTAGACTAAGACACATCACCGAAGCTACTTTCTCCGGCTAATTGCATCAGAAGGTTCTCTTGAAGGTCCTCCTATGATTGCATGAAAAGGGTCTCTTGATAGTTTCCAAAGAATATATGAAGCTGCCATATGCTGAGACAGGCCATTAGTCCATCATATTGTTCAGTCTGACACAAGATATACAAGTTTGCTTAAGACCACTCACACCTGAGGTTTATTTATTTACCAAGTCCAGAACATCTTATATTAAAAATTTTAAAAGATTAATTAAAAAAAATTAAAAATTGAGGTGAAATCTAAGCAATACATTTCAAGAATATAACAAGTTTGGATTTCACACAGAAACACTTACATTCTCTTTGAGGTCCAGAAAATAGCGGTCTGAATCGCTTTTTCATTGTTCATTCATATGTTTAAATTAACCACATGAAAGCAATAAATATATGTGTTTTTACCTTTTATTTTGTCATTTTTCCTTCATTTTTCTTTGCTGTCCTCCATATTGGGGAGGCCTTGTCCTTTTTTAATGTTAAGAAAATGTTCAGGGCTCTGCACATTCCCCACATTCGCATTTTCCATCTCCTGTAATGTAGCCCCAAGTCTAAGTTTTTCTTACATTGCGCCACCCCTGTTCTTAATCTGTTCAGTGTTTTCCATGTTTCATATGGGAGATGGTACCCAGGCATGGGTTCTTCCCTGAAGTTGGTCCAGCTTTTATTGTGGTGTAGGCTGCGCCATAATTCCTCTTGGTGGGTTTCTGGAGTTGAGACGATTGGTTCTTTCAAACATAGGAAACTCTTTATTTCAGTCATGGGGGATGGGGCTTGTGCCCATACATGGGATGCCGAGGGTCTGCTTGCTGTTTATATCTTTCTTTTTCTGCTGCCACTTGTCTCTTCTCATCTGGGGGTGCAATACCCAAAATCTGATAAAGTTTATCAGTTGGCATTGCCTTTAAACATCTTGTCACAATTCACATTGTTTCATTAAGAGCGGTATTGACATGCTTGACATGGGACGAGTTCCACCAGACTGGCACTGCGTAACCTGCTGCAGAGAAACTTAAGCCAAGAGCTGAGGTTTGAAAGATTTCGGGTTGTGCTCCCCATGTGGTGTTGGTCAGTTTCCTAATGATGTTATTCCTGGCACATACTTTCTGTTTTGTAACTTGGCAGAGCCTTGAAAGTGAGTGTTTGGTCACCTCACATCTTCGTTTACCTGATGTTCCAGCCTCCGCTATTAACACTCCTTGGACTGGAAGGGAAATGAGATCTAAGTGGAAGTCAAAATAGCCCCTAATGTGGGCATGATATGAAATGTGGCCATATATATTGCAGTCATATATAATGCTTAGAGGTAAAATGAGAACTACGCCAGGCAGACATCACAGAGCTGATGGCATGGTGATGTCAAGACTTCCCCATCCTATGGGTTGTATCCTTAAGCTATCCATCTCCAAATGGAAGACATTTCCAGTTGCCCAAGAGAAGAGACATATTTCCCTCATATTCCCGACATAGGATTGGGCTGTTAGAAATGTTTATACTTACAAATGCACTCCCCATAGCTAGTTCCCAAGGTCTAGGAGACAATTCACAGGAGGGTGGCATGCAGCCATGGCAATGGGGAGCTACAGTAGGAAGGAGGGATGGGAAAATAGAGGAAACATACAGAGGAACAGCTTAGGATAAAACCCTATAACTCCGGCACTGGTGTTTCTGATGCTGAGAGAAAACCAGTACGTTTCTTCAGGCACTAGGAAACCCACGTAAAGCAGATTCTTCCTCTCAGGTTCTTAGCCAGTTGCAGAATGTGGAGGCATCTCCTTCCTGGATGGCTCAGAAGCTGAAGGGCACTTTTCATGGGCTTTCCAGTGCCTGAACCAACTTACTGTTTTGCCCCCATTTCCAGAAACGTCAGTGAACTCTTGAGCCTGGTTCCACCAGTAAAGAAATGGGACTTCAGATTCATGGCAACCCTGAAGAAAAAATATGGAAATCCATATCATTTGCCAAGATGGATCCTATCACAGATAAGCACTACCCTGAACAGCATCAACTCTAAGTGCTTCTCAAATAACTCACGATTTATTGACCTCCAATTATTCATGTCTAGGCATTCACAAAAGTCTACTGTAATTCTGTACATGGCTTTAGTTCAGTGCTCAGTTTCCACTTCCATTTGCTTGAAATGTGCAGTTGGTTGGCTTATTTATTTTATTTGGTTAACAGACCTCACTGTGTGCATTTGATCTTATTACGGGGGAGGGAGGCGTGTGCAATAAATCCTATTTAATATGGGGCTAGATAAGTACATTCCATACTTCACAAACCCGCTCACAAAATTATGCCGTTAAACTATTATTTTTACTAACCTACCAAAAAAAGAGCACCTTGAGAAATGTAACTTCTCCCCACACCCACCGACTTACACAAAATTCATTAAACCCCCTCTTTGAAGCCTCTTATGATATGTTTTATTACGGATCAACAAACCGCTCCTAGCCCCCGCTGTCCATGCCGTTTGCCAGAAATAAGCACAACGAGCATATGTTTAGTACTTAGGAACTGTTTTGGAAACTTAAAAAGCACAGTGTGAAGAGGAAAATGTAACCTGAAACCATCCCTCTCCTCCCCCTTGCACTCAGACAAGCAGACAGCCACATCATGTGTAGCTGGCTGGACCAGACTTGCACAAACTCTGGAAATGTCTGGCAAGATAAAATGTACCTTCAGCTGGAAAAAAGTGACTCAGGAGTCACGTGATAGTCAGAGCCTTGCAAACAAGTTCAGAGAAACCCATTCAGCCTATGTTGATGGACCTGGGACTGAAAGTAGGAATTGTGCAGCTGGGAACCTGAGCCTCTTCACCGGAGTTTGCAGAACGTGTGAATTTCAAAACTGTTTTTAAGCAAGTCACTAATCAGCAGTTGTCAAAGACCGCCAGAAATGATTTCTAAGGTCTGGTCAAAGACCTTAGAACATGTTTTCCAGGACATGTCCTGGATTTTACCACTGTGTTCTGGGAAAAAAAATCTTCATTGTCCTCCTTTTCTTTATGCGCAGACAACATGTTAAATTTTTTGTAATTAATAAATTTTATGTTATAGCCTGCAATCCTAAGCTTCAGTTAGGCTGGCCTAAGCCCCGGCATCAGTCCTGAGCTGACCTGGGGGAGTCACAAAAGTGCTGCCACTCCCTGGGGAAGTGTTAGGCCAGTAAACAGACATGCATTTGCCTCCATACATCTCCACAGGAACGGGAAGACTGATGATTTGTGCTGGCCTAGGTTAGGATTGCACACGTATGTTTAAATTAACCACATGAAAGCAATAAATATGTGTTTTTACCTTTTATTTTGTCATTTTTCCTACATTTTTCTTTGCTATCCTCCATCTGGGGGGGCCTAGTCCTTTTTTTTTAAGTTATAACAAATGGTCACCCTGGGTCACCTTCCATGTTATAAAAGGCCCAACACCTATAAAAGGACATTGGCAATATGTCCATCCTTATAAAAGGACAATATAAAAGGACATTGGCAAATAACTACCTCCAGCTAGCTTGTTTGTAGCAGGTTTATAGCAGACTAGATCGTAGCAGACCAGATCATATCCTGGTCTGAATCCTGTTTGGATTAAGGGGGAGCCATTTTTAAATTCTGTCTCAGCAATGTAAGTGTAAACAGCTGTAACTGGTGTATTTTGAGTGTAATGTTGTGCATGCTTTAGCCTGTCTTAATTGGCTTTTCATGAACCTGGCCTTGTGCCCTCCTGTACAGTATTGACTGTTCATGTCACTAGGTCAAGGGCGGCAATCTTTTCTTCACTATTCAGGACACTTTTTATATTGTAGGCCTAGGACAATCAGGTGGCTCTGGGTGGTGCAAGCAGTTAAGATGCTGTGCCTGCTAACCAGCAGGCCAGGGTTTGAGACTCGGGTCGGCCCTACAAGACAGGGTGAGCTCTTGTCCTTAACCCAGCTCTGCGATGCCAGCTGGATCCAATCGTATTGGCTCTGCCTTTCCATTGGACTAATTCAGTGGCGTGGAGAGGGGGGATTTGCTGCTTGGGTAACAGCCTATCCTCCTTAACAATCCATCCCAGGCTTTCATGCTTCATGAAGCGTATGCAGCACCAAGCACGATACCATAGTCTTTCAAGACTGACGGAGGCCTGCTTTTTTTTTTTTTAAGGACAATCAGGGTGTCGATACTAGCAAGTTGTATTTTTTCCACATGAGGAGTAACCTTTTTTTTGTTTCACTGCTCTCATCTCACTGGGATGGGCAAATCCTAGCCTGGGATCCTTTTACAGCCCTCAGGAGAATCCCAATTCAGCACCTATGGAGCCCCGAGTTTCCAATAAGACTCTGGCCTGTTGAACACTATTGGAGCCTAAAAAGGTCCACATCGCACCATCCTTAATTGTCCCAAGTGTCTCAAGTATTTTCTGCTTTTTCTTGGGTATTATTTTAATCCTCTGATGGCCTCTCAACCAGCATGACCATATAGAATGGAGGACAAAGTGCATCTACCTTTAAGCACTATATAGAAGAGGGAATTGAGGCAGGTGCTGCTTTTTAAACCCTTCTGTGTTGAGCTACACCTGCCTCAGTTCCCTGTACTATGCAGTACTTAAAGGAAGAGGTTTTCTGTCCTCGATTCTGTATGTCACCCTCCTCTCAACAATATATTTCTCCATGTGTTTCTGGCGTGGTTTGTATATTTTCACTGTTCAAGAGGGGAGTGGCAAATAATTTATATTTTGCATTTGATTTTACATGCCTGTATTATAGGTCTCATGCATGGCAAGTCGGTGTCTGATGCTATTCCACTTTCCTTTTGCCTCCCCAACCCGTTTGACCTATTGCAGATCAGGAGGCTTGTGCAGAGATAAGAAGAATTAAATTCTGTTTCCCTGCTGAAGGCTCCTAATCCCCCCTCTCCACATATATCACACATATTTTTGGTGCAGCTGCACCAGTGAGGAAGCAAAGGATAGGTCTTGGCTCTGTTACACATTTTTGGTAGTGATGGTGCACACTGAATCCTGATCTCCCTCCCAGGCTTGAACTGGTTTCACAGATCAACTCAGATTTGTGCCAGCAATTGGGCAGCTCATAACTCAGCTGAATCATGGAGACTGCTGGGGGGTATTCAGGGGCAAGGAAACTAATGTTCACCTACGTTTAGGAGGCCTGAAACAGCCAAAAATCCCCCATGGGATGCCGTGAAAACCATTCTGGTGCCATCACATCACTCCATGGGGATTTATTTAAGATTGGGGTATGCTAGCATTCAAACAAATTTCTTCATTAGCTTCCATATATGAAAGTTCCTTTTATTTTCTTTAATGTTTTCTTCCATTTAAGCAGCATCACCAGCAAGTTTAGCTTAACCTATTAGGTTGTAACTGTTAAGAAAGGCATTTCCCAATGTCACTAAATATAGATCTTAGTTGACTCAGACATCTTGCTGTGTTTATTTGAATTAAAATTTGGCCCAGGTTTTTATGAAAACTCTGCACAAATTCAGCAAAAATATTTGCAAAGCATTGAACACATTTTGTACAAGGCTTCAGAGCTATAACAAGCATCAAACTCAAGCAATGAATTAGACAGGAATAGTAGACATCTGTGATGTCTAATTAATAATAGACATCTGTGACGTCTAATTAAGACGTTTGTGATGTCCCAGCTAAATTCATCAAATATCACACATCAGCTTAAAAACCTTATTTGTCCATTATTTCGTGGCAGTCAGATGGTGGTACACAGTTCCTGGCAACTGATACCCACTTCCCACTCATTTCTGTCTGAAACTGGGTTTGAATTGGGACATCACCAATAATTGTTAGCACATCTGGCAATCTGTTGGACTTTGCTACCGGCGGCTCGCAGGGCTTGAAGGTTGCGCTCACTAGAACAGGCTTTATATGCAGTTAGAGCTCTCCTCTTTTCCTCAAGGGCTGGTGTCATCTCCTCCGAGTGGGCTTCAAACCGATCTGCTGTCTTTCTAACCTGCTTACCAAAAACTGACAAGGCGGTAGTATAAACAGCATTCTTGAAATGTTCCCACCGTTCAGAAGCGTTTGCCTCAGCCGGGCCTGGGAGAATTTCCTCGAGTGCATGGTCAAATTCCAACACTTTTTCCAGACTGCGGGTCTTGCTGATGTTAATTCGTGGTCTTCCTTCCTTCTTTGAGTGATGCAGCCTCTTTGCTTGTAATTTTACTCTGCTGCACACCAAGGAGTGGTCAGTATCGCAATCAGCACTCTGATAGATACGTATGATTTTAATGCTGGGAAGGCTGGAGCGCCTGGTGAGGATCAAGTCAAGCTGATGCCAATGCTTTGATCTAGGGTGTCGCCAAGACACTCTGTGTTGAGGCTTTGTGTTAAAGAATGTATTGCTAACGCAAAAATCATAATAGCAGCAAAACTCTAGCAAGCGTTGGCCATTTTCATTCATCTTCCCAATGCCAAAACGACCTAGACAAGCGGGCCAAGAACTATGGTCAGATCCAATTCTTGCATTAAAATCACCAAGGATAAACAATGGTTCTTTCTCAGGGATTTTCTTGAAAGTGGCAGCCAGATCATCATAGAATTTGTCTTTGGATTCTGCTGAAGATGATAGTGTTGGTGCATATGCACTAATAAGAGTGACCAACCCTACTGATGACGGTAGCTGAAGAGACAGAATTCTTTCACTTCCTCCAGTAGATGGAATAATGAGTCCAAGTAGGGTGTTTCTAACTGCAAAGCCAACTCCATATTCCCTAGTCTCACTTGAAGGATTTCCCTGCCAGAAGAATGAGAAATTTCTCTCCTTAATAGATCCTGAGTCTGACAGCCTTGTCTCTTAAAGGGCAACTATGTCCATCTCCAGTCTGCTCAGCTCCATATCAATGACAGCTGTCTTATGTACGTCATCCAGTTCTCACAAATCGTCAGAAAAGCCAGGGGTCATTATCTGAATGTTCCAGGTGCCCAACTTAAGGGCTGAAGTTTTCTTATGTTTGTTGCATGGTGCTCAGTTGTCGATCTGCTTGTCAGTTTTCACCCTAAACCCCACGCACCCAGTGAGGTTAACAGACCGTGGTGAGGCAGCATCTTACTGGCTGGTGGCTGCCCAGCTTAAGGCAGGCAATAGCTGCCCAATGAGGCATGATGACCTCTCCCACTGTCGGAAGTAGCCCCTGGCATCACGCTCTTTGCCAATCGAGCAATGACTTATAATCGGTAACTGCCACTTCCTGTATTGTTTCCACGCTGTACGTGAGGCTGGAGTTCCTCTCCAGAGCACGAAGGCCTGGGTAGGTTATTATGGGGGATAGGCTGTTACCCAAGCAGAGAATCCCCTCTCTCCATGCCACTGAAATAGTCCAATGGAAAGGCAGAGCCAATACGATTGGTTCCAGCTGCATCGCAGGAGTTACCAGAACATGACTGTAACACAGTCACGAACTGCTTTCGGGACTCTGGCTCTGGATTTTTCCTTGAGGTTTACACCTGAAGCCTTTCCCATAAATGGGTATACCCACAAGGCAGCGGAGGTTTAGTGGGAGTTTTCCTTCTCCTAGGTAGGAACTTACATTTCATTTCATATACATAGGAACATACAATATGTGAAAAAACTTCCCACTTGTACTTTCCTTGATACTGCTGAAAAGTATATTTTTTTTTGCGGGGGGGGGGGGGGGGGGGGGCAAAAGATACTGTGGACTGAAGAATGTAGAAGATTGTCAGATCAATATTAGTATTCTAACTGAAGGTTGATGGGTGAATGCAGGATCTTTTCAGTAGTGGCACCAACAAAGGATGTCCTTCTCCAAAGAAGTGTACTTAACTCCTTCCCTAAAGGCATTTAGTAGTCAAGACAATGCAGTTCTGGTGTGATTTTGGTTTTGTATATGGCATGAACCTGGCATCAGATTAGAAATTTGATGACTCCTATATATAACTAATTGCAGTTCTGATATATTACTAAAACTTGGTTGTTTAGTTTCATTTTTAAAAACTGAATTTTAATATTTTTAGCCAACTTATATATATATTTTGAATGTCTTATTCAATAAATATTACCAATGAATGAACTTATCTCCAAATATGTTCACCTTATAAACAAAAATTGCTTTATTATTGGGGCACCCAGCAAGTTAAGGAATTCTCCTTTTCTGTTAAACAGTTGAGCAGGGAATTCTTTATTTTATTTTTTTACAGGAATTCCCTTAAAGGACGAAAAAGATTTACAATGTACTTTGATGTAATTTATACGACAAGCGACAAGCACATGCTAGTGTCTCAGCCCATTCCAGTCAGCAAGATCCAGGCAGTGCAGGTTTGATCAACCTCATCCTGTCAAGTCAAGCAAAACAAAAATCAATCAATAAATAGCAGGAGTGGGAGCACTTAAAATGAAAAAGGAGAGCCCATTTCCTGCAAAGGGAATGGAACTTGCAAAAACCGCTGCCATTTTGAGTCTCCGAGAAAAACACTGCAAGGAAGTGAATTCTCAGTATTATTTCCTAGAGAAATACATGGAGAATTCAACCCTTTCTTTGGTGCTACAGTCGTCTGATGGGAGATGTATGGTGTTGATGCTTGAAAATGGGCCTTTCAAAGACGAGTCTAGGTCAAAACCAGCCTGACCTTAAGACTCATATTTCCATCTGGACTCCATCAATAGTAAACCCACACAAGGATACACTTTCAGTTTTTAAAAGGCCTTTTATACCTGGTGTTGCTAACTTGCAGCTCACAGTTAATCAATGTGACCAAATATTTTCATTTGAAATGTGAAGCCATGAAGAGTATCGAAAGCATGTGCTTAAACAACTGTCCAGCAGTCCGAATCATGAGCAGTTCTGATCCCTTATACAAATATACCCTGACTTAGGACCTAGGATGCGACTGCAAGAGATACTTAGAAGCATGGAACAAAAACCTGGATACATAGCTTATCCTCTTGGATCAGCAGACTAGTAGTTCCAAAACTTATTGGAGCCATGGTACCCCTGCACCCTCCTCTTGTGAGAGCCAAGATGGTGGTGTCCAAATGTGTGTGATGCAAGATTGCTGCACCTGAGAGAGTTAGTAGAAAGGGCAACCTAATATATCCCACGCACTGTGAGAAGCTTACCAGTGCCCCAGTGACAGCTATGTTGAGTGTGTTTCTTTTTAAAAGCTTGATTTGTCTTCTCACACCTAATTGAGAGGGAGTAGTGGTAGTAGTAGAAACTAAAATGCTGTGTTTCTTCCAAGCTGGCTTCATCCAACACTATTTTGTCTTTCAAAAAGCTCCAGGAATGACAATATACCATAACGTGGAATGGAGTGTGAAAAGGGAAGGGTGTTGTTCAGATTCATGGTAGACTCTCGAATTGGCCTGTTTAGTCATAAAAGACGCTGTTTTAGGACCTCTACTTCTGAGCACGATACCATAGTCTTTCGAGACTGAAGGATGCCAATGATGTTAGACCAAGGTGGCCAAACGTTTTGGCAGGAGGCCCACATCATCTCTCTGTCAGTGTGTTGGGGGCCAGAAAAATTATTTACATTTCAAATTTGAATAAATTTATATACATTTACATATAATGGTGACACCAAATATAAGGGTTATTAGAAACAGATACTGGTATTACAAGGCTTGCCCAAGGGCCAGCCGGATGGGTCTTGCTGCAAGCCAAATTGAGGCTCAACACAGGCCGCATCTGGATGTGGACACCCATGGTCTAGAACAGCGGTCTCCAAACATTTTGGCAGGAGGGCCACATCATCTCTCTGACACTGTGTCAGGGGCCAAAAAAACTAATTTACATTTCAAGTTTGAATAAATTTACATATAATAATGTATTGGAGTGGATTAAAGGGCTTGTCCAGGGGCCAGATAGAGGAGTCTTGAGGTTTGCCGAGGGCTGCATCTGGCCCCAGTGCCAGGATTTGGAGACCCTTGGTCTAGAACAATGGTTCTCAAAGTGGAGGTATCCTCTTGGGGCTGGGGTTTCACAACTTCATTTTTAGTGGGGTGGTTAAAAACTGGGCACCTCCATCTTGGAATCTGGCACTGGGTATTACCATCTTGGAATGGGGCACATGCTGCTTTCCTGGGAGTGATTCCAGCTCACTTATTTCTGAGCACACACAGAGGAGCTCTGACAATAGAGTGATGTCACTTTCTGTTAGATATCACTTCTGGCAATGACCAGAAATATTTTTTCTTGGATGTCCAATTTTAGTGAGATGTTCCCTGGTTCTGGTATTGTGCGAAAGGAAAAAGAGCATCTCTCTGTCCCCTCTATCTATCTCTTGCATAATTTTGTACAACCCAGTCATGTCTCCCCTTAAGCACCCCTTTTCTATACTGAAGAGCCCCAAACGCTGTAGCCTTTCCTCATGAGTAAGGTGTCCCAGTCCATCAATCATTTTGATCATTCTCCTCTGAACCTTCTCCATTTCTTCTGTATCCTTTTTGAGATGTGGTGACAAGAACTGTACAAAGTACTCCAAAAGTGGCCTCACCATTGATTTGTACATTAACATCATAATTTTTGCAGTCTTATTCTCAACCCTTTTTCTAATGACTCCAAGAATGGAATTTGCCTTCTTCATGGCTGTGGCCATGGCTGTGGCACACTGGGTTGTAATCTAAATAGTTTAGGATTGTGCCCTGAGTGGCCAGAGAAACCCATCACCCTATACAATATATAGAATTGTAACCTTAAAGGAAAGCTGCAGCCAGTGGCTCAATTGATCAAGTATAACTGCCAGTTCAAAAAGTTCAGAACCACTTCTGTATCTTTTAATTTGAAAAAAGGTTGGATAAGTGTAGGGATCTAAAAATATCTTGTACAGTGTTGAGGGCCAGATAAAATATTTAAAATATAAAATTTAAATACTTTGGAGATTAATGAATAAATGGGCTCAAATTTCTAGGATTTCTGCAAGTACCAACACACAGCTCAGAAATAAAGCACACATAATAGGACCCCCATTTCCCTACCACAGGGTGACCAAATAGGAGGATAGAGTGTCTCTACCTTTAAGCATTGCAGAGAAGAGGGAATTCAGGCAGGTATAGTTCAACACAGAAGGGTTAAAAAAAACAACACCTGCCTAAATTCCCTCTTTTTTGAAATGGTTAAAGGCACATGCATTCTGTGCTCCATTCTATATGGTCACCCTGCCCTACCGCAACATCCCAGCTCCAGTTGTGTGTGTGTTGGATGACTTTTAGGGGACGAGATGCTGGCCACAGGACAGTTAGAGGCTTGTCGCAGGCAGCATCTAGCCCCTAGACTGGGATTTGGAGACCTGTGGATTAGTGGATGGATTAAGCAGGCAAAGGTGCATTTGTCTATTGAACCCTGATCCTATAGAAATGTAGCAGTCTAGACTAGCTTCAGCTCTGTCACCATCCCACCTTCCTGATCTTGGCTGCTCCAGACTGACCTGGCTGCCTGCAGCCATCTTTTGAGCTTGTGCTCAAACACTGTTGTTGAACCTTTGCTGAGACTCTTAACTCCTCAAACAGATAAGTAGAAACTGCTGAGCTTTGCAAGGTCTGGATGCTATTCAACACTAACTAGCATCCAAAAGCTAATATTCTTAACCAAACCACTTTGGTTTGGAAATTGAGCTGGAAATGTTGTAAGATCAGATGTTCTTATGATGTTTACAGTGGTCTCTTGTGTCTGCCAACTCCAAAGGACCGTGAGAACAGCCTCTCGCATAGTTCTGTGTGTCAGTCCTTCAGTGCCTGCTCTTGGCTGAAACAGACACACACTAAAACAAATCACCACCCTTTTTTAACTTCTTCAAAGCCCTTCCCTAATAATTACACAGCACAGATAAACCACAATCTCGTACATGCTGAGTTATGCATAAGATGAACTCCTTGCAAGATCTCAAAACCACTTCCCTTTTTTCCCTCTGCGGGGCTTTAATCCAAAAGAGTTTCATTTCAAAGTCAGCTTCAATTGATATTTTATTAACTCAGAAATGAAGCTGAAACTAATTCAGCCACTACAGGATGTTGTTGTTTTCAGAAGGTGTACATATATGAGCCTAAAAGAATAAATGCATGCTTGTTTCTATCTTTCCCTTTTAAATTCTCGTCTCACTCTGGTTTTCTGATGATATCGACTTTCAGTCCACAGCCACGACTCACAGAATATTTACTCTAGAGTATTCCTATTGAAAGGAAGAAGATTGCTTCATAACAACTGGTTTGTTCATTATGGAATGAATCACATGCTCTTATATATGAAAACTTCACAGGAAAGGAAGGAGGGAAATTGAGTAGAGACAGAGATAGAAGCCAAACTCTTTGTTGTACACTCAAATTTGGCAATTATACACACCCACCTCTAATAAGTTTCTGGCTGGAAAAGGAATTAAGAATGTATCAGAAAGGAAAGATCTATATCAGAGCAAATATATGAAGCACACCCACATAGAGAGGATCGGCCTTAAAAAGGATATAAAAATGACAGAAGAAAATCAACCTAAGAGACTTCACTGGCAAAAACAAATATCATTCCAGAACCTGAAGCCAGCAACAAAGCTTATGATTGTTTGCTTGGCGAGAGCACAGGATGAAGTGTTAGAGCACAAATTTTTCTCAAGTCTGAATATGGCACCTCTTTACTGGCCTCAAATGTTTCAAGAGATGGGAACGTTAATGAATAAACTGTGAACTGAAAAAAACATGACCATTGGCTGGCCATAGTTCTTGCAGTTGCTAGCGTCTTAGTGCGAGCAAATCTTGTTTGGCCAGATTTGGAGCCCGGAAGGCTTGTCTGTGATATGAAAAAAGAGCCAGCTTCTCCTCTGGGAAAAATGCAGAATGGCTTAGCATACACTTGGGACTTTGGCTCTGATGACAACTTTCATGAATCCTTGATCAGCCATACATAGCTAGCATCCCCCAAGTGTTGTTTATGATAGGGTGACAGCATAAAATTACAACAGAACCTAATTTTCAGAGATGCTAGTTCTGTTCCTTACCTAGGAAAAATAAGTCAATCAATGTGAACACATATATTGTGCTTTGTATTAATGATGTCACCAAGTGCTCACAATTGTCTGACATCAGCTCCCAAGGATTGTGCATTTGATTTCAGAATAATAATACTTTTTATTATCTTTGTACTCAAGTATACAATGAAATTTTTAGGTGCACTTTTCAGGATACAGACTCGATCAATCACTGGAGTTTTGAGATGCTGCATGTACATGCACCAGCACATGAATGGATTCAGACAGGAACCCATTCATATCCATTTCCATTCATTCCCAAATGAAAATAGTCCAGCACAAATGGCAATGGTAGCAGGGAGGGGGAAACTTTCTTCTTGTTCTTTTGGAACATTTATCCCTACTCCTTGATGGTTTCATGGACAAAATGGGAAAAAATTCATGTCACGAAGACGTGAGTACAGTTCCAAGCTCTGGTTTGAAGCAATATTTAAAATAATAACACACACTTTTCCTTCCTTTTTATTTAAAAAAAAAACCTGAAGCCAACACAAAAGCAAAAAATAATGGAAATAATAATAATATGAAAATACAGTAAATGAAAGGAAAATGAAATGAGGGAAAATGGAAAAAGGAAAACAAAAATCAATCCAAAAATAAATAAATCACACACCCAACCACTCACCATGATCCACAAGGCATTCAATGCACAAAGTCCTGTGTTATTCTTTAGAAAAGCCTGCACTAGTTAGCCCAGACACTGTTCAGGACACACTGAATTTGATGCCCTTCCTGACCATTTCAATGTCAGTGGAAATCTAAACAAGAACTAGGACCTTACCCTGCTTATCACATGAACAGGCATTGATGCAGCTTCCAGAATGATTCCTGACAGCAATAATAATTTCACTTTAATGACACTTTTCCTTCTTGGAAAGAACATTGAAAGCAGAGAAGTCCCACTCCTTCAAATTATTTCCTTCACTGAAACAAAGAAGAGGTTGTTGCTCATCAAATTGTTGAAAAGGATCACTGTGCTAATTGATGTAAACTTTGTTCCCATGCCATTGTTCTAAACAATTTCCAATGAAAATTTAGGATAGAATAGGAGTAGTATGACATTAATTAATTAATGCTAGAATTACATTGGCAACAAAGTGGAAAAATAAAGTAATACTATCAGGGAAAGAGTGGAGTAGGAAAGTCTGGTAGAGTTTTGAATGAACTTTTATAAACTAGATACATGTGAGAAGGTAGAGATCCCACAAGTTTTCTATGAAAAATGACAGTTTGGATTTAGGGATTCTTAGTTTTGGGAGCCAAATCAAACCAAAGGAAAACATACAGAGGCAGGTATAAAAATCCTAAGAATGACTGAAAGGTTTAATTTTGAATTTTTTAAGTATGTACATTATACATGGAGGAACAGTAGTAAAATAATATATAAAATACTAAACATCTGTTTGACCCTAGCCTTCCCAAATGGGGTCAGAATTGGCCTAGAGAAGGGGCTAAACATTACTGGCAATGAAATCTTAACAAAATCTTAATTGACCAATGCTGTATCCAGCACAGGTATCCCTGGTGTCATTAATATGCTTTACAACACTTTTTGTGACACCCAAGGCCATGCAAGTGTCTTGCACTATGCCGGCCTAAGTAGAGCACTAGGATTGCACTGTTAGGGTCCAATGCTTACCAACTTTCCAGTATTAATGCACTCAATGGAGTGGGGGGGGGGGTGCAGTACTGGAGGCCTCTTCAAGGTAATGTTTGTTTTTCTTTAGCTAGGGTGACATGGTAGCTTTACCAGTGCTGGAAAGCTAGAAGTGATCCACTAGTTGTACGGGATCGCTGTTCTTTGATATGCTTCATGTTTGAAGATTAAAGGAATGCTGAAACCAAACTTTAATGCACATTTTGACACAAAAATTGCTTAACAATTCAGAGTCTTATAATGTTTCTTGTAGATAAGGCAGGTCAAAAACGTGTAGCTCTATGTTGGTGACTGGGGAGTCCTCCAATACACTGTTGTAGATGCCACTGTATTCCGTGCATCATTCACGATATGCATCCATTCTTTCTTGCATGGTGATGATGTTTTTAGTCTTGTCAGTGGTCAGTTGCTAGTTTTTTAGGTCTTCCTCAACCAGTTTGAGCCATGTGTTTTTCATTGATGCTCCTTGAACTCTGCAGTGGACAGGTCACTCTTACCGAAGGAGCTTATGTGACAGCTGATTGGTGTTCATTCTACAGAAATGGCCAAACCATCTCAGTCTGCGTTTTTGGATTAGTTTTTTTTAACTGAGGGTTTGTGATTGCACCATTTCCATATAATAATAATAATAATAATAATAATAATAATAATAATAATAATAATAATAATAATAATAATAATTTATTGTCATTGTATAGACATACAACGAAATTCATAAGACATCCAGAGACCAGCCCCGACAAACCCCTCCAACAACACCCCCACTCAAGACCCTCTTTAAGCACGCAACAACTGCACAGCACACCAAGTAATAGCATTCAACTGTTCACTCATGATAGTCCTTAAAATTACTATTGAGTGCAGATATGTCTTTAGGGTAAAAGCTATTCATAAAGCGTGTAGTCCGAGATTTATATGTTCTATATCTTCTCCCAGAAGGCAACAGTTCAAAAAAATTGTGAGCAGGATGGGAAGAATCACGGAGAATGTTTTGTTGCTTCTTCAAACAACGAGATTCAAAAATGTCTTCCAGGGTTGGTGGCTGGAGCCCAATAATGTTCTGTGCAGTTTTGATGACCCTCTGTAGAGTTTTTTTGTCTGCAACAGAGCTGCTCCTATACCATACCAAAATCCCGTATGTAAGGACACTCTCAATGGTGCTGTGGTAATAGGACAGAAGTAGACGCTGAGAGAAATTCATCTTCCTAAGCATCCTCAGGAAGAACAGCCTCTTTTGTGCCTTCTTTACCAGCATGTTTGCATTTATATTCCATGTGAGGTCTGGTGAAATATAGCTGCCCAGAAATTTGAAACTACAAACCCTCTCCACCTCCTCGCCATTTATGTGCAATGGTAGGTGTTCTTCTCTTTTCCTCCTAAAGTCAATTATAAGATCTTTAGATTTTTTAGCATTGAGCGTAAGATTGTTATCTTTACACCACAATGTCAGCCTTTGTACCTCACTCCTGTATCCAGACTCATCGTTCTTATTGATGAGCCCCACCACTGTGGTATCATCCGCAAATTTGACAATTGCATTGTTGTTATACAGTGGGGTGCAGTCATGTGTATACAAAGACTAGAGAAAAGGGCTTAGCACACAACCTTGAGGAGCTCCTGTGCTTAGTGTCAAAGCAGAAGAGTAGTGAGATCCCATCCTCACTGACTGTGGCCCACCTGTCAGAAAATCTTTTACCCACAGACAGATCTTCTGGTTAATACCCAAATTGCGCATTTTAAAAAACAACCTGCTGGGTAAAGTGGTGTAATAGTCTTGTTACAGTGGCGGTCACAAAGAGAGACACTCAGGATCTGTCTCAGGCATTGCCTTTGCATGTGTATCAGGCATTGCTTCAATCTAGCCCCCTTTTTGGCCTGTTTCACTTGCTTTGGTAGACTTCTGTTGCACCATCAGAGTGTGCAAGAAGGCTCCAGCGCAGAGTGTGCTTTAGAGGAAGTCAGCCAACATGCACTCTGCAAATGCTTTCTATAATTAGGATTGGGCCATAAGTTCAATTCAAAGTTCTTCCACATTCTTGGCATTAGATGTCCCATTTTGTTTTAAGAACATAAGAAGACCCTCCTCTGGATCAGGCCAAAGACCCATCTAGACCAGGTTCCTGTATCTCACAGTGGCCCATCATCTTGATTTACTTGTATTTGGTCCCATCCTTTCTTGTCTTCTCTTGTCCTTTCAGTGCAGCAAGGGAAGCATGGGATACGTGATCGAAAAACTGAGGAGTCCCAATCACTGAACCCCATACCACGTCATGTCTAGTTTGGCCTTTGGGTATTCAGCAAAGCATTTGCATGGTATGTGTAAACATAGGGTTGTGTGAATCAGCGATTTGAATCTTTGAATGACATTACTCAGTGGTTTCTCCCAGCAAAGTGCTTCAAACAATAAACGTGTTAGGAAATAGCTAGACATTCCCAGCATTCACACTGAATGTACGCTTTTGTTAATTAATCCATTTGTACTTCCTGCTTGAAATAGTTTCCGATCTTCCAGTCTAAATCAGGAGAACTCAGAATCCAGAAAGTTATTCTTTCCAACTCAGTTTCAGTAGAACAATGGCCAACGGTAATGAGTTTTGGTTTGATTTTTCAACTATTCTTGGTTTTCCTAAAAAAGCAGGCTAAATTCTAAAAGAATTATGACTCTCGGCATAATTTTCACTTGAGATACATGAAGTCTTAATAAATAAATGAACATAATCCTGTGCAGCACTTCCACCAGAACTATTGTACTAGTAGTGGTACACTATTTAGAACAACAAAAACAAGAACAGTATTTTTATACAGTAAAACCTTGGATTGAGATCATTTCGCAAAACAAGCAAACATTTCAAATAACCTTTGTCTTGCAATACAAGCAATGTCTTGATAAACAAGCCAAAAATAGTCCCGACTGGGATACAGCTGGTTTCAGAACTCCGCCAGCACCTGCTCAGCCTCTCTTGAGAGACCAGCCTATGCATGTCCACTCTGAAGAAAGCCTGTTACAGTCAGAAGGGCTCACTCATATGTAAAGGGGGCAATGGAAAGGAGCTTAAGAGATCTAGCCTTGCATGTCTACTCTAAAGTAAGCCCTAGTATAATCAGTGGGACTCATTCCTGTGTAAGGGGGCAGATTGCAACCTGAGAGACTGGAGAAACTAAGTGCAGGTGAATTTGTTTTATTTTTCTTTATATTTTGTATTTTCTTTATTTATTTTGTATTATATTGCAATATTGTAATCATTTTAATATGACTCTTTTTGGGGTGTGGAACAAATCATCTGAGTTTCCATTATTTCTTATGGGAAAATTTGCTTTGATAAACAACCCATTTTGGACTACAAGCAAGCTTCTGGAACAAATTATGCTTGTAAACCAAGGCATCACAAAAGTTTGCAAAGCAGTTTACAGAGGAAATCAAATTACTAATGGCTCCCTGTCCCGAAAGGGCTCACAGTCCAAAAATTTGCAAAGGAACACCAGCAGAAGCCACTAGGAAAGACACTGCTGGGGTGATGAGGGCCCTATACTCTGTCCCTGCTAAATAAAAGAGGAATACCTACATGAAGAGGAATACCTACATGAAGTGCCTCTTACCAAGTTACCAAGGCTTGGAATGTCATAAACATTGACCTGAAAGCATGCATGGATGTGCATGTCGAGACTACTATTTTCCAATAAGACTTTGTTTAACTACAGCATGTGGCCTTACTATGGCCTTCCTTCTCCAACTGTGTCCAACTGTGTCTCCAAGCTGTATCTTTTGTGAATGCCCCAAATGTCACCTACTGTGACTAGAAGGAGCTGCTTACATAGGATTTGCAGTACCTTCTGTACTTATCCATAGCACCCCCCAGCTATGCTACTGACATCTAATAAACATCCTCTGCTTCTAGGTCTGAATAATAACTTTATGTCCTTGTACTCTTGATGCAAGACCAAATCAGAAAAAAATGCTCCTGGTAATGATTTAACTCCACATAGATGATTTCCAGTAGAGATGCCCTACATTATTGCAATACACTTTTATGTGAAAATACATCTCATGGCTTTCATGTGACCTTCACCACCTAAGTTAATTCTGCTAATGCACACATGTCTCCTTTACAATAAAGTTTTACGAAGAGCCTTTTAATGTGTTCATGGATTCTGAGAAGATCTAATTACATAGCAAAGAAAGAGGTCAGGGGAAAGAGTCATTAAGGAGTATATATTTGGAGCAATGGAGAATTGACTCTTTAGGCATCCTTCTGTTATAAAACATTTGCGGCCAGGGGTCCTCATTGAAGGAGATCTGTCTGAAACATATTAATGTTCCAAAAACCAGTCATGTAACTTAACCTCTAGTTGTGGTATTTCTCAGAGTTCTGTAATTCCATTGATCCCTAAAACCTTAATTAAACCCTGAGCCTTGGGATGGTGGGAAAGGAAAACACACCAGCTTTTCGGACACCTCTCTCTTTCTCCTTATTTTTTACCATTTTAAGTCAGAGAATTTCAGCAGTCGTGTCACTTGCTTGGATGACAAGATGCTGCTCCA
This sequence comes from Cryptoblepharus egeriae, assembly GCA_030015325.1. Classification (NCBI taxonomy): domain Eukaryota; kingdom Metazoa; phylum Chordata; class Lepidosauria; order Squamata; family Scincidae; genus Cryptoblepharus; species Cryptoblepharus egeriae. Next base: position 221,000,608 of record JAREYC010000001.1, read on the forward strand.
GCTCAGAAAGAAATCCTTGACTGGACAAGGAGGGGAAGGCTGACGGGGTCTCCCAGGGCCTTCCCTACAGGCCCCTGGCTTGACCCTATGTTGGACTGGCCACTGATAACTGGGTCTAGCCTTGGGATGAATCTGACTTTGAGGTGGCTTAGAAGAGCTTCCTTTCAGCTGGTAGGCAGATGCCTCCCTGCAAAGATTGCTTTGCATTTTGTCATTTGCTTCAGGCAGGGAAGTGGAGAGAGAGAGAGAGAGAGAGAGCGAGAGCAAAAGAGGATTCATTGCCTGCATTCAGTGTTACTATGGTAAGCAGGCTATTATTAGGAAAACCAATCAATCTATCAATCAATCAATGGTTCTCTGGCCCCAAAGGTCTCACAATGTTTTTTTTTTTAAAAAAGATACAGAAGATCTTGAATTTAATAAATTAAATAATAATAAAACCAGCAATAGCCACCAAAAAAAAATGCCATGCAGGGGTGAGTAGGGACAGCTGCTCTTCCCCAGTCTAAATATAAGAGGACACCACTTTGAAAGGTGCCTCTCTGACCGGTTAGCAGGGGTTAACAATAATTGGATGTGTCGGAAGTGCACCTGAAAAAGAGCTTTCTTTTCTGAGTATACCCCTGCTCCAAAAGCTGGGAAATAGCTATGGAAACTGCATAAACCACAGTACCTCTGCAATTGTCCCCATCAGTTATACAGCTGGGCAGAAGCCACTTGGTAAGTGGCCTCTGGGGACTGGATGTGCTGTAGGAGCCCATCCAATCCTCATATTAAACAATGTCCAGGTGTGTCCACAGCAGTTGTCCAAATTTAGCAAAGCCCTGTCGAAATGAAATTCACTTTATTAAACAATCAGCCTTGCACCTCTGTTGTGAGCACAGCTGTATTGTCAAGGCTTGACAATTTACAAGCCATTCTGTTTCCTCAACAGACAAGTCATTTAGGGAAGTTTGTGCAATTTTCGTTTTTTATAAGTGGCCTGCAAATTAGAAAGTAAAAGAGATTGAACCCAGCATTATTCTGCACAATACACTTCTGGGACAACATTCCAGGGGGTATTTAATTTTTATATTAAATGACACGGTAGGAGTTGTGCAATTTCACCTCTGCTGCTAATTCACAATAGAACGCAACAGGAGTGCAAACAAAGATTGTTGTAATTGTCTAGTTTGGTGAGAATGTCTTTTGGTGCCTGAATACAAAAGGCAAGTTAAAGAAGTTTAACATGTCAAAAGCAGCGAGAATTTACGTTTGTTCATTTTCTTCCTCCAATGCAAGAAGCAATTTGCACAAGCCCCCTGAGAAATGTCACTTGTCACTAGATAAATTTATGGAGGACAAGTATATCAACAGCTACTAGCAAGTCTGCCTGCTGTTTCAGAGGCCTGTAGACAGGGTGACCAAATGCCCTCTTTTTGCAGGACACGTCCTAAGTTCTAGCCTTGAATCCTGGAAAAAAATCATTGTCCTCCTTGTGAGCAGGCAGCATGTAGCCTACTTGTAACTAATAAATTACATGTAATATAAAATGTCACAGTTTTAAATTTAATAATTTATATATAGTGATTAAATTAACCACATAGAAGAAAATATATATGAGTAAACCACATAGAAGAAAATATATATGAGCTTTCATTTTGTCATGTCCCAGATTTTTCTTGTGCGTCCTACATTTTGGAATGCCTTGTCCCCTTTTTTGTGGTTATGACATCTTGTCACCCTGCCTGTGGTGGAACAGCAATGACAAATCCATTTCCTTCAAGCCCTGCTTTGGGCCTTTCTAGAAGCATCTGATTGACACTAAGGGAAACACAATGCTGGATTAGATGTGTCTTTGATCTGATCTGGAAGGGTCTGCTCTGATCCTATTTCTGATCTGCTCTGAATCTGATCTGATCCTATGTCCTATAGAGACTCAATTGCATTCTCTTGACTATATTGCCAAGATATTTCATTTTGAACAGATTCCCAGAATTCCTTTGAATGTCACTAATGTGCTAAGTTTTGGTGCAAATCTAAGGACCACTGCAAGCATCTGGATTGCAGGGGAAAGACATAACAAGCATCCAGTGGGCACACAAACTTGTTCTTTCCGCTCTCTGCTGAGACACATGGAAGGTTGTGGTGCTCCAACACACAGAAGAACAGCATTTCTTTCTAGCCAACTCATGCTCTTATTTTACCTTATAGCATTCCTTCATCCACTTCTCAGTCGGGGGGAAGTGTTATTAAAACAATTCTAGAATGATTCAATTAGTGGTGAACCACAAATGGCTGCCAATTTCAGAGCGCACTGGACGTTCAGCTTCATGTCATGTCACTGGAATCAGATAGTAAGCTTTTCGCTTTGCCAGTGCAGAGAGTATATGACCTTCAGGAGGCATTTTTGGGAACAAAAGCTGCTTCGCAAAATCTCAAAACATGGCACTGCTTCACTGGCAACTCTAACAACGGTAGTGCTTCAGTTTAAAAATGAAGTTACTGCTCTTTCTTAACCCTGTGACTATTACAGGATGGCAGCTGCCATACCAAAGTTATCTAACTAGCCAAAATAATGTCAGAAATAATTAGAAAATGAGTATATATTAGAGATGGCCATCTGCCAGGGGGTGCGAAAGCAAACAGTGTCAAGCAAGTTGGCATGTCTAATTTGTATCCTGTGCTAATAATTGCATCCCAATTCACAATGGCTTCTTTATTAAAATAACAGGGCACTGTAAAAGGTGCAAGCATGCCACAATTAAATGTTACTACTTGTTTCATTTTTAAACATTTGATGCCATTGAAAAGAAACGTAGTCCCCTTCAATCTCTGAGCTTTTATTAAAGGTTTTGCATTGTTATTTAAGACTGCCATGTGCGTGCTTAGTATAGACACAGATATAGATGTGCGCGTGCGCACACACACACAGGCATGCACACATAGAGTCCAAGTTATTATAATTAAGATTCTTTCTAGAAGAGTAGGATTCAAGGTTATTTTCTAGAGAATACTGACAAACGACAGCTATGCATATCTTACCTTTTTGTGCTGGAGCCCTGCCATCCATGATTTTCAGCTAGTTCAAAATCCTTGCTTTGTTTGGAGGTAACATTGGTGGAAATGCAGAGCAGAGAAATCCTTAGTGTCAGTCAGTGTAGATGGACCAACGTAAGTCACTTACGAACACAATCCCTGCCATGTCTACTCAAAAGTAATCCCCATTGTGTTCAATGGGTCTTACTCCCAGGAAAGTGTCTTTAGGATTACAGCCATCCAGTATTTGTTGTTTTCTTTAATCCTGCTAGACACCACTGCCCAAGAGAAGTCTAAAGCTGGAATCCTAATCTCCAGATACGCTGGCCTAAGCCCTGGAATAATCCTTTGCCGACCTGAGGGTGACACAAAACTTGTGCCCCACTTCTTGGGGGATTAGGCCAGTGCACAGACATATGCCAACCTCCCCACACTACCATGGAAAGATATGATAGATAAATTAGGCTGGCCTAAATTTGTTAGGATTGTGCCCTCAAGCCTCAACCTGATAAAACAGAATATAAATTTGTAAAATAAATACATTACTGATATTCATGCACTGTTTAATCCTATTATATCATGATGTATGTGCATCAAGGATTTTAAAAGCTGCTGTGTGGGAGGAGCACTTTTGGCCAATCACTATTATAGCCACACTCTTGGCATTTATAAATCAGGCAACAGTATCCTAATACCATGTAAGACTACAAGAATGGTCCCAGTCTGATGAAAGTGGAGCTCAGCAAGCACTCTAGAAGATCCCATGACCATAATCCCAAATCCAAAAAATTCACTAGCATATAGAGGAAAATTCTAGTCTAGCATGCTTTCTGTTTTACTAGTCTTCTTATAGAGATGCAAATTTCACTCACACATTTTACTCCTACATTACCTCATTAGCCACAACAATGTTGGGATATTTTGCCCAGCTGGAAGATATGAACATCTCTTTCTATGTGGCTAATGTGATGAGGCTGTACATCAGAAGATCCTTCTGAGATAAAGACTTTTGTTTGTGGCCCCATAAACTTACCACTTAAACCGGATCTGATTTTACTGGAATTCTACCAATGAATCCCCAATTGTGTAGAACAGTGGTCCTCAACCTTTTCGGCCCTATGGACTGGTTCTGTGGGAGAAAAATTTCCAGGGACCAGCCCAGGGGCGGGGGGGGGGGGGAGTTGTGCCTCTTGCGACCTGTAGGGAGGGCTTCCCCACCTAGAGCACAGCCCAGCACAGCTGTGGATAGGATTGGTGAGATAGGTGAGAGCCCGATGTCTCAATGGGTATCAGAGCAGGGACTTTCCATCTTTTTCAGTGCAGAATGCATTGAAAATGCATGAAGCCATCTTAGTCACTCTTATTGGAGAGTAAGCCTCATTGACTATAATGGGATTTATTTCTGAGTAGACAGGCATTGGATTGGACTCTGAGGCTGCAATCTTATCCATGTTTTTATGGGAATAAGCTCCACTGACTACAGTGGGACATATCTCTGAGTAGACAGGGCTCTGAGTAAGTCTGGGTTCTGAGGCTGCAATCCTGTTCACACTTTCCTGGGAGTAAGCTCCACGGACTACAATGGGACTGACTACAATGGGACTTACTACTGAGTAGATTGGTCTCTGAAGCTGCAATCCTCAGACAGAGCCCTCCTGTTGTGAGGAGGGGAAGATGCACTTAGAGGAGTCCTCTTGTGGACTGGTCAGGTAGCTTCTAAGGACCTCCAGAGGTCCCTGGACCAGGGGTTGAGAAACCCTGGTGTAGACCATGTCTCTGTTGTTCTATGGAACTATGTACTTCAGCAATCAAAGCTAATGATATTGCTATTGTTTCGCATAGTCCTTTATCATATTAGGAAGGTCGCCTGTCAAGTGATCCGCTCCACAAAGTACCTGAGAGCCTCTGGCTGACCTGCTGTACAAGCAAACTGTACAGAGACTGTAATGAATTCAGAGCAGAGACTGTGATGAATTCAGGGTTTGTTATCCCAAGTAACAAACTGTGAATAGTTTATGTTGCATTACCTTTGTAAAGAAGCCAATTTTTTTGCTGGCATGGTTCCTACACCTAGGCAGATGTGCAGTCGGTCAAGCTTTCTGTCATGGCAATAAATTGACAGGAAATATTGGGTTGGCTGAAATTGTGCATCATGCAGCAGATAAAGGCACAGAAGACATCACAGAAACACATACACACAAACACATATGCACAGTGGCATAGCTAGGGGTGCAGGGGGTGCAGTTGCACCGGGCTACAAGCTTTAGGGGGGCTATAAGCTGAGCTTGACACTTGTGGCTAAAATTGTGAAAAACAGGGTTTGTATGAATGATACTACCATCATGTTATATATCATTGGAAAGGTAACTGAGTGCAGAATGCAATGAAACAAACTCATTGGAATATCTATATTCTGTCAAATGTGACAGCCAATTAATCAGAAAATTAAAACATAAAAACCTATGTAACAAAAAATGGATTTCTTTCACTTAAATGTTCCCATGATACAGATTACTCAGAGAGCCAATGAGATGCAATTCTGACAGTGTATGAAGCGTATAAGGTGTTAATATGAATTAGCTCTCAGTACATATCTCATATACAGTACATACCGTATATCATAAAACAGTTACCGATGCTAACTGAGTATTCAGGCACTTCTAAGTGTTGCTTCTCTTATATTTAGCAGGGGAAAAAATAACCATTCCTCTTTGCCCCAGCAGAGTTTTCCTAACAAATAAGGGACACAATTTTCATATTTTACTTAATTTTATTTGATTTTGTTGGGGGGCAAACAAAATCCTTAACTACAGATAGCAAATAGGTGCTTGAACTATGCAACTAGCAGTGCAAATAGGTGGTGAACTGCTGAGGAAGAGGATGAAGCAGGTTTTTCCCCAATTTTCATTTTAAAAATACCTGGGGATGATATCACTTTCGGTTATGACATCACTTTCTGGGGCAACATTTTGAACGTTGCACTGGGCTACATGATCATTAGTTATGCCACAGAATATGCGCGCTCGCACAGACACAGACATCCTCTTTTCTAAGATCAAATCCTCAGTGAAAAGGAGTTGAATCTTATTCCGACTAATTAAATGTAACCCTTTGATACCTGAAAAGCATAACTGGTACCAAAATGTCATATTATGATGAGAGATTATGGTCCATATTCTAAAGACAAATTAAGCCCTTTGCTCCGGAGCAGTTAAGGTGACTTTCCATAAAATAACACTAGAGGGTGACGTATGTGGACCCATAACTGCCCTGGATTTTGCCCTATGGCTATCTATTGTCAATTGATTACTAGCACATTGTGTAATTACACAATTAGTCAAGAGCAGATGCAGGAATAGGTTTCTGAAGGAAGCCATTTCTTCAGCCTAATTGTTAGCACAAATGAACTTGCATTAAGTAGCAATTACCTCCACATTCCAGACATTGGTTACTTATTCACAAGACTAGTTTTTTCTGATTCTGAAAATTACAGCTGAACTTTGCATTGTGTTATGAAGAAACATTCAAGCCCTCCCAATCTAATTTTAAAAGCATTTGGTGTCAGTATTGTTAACAAGGATATAGTAAAGGTATTTTCCTGTTTTTGACAACAGGAATTATAACTACAGGTTATTCCGTCAAGGAGGTCCTTAGAAAACAGAGATTACTGGCGACATGAGCAATTTTAGGTATGGTAAATACCTAAAAGCTACAAATACCTAATCTACAAATTAGAGAGTTTTTTCAGATGTTTATTATAATTATTATGATACAGTATATTACCTTTAAATAACAAGTACTTCACAAAGTGGTCACAAACAGGATAACCAGACATCCTCTTTTTCCAGGACATCATCATCTTTTTGAACCTCATGTTTCAGAAACATTAAATATTCTTTTTTTCCCTCGGAGAAGGCCCCCAAAAATAGCACATAACTTTCTTGTAATTAATACATTCTATGCAATTAATTATATGTTGTATAGTTTTAAATTTAATAATAAGGAAAATAGTGTTTCAATTAATCACATTAAATTAATATACAAGTGTTTTTAGCTTGTAATTTTATCATGTCCTACATTTTTCTTGGATGTCCTATATTTTGGGATTCCTTGTTCTTTTTTGTGGTTATGACATCTGGTCACCCTGAGTATGAAGGAATTATTAGGAATGTGAGAAAGAGTTAGCATAAAGTCCCATCAGAACAGAAAGGTTTATAAATGTGCAATCCTAACCAAGGTCGGCACAACTCATCAGTCTTCCCATTCCCATAGTGATATAGGGAGACAAGGGCATGTCCAACGGCACTTTAGTCACATCCCCAGGTCAGTAAAGGACTTATGCTGGAGCTAAGGCCGGCCTAACTGGAGATTAGGATTGCAGTAATCTAAGGCACCACAGCTGTTCCTTGTTCAGTGTGATCTGAGGCAGGTCTCCTTGGGAGCAAGCCCTCCCCAGGTGCCACTTGGTGTCTACTGATTAAACTCTGAAGCAGGTAGGGCAGCCCAGGCTTCCTGACTCTCTGGATTCAGCCCAACATTCTGCTCTGGATACAGCCTACTTGGGACAGCCCAGATAGGCCATTCTCACTGCCCTAACTCTAGATTGTCAAATACAAGTCCGTCTGTCCGTCCCAGAAAAAAATGGTGTTGTGCTGGTGTTTGCTTAGAGCAAGTAAATTTGTCTGTACTCCTGATACACAGTATGACTACCATATGGCCACTGATATTAGCAGATCTCTCTTCCATTGTAATAATTCATGCATTGGGTTGTGCTATAGGTCAACAAAACATCCAGTCAGTGCCTTCACCACATGGCTCTATCCCTCCTTCATGAAGAAGAACAGATAAATCCATACAGCTGATCCCTCAGATTCATGGGATGGTGATACAGACCTAGGAATGATTTCTTCTTTGTGGCCGTTCTCATTCAATTGGCAGTTGGCATTAGAAAATCACCTCAACCCATCTCCAGGTCATATATATTGGACCATATTGTATTGATAGAACTGCACTTGATGGATTAATTTGCACTTCTAAACAAACTTAGACCTATCATCAACTTTGCTGGCCTGCTTGTTTTTGTCTTTGTGTTGATTTATGGGGAGTCCATTTTTTGTAATGTTTTGACTATTGTTTTTCACTCTGTGTGGTATTGAAATTTTATTTCTAGGAGAACTGAAATCTGGTGAGACATAGTAGTGGAATTGTATAGTAGAAAATGTTCTTGGCAAAGTCACATTAAGTTAGGATGAGCACATAGCAGGGCTTGAATGGAAGAGCTGTTTTTTGTTTATTTTTCCATTGGCAAGCCAAGGAATATAATGGTCTATTCTGAACTTTATTTTTAATGTATTTTTTAAAATAAAGTCCTCAGATGCAACATTTTATTTTGTTTTGGGTCTCATCCCAAGACTCCAGACCAAAAATCCTACTTAAATGATATTTCCACCACTCCACAGATGTTACTTATTCATTTTCACCAGGATTCAGATTTGAAATGTCCCAAACATTTTTTAAAAGAATATACATGCACAAATGAAACTTGGGTTTTAGTTTGCACATCAAGACAAAGGTGATATCTACCAAATGAAGGTTGCATAATCTCTCCCTATATATAAATGAAGTCACTGGCTGACTCACTGACTCATTCACTGACTCACTCACAGCCAGCTAAAACCTCTAGATCAAGAAGCGTGAAATTTGGGGAGGGTGTTCCTTCCGTGATGGAGGCACCAACGACCAGTTTTTGGAAATTCCAACCGGAAGGGGGTGAAATGGGGTGCAATGTGTTTTCCTCACTATACATTGAAGAATCCCTGACTGATGGATGTTCTGCGCCAAACTCCGGACCCAGAAGCATGAAATTTGGGGAGGGTTTTCCTTCTGTCACATGAACACCCACCAAGAACCAATGCTGAGAAATTTAACCCTTAAGAGGCTGAAAAGGGTTTAACACAAAAGAGTATAACACAAAAAACTTGTTTTTGTCCTATACTTAACATTGAAGATTAACATCCAGCAATTTGTTGCCTGGTGCCTTGTGCACTGGGAAGGAGGGTGCACTGGGGGCACATGCAGCGATAGTGTGCACAGGGAGATGATGTGCATGGTGGAATGTTGCACATAGGCGTTGATGCTCATGGCAGGATATTGCGCATGGCAGGTTGATGTGCATGGGGGATGCTGCTCATGGGGAAATGCTGCGCATTGATGAGATTGATGTGCATGGGTATTGATGCACATGAAAGGATGTTGCACATGGGAGATGTTGCACATGGGGTTTTTCATTTGTATGTTGCACATGGGAGGTTGTTGCACGTGGGGGGAAGGCGTACGGAGGGTATTGTACTCCCACAACATGGGTACATTTCGCTAGTAACCTATAAAACACATTTTAGCTGCAGTCCTGACATCCACTTAGGCCAGCATAATCCCCAGCATAAATCCTATGCCAACTTGGGAGTGTAGCAAAAGTGCAGTAAGGCACTTCTTCCACACTCTTGGGGGGGGGGGGAAGGGCAGGCCACTGCACAGGCATACACCAACCTCCCAACACCACCATGGAAAGTTATGCCTAATGAGTTAGTCAGAACAAGTCCTCTATTTTTTTTCAAATGAGGTTGGGTTTTTTGTTATTTTTTTAAGAAACCTAGCCAAGGATCAACAACCTATGAAATAGGTCAGCAAACTTCAATGTTTTTTTTCTTGTGGATCTGCCCTCTCCCAATGCATACCTACTAGATCTTATAAAGCACTTGCCTGGATATGTTGCTTCGACTGAACAGTTTGCTTCATTTAGAAATATCCTGGCCCTACTGCTACTACTATCAAGATAGCTAGTCTTCCTTCTTTCCTTCCTTCCTTGAATTATGCTTTGCTTTAGTGTCACAACCTTTGCTGCAGAGCATGTACTTTGCACATATAGACATTTCCAGGCAGAAACTCTGGCACTTCCATTTATCTTTGAGAAAAAAAAATATTTTTGATCTGAGGTCCCAATCCTGAATCTGGCCAGTGGGGAATCTGGCAAGACTTCACCTATGTCAGAGATTCTGGTAACTAGGTTTGAATTTAGATTCTTTGTGTCTGAAACTGGGACAGCCTGTTTAGAATACAATCCTAACCTCCAGTTAGGCTTTCCTAAGTCCTGGCATAAGACCTATGCTGACCTCGGGGTGTCACAAAAGTGCCGTAAGACACAGATTACCTATTCTACAGTATTTATATACTGCTTTTCAACTAAAAAGTTCACAAAGCAGTTTACAAAGAAAATGAAAAAAAATAATGGCTAATTGGTCCCTGTTCCAAAAGGGCTCACAACCTAAAATGCAAAAGAACATTAACAGAAGCCACCTTATCAGACATTGCTGGGGTGAGGAGGGCCAGTTACTATTCTGTGCTAAATAAAAGAGGAACACCCAATGAGGAACACCAATCAACATCATCATCATCAATTTAGCGTTTTTCCTGTCTAGGCAGGAACCGCTCATCTGGCCAGACATAGCCATTGACACAACCAGTGGCATAGCTAATGATCATGTAGCCCAGTGCAAAGCTCAAAATGTAGCCTTGGAAGTGATGTCACAACTGGAAATGACATCATTCTCAGGTATTTTTTAAAAGAAAATTGGGGAAAAACCTCCCACCACTTCCTTAGTAGTTCACTACCATTTGCTCTGCTAGTAGCATAGTTAAAGCACTATTTGCTATCTGCAGTTGAAGATTTTGTTGCCCCCCCCCCCCAGCCCCACAGCAACAAAATAAAATTTAATTTACAAAATAAAAATTGTGTCACTTATTGGTTAGGGAAACTGTGCTGGGACAAAGAGAAATGGTTATTCTTTTCCTGCTAAATATAAAGGAGCACCACTTAGAAATGCCTCTATATCCAGTTAACATGGGTAACTGTATTATGGTTATATATATATACTGTATATGATACAAGTACAGAGAGCTGATTCATATTAACACCTTCTTAGTTCCACACAGTCTCAGAATTACATCTCATTGGCTCTCAAAGCCATCAGTAACATGGGAAAGTTTGAATTAAGAAAATCCACTTCTGTTCCATAGGCTTTTGTGTTTTCATTTTCTGGTTAATTGGCCATAACGTTTGACAAAATATAGATATTCCAGTGCAGTTTGTTTCACTGCATTCTGCATGAAATTATCTTTCCAACGGTACATAACATGATGGTACAGTGGTGCCTCACATAAGAAGTTTAATTCATTCTGGAGGCATGCTTGTTATGTGAAACGCTCTTTATGTGAAGTAGATTTTCCCTAGGAAATAATGGAAACTCAGGTGATTGGTTCCACAACACAAAAAATATTCATATAAAAATGTTAACTGCATGTAAAAATGATGACAAAACACTGGAATTGAATTCAAAACATGCATTCAATGTGCACGATCCTATGAAGTCTACTTAGGCTGCAATCCTAAAGACACTTTCCTGGGAGTAAGCCCCATTGAACACAATGGGGTTTACTTCTGGGTAGATATGGTTAGGAGGCTGCAATCCAAGACACTTTCCAAGTGTCTCCCCACTTTCTCCTTCTCTCCATCCTGAGCCTCTCTCTCCCCTGCTCCCTTCTGGCTAGCCCTGAGCTGCTTCCCTCTTCTCCACTGCTCTTCTCTCCCTCTGCCCAGCGGAAGCCCACAAGAGAAACAACGCGGAAGTGTTGTTTTCGTTATGGGCAGGTGTGCTAGGCAGCCGTGAAGCTTTTCAAAAGGGCTGCTCGCCAGCGCCTCTGCCCCAACTGCCAATGAGTGTGTTTATTAAGTGAAGCAACATTTATTATGTGAGGCAGAATCCTAGAGAAATTTTTGCTTGTTATGAGGATCACTTGTTAAGCGAGGTACCACTGTATTATCATTTATACATACCCCGTTTTTCACAATTTTAATCACTAGTGTCAAGCTCAGCTTGTAGCCCCCCTGAAGCTTGTAGCCTGGTGCAAGTACACCCCCTGCACCCCCTAGCCACGCCACTGGACACAACTGTGATATACTTCAACCGATGCATATGAAGGTACATTATTCATACAATCCCCTTTTCACAATTTTAGCCACTAGTATCAAGGTCATTTTGCTCTGTTAAAGCTTGCTACCCAGTGCTACCCCTGCACTCCATTAGCTATGTGCAGTAGTGGGCTCCAGCAGGTTTGCACCTACCCTATAGAACCAGTTGTTAATGAGAGATAGGACATATAAAGTTTAAAAATAGCCATTTAAAAGCAGCTGCCAGGTGGCCATAGAACCTGTTGTTAATTTCTTTGAATCCCATCACTGGCTATGTGGCACCTTGTTTCTGCCAACTTCAGAGCATATGATCTTAACCCACTGATTTCAGAGTGGAGACCGTTTCAGCTGTAGATTCAGATACAGCAGCCTACACCATCACCGTCAACTGGTGCTAACCATCAGTTCACAACTTCAGCACTGGAAATAGGTAAAGACATTTTGTGAATTCCCAACCATTTTTTTGTATAGCAAACCAGAATGCACATTTCATTTAAAGTTAGACAGAGGAAGCAAATGTATCAAGGTATATAAAACATTATTTTTTAAAAGAAGCATATGGAAAATCAGCATTCAGCATTAGACTATATTTAAAGTTAAACGTCATGGGTCAACTTTAGTGAGAGGTTAGCAATTATTAGGCTGCGTCAATTTAAATTACATGCCATATAAAGCAAATCAGCAGTTTTCAGTTCCTTAGCCTAAATGTGACCTTACTTAGCAATTTTGCAATTCAAGCTTTTCCTCTAAAACTGCCTTTTAAACATGCTGTTATTTGCAGGGTTTCGTTATTGAACAAGGGTCAGTGGTTAGCACTAGCAAAACCTAACATTATGACTGTTTCTTGGTGGAAAAGCCTGTGGTATTGGTTGATTCAAGGATAGGGAGAAGAGGGAAGATTAAAATAAGTCATTTCAAGCATTTGTACATTTCATATTTGGATGAACTTGTCAGAATGTTTTTTACACCAAATCAGCCACTGGCCCAGGGCTGGACACACTGACTGTGAGTGACTCTTCAGGGTTTCAGACAGAACATTTTCTCTGTCCTACGTGGATATACTAGATATTGAAAGTAGAAGTGCTAGGATTGCAGCCTTAGAGCCCAATTCTATGCATGTGTACTCAGAAGTCATTTCCATTGAGTTCACTGAGGTTTACTCCCAGGAAAGTGTGCATAGCACTGCAGCGGTAGCAACGAAAATAATTTTATGGTTGGGGGTCCCCACACCATGAGGAACTTATAAAGGGGTCACGGCATTAGGAAGATTGAGAACCACTGCTCTTGATAAATGTGCACAGCATTCTAGCCAGGAATGTAACTGTATAACCATTTAACTCTGTAATTACACCATATATAGAGGTAGTTCTTTGTAAAGAATTACTAATTATAATACTTGGGATACCACCTGAGATCACTTGCAGTTTTCGCACAATGATTTCCTTACCCTGCCATTGAGTTCTGTGCCATTCTAAGGGCCTTTCTGCCCCAAGAGAGGGGAGCTACCATAGTCACATACGCCTTATTTCTTATATGAAAGAGGAGTGGAAGCCACTTAGAGGCCCTATATGGGGAAGAAATAAATCACTACTCTTTCAACAGAAAGGCAGCGGAATGCTGTACGGCAGGACACCTAAATAGATCCTTGGAAAGCAGGTAAAGAATAGCATAAGATGGGAAGGCAAATGTTTTCTTTTAAGCCAGATGATGGTGGAGGAGGGATAGGCTGCCTTATCTCAAAGCAGGTGCTGTACCTCTGAGTTACAACCCCTCCCCAACAGTTTTACTACTGTACAAGTATATCATGGTTTTCCTATAAAACTTTCTATAAAGCATTTACTGACTCAAGAGCTCGACTTAACAGTGTTGCATTTGTAATGAAAGCTGACCATCATAATACAGCACTTACTGCAATGAAAAAAACATCCACTTGATGTAATACTTACAACAGACCCCATAATATGTGACAAACCAAACTGAACCACCACTGGGTTTAGACAGTGCAGCTTGGACTCACAGCCCAATCCTGTTCACACTTTCCTAGGAGTAAGCTATATTGACTCTAATGTCTGTGGCTTACTTCTGGCTAGAAAAGCATCGGATTGGGCTCTCAATCACCTCCTGATTTTGCAATTTTTCAAGACTGAAGAAGGAGAAAAGGATCAAGTATGTTACAGTCTAGAGTAGGCACAAGGTAGTTGTGATTAGCATGGTTGCAAGCTGTGCCTTCTGAGGCAAGGTAGGTCAACATAGTAATGTAGCTACAGGAGGGTCAGGATGGTAAGTACTGAAGGCATTGCAACAGTCTCCTTACTTTGACATATTTTCTGTTGTGAGCAATACATATTTCTGGCTAGTCTCAGTGAACTAAGACCCAAAGTTAAAAACCATCTGCACCTCCTGTTTCCGCTTGAGACATTATTTATGTTTTGGCTTTGTACCCAAAGCTAAATACAGAACGTGTAAAGGCTATTAATTAACCCTTGGAGAAATGTGTTTCCCAACAGCATATGGAAGGGGAAGATGTTTTTAATCAAGCAGTAAAACTCCCAGGATTTATACAGGTTCAAGTTGTCCTCCATAATGAACCCAAAGGGAAAAGATGTTAAATATTTTCTTAACAAAACCTACATTGAAGCAGACTTACAGTTGTGTCACACCCAAACAAAAGCAAAGAAATTCAAATCTGAGTCTTACAAGCCATCATCAATCCAGGGGATTATAGTAGAATATTTGAATGTTTGTAGTTTAAAGTTTTGGTGCTATTGCCGTAAACACATTATCTTACGACCCACTGGTTGTAGGGGAACTGACATCCACGTAAGTGCATTTGACTGCCACAGGGTTTCTTATAGAATTGCTTTCACATTTCATTGGCTACTTTATATGCATTAATTGTGTCTACATTTGACATGCATATCTACTTCTGGCTTTTATTTAAAGCACACATTGATCTTTTCTTCTTATATTTTTGGCCTTATGAGTATATTGACAATCAAGAATAAATTCTATCTAAAATGTCTGAGAACAAATGCAGCAAGATCATCTCCTCTCTTTCAGAAATATATGAATGGAATGCAAAGTCCTTTGCACATATATCCTGGGGCTCATCCAAAACAACTGAGAGCTGAATGAAAGTACGTTCTGTTTGGAGAGCAACAATAGCCTAGCGGTAAAACATATGTTCTAGCTGTAAGATGGCCAAAACGCAGAGCCCGATATCTGCCATTAAAGAATCTCAGATTTCAAGGCTGGGAAAGAACTCTGCCTGAGACTATGGGAGCCACCGCTATTTGAATACACAGTACAAGACTGGATAGACTATTGGTCTGAGCTCAGTATAAGGTAACCTCTGATTTCTTGCTTTCATTGAACTACAGATTGATGCATAATGAATTCAGATATATGAAGTACTTTATACAAGTGTTCTCAAATACAAATACAAAATGAATGGAATAATTGAGACTTTATACATTCAATTTCAATTTGTCTGTGACTCCTCTCCAACATATCCCATAATGTTCTCATTTCATGAGAACCCTTCATGAGGCAAGTAATTCTTATCATCCCTGCCATGAAGCAGAAGCAAAGTCATTACATTTTGCACTTCTAGCAGCAGAATGCAGTATATATCTGTTGCTGAATGTAGAATATGCAGAGAGACCCAGAGGTGCATCTTTTTAACTAGTTTTAGCTCTGCAACACTTGGAATTTAACCAAAGGGAGGAAATTTCAATTTAACCAAAGGGAGGAAATGCAATTTTTACATTTTTTTTAATTTGTACCCTTTTTGGGAAAAGCTGTAACAAAAATCAAATCAATCAATCAATGGTGACCCTCGAATCTGAGATTTTTAAAATATTTGTGGGTGGTTTGGGGGCTGATCCCCAAAGACTACACACATTTCCACATAATTTTAAATATGTTCCTGAGCAGTCTATTGTATAATCCCAACCCATTGAATGTTTCCTCCTACAGAAGTTTGGAACGGAGCTTCTGAGACATTGTGACACTTCTGGGGAAACAGGAGGAACATTGGCACCCATTTAAGGACTCTTTCCACTTGCTCTAGGTCCCCTTGCATGAGCAGATTGTTTCTTTTGCACTTTGAGACAACATCTGTTTGTGGAGGGATCTCCTGAAACAGAAGTCAAGATGCTATATTTTGATTTCACCCAAGTTGCCAGAGTTAGATTTTAACATCTTTGCCATACACGTGAAAACAACCACTGGAAATGCCTGATCATGATTGACGCTAGCTGCTAACTTGAAGTCTCCGCTTGTCACCTTAGGATCTTGGAGGCATCAGTAATACTGGAATGCTTTCTGTTTTTATGGTTTAGCATCCCCCCAGATACTCCCAAGTTCATTGTAAATTAGTGAACTTTGCAAATGGAATTTGCTTGCTCCCTGAACTGGCCTCCCAAAATGGTCTTCTGTGACTTGCAGTCCTAACCATGAAGCAACCCTTGAATTATTTGCTGATGAAAGAAGTGATCCCAGTGGCCAATGAATTCACTGCTCAACAGGCTTGTGTGCATTACAACAAAAGCACCACAACATTCATCATGCCCCTCTAAGCAGGCTAAAAAACTAATCTACCTCAAAATGCATTTCATGTACAAGTTCTAAGGGCATCGCCCTGCTTTCCCTTTTTCCTCGCCCTAGTGACAGCCTGTTGACTAATTGTTGCGGTGGAACTCTGTCTGAACTTTTGTCTAATCCAAACATAAGAACATAAATAAACCTGCATCTCAGTCTGCAAACTATAAAAAAGTTATGCAATCTTTGCTAATGCAAAGAATGGCCTGTTAAAGAAATCTTACATCTGCTGTTCAGGAAGCAAATATGCTCTGTGTAGAATGAGCATGGCCATTTCCCCTACTGCTATCTAAAAGTAAATATACTGAAAGGAGCCGTGAATGTAAAAACACAACAAATTACCCCTTCTTATAGGTGTCATACCTATAAGGGTGTGTCCTACCAGGGTGTGTGTGTGTCAGGGGAGGGAAGAGGAGCCAGTATCAACTCCACTTTACAATCTATATATATATAAGAGAAAAGTCGCTGACTGAATGACTGACTGACTCACTCACTCACTCATCAACACCCAGCCAAAACTGTTGGGCCTAGAAGCGTGAAATTTGGGATGGGTGTTCCTTCCATGATGGAGGGAGTCACCAAGAGCCGGTTTTTTGGAAATTCCAACCAGAAGGGGGTGAAAAGGGGCGCAACACGTTTTCCTCCCTATACTTTGCATTTGACTTTACAGTGACTGAGGGATGCTCTGCCCTAACCCCAGGATATGGAAGCATGAAATTTGGGGAGGGTGTTCCTTCTGTCACATGAACACCCACCAAGAACCCATGTGGAGAAATTGCAAGGTGGGTGGTTGAAGCGCATGGGGGTTGATGCGCATGGAGGGATGTTGCACATGGGAGGTTGATGCGCATGGGGGCTGATGCGCATGGGGGTAGGGGGATGATGCGCAGGTGGTGGATGTACATGGGGGTTGATGTGCATGAGCGGTTGATGCACAGTGGGGGGATAACATATGGGGAATTTTACTCCTGCAACATGGTATGCTTTCGCTAGTATTCTAATACTTTACAATATTCATGAGTCTGCAGTACTGGGGAAACTGGGGATGGAATAACTGCTGCTTCATGTCTACTCCTTGAATTTTCAGTTTTCCAGACAAATTTGTAGCCCTTTTTACTAACAAATGTATAATAGCATTGTTCTTTCACCACCCCAACCCTAACATGCACGAGCACAGCCAGACTGTATGGCCTGTTCTCAGAGATTGGAAGTGAGTTAAGACACAGACTCAAGTCACAACAATTCCTTTCTTCAAGTCACTTTCTAGAGTCATAAAAAGTTTAGAAACTCTAAAACACTCAGGTTGGAATCCCCCTAGACTTGAGTCTTCCCAATCCAAGCCACCAAGTCTCTTGAGTCTTGGTGGAAGTGCTTGCCTACTGTGTTCAGGGGCACTCAACATGAGTCGAGACTCTAGCTTTTAACTTGAAAATGCCTGATGGAGGCTGCAATCCTAATCTCTGGGTTAGGCTGGCATAAGTCCCAGCACAAGTCCTGTGCTGGCCTGGGAGTATTTCAAAAGTGTCATAAGGGATATCTGTGTCACTCCGGGGGGGGGGGGTTTAGGCCACTGTACAGACATGTGCTTGCTTTCCCACAGCTTTATGGGAACAGGGAACAGGTGACTTGTGCTGGCCTAAATCGATTAGGATTGTGCTCTCAGGGAATCACTTAAGTCGAGATGGAGGTGTCCAGTGACTCAAGATTCAACTTGAGTCTGCACGCCCACAACTTTCCCCTCATTCCCTGTTCTATATCCTATGGAGGTTGGAGGATGGCTACCAATAAACTTGAAGTAAGGGACTTTCTCCCCTTATCATGAGTAAAGCCCCAGCCATCCTGATAGGATTTCTCAGATCTGCACCAGAACTCCTGTTACAAATCTCTGATCTCTGATCTGCTGCTGGAAATCTGGAAAGCACATATAGGTCTAGGAGCAAAGGTTAGGATGCAGCCTGTGATATCACCAACCTGATCGTCCCCTATTTGTCATTTCTTTGCCCAAAAATTCCCCTTCCCACCACCTTCCTGCCACCATCTCCAAATGAAACACCAAATGAAACAACTTGCCTTTTCTGACTGGCTCTGCAAGTGGGTCTGAATTTGATAGGCTTGTGCTTACCTGTGTGTTAGCAGTGCTGGCTCCCGAGCAAGCACAAACATGCCTTACGGCACATTTATAACTCAGAGCCAGTGCAGGGATGTCTGTGCCGGCAAATCAAGTGGTGGTGATTAGGACTGCACCAGAAATTGCTTTTTAGGAAATAAAGTGTTTATATAACCTAAAACATTTTGTTTTGAGTGCTTCCCGAGGCATCTTGTTAGCCTTTGTGAGATACAGGAAGCAGTACTAAGCTGGGCCTTTCACCCAAATCAGCAGAGCTCTACTTAATGCTTTTTGTTCTACAGTTTATTACTATATTACTATTTGTAGGGAGGATTAAAAATGAACAGTATTTACTCAAATCTAATAGACAACTTTTTCAGCCGAATTCACAACTGAAAACGGGGGTGCACATTAGAATTGCAGGCACATTTCATTTGAGTATTTACAGTAGAAAGGGGCAAGCATTGTTTGTCAAGGAAATGTTAGGGGGTGGCAGCTACAATGAAGACATCATCTACAGACATCATCTGTAGCTTTCAACAAGTTCCTGTTTGGCTGTTTGTTTTTCCTTCTGCCTTTTGCCTCTGAGGATGCCATCAAATATCTTTGGTGAAATGTTAAGTCTCAAATAAAAACTTTCCAAATGGCCAGAAAACCCAAGAAAGAAGAGACAGCAGTGGAAAGGAGCCTTAGAGACCAAGCCTTGCATGTCTACTTCTATTTTGCATTATATTAGAGTTGTGTAATCATATTTATATGAATATTAGAAAAATTTACCTGCTGTTGAGGGAGTAAAATTTCAAAAATAAACCCTGTGCACTATCCCCCTTGTACACCATCCCCTCCTCCATGCACCGTCTCTCCCCCACTCCATATACTAATTCCCCCTGTGGGTACAAAAATGGGACAAAATATGTTGCACCCCTTTTCACCCCATTAGGAGTTGAATTTCCAAAGATTTGTTCTTAGTGGGTGCTCATGTCATGGAATATGCTCCCCAAATTTCAAGCTTCTAGGTCCAGGGTTTGGGACTGGTCGCTGATCAGTCAGTGATTCTTCAATGTAAAGTATAAGGAGGAAAGAACATTGTGCCTCTTTTCACCCTCTTCCAGTTTGAATTTCCAAAGTTGATTCTTCTATAATTTCCAAAGTTTCCAAAGTTGAATTTCCAAAGTTGATTCATACATCACAAATGTAACACCCTTGCTAAATTTCACCCTACTAGGTCCAGCAATTTAGGCTGGGCATTGATGACTCAGGGCGCAATCCAGAGTAACTACGGGGAGTCCTGTACTCCCCGTACAGGAACAACCTGTACTCCCCGTACAAGAACAACTTGCTCTGGATTGCAATATGAATTTCCCATAGGTTTTCACTAGGTGGTGCAGTAACTATGGGTACACGTAATGTCTCTTACGTGCTCCCGTAGTTACTCTGGATTGTAGGGTCAGTCAATGAGTGAATGAGTGCGTGAGTCGGTCAGTGAATCAGTCAGTGACTCTTCAGTTTTATATATATATATATATATATATATATATATATATATATATATATATATATATATATATATATATATATATATATATAAAAATTTAGCTTTGTATGTTGGCCAGATTTAGAACAATCTGATTTTCTGTAAATCCTGTTTCTGTAAAACCGTAAATCCTGATTTGCATTGTTGTGAACTCAAGTCTTCCCAATCTTTGGACCTTTCCTGGGAAACTGTTGCTTTCCAAAGTAGAATGACTGGCAAGATCAATTAAATTCAACAGAAAATCTCATGTCATCCTGGCACTATATTTATAAATTTAACATAACACAAATGCATTTGATGCCACAAGCAGCATGTCTGGAAAACTCCAGATCTTCTTACTGGTTTTAGTAATCCATGTCAATCATCACAAGAAAAAAACTTGAATAAGCTGACAGTTCAATTGAG
Source organism: Cryptoblepharus egeriae (assembly GCA_030015325.1). NCBI lineage: Eukaryota > Metazoa > Chordata > Lepidosauria > Squamata > Scincidae > Cryptoblepharus > Cryptoblepharus egeriae. The sequence continues at coordinate 221,021,299 of JAREYC010000001.1, forward strand.
ATGACCAGAACCTTTCAGACTTGGAAACAATTCTGATAGAAAAACCTATCTACCCCAGGGACTCTAGAAGCAAGAGAAAACATCTGGATGTGCGATCTAAACTAACACCCCAAGGCCTAGCTTGGAACATATTTAAACTTGCACATGATTTTAGTTCTTTTTGTAAGCTCCCTTGCATTTGTACAGCTGATCCATTTTCTCTTATAATTCTCTCTGTCCTTGCATTTCAAGAGTAGAACTAGTATATTGGCTATCCATTCCTAGCTTCAAGTCAACTAGTTCTGACAGTAGCAGCAGTAAATGTAAGTGCTTGAAATAGATATACAATAATTCACTGTAGATCATAAAAAAGTCTCATGTCCTTTGCCTTCATTTTGACAGAGATCTGAATATCTGATGATTTGGATTGTGATTTGTATATGTGTGAGAGAGGGGTGAGCACATTAAGGGTGGGATATAGACTCCAAAACTACCTGCAGGAGCAAGAGAGCAATTTGGAGGTCCTACTGGACTCATAGCATTTCCTGGAGAGCCAGGTTGCAGCTGTGGCCAGGGGTGGGTTTGCCCAGCTGAAGCTGGTACACCAACTACAGCCGTACTTGAGTCAGTTAGACCTGAACACGGTGGTCCATGACTTCTAGTCATGACTTCTATAGGATTACTGTAATGCACTCTTTGTAGAGCTGAAGATGCTTCAGAAATGAAGTTAAGTGCAGAATGTGGCAGCCAAGGTGGTTATTGGAGTTAAGCAGTTTGATTCCATTGGACCATTGCTTTGGAGACTGCACTAGCTGGCCTTTCTTTTTTGGGCCCAATTCAAGGTGCTGGTTTTGACCTTTAAAGCATGCCATATTTGAATCCCGGTTATCTGAGGAGTGGTCTTCTCTCAGACCTTCTGGACTGTCTTATTAGGTCATATGAGAGGGCTTTCCTGTGTGTGCTTTCCCATCCTCTGCTGGCACTGACTTACTAAGGGCTCACACTGGCCAAGCAGGTATTACAGGTATGTCTTATGACACATGGGTGCTGAGCCATTGAATATGGAATAAATCAAATAGGATTGGGTCCTCATATAGGTAACCACTCACCCTTCTTCCCAGATGTTACCTAGTTAAATGACCAGTTTAACATTTCATTTCTCTGGAGAAGTGCATATAGTTTGTCATTTCCTTAAAACTTTCCTATTTCTCTATTAATTTAGTCTTGTTTCATAGCCTTCCCTTTTCTTTTTAGAGTTGAACTGAAATGTGCAAGAATATTTTTTTTCCTTCAAGCAACGCAGAAAATAATACAAATGCAAAATGGAGAAAATAAATTTAAGCTTTCATATACTTCCAGTACCCTTTTTGCTGACGTTGCACAATATTTCTTATTTCTCATTTCCTTTTTAATTCCTGTTCTATGACTTTTAGAACAATCCTAACCATGTCTACTCAAAATGAGCCCCATTGTTTTCAATGGGTCTTACTCCCAGGAAAGTGTCCTTTGGATTGAAGCCTTAGGCTGCAAACCTAACCTCCAGTTAGGCCAACCTAAATATAGTCCTATGCTGGCAACCTGGCATAAGTCCTATGCTGACCTGGGGATGTCACAAAAGTGCTGTAATACACTCTGTGCAACTCTGAGGGTTAGGCTAGTGCACAGACATGCTCTTGCCTCCCTTAATCACCATGAGAATGGGAAGACCAATAAGTTATGCTGGCTTAGGTAAGGACTGCACCCTTAAGGAATAGTCATTTGATGCCAGGATGCATCAGTACATCAGTCTTCAAGGAAAGCCACTGACAGCCACGCCTATAGTTTCTATCCAATGATTCCAATTCTGAAATAGTCCCAAAATTCAAAATGTAAAAATTAACAATATAAGCATTTTTCAGTTAGGAGAAATTACAAGAAGTACTGTACATTACCAAAAAAAATCCTAATTTTTTTGCATGGATTGCAGTTTTTTCATAAGACCAATAAATAACAGTCTTGAACAGCAATAGTACACCAGGTTACACCCTTGGCTGTCCCACTTCAGTCCCCAAGGTGCCGAGAACATATTTCTTCAGTTAAAAAGAACTGCTCCAGCCAATTCCACATTTGTCCTTCTATTTTTAGATGACTTATGAAATCTGAGGGGCTTAAACAAGAAACAAACATCCACGACCACCTCTGACATGCCATTCTTATTTTCAAAGTTCAACTGTTTGAGCTTGGCAACAATGTCAGAAGATACCTCTGGACAGAAAACAGATGCATCTGATTAGCACAAAAGAAAGCGAGTCGGCCTAAGAGCACAATCCTAACCATGTCTACTCAAAAGTAAGCCCCATTATGCTCAATGAGTCTTACTTCCAAGAAAGAGTCTTTAGGATTGCAGCCATAGACAACCATATATAGGGTTGACCTTAAAACGCTCACCCATGTCCACTGTGTGCATATATGACCTGAAGAGGGCATCGCTCAATGGCAGAGCATGTTTTTCACACAAATCTTCCACAGCTTCAACAACCAGAAAACCACACGTAATAGATGTGAAAGACTGCTGCAAGTTAGAGTGGGATCTATGGCCTAACTGCAAGCCAGATACTTATGTTCATATTTCTTCGGCATGGAGTTGCTGTACCTCAAAGTTCTCAAGCCTCACAAAAACAGGAAAGGTAACATTGGTCCACAAAGCAACCTCACCAAAGATCCACCAAATCTCTGCCATCCTTTCCTGATGTTGTCTCATATAAAAACAAAACGATTGTTCACTTAAAGATTGCCTCAGTTGTTTCCTTTCTTTGAGTGTAGTGCGCATGTGTTTGAGTATGTGAGGGTTTCTCTGACTTTTGCACACTTTCCTTGGAGCCCAAGATCAGTCTCAGGTTTCCTTTTCTAGAACAAACTGCCTTGACTGTAGGGCTGCTATAATTCTCTTTCACAAAATCAGTTCAGGACCCTATGTCCCTTTTGCCAGTATGTGAACACAATCCCCCAAAATTGGGATTCTCCCTGTTTTTTGAGACAAATGGCAACCCTACCTGATTAGGGTAAGCACATTTTCAGAACAAAGCAGGCCTCCATCAGTCTTGAAAGACTATGGTATTGTGCTCGGCGCTGCATACGCTGCATGAGAAGCACGAAAGCCTGGGTTGGATTGTTATGGAGGATAGGCTGTTACCCAAACAGCAAATCCCCCCTCTCCACGCCACTGAGTTAGTCCAATGGAAAGGCAGAGCCGATATGATTGGATCCAGCTGCGTCACAGAGCTGGGCTAAGGACAGGAGCTCACCCTATTTTCAGAAAAAAGATAGTCTTATTTGCATAATGCCAAATTTTTTGGCAGGAGACTCTCTGACACTGTGTTGGGGGCCAGAAAAAAATTGAGTTATATTTAAAATTTAAATAAATTTACGTAAATGATTAGAGACAGTACAGAGACAGATGAGAGAGAGAGGGGGGGGGCTTCAATCCCAAAGACACTTTCCTGGGAGTAAGATCCAATGAACACAATAGGGCTTGGAGTAGACATGGTTAGGATTAGCCTCCATGGTCTGGAGCAGTGGTGGGCTCCAGCAGGTTCGCACCTACTCTATAGAACCGGTTGTTAAGGAGAGACAGGACATATAAAGTTTAAAAATAGCCATTTAAAAGTGGCTGCCAGATGGGCAGAGAACCGGTTGTTAATTTCTTTGAATTCCATCACTGGTCTGGAGGCTCCCCTTATCTCTGGAGACTACAGGGCATGCCAGTGAGTGGGATAGGGGGAGCTTGCTGCAGGCCACATGGAGGTTTGCTATGGAGCACCACATCTGGCCCCTGAGCCAGGCTTTGGGCACCTCTAGCCTACTGCAATCTCCTTTGGAGCAGTGATGGGCCCAGCCTGGCCCAACAACAGGTTCCCCGGAAGTGGGCAGGGCTGGGGCCGGGGTCAGGGGCGGGGGTGGGGAAAAATTAAATTTAAATTTTTTTTTAAAAAAATTAAAAAATTAAAATTGACTGTCATGGGACTTACTTCTGAGTAGTCAGGTTGGGCTCTCAGGCTGCAGTTCCAGCCACTTTCCTGGGAGTAAGTCCCATTGACTATCATGGGACTTACTTCTGAGTAGTCAGGTTGGGCTCTCAGGCCGCAGTTCCAGCCACTTTCCTGGGAGTAAGTCCCATTGACTATCATGGGACTTACTTCTGAGTAGTCAGGTTGGGCTCTCAGGCCGCAGTTCCAGCCACTTTCCTGGGAGTAAGTCCCATTGACTATCATGTTCTGAAGCTCACCCTTTTGCCTGTAGTTGTCAGTTCAGACCATAGGAAGCCATTTCCAGCCACAGCTCTAAATGTTTCTGAACCTTCAGTGAGAGCCAGGCTAGTGGAGTGATCAGGAAGTTGAGAGGTTCGGAAGTTGAGTGATTAGGAAGTTTGAACTGAGAGGTTCAAAACCCTCCTTGGCCATGAAGCTTCCTGGGTGACTCTGGGCCAGTCACTCACCCCCAGCCTCACCTACCTCACATGGTTGTTGTGAGCAGTATAGTGGAAGGAACTCAAACTTTCTGAGCCACCTTGGGCACCTTGCTTTGGTATGGGAAAAATGGGATATTTATTTTAAATAAATAAAATAAGTCTCTTGTTCCCTTTCACCACCAGCCGGTATCTTGCTCCCTTGGCCATGACACTGGGTCCCTGCAGACAATTGTATTTCCCTCCATATGTGCATACGACATGTGTTTTTTAAAAAGCACTGCTGGAACAGTGAACTTTTGTGAATTTGCCCTTCCTGTGGTTTATTTATAGATAGTCTTATTTGCTTGCATCACCAAAAAGCAATAATTCAGAGATTATTTTACAGAGACAGGACAAATGAAGATCAAAATGCTGCCAAGCATGACAGATAAATGAATACACCACACCAGAATCCTCCTTTGTCATGGAAACTGGGCCGTTTTCCTGTTATCAGAATGAAAAGCAGATGTGACAAAACAGCCGGTTATGCATGCTTATTCTTCACTGCGATGGATATGATTGTGAGATACAGAAGAGATTTCCCCCCTATTTTTTTCAAGTAATGAAATTGGAAGAGGTTGCCATTTCGAGTATATTAAAGGCAACTAAATTATTAGGCAGGCAAGCTGCATCAATGTTCGTTTACTGATATAACAGGAAGGAAATATATTTTCAGAGGTATCTCCCCTGGTAAATGAGGGATAAACTTTATCCTTTATTTACTGGTGGAAATAGCTCTGGAAGTCTGCCAACTGCCAAGCCTTCATTTCTAAAATGAAATGTGTCGGTATAAACTTGCCTGAAGTCAAGCCTATTGCCAAGAAAGCTCTTTCTCCTAATCCCAGATGTGGGAGGGCTGACTGCTGTTAACATGGGGAGAGGGAGGCCATTTTGTGCACGCCTGTTGTCAACTCTCGTAAAACACCATGTAATGTTTTTGGAAAGATTTTGATCTCGACTTTCTTGACGTGCTACAGGACTGGGCCCCACTGAACTGGACAATGAGCCAAAGCACCAAGAGGGAGCCTCCTGGCTCAAATTAGAGGCCAGGCTTATTGGTTTTGGAGCATGATCCTTGCTTCATTTGTGAGAAGTTCACTTTGTGTGATGTTCTGAACTCAGTTCCCATAGAATTCCATGCCTCAGGGTTTGTGGGGCAAACTTTTACAGAGTGGTACAACACATGCTTTGTATGTGTAAGAACTCGGATTCAGTTCCAGGACTATCAAATTTTAAAGGATCATAGAGAAAGAAAGAAAGAAGTCCTTTGCATACATTTCTGAAAGTCAGCACCATGCAAAATGGTTAATTCTTCTAGATAGACTCTACTCCTAGAACATCAAGGTTCAGATCCCTACACAAGCCATGAAGTTTTCTGGGTGACCTTTGGATTTTCTCAGTCTCAGCTATCTCATTGTTTTGAGATAGGGAAAAACCCAGATAGGGAAAAACCCAGGCTGAGCTCTTTAAAAGAATGGTGGTATAAAAGTTTGAAAAATAGCTAAATAGCTAAATAAATAGCTAAATAAATAAATAAATAAATAAATAAATAAATAAATAAATAAATAAATAAATAAATAAATAGGCTCTCACTTGTGTTTTAGCCAATGCCATCTCAGAGGCAACTAGCTGATCAGTTTGCCAGGAGAAACCACCAGCCACCTCTGCTGGATAAGGGAAAGACACCACCAGCCACCTCTGCTGGACACTTCCTTACCAGTAACAGTGTAGACAGTGATAGAAGCAGGATTCATCTCAATCAACACTAATTATGCAGTCTAGTTAGGCAGTTCCCAGTGAGGGAACAGGCTGTGGCCATCAGCAAAAGCTGCCATTTGGTTGGCAACTACAGTAGGCATTCATATGATGCTAATGGTGACATCCTATGCCTCCATCATCATCAGTGGTGGAGGTGATGGTTGAACTGGTGACAACTACATTTAAAAAAAAAAATTCTTACACTTATTTTTATACTGCTTTTCACCACCACCACAAATAAGTTCACTAACAGGACAATCCAGAGCAACTAATCTGTCCACATAAGAGCCCTTAGGTTGCCCTATCTAACACTAGGTTGGAGCAACTGCAAGATGCTCCAGCCCAGTTACTCTGGAAGAGGCTTAGGGCAGAGCAAGGCAAGATAGGGTGCCCTAAGAGAGGTGGACCTGCTCTGCCCTAACTGGGGCAGCCTAAGCAGCTCAGGAGAGGCAAGTTGAGGGCATGTTTAGCATTGCCTAAGGCAGAGCAGTTACTCTGTATCCAGAGCCTGTTTCCAAGGCAGAAATGCCCTCTTCCAGCCCTCAGAGTTATACCACCTCAGGAGCAGGTATAGTAATGAGTAGACCCATAGGGGTCCATGATAAGGCCTGAGCAAGAATGGCAGTGTTGACCAAAAATCTGAGTTCTTGGCCATCCTAGTTGCAACCCCTGCCTCTCAACCTCAGGATATGGAACAAACTACGGCTGCCCACAAACCTCAGGATACAGCAGGCCACTCCAAGAAGCCCCTTGTATTCACTGTAGAATGTACTGGCATCTCATCAGGGACTCCTTATAAGGCAGGCACCCAGTGGCGTCACCAGACTGGTGCGGCTGGTGTAGGCTGCATTGGGGATGCGCTCCGTATGGGGTGATGTGCCGGAGGAGTTTGACTGTCCTTTGGCAGGCCCCGGGCGTCAGCACCCCCATTCAGGCCTGCTCCAAGGCGGAGCAGCAGCCAGAAGCTGCCACTTGTCTGAGGAGCTGGCCTGAACGGCCATCTGAGGTGCACTGCGCAGAAACAGACTGAGCATGCCGAACAGCTTCAGAGGAGACTTCCTTAGAGCAGAGAAAGTCCGCGCCTCTGCACAGCCATTCGGCCTCACTCAGGAGGCGGAGCGGCAGCCGAATGGCTTCAGAAAGAGTACTGCACAGGCACCAACTCTGACGCCTGCACAGTCTCCCCCGAAGCCAAAAGGCTTCAGAAAAGTACTGCGCAGGTGTCAGAGATGGTGCCTGCGCAGTACTCTTTCTGAAGCCAGTTGGCTTCAGAAACAACTGCGCAGGCGCCAACTTTGGTGACTGCGCAGTCCAGGTGGGGGGGGCACGCATCCCAGGGATGACGCACAGACTTCTGCACCAGGTGATGTGCAGAGTCATGTCACCACTGTAGGCACCACAGCTGTTCCTTGTTCAGTGTGATCTGAGGGGTGCCTCCTCAGGAGCAAGTCTTCCCCTTGTGTCAATTACTTAGCATGCTCTGGAGCAGTTAGGGCAGCCCAGGCTTCCTGACTCTCTGGATGCAGCATAACTTTCTGCTCTGGATACAGAATAGTTAGGAGAGTGCAGTTAGGTCAGAGCAGGCTGAATTTGCTCTGGACTGTGTCCTAAGTGGTTTGTTTTATTTGTTTTTCACATTTTTATTCTTTTTCCTCCAAAACCACTACATCACTAACTCCCAAACCACTACATCATCATCACACTGGTTACCACTACCTGATCTATCTATCTATCTATCTATCTATCTATCTATCTATCTATCTATCTATCTAGAGTATTTATATACCGCTTTTCAACTGAAAAGTTCACAAAGTGGTTTACAAGAAAATGAAAAAATTAATAGCTAATTAATAGCTAATGGGTGAGTGTCAATGAGTATGGCTATAATGGCATTTGGGCAGCAGTGCTTCCCCACCCCATGTAGAAGCTTGTTTACCCCTTGATATATCCAGATTAATCTGTCTTGTCAGGTTTGCAACTCATGTTCCTCTGGTGGGTGCTGACACACAGTTTGGGAATTGCTGAACTTCTTCCTCTCAGGCTATGTACTGAGTTAGAAAAGCCACAGGGCACTCCAGAAAGGAAAGGTTTGCTTAATTTGTTTGTCTCTGATCTGAATACAAAACTTTGCAAAAGTTTGAATTTTGCACATGGAGCTTGAGAATCTTATAGTACACAAGATGAGCTGAAGAGCAAAAAGCACAACATTTGATCCCAAGTTGCCAGCATTTATCTCATTAGTCCCAACACATATGCAGATTTACCTAAGTGTTTTTGTGGATTCAACAGTAGTAGCACATGCTGGTTTGTGCTCCCACTTGTTCATATATTGTTTATTAGTACATTCATCTATTTTTCACATTCTTTTCAAAATACAGCAAAATTCTCAAATCTCGATTTAAAAAGACAAAAACATTTTAAAGATCTAGTCAGTTTTCCTTAATTCCCAACCAAATTTGGTTTTCACTAATTATGAAATTGTTTGGTTTTTATTTTGTTCTTTAATAGGAATGTGTACCATTACCTGTTGATTACAATTGAACATAAGTGAATTCAGTACAATAAACCAGTGAGTTCCTTTCAAGCCTATTTTTAAAAGACAGAAAGCAAAAAAAAAAAAAACCTAGGAAAAAATTCTGCTACATGCACAGTAGAAATAATTTGAAATAATTGTTATGAGTAGAAAGTATAATCGTCTTGCCTCTTTTCATTTTCAACAAGTTAAGTGGCAAACAAGAAAATGGAATATTCAGTGGAGAAAGAAATGTTCAATACTGCACTGATCAGGAAACCTAGGAAAATCAGCTAGCCAGGAATATTAGGATGCTGGATCAGTAAGCATCATCTTTATAGTCCAGATTAAACTGACTTTTGTCCTTTCCACCTTAAAAAAAATTTCCATGAAATCAGATGCCTCAAGGATTTATTGTGAAATCCATTGTGATTTTTTTTTTCAGCTGTTGCTATCATTCTTGACAAGAAGGTGGCACTCTTAGCCTGAGTTTGAGAGTTAGCTATAACCAGCAGCATGGAAACTTTTGGAGTCCTGGCCAGTTTGTGGCCCATAAATCTATTGTTATACTCATTCAAATGTTCCCTTTGCTCTTTCAATGGAGCATTGAATCACATATTTTACAATATTAGGAATTTATATCAAAATATGCAGAAGGTAACTGAGGTGGAATAATTCAGTTCTGTAATAACTAGAGAATTCATGATTAAAAAGACAATGTTTCAAACAAACATACCAGGGAAACAATTTTAAATATTAATGACTGGAATCTAAAGCTGCACAAGGTATATGGTGCACATTTGAGGCTTCAGTTGAAGGGTAGCCATTCTTTGGCATTCAGGGGTTCCCCAGATTCACTCTCCTCAAGTCATCCTCCTTTTACCCTCCCCTCCTATCTACACAAATTATATATATAGAGAGAGAGAGAGCTGGTGATCAGTCGGAGGAATGAAAGTCCCCCAGGATGGTCCTGATTCAGCCAGTACTCCAAAAGTGGAGCTTAGCCAGTACTCACCTCTGCCCCCACAAATAAGGCTTGAGGGGTGAAAAGCTTATTGATTTTTTTTGTATTTGTAGGGGGTGTGTTGTTGCAGGCAAGCTGTAAGACAGAATTAAATTGATGCAGGGTGACCATGTGGCCTCTTTTTCCAGGACATGTCCTCTTTTTAGCCTTGTGACCTGTCAAAAATCTACACTGTCCTCCTTTTCCTCTTCCAGAGAAGAAGACCCAGACTCCAGATGCTGAGACAGTATATCACTGAGTATTATGTGCATGGGAGTGATATTAGGGGAGGATATTGACATTCACCCACAGCTTGTGAGGAAATATTCACTGTATATGTTTCCTGGCCTGTATATATATATGAGAAAAGTCACTGACTCACTCACTGACTCACTGACTCACTCATCACCGCCCTGCCAAAACCAGTGGGCCTAGAAGCGTGAAATTTAGGGTGGGTGTTCCTTCCGTGAGGGAGGGGTGCACTAAGAACTGGTTTTCGGAAATTCCAACCGGAAAGGGGTGAAAAGGGGCGCAACGCGTTTTCCTCCCTATACTTTGCATTGAGAATTGCTGTCTCAGCAACATTCCGCCCCAACTGCTGGGCCTGAAGCATGGAATTCTGGGAGTTCCTTCTGTCACCTGAACACCCACCAAGAACCATCTGGAGAAATTAACCCTTCAGGGGCTGAAAAGGGGGCAACGTGTTTTTGTCCTAAACTTAACATGGGAGACTGACCAACATCCAGCCAATTTGGTGCTCAGTGCCTGGTGCACTGGGGGGATGTTGTTAGGAGGAAGAGGTTGCACTGTGGAGGATGCTGCGCATGGGGGTTGGTGCGAATGGGGGGTTGACGTGCATGGGGGAAATTGCGCATGGGGGAAGTTGCACATGGGGGACGTTGCACATGGGGGACGTTGCACATGGGGGACGTTGCACATGGGGGTTGATGCGCATGGGGGAAGTTGCACATGGGGGAAAGTTGCGCATGGGGAAGTTGTGCATGGGGGAAAGTTGCGCATGGGGAAGTTGTGCATGGGGGGTTGACGCGCATGGGGGGGGTTGATGTGCATGGGGGAAGTTGCGCATGGGGGGGTTGGTGCACATTGGGGGTTGATGCGTGTGGGGGAAGTTGCGCATGGGGGGAAGTTGCGCATGGGGGAGTTGCGCATGGGGGTTGATGCATGGGGGAAGTTGCGTGTGGGGTTGGTGCACATGGGGGAAGTTGCGCATGGGGTGTTGATACCCATGGGGGAAGTTGCACATGGGGAACTTGCGCATGGGGGGTTGATGCACATGGAGGAATTTGCGCATGGGGGAAGTTGCACATGGGGGTTGATGCACATGGGGGAAGTTGCGCATAGGGGGTTGATGCACATGGGAAAGTTGTGCATGGGGGAAGTTGCGCATGGGGGAAGTTCTGCATGGGGGAAGTTGCGCATGGGGGTTGATGTGCATGGGGGAAGTTGCGCATGGGGGTTGATGCTCATGGGGGTTGATGCACATGGGGGAAGTTGCACATGGGAGGAAGGTGTGCATGGGGAAAGATGCAAATGGGGAAGATGCACATGGGGGAAGTTGGGCATGGGAGGAAGGTGCGCATGGGGGAAGTTCCACATGGAGGGTTGATGCGCATGTGGGAAGTTCCACATGGGGGGGTTGAAGTGCATGGGGGGAAGTTAAGCATTGGGGGGTTGATGCGCATGGGGAAGTTAAACATAGGGGTTGATGCACATGGGGAAGTTGCAGATGGGGTGTTGATGCGCATGGGGAGAAGTTGAGCATGGGGGTTGATGCATATGGAGGGATGGCATACAGGGGAATTTTACTCCTGCAACGAGGGTACACTTTTTGCTAGTTATTAATAATTTCATGTTTATCATTACTATTGCTCAGTCTCACCTAACTCATAGGGTTGTTGTAAGGACAAAAAAGGGGAGATACACTACCCCAATAGTGGTATAAAAGGTGGTATAAAATATAAAATATTAATATTTTATTAAGTAATTGATTCTGATAATAATTTAATAATTTTGTCATATGGGGGTATAAAAAAATTATGGGCCCCGTGTGCCAGATGACCTAGCTATGCCACTGCTGCCAAGTACTGGGTGAGGTATATCTGTACAGAAAGAAGAGGGGATCAGAATTAAAAACAGAGAAAATAGGAAATGTGCAACTCAGGAATTGTGTTTGTGAAAACTGGCAAAGTGTAACCAAGTACATTTTGTTGAAGAAAGTTGACTCCAGCTAATGTCACACCACCTGGCTGAAGTCACATTTACCAATGTTTGTAAGAGAGCCTTAAATGTCAAACAGCTTTCTCAAAGTTGAGCTAACCAGTGATCAGGGCTGGTTGCAGTGACAGCCTCTATTACCCTGACATTCTTGTTTTAATTAGGACCAGAAAGGAAAACCCTTCTTCCCCAGGGGAGCAAAAGTCTCTGCACAAAAACAATATGACACCATATTTTTACAGCCTCTGAAAGAAAATTTAGCAGGACATATTTGGAAACCTCTCATTTCTTAGTCCAGAAACTCTGGTTTCCAAAATCCTTCTTTGTTAGCTTGTCCAAAATCATGTGTTTCTTTCCATATTGGTGACAGCCCATAATGTACTCTAGGACCATCTGGTGGCTTAGCAGCAACCATCCATCTGTACCTCAGCTGGACATACTGTTCCATAACAACAACAACAACAACAACAACAACAACAACAACAACAACAACAACAACAACAACAACAACAACAACAACAACAACAGAATACAAAGACATGGAAATTGAAATACAGCACATTGGTAGGAAGAAAATAACAGCACCTACTGTCATTGGTGCATTAGGTGCATTCCCAAGGACCTTAAGGAATACAGGAATCAACATTATGTCAATTGAACAATTGCAAATGAACTCCTTGAGCATGCTAACCAAATGTCCTCTTTTTCCAGAACATGATCAATTTTTATAAACCTCATCTTCAGTAATGAACTTAAATGTCCTCATTTTTCTCTTTGAGTGGGCTCCTCAGGCAGTGCATACCCTTTCTGTAATTTATAAATTACATGTGCTATATTTTTAAATTTATAGTAAGTAATTTGTATTAGTTTTTAACCACATGAAATCAATACAGTATTCTAGTGTTGTTCGTTTTTATTTTGTCATGTTCTACATCTTTCTTGGGTGCCCTACATTTTGGGTTTTTGGTGACCATTGCCAGTCCATCTGGACAATTCTGAGCCAAGTGTAACAATGGCTTGACTTGAAATAAGGCCACTTCCAATATAATAGCTTCTTTAAGGTAGTCACAAGCAACATTTCTCTAGACAAATCCATCAGAATACGATTCAGTCAAGACTCTCATATTTGGAACACTAGGATGAAGCTTAAACCACAGATGGTATACAATATATCCTATATGACTATGAGTGTAATCCTCACCATGTCTACTCAAATGTAAGCCCCATTATGTTCAGTGGGACTTACTCCCAGGAAAGTGTCTTTAGGATTGCAGCCTAAGACAGCACCATGATTTTGACTGTCTTCTCTCCTTCAAAGATTGCCACCTTTTCTCTGGCAATGCTGTGGTATCAGGGGCTGTGGGTGGCGCAAGCGCTTAAGACGCTGTGCCTGTTAACCAGCAGGCCAGGGTTCGAGACCCGGGTCGGCCCCACAAGACAGGATGAGCTCCTGTCCTTAGCCCAGCTCTGCGACGCCAGCTGGATCCAATTATATTGGCTCTGCCTTTCCATTGGACTAATTCAGTGGTGTGGAGAGGGGGGATTTGCTGCTTGGGTAACAGCCTATACTCCATAACAATCCAACCCAGGCTTTCATGCTTTGCATGCAGTGTATGCAGTGCTGAGCATGATACCATAGTCTTCCAAGACTGACGGAGGCCTGCTGTGGTATTATTAACAGCTGTGGTATCATTAACAGCTATATGCAAAGTAGAAATTCAACAGGCAAAGTATTACTTCTGCATCTCAATACAGGAGAAGCATCACCTTTCTATCTTCTGTCTTGACATGAATTAGTCACACAATAATGTTGACAAGGTAGTGTGACCATATTTATTTATCAAAGTTTTGTTTGTTGCTGCTATTTGTCAATCAATCAACACTATTTATATACCATTTTTCAACAAAAGTTCACTTAAGCTGCAATCCTAAAGACACTTTCCTGGGAGTAAGATTCATTGAACACAATGGAGCTTACTTTTGAATAGACATGGTTAGGATTGTGCTCAAAGCAATTTACAGATTAACTAATAGCTAATATTATTTTTTCTTCTTCTATTTCCCATTACCTTTTCCTTTAAGTCTTTCCCAGACAAACAGAATTCATTTTCCTTCTTTGGAGATTTTTTAAAAAGGGGATCCAGAGAGGGTTTTTATTTTCTCCTTTAAGGGACACATTTTGCATCTTTCGTCCCTGGTATTCACTGCAAGTTTCACACGTTGTAAACTTGAGAGTAGGAAATGAAAAGGCTGAAGGTTCTTCTGTTACTGGTCAAATGGCTATTTATAGGTCTCTATAAAATCAGCCCCAGATTTTTGAAGTTAGCAAGGCAGCTTTAAATATCAAAGTTGTCTTTGAATATGGGGATTTGTTTCACAAAGGCAGTGATTTAATAATCAATGTGAAATGGTATCCTATTCAGAGAACTGCCCCTACCAGCTAATCCCAGCTACTTTCTCTTTAATTAACACTTGGGAAAAGAAAAAGTAAGACACTGGGGTTTCCCGACAGTGCTATGGTTCTACTGGTGCAGCAGGGCAGGCCATTTTCCACATCAGTGTAGTAAATACAATGGCACACCAGGATTTCCACTAATTGCTGAACCTAAGAAGAGTTCGCCAGACATTTCTTTAGCACTAATTGCATCTGTAAATACTCTATGCTTTACAGTGTGTGAAAGTTGCAGGGAATTCCTGTAACAAAGACCATCAAAGTGATACTGTGTAGGAGGAAACTGCAATGTTGGAAGCCTTCCTCGTATGGCGCATAATGCATTAATGTGCAACTCCTCAGAAGCAGCCATGCACCATCTTGACTGTCCAATTCAAATTGGATCACTGGGCAAATCTTCTTATGTTGGCCCCAATCCAGCAGTGCTTATGCACACAGCAGGCCAAGTCTGTGCTCCTTTGTTTGCCTTTCTAAGCTACAGAATGTGTCACATGTAGAGGAATCTTCATGCATACCGAGAAGATTTCCTGTCATGGGGATGCACAGATTTTTCTGATCTTTCATATGGATTCTGTAGTAACTGAGCCCTTCTCATTGTGTCACCTTGCCTATGGCTTTTTCTGCCTCTGACATTCACGTATTCCCCTCATTTAGCCATCTTTTATACCAGCTGATGATGCCGTTCACCCAGGTTTTAAAATAATTTCATCATTTTCTCACTGTTGTTTTCAATTGGACTCTTACTTTCCATTTTAATGAGAGAGAGAGAGAGAGAGAGAGAGAGAGAGAGAGAGAGAGAGAGAAATCCTGGTATGATACATATCTTGGTTTGTTTACAAACCCTGGTTATAAACCATGGTTTGCCAGGTTAGATTTCAACATAGGGTGCAATCCAGAGTAACTACAAGGAGTTCTTGCTCCCGTGTAAAAACAATTTACTGTGGATTGCAATATGAATTTTCACTAGGTGGTGCCGTAACTACATTGACATAAATGTCTCTTATGTATATACAAATTTATATACATTTGTATATATACAAATATATACAAATTTACAAATATACAAATATATACAAATTTATATACATTTGCATATAAATGTATATAAATGACACATTTACATATATACAATGTATATAATGACATATATACAATGTATATAAATGACATACCTTTATGTCAATGTACAAGAACTCCTTGTAGTTACTCTCGATTGTAGGGATCTCGATTGTAGACCACTTTGTCATTGAATGGCTGGATGAACTGGACATTAACATCTGATTTACCATAAGTCTATGTATTGTATGCCATATACAAAATAAATTAATGCCAGGTTAGAATGTAATGAATAATTGCAATTTATTCTAATCCATGAGCAGAAGCTGGTAATTTCCACCCTTCGTATATGGAAAGAGGAAGGAGCTGGAGTTAGTAATGCTTGGATTAATAATGCGAAACCATGGTTTAAACAATGGTTTAGAGTGTCGTCTGAACTTGTCCATTCAATTTCTGACATGGAGTAGGGACTTGTGCCAGCCTATCCAGGGGTTAGGATTGTGCTGTGTGACACACAGTGTTCAATGGACCTTTAGCCTAATCCAGCAAGGCTCTCATGTTTTTAACCATGGTTTTTTTTCTGGCAATTCTCTCCTTTGCTACTTTCCCTCCTGATACTTGTGTTTGCCACATCACAGAGATCAGGAGCTGGAGAAGGTGTTGCAAAAGCAGCAGGTGGAGGAAGAAGAGAGTACAGAGATACCTCACTTAACAAGCACCTCACTTTACAAGTGTTTCACATAACAAGCAAAAATTTCCAAGAAATCTTGGAAATTTGCTTCATATAACAAGTTCTGCTTCACTTAACAAGCAAGCGCACTATGGGCACGCATGCTATGCAGCCATGATGCTCCACATGGAGGTTCTTTAAAAGGGCTGCTGGCCAGTGCTGCTGCCTGTAACTGCCCCCAACTTGGGGACAGTTGCCTGGAGGTGCCAGAGGCAGCTGCTCCAACTGCCCCCACTGACCACCTTAAACCTCCAGCAGCAGCCCAGGTAAGCCTCCCAGGAAAGTGTCTTTGATTACAGTCTCCTATGTCTACTCGGAAGGAAAGTGTCCCAGGAAAGTGTCTTTGATTGCAGCCTCTTAACCATGTCTACCCAGAAGTACGCTCCTTGTGTTAAATGGGGCTTACTCCCAGGAAAGTGTCTTTAGGATTGCAGCCTAAGTAGACTTCATAGGATCATGCACATTGAATGCATGTTTTGAATTCAATTAATGTGTTTTGTCATCATTTTTACATCCAGTTTATATTTTTATATGAATATTTTGGGAGTTGTGGAACCAATCGTCTGAGTTTCCATTATTTCCTATGGAAAAATCTGCTTCACTTAAAGAGTGTTTCACTTAAAGAGCATGCCTCCAGAACAAATTAAGCTCTGTATGTGAGGCACCACTGTACTCCTGTCACTTAAATCACATTGTCTCCTCTCTGATCATAGAAGTTTTGCTGCTATTGAAGTTCTCAGCCACATCCCTGATACCAAACATTCAAGTTTGAGATTAGCAGTGCTCAAGACACATCCACAAGCAACACCCTGTGACCTGCCATGTGAATAAGGATAATCAAACCCCTGCTCCGGATAGCAGCTGAGAGCCACGAACAAGGCTTCTCCAACTGAATTTCACAGTATAGAATAACCTAGGAGATTCATGCAATAAAGAAAATGATAGCCTTCATGTTGGAAATGTATAATAACATCCTACAACTTTGTAGTTAGGCTTTGCATTGTGGTGTGTGAGTAAGCTTTAAAAAAACAAGTTGACGTTTGGTGGTATGGGAAACAGTTGAAAGGAGCAAGCCTGGACTGGTGGATATGGTCATAGGTTCTGGGTCACCATATGATCTGTTTAGTTTGCTCAGTGTTGATGCTTATTTCAAGCTTAGTTGCTTGGTTGGTCCTCTGGGTGCTTTCTGATCTGTTTTTTGCCTGTGTGATAAAGCAGTCCTGTGATACATGGTTTCAAATTGGTTTATACATACAGTATATCTACAATTTGAGTATGCTGGAGAGATAACACTGAGATCATCCTGCTACAACAACAAATGAAATTGGAAGAGGCCACTAGAAACGCAAGATCCAGGACTTTACATCTTCCTCGACACCCAAAGTGGTAAAAGAGGAAGTGAAGAAGATCTACAACTTGCGGTTATACTTTACAGTGTGATTCCTGAATTATGAGCTGTGATTCCCTGGGGAGCCAGGAATCCATGGAAAAAAAAGAAAGAAAGAAAGAAAGAAAGAAAGAAAGAAAGAAAGAAAGAAAGAAAGAAAGAAAGAAAGAAAGAAAGAAAGAAAGAACAAACAAACAAACAAACAAACTGCACCACCCTATACAATGCATTGGACAATGCAATGGGGAGCCATGGCCCATGATCCAGTAAGTCACAGGCAGGGTTGCCAGATGACAGGAATTCCCCTGACAGAATTTACCTGACAGAAAGACAGAAGCTGGGTCTTTCATCCAGCTATTTTCAAAGCAGAGGAGCAGGGGCTGGGTGTAAAGTTAGCAGCTTTCTCAGGATAGGGATGGTGGGGATAACTCCTGGCTTCTTACGTTTTAAGCCTCCAAGCCCAGTTGTGTCCACTCAAAAGCATTATAGTCACTGGAGTTTATATTGTGTAAGGGGGCAAAGGGAAGAAGGCTAAAAGACCAACCCTAGTCATGCCTAGATCACTGAAATATGTGCCTTTTTGGTTGGTATCTGATCTATTGCAATGAGATTTGTGCAAAAATTAAGTACAGGAATGCAGTACAAATGTGTTTAGCTTTATTTTAACATGCCCTACATTTGTCCTACATTTTTTAAACCAGGTAGGAATTTTGGCTTGGAGGACAGGAATCTTGGGGAACTGGGAGGGGGGAATTTTGGGTTTGGCATCTGGTCACCCTGGTCATGGGAGGCACCAGGTGAAAAAGCTTAAGAACCACTGTTTTAAAGTATCAACTTGAGTAAAGAAAAGAATATGGTTACCTCATATATAATGTAGCTTTCATTTTTTAATCAATTGCTTTTTCAGTTGGAGTGCATGTCTGAGGATATTTCCAAAAATTTTATACAGAGGCCAGACAAAACGACTCAGCTGGTGCTCTGCTTCAACAGCTACATTGACTGCCTATTTGTTTCTGATCTAAATTCAAGGTACTAGTTCTAACCTTTAAGACCCTTCATGATCTGGGTCTTCTTTACCCAGAATTGCCCCCTTTGCTTCTAAAATACTACAGGTACTGTGATTTAACATCCTCCCTTGAATTCATTGCTGATTTTTTACTCTTATTTTGGCTGCACTTCCATTATGTAATGTAAAAAAATCAACTGCTGCTAATGCCATATATTGATATTTATTTGTTGCTATACTTTATTATTGTTTTATAAGCTTTGTTAGCCAATTTGAGCACTTGCTTTAGCATGAGAAAGGCAGGCAATAAACAAACAAACAAACAAATAAATAAATAAATAAGCAAGCCATGTACAATATGAAGTAAGCACAATGAAAATGGCTGTTTCGGGACAAATAAATATCGCCCTGCAGAACATTCCACCACTAAGCAAATCTGGTGTCATTGATTTTCATTTCCCATTTCAATAGAGAAGAAAAAATAAACAGAAATTTTTAACATGTACCTTGGACAGGCCACATTCTATTATTCATACACTTTGATACTGGTGACATAAATAAACTCTTGTTTACAAAAGAACAAGACCCATCACTCTTTCTCTTGCTGAATGCTGTCTTATTCCTGATGGCTGTTTCCTGATGGCACTGAAGATGCATACATATATTGCAGACTGGTTAGGACCCCCTTCGGGAAGGTCACCGTTTTAGAGGGTTTGCACCATTTCAACTGGGTGTTGCCATCTTGAAATATGGTACTGGATGCCACCATCTTGGACACTCAGGCTACTGTCCTACAAGTAATGCTGCAATCCTAATCTCCAGTTATGTCAACCTAAGCCTTGGCATAAATCCTGAGCTGACTTGGGTATCACAAAAGTGCCACAAGACACTTCTGCACCACTCCTGGGAGATTAGGCCAGTGCACAAACATGCTCTTACTTCCCTACATCCCCATGGGAATGGGAAGACCTATGAGTTAGACCGGCCTAGGTTAGGATTGCATCCAGTCTCAATGAACACACTAGGACTTACTTCTGAGTAGACATAGAGGAGCCTTGGCACCACAGTGTTGATATTGATGTCACTTCCAATCATGACATAACTTCTGGAAGGTCACAGACAGATGGTCATTCTCAGAACAGGGTTTTGGGCTGAAATGCACAAGAACTATTTGTATAGTTAGTTGGACTAACTACATAGGGAGTTGGGCTGAGATTTCAAAGATACAGGCTCAAATCAGGCTCAAATTTCAGCCATGAAGCTGTCTAAGTGACCTTGGGAGAGTCCCTCTCAGTCTTACCCACATCACAAGGTTGATGTGAGAACAAGAGGATAAAAGCTTTATAAGCCGCCTTGGCCAAAAATCAAGGTATAAAATAAAAATAAATAATCTCTCCCTAAAGTGCTTCTACTTAAACACATACACCGAGAGACAGGGGGGGTTGCAATTCTAACCAATTTAGGCCAGACTAACATAGCCAGCATATCTTCCTATGGTGGTGAAGTGAGGTTGGTGTATGTCTAACTTCTCTAGGAGTCTGGCAGAAGTGTCTTATGACACTTTTGTGACTAGGGCTTAAGCTAGCCTAACTAGGGTTTAGGACTGCAGACTTACACATAAATAAAACACATAATTAGCTACTCTGCGTACAGTACAGAAAGAGAGAAAGAGAGATTATCAGTGTTGCAGCCAAGAGAGTTTATCAAAACGTCTGTCTTCGATGGACATCAGAAAATTTGGCTGCCCTTGAAAATTCTCCAGAGACAGCCATACAATGGCCCTGAATCTTGCTTCTTGGCATGGCTGGGTCTTGGCTACCATCAGAAAAACTGATTTTGACTGGAGATAGAATACCAAGAGCTGACTTTTTGTAAATAAAGTTGGAGCGTTTTCTTTCCAGCACACAGGGCAGACAGAAAACAGCTTGATTGATGACGATCCAAAGGCAGGCGCATTTACGTCAAGTAGCATTTGTGTTCTGATTTGAAAAAAAAGAAGAAAGGGCTTCATATTTTTTTTTCTGAACTGTTCCTAGTTAACTCTGCTGTGGCAACCATTCTGTACAAGCACAATTTGACAAGGAAAGACAGTCAGCAGACTCCCATGGGGAACCATGAATGTGAGGAATATCAATAGCTTCCCCACAGGAGGCCAAAGCTGTGATCAAAGTTCAGTATGGAGGGGGCAAGGAAGCATTTTTTTTATTCCATGCAGATCTTGCTTCCTCTTACTCTATATCTGCAATTGAGCAAGCTACAGTAGTTGAAATTGCAAATGCAAGCAATTTCCTCTGCAAATCTGTGATTGATTTCAAAGAAAAATATTTCCCAAAACAAGAGCCGACCAGTTTATTCTCTCATATTATTCTGAATATGATTGTATCCAACCTGCCATCTTTAAATTCT
This sequence comes from Cryptoblepharus egeriae, assembly GCA_030015325.1. NCBI lineage: Eukaryota > Metazoa > Chordata > Lepidosauria > Squamata > Scincidae > Cryptoblepharus > Cryptoblepharus egeriae. The sequence goes on from JAREYC010000001.1 coordinate 221,042,309, forward strand.
AACCTACAACTTTAAATTCTAACATATGCAACCTACACCCCAGAAAACCAATTCATTCATTGGCTGGTGAGAACTGGCAACAGACGTTTTACTAAGAACAGAGGGGCAGGCCCAGAAGGATATATGATAGATATATGATATATGATGACATAGGATATATAGGATATATAAGATATAGGATATATGATGATATATAGAGGAGGAGGAGGAGGAGGAGAAGAAGAAGAAGAAGAAGAAGAAGAAGAAGAAGAAGAAGAAGAAGAAGAAGAAGAAGAAGAAGATGATAATGCTATGAAATGAAAACAAACAAACAAGGAAAAGGACAGTGTGCATATATGCTCTTTGTCGTTCACAAGTATAATTTAATTCTTCTGTAAAAAATAATCTCAGTTTGTGTTAGAAATAGAACAAATGGAATGTTTTTATCTGCCAATATATTTTTGCCAAACGTCTGCATTTCTTCTCTTGCTGTGTTTAAAAATTATTGATGGAATGAATTATTTTGACAGCCTGCATTTTATCTCTTACTGTTGACAACTCAGCAACCCTTTGTCAACTTCACCAAATAGTAATTATACGTCACAGAGACAGTATTAGCAATTTGTTCTCCTGGCCGTAAGTCAGTGCAGATGATTTGCTCACTGCTAGAGCATAGGGAGATGCCCAATTTCAGTCCCTGGCATCTCCAGGCAGGAATGAAGAACCTGGTCTATAGCTGCAACAGCCATTGCCAGTTGGCATAAACCAAGGGTGTCGAGCATAAAGCCAGTGGACCAGATCTAGCCTACAGAAGCTCTTTATCAATTCTACATGATAATTGGGCTCTTCCGGTGCTGCTACTTCAGTGGTGTAGTTTTTGCTAATGTTCTTGGAGAATGAGATGGAGAGAGGCCACAGAAGGCAAGGAACACTACAAGGGAAAGAGTAGACCAAGACAGTGAGAGAGGAAGATACTGCCAAGATATTTTAAAAGTCCAATTAACACAGTCTGTGCTTTCAGCAGTCCAATTCTGCTGAGGCATCATTAAGAACAGCACCTGAACCACAAAGTGGTGCCTCAGAAAAAGCAGTGTGGCTGACAGAAAACCTGTTTCCTAATTTGCTCACCCCACAAGCTGATGGAGTAAATCCGAGCAGCACAGTATTAAGGTTTCCAGCCCAGGAGGAGGATGGTTGTGCTCATATCTTGAAAATATAAGCTAGATTTGCATATTTAGTGCAATCCTAAGCATTTTTACTCAGAAGTAAGTCCCATTATAGTCAATAGGGCTTACTACCAGGAAAGTGTGGATAGGATTGCAGCCATTATCTCTTTTGTCAATTCCAACTAATTTATTTTATTTAATCAATTTATATCCCGCCTTTCCTCCCCCGGAACTCCTATGTGAAAACAAAGTGTTAATTTCTGGGCATGAACAGCAGTTAGGGTTGCGCCAAATAAACCAATGGTCTGACACAGACTGCAATTTTAATGCCCAGCTAGGCTGGCCCAGGTCCTGGCGCAAGTCCCGTACTGTGTTAGGGGTGTCACAAACATGCATAAGGCACTTCTGCACCACTCCTGAGACAGGTCAGTGCACAGACATGCACTAGCCACACCACCATGGGTATGGGGAAACAGGTGATTTGTGCTGGCCTAAATTGGTTAGGTTTGTCCCTTCAGTATGAAACAGCATCATATTTTCTGCATGGAGTGCAATCTCTGGCTTTTGCCTTATTTTCCTCCTTATTCTCAGTGGTGTTTGAACCATTCCTTCTTGGTTAGAAACCAAAACTAAATGGAATTTGATTGAAATTCACACTGTCTAAAGCCTTCCTGGAATCAAACAGTATCATTTCTGTCGGCCCACCACAGTGTCAATCTCTACTGCCAATGAGGTTTTGACTGCCGTCATAAAAAAAATGTTTGAGAAGTGTTAATAATTCATTCGATTGGTTTGTCCTGACACCGCCATCGTGTTGGAAATCTCTCAAGCACTGAAACATTAACAAAGACTGAAACACAATGCCTTGCTTGTTCTAGGTTTTACTGGTGAACTGCATTCTTCAGAGCCTGGTTCTGGTGTCACAATGCTTTGACGCGGGCTGCGCTGAAAGGTGAACAATGCTTATCACTTTGAAAAGGAGCAAAAAGGGCTATGGCACATGAGAAACATATTTACAAAGTTCAGTTGGAATGAAACCATGCCTTTTCAGTTGAACCAGACTTCATATTTAGGAAAAATGCGCACACCACTTTTGGTATATTAATAATATAAATTCCTTATCCTGAGGAGTTGAGATGTGGTTTTATGATGATATATTTCAAATTTTGTTTTTTTTCCCTTTTGCTACTTATGTATTAATTTTTCTCTGTGGTATATGCTAAACTTCCTTGTGGCTTACAAGTGTTTTTATGTGTAAGCATAGTGAATACTGGAAAAACAAAAACAATATACACTCAGATCTCCAAGATGTGATACTGCACTTCAGTAATGGTTAAAGCAGGATGTCAAACTTTTTCATAGAGTTGGTCAAATTAGCACTCATGATGCACATGAGTGCATCACATTGGAAATTGCATCAATTCAGCAATCCATCCAAGATGACTGGAGCTCCAGTGACATGAATGGGAAAGCTCAGGCGTTCCGGACAGCATCTGCACATTTATTTTCCAGCACTTTTTCGGTAATAGCTAGCAGAGGGACACCCATTTCGCTGCCAGTCAAAGCCCATCGGTTTGGACAGTAAGTGTGTGTAGGTTTGTCCCTAGTAATATATATTTAAAATACTTTTTGGATTGACTGGGAGTGCTGTCCTAACCTCCACAAATACAGTACCACATTTGCCTACTTGTAAATAAAGCCACAATATGGATCACTTTCACTTTCCATAGAGTTCAATGCATATTTTAGTGTTTTAGTTTTTTGGCCATAACTTTTGATAGGAAGGTGTTGTTTCAAAAAGGATTTTTGCATTGGATTCTGCTCTTCAATACAAATCCAAAGGTATATGACATGATAGGGTTTGACACTCCATCATAAAGTTGCAATTTTTAGGTCCCCCAGTATGTGTCACTCCACCCCACTCTAGTGATGTCACTGCTTTGGAGACTTTTCAGGGAAAGGAGATAGGATCGCAGCATGCATGACTGACACCAAAAAAACCACACCAAAAACCCTGCCTCTGCCCTGCTAGGTCAGTTGTAAGTTGTTCACATAAGCTGCTTTAGGTGGCTTTGATGCTGTTGGTACTCTTAGATGTGTTTTGGAATAGCACCAAGGGCAGCAATCTCTATCAGGACCACTTTGGTCTTCTTTTGCCACAGCTTTTCAATTTGTATTTGGAAATCTTTGAATTTTGGTATTTTTTCCAGTTCCTTTCCTTTGCTATCCCTTGTTATTGCTATATTGATGAAAACTAATAGTCCTATAATTATCTCTGCATTGTCTTCTTGCTTCCTGAATAGCCCTGGCCCCTGAGTGACCTGCAGATAAGGTAGGGAGGTTTCATACTTGATTTACTGTCAGAAATTTCTCATAGGTGAGTATCTAAGTAGATATCCAACTATGCAGAAGCCATTTTGATGCCAACCAAACCTGCTTCATAATCAGTGGTGGGCTCCAGCAGGTTCACACCTACTCCATAGAACCAGTTGTTAATGAGAGATAGGGCATATAAAGTTTTAAAATAGCCATTTAAAAGTGGCTGCCAGATGGGCAGAGAACCGGTTCTTAATTTCTTTGAATCCCATCACTGTTCATAATGTAACAAATAGACCTCACAAGCACAAAGATTAATTTGAAGCTCCACTTCATTCATAAGCATAGATGGATAATTTTTCATATTTGTGGTTTTTTAACCACAGTCGCATTTGAAGATCACTATTGTTTTGTGGCTGGTGAATAAGGGAATCATAATTGTATAGTGGCTATAGACTGTTGCTTTTGGATGCAAGACAAATAGATAGGGTGGGACCCGTGGTGTATTGGTACGTTTTAATGCGTAGGAGCTCAACATGACAACCTCTCACCATAGCCAAACCCATTATAACCAAAAGCAAAAAAATCAACTTCATATAACTTGGCTGCAATCCTAAAGACACTTTCCTGGGAGTAAGATGAATTGAACACAACGGAGCTTACTTTTGAGTAAACGTGGTTAGGACTGTGCACTTAATTGGACTGTTTTCTTCTTCTGCCACATCTTCTTTCTTTGTAAGTTCTTATGTTGCATTTAAACATATAGCTCATCTCATTCAGAGTTATTTACAATGGTTTTAAAACAACTCATAAAAATTGCAAAATGTGATTTAAAAATAGCCCTAATGAATGGAAATTCATTTTATAGGTCATTTCATAGTTCATAGGGGACTAGCCTTTACTTGTTTATTCAGGGGCAAGTGCCACTTTGTTCAATAGGACTTACTCCCTGTGAAACATGCATAGGATTGTGACCATAATGGAACATAAACTCAGTGTGCAATCCTAATCAATGTAGGCCAGCACAACTCACCCATCTTCCCATTCTCATGGTGGCATGGGGAGTTGAATTAAACAAGGCTGCACCCACTGATGCAGTCAAGAATTGGATGTAATCAAAAATTGGAGTAAACCCTATCTTTAATAACTCCTTCTCCTTTTAGTACAGGCATGTACTTTAAAGGAGACAGCATAACCCCTTTGAGTGTTTCTACCCTGGTTAAAAGCTGTAGATTGTCAGTTTCTCCATTCCAACCCTGATGGGAAGGGTGATCAAGGAAGCTGAATTATACCTTCTCCTCCCACACTATCCCCCAAGCTGGGCAGAGTTTGAGATCAACACTGTAAACCAAGCCCAAAGGTTTACCAGTAGTATTCTTGAGCTATTCAGCCATATGAGTTGGGTTCTGGGTTCTGGTTCCACATCTAGCCCCTGGGCCTGGGTTTGAATACCTGTGAGATAAATAATAATTTGTTCTGAAACATGGCCAGCAAACTCCTTTTAGAGAAGATTTAACACCCCACCCCAGTCAGTAGAGAAAATAGAGACAGCTGGTCTCAAAGCTAAACTTGAGGCATGCCATTATTTGCTTCATGTTTGGTATCTCTACGGAGGAAGCAGCTCAGACCCATATTAAATAAATATCTCTGTACAGAGAGTTCAAGAAGTAAAGGTGCTCCACAGACAGTCAATATTTGGCTTCAGTCTTTGAAATTGTTTTGGTATGACACGTATGTCCATAACAGGAAATGAAGGACTTTGTTCTTTCATGATAAAGATTTCATCCACTCTTAAAACCATCCTGTGAACGTTAAGTACTTAAATCTCTCTCTGTGTATATGTTTGGAGAGTTCACCTTTCATCCTTTTTTCTTGTGTTATCCTCCTTCACTTGCAAATAAGTCTTTTTAAAAAAATAAAAATAAAATTATACACTTTCCCTCAACTATTTGCAACTTTCTCCTGGCTTTCACTTTACAAAAGTACCATTTATTAGAACACTTTCCAAAGAATATTGTTAAAGTGAAGTAATTTACACATTTCATTACTGGCTGATATAAGCTTATAAAGATAGGGGTCACTTTCAGTGCCGTCACTTATGTCTTCAAATATTTATTTTAAGAGCAATTATGCCTAGCCTTGTACTACAACACGTATATTGTGAGAGTGGGTGGGATCTGGGAAATAGCTCAAATGGTATTGAATCTAGGTGGACTTGCTGATAACCAGTTGAAAGGAGTTCTTATCAGACCTTGGGAAACCACAACAAGCTTTCGTAGTGTCATTTTAGTAGGAGAATATTGGCAAGTGGGTTATCACCTGCTCCAGGTGTTGACTGCTTTGGTTGCTACAGTTCTGTGTCATGAAAAGGACTGTGTATCAATTGTGTAAGTTGCATTTTTATAATAAAATGGTCAGCTGGACATTCAAAGCAACAATGCATTGAATATAAAATGTGACCTGTAACAAAAACAGATATAGAATTGGACCATCATCAGTTCACTTCATTATATTTACTCTCATATTACCACTAGTCCACAGAAACTAGGTGATACAGGTAAATAGAAACATTTTAACATGCCACCTATATCACCTGTCCTTGATGGGCATTCCCAATCCTAACATGTGCTGGCACTGCCAGGTCATATGACCTATTCTGTATTCAGTACAGATAAGGAGGAGGCTAGAGGTGTCCTCAGAGTAAGGGGATTTTCACCTCATAGCCCAAGTAACACTCCAGCCTGCCCAATGGGGCTATTCAGATCTCCACTAGCTAATTCACTGGTGTAAATCTGAGCAGCACAATGTAGGCTGTTCTGCCCAGGAAGGAGGATAGAATACAGAGAACCCTCATCTACAATCTCCCTCCAGATCCTACCCCTCTCCTGGATATGATCCACCCCTCCTGCCCTCCATACACCTGACCAATAATCCTACCTCCCATTCTACCCTTTTCCAGCTCATCTGAAAGGAAAATGTAATAGAAAATGACTGGTGAAAACAAATGACACCTGGATTAACCTTTGATGAAAGCATTCTTGTAATCATCCTACTTGCTTGACATTAGAAATAATTTTTTCTTGCTTTTAAAGTCTCTTTTTACTAAAATCATTGCTTAAGGAAGTTTGTCAAGCAAGACTGGAGATGAGAGGCAATCCAGGCTCTAAAACTTTTTATCTCTCTCAATTATGCTCCTATCACAGACATTATTATGGCAGGTGACAACCTTTGACATGTGTAACCCTTCAAAAATGACCCTTTTAGTAATGTGTCCCCATTGAAAAGCAGCTTAATTTATGTTCCCACTAGTGTTCCTAATAGATTTGTGACTCCACTGCCTAATATAGGACTGGACTATGCGCCAGCTTTACTCCCTGGTGAGGAATATTAAATAACTGTCTGAATCATATATTGGAAAGGATGGAAAGATCCTGGCAAAGATTTCAGGCATAGTTATGGCTTTAGCAATTTGGTAAAGACTTACATAATGTTCCTACTTATATGTGAAACTGAGGCATGACTCATAGATCAAGAATCTTTGCACGATCTGTGTTGCTCCCTCTTTAAAATGCATGTCCCACTTTCTGAGTTGAATCCACCAGGCAAACAGTATGTTTTATTTCATAAACAAGACATGTGATGGCTCCAGCATTATTAATAGGGAAAGGAATTGGATGTCTAGTTTAAGAAAGAATCTAACAGGACTCACTTGAGTTTTATACATATTATATATAAAATTGCCTTTCTTTATAGTGCTGGTTTTGACTGTTCACAAGACCAGAGTATGTCAATTGTGGCTTCCTAGGCCATAGCGTGATGACTTTTAATTTGCAAGATATTTTTACATGTTATCAGCAACTAGACCTGATGCTATTCCCAAACGATCTCTGGTTTATTTACATCATTGTTATGCTACTTATATTTTGTGATTTACCACAGCATTTTTCCTGCAGCCAGTTTTTGTGTTTTTACAACCGAAAACTTTTCATGTGGGGGCACCAAAGAACTAGCATTCCAGCAGCAAAATGTAATTTTCTAGCCATCATAAATGGCAATTGGCAGTGCATTTTGCCTTGTGCTTCCAGATTACATAAAAGGTCAAATAAATAAATGAATGAATAAAGAGAAAGAAAGAAAGAAAGAAAGAAAGAAAGAAAGAAAGAAAGAAAGAAAGAAAGAAAGAAAGAAAGAAAGAAAGAAAGAAAGAAAGAAAGAAATATTTTCTTGTGTCTGATGGAACATCTGGGTCCATTGTATCTGCGTGTATAGTAAGATTGGGGATAGGGTTGGTCTGCTAATGCTTAGTTCAGCACACCAATTGCTAACATCATGCTAGGGAAAAATATGAACTTTCCCTATATGTGTTTAATAACCCACTATCACCAAAGAATCTATGTATGAGTCTAAAGTATCCTTGGCAGTAATCCAGTCAAAAATAAATGATTAATATTCATCAGGTTTTCCAAACACAACATAATAATACACATGAGAAAATAACCAATACATTACATCCTGGCATGGAACAGAAATAAATAAGAATCTGCCCATCTACCCTATAACATACATTCAGCACTTCCTGTTCCTGCTTTTCCCACATGTTAACACTTATATGTATAGTTATCAATTGCTGCATGTACTAGAAACAGCTATCAGTACTTGGCTATATATATCTTTTTAATGGTGAGAATTCCAGAAATGAATGTAATATTAAGATTGCCGATACCCAGCTATAGTCTGAGTTTCACTCTTTTTTGGGTCATGATTCAGCACACATCTCGTCCCAACCAAGGGATAAGGCAAGCCCCCAGGGGCAGAGCCATGAGGTGGGATTTAAGGCCTTGCTTAGCTTAAGCAGGCCCTCTATGCACATGGTGCAGTTGGTGACACCCGCCCTACCCACCCCTTCAGACATAGACAGTCTGCGCTTTGCTGATTGCCATTCCGGGGCTAAGGACAAAATCCAGAGTAACTACGGGGAGTCCTTCCTCTGGTGTAAGAACAATTTATTCTGGATACCAACATGAATTTCCCATAGGTTTTCACTGGGTGGTGCAGTAACTACTGGTGCATGTAATGTATCTTACATGCTCCTGTAGTTACTTTGGATTTAGGGGCTAGTAGGAATTTTTGGCCATTCTCCTGATTGACCTTGGAAAATCGTTTTTTCGCCTACTTCAGACTGTTTGCCCTGGTTAGTTTATCAGTGGGGGAAGCAGGGGAACAGGGGTGATTTGGGTCTCATTTGGAGTGTACTTTTGGGCAGCCAGTGTAGCCGTGACCTAATGACTGCCCTCAGTGCCCTGGCAGAGCAAGGGTCTGATAAGCTCCTTGCCAAGTCTGTGGTTTCTACCTCAGTGTCCATTTGGAGTGAGGTGGGGGCCACAGGTCTGTTTGCACCTGGTCTCCCTATGGGGCTGACAGTGATGGGATGGACTCCAAATTAGTGGGTAAGGCCCAGAGTCAGTGCACGCCGACCCTGCAGCCCAGATTTCCAGGGGCACTCCGCAGCTCTCTTCCCGATCCTCCTCAGCTCTCTTCCCCTATGCCTCACATGATGCAGCTGTTGTGTTCTTTCAGCCCATGTTATTGTCTGCTCATGTTCAGTAAAGTGGCCCTTCTCCTCCATACTTTGTTGTACAGGGTGTTTCCTTAATCAGTGTCCAGACAAACACCATATTTTTAATGTCGAAAAGAAATCCAACAGGATGCATAAAATGCTGCACCTTGCACATTAAACGTAAGTTCATGAAAATGTTTTCCAAAACATCTGTTGCTTGGGCATCACAATTTCTAAATCAGAAATTTCTAACATAAAGATAAGCTCAAAATGATGTCACTGGGTCTTAAAAATATGTAATTATGGGCTGAACTGAAGCTTTTAAGTATGCACTTGATTCATAATACTCCAAGGAGGAAATGTCTACATTGTTTTGTGATTCTGTGTAAATGAGGCTTCAGTCCTAATCTCCCAGTTAGGCTGGTACAAGTCTTGGCACAAGTCCCTTGCTGGTCTGGGGATGTTGTAAAATTACCCTGAGGCACTTCTGTGCCACTCTTGGATGGGCTAGGCCAGTACATATGCTGGCCTTCCCAGTCCATTACGGGAACTGGAAGATGGATTAGTTGTGCTGGCCTAAATTGGTTAGGATTGTGCCCAGTCTCTTTAAATCCTATTGAGTATCACTAAGATTCAGCAACCTATGTAAAGATTCAAAAAGTTGCATTGGCTTCTAGAAGGAAGTAAAACTGGGTGATGACTTTGGATAGCCTTAAGAACTGAGGGATTAAATGTGAAATTTTTTTAGAGGGGGGGGGGCTACCACTGCAGAATCCCCCTATCCACCAGGATGAGCGTCAAGACACCCAGCAGTAGCATCACCACCAACTGCTTGGGGCAGGATTTCAAGGTAATCAGATTCTAGGGTGGGTGTGAGGGTGGGCTGTCCAGGGGCATTCTTTTGATCCTGAAACCCCCCTGAGGTTTTGAAAAATAATATATAATGTATATGACTAAATTTGAAGAGTACCCCAAAATTGTCTGCACAAAAAAAACAAACAAACACAAAACCATGTGTATTTTGGCCCATATCTTAGACCAAAATGTATGTTATTCATATTCCTAAAACACTTTGTTGATATTCCTTTTATTAGTCGCTGAATGACAGCACTGTTAATAAGCTGATAATGAGCAAGCATGTTTTTGTTAAAACAAATGCTCGACTTCTGACTTTGCAGTAATTGTGACTTCTGACTTTGCAGTAATTAAATGTTCATTAAGACACAACAGGAAAGCTCAGTTTTCTCTTCTGCCCTTTAAACAAATCTTGATTTATTTAAATTGGTGAAAAATACCAGGGGAAACCTGGTGTGGGCTGGTACCTATACAGTCATATCCTTCAGTGCAAACAGTCTTCAGTTATCTTCTATGTTTATATAGGAAGATGCTTTATGGCACATCAGTCCACCAGTACCTTCATACCAGTTGTGATGATGACCAGCCAGATGTGAACAATTACACCTGGAAAGAGAAGAGTTCTATGAGCTACCTGCAGAACAATGTAGACTAATCTGTGCTCCAGGCATAAATAGTCCACATATCAGCTTCTGGACCTCACAGAGGATCTCCCAGCAATTGTAATTGCCATACAAATAAATGAAAGTCCATCAGTCTGTCTCACCCAGCACTGCCGGCATGCAAAGCATGAGCTTGTTAGGATTCCACAGTCAGAGTCTCAGGGCTGAGGGCAAAATCAGGCATTATTGCAAACATTGTATGTTTTTGTTTTGTTTCACTTTTTTTTACTTTAAAAAGTGTTAGGTGGAAAAAATTGCACAAAATTGGAACAGGTACCAGGGCTTTATATCTTTCTCCACATCACATTTCTATCCAGTTGCAATGCTTCTTCATCTTTTGTGTCATTCTTACCTAGACAGTGTCTGCTTGTTCAGCTAGCCATAGCCACTGGCACAACTGAGATATACCTCAACCAATGTGTCTCTCCATCTGTCACTGAAGGCATTTTATACCTACCTATACCTATTTATCTACTCACATTTACATGCGTTCAAACTGCTAGGGTGGCAGGAGCTGGGCAAGAGATGGGAGCTCACTCCGTCTTGATCTGCTGACCTGCCAATATTCCAGTCAGCAAGCACAGCATTCAGCCACAACGTTCTAACCACTGAGTCACTGTGCAATTCTTAAAGCCTTCCAAAAGACTTCCAAAAGACTTCCTTTCCACTCGATTTCAACTGTCTTTAAAAAAAATGTTAAAATAGCATGCTGGAGCCACAGTGGCACAAACATCTAAACCCCTACCCCACCATGGATTTTTATTATTTCAGGTTCTCTCTAGATATGATTTAGAGAAAGGGAAAAAAAAATGAAGAACCATGTTGTCTTTGTGTAACTGAATATGTGAATGGCTGCCATGTGAAGTGATGCTAGCTAGAAAATAAGAAATATCTCCTCTTTGAGGATTCCATGAATGCAAACAGTCTCTGGATGTTCTTCAAAGAAACAGTGGAGAAGTACAAGTACAGGTATATAAATATAATTATGCAAGCTTCTGAAAATCATATACCCCAGAAACACTATTAAAAATAAAAAGGTATTATTGGAAAATAAAATAAAACATAATAAAAAGGAGATTTTAAAAAAACCATGTAGTAGGATGCTTTATACTTATAGCTTTTTAGATAGTTCCCTTTTTAGTTACATTTTCCTCCTGCACCTACTATAGCTTAGTGGCTAACGCTAGGCAGTGTTATAATTCCCATCTGTTTCACTCAGCAGCACTGGGTGGCATGTTTAAAAGATAAATAAATAAAAGTGATATTTAGAGATTTTATCTAATCAGGATTCCACAACAGATGACAAATTGCCCTCTTTTAAACTGTGATCTATAATTAATTATGCTGAAAGCATTTACCCCTTCAGCAGGGCAAGGGTAGAAGGTTAAGTGAAAGCTTTTGGCATCTTGAATGTGTGTGGTTTTGTGGCTGGGAAGCTGTGAAAAGAAACCAGAACAAGAAAGAATAAGAGACCTATTGAATATAGGTTTAGAGCTATGGATATATCTCAGCTATCATTTATGTAAAGTATGTTTTCAGCCTTTTTTAATGAACATTTTTTTAAATGATAGAACTATGTCTAAAAGACTCACACAAAATAAACATTGTATTTCAGTCTGTATTCCATGGAACTGTTCGATTCCTCAGATGCTTATACGGATATATATAAGTATACATATATACATCAACAACTGGGAAACCCTGACCTCTGATCATTCAGCGTGGAGGCAAAAGACGCAGCATGGCCTTCTTCAATTTGAAGAGACACTCATTCAGCAGGCTGAGACAACGAGGAAGTCCCGGAAGCAGCCAAATCTGGGGGCTGGGCAGGGGACTGACTGTATCTGCCCTCAGTGAGGAAGGGATTGCCACTCTTGAATTGGCCTGTTTAGTCATAAAAGATACTGTTTTAGGATCTCTACTTCTGAGCACGATACCATAGTCTTTCGAGACTGAAGGATGCCAATGATGATCTTACACATCAGTAAGAAGGCACCCAAAGATGAGCTGATGAGAGAATGTCTCCAGCAACAACAGCAACAGCAAATACAGAAGGAAGAATAAACTGAGGAAGTGTCCTGGCAAGATAAGACCCTGCACAGGATGTACCATCGCCAGATAACCGAAGTCGCTGACATTGGGAAATCCTATCAGTGGCTGGAAAAAGCTGGCTTCAAAGATAGCCCTGAAGCCCTCATCATGGCAGCACAAGAACAGGCACTAAGTACCAGATCCATAGAAGCAAGCGGGGATTTACCATACAAGAGAAGACCCAAAGTGCAGGCTGTGCAGAGAAATGTCAGAAACAATCCAACACATTGTGGCAGGGTGTAAGATGCAGGCAGGAACAGCATACGTTGAACGGCACAACCAAGTAGCCGGCATCGTGTATAGGAACATCTGCTCAGCCTATGGACTAACCCCTCCCAAGGCCAGATGGGAGACCCCTCTGAAGGTTGTGGAGAATGACAGAGCTAAGGTATACCCTTTCTCTTGGGTATGTGCCTGGAAGCAAGTGCTGTAAGTTAACCCTCTTACAGGCCTTCTGCCACGCCTGGGAGAGACCTGCAGTACTGTCCTCACATCCATGTCTATCTACAGTATCTATCTACAGTATTTATATACCGCTTTTCAACTAACAAGTTCACAAAGCGGTTTACAAAGAAATGGAAAAATAATAATAGCTAATTAATAGCTAATTAATAGCCTGTCCCAAAAGGGCTCACAATCTAAAATGCAAATGTCCTCCTCTTTTGTCTCCTCTTGTTCCCCCTTTCTCTCTCTCCAGTGCCTCTACCTCAGCCAACACTCCCCAGGTCCTCCTGCAGGGGGGTTAAGTAGGGAGTGCACCTCCCTGGAAAGTTGTCCTTATCAGACCATGAGAAGGTGCATCAAGTCCTGGGTCAGCTCCTCAGCTGGGGTTAGCTGTCCTTCCTCACAAGCCACAAGGGAACACAGAATGTTTCAGTGTTACATGGTGTTATAGTGAGGTCCCAGATGCCTAATAGCCAAAGAATTGAGTATGCATGGGCTGTGGGTGGCGCAAGTGGTTAAGTCACTGTGCCTGTTAACCAACAGGCCAGGGTTCAACACCCGGGTAGGCCCCACAAGACAGGGTGAGCTCCTGTCCTTAGCCCAGCTGTGCGACGCCAGCTGGATCCAATTGTATTGGCTCTGCATTTCCATTGGACTAATTCAGTGGCATGGAGAGGGGGGATTTGCTGCTTGGGTAACAGCCTATCCTCTGTAACAATCTAACCCAGGCTTTGATGCTTCGCATGCAGCATATGAAGTGCCGAGCAGTCTTTCAAGACTGACGGAGATCTGAGTATGCACGCTCAGCAGGTGCCACGTCACCTTCTGTATGGAATATGTCTGGTATTTTTGTTCTAGAATATTAACCAGAATCTAATGCAATGTATAGGGGTTCCAATCTAAACTTGATCCATGATGAACAAGGGGTTCTTTGAAAGCAAGCCAATATGGAAGTCTCCACAGCAATTGAAAACGTTGTATGAACAATTTCCAAAAGCTTGCATGAACTAAAGGCATGGGGAAAGGAATATGCCCACTTTTCTGGCTACACTCAACTTCAAGTTGTCCAGGTGTAGATGATTTATATAGCTTCTGCACATAGGATAACATTAACAATATCACAAAGGTCTAAGAGGTTCAGATTGGGTTGCTGCTATTTACCCATGGCAGTAGTAACCTATGATTTTATTTGGCTACAACTTTGAATTCAGGCAGTTAATGAAGCAACTTTAAAATATGTAATGTTTATCTTCCAGCAATTAAAACATGTTTTCAAGAAGGCACATGAAAAGCCAACAGTTTTTTTTATAAGAGGCTTAGTGACAGCAACAGGCCTGACCTGGTGGCACAACTGAAATCTTGAATTGGGTATATGCCTGTAGCCGAAATCAGTACAGCACACTTGACACTGATGGTGGAAATAAAAGAAAAACAGATTTTTATTTTTTATTTTGGTTCTATGTGCAGCTTGTAGAACTCTTCTCTTCTGGACTGAAACTTTTCACAGCATGGTCATCAATATCTGGCTTCAGGGAATGCCTTCCAGGCCTCCATCAGGAAAGTTTTCAGACTGGCCAAATTGTAAACAGTGACATCTGGCTCTGTTGTCTCAATGTAGTTTTTCATCTTTCAATTTCCCATCCAAACGTTACCCAGGTCTTTTCCTGATTAGCATTCTTCAGCAATACTTTTTTCAATCACCAGACCACATTAACCACCAATAAATTAAATAAGACTACAAAATCCTATCTGTGTCTACTCAGAAGTAAGTTATATTCAATGGGGCTTACCCAGTGCATAGTACTGCATCCTAACTTTAATGTCCCGACTCTTAAAACATTTCTGATTTTATGTGTCACCCAGATGTTGGTAATCAAAAGATAATTATTTGTATATATTTTCTTAGAATATTTTTCTTCATACTGTATATAACCCTTTTGAATTTGTCGTTATCTGGCTCCTATTGAGGATAATATTGTGATGTACTTATTATTCTCAGCTTGTCAAAAACATAGAGAAATGGCTAGGTACAGCTTTGTAACTTAACAGTTGGGCAGTCCAACCATATGATTCTTCACTGGGGCAAAGTGCATAGAACATCCTTATTACAACCACAAATAGTCACTTATGTTGTTTCCATTATTTTAACTGTTGCGAAAAGTGTTTGTAACAGATCATTAATGTCTAATGGCCACTGCAGCCCTTTTCAGTTTCCGGAGCTGGTATGACAAACAACACTATATATTATATGTTTCCAAACCGGCTTACCACTATTCATTCATTTTTAAAAAGGGATCTTTACTGCTGCCCTTTGCTGCTACCGAAAAACCTTTTCCTGCTTTAATTTGTATTTTTGAAACTGATGTTGTGGGTTTGACCCAAGTTGGGACCAGACACACAATTTGTTCATTTGTTTTTTTCCCAGACAAACAATTTGGCCTTCAAAGTCAGATCCCTACTGACTATAGGGATCCAGAGGATCCAGGCACACAGAGGGTCCAGATACAATGGGAGACGAATGCAGACTCAGGGGTGTTTAGCAATGCAAGCAGGAATGATGGGAAAGATGGGATGATCTTCCCAGGATGATCATTCCCATTCCCCGGAATGATGGGAGACTGTTACAGGCAGAGGGTGCTCAACACTTGCAGCAGAGATTGCAAATTGGCATGCAGAAGATCCAAACATCCTTGCAGAGGAAGTGGAAAAGCTTGCAGAGGCTCCAGACACATTTTCATGTCTGTTACAAAAATACTTCCACATTTGATCACTTGCGATTTGTTCACATGTTTGAAAGTTCATATCCTAAAGGTACGTTTGTACGTATGAAAATTTGCATCTTGAATGCTCATAACTCAAAGACTAGCCCCCAAATCCAGAGTAACCACGGGAGCACATAAGAGACTTTATATGCACCCATAGTTTCTGCACCACCTAGGGAAAACCTTTGGGAAATTCATATTGGAATCCAGAGTAAGTTGTTCTTACACCAGAGCAAGGACTCCCCGTAGTTACTCTGGATTTTGCCCTTACTGTATTAGATTTTGTAACATCCTAGGGACAGAACTTCTATACACAGAAATACAGCAAATAAAGGAAACTTCATTAAAAAGGTACTTTTTTTGTAAATGAATGCTGGAATAAAATACAGAGTCAAGAGACGGTGTGTCCTCCCAAAACTCAGTTCTTTATCCCACTATGATATGGAAAGTGGAACCATAGCTTCATGCTTTGAGGCAAATTATAGTTTTCTGTTTCATTCAAACCTATCTTTTTAGGGGCTACTATTTTACAAACCACTTTGCCCTGAGGGAAGGGGGCAAGGAGAGGCTGGATTTTCATGTCATTGGCTCCTGAAGAAGCTATCATGACATGAGTCACCACTGCTGTTTTATCTTTTGTGACATGTGTTTGGGGTGTCGTAGGACTTATGTGCCCTTCTGGGCGGAAAAATAAAAGCAACCAATAGGAGCCATCTTCCTTGTGGTGCCTGCCATGCTTTCCCCAGAATTCCTATAACTGACAAAACATCTGCAACATTCAGAAGAAAAACTTCACCAATTTCTGAAATTCCTTTTAAAGGTCACTCCAATTTCTTGAAGAGAAAATATCCCAAAGTCTATTGTACTATAGGTAAATTCCCCATCTCCTCCACTATAAAATTGGATAGTGGTAAAGAAAGTGACCAACATTCATTAGGAAATAAATGCAATGTTCCCAAATAAATAACATGTGGTTTAGTTTTAAGAACAAAAATAGAGTAATGAAAAATATTCCTGTGCAGCTCGAGGACAATTGTGGTAAAGAAAAAAAAAATGATTTGCATTTGCCCTGCAAAGCAGTATTGGAAATTGGGATCAAGTCATGATTTCCAATTCTGGTTAACATGTCCAGTGCAAACACAAAACAACATATTATGGGTTGTTACAAACAAAGAAGAAATGGGAGTCAATTGTGGAGAAGAGCAGGAGAGAAAGGGAAAAGAAGGAATTCACAAGCCAAAGCTTCTTAAAATGTTCCACATGGTGTGGTGTAGTATGGTGTCTGACACAGCCCAGTTCAGCTGTCAGTTTTAATATTCTGTTGGTGGCATTTTAAAATGAACAATTGTGATGAATTTATTATTTGCAGTACAGACAAGGTTTGTGAGATCCTGATTTAAATCATCCCCATTCTGCAATTAGATCTTAGAGACAAGCATGTACTACATCTCAGATGTAGTAACTTTTCATAAGACTTCACTTCCATGTCAGATATTTAATGTGGCCCTCCAGCCGAATAGTTTGGAGATCCCTGGGTTGGTGTCAGGGGTGTTGCTAGAGGGGTGCGGCTTGTGCAGCTTGCACCAGGTGACACACCTGAGGGGCTGATGTGCTGGAGGAATTTACCGCTCCCCAAACTCGACCGGAGACTCAAGCTCAAAGTGCTGCTCAGCAATGACAAGGCAGGTGTCCCTCCCTCCTGAGTAGCACTCTGAGCTGCATTTGCACTAATTTTAGCACATGCACAGTGCTCCTTTAAAGCCAGCTGCCTTTTGCTCGTGCACCCTCTGAAGCCAACTTCGTATGTACACCCTGCATTCAGAGAACTGCTTGGGAGTGACTTCAGAGTGCACTAGTGCGCAGAGTGCATTAGTGCACTGAGTATGCACTAATTTTTATGCATGTGCAGGATGGGGGTAACACGTTAGCCTCCCACACTAGGTAATGCTGACCCTTGTATTGAGGGATGTGAGGAAGTATCCAAATGTGGAAGCCATCACATTTATTAAAATGGAAGTTCAACATCTTGGAATGATTGCAAAGTATCAGCTCCTAGCAGTAAGTACCACAAGTCTGGAACTCAGACGAAGTACAAGTCTGTGGGACTCAGCTAAAATGGTGCATCTGCCTTGTTTTAGTTCTGCGTTGGAGATGTTCCTGAAAAGGCCAGATTATGTAAGGCCAGTTCTATCTATCTATGCCAGATCTATGCTGCTAGCACTGCATGCAGGTCATCCTTAAATATTGCTTCTCTGCCAACCTGTCATAATACTCTGTTAAAGAGGCCCATGCATCCATGATGTGCATGCAAGATCATAACTGAGCATAACCTGTCATAATACTCTGTTAAAGAGGCCCATGCATCCATGATGTGCATGCAAGATCATAACTGAGCATAACCTGTCATAATACTCTGTTAAAGAGGCCCATGCATCCATGATGTGCATGCAAGATCATAACTGAGCATGATCAGATTCTTTTTGTCTTCACTGAAAACAAGATAAGTTAAATGTAATGAATAAGGCCATATTACGTGCTATAGCAGACAGGACACTGTTGACCAAAAGAGTGTGTTTGTGTTGCACCTAATCTTTCTCAGCTTCATGAAATTTTTCATCTCTGCAAGGGTTCTTCAGGCCCTGTACCACAGGCTGGATCCAGGACCCTGATTTAGACCTTGCTCTGTTACAACTGTCATACACATTACTCTGCTCCAATGTAGTTCATGGAGTGCCATAGTAACTGCTGCAGACTCCACAGTATGCCATGCAAGTGGACCTTCCTGTTTGCCATTGGAGTCATCAGGGCAGCAACAATAACACAAATCTGTTCCTGCACATTGGCAGTGACATTGACATTGAGGAGTGGCTGCTTACATAATCATTGTGCTGTCTGTAGAACATACCAAACCACCCCCTCTGGCTATTCTGCTGCTGCTCCTGTTTTGGGTTAGTCACCGTACAACACTTGAAAACACTCAAAATGTTTATGTCACATCAAATGGTAAGTAAAATTGTATAAAAAAGAATGGGGAGCTTTTAATATGGGGAGCTGTATTAAAAAGAATGGGGACCTGGTTTGAATGACCAGGCTGTAGTTTCCAGCAGCAGTTTTACCGGATCAGCAGTTTTACCATTGTAGACTCTTCTAGGATCCAAAAACCGTAGTGCATTTCAAAAACTGAATATATTTCACAACCTAAGAAAACCCATTTCATTTCAGCACCATAAATAACCAATGTTTTTGTTTTTACTGGTGAAGTTCTTAAATTAATGCACTAAAGCTAAACTCCGTGTTGTCTCAGTGTTCTGCTGTGATTGTGGCAAAGGGCAGACAAAGGCACCAGACAATGTAAATTCAAGAACCAGCTGTGGCTGCAGGAGAACAGCACCGAGAAGCCAGGACAAGCTTTGACTTGCATGGCTCCAGCTGATAAACCGCTAAATATTTATGCTCTGCTTAGGCATAAGAGCCTTGATCCTTCCTGGCAGGAGCTTATGACATAAATTAGTACAATCCAATGGTTTGCAGTGCTAAAATGAACCAAGTGATCACGTTTTTACCTGCTGCCTTCATTTCAGGTCTTTGAACCAATGCAAGAAGTCAACCTGGGTTTAATTCAGGGGTCAGATGTTAGCTCCACTCTTATTTATTTATTTATTTATTTATTTATTTATTTACTTACTTACTTACTTACTTACTTACTTACTTACTTACTTTTTATCCACTGTTCCTAAAGGAAGGATACCCATTTGGAATGCAGCCTTCTGCATGGCCACAGGCTTCTCTTGTTCCAGTCCACCAGCAGCTCAAGTAACAGGAATTCAATCAAGACTCTTAGCTTCCCGATCAATTACTGTAATTCCCTTGCTGCACATCAGATTGTTGCCCTCACATAGGAAGTTTAGAGGAATCACTGCCTATGGCTGTAGCCATGGGGAAATCTTAGGGAAATTTCAGATCCCCACTTAAATGTTCACTTTTTTTAAAAAAAAGTAAAGTCTTTGCCTTTAAACTCACTGAGCTGTATATACGTATGTATGTATGAGCTGTATATATGTATGTATGTAATATAAATCATGCAGGAACTTTTCTTGCAATTGTCCAATAAAAAGCAGTAAAATTACATATGTTCAAAGATATTTAGCTCCCTAAATATGCTTGTCCAGGGTTACGGGACCCACAGTAATCAAACAACACCAAAGGCTTCCCTGACTGTTTATAACCATGCATAGTTCCAGTACAAAAGAACTAATCTTTACCACGTCAACAGTAGGGAAATTCTGATGGGCAAACTGCCATTTCTTTTGCCCATCTCAAAAAGTCAGAATTGTCCAAGGGGCATGAGGGAGAGGAAAAGAAGGTAAAGGTAAAAGAATAGCCCATAGGTGGCGGCTGCTAGCTGTGACTGACTCTAACAGTGGTTCTCATCCCTGTTACATGGGTGAACTGCTGAAGACATCTCCACAGTGATGTGGCCAGCATGACTAAATGCCAACGGTGCATGGAATGCCTATTTATCTACTTGTATTTACCCATTGACAAGCAAAGCTGTCTTTAACCACTGAGCTACTACAGCCAATAGAGGAAAAGGCAGGAAATGCAAGTTGGAGTGACAAGGAATGACTTGCAGAGATGCAGTTTTACAGATAATCCCCATTCAAAAGTGGAGAACCACTGAAGAAGCTCCATGAGAAGTTGTGCAAATCAACCCTGACTTTGTTTTTTTTAAATGAAACATGTTCTAAAGTAGAGACAGAGTACGAAACATATATGCTTTGCATGTTTTTCATGCACTTTTTTCATTTAGGCCCAATACTAACCAACTTTCTAGCACTAATGCAGCCATGCCAACAGGATGTCTGCTACACGTGGGGAGAAAATAACTGAGGCCTCCTCAGGTTATGGCAACATTTGTTCTTTGACTTCAGGGCTGCATTGATCCTGCATTGGTGCTAGAGAGTTGGATAGGATTGGGCCCTGGCTCAATGTGTTTATGTAGCATTACTTTGGGTTCCCTTGATTCTAATGGCATTTCTAGTATCTCAGCTATTAATCAAACATGACAATGGAAACAGCTTAGAGTTAATGGGAGCATGAGAAGTTTTCCAAACATGGTGTATTTGACAAGGAGCAGGTCAGGAGTAAAGGAGTTTGCTCTTGGTTAAATAAACAGTGAAACTGCAAAGTAAAAGCAAGAGCCCTGAAACCATTTATCAACTTTATATGACTTGTTTTGTGGTTATGAAGAAGACTTAAGTGAATTTGGAATCTATGAATTAAAAGGTTAAATTGCAAACTGAAAAGCACAAATGGAGGTTTTAACTCTTGGTCAGATTACAAACACACACACACACACACACACACAGAGAGAGAGAGAGAGAGAGAGAGAGAGAGAGAGAGAGAGATCTGTCCCATTAACAGCAACATAACCATGCAGCCGTGACCAGAGCCCACAAATATTCTTGAAATTTCTACTCCTGCAACGACTGGTAAATTCCACTCGTACAAAATAATAATGAAAAATGGACATACAACCACTTCCGTGTCAGAACCTTATGTTCTCCACTTCCCAGTGTTGGGAAGGACCTTGTGGAGCTTGACTTGTCTGGAATCTAGTATCACTGTCTCCATGAAAACAAATCATAATGGGGCACTTTACAGTCCTTATGTCACCACTTCACAATTCCATAGGATCACACTTGTTTCTCACATTTTTAAAAGCACACCACAAAAAAGTAGTCCCACTGTAGCCAATTATTTAATAAGGGATTCTCCTCTTACCAACCATGCAGTAGAAAACATGATAGCTATGAACCTGGGTTTTTCAAACCAACTGTAAGGCAAGAAACCCTTTTGGCTTTTCCTCCTGCCAATGTCAATATTGGGACTTCAATCCTTTGTCCAATGATCAACCATTCCTGCCTTCCTTTCAGAATCTGGCTAAAGAGCTT
The DNA here is from genome assembly GCA_030015325.1 of Cryptoblepharus egeriae. Lineage (NCBI taxonomy): Eukaryota > Metazoa > Chordata > Lepidosauria > Squamata > Scincidae > Cryptoblepharus > Cryptoblepharus egeriae. The sequence goes on from JAREYC010000001.1 coordinate 221,064,095, forward strand.
CCCACAGCTGTAAAACAGCACATTAATCCTTTCCTTCCTTATGGCTGGAACTTCCTGCTGCTGACTTGGTTTGAATGACCAGGTTTATTATTATTGTGAAAATATTAGGCAAGCACTACTATCTTAATACAGCCAGGCTTTTTGGCAACTTGAACACAAGATTTGAATCAGTAGTGCAACGACGCAAGTGTTTTCAGAGTCTTCCACTGCACAACTCATGAGTCGGCAAGTCAGCAAAAAAATGTGAAATTTCTTGACTCAAGACTGAGGCATCCGAGTTGAGTTCCCAACACTGCCATTTCCTTAGACTAATGCACAGCAAAATAGTAAATGAATATATCTTTTTTACAAATGAATTGTTCCTAGAAACAAATGGTGCCTTACTTGAAGGAGCCCACCAAGCCTGCCACCCCAAGCATGTATGGCACACAAAGGTACCATAGGTACATTGCCTTGGTAAGTAGGGTTGTGGGCTGTGGGTGGCGCAAATGGATAAGGCACTGTGCCTGTTAACCAGAAGGCCAGGGTTTGAGTCCTGGGTCCCCACAAGACAGGGTGAGCTCCTGTCCTTAGCCCAGCTCTGCAATGCAGCTGGAACCAATCTTATTGGCTCTGCCTTTCCATTGGACTATTTCAGTGGTGTGGAGAGGGAGGAATTTGCTGCTTGGGTAACAGCCTATTCTCCATATCACTCTACCCAGGCCTTCATGCTTCACACGAGACCATAGTCTTTCAAGACAGATGGATGCCAAGGGGGTTTGGGCTGTTAGTTTCTGTTGACATTACATTAGCTGTTGATATATAAAACAAATGAGTAAAGTTATATGCTAATAAAGTTTAGGAAGATTGTTGTACTAACTAGGTGAGAGGCATTCTTTCAAGTGGGTATTCCTTGTTATTTAGAAGGGGAAGAGTAACTGGCCTTCATCACCTCAACAATGTCTATCATAGTGGCTTCTGCTGGTGTTCGTTTCCATCTTTTTTTAGATTGTGAGCCCTTTGGGACAGGGAACCATTAGCCATTAATTGTTTTGTAATTTGTTTTGTAAATCACTTTGTGAACATTGTAATTGAAAAGTGGTATATAAATACTGTAGATAGATAAGATATTTTCTCCTGCCTCTCCTTTATTTTCAGGATCTTCTCACCTACCTACCTACCTACCTACCTACACACACACACACACACACACACACACACACACACACAATTTGTGACATTTTGTTAGCAACAGCCCAATCCAATCTGTGCCAGTGCAAACCTACCTGTGCCAATTCCAAACACTGCAAAAGTGCCATAATCAACACTTTTCAACAACCAGCAGTATTCCTATACCATTTTTCAACAAAACGTTCACAAACAGATTTACAAAGAAAAATGAAATAACTGATAAAATGAGAAAATACAGAGAAAATGAATAACATAAGGCAAATATGCACAGACTTAAGAGCTGGATGTGCTGGTGTGGAGGTCCATACTAGTTTGGCTGGGCCAGATACTGACCCTATTTTGTCCAGAGTAGGTAAGATTGTGCAGACAGTATGGAAGATCTGAGAGCGAAGGGCGTTTTAGTATAGGGTATGGCAAAAGAAGGGGAAAATCAAGCCTTGGAGGGGTAGAAGATGCCATCATCGGGTAAGCTGATCCAGTGTACCCTGGGCTTTTTGGATTTGCACCAGCTAAATAGCTGGCATAGATCCAAGAAATCCTAAAGGGATGGCTGGAGTGTTACATGAAAGAAGGGGAAATACCGTATATCTTCTTACCCTAATGTGACTTCCAGCAACTTTAAAACTTGAATTGGATATACTGCAGGCCACGTGGCCTGGCTATACTAGTGCAGGGTTAGGATTGTGCTGTGAAACATTCTTGGAGTCAGATATGTGGGATATCTATTTCGGTAGGGGCTTGGAGGAATGATGAATTCAGTTCACAGATCTCCTTTATGCCTGTTTTAAAATACATAGTTTCTTGCTTAATGAGAGAATTCAGAAATGATCCTACATAAATAATGAATGTGTTTCACAAGCTATGTTGACACTGGAAAATCATGAAAGATACTTTTTTTTCCTGGAAGTGACTGATTACAGCCTGGACAAATGGAATAATTTTCCTTTTTTCTTCTTTCCCCAATAGGACTGGGCAAAAAAACATCTTTATGGGGTGGTTCATAGGAAATGTATTCCATTTGTCCTGGCAGCAAATTTAATAGCTCTCTTGAAGCTGCCTTCTTTTTCTCAAAACTCTCTCAAGAACACCACATGGTAACTCTGTTTTAACATACTGAAATTTGGAGCTGGCAAGCAGCAACCTACTAAGCTCTTTCCCATATGGAGAGGCCATCCCTTTTGCTTGCTCTTCATATGTTTTAAAACTCTATAACCTAAGTAAACTTGGAGAATTTATAGCACTCTCTTGGAACTAATATTGGATTTTTAAAAAATAACAAGAACTTTCTCTGTCAGTGGAACTGTTGCTTTTCAGAAGTCAAAATGGCCATCAAAATTGTGCTGATGCAGTGTGTGAGATCCCTTTGGTTCTTGAAGAGGATTGTGTAAGCCTACACAGCGTACTGCGGAGCCATGTCTTATTGTTGGAGTTTAAGAACATGTGGAAGTTTAAAAGCAGTTTGCTGTGAATATTGCCAGAAGGTGCAATTTGTTTAGTTCAGGACTCAGTAAACTTTAGAGTATTGCTGCTGGGTTATGGAAGCAATAAAACAGATCCAAATACAGATCCAACCTCTTAATCTGCATATTTGGGATCCATGGATTTAACTCACCACAGGTTCTGAACCTGTTTTATGAAACTAGAAATGTCTTTATGGCACTTCTGGAGGGATTCAGAACACCTCCTGCAATCTCTGAACAATCTCTGGTCATGTATGTGAAATCTGTATTTGAATTGCAAGGAGGGAGCGGTTTGGATACACTGATGCCCTTCATGCATCTAGCAAAAGGAGGAAAGATGCACCAGATGCATATTTCTGCTTCCAGTCATTTCAGGGGACAGTTCTTAAATTATTATCCAAATCAGCTCACAGGAAATAGTATGATCTGTGTAGACAAGAGTGATTTCTCCAGTTCCCAAAGTGTTTCATACACCAGTCTTTCCTGAGAAAAAAATGGCTTTGCAGTAAGTGGGATAGCAACCCTTCTCTATCCAGATGTGCCCCAGTATCTGCTGGGGCACATCTGTTCCAAACTTCCCCATGAATACTGAGAATGTCTTTGGAGAAGATAGGGAATGTCTAAAATAGATCTTGGTAAAACAAGTCTTTTTTTAATATTCCCCTGTCTTTTTAAGGGGTGTCTGTAATATTTGTGGATAACTGAAACCATGGATACCAAATTTATTAGTACTGGGGCATGCCTGTACCTGTTACATAACATAAAAACATCAGTTGAGCTGGAGAACACAATTCACAAGTGAGTTCCTCCAGACCCATCCAAATGAATTTGATGGGATTACTTGAAACTAAGTGGTTTGAGGGCTTTGAGCCTGGTACCTGTTAAGAATGACCCCATCCAACCGCTCAACAATTCAAGATACTTTTTTGAGAAAGACCAGAGCAAAGTCCTGCTGTGGTGAGAGACATTCCGTGAGGCTCTTGGACATTTACACAGGACTTGTGTTGCAGACAGCTATGTAACCTTTTCTAATGTGCTGCAGATGTTGCCAAGCTTTGAATTTTGCATAGATCAAGTTCTCGTTTATTCTTTAAGGCAGTTACCACAACAGGCTCTTGCTGTAGGAGTCACTGCTGCATGTCACCATTTCTGGATGGAATTGTGTGAATCCATTCAACTGTAACTGCAAAATGTGAAAAAGATGATGTATTGGTGGCACAATACTAAGACATTAAACTATGAGAAAAATCACAATACTAAGACATTAAACCATGAGAAAAAATGAGCACAGTCCAAGAAGATACTCATAATTTGTTAGTACGCAGAAATGGTGAAAACTGATACACTCCTATGCAAATTTTCTTTGTAGATAATAAGGAAAAACTCAGGTTTCTGTGGGAACATCTGTTTTCAGATGCACAGGAAAAAATGGGAAGAGCCCCATAAAGAGCTTAAGGCCCGTAAATACTTCATTTCCACTGCCCCAAGCCTTTCCAGGCTGAGAAATCTATCTCCTTATGTTTATTATGTGGTGGAAAGTTACCACGTCATTCTCTGGCTCCATTCTTAGGTAGCTGTGCTGGGTGTTTTTTAACTCTGTAGGGTAATCAGTAAGCTAGGGGCTTAGTGGTTTAAGGCGCTGTGCCTGCACATCTGAAGATCGGCAGGTCAGTGGTTCAAGACCCGAGTACTGCAAGATGGGGTGAGCTCCTGTCTCTGGCATAGCTCCTGCCAACTTAGCAGTTGGAAATGCAAGTAAATAAATAAGTACCACCTCAGTGGAACAATAAAAGTATTCCATGTGCCTTGGCATATAGTCATGTATGCTACATGACCACAGAAGTGTCTTTGGACAATGCTGGTTCTTCAGCTTAGAAACAGGGATGAAATCACCCTAGTCACTACTAACAGGGCAACATCTTTACCTTTACCTTTTTATCACCAGTGGACAGGGGTTGGGGATTATCTTCATAATGATTTGCAACATCAGTTAAACATGTGTAATTCAGTCCTTTTGTACACCACTCTGCAGCTTTGTCCTAGATCATGGTTGGTCACTCCAGTTCCTTTGCCTACCAGTTATTACCAGCAGCACAAATTCCCTCCTCTCCCATGGCCCTGTGTGAAGCTTTCCTGAAATTCACTTCCCTTTGGTTCCTTGTGGCATCAACTTTCTCTCCTTAGACCTCTGCCTTTTCATTCCTTTTCAAGTGCTTGCTTCTTGGCTGATAGTATGTTATGCCCTCTTTCCTTCAACAACCTAGAGGAGTAGTCTCCTCCGCTCTGAAGGTCGTCTTACAGTAGCTTTGTGACACTCCCAGGCCAGCATGGGACTTATTCTGGCACAACTGGGGGTTAGGATTGTACTGTTATAGCATCATATGTCCTTGTACCAAATATAATTCTGACAGGGAGAAATGAACTAAGGGAGGAATGGGAAGCGTGTGCTTCAGGTGACATGCAATTAATATAGCTTTGTGCAGTTAGGTTTTCTTCGAAGTTCAGCATCCCTTTCAGACTAGGAAAAAAGTTGCTGAAAAGGTGCCTTGGTGGGGAATTTGAGAAAATCATGGTCATGATTTTTACAGGAAGTTTTAGGCATGGGGGCACCTCAAGGGAGGATGGATGGGGTATTATTCAAGCCAGAAGCAGTTCAAACTGAAGAATGAATCCTCCTGTTTTCCTACCTGGATATATGGAATAGCACTCCAGATTGATCTCCTTTCTGTTCTAATCCTTTCCACTGTGATGGCTCAAGCCTTCAAATTATTGTAAAGAGATGTGAAAACGACCTTTAAGAGTCTTCTTTCTTAGGCCTTGCAAAGTTTCAACCCCACAGCGCACAGCATTGTTAGAGCCAAAGTAAATAGCCGCACAGGCCCGTCTTGCCTCAGACCTCAGCCTGCTAATACAAAAGGGTGCAATTTATCAGTTCCAAAGGAAAACACCACCTGACAGCGTCCAAAGTGCCACTATTCATGACATATCTAAAGGCTATTGATCAACAGCCTGCTTTAAAATTCAATAGGTTCAGGCTTAACTGATTTTCATGGCTGTTTGATTATGTTTATGACTCCAAAGGCATGTTCCAAACAGAGCTTTGTCATCGGTCTGCCAAGAGGAAAAAAAATCATGAGAGGCATTAATAAAGGACCAGCAAACAAACTTGACACCTCAGAAAGTAAGGTGGAAACTCCACAGTGTGGCCCGCAGAAAAGGGAGTAAACATTCAGAGGGTCAGGGAGTTGGTTGACAGCTGCAGGATCAGCCCAGTTGGTATTCACATCTGATACTGGTAAGGGTTTCTGTGACAATGCCAGTTCAAGGGGCCTTGTCTCCCAATGTAGGCTGCTGTAGGAGAGGGGAGGAGGGCAGAAGATGAGGGGAAGATAACATCAATCAAGAATAAAGCCCTGACAATAGACTGCCCTGCATTAACCCACTGACCAAATTTTAAGCATTATCTTTACCAACAAAATAAATGTTTAGGCTTATGCAAGTTGATGGGCTGAGTCCGTGAAAACCACAAATGATGGTCTTATGCTAGCAATGTTGTCATAGATACTAGAGCGGGTCCATTAGAGTGGGACCAAAGCCCTGCTGACTAGTCCTGACTTTATAATCATGCCAGGGGTGCAAGATTGCAGCTCAGATGATCCCAGACTTACAATTCATATGCCAGGGTTTACACTGAGTTAGCGGTGGGGGTGACAATATGTTGGCCTAATTATTGTTTTAAAGCCAAATCATATAATGGAAAGGTATTTTTTTCTAATAAACATAGCAAGTTGGGTTTGTGTGATCTGGGTGAAAACCACAGTGGGAATAATGATTAAAGCCCCTAACCTAGTTTTATGCCTTTTCAGGCCTCCTACTGTAATTAGAAAAACAAAAAGGGGAACATTATATATTTGGAGTCAAATGCAAATATGGCCCCCAGTTTGAAATCATCATAAATGATTTGCAAATGTCTGTTAGTGACATCCTACAGTTGAAAGTCCAGAGAGCAACACAGTGTCCTCAGGTGGTTATGGCTGACAAAAGGGACTCTTCAGATTTAAAAATAAAAATTGATTTCCACTATCATCTCCCTAATCCACTAATGAAGGCTAGGCCATCCAGAGCGAGAGTCATCCAGAATGCAGCTTGTTTATTTTATTCCATATATAGGACTCCATCATTAAGTCAGCCTCTGTCTACAAACTCCCTCACCTGCCTAACCCAGAATTAGATGTGGTTTCTTGGTCACATTAGAATACAGCAGGCCTCCGTCAGTCTTGAAAGACTATGGTATTGTGCTTGGCGCTGCATACGCTGCATGCAAAGCATGAAAGCCTGGGTTAGATTGTTATGGAGGATAGGCTGTTACCCAAGCAGCAAATCCCCTCTCTCCACACCACTGAATTAGTCCAAGGGAAAGGCAGAGCCAATACGATTAGATCCAGCTGGCATTGCAGAGCTGGGCTAAGGACAGGAGCTCACCCTGTCTTGTGGGGCCGACCCGGGTCTCAAACCCTGGCCTGCTGGTTAACAGGCACAGTGTCTTAGCCACTTGCGCCACCCACAGCCCATATTAGAATGCATATTAGAATACAGGTCCACTGATTTTTTAATACGCAGATTGGACTCAATATGAATGGCTGCTGCAAATCATAGTTTAAAAAACTGCTTTTCTACTCTTGTAGAGAGATAGTTACTGGTATACAAGCAATCGTTCCATTTTTCAGTCCCAGACTCAAACCCCTGCAGACACTGAGGCACTACCTTATTTCAGTTAGAATCAATCAAGGAGCAAGAAACCTGGATGTGGGTCTTTAAACCTATTTTTCCATTTTTTTTCTTTATACAGTTCATACATTTTTTAACCCCTGGGAGGTTCTGGAATGATACCCTAGTGGATAATGAGGGAAACTTGTATTGCAAAGAGGCATAACCTTAGGAGTCAACTTGAAAATGTCGCCTATATTTGATGGCTTTACTAAGAAAAAATGGGTAACTTGAATCTTTATCAATGGGGGATAATGATAAATTGGTAAAGATAAATTGGTAATTTCAATTTACTCCTTATTCTCTTGGCATGCCCAAGCAGTCCCTTGGGGATTTTATCATAGCATAAAGAAAATCCAAAAGAAAACCTGGCTTTTCTGAAGGTTGTTAACAGAAGAATGTGCTCCAAATGAAGCCATCGCACCCATTTATTGAGCCTTGTTCCTGCCTTCCCTGTTTCCTTGCCGTGTGGTGTGCAAATGCACTCTGGTCCATGTGATGGAAAAGGCAGAGAAACATGTGTTGCAAACTGCTGAGTTTTTGCTTTTGATCTCCTCTCCCTTGCTTTGCTATGCAACATGAAGCCTAATTTCCTTTAAGGATAAAACTCACCCCATGCTGAGAGCCCACACATAGTTTCTTTATACCATGGAAATCCTCAAGTGTTCTTTTACCTTCAGGAATTAAAGGAAATCAAGATTTCGACAATGAAGTCATGATTGCTGAAGTCTCTATTGGCTCTAATTAGGTCAGTGCTGAAGGGGGTCAGTGAATCTAGGTGGAAGGAGGGGGCTACACTCTATACTGGTCTGAAGATATGCAGGCCTCCGTCAGTCTTGAAAGACTATGGTATCATGCTCGGATGAGAAGCATGAAAGCCTGGGTTAGATTGTTATGGAGGATAGGCTGTTACCCAAGCAGCAAATCCCCCCTCTCCACGCCACTGAATTAGTCCAATGGAAAGGCAGAGCCGATACGATTGGATCCAGTTGGTGTCACAGAGCGGGGCTAAGGACAGGAGCTCACCCTGTCTTGTGGGGCCGACCTGGGTCTCAAACCCTGGCCTGCTGGTTAACAGGCACAATGCCTTACCACTTGCAACAAGTAATTACAAAAGGGATGCACAGACTTCAGTGACTTGGGTCTCCTGGTGGAAATAAACTCAGGCTGCTGCTACAGCAACCTTGAGAGTATTGGCAAGACCATACCTGTTTGTGCCCCAAACCTAGATTTTTATAGTAGTTGTAATAGTTTGAAATAGGTTAGACTGAATCATAACATATGTGCTGTAGGTGAGCACTGTCTGCTCTGGCTGATAGTAGCTGTCCAGGGTTCATAGGGTTCCTTGAGGGGCCAGCGAACCTGAGACCTTCTCCATGCACAACACGTGCCGCTTTCCCACAGAGCAACTCTCAAACATAGCCCACATTCCAGGTTCTGCCCTCTATAAAAAGAAGGCTAAAGGAGCAGCAAATGGACTCAGGGTATTGGTTGCCCAATGACAAAGATGCCAGATTTCCAAAACAACTTTTCAGATAAGATCCAGTGATCGCATAGCATTTTAACTGTTGCAGCCTTCCTTAAAAGCGCCTGGAGAACGACTGTTTGATGTTGCAAAGCTTCTGCCTGATTTCTTTTGCTCCTCAAAGAACTACAGTTCCCATGAACCCCTGGAAGTAAGAAAGACTTAAAAATATTGAGTCAGTAGCACAGTAGCTGCCTTCAATGGGCAGAAAGAAATTAATGTTTTCACTTGCCAAAAAGCAGCCAATAACAATTAGGGTCCAATCTAACCTATATTCTAGCATCAATGCAGCCACGATGCAATCATGAAGTCAGGAAACAAACTTTCCCTTCCTTGGGGAGACTTCTGTGACTGCCTCCCAACCAGTGGTCTGAGGTTCAGAATGGGCTGGCAGCCCATTTGTGTGATGTTGCGATGTATCTTGCAGGACATTTGCAACACCATCCAATAATCCAGTGGGTGTAATGCTGTGAAGTGAGTGCATAGGACTGTAGTCCCAGCTGGGGCATGAAGGGAGTTTAAATCACCACCTCCGTATTCATGTTCATGTATGTGCATGCCTTAAACAGGTACCATGTATTTAGGGTGCAATCCTAACTGAAATAAGCCGGCCTATCTCAGCTGGCATGATGGCACTGGGAGGTCAGCGTATTTCTGTGCAATGGCTTAATCTCCCATGAGAAGTGCCTTACAATAGTTTTGTGACATCTCCACATCAGCAAAGGATGTATGCCGGGGCTTAAGATGGCCTAACTGGAGTTTAGGATTGCAGCCTTAATTGACAGGAGCAGAGTGTAGTACACAACAAAACAAAAATACGAGTAGCACACCGGCAGCTAGTTGTTTCTGTGGTTAAGGCTGGCCTACATACTGCAGTGAATGGTAAAAGGAACATGTTTGTTTCTTCTTGCTCTGGGCAATTATTTTTTTCATAATTTATAAATAAAAGTGAAGCCTTTGCACCTGGCATTAATTACAGGTTTTAAATGGCTGTGAGCCCCTCACCAAAGTACGGTGGAAAAACAGAATGGATTCTCAGGGCAGTGTACAGGAAAGTAATCGTTAGCCAACCACAACTTTCACTGGAAACCCTGACAGGAAAAAAGCCCATATTACATTACGGCTTAATTTGTAACCACATCCAGTCGGCCTTCTATGGTTCACATCTCATATACCACAGCTTCACATTGTAGAGATGACTGTTTTTCAGTTGGGCATCTCACCCTGTTTTCTGAGCACATGAAGGATTCCAGATCAAATGTTCTGCAAACCTTACAATAGTGTGGTAAACTTCAAACTTCAAAGCCTAATACAGATCCTTTCAGGTGCCCACTTCATGTTTTGCTCTCTGTTGTTGGATATTTGCCTCTCTCTCTCTCTCTCTCTCGGTGCCAATGTTTCTAAACCTAATGGCCATGATGTAATTCACTGCAATGTATATGCAATCCTTACACATAAGCAACATTTAGATATATGTCTAACTTGATTAGGTTAAATGTATGCAAAGGAGAACAAGGCACTTGTATGTTTAATAGCGCTGTAGATGTCTGTCATAGAATCATAGAGTCATAGAATCATAGAGTTGGAAGGGACCTACCCTACAATCCAGAATAACTACGGGAGCCCGTAAGAGACTTTATGTGTACCCATAGTTGCTGCACTACTTAGTGAAAACCTATGGGAAATTCATATTGCAATCCAGAGCAAATTGTTCTTACACCGTAGCAAGGACTCCACGTAGTTACTCTGGATTGCGCCCCTAGTAGGTCATCTAGTCCAACCCCCTGCCTGCAGCAGGAATTCCCCCTAGAGCATCCCCGACAGGTGCTCGTTGAGCCTCTGCTTGAAGATCCCCAGTGAGGGAGAGTCCACCACCTCCCTTGGCAATCTGTTCCACTGCCGAACCGCCCGAACCATCAGGAATTTTTTCCGGATATCCAACCGGAATCTCCTTTCTTGCAGTTTGTACCCATTGGTTCTAGTTCTGCTTTCAGAAGCAGCTATGAACAAATGAGCCCCTTCCTCCCTATGACAGCCCTTCAAGTATCTGAAGAGGGCAATCATGTCTCCTCTCAGCCTCCTCTTCTCCAGGCTGAACATCCCAAGTTCCCCCAACCTTTCCTCATAGGGCTTCCCTTCCATCCCACTGATCATTCTTGTCGCTCTCCTCTGGACTTGCTCCAGTTTGGCTGCATCTTTCTTAAAGTGAGGTGCCCAGAACTGAACACAGTACTCAAGGTGAGGTCTGACCAATGCTGAATAAAGAGGAACTAGAACTTCTTGCGACTTGGAAGCTACAGACCTCTTAATACAACCTAAAATGGCATTTGCCTTCTTTGCAGACACATCACACTGCTGACTCATGTTCAGCTTGTGATCCACGGTGACTCCAAGATTCCGCTCACATGTTGTGCTGCCAAGCCAAGTATCCCCCATTTTATACCTGTATTTTGGTTTTTATTGCCCAAGTGCAGAACTTTGCACTTCTCCCTGTTGAAATTCATTCTTTGTTACAGCCCAGTATTCTAGTTTATCCAGACCCTCCTGAGGTTTCTCCTGTCTTCTGTTGTGTTTGCTACTCCTCCCAGCTTGGTGTCATCCGCAAATTTGATCAGGCTCCCCTGTATCCCTTCCTCTAAGTCATTAATGAAAATGTTAAAGAGAACCAGTCCCAAGACAGAGCCTTGGGGTACCCCACTTGAAACCGACCTCCAGGTTGACACAGAACCATTTACTAAAACCCTTTGAGTGCGGCCATCGAGCCAGTTGCAGATCCACCTAACAATTGCCCCGTCTAGCCCATATTTTTCCAACTTCCCAATTAAAATGTCACATGTATAAATTCTACAACTGCTAAAGGAACAGGAGTCTGGTTCTTTTGCACCTGGATACTCTATACTTTATGGCAGCAGTTTTCAATCTTTATCATCCTATGGCAACTGACAAAGTGCTTAAATTCTCAAAGCACTTTATCACCATTTTTGTGGCACTCCACACTCATGGCTGGGAGCTCACATCCCCCAGCAGGACGATTAATATATGATACTTACACCATACATCTATGGCACACCTTCGGAACATTCGCGATGGCACTTCTCACAGCAATGTGGTTGAAAATAGCAGATTTATGGTCTATGAAATCATCCACTCACTAAGTAAGCTTTATCCCAAATAAGCTTTAGCCCAAATAAAAAATGCCAGCAAAGGCAGTAGAGATATATAATGCTATATCCACTTACCTGGAAATAACCCCTATGGAAATAAATGGGGCCTACTTCATGTATAGGATTGCACTGTTAACCTCTGCAGTCATGCTAATCTCTTCCCTTTTCATTTATACATCCAAGCTTTGGAAGAGTTAAATTCCATTGGCCTGGCATTCATTCATTTTTAAGACCTTATAATTTTAAGTTTAACTAACAGTCTCCATTCCAGTGATATATTTGGCTGGATGTTAGTAATTAATCCATGTGCAATAATAATTTAATTACTGTTTTGGTTAGTACCAGTATTTAGAAGATATTGTTGCTCTTACAACATGTGGAACTAGGATCTGTTTATACACCGATATATGCATATGAACTTCCTGTTCAAAATCACTATGTACAATTCCGCTTTAGTGTATCTATAATTTCACACCTCCAGGGTTTTGTGACAATCTGGCTATAATTGAGCCCAATCACCGTTTAATTAATGGGAACAGTGGTTCATACGTGTCATCGGATGCTTCGTGCTTATTTCTGTTTTTAAATGCATTTTTGTGGGGTTGCCCAAATCTGTGCCAAATTACCTGCAATAATTTGTGGTTATTACATTTGACTGTCTCTGATGTGGAAAATGTATTGTTCTTTTGGATTTAATCTGGCATCCTTCCCCCACAACACACACACACACAGGATAAAACAATCTGATCTTAAACAATAGCACTTTGTATACGTGCTCTCTTGGGTGGTGTCAGACAAGGCAGGGAGTTACAATTACTTAAGTAAATAGGGCATCAGATTTGTTACAGGTGTGTCATTGTCCTTTATTGCTAAAGAGCCCATAAAACAGATTCCATATTTCCTGCAGACACGGGTATGCACTGGATAAGGCGTCACAGAGATGTGTGACACTGATCCCTTAGATATTGTGGTAATCCTGTTCAGTTTAGGTGAACTTTCTTTGACGTCCCTACAGGATCTCAGAAAACAGTTGCACATTTGGTACAAATACAGCCGCTGGGATAACTGGTACTCATAGTAGGGAATACATCACACCATTTCTTACAAAATTACATTTTTGTCTGAGTTTGTTTGAGGTTACAATTTATTAAAATCCACGGGCGCAATCCACAGTAACTATGGGGAGTCCTTGCTCCAGTGTAAGAACAACTTACTTTGGATTGCAATATGAATTACTGCACTAGGTGGTGCAGTAATTACGGGTGCACATAATGTCTCTTACGTGCTCCTGTAGTTACTCAGGATTGTAGGACTAGTTTTAGTTACTCAGGATTGTAGGACTAGTTTTATTCACCTAAAAGTCTAATAAAACTAAGGACCAACGTTCTTGAAGGGCTATCAACTCCCATACATTCACAAATCTTACTGAAATTTCCTCCAAAGATCCTGTTTAGAACATCCACACTTTCTAAACAGGTGAAAGGTGAGGTAAGTAGTAACGTGTCCTTTCAATCATGATGCTACACCTACAAAATCATTCCTTTTCCTCATCCATGACTCTACCTTGCAGAAAACAAATTGAAAACAATGCTTTCTTCTTTTGCTTCAAATGGGATATGTTTTGCTTCAAATTTCATTTTTAAGTGCAGTTTAGTGGCAACTTAAACAATTTGTATAGCTGAAAAGTGCTTCTAATCCATACAGATACTCCTGACCTTCCTTGAAAATGTCTCACACAAGAAAGACCAGTCAAATTTGTCTCAATTTTGGCTTGCTGTAATAGGAATGATCTGGAGAACATCTACAATACTCACTTCCCTGCATACTGCACCTTTTCCAAGGACTTTCACTTCCTCCAGCTACAATTAGTTTAATTGGGTGTTTGGGGGGGATGGGAAATACAGGTATTGATCCCACTTGCATCATTCCCAACCCAGTTCATAGCAGTGTCATGGCAAATCAAAGCATTTGGAATGGTTAAACCCCCCTTGACCTCTGCTACTGTGCTAGCCAAAATTAGACCCCCCACTCCTATAGCTGCTTTGAAGTTAAAAATAAAAACAAAATTAAGAGCTCCAGTTACATATTTGCTGCATCACATCTGTTTTGATCCTGAACAAGCAATAGGTTAAGCTCAGGCTAATATTTCTCCCAACACTGGCACTCTAGAGACCTCTTCCAGTGTTTTCAGCTAGGCAACCCTGGATCCACTTAGTTTGCCACTGAAGTCCTACAGGAGTGTCAAGAGGACTTAAAAGTATGAAATTCAAACTTTTGGAACAGACTACTTCACATGAACATATGGAGCTGTCTTTTACAGACCTCTGGTCCATCTAATTCTGTTTTGTTGGGACTGCTGGGCAACAGCAGGTCCCCTGGGTTTCAGACAGGAATCTTGCAGGAAGATTCCAGGGATTGCTGATACTCTACCACTCTACACTAGTAGAGAAGACTTCCCCCTTAATTCTTATTTATTGTTATGATTTTAATAATAAAATAAAAGTACTTCTCGGCATAGACAAGGAGCTTTGCCTTATCAGTCAATCCCCTTATTTTATTAGCCCAGAAACCTTTCTATAGTAGTGTAATCCAGAAAAGACAGTGTGTTGACTTCTTCCATACAAAACAAAACAGCAGACTAGTGTTGTTGGCAGCCTGAAAATGGCACTGTATTTGGGGATGACTTCTAAGGGGATGACACCCACCATGCCTGACATACCTTTAAGAAGGGATTAGACAAATTCTTAGAGGAAAGGACCATCACGGGGTACAAGCCATGAGGGTGTGTGTAGAGGTAGACAATCTCAAAATGCCAGATTGCAGGGAGGCACTTGGACTCAGGTGTCATATGTGCTCCCTGAAACATCTAGTGGGCCACATCCACAGGTGGGCTGAGGCAGGTTCTCACTGGTTCTGTAGAACCAGTTTTTAATTAGGGGCTGACGTTAGCGAACCAGTTGTTAAAGAGGAGGCATCATCTTTGAATTGCATGCAAGTGTGTTTGAATTTCTCTTAAAGGGCCTCTGGGTCTATCTTCCCAGAGGAGAAGCTCTACTCCCTCCCCTTCTGAGCCTCCGTCCCCTTCTCTCTCTCCTTCCTCCTTCCCCTCCCTAAGGCTATTTTTTAATTTTAAAATACAAACAGTCTGTTCCCTTGACCATCATTCAGACAGGGCATTGCAGTCGTCCCACAGCACATTCAGACACTGACTGCTGAGATGAAGGGTGTTTGCATCACTATTAGCTCCATGCTTTCAAGTCAGAGTGAAGAAATTCTTCATGCCCCAAACCTTTGATTGATGCTATTCAGGAATCCTGTCTTTGCTAAACATCTTATTTTGATTAAAAACCTTATTTCTAGCAAGTTTTCAGAAGTTATTTCCTTGTGCAGTATGCAAAACATGATGGGTTTCTCACATGCAAATGAGGCAGCCTCTCTGGCGATGGTGTTTTTTTGTTTTTTTTTTAACCAGACACATGATGGACAGCTTTACAAAGGGCTCCTTGGGCGGGAATACAGAAGCCAGAGCTATTGAGAAAGGTCTGTAGCTGAGCATCTGAGTGTGTGAGTATGAGATCCTCCAGGGCTTTTGGCCTGCCTGCCTGCCTCCCCAGGTGCCTTTGCAGCCCAGTACTAGGCATGGAGAACTACTCAGTACTACCCACTACTACTCAGGAGTAAGCCACACTGTATAGTAGAGGACTGCAGCCTGTGTCCACAATCCTAGCCACACTTTCCTGGGAGCAATTCCCATTGACTATCATAGGATTTCCTTCTGAGTAGCATAGGATTAGGATTTGAGGCTACTTTCCCATCCAGACTTTCCTGAGAGTAAGCCCACTGACTACAATGGGACTTACTTCTGAGGAGATTGGCAGAGGATTGGATCTCTCCCTCCAGCCCTGTTCCTCCAGCCCTGCCTACTTTCCTGAGAGTAAGCCCACTGTCTATAATGGGACTTTCTACTGAGTAGACATGATTAGGACTGGGCTCTGAGGCTGCAATCATATCCACCCTTACATAGGAGTAAGCCCCACTGTCTAGAATGAGACTTACTTCTAAGTAAGCCTGCATAGGATTGGACTGTAAGGCTAAAATCCTGACCACACAGTTTTGGGAGTAAGCCCCATTGACTTGAATGGTACATATTTCTGAGTAGACACTGTTAGGATTGGGCTCAGGCTGCAATCCTATCCACACTGTAGACCTTTTGCTCCCCCCCCCAAGAGATCTCCCCACCCCATCCTTCCCCTCTGAGAAATCTCTCCACCTGAGATTGTGGGCAGGAAGTATGGGGGGTACCTGAAGAAATAGCCCCAGTTCCCATCCTGCACCCCCAGGAGCCCAGTCCACTGCCTACTCTGAAGTAAATCCTATTAAAGTCAGCAGGTTTACTCCCCTGTGAGGATAGGAGTGTAGCCTCAAAGCCCAATCATCTGTCTACTCAGAAATAAGTTCCATTATAATAGTGAAGCTTACTCCCTGGAAAGAAGGTGGTTTCTAAGAGCTTTTAATCCTATGCCTGACTACTCAAAAGTTAATCCCATTTCAATCTATGAAGCTTACTCCCAGGAAAGTGTGCAGAGGAGTGCAGCATTAGAGCCCAGTCCTATTCTTGGCTACTCAGAAGTAAGTCCCATTAGGGTCTGTGGTGCTTACTCTCAGGAAAGTGAATAGGATTGGAGCCAGATGCTGGTTACTAAGAGCTCAGTCCTTTGCTTGACTACTCAGAAGTCCTATTATATTCAATGGAGCTTACTTACAGGAAAGTGTGGACAGGATTGTAGCCTTAAGTAGTGGCTTAGAGGCAAACCTCAGCCTGCAGAGGGGACACCACAGACTCTGGTCCTAAACTGTAGATCAGTGTTTCTCAACCAGTGGTATGAGCACCACCAGTGAAACTTGTGGTATGTCTGCTGGTACTTAGGCACCTGGATGCAAGTGTCATATGTGCTCCCTGAGGCAGCTGGAGGGCTGCTGTGTGATTCAGGAAACTGGACTAGATGGGTCTTTGATGTGATCCAGTGGAGGCTTTTCTTATGCTTTTATGTTCTTATTTGTGGCACACATTCCCCCTCAGAGCACAACAAGGCATAATGCATAGGAATAAATTACACAGAACCCAGGGGCTTAATACTGATTGATGCCGTCACAAGTGATACAATTTTTTTTGGTAAACTAAGGGTTAAGGTGGCATGCCTTAACGCCCCGCCCCCTGACCCTGGCCCCGCGCCCTGACCCAGTCTGGCCCCACCCACTTCTGGAGAACCAGTTGTTAGGGCAGGCTGGGCCCACCACTGGCCACATCGTGATACTGGAAGCCGGGTTAGATGTGCCTTTGGCAGACTCAATGGAGGCTCTAATGTTTTTATGACCTTTGCTACACTGTAATTCAGACATCATAATCTAATCACAGTCACGGCTGAATCTGTATTTTGGGCACTGAGAGTAAGAATAGATTTTCAATTTGAGATTTTTTTTATTTATTTTTATTTTCCTAATTTATACCCCACCTTTCCTCCCCTACAAGAGGAAGCCCAAGGCGGCTAACACTGAAGAATATAACACCATTAAAATTGCTAATAAATACAGATTAAAACATAATTAAAATACAATTAGAATAATAAAAGACTAAGAACAATTAAAAACAAGCTAAAAGACATTTGTTAAAACAATAAATCAATAAAACACTGCTCCCCAACCTCTGCCCCGTTTAAAACACTTTTTTAAAATAAAAGGTTTTAAGGCTCCGCCTGAAGCTCTGTAGTGAGGGAGCTTTCCTCAGTTCTAAGGGGAGGGAGTTCCAAAGCTGGGGTGCCACCACTGAGAAGGCCCTATCTCTGGCCGCCACACCTCTCACATCTCTTAGTGGCGGCACAGTCAGTAGGGCCCCCTCAGATGACCTTAGGTGACGGGTCGGATTCTACAGAAGAAGGCGGTCCCTCAGGTACCCTGGACCTGAGCCGTTTAGGGCTTTAAAGGTCAGGACCAGCACTTTGAATTCAGCCTGGAAACGAATGGGCAGTCAGTGTAGTCGCTGAAGCAGTAGCCTGAACCGACGAGCCCCAGTAACCACACGGGCCCCGCATTCTGGACTAGTTGAAGCTTCTGGACCGTCTTCAGAGGCAGCCCCACATAGAGCGCGTTATAATAATCTAATCTCGATGTATCTAGGGCATGGGTCACCATGGCCAGATCCGAGCGACTCAGGTAAGGTTGCAGCTGGCGGATCAGCCGAAGCTGAGCAAAGGCTCCCCTGGCCACAGCCGCCACCTGGGACTCCAGGAGCAGCTGTGAATCCAGGAGAACCCCCAAGCTGCGAACCTGCTCCTTCAGAGGGAGTGCGACCCATCCAGAACAGGATGATATTCCAATACCCGAGTCGAGGCCTTCCGGACCAGGAGAACCTCTGTCGTATCAGGATTTGATCTCAGCTTGTTCATCCTCATCCAGTCCCCCACTGCCTCCAGACAACGATTCAGGACTTCAACTGCCTCCTTGGACTCAGGAGGAAAGGAGAGATAGAGCCGGGTGTCATCAGTGTACTGATGACACCTCACTCCAAATCTCCGGATGACCTCTCCCAGCAGCTTCATGTAGATGTTAAATAGCATGGGGGATAGAATGGAACCTTGTGGCACCCCGCACCGAAGAGGCCAGGGTGCCGAGCAAGCATCCCCCAGCACCACCTTCTGGGACCTGTCAGCCAGGTAGGAGCGGAACCACTGCAAAACAGTGCCTCCGATCCCCAACCCAGCCAACCGACCCAGAAGGACACCATGATCGATACTGATGTTGATATTAACCTAGCAAAGTTCCATGTTCCAGTGAGAACTCTGGACTAAGTGGTGCATTGAATTGCAAGCAATCATGCCAATTTTACAGTCAGTGCAATCCAATATGTGTCTACTCAGAATTAAGTCCAATTGTGTTTAATGGGCACTATTTTCAGGTCCTTGTATATAGGTTTGGAAACTTAGCCAGTGGTGGGATTCAAATAAATTAATAATAGGTTCTATGTCCTAATAACCTAAATTAACAACAGGTTCTATGTCCTATTAGTAACCAGTTTTCAGAACCAGGTGCTCATTATCAAAGGATACTATAAAACCCGTGAGAACCCCCTGAAGCTCACCACTGTCTTAGCCAATATATGTGGATTATTGAAAAGACCAATATGGTAGAACCTCAAAGTAGGGAAAGATATATATTGATTTGTCTCTTGCAATCACAAACACCATAGATAAAAAATTCCAGCGCAATCTAACTTGAACTGAATCTCAACTCTCCATACCATGGCTCAACTTAAAAACAAATTCTAATGGGCAAACTTTTGGAGTCATCCAAAGAGTCTAGTCCTGATGAAAACTAGAAATTTTTGTGGGGAAACTGAAATGATCATAACTCTAACAAAGGAGCAGGCAGAGCATATTGGTTGTGTCCCTTATAGCAAACCATGGTGGAAATGAGATTGAAGTCACAGTTTCATTCCTGTTTGTTCCATTTAATTGTAGAATATTTCATATAGCACAAAAGATTTCAATTGGAGAGTTTTCTGGTGTCAGTTGCAGCAGTGTGTAACACTAAAATATATATGGCCTAAAATTCAGTGTTTGACAAAATTAACTGGCAAAATGCTGCTATTATGGCTAAAATTAAGAAAATTTAATTTTTTTAAAAAAAATCCCCCTAAGAAGTATCCATTTAATCAGAGTGAATACCACTGCTACATACTTGTCAGTCTTGTGACCAAACAACCTTTAAGCAGTCAGCAAATAAAGATGTAAACGAAGAAGCCAATCAAGATCTCTCCAGGTACTCCCTTCCCACAAACAATATACAATGCTTAATTTCCTACCAGGAAATTATAGCCTCTGCTGAGATTTCAAAATCTGATTAGTTTCAGAGGTTTGAGGTTTTTAAAAACCTGTAATTCAAAATAAAGATATAAACATCACAACCATCCCTCTGCCTCATGACCAAAGAAACCTGCCTAGTGGAGTCCCTGGAGGGAAAAAGCAGGGAACCCTCCAGATTCTAACTGATAAGGTATGAATAACATTCTCATAGAGCTCAAAGATTGCCCAGATAGACACATTTAAAATAATTACAGTGATTAAATAGAGTTGCAAGCAGCTATAGCTCCAGGCAGCACCAGTGAAAACAACTACACAGAAAACAACTTGGGCATATGTTTGTGATTTATGTTATTACACATGCTTGTACAAACAACACACCATTCACTGGCAAGCAGCCACCTCTCTGACTTTACCACTGTGGAGCTACGCTACGGTAACTTAACCGCCCAAGTTTATCAATGTTTACTCAAAAGTAAAGAGGGAGGCTTACTTCCAGGTAAGTGTGGAAAGGATTGCAGCCTTAGTGCTTTGCTTTTTTAAAAAAAAACTGGCCTCATTCTAAAATTAAGGTACTGTAGTGTCATTTGGAAAAAAATATCCAGTTCTCTCTCTCTCTCTCTCTCTCTCTCTCTCTCTCTCTCACCCACACCCACCCCCACACCCACCCACACATACACACACACACACACACACAAGTGTTTTGGACATTTTCTTCAGGAGAAGAAAACAAGAAAATTAAAATGAATCTTCTACTCAGATTTAGTGTAACCGTGATGCATTTTCTTTTATTTTGAAAGTTTTATATCACGCTTTATTTCAAAATGGTACAGTGATGCCTCACATAACAAATTTAATTTGTTCCGGAGGCATGTTTGTTACGTGAAACATTCTTTACGGGAAGCGGATTTTCCCACAGGAATAATGGAAACTCAGACGATTGGTTCCACAACCCCCAAAATATTCATATAAAAATATTAACTGGATGTAAAAATGATGACAAAACACTGGGATTGAATTCAAAACAGGCATTCAATGTGCATGATCTTATGAAGTCTACTTAGGCTGCAGTCCTAAAGACACTTTCCTGGGAGTAAGACCCATTTAACACAATGGGGCTTACTTCTGGGTAGACATGGTTAGGAGGCTGCAATCCAAGACACCTTCAAAGTGTCTCCCCACTTTCTCCTTCTCTCCATCCTGAGCCTCTCTCTCCCCTGCTCCCTTCTGGCTAGCCCTGAGCTGCTTCCCTCTTCTCCACTTCTCTTCTCTCCCTCTGCCCAGCAGACATCCGGCCACAGGAGGAACAGCGCGGAAGTGCTGCTTTCACTATGAGCAGGTGCGCTAGGCAGCCTTGACACATTTTAAACAGGCTGCCAGCCAGCGCATCTGCCCTAACTGCCAACGAATATGTTCTTCACGTGAAGCACAGTTTGTTACGCAAAGCAGAATCCTAGAGAAATTTTTGTATGTTACATGAAACATACTTTACGTGAGGCGCCACAGTATTTCAAAATGCATCACAACCCTGGTAACATATAATACAGTAAAATGCAGTGCAAAGTCATAGAAACAAAATCATCCAAAGCAAAAGTTTTTTAAAAGCACAAATCACCAGGTCTGAGAGAACACAAAACAATCACACATCATCCAAGAAGTGGAGAAATATGTGTCTGATTATAGTAAGCTGATTTTTATGAAGCTGGATACCTGATCCATCCAGCTCTACTTTCTCTTATGGCAGAGATTTTCAGTACTTTTCCTCTCATGGCACATTGCGGTTTTTTTTCTCTATGCTGTTTGCCTCTGCGATGTAACTTCTGGCTTCCAAGAAACTCCGCTGGGTTCTGCAGCTCTGTTTTAAGGGTAACTGTCCTGTAGTATTTAATTGATAAAGACCTCCTTATTTAAAAAAAATCATTTGAGGCTACCTAATGTTTTTAATCAGTCTTCATCCATCCCTGATCTGGTTTTACTGCACTTTGGTTGTTTTTTATATAGTTTTTAATTGTATTTTACTGTTTTAGTTGTATTTTATTTTCATTGTTTTATTAATTTTTAGCCACCTTGGGTCCACCTTTGGGGAGAAAGATGGAATGAATGAATGAATGAATGAATGAATGAATGAATGAATGAATAAATAAATAAATAAATAAATAAATAAATGTCAGTCCCTCTTCCTCTACTGACAGAGCCAGCACCACTATGCTGACACTGCATTGTTGCATGGGGGAGGTAAATACAATTGAACCATAGGTCTTTCTGCAGAAAAGAATGTGCACTCTGATGAACTCCGAATATAAGCCTAGGACCCAATCCTAAACCCTCCCAGCACCAACAATGAGCTCCAGGGATGATGCCAGAATCTGTAAACACAAACACGCTTATGGCACGGGACAGCAAGGTGAATCAGCGCTGGGTAACATCAGAACTGGGCCCAGTGGTTTTATTGGGCCAGAACTGGGCCCAGTGGTGGACAAAGCACTGGGAGGCCAATACCAGGGAAGCGTATGTGGTAAGGTGCACAGCCTGACAGTGGTGCTGGTTTTGTGGTAAGGTGCACAGCCTGGCAGTGGTAGGGAAAGCATTCCAAAGTAGGGGTTAGTGGGAAGCAGGAGTAACCAGGGTGGTAGGGAGTGGGACCAGAGGAGATGGATCTTACGCTCTGTATCAAGCTGAAAAGCCTGACATGGAGCTTCTCCATTCTAAGCTGGTAAAATAACTGGTGCAGACTGGAAGAGAATAGTTGAAGGTTTTGAACCCTTCAGGTAATGACCCTTCCCCTGCGCTAAACCATTCTATATGGTCACCCTGGGACTCCTTGAGTGGCTGAGTGAACTGAACATTTACATTTGATTTATCACTACTCCATGTATTTGCCATACACTAAATAAAATAAACCTAGAGCAGCAAAGGTGGTGACAGGGTTCACTCTTGACCTAAATGCTCATGTCATCATCTGAAACAAGCCAATGTACAAGTGCATATAAGTATATGCACATAAACAACTCTTCATAGGATCTCTTTTATCATAGTGTAGAAATGTGCCTGTGTGCATAAACTTGTGTGCTTGAGGGCAGGTCAGACTTGAAACTATTGTTGTGGAGATGGTGGCCTAACACCTATGCACACTGATGCTCTGCAGTTTGAATGTGAAGAGGGCTGCAGTGAGAGTTGGTTTTGCGTTTTAGATTTCTTTTGAACATCTCTTTGAATATCTCTCATCTCATCCAGTTTCTTTTCAACTATTTCATCCATCTTCAGGCCCTGGGATTTGATGAGCTGAACATACAAACAGAGCACTGAACGAATCAATTAAAGTGTGTTTTATGAAGCTGATAAGGGAGAATTGTGACTGCTTTGGGCAAAGTTGTCTATAATTTACTCAAAGAGGAAAGCTATGGGGATTTTTTTTTTTTTGTTGCTGCTGCTATTTGCAGGTTTCTTTATTCTTCAGAGAAGAGCCTAAGCAAAAGGAAATATATGTTTATATTTCCCTCCTGCCTCAGTATGAACAGGTGTTTGGCTCTAAGGGACTTATATCTTGATCATTCGGTAGTGTGTTGGGGGAGTTAGTGTCCCCTAAAGCAAAAACTAACAAACATTTAGAAAGAACCTGAGAGACTCCCTGCAGTCAACTAAATAGGTGTCTACCCTCTTGATCTAATTTATGACACCAGAGACGTGGTGCAGCAAGTCAAATGCAAGAATAGTTTGGAGCTGAACAAAGCTTAGTGAAGATTCTACTAGGCTTGGCCTTAGGGGTGTTTGTCTTTCTGATAGAACTGATTGGGTAGAAAACTCCATGACTGCAATTATGAGAATCCTGTCACGTAGGCAAAGGCAGGGCACAGTCAACTGTTGGCCCTGGCGTTAATGTTCAATAGAGACGGGGGAACAACACTATCTTCTCTCTCTTCCCCCCCCCCCCCCCCATATCTTACACTGGTGGTAATGTGGCACAAGGTAATCTCACCATAGGTATATGTGCCCCTATCTTGCAACTCCATGTGTTGGAAGTCCACTCTTCATTTTTTGAGTAGATCACATTTCTGCTATGTTACAAATTTAAAGGACTGTGTGTCGAAGAAATCCTCTTTGAGTTTATATATGTGGCATGTGGCACTCAGTCCTTGGCATAGGAGCTGAATCAACTATTGTAATGCAATACGCAGACCTCACTGAATGCACAAATAGTATGTGTGCAATTTTTAAGGAACAGAATAAGAATAAAAATTGTGCACATGAGATCCCAAAATCTTATGAGACAAGTAGGATGAGAAAGACTGGACCCAATACTAACCACTTGTGGAATGCATGCTCCACAAGTACACTTGCCTGTCACAAACATGACTCTTCTGGTGAGCAAAACTGGGAATGAATGAAAGTGGGAAGTAGCTGGGTTCATATGGCGGTGGACTGTGGACACTTACTGCCTCTTATAAGGCTCTGCAGGGCTGAGAAAAAGGGGTGCAACAGACTGAGGGTAGGTGAAGCCGGGTAGTGATGGGGCATGGAAAAGGGCAGATCAGACCCAGGAAAGGGGTGGGTTCAGCAGTGGCACCTTCTGAATTCTGAACCTCTTTCCAGGCCTGATGTGTCTTAATGACTTCCAATATTGCCGGATCAGATCCAATTAGACACATTGGGCCAGTATAGGCCTATCCTAAAACAAGGGGACAAATGTCCCCTTTCCCTGTGGAGACCTCAACATGCCAAACAAACCCCAGGGGATAAAGTGAGCGCCCCATTAACGTGCCTGCATCACTGTGCAGGGAATTACAGTAGATTGCGCTGCCAAGTAAAAATTTTGTTATTTTTTCATCCTTCTCTCCTTCCATAGAGTTCTGGAGAGCATACATGGTTTCCATTCTCATTACGTTCATACAAACCCTTTGAGATAGGTTCGACTGGGAGTTAATGAGTGGTCCATGGCTAACCAGTGCGCTTTACTACTATGAGTAGGGCTTTGAAGTCTAACACTAAGACCACTACAGTACAGTACAGTAAGTGACTCTTTGAAGTCAGCATGGTTCAACAACCTCTACTCTCAGACCAGTACAATGAATTGGCTCTATGTGTGCGATCAGCTTGGGAAAACTCAAGTACCCACTCTGAAAAAGTTAGGTTCATACAAAACGTTTGCTCCAGGGGAGTTTTTTTTTTTTAAAAGGAAGATTGATTTTCAGTTTGTAGTCAAGTATTTTTCCCCCTTTTTAAGTGCTCAGATGATGTTGCAAGTGAAGTTTTGTAAGTTAATGGCTTTTCCTTGTTGCTCTGGAGTTTCCGATTGCTGCAGGGACAGTTCAGCTGAGCTTGAAGTGAGCCTCTTGGCATATACACCAGAGGAATGTACCCTTTGACCCCACCAAAGTCTAAAATTCTCCAGTTTCACATTACGTGTGAACCTTCACACCACTTTTGATTGTCAGTGCCCTGGAGAAGGAAGCTAGGCATTCACAAAGCTTGGCAGGTGCAACCATCTTGGGAGTTGCTCCCAATGGCCTTTCTCTTCCTTAAACCCAACCATTCAAGAACCATGAAAGCCGGTTGGGGTAATTTTCAGACACACAAAACGCTGTGAGTGCTTCATTCCCATTTGTGCTTTCCAATACTCTTGTTCAAAAGGTACTAAGATATGTGAAGACAATGCAATATAAGCAGCACTGCAGTGATTTCAATTGCTTCTTGCATTGTCAAGGAGAGGAGTGAGTAAGTGGTTCTCCTTTCTATTCAGATCTAACCTCATACTCATTACAATGGCATTTGAGAAGCTTGAAAGCCAGCCAATCAGTTGCACCATGAAGTCTCACTTCCAACCTATAACTTCTCCAGAAAAGGAAACAGTTAGGGGCCAACAGTCTTTTGTGATTTCAACCCTTTTATTTCAGTCATGTCGCTTCTGCTTATGAGTCCAAGCCAAGCCTTAGCCAGCCATGCTTATAACTTGACTGTAGTTATATCCTATTTGTGTTTATATTTATTTTATATATAAAATGTAAGATTTCCAAGAAAAATGTAGGACCTGCAAAAATAAAGGTAAAAACACTTTTGCTTTCATATGCTTAATTTTAACACTATATTACTATTAAATGTAAAACTATTACATATAGTTTATTATATATAATTTAATAATTACAAGAAATTCTACATACTTCCCACTTACAAAAGAAATGGAGGATCTTGAAGCTTTTTCAGGATACAAGTCTAAAATCTAGGACATAATCTGGAAAAACAGCACATATGGTCACCTTACCTGTACTCCAACATCACTGTCCCATCCATGCTAGCTGAAACCTACTAAATGGAAGTGTGTAATATATTAGGGCACCTTCTGATCCCAGAGAGCAGAAAAAACCATTGGTTTTCAAAGTGGGTGTTGAGATCCAATTGGAGGAGTCACAACATCATTTCAAGGGGGTCACAAAAAGCTGCATGCTGTCATCTTTGAATCTAGCACTGGACACCGCAATCTTGAAATGGGGCATTTAGGCTATTTTCTTGGAGTAACAGCCAAATCCAGAGCAACTAATCTGTCCACATAAGAGCACTTCGGTTGCCCTATCTATCACTAGAGTGGAGCAACTGCAAGATGCTCCAGCCCAGTTACTCTGAAGGAGGCTTAGGGCAGAGCAAGGCAAGATAGGGTGCCCTAAGAGAGGTGGACCTGCTCTGCCCTAACTGGGGCAGCCTAAGCAGCTCAGGAGAGGCCTGTTGAGGGCATGTTTAGCATTGCCTAGGGCAGAGCAGTTACTCTGTATCCAGAGCCTGTTTCCAAGGCAGAAATGCCCCCTTCCAGCCCTCAGAGTTATACCACCTCAGGAGCAGGTATAGTAATGAGTAGACCCATAGGGGTCCATGATAAGGCCCGAGTAAGTATGGCAGTGTTGACCAAAAATCTGAGTTCTTGGCCAGCCTACCTGCAACCCCTGCCTCTCAACTTCAGGATATGGAACAAACTACGGCTGCCCACAAACCTCAGGATACAGCAGGCCACTCCAAGAAGCCCCTTGTATTCACTGTAGAATGTACTGGCATCTCATCAGGGACTCCTTATAAGGCACTGGTGCAGGCCGCGTTGGGTGACGCGCTCCGTATGTGGTGATGCACCGGAGGAGTTTGACAGTCCTTTGGCAGGCCCTGGGCATCAGCGTGCCCATTTGGGCCTGCTCCAAGGTGGAGCAGCAGCCAAAAGCTGCCACTTGTCCTTGGAGGTGGCCCAAATGGCCAGCTGAGGTGCACTGCACAGTGCACTGAGTGCACTGAGCATGCCGAACAGCTTCAGAGAAGACTTCCTAAGAGTGGAGGAAGTCTGTGCCTCTGCACAGCCATTCGGCCTCGCTCAGGAGGCGGAGCGGCAGCCGAATGGCTTTGGAAGAGTATTGCACAGGCACCAACTCTGACACCTGCACAGTATCCTTCGAAGCCAAAAGGCTTCAGAAAAGTACTACGCAGGTGTCAGAGATGGTGCCTGCGCAGTACTCTTTCTGAAGCCAGTTGGCTTCAGAAACAACTGCGCAGGTGCCAACTTTGGTGACTGTGCAATCCAGGTAGGCGGGGTGCACGCGTCCTTGGGGTGACGCACAGACTTCCACACCGGGTGATATGCAGAGTCGTGTCACCACTGTAGGCACCACAGCTGTTCCTTGTTCAGTGTGATCTGAGGGGTGTCTCCTTAGGAGCAAGTCCTCCCCATGTGTCAATTACTTAGCATGCTCTGGGGCAGTTAGGGCAGCCCAGGCTTCCTGACTCTCTGGATGCAGCATAACTTTCTGCTTTGGGTACAGAATAGTTAGGAGAGAGCAGTGGGGGCAGAGCAGGCTGAGCTTGCTCTGGATTTGGCCCTAAGTCTCATTAAACACAATGAGACTTACTTCTGAGTAGGCATGGAGAAGCTCTGGAATCAGTGGTCCCAGACAGATTGTCTTTCTGAAAGGGTGTCCCAGGCTGATATGCTTGAGAACCACTGAATTACACTATTTACCAGGGGTATGTGGTGCAGGGGCAGCAGGTTAGAAAGACCTGCTCCACTTCAGTCTGTTTGCCCCACTACAGTCTGGCCCAGTGCACATATTTGTGGATACACTGCAGCCACCCTTCCCACTTACACCTGAGGAAGCTCAGCTGTAGTTATACACTTACAGCCTGAGGAGGCTCAACGTACACCCATTTTCCTGGGAGTAAGGAGAGCCTCCTTGAGTATAAGCAGGCAGGGCAGCTTTGGTGCTTTTCCTAGACTACGACCAGATGTTCTGCCTCATCTGCCATCGTCAGACACCATATGTCTGCTATTTACAAGGAAGCAAAAGTCTGTTCAGTTCCGTATAGACTCTGGAATGTCCACCTTTTTTCCTGGAAAACCATATACAGTATATGGGGTTACCTGTTCCCTCTCATCTTATGAGTTTGTTTTGAGCTGCACCATGAGGTGTATAACAACATTTTTGCTTTGCTTTTCAACTCCAGAGTTGCCCAGAAAAAGCCTCTAAAGCCTTCAAGTACATCTGCTCTGGAATTCACTTTCTGATCCAGAGAGCTGCATCATCAGGCCAAACTGAAATCTCAATTTTTTAAAAAAATTGGCTTTGTAACCTTATGCCATAAATAGGTAATGTGTAGAGGCCAGAAGGCTATTTTTCACACATGTGGTATGAACCAGCATCATGATTAGAAGCCTTTTTTTATAAATCTAATGAAAATGTAGAGTGCATTGGCTGGGATTCAGATTTGATTTTTCACTTGAAATTCCATCAAGTATTTGCAAATGATAGAAGAAAGATTAAGTCAGCTGGGAAGATCCAGTTTGAGCAGAAGCAGTATAGACAGAGGGAGAATCACAGCAGATAAGTTCTGCAAGTGTTTGCAGAAAATGTTTAGCAGCTGTTGAGCACATCACTTGCAAGACATTGAGCATGCTTGGACTCAATAGGTGGTGTAGCTCCAAGGAAACTCATTGGCATCCTTGGATTCAGTAGATGGTATAGGTCCAAGAAGACCACAGTGCAATCCTAACCCCTGCCTAGGCCAGCACAAGTTCTAGCACAAGTCCCATGCTGGCCTGGGAGTGCTGCAAAAGTGCTGTAAAGCAATTCTGGTGTCACTCCTGGGGGGTGGGTTAGGTCAGTACACAGACATACACCTGTCTACCCATACACTGGCTACCATGGGAACAGGGAGACTGATGAGTTGCACTGGCTTATCGGAGGTAAGTAAAACATATTTTTACTAACCATTCCAGGCCACCATAGGATGCAGAACATGCTTCACTTGCACCACTGTATCGCATAGACTGGGAGAATATGGGATATAAGTCAAGCACTCTGTAAAATGCGGTCCATCTAATACATTCAGTTGCACTCTGCTGTAGCTGCCTCATGTATGAAAACCAGGAAGGTCCTTTGTTAGTGGACCTGTATGGTTGCCAGTTGGCTTCTTCTCTGGCAAGGTTTTTTTTAAACAACTGCATCTCGGACAAATCTATCTATCTCTCTATCTCTCTATCTCTCTATCTCTCTATCTATCTATTAACGGATGCACAGTGCCGCATTCCTCAAGCTGGTCGACCAGCTGGTCGACCAGCTTGAGGAGATGCACTGCGCATACGTCAACCTTTTTTGGTTGGCGCATGCGCAGTGCAGTGGTGGGCCGACTGCCAAACCGGTGCGGCCAGTTTTCTGGCCCCCCATAGCTACCGGATCAGTAGCGGGGGCCAGAAACAGGAAGCGGTTCAGGCGATCCGGCCTGAACCAGTCTGGGCCCACCACTCTATCTATCTATCTATCTATCTATCTATCTATCTATCTATCTATCTATCTATCTATCTATCTATCTATCTATCTATCTATCTAAAAATGGCAAAAATCAAGCTAATTGCTGTTGCTTGATTGGAATGAAGTGTGTTCACATGCATATTCTGCAGTACTCAAATCTGCGCGTCATCTAAGCAAAATGCAGAACAAGACTCCAATTACATGCGAGTTGGGTCACATTTACTAAGGCAGCTGTTGATTTGATTATAAAGCAAAGTTTTGTGGCCTTCCCCCACCTCATTCTTATAAAATCAGTTTTTCTGTCCAACTAAACAGGGGGTGAGGGAAGACCTTAGTTTGCTGTCCCCTAAACACATAGGGCACAAATGGCAAAAGAATGTGCTAAATGTAGCATTATCAGGCAGGTCAGGCAGGCCACCACTGTACTCGTTTTCCCACAATCTCAGCTCATTAACATCTAATTCCCCCATTGTGAAGATTTTTGGCTTAGCTCCACTTAAAAAAAGAAAAAGAAAAAAGGAATGTGTATAATATGCAAACTTGTGGGTTTTTTAAAAAAGATCTTTGAAATGGGACGAAAATATTAAGACGGGGTAAAAGTTAGAGATTGTTTCCCGTACTTTCTCTAGTAAAAGTTTACTTTTTACTTACTCTAGTTTACTTTCTCTAGTAAAAGTACTAGAGATAGTAACACCTGCTATGTTCAGCACAGTTTGATTCAATGAAGAATAACTACATGAGCTGGGCAAAAAGGCCAAATTCACAACAGGAAAAAAAGTTATACAACATGTGAATCTTGAAAACCGTCTATCACAACAGACCCACATTTTGGGAGCCCTGAAACTTGAACTGTTGAGGAAGGCTCTTCACAATGAGATCTGGGTGACCGTAGTCCAAATGCAAGTGATCTTATTTCTACAAAAGATAAATACAAATAAGCTGGTTTATGATTTGAACTGAAATGTTCTCATATAGGGGACCAAAAATTCTGAAGCAATACAAACTTGTCTCTTCTGAGGCCATTCCAGGTTTAAGGGACCCGAGGCTTAAATTTAATAGATGCACCCCCAGAGCGTTATCAGTGTTTATGAGGAACGCTTAATTTTTGAATTCTTAAAAATAAAATAAATTCTTATGCAGTATCACTTCTGTCATCAGGAACTGCTGCAGCTACAAATGCATCATCTGTGAAGGAAGAACCCTCATGCAAAGAATCCTTATATTTCTATAAGCAGAACTCCTATTCATGCAGAAAGCTGCCATTTGTGGCAGGCGCTTCTGATGGCAGGATGTGTCTCCTAGTTTTCAATCATTATGATTACATAAGGATTACAAAGTATTAAAATGTGGGATGTGTATGTTGCAAATCAGACAAATCCGATTAACCACCTTTATTGTATTTGCAAATCTGTTTAGTTAATCTATTTTGCAACTTTCAGCATGCAAAAACGTCTTGACTGTTTTTATCACTCATCTGTGGTACACAGAGAAGAGGCAGGCTAACAATTATAGATGGGAGAAAAGACAAATTACAGTGGTGTCTTATAAGATGAACATAATTCATTTCGGAAGTATGTTTGCCTTAATAGGGTTCTTTATACAAAGTGGATTTTCCCATAGGAAATAATGGAAACTCAGACTATTTGTTCCACAACTCAAAAATATTCATTAAAATATTAACTGTATGTAAAAATGACAAATCACTGTAATCGTATTCAAAACTCTGTAGTATAATACAGAACACAATTACTGTAATATTAATAAAAACACTGTAATATACTGTACAATAAAACAGGAAAGAAAAACCTTTATCGCCAAGAATGACTAATTTTCATTAAAAGAGTCACTGGTGTCTTTAGAGCAACTTTAACAGGGAACCTATCTTATGACACTTGCTCTTGTCTCCTTTTGAGGATTTCTTGGAAATGTGACATTCATTGTCATTAAACAGATTCATCCCTCGCACTGCTACAGCCTTCTTTGGGTGGTGCTTTTCTACCAAATTTTGCACAATTTCCCAGTGTTTACAAGTGACCTTAATCTCATTTGATGTAAGGGATTCCTCCTCCTTATTCTTCTCCTCCTCTGCATATGAGATCTCCTCCATAAGCTCTTGCTGTTGCTCACGATGCAGATCCATCAATTTGTTTTTTACAACAAATTTTTGTTGTAAAACTGGCTGTTTTACAATGCAGAATCATTTAGAAATTTTAGTTTGTCTTACAAACTATGGTATTCTTCTTACAAGCTATTTGTCTTACAAGGCACCACTGTATATTATATAAAGAAAGGCAACTGGGATCAAGCCCGATTTAGAAGCTTTGATCCTCTGCCCTGTGTTAGCTTCCCAGAGGCAAAGATCCTGCCACGGATTTAATAGATATGACCTCTGGATTCATACAAAAATTGAAGATGTGTCTTCTGATGGTGAATTTGGTGATTTGTTGATTGAGTTGCAGTCTTAAACACACTTACCAAGGGTAACAGCCAGATCCTATCCACCAGTAGGTGATAGCATGCAAGGCTGCCAACAGAGTGCATGCTGCATGCCATCATGGGGTAAACATAAACTTTACTTACCTGCCTGTAGACTGAGTGATCACCAAAGGGTCTCCTTGGACACACTCCAGCTACAGTAGTATATGGCTGATATACAGGGTGATTGAAAATTAACTCCCTATTTTAAAATTATGAATTACAATATAAGGAGTTACTTTTCAATCACCCTGCATATACAAGGAGTGGAATGGGGCATATCTGGATGGAGAAAGGGGACTATGTTTCAGGGTGCGAACCTCCAGCTGCAGTGATCCTTCCCCTCCCACTTCTGAAGTGTACTTGCCCTCCTCTCTTTCACCCCATATTTTCTCCTTTGGGTTTTTAATCTCTCTCTCTCTCTCTCTCTCTCTCTCTCTCTCTCTCACACACACACACACACACACACACACACACACACACCCATAAAACAGTTTGAATTATCATGTCATATTCAAATCAATATGCAAAAGGGCAATTTTAGTCTTTAGCACAGCAGAGAGAGATTGAAAGAGGGAACCATGCATTGAATAATCTTCTATATATATAAAAATTAAAAGTCACTCACTCACTCACTTATTCACTCACTCACTGATTCACTCAATCATCAATGCCCAGGCAAAACCGCTAGGCCTAGAAGTGTGAAATTTGGGGTGGGTGTTCCATCCATGATGGAGGGAGTCACTAAGAACTGGTTTTTGGAAATTCCAACTGGAAAACGCTGAAAAGGGGTGCAATGCGAGTACATGTTACTCCCACAACACGGGTATGCTTTTCGCTAGTTTTAGATATAATTGAAATGAGTTGAAAGAATAATCAAACTGTCAGAAAGAAGGGATACCTGTATATATAATATGTACTAACTTCAAAAGTTTGAAAATTTATATTTGTAAATTGATATACAGTATAACTTTGTATATATAATATACAATAACAATAAGCATGCTTCTCTTTCAGGTGGCTGCAGTCAGGATTTGTCACATTGCAACTGCAACTGTGGTCACCCTTGCCACTACTGCCATCTTCAAGTCATGTCTCAGATACACCCCTGCAGCCTGGCATCCAGGCTTTGAACACGACTGCTACTGTAATCCACATAAGAAGTCTGTGGCACTGAAGAGAATACATTTTTGAGAGGCCATAATAATGCCCTTATGACAATGAATGGCAGGCTCAACCTATGTAGTCCCAGTGCACCCACAGCATGCACTAAGCCATGAGATATCAAAGCAGGCTATTCCCATGGACCTGAATTACAGAACAGCTGGTTCCCTGAAAGCAAGTCATCCTACAGGCTAAGAAAGGCAAAATTCAATCTCCCAAGAAAGACCACTAACCCTTGGCAGGCACTCTGAAATTCAAGTTGGTCCTTTTCTATAACAACTCTCACACTAAAACAAATTTAGGGTGAATGGATAAAAGACAGTGCAGCAATGTAATTACTTCCAGCATTTAAATGACTATGGCTTCCTGATTTAAAAGAAGGGGGAAAATCCCACATTAATGTATAACAATGATTGTCCTTAATTTAATATTAAACAACTCGCTGGTTAAGTAAATGTCATTTTCATTATTTCTTGGTTGCAAGAGTCTGATTCAGTTAGGAGAAAGGAACAGGAAAGAGCACTTAAGCTGTAAAGCACAAGAAAGTCGCTGTTTATGGTGGGCTTTAAACCTTTTTCCTTTAAAGTCCAAGGCAATCAAACCACAATAGGGCTATTATGTCTAAAGCAGCCAGGATGTTCTTCACAAGCACCAGTCCTGAACTCATAATTTGTCAAATGCCTTCCAGCTCTTAGTGAACATACTGCAGCACAGTTCCCTCCAAGTGCCAAGCTAGCCCTTCTCAAAGGACAGATTGGGGCACAATGAATGAATGCATACAAAGGGGGATATGGAGGCTGTGGGGGCAAGCCCCACATCTGTATAAATGGTGGTGAAACTTGGAGAGATATTGCACTATAAAGTCACTATCACCAGATGTGATGATAGCCACTAGCTAAGATGTCTTTTAAAAAAAGATTAGGCACTTTTGCAACACTTCTGGGTGAGGGTGAGGCCAGTGCACAGACATGCGCTTGCCTCTCTACGTCACCACAGGAATGGGAATGAGTTGTGCTGGCCTAGGTTAGGACTGCACCCGCAGCTCTCAAGCCTATCTAATTTTGGCCAGCATAACTGGTGGCATGGGGAGACCTGCACATATCTATGCTCTGGCCTTATTCCCTCTAGAGTTGCGCAGAAGCACCTTACAGCATTTTTGTGACACCCCCAGGCCAGCACAGGAGTTATGCTGTGACATTATGCTGGCCTAACTTTGCTTAGGATTGCAGCATATTATAGTCCTTCATATTCAGAAGAATCATGCAGCAAGACTGATGTGCCCTGATGTCATTGTGTCAGAAAAGGGAGCTGGTGGCTTGCTCTCTGCTGTGTTTCAGTGCCACAGAGAGCCTACTTACCAGGGTCAAGTGACACAAAGACTAGAAGGATCTAGTTTTCTAAATCCTAGCTTGGCTCCTCAGTCTATTGTCACTGAGCCACAGCATGAGCACCAACACTCCTTGTCCCTACACATACACCTGACTGCTCACCTGATTGATTCCTGGCTCATATTCAGGCCACAAATTCGAGTTTGAAAATTTAGAGACAAGTTTCACTGTACAGCATTGCTTCCTGAAGTGGCTGGGCACAATCTTATTCTCAAGATGGTTAAGCATAGTAGCAGCATTCCAGCGCCACATGTGGAAACTATGTAGAGCGGC
This sequence comes from Cryptoblepharus egeriae, assembly GCA_030015325.1. Lineage (NCBI taxonomy): Eukaryota > Metazoa > Chordata > Lepidosauria > Squamata > Scincidae > Cryptoblepharus > Cryptoblepharus egeriae. The sequence goes on from JAREYC010000001.1 coordinate 221,099,107, forward strand.
AGTGGACATGAACGCAGAACTTTCAGTCCCAGACTTTATCAGACAGGGCTGGGAAAGGCTTCTGTCTGAGACCTACTACTAGTCACTTTTAGCCATACTGAGTTAATGGACCAGTATTGTTTCCTATGAGATTTGTGGGTGGGGAAGGCTGCATCTCTGAGACATCGAAAGGCCAATTTTGTGTTTTATTGGCCTCAAAGCACTTCAGCTGTCTTCCTGTGCTTTCTTGATCTCTCATAATGCATTGACACATGCTGTTTCTTTTCTTTCTGCCATGGGAGTACTTTTTTCTATGGCATAAAAAGAGATGCTTTAAAACCTACCACTGAGATTGGAGCAAATCCACCCCATTCTAACATTAAGAGCAAATCTTATCTACCCAACTCTAACAAATCTTACCCACCCCATTTTACATCCTTCATAACATGGATAGGAAACAAAATGTTGCCAGCATTCCAACAAGTTACCTTGACTGTACTCTATTTAGTGAATTTATTTATTTATTTATTTATTTATTTATTTATTTATTTATTAGATTTGCACTCCATCCTTCTCCCCAAAGTGCACCCAAAGCAGCTGACAATTAGATAAAACATACTAAAATACCATTAAAAACAATATAAAAACTTCAGGTAGTCAGCAATAAAAGTACCTAGTTAAAGTTAATTTAAAAGGCAGCCTTTATGACGTCTCAAAGGCTTTTTTGAATTAAAAAAATTATTTGGATGCGCTCTGGAAGGTTAATAATTTGGAGGCTTATCTCAGTTCAAGGGGGAGGAAGTTCCATAATATAGGTCCCACCACCAAGAAGACCTGTTTCTGGCCGCCATTCTCCTGTCCATGCAGCATAACCCACAGGGCTCCCTCAGATGACCTGAGTGGGCCAAATTGTATGGGAAGAGGCAGTCTCTCAAAGTCTCTGGTCCCAAGCCATTTAGGGCTTTTAAGGTAATAACTAGTACTTTGAATCAAGTTCGGAACTGAACTGGCAGCATGACAGTAAGTACATGAGTCGAGCTCCAGCAACTACATGAGGTGCCATATTCTAAATTAGCTGTAACTTCAGAATTATTTTCAAGGGCAGCCCCATGTAGAGCGCAGTATAATAATCTAATCTTGATGTCACCATGACATGGGCTGCTGTGGCCAGATCCGATGAATGGTAGCCATTATGGTTCGTCTCCCTCCCACTGACATGTTAACCAGCATTTTCTTAAGTGTTCTTCCCAAGGGATCAGTATGCTCAACAAAAACATCCCTTCATAGCAGGATATGGAGAAGCCTCTTTCACAGAGACAATCTAGTAGCTATATAATGGCTCAATCCTATTGACTAATATGATCAGCAGAATGCTCTGTGTTTTTAAACTTGAATTGTTCTTTCTCCCCATAGATTCGGTGGCTGCCCTTGAATTAAAGAGACAGATGATTTGCACTGTGCTATGACAGAAAACAAAGAATGTAAGTAATCCTAATAAAGATGAATTTGATATTTAGTGAAGAACACAAATCCTTGTGAATCTTGTAGCCAAGTAAAGATTTGTTTTGGTTTGGTAAAGCTCAGAGCTTTTAATAGTGATGGTCTTCCATTTTCCCCATTTTCCCATGTTGATTCTCTGGAAGGTATAACTTAAAAATGCAGTTAATGAGTCATGTACACACACGTCTAAACCAGAGTTCTTACATTCTCTCTCATATAAACTGTCAAGAGCTTGGACCTGAGTTCATGAAGAATAATTTCTTTTGTACGACTGTCTAAAATCAATATCCACCCTCCTAGCAAAGACAGTGGGACAACTGGGAAAAGGCCTTTTTCAGTGGTGGTATCCAATTTATGGAATACCTTTGATTCAAAAGGTACAAAACCCATTTATTATTTCAGTGACAAGTTAATACCATCTTTATTCTCTGAAACTTTTAATGGGTGATTTGTGGTTGCTGCTTTTATTACTTTGTTGTGAGGTGATCTGTTTTTATAAAGATGTCACAAGCATCTGACAAAGGAAGCTTGAAATATCAACCTGCTTGAACTTTATGAAAGTGGGACTGTGGTGGCTCAGTGGTTAAAGACACTGCAATTGTTAACCTGAAGGTCAACAGGTTGCCAGTTTGAGATCCAGAGTCCTGCACAATGGAGTGAGCTCCCATCACTCTTCCTAGCTCCTGCCAACCTAGCAGATAGAAAGCATGCAAATGCAAGTAGATAAAGACTTGCAAACGCAGTGGGAAGGTAACAGCCCAGTGACAAGCAAGCTGGTTTTCTCTATGTCACATCAAAACATGGATTGGATGACTCTAATTCCTGTCACCATACAGGGTAGATACTAAAGACATGGCCTGTGCTTGAAGTTTATGAAAAAGTGAACTCCAGCCATCAGGGTTGTGCTTGCCCAATCCAAAGTACCAGGCAGGATGGATTTAGAGTTGAATGGGGGAACCACAGGTAAGTGAGAATGCAGTGCCCCTTCTCCCTTTGACAGGTCTACCTAAGCTTGTCTGGATCAAGTCAAGAACAGTGAGAGAGGGAGAAAATAGCAGCCTTCTGCAAGTTGTGTACCAGGTGGAATCAGGCGTGACTCCATGTATGTATTCCAAGTTATCTCCCCTTGTCATGTTCTCCCCTGTCCTCCGAGATTCTGTGCCCCCTTTGCCCGTCTCTTCTCTCCGTAGGAGTGATTATTTTTGGCTCTTCCTCATGTTCTGACATCTTTAAGGACCATTCATACCAGATAAGTAAGAACAACAAGTCAAGGTTACTTCATGTCACACAGCTTTGTGGTTTCTTTGACAAGTCTCTTCTTTCCTTTACACAGGTCTATGTTACTTCACCAGACTCTCTGTCACAATCAACAGGTAATTATCATCCCTTCATAGACTTCCTCAGATAAACAGACTTAATACATCTTAACCACGTCCCTTTTCAGGTAAACTTTTACAGTGTGCTGCAGGAGTCGAGGTGTCCCCGTACACTTGTGGGGAACCACTGCCTCCAGCCCAACTGCCGACTCCTGCCTTTTTCCCTTTTTAAAGCTCTTCTCCACGACCCCGACCTCCCCTTCCAATGTTCCCGTTCCAGGGTAGATGCGAAACCCTTCCATGGGCAAACCACTCTGTGGCTGGCCCCACCGTGATTCCTTGTGTAGGTCAGAACCTCCCCCTCCCCCTGTTCCTCAGGTCCAGAATTTCCTGTAAAGTCCACACCTTCACCGAGTCTGGGAAGGTTCTTATATCCAAAGGCAGGTAGGGAGGGCGATGATGCACATAGACAGTCTCAGCTGTGTAATTGCCAAGAGGGTCCATGTTTACCTGCGACCAGTCTGGCTCATACCCCTCATAATGAATTTTGATATGTGAACTAAATGCTTATATTATGTCAAATTCATTTTCAGCCCTCTGGGTTGTCTCTAACTTTCAGACATTTATTGGTACTGCACATTAGTTTTTTTTAAATTGTAACATTTTTTAAAAAACTTTTTAAATTTGTGACATTTCTTGCTATACGTGATGATTTTTAGTTGCAAATGGTGTGTTGTTTCAATTTCTAAAAGCGCAAAACAGATTATTTAAGGAAATAACTAACTTGCTTATTTAAAAATCTGCTCAAGAGCCATTCAGCTCTGTGCCTTTGTAGCATTTTCAGATTCAACTCTGTAATTCTGCAGCATTTTCACAAGTGTCACTACACAAATCAAACACTTAAGGTGCACACTTTCGCTAACAGATCTTTAAGAACAAATGCAAAGGAAGGTAGTAGCAGCCAAGAGAATTGTTTTATTCCTGTTCCCCTTTTCCCACATTTTATTACTTCCTCTCTTCGTTGGTTTTAAGTGCAAAGCTGCTTCATCAAGCAAGGAAGAATGTCCCTAATAACTGTACCTGCAAACATTTAACATTAAGTTGACAGGAGCAATCCATTTTTTTAATAACAGCATGTCTTGGTAACCTTGTATGCTGACCCAAGGTGAAAGGTGAAGATTAAATCGCCTTCACCTTTTTCTGAATGCAGCTGCTCTGCACACAGACTTTAATTGATGTGAGAGACCCAGCTTTGTAACCCAAGCCCAGCTCCCGCCTACAGCTCTGAAAACGTGCAATTCAAGGCTCAGTTTCAGCTGATAGCCAGCCCCACTCAGCGGATGGTCTGGACAGGAGAATAAAGTCTTTGTGGTTATCTCTCCCCCATCTGGGGATTCCTCCCCCTTCCCCAGTGGCTCTCGCATTCAGGTCAGCCTCTAATAATGGCATCACCACAAGAAACATGATGAAGTGAAACATAACTGAAAGGGGGAGAAGATGAAGGCCCTGATAAACAAAGCTGGAGGAGCGCAGTAAAGAGTCATCGTCTTACCTGACTATGGCATATTGGTTCTCATATCTATGTGGGTGTGTATACAGTATGTGTGGTTTACTCAGTATCCCTGCTTTCATCCATTATGAAACTCAGAATCTGCTCATCCAAGCATTGGCCAGACATGCCCAGCTCCAGCAAGGTGTCTCCTTATGTCAGATATCTGACTTATGTCCCCAGACTACACCCAGAATGTGTGAAATTCTATGAGGGGGGAAAAAGATTTTTGTTTTAATCATCCAATTTTCTCAATATATTCATCCCATTTCAGGAACACTATTTTCAGGAACTTAAGAAATGAATATACATTTCTTTGGAGTATGAAACTCCAGCATCATTTAACAACCTTACTGATGTCTAGTCAGAACACCAGAGAGGAAAGAATCCAGTACATCTGTACTAGTTTGGACCACATCTGTCCAAACATCTGCACTGGTTTAGGCTTTCCTATGCACAGGGGAAAGGATTTAGGATCAATTACTTTCATTAGCATACTCTAGAAAAGGGGTCTCCAAACCCCACCCTTAGGGCCAGATGAGGCCCTCAGCAAACTTGCATCTGGCTCTTGGCAAGCCTCCTCCGTCCATCCTTCGGGCAAGTTCTGTAATCCTCCATCGGTGAGGGGAGCTCTGCTCTCCATGCCTCAGGAGGGGATTTTGTGGGATGGGGAGGCTGCACACATCTCATGAAAGTGCTTATGAACAGTTTTAAAGATTATCCCCTCTCTGTGTGTTAGAAAGTGTTTATGAACTGATTTGAATTTATTCATTCATTCACAAGTTCCATCACAAATATATTCATTTATGTAAATTCAAATTTGAAATGTAAATCAATCCCTTTTTTCCTGGTTTCAGACAGATGATATGATCATCTAGTCCAATTCCCTGCGTGTACCAGGAAATACTCCTAAAGGTGTGTTACCCAAATGAGCAGCACACAATATTTGTAAGGGGAATTAAGCACTACCTCTGGTCAAAAGATCAGACATTTAAATCGAATGGCATCACTTCAGATAACCTTTGTAGAGGGATGAGCTTACTTTTGAGTAGACATGGTTAGGACAGTGCCCATAATGATTTAATTACGTTGCCAAGGGAGGTAGTGAATAGTCCCTCTTTAGAGACCTTCAAACAAAGACTTGTCAAGCACCTTTTACCCATGAGGTTTCACTTTACAAAATCAATCTGTTATTATTGTCATATAACAATATAATGTATGAACAAGGATATGTTTTTCCCATAAGCCTCAGTATACAGGCCAAACTGAAGGCCTAGTCACTGTGCATTGTAACCTTTTCAGTTCCAGAAGATCATTGGCAACATAATTAAATCATTATGAGCACAGTCCTAACCATGTCTACTCAATAGTAAGCTCCATTGTGTTGAATGGGTCTTACTCCCAGGAAAGTGTCCTTAGGATTGCAGCCTATGTCATTCTTGAACTTCCAGAAAGCTGCTGAAGATAAGCACTGTGGCCACCCAGGTGAGCGTCTGATTCCAAGCTACCTGTTATTGTTCCTCCTGTGGCAATGAATGAATCTTGACACTCTGTAGAACACCTTATGGATTTTTGCCTATGCTTTGAACAAATAAATTCTATCCAATCGGATCTGGTCCTATGTGATCTGGTCCAGATATGGACCATTCACCTGGTTCATCTTGATGTCATTGTTATGTGCCATTCACATGACATACTCCTGACTGCAGGACTGAATGTCATGGTTTTGTATGGTATGCAAACAAGCTCTCAGAATTTATGACATTCATGAGTCACAGCCTACATATAATGAACATGGATCAGTGGTGGAACAATAACACACATAAAGGCAAAAATGTGTGCAAAAGTGGCCTGTGTGTAAATTAATTGTGGTGCAGGTGCTTCTACAACTGGATTGAGTCTTTTAACCTATTACGCACTATGCTTGCCTATAATTTTGCTGAGGGTGAAAGATATCCAATAGCTTCACTTTTGCAATGTTACTAACAGGAAGATGGGCCTGTCATACAATAGTGTCACTGGTAATGTGACAGCTGACACTGACAGGCAAAAGCACTGCAATCAAAGTGTTAGGACAGGTCTGTTAAATGATCAAGTAAATACCATCTGTAACTAACTGTTCTGAAAACAGCTTGTCCATCACATGGCAAACACACATGGCTATTTCCAAGCTGATGAGGAAAGCACAGGCTGACTTGCAGACAGACCCTGCTATGCGAAAAAGAAAAAAAATGCAGACCACTATCATATAAACGTCTACTCAGTTGTAAGTCCTCCTGTGTTCAGTGGGGTTTACTCCCATGAAAGTTTACTTTCCTCTCTGTTTACTCCCAGGTTTACTTTCAGGAAAAGATTGCTATGGCCTTCAGTTACTCCCAGGAAAAAATACATAGGGTGTACAATGGCCTTAGTTACCATCATTTATGGGAATGCTTGAAATAGATCCTAAATTACAGCTATTTATTAATAAATAATGAAATCAATAAACTGTGTGGCATTCATTGTTCTTTCCACTGTGTGGAGGTTTATATTGGGAAATTTTTAAGACAGGGTGAAGAAACAGGCAATAAGTCACAAGCAGATTGAAAGAATGACACTTGGAGAGACTTCGAACATGAAACTTTATTCCCCCCCCCCATTTCCCATGCTTAATATGTGCAATAATAAGCAGAGCACTGGTCAGCAGTGAACAGTATTCTATGTGGAGCATGGAATTTCATATCAGATAGATACTGTACCTGATACTATCATTACTTACTCCCAGGAAAGTGTGGTTATGATTGCAGGTATCAGACAGATACCTGATAGACACATGATACTTGAAACTTGTCTTGCTTTGGGCGCAATCCAGAATAACTACAGGGAGTCCTTGCTCCGGTGTAAGAACAATTTATTCTGGATTGCAATATGAATTTCCCATAGGTTTTCACTAGGTGGTGCAGTAACTACGGGTGCACGTAATATCTCTTACGTGCTCCTGTAGTTACTCTGGATTGTATGGTAAGTCAAGTCAGACACTAAGGCTGCAATCCTAAAGATACTTTCCTGCAAGTAAGAACCATTGAACACAATAGGGCTTACTTTTGAGTAGACATGGTTAGGATTGTGTCCTAAGGCACAGGGGTGACTCCACAATTGTCTCTGAAGTTTGCTCCACAGAGCTGGAAATGTGGCTAGAGATGGAGAATCAAAACCCTCCCTTTGTTGTTCTCTTTCTCTCCCTCCATGACATTTTGCCATAGGTTTATGCTTATAATGATACCTAACCCATGCAAGGCTATTTAAACCAAAAGGCAATTTGTCATTTAATCCAGAAGCTGATATCTGCTCAGCTGTATATCTCAGCTGATATCTGCAATACAGATTGACAGCCTTATGAAGAAACCAAGAGACTTTGGCATGAAACAACGTCTCTAAAAGAGGATTAGCAAAATTCCTTTCTTTTAATCACTGACGAGATGCACTTGCTGCTTGCAGTCCTTGGCAGTTGTTCTTATTTTATCATTATAAAAGCTCCTTAGGAAATTTGAGGAAACATACTCAGAAATGTAAGTAAGGCACAAAATTCAAGGTTTTTTGTTCAACATCACCCATGTGAAATGATGTACGAGGTAGTTCTTAATCTCTGCCTAGAGCTGTAGGTGCAGTGTGAACTCAAAGGTATAAAGAATGTTTTCTTCAACTCAGTTTTTATATTAACTTGATTGATTGTAATAAGTAGCAAGAAGCATAGTTTGTGGGGATGTAAGTACTCCAAGCACCACAATAAGTTGTGTAAGCAGTCCCTGCCATGTGCTGTCTCAGCCATTCTGGCTGCAACTGCCATATGCAGGTAGGGTTGCCATAATTCTCTTCCGCAAAATTGGCACAAGACGTCTATCCTATTTGGCAGTATGTGAACACAATCCCCTAAAATCAGGATTGTCTTTGTTTTTTTGGATATACAGCAACCCAAAGCACAGGAGATTTTGTTTGGCTCAGTGAGTGACAGCGTGTTGACGTTGCTGCCTGGGATGGCAGCGAGTGGAGGACAGGGGCCACTTACATGGCATGTTGTGACACTTGCAATACTTGCCACCCATGCTCCAACAGTAATAATGGAGGGAGGAGGTTTCACAGAGGAAACTGTCACTGGGTCAGACTGTTGGCCCATTAAGATCAGTTTTGGCTGCACTGGATCAGATAAGAGTGCCTTGCTAACCGAGCAAGAGGCACCCTTTCAAGGGAGTGTTCCTCCTTTATTTAGCAGGGGAAGAGTAACTGGTCCTACATAACCCCTGCAATGTCTGTTCAAATGGCTTCTGTTGGTGTTCTTTTTGCATTTTAGATTGTGAACCCTTTTAGAACAGGGTTAGCTATTAATTTTTTTTATTTTCTTGTAAACCACTTTGTGAACTTTTAAAAAGCAGTATATAAATACTGTAGATTAGATCATCTGTCTATCTATCTACAATATTTATATACTGCTTTTCAACTAAAAAGTTGAAAAGCTGACCTGGGGGTGTCAAAAAGTAGGTAGGTAGGAGTCTGTTCTGCCTGTGACAGAAGAAGCCAGAAATCAGAACCTTCTATAGGTGGTCTACCTCTGAGCACCAACCCAGAAGAGGATACCTCCCTGTGCACCATCTACACAAGATAACATCACAAGCAAGGCCAAGGTATCTTGTGGGGACCTGAGGAGGTATCTGAGGAGGAAAAATATTCTGAATCAGGGCTATACTTAGGTTGCCATATGTCCCCAGTAACAGGGACAATCCCAATTTTGGGGATTGTGCTCACTTACTGGCAAAGGGGACAGAGGGTCCTATCCCAATTTTTGTGGAAGAGAATTATGGCAACCATAGGCTACACTCATATAGCCTGGTTCATGAAGCCTTCATATATGCATCCCATTCAGACATGCAGTGGGGGGAGAGTAGGAGTGTGGTGGCCAAGCCTGTCCAGATTTACCACACTTCAAACATCTTTGGCATTCAACTGTACACAGTAAGAGCCCTCTGAGTACTCACTTGGTTGTTCAGGGTTTCATATCAAACCTTATAAATTAACATACATACATGGAGGGTGGAATCTATTGCCACAATCCTGTTCCCCCATCATGTACAGTCATAGAAGCATCTGAAGAAAAAAGGCTGACATGTCACCACAGACCTGACATCACTTTATTCATTTCCCATCTTTGTGGTTACAGTCATTCCACTGTAGGAACGGATGCTCTTGTTTTAATCTAATTGTCCCAAAATTTCATCTTTCAAACTACTAGGGTTTTTTGGACCACCGAGGCTCTCTTTTAGCAGCATAAAAAGGTTTTTAAAATAGTAAAAAAATCCGTAAGTATGGCTGCAATCCTAACCTGCAGTTAGGCCAGTCTAAGCACTCACCTGGCGGTGTCAAAAAAGTGCTATAAGGCACTTCTGCACCACGCCTGGGGGAGGGTTAGGCAAGTGCACAGACATGCGCTTGCCTCCCTACATCATCACGAGAATGGGAAGACAGATGAATTGTGCTGGCATAGGTTAGGATTGTGCCCTAAAAAAAAATAACTAAGGCTGCAATCCTAACCACATTTTCCTGGGAGTAAGTAATATTGAACACAGTGGGAACTTACTACTGAGTAGACATGCTTAGGATTGCACTGAAATAGGAACTAACTAAACGAATAGTAACTAATAGTAAAAAAATTAATAACGAATGAAACTGATGACAATCTGACCACATATTTTATAAAAGCTACCTCAGCCATTTTTGCTTATTCTGCTTTCTAAATTTATTAGAAACTTATTATTTATTATTTAATTTATATCACGACTTTATATCACGCTCAAGGCGGCTAACATCAGACAGTAAAATAAAACACCATTACATTATAATATCGAATTATAAATATAATTAAAATTGAATTAAATTGAATTATAAATATAGATTAAAACATAATTAAAATACAGTTAGATTAAAAACTGAGAACAATTAAAACAGTCTAAAAACATTTGTTAAAAACAGTAAAATAAAACAATAAAACTGCACACCAACCTATGCCCCATTTAAAATGCTTTTTTTAAAAAATAAAAGGTTTTAGGGCTCCTCCTGAAGCTCTGTATTGAGGGAGCTTTAGTTCAGTTCTAAGGGGAGGGAATTCCAAAGCCGGGGTGCACCACCGAGAAGGCCCTATCTCTGGCCGCCACACCTCTCACATCTCTTAGTGGCGGCACAGTCAATAGGAACCCCTCAGATGACTTTAGGTGACAGGTCAGATTGTATAGAAGAAGGCGGTCCCTCAGGTACCCTGGACCCGAGCCATTTAGGGCTTTAAAGATCAGGACCAGCACTTTTAATTCAGCCTGGAAACGAATGGGCAGCCAGTGTAGTCGTTGAAGCAGTGGCCCGACAGAGTTGAACCGACGAGCCCCAGCAACCACACGGGCCCCACATTCTGGACTAGTTGAAGCTTCTGGACCGTCTTCAGAGGCAGCCTCACGTAGAGCGCGTTGCAATAATCCAGTCTCGATGTCACTAGGGCATGGGTCACTGTGGCCAGATCCGAGCGACTCAGGTATGGTTGCAGCTGGCGGATCAGCCGAAATGTCAGCTTGGCTTGCAAAATGCTCTCAATCTAAAATGCTCTCAGTCCAAGGTTTTACTGTATTAGAGGCTGGATGCTAACATGTTGTATGACTGCATTTGGCAAAATGTTACAGGTTAGTACTTTTAACAGGCTTCAGGGGTTTCTCACAGGCACTATAGAACCCTTTGTTAATGAGTGCCTGGTTCTGAGAACCCTTTATTAGAACATAGAACCTGTTGTTAATTTATTTGAATCCCACCACTTCTACTATGTATATGCTTTTAACAATGATAGTAGATGGGACTTACTCTTGAGTAACTGACAACAGGATTGCTGCCTAGGATTGTTAATTTATCTGGCTGATGATGTCACTTCTGGTCAAGCCATCACATCCGGTGGGTCCTTGCAGATTCTCATTCTAAAAAGTGGGTCCCAGTGCTAACGGTTTGAGAAATTACTATTCTACAGGGTGGCCTGAAAGTTGTTCATACTGGCTGCATAATATTATGCGACGCCATGTTCTGTGAGACGTTCTCCTCAACATATCAGTAGTTATTATTACAAATGCTGCGGTAACAGCTGCCTTCAACTCATCATTAGAATTATAATGTTTAGACACTATGTATAATTGAATATAACAATAACATATGGACGGGTAGGGACTTACAGGCCACCTTGTAGATTGATCCGATGGGTTAATGAAGGGTAAGAGACAGCAAAACCCCATCACATTACTGTGAGATTACCTACCAGGTACCACTGAATATTTCAGAACATTTCAATATCAGAACATTTTCATACAGGAGATAATGAGAGGGAGTTTCCAGTGGAACAGAAGATTTTGTCTTGAAATTCATGTAATGAAAAACACACGTCTAAATCTCTTGGTATAGTGCTTTTGCCTCACTGACACTATTGTTTTCACCTGTCTGTAGATGGAGGCGATAGGTTTCTCTTATTCCAGGTATACTGAAAGCACTCAAGGTCTTCCTATCACAGGTGTTTAACATTAACAGGTGCATTCACTCATTAAAATGTGACACTCTCAAATTACAGCGAGTTACATGGTGTCAGGTCACATCCTGACAAAGGTGAAGATGCAGAGTAAACAGAAGAGATGTTCTGAGTATTCCCAGAGGATTTGGGTCTTCCACCTGAGAAGCTCCATGAGAATATTCAACATAAGCTGTCAGGGTGGATGAACACCAATCTAGTGAATATAATGCAGCACCAAGCATGAAATGCTTCAGACATCATTGTGGTGAATTACAGTGCTGTACAGAGATATGAATGGCATCCATTAATGCTGCAGCATCTGAGGGCAGGAGTTGATGTGGGGCTACTGTTCCAATAATATTAGGTAGGCTGCCAGTTTGACCCTGAAGGGACAGCAGTAGCTTAGTGGTTAAAGATGCTGTGCCTGTCAATCTGAAGATCAGCAGGTCAGTGGTTTGAGACCCAGGTGCTGCAAGACAGAATGAGCTCCCATCTCTTCTCCCAGCTCCTGCCAAGCTAGCAGTTCAAAAGTATGCACATGCAAGTAGTTAAATAGGTGGGAAGTATGCACATACAAGTAGTTAAATAGGTGCCTTCAGTGGGAAGGCAACATCCTGGTGACAGGTCCCTGTGACAGACTGGCCAGGTTTTCCCATGCTGCATCATTCATGGTTTGGATGACTCCAATCCAGAACAAGTGGACCCTGCCACCACATGGGACAAATGCTGAATTAGGTGCTGCCTGTTTTATTTGGGCAACTGCAGCATTGGGCACCCAAATTTTTTTTCCTCATTTGTCAAGAGCTGTTAGTCTTGTAACATCACTAAGCCCTGCTTTGTGCCATCATAAGGACCCATTTTAAAAGTCACAGGCTTTTGGTTGCATCTGACCTGACACCCCCATTGCTGGGTCAGTTTCATACCATCTTCATCATAATGTTGACAGAGCTGCAACATCATAGCACGGTGTGCTTCCTCACTATGGCTCCCTGATACTGGACATGCACTGGCAGCAGGAGCCAAGAAATGCAGAAAGGGAGGGAAAAGAAATAAATGAATGCTATATTAAGCATAATCATTGGGGCTGCTCTGGGGCTGGAGCAAGCCAAGGGAAAAGGGCCAAGAGACAGTTGAAGGAGGAGGACTGATCTCTGAGGCCTTGTTGTTGAGTCAGCAACCTTCAACAAGTTGAATGATAGCTGTCACCATTGCTTCAGTATTCAACACATCAAGGGATATCCATCATAGAGGAGGCAGCATCAGATGTTGGAGCTGTTGCTAAACCCTTGCTATTACCTTACCCATATACTACAAGTTAAAATTCAAGGGTCATAAAGTTCAGAGTATGTAGTGAAGAGTGTCATGGAACCTAACTCCATTTTTCCCATGGGCTCATTGATTCAGAGTGCAATCCTGAGTGCTCTTTTGTGCCAATGCACATGATTTTCACTGGCCCAGAGTGTCACAAATATGCCATAAGGCATTCCTGCACCACCCAGAGAATAGGGGAGGTCAGGGAGTTGGATCCAAGCCACCATCCCCAGGTAACACAGAGCAGCCAGAGCCATTTGAGTAGACCCACTGGGGATGCTGCAGCTTCCGCTTCCCAATGGTAGCACAACTGCAGCCCCTGGATTAAATCAGGATTACAATTGCAAGTAGGCAATGTGTGACCCATCAGTATCAGCTAATTAGGTATCCACTAGCTTATCCAGGAACCTAACCCTAACAGATAAAGAAAATTGACTGTATTCAAATGTTTTACTTTTGATTTTATGTTGCTACACTTGCTCTTTGTAAGATGATTTGTGACTTTATATGAAAAGTGGGATATAAATTAATCTAAGTATAATAAGTACATAAGTAGTTTCTACTGGAAAACATAAAGTGTCTGATATGTGCCTTTCAGCAAAATGTTGTCATAATGTTTATGAAACAGAGTGTAATTCCATATGGCAACATCTCTTGTTGACGGTTTCTTGGCCAGAGGTTTGCTGATGATTGGAGTGGCCTGCCTGAACGGACAGGAACAAATTACATGGCTACAGACGCAACCACACGTCTGATGCGCCGAGAAAAAGAGCAGGTGGGCTCAAGGTCCCAGGGCTCTGCGCAAAGACCAAAGCAACACAGCAACTCTAGATAGGGTGACATGTGGAAAGGGCGAGAGAATGGATCGTTTGACATCTTCGCCAGAAGGTCTGATGAGGCCAAGTGACAATTCACAGCCTGACCCTTCCCAGCTGTACTTACCACGTTGCTCAAATAAATGTGTTCTCATTAAAATGCTGCTGGTTTTGAAAAAGAAAAAGAAATCCTGTATACGCTCAGTACACGCTGTTCAGTTTGGAACTGACTCAAGACAAATATTCAGTTATAATGTCCATCAAAAACAGAGCTGGCCCAAGACTTCCAGAGGGGGCATGCCAAATGCTGTCGCCCTTACCCAGCAATGTGCCAGTCCCTGCTCCTGCCAGGCTTAAATGTTCTAGATTAGCACATTTCCTCTTCCTCTCTTCTTTTATCAGCCTAGGGAATGAAAAGAAGAAGGAGCAAGAGAGGCAAGTAGGCAATGTGTGACCTTTCCCTGTCTCAATCTGCTGCCTGAGATAACTGCTTCAACTGAGCTTGTGAATAGGCCATCCCTGATCAAAGGTTTATGAGAAATTAGCCAAGAAGAGCAGAAGACTCTGCTCAAGTGGAGAAGATGCTGAATGGCCCTATAAAAAACACTGCAATGTACTGTTTTAGAGGGTGGACTAGATCTACCTGGACTTTGGGATTGCAGATTAGTGTTTGCAGGGGTGGGTGCTAGCTGGGTACTGATTTATGTATTACTGGTGAAATGTACCTGCATTGTGGAAGTATAATAACCCCAGTGCACCGTCCCCACATTGTGCACCGTCCCCCCACTGCGCACTGTTTCCCCATAACAGTCTTCAATGTTAAGTATAGGCCGAAAAAGTATTGCACCCCTTTTCAGCCATTTAGGGGTTAAATTTCTAGAAATCAGTTCTTGGTGAGGCTCCTATCACAGGAGGAATATACTTCCCTAATTTCACACTTCTAGGTCCATGGGTTGGGGCAGAGTGTCCCTCAGTCAGGGATTCTTCAATGTAAAGTTTAGGAAGGAAAGCGCGTTGCACCCCTTTTCACCCCTTTCTGATTGGAATTTCTGAAAACTGGTTCTTAGTGGGTGCCTCCAACATGGAAGGAACTCACTCCCCAATTTTCATGCTTCTAGTCCAGTGGTTTGGGCTGAGTGTTGATGAATAAGTTAGTCAGTGAATGAGTGAGTCAGTCAGCGACTCTTAAATCCATTTACCCCAGACAGACACAAATAAAGAGCTGGACAAAAGTGCTGGATTGAGGGCCACTTTTATTAACTATTTAACATTAAAATAAACAGGGACTGCTCAAATAATAGTTTGAGCAGTGTGGTCAATAGTGTGGTCTAAGGGGATATGGCTCTCCGCGTAGTTCCCCATGCAGATTTTAAAGTTTGTGAGGGCGTTCCCTGCCTGGCTCAGGGCATTCCTTGAACAGAGTTCAAGGATGCCTGTCTTTGCCAATCCGAAGGTCAAAGTAGCTGGACACACAGCCGCCGGCTATTCCAACAATCTGCACCTAAGGGGCTCGTCAGCCTACCCCTGGAGCCGGATCAACATCACAGGGAGGCATCCACACCCCAAACCCTTGCTACCTAAGGCTGCACACCAATGGCCTATCCTGCCTATACCCACATGACTCCTGCCAAAGTGACCGGGTTTAGAAGCCAATTAGTTTTAACTCTCTCCCCTTGTGCAGCTCAGGGTAGGCGAAAAAGAATGCTACCCATGGCCAATCAGGTGGCATCCAAAAAATTCCTACCCTGCCCCAAAGCAACCAGCTAATCCTAAACTGCACTACAGGGAGGGAGGGTGAGGGACACTTGCCGGAGCCCAACCGATCTTCCCCAGACAGAACAAGCCCGGTAACAGCCAGGCTCCAACCCCCCAAGCCCTTCAGCAGCCAATGGCTGCAATGCATTTTGCCCGGGCTCTGCTGCAGTCTGCAGAATGGTAAAGTGAACCAGTGCTGTGATGTGCACCAGCTCCAATACAGAGTAACTGATAAGTAATTCCCTAAATTGTAATTTATAAGTATTTTAAAATAGGGAGTTACTTTTCAATCACCCTGTATATAAAACTGAAAGGTCACTCACTCATTCATCAACTGATCCAACTGGATCCAGCTGACCTTGGGGAGGATCTGGGAGGCTTGAAGCTCCCTCCACAGGCCCTCCCTAGTGTTACAAACTGCTCCTTTTTTTGTATAGTGGTGTTGAGACACCCATACTGAGTCACTCTCCTTAAAGGGGAAAGGCCCAGTTTTGTTCCCGATGGTGGGTTGTCACCACCACTTTGGGAACCACTGGACTTGAAGCAAGGAGATCCAAATTCATAAGCCCACACAACCATAGAACTAACTGGCTGTTTGGAGGCCTGGTATAGCCTGCTGAACATCTTGGGAAAAGGGTGGGATTGAAGTATAACAGCAAAGAAGATATCAGTGTCCTCTTTTTCACCCTGTAATGGAGGCTCTCCTACACCTCAAACTATGTTGTAATGGGAGAATCACGCTGAGAAACGGAGGGAGAAGGTGGCTCCACAGTATGCTTAACTCCATTTAGCACTCTGAGGAGTTGACGATGGTACTGGCTTGTTAAGAGAAGAATGTACCCTTTTCAACTTCCTTTGGGTGAAGTAAAGCTAGTCCCACAATAAAAGTCTGGTGTGGTCCTCCAGTATTAACTTAGCACTCTTAAGCTAAAGCTCACTTAAATCATCTTTCCCAGAGAGGATGAATGTGGTTGATGGATCTTTGCACTAGTTTGTAGGCCACTAAAGGTAATTTGCAAGGTGGAGGGAGACTTCTCAAAACTATACTTTTCTCCACTAGAAAGAAAAACAAAGACAAGCCATTCTTTTTAACGAGTAACTTAAATTGTTATTATGGTTACAGCCAAACTGAAAGCAATCCAGCGATCCCTATAGAGTTCTTTTTTTCCTTGAGCAACATAATCATTATTGCCTTACTGCAACAAACAGGTAATTATGCTCTGCTTTGTGCTGCTGGTAATTCTACATAATTTGTTCCAAATCTGCCATTTAACAAGTGTTGTAGGGAAACAGAGGTGGATATTTTAAGGAAGTAGCTTGGGAACCAGTATAAAGTAAATAAATAGTAGTGATTCTCCTATAAATCATACATTTTCAGATTATAGGGAGGGGAGGAGAGAAGCATTGACTATATTTTGTGACAAAAAACTATACAGAATTAAGAAAACTATATTGTGCAGAGTTAAGGCATATGCTTAAGTCGGTTTCATTACCAAAAAGAAGAAGGCTTCAGAATATTTTGAAGTAGTCGGTATGGTAGTTTTAATTGTGTTGGAACATAAGGTAGACCCTATCATTTGACCATATGCCAATTTCATATATAGAATCATATATGTTAAACAGTGCAATCCTAAGCATGTCAACTCAAAAGTAAGTCCTATTGTATTCAACAGTGCTGAGTCCCAGGAAAGTGTGGTTAGGATTACAACCATAAATAAGTACAGACTTTGAAAAAAGAGCTAGGATGATGGGCAGTTAAGAGATTCCTGGCAGCCACTAAAACAGTGGTTTTCAGAGTGGGTTCAGGACTCTTCCAGGGAGTCAAGAAAAGCTGGGCACTGGATGCCACCATCTTGGAAAGAGGCACTCAGGCTGCTTTCCTGGGAGTAAGGCTGCACTCCTAAAGACACTTTCCTGGGAGTAAAACCCATTGAACACGATGGGGCTTACTTTTGATTAGACATGTTTAGGATTGTGCTCTGAAGACACTTTCCTAAAGACACTTTCCTGGAAATAAGACCCATTGAACACAATGGGGCTTACTCTTGAGTAGATATGGTTAGGATTGCACCATAAGTCTCATTAACTCAATGACACTTAATTATGAACGGATATGGAGGAACTACTGTGATGTCACTTCCTGTTTGATTTCATTTTCAGCCATGACATGACTTCTGGGGGGTCCTGTACAGATTGCCGTTCTCAGAAGTGTGCTTTATGGCTCCTGGGCTGAAATGGTTGAGAAACACTGCACTAAAGAACAGCCCCAAATGGTTATCACTGTAGTGCAGGGGCCAGGAATAAGCCAAAGGTCTCCTAAGGGGATGGGTACTTTTGTCCCCTTCCCCAAAAGAAAGCTCCAAGCCCTGCAATGGGGTTTCTCACAGCTATTTTGCTGGCCCACATTTGAGCGACTTAGGTTGCAATCCTAACCTAGAACGGCAGAACTCATCAGTATTCCAGTTGTGATGTAGGGAGGCAAACGCATGGCTGTGCACTGGCCTAAGCCTCCCCCAAGAGTGGCACAGAAATGCCACTTTTCTGACACTCCCAGGTCAGCACAGGACTTATGCCAGGGCTTAGGCTGGCTTAACTAGAGGTTAAGATTGCAGCTGCAGTGTGAAGCCTTTCAGTCTAAAATAGGATCCTGTGGAGCTTAGTGTGGCGTCCCATCCCCTTCTCTCCTGTTTCTTCACCCCACCCCACATGCTTCTGCCTTCCTCCTGTCTTCAGAGCATTCACCATCATCTCATGGGCTCACCTCTGGCAACAGCACATCCTCCTCTTGCCAGTGCTGTGACACCTGACAGGCACAGGTCCAATACCTGTGCTTCTTGCCAAGCGTAATAAATGTGCTTTATGGCTCCAAGTGCTGGTGCAAAGCTCAGTGCCGACAGGGTAATTTCAGGATTGGGTCCTCAACCAATCTTCAGACATGTGCACCAATCTAACCAGAGATTACCTAGATCCAGGGGTGGTGCAACCCACAATGCCACCTGGTGCCACAAAAACTGAGAAAATCACAAAATCACAGTTAGAATAATGTTTGTTCTGGCTCTCAGTTTTGTACATTGGACATCATCTCAGTGGAAAAGAGAACACCTACCATTTAATTGGTGTCCGATGAGCCTTTTTGGGATTCAGGATTATATTGTCTCCCTTATTGTTCTGAAAAGGGATTACATTTTTCTGTTCTGTGGTGCTTGGGTTGGTAAAAAGAAACTTCACTTTGTACACTTTCTATAAAATTACAACCCAGTTAATAATCCAACTATGAATTGCACCATTAAAACTGAACTCATCACTCAAAACATTACATTAAGTGTTCTCCTTCTACACATATGAGTTTCAGAGGTTCCCTGACAGTTACTTTGCTATGCAATATTTATGGAAGAATTACACATTCATGTTGATGTTTATAACTCCAGCTCCTTTCCCCTGCCCCAAACACCATGCTAGATACCTCCTAAATACTCCCTAAGGATTTTTTTCCTCTTCTCTTGGCACAGACATGAAACTCCCATTAGTGTCAGCAAGAGTTATGGTTATATTGCCCAAGATGCATAACCCTAAATAATTAATTGGATGCCCCACATAATTCACCTCTTCAATGAATAGAGGCTATTAAGATTCATGCAGTAAGCCTTTTCTAATTCTTTCTAGACACCAAGTGTTCAGTAATATTAGAGATGGATGTCTCTGTACATTCCTAAACAGACTGAATGTAGGGATGCTTCCAAAATTCTCATCATCCAAGTCTGTTTCTAGAGTTTGAGTTTTGAATTCTAGATTTTGAGTTTGGAGTTGTTTCCAAATTATGTACACAACACTATGCATGAAGTTTTCTGCTGCCTTCAATTCTTTCAATTCCAATGCCTTCTAAAACATTAGACATGTTTTCCCCTATCTAATGTAGCTCATGCACATTGGTAAAATATAGCCCCAAAAATTCAAGACTGGTGAAGATTGGTGTTCCCAAAACAATGTGTCGGAATACATGTATGCATCTGTTTATTTAAAAAAAAACCACAAAATTACCTTGACAGAATTGTTATATACAATTGCCTCAAAATTACTTTTTTGGAGAGTTTTATTAATGCATACATGTGCAGTATGAGGAAAAATGCAAACGAGGAAAAATGCAAACAAACTGAAGGGACTCACAGCTGAGGCGTACTGTCCCTGTTCCAATTCTGGAAGTAATTTAGAAATTCTCCATGTAAAAACTGAAATTCAGGAAGAGCAAAGTGCAGGGCAGGAAGCTAAAAGAACAAAAGGGGAAAGGAATGGGGGAAATTCTCTCATCCTTTGATGTTATGTTAAAAGAGCTTTTATCTCCAGAAGTCCATCCACCCTGAGTTCACCTCACATGACAGCTACCCATCATTAAATGGCTGCAATCCTAAAGACACTTTCCTGGGAGTAAGACACATTGAACAGAATGGGGCTTACTTTTGAATAGACATGGTTAGGATTGTGCTGTAAAGCACCAAACATGCAAAACATGGTCACCAGAACGGGGCCGCTAGCAAATGCAAGGAACAAAGAAAGGTGTCTGGAAAAATTAATGGGAGGGAGGAAAGGTGATCTTTGGTGGACAGGTAAGAGAGACTTTGCAAGTCAAGACCTGATGCAGATCACTCACTGGAAGAGAGTCACACAGTTCCAAATAGGTGAAATGAATTTCTCTAGGACAATGTTACTTTGCTAGGGAAGACACAAAGCTGGGCCTCTGAGCAGAATTTTATCAGAGGGTACAGTGCTGCTTTTATTTATTTATTTATTTATTTGCTTATTTAAGAGAATTATACTCTGCCTTTCCCATGCCAACACAATGCTGAAGATGGCTTACTTCAGTTCCTTCCCTCTTGCCTTCCTCACAACAACTTTGTGAGGTAGGTGAGGCTGAGAGCGAGTGACAGGCGCAAGGGCACCCAGGAAGCTTCATGGCTGAGGGGGGATTTGAACCGGGATCTTCCAGGTCTCAGTCCAACTCCAGTCCAAAGCCCTAACGAGTGCACCATCCTTGCTCTTGGGCCCTTTGCTAAAGGGGGAAAAAGATGAAGGGCAGATGGAATGGAGGCAGGGAGGGGGTAAAATAGGGCAGGGGGAGAGTAGCAATAGTCAGAAAAGGCTCTGGAGCTCAGGTCTTCTGGGCTTCCTGATGGTAGGACCCATGTTTAATTGCCTGGTAGACCTGGCCTCCTTCAGCCTAGCTTTGTCTTTCTCTGTAGGGCCAGCTGAGATACCAAGAATTTCCAACTTTCATTTCCAGGTTTCCTTCTTGACCGCAGTCCCAGGTATTCTGTACCTCCCCTGATATGAAATAACACTTTTCATATATTTTTTTTAAACTCATATTTTATGTGAAATTCTGCAACAGGCAGAGGGATGAACAATGTACCCTCATTGGGATCGATCTGCAAATCAAGGAATAGTCACTCCAGCTTCCTGTTTTCAAATCTGCCGAGTTTATTTGCTCAGCTATTTTTGAAGTCCCTTCTGAAGACTGGTCTGCTTCTTTTGCAGCCTTATTCACCATGATTATTTATACATATGAACTGTGTAGAATATTAAAGATCCCCTAAAGAGATGGTTCATGAAGAAAACATTACAGATTTAAAGATATGAAGAGACGAGAGAAAAACAGATAATTTTGGATGTCATGTTGGAATAGAAACTCTCCTCCTGAACTCTTTAATCTCAGCTACTTGAGTGCTTTTCTGACCTGCTAGAGCAAATAGCTTCTAAGGTTACCCAAGGATCAGATTTTGTTTTGTTTCTTTTAAGTGGGAGTGCATTACAGGTCTTCTCCATGGTACACTGATCATTGTTCTGCACAATCAAGACTCACTGCTGTGAAAGCTAAGCTTCAACTTCAAATCCAGCGTGGGCTGAGACAACCACGACTTTCATAATATCCTGGCTGCAACTCTAGTAAAACAAATTCTGCATTATTAATATATGCTTTTTATTTTGATAATTAGATTGCCAGAATGAAGGAGTAGCTCTATCTGTAATCTTATTTAAACAGCAAGGACTAGACTAAATGCTACAGTTAAGTGCATAGTTCCCACCATGAACTACATCTACATGTCTAGTCACTCCTCCATCTTAGCATTACAAATGTCACAATTTCCCTGAGTCCACTTATCATAGTATTACATGTTTTCCTACCTATACTTTCCATGATTGACTAATCAATCACAGAAGGCAGGTAAACATGAAACAGTAGATGTGCTAAGTTAGCACAAGATGAGGGTCCACAAATGTTACCCACCAACCAGGATGATCTATCAGTGTTCAGTGATAACACCCAGTGTGCTATCTGGAAGTTGAGGAAAGTTTTATGGGGGTATCTTTGGCCCAGGGTGGTGGCATAGGAATGCGATGTCATGTTGTTGAGACATCATGATTTATATCCAGAAGATATTTTTTAAATGCTTCATGCTGATGTTCGGACAGTCCTCCTCTTATTTTGAGTAATGTAAACAGCCACACATTGGGGTTTCTGTTTTGAAATCCTGCTTGATATATGAAATTATCTGTGTGATGGAGGATAAGGGATGCCACATGGCCCCTTACTTCAGTAGACAAGAACTTGATCATTAAGCCCTATGGGTTCACAGGCAAAATTAGATGTCCAACAATATAACCTTAACTGCCTTAATTGAGGCATTATACTGCTTGATTGAGCCACTCAGGGAAATTAGCCCAAGGCTTCTTAGTTACCCATGTTTTGTGACATTTAAGATAGATCACTGTCATGAATTCTGCACAGACCTACTCTTGAAAACTCTTTGGAAACAATAGCTGTTGTAAAATATTGTTGACTGACTACCCAGTTCCTATCCTCTTTTCCTACAGGTGTAACAAGTGTTGCACCAGTGGAGTGTGCACTGCTTTATGACTGTTGCAAAGCAACCTCTGTAGATGGATGCTCCAATTAATGTCCCAGCCATCTTCATGGGGTTACTTGGATCTGCACCAGCTAAATAGCTACTGCAGATCCAAACAAGTCAGTGAAAGGCCAGGCTGCTTGGGAAGGAAGTTAGGATCTGGTCTAAGTGCTGGAGGCTGGTCCCAGCCCACCCCTTGGGCCTGGCCTGCCCTCTTCCACCAGCTTGATCCTGTGCAAGAAGGCTGGCATGTGTCCCCAAATGAGAAGGCACAGGTGCACCTTCCAGTACAATTGTGACACTCCTTGGCCAGTACAAGAGATCTGCCCTAGATGATGAGTGATCTGGATTATGATCATAGACTTGCAAGTGCTAAACAAAGTTCTTCTTGTGGTCATTCATTGTTAGTGATTTTGAATTATGGTTTAATGTTTTGCTTTTTCACAGAGAAAAAAACTTCAAGATTTAAAATGTAAATTATTTTAACCTTATGTTATTACTTACTTTCATTTACTTACAGTGTAATCCTAAGCATGTCTACTCAAAAGTAAGTCCCATTGTCTTTATTAGTACTTACTCCCAGGAAAGTGTGCTTAGGAATGCAACCTAACTTACTTACTTAGGGTGCAATCCTGACTCAGTCTGACACAAATCTTCAGTTTTCACATGGTGATGTAAGGAGGCAAGCACCTGTCTGTGCCATATCCTAACCCTCCCCTAGCTGTGGTGCAGAAGTGCCTTACAGCACTTTTGTGACACTCTCAGACCAACACTCAGCTTAGATGGCCTCACTGGGAGTGATGATTCCACCCCCACTGCCTTAGGCTTCATTCCTCACCTCAAGTTAGGCTGGTCTAAACCCCAGCACAGGTCCTTTGCTGACCTGGGGTGTCACCAAAGTGCCATAAAACACACCTGTGGCACTCCTGGGGAAGGGTTAGGTGAGTGCGCAAACATGCACTAGCCTCCCTGCATCTTCACAGGAATGGGAAGACCAGCCTAGGTTACAACTGCACCCTGACTGACGTAAGTGCTGTTTTTCCACTCCAGGAAGTGGGAAAGGCCTTTTTGTCAGGAATGTCCAAAATTGCATGCATCCGGTTGGTGACAATTGTCACCGGTTGGTGACAATTACACCATGACAGCGCACCTGCCCATTCAGCAAAGCTTGTGCAGCAGTTTTTGGCCAACAACAACATCCCCCACATCTGACAGCCACCGTATTCCCCAGATCTCACCCCTTGTGACTTTTTCCTCTTTCCAAAAATCAAATCCCACTTAAAAGGACAAAGATTTCAGGATGTCGAGGAAATCCAAGTGAATGCAATTAGGCAGCTGTTGATTATCCCAGAAAACGAGTTCCAGGCATGCTTCCATAAAAGGAAACAGCGCTGGATTAAGTGTATGGCTTTTGAAGGGTAGTCCAAGGCTTTTGAAGGGTAGTTTCCTTCAGAGTAGTCCAAATTGTAACAATGCCAAATTGTTACATGTTGTAGTTTTCTTTTTATAGGACCAGTACTGATACTTATTGATCACACTTCATATGTGTGTGTGTATACATACATATGTACATACAGTGGTGCCTTGTAAGAAGAACATAATTCGTTCCAGAAGCATGTTTGTCTTACAAAGCATTCTTCTTACAAAGCAGATTTTCCCATAGGAAATAATGGAGTCTCAGACGATTGGTTACACAACCCAAAAATATTCATGAAAAATATTAACTGTATGTAAAAATGATGACAACACACTGCAATATAATACAGAACTTCATATTGATAAAAACACTGTAAAATACTGTACAGTAAAACAAAAGAGAAAACCTTTATGGCCAAGGATGACTACTTTTCTCTGAAGAGACTTTCACTGATGTCGTTTTGAACAACTTTCGCAAGGAACCTTCTAATGACACTTGCTTTTGTCTCCTTTTGAGGATTTCACTGAAATGTGACATTGCATTGTCATTAAACTGATTCATCGCTCGCATTGCTACAGCCTTATTTGGGTGGTGCTTTCCTACCAAATTTTGCACAATTTCCCAATGTTTATAAAGGTCCTTAATCTCATTTGTGGGCTGTGGGTGGCACAAGCGGTAAAGACGCTATACCTGTTAACCAGAAGGCCAGGGTTCGATTCCCGGGTCGGCCCCACAAGACAGGGTGAGCTCCTATCCTTAGCCCAGCTCTGCAACGCCAGCTGGATCCAATCGTATTGACTCTGCCTTTCCATTGGACTAATTCAGTGGCGTGGAGAGGGGGGATCTGCTGCTTGGGTAACAGCCTATCCTCCATAACAATCCAACCCAGGCTTTCATGCTTCGCATGCAGCGTATGCAGTGCCGAGCATGATACCATAGTCTTTCAAGACTGACAGAGGCCTGCTTTTTTTAATCTCATTTGATGTGAGGGATTCCTCCTTCTTATTCTCATCCTCCTCTGGAGGTGAGATCTCCTCCATAACCTCTTACTGTTGCTCTTTATGCAGATCCATCAATTTGTTCGTTTTACAACAAATTTCCCCTGTAAAACTATTTGTCATACTGTGCCAAAACTGTTTGTCTTACAAGGCACTGTTTGTCTTACAAAGCAGAATTCCTTAGAAATTTTAGTTTGTCTTATAAAGCGTACTTCTTACAAAGCATTTGTCTTACAAGGTACTACTGTATATATATATAAAGATAAAGTGATATATATAAGATGAAGTGATTTTGTCAGCTTTTTAATTGTATTTTATTTTGCTTCTTCCCTGTGAGGCTGAACTGCTTTTATGTAAGTTTAATTTGATTGTTTGATCGTGTATTTGTGAGCTGCCTAAAGGAGCACAGTGAAAAGCCGAGCTATAAATCACAGTAAGTGAATACAATAAATAAATATCTCCTTCAGGGAATTTGTTGCTGGTTCCAGGATGTGAGAGGCTCCTTGTATGAAGGACTTAAAGAGGATCTGTGAACACCAAGGAAGGAGACACGGCAACTAAGTATAGCAACATGGATGAAACCTGCCTGGTTAGCACAGAAAAGAGGCAGGCCAACTTTTCAACCAGATGTTATAACAGCAGATGTCATAACAGCAGAAAGGACAAGGACCTCCACCCAAGAAAAATGGAGCACATGGCAAAATAACAGCTAAAAACATTTATATTCCATGTGTTTAATTCAAAACTATTCCTTATTAAATTTGAAACTATTACCTGTAATTTATAAATTACAAGAAGGATATGTTACCTGCTAACATGGAAAAGGAGGACAATGGGGATTTTTTTTTTCCGGGACATGAAGCTAAAAAAGAGAACACATCCTGGAAAAAGAGGACATATGGTCACCCTGAACCAGGCCCACAAGTATCCTTTTAACTGCAGCTTGATGTGCAGCCTTAGTGTTTGTCTCTACGCTACTCTCCGCTGGCTAATTTCTGAAGTTCAGACTGTTTTTCAAAACACAAGAACAGGCCAGGGTGTTTCTGGCTAGTTGGTAATCCTGCTCCCACACCACCAAGGTAATTTGAGCAGAAAGCATGGAGGCAACTTCCATTTTCTCCGCCTGGAGTTGAGTTTCCGTTTCAACGTGCCCACCTGCAACACAAAGCGACAGAGAAAGTCACACAATAAGATAAGACACTGTAAAATCATTCCCAAGTCACTTGCCTTGGTGCTTCAATAGCCAGCCCCAGCGAAACAATAGCGGCTAAACTGCAGCACAGTATTCATTGCTAATTACTTTACCGGCCTGTCTGAAATGCCTCCCAGCATTCGAAATCAATTTTTAATCCGTTTAAACAGCCAAGGAATGCTCTATCACAAAACATGTAATTACAGAGGATTATATCACACCTCCAGCATTTTGGCAAGAGCGCTCTGCGGCAGAGGCAGCTCCAGATTGTTTTATTCTTAAATTTTGTACTTAAAGCAAAATTGCTTGTTAAGGCTACAATGCGTTCATTGTTCAGACATTTGGCTCCCTGTTCCTTGGTTTGAAATAAGATTTTAAAATAAACACAGACAT
Organism: Cryptoblepharus egeriae; assembly: GCA_030015325.1. Taxonomy (NCBI): domain Eukaryota; kingdom Metazoa; phylum Chordata; class Lepidosauria; order Squamata; family Scincidae; genus Cryptoblepharus; species Cryptoblepharus egeriae. The sequence continues at coordinate 221,125,789 of JAREYC010000001.1, forward strand.
ACAAAAAGGTGTTTTTCCTCCTCTGCTCGCCATTACCACACTCATATCAGCTCCAAGATAGGGAACCAAGAAAAGCTAATATTTATTAATTCTAAAAGAGAAATACAAACACTTGTAAAGCAAATTCCCAAAGGCGGAAAGCCGTGGCACCTGCACTGCTCTTCAAGGTGTTTTTGTTTAAGAGAATTTTTTGCACAGAATTGAATGACGTTGTTTAAGGATTACAGAAAAGCGAGAGGCAAGCCATAGTTACAAGCGAGCTGGCATTAATACATTCCTGTTTTTTTCTCAGTGAATTTTGCTGCTGAAAGCTCTCTGAATCTATATACAGTATATAAAATTGAAAAGTCACTGACGGACTCACTGACTGACTCACTCATCAACACCCAGCCACAACCGATGGACCTAGAAGCGTGAAATTTGGGGAGGGTGTTCCTTCCATGATGGAGGCACCCACCAAGAACCAGTTTTTGGAAATTCCAACTGGAAAGGGGTGAAATGGGGTGCAACACATTTCCTCCCCATACTTTCTGTTGAAGAGTTCCTAACTGAGTAACATCCAGCCAATTTGGTGCCTGCTGCCTGATGCACTGGGAGAGAGGGTGCACTGGGGGATGTTATTGGGTGTTGTGCATGGGGATGATGCACAGGGGGGTTGATGCACTGGGGGATGCTGTACATAGGGGTTGATGCACAAAGGGGGAAGGTGCGCATAGGGGGAAGGTGCACATGGGGAGTTACTCATGGCGGGTTGGTGCACATGGGGGAATGTTGCACATGGAGGGATGCTGCGCATGGGGGTGTTGCGCATGGGAAGGTGGTGTGCATAGGGGTGGTGCACCTGGGGTTACTTTTGAGTAGACATGGTTAGAATTATAAGTAGAATCTCTTACTTATAATTTGAGTAGACATGGTTAGAATCTCTAAGTGTCTCTGTTATTGCAGCTTCAGGTGGCAGCTTTATTGTGGTGTTTAGGCAGGTTGACAATATCATAACCAAAAAAGAGGACAAAGCCCCCTCAAAATGTAGGACATGATAAAATAACAGCTAAAACACTGAATATATTGCTTTCATGTGGTTAATTATTTATATTTAAATTGAAGTCTGCTACATATAATTTATTCTATTAAATTTCTAAATTAGAAGAAAACTGCACGCTGCCTTCTCACAAGGAAAAGGGGGACAATTAAGTTTTTTCCTAGTACATGAGGCTAAAAAAGAGGATATGTCCTGGAAAAATAAGTCATATGGTCACCCTGTGTTAAGGGCACAGTCCTATCTTTCCACCAGTGGGGCATATTCATCATCCTACAGTTGGGGGATAGTCACAGTGGCCACCTAAAGGTAAAACAATGTATATTCCCTTACTTTGTAGTTGTATTTCCCTTGCCCTTACCCTGGCACTGGAATTTGGTTAGGATTGCACTCTTATTAACTAGAAGTGCTTGAGAACATATGCAATGATAACATGTAGTGGTAATTTATATTTTAGAGCTGATGACATATTCCAGTTTTTATGCCTGCCAATTTTTTTTTTAAAGCGAGATTTCTACACATGCTAACCCAAGACATGAGGCTACAAATACTTAAACTTGGAAGCAATATTTCATATTCCTGTTGTGAATTCAAAATTTTCAGCTTACAGTTATTAGATATATTTTATTAAAAAAATTTATCATAAAGATCCAGCAAATTCTGAGTTTGGAGAATAATAATTTTGGATCAAGTTTAATCTGTTAATAAATATCCATGGCTCGGGACAAACTGCACCAATAAACAATATATTTTGGGGGTTTTAAATATTCTTGTTCAACAAGATCTTGCAGCAAAACACTGAACATTCCAGTCAGTGCAATTCCTTGGCACAGAGATATAATTGAGCTAAAAGACTGAGGAGCAGCGGTTAAGGTATCTTGACATTCCTTCTTTCTGTTCTTGGAGAACTTAAGATAACAACCCTAAAAAAACAAGCTCTACAACTTGACTGTGTAAATTTCTCCTGCTTTGAAATACCTTTCACCTTCTTCCCTAGGCTTCTTAGGTATAGCATATATGAATTTAGCCTTCTTTGAGACTTCATAGATCTTTTTCCTAAAGAATTTTTGGTCAAATGTTGGGAAAGGAAGCTGAGGGTGAAACTAACGCCTCCTTTCAAGTGGAGGAATCAGTTTACAAATGGAGGGACGATGAAGGCACACGTATTATTTTTGTTGCGTCGGACTCGGTGGCCCAATCCTATCTTGAACTAGAATTGGCAAGCTGACAGGCCTGTGCAGTATCCAGAGCAAGGTTTGCTCTTCTTGTGGCTCAGCCCGAGGCAAGGGAAGATTTCCGCTTATCCTGGGGAGAGCCACAGCAGACACAATGAGGCAGAAATGAGCCACCCAGGTCTGTCCCAGGCTACCTGGAAATGTGAATGAGAACAAAAACTGCCTCAGGCTGCCAAGGAATGAGTCCTGGCCCTTCCTCATGTTAAGGCCATTAGTCACTGCAGATGGAGAATTGAGAATAACACCCGCTCTGGGTGCCACTTCTGACCCAGCTTGCACCGTACCCTTGTTCTGCCTTGCTTACCCATTTGACCCACTCCTTACCCTCTTTGACCCTCTCCATCAACCCACCTTTGTCAGACAGCACTCCTTTCCCTCCTGTCACACGTGGGATCCTGTGGCCTCACCAGTGGCAGTCTACAAGCACATGACTCCATGTGCTTCCAGAGTGTCATCTACAATGGCTGTGAAGCCTATATCACAGCCATAAGACTAGTTCCAGCCGAGGTGGAGCCCAGTAGAATAGGTCTGTTAAAAATATTTTTTGCCAATATAGAAAAAAATTATTCTAGCAATAATATGTTTTTTCATGACTACTGGTATTGAGAAGAAATGGCCATTGAATGTAATGTAAACTGAGGTTCTTCCTCATTCCCAGTTCAAGGAACAGTTTCCACTGAATAGAAAGATTTCAAACTACTAGTGAAACACTGATTCACACAAAAGATATTGACCAAAGAGAGATACTACATCCTCAAATGTCAGCAATATCCACACAAACACTTATGCTAGGAATAGGCCTTCCCCCATAGAATGCATAATGGTTTGGGATGGTGGGGATAGGATTTGGCTACCAGTCCAGTAACTGCTTTGATAATGATCACCCAGACAAGAGTACCGGAGAATGCAGCAATTCTGCAATGTCGTTTAATTCTGTTAAAGCCATTCTCTTAACTGCTCACATGCTGTTTCTTCTCATTCAAGTCTCTGTGGTTGAGCTTACACTTGCCAAGTTTCCAAAATAAAAAATCAGGTTCCCACAGCATAGGCCGGTGTACAATGTTGAGGAAGATGTGGAATTTTATTTTTTTTCTTTCAAAAAAAGACATTTAGTATGTGAACCCAGGCAATAAAATGACAACTCTCCTGCATGGAGAAAAACACCTGGTCATGCATGATTTAAATAGAGGGTTTAGATTCCTATCTCACTCTATGTTGAGGTCAGCACAAGCTGAGTGACATAGGGTGAAATCCAGAGTAACTAAGGGGAGTCCTTGCTCCAGAGTAAGAACAAGTTACTCTGGATTGCAATATGAATTTCCCATAGGTTTTCACTAGGTGGTGCAGTAACTACGGGTGCACATAATGTCTCTTACGTGCTCTCGTAGTTACTCTGGATAGTGCCCAACATCTGAAGACCAACCATGAATGATGTGGCCTGAGGAGGGATGTTAACTTATATGGTCCCCCAAACCTGCAGACATCTCTGGATGGAAACTTTTAATTGCTGGAGGATTCTTGTTCATCATTGAGATTACTGCTGAGCAATGTAGATTTATGAGATGCCTGTACCAGGTGACCAGATGCCCAAACCTCAAAAGGATGATGTCTTGAATGCCTCTCAGCCTGGCCTGACCAGCAGATAATGGCAATTTGCCTGCTCACAAGTAAAGCTGCAATACTGGGCACTTTCACTTTCCGATAGAGCTCAATGCATAATTTTCAGTTTTAGTTTTTTGGCCATAACTTTTGATAGGAAGGAGATATTCTAAAAGTGATTTTCGCTTTGGATTCTGCTCTTCGATATGAATCGAACGACATATGACATGATGGGGGTACTGCACACCATTGCAAAATTCCAAAATGAAGCCAAAATGGAGAACAGTGAAGCCCTTTTGGAGGTCACACAGACAAAAGACTAAAAAAGAGGAAAATCCGGAAATTTCTGGTCATATGGTCACCCTGCCTGTAATCCCTGATACAGGATAGTGGTGGATGGAAGAGTCGGTCAGACCTCAACATCCAGAATCCATTCCAGATTCTCCATCCCAACCATGCAATGAGGCTTCTTGCATTTGTAACAGCTTACAGAGAATGGTGCATATAAAAGCTTTCATTTTAAGAGAAATGGCCCTATTTAAGTTGTTTATTTAATAAGACAAGGAAGAAGAGATTGTAAAGGAACAGCCCAGCAGATTGCTTGGGGTACTACAGTCCTATTCGGTGGCGCTCTTTTTCTGCTCTATTACTTGATATGAAGGCATTCAACAAAGGCTTGCTGTGAGTTGTTTGTGATACTGTGACCTGTTCTCAAAAAATAAAAGTTGTTTACAAGCCTACTTGTGCTGAGTGTTAACCTTAGGGCAGGATCTATCAGAGCCATGAAACCATGGTGAGAACTCCACCTTTGAAATCCATAGACAAAAAAAATCTTGTCTGCGAAATAGACAATAATATCCACCTGGCTGTTGCCACAAAAAAGTAGCATACCTGTGCACTTATGTATAGATGTGTAGGCTTCAGTTTACACACAAAAGAGCCATAGGTAAGCTGACCATACTGGTTTGCAGACTCTTAAAGGATTTCTCTTGAAAAGAAGAGGCATTTGATTTTCATGAATATTTACTGAAATCGATAAAAGTTTCATGGGGTTAATGTTGACTGGATTACAGTTTAGCACCTTATATATTTAAGCTCAGTCCCTTTGTGGTCATGACTCATGGGAAACTGTGTTTGAGCAACAAACACATCAAATTTTTTTTCTGAGAAAGAATGAAAATCCAAGCGATACCACTCATGCATCCAGGTGCTAATGTCACAGTTCCACCTGTTTTGTAATTTCCTGACACTCCTTTTATCCAGGAACATGAGTAGCCTACCAACCTGCCATCTGATATGCTAATATCCCCTTTGAGGTCCTTCTATCCTGCACTGGAGGTTGAAGTCGACAGTGGACGTGCCTTTGGTATGAATGATTTAAGGCAACAGGTGAAAGTCTTTACATGGGAATATTTACAACAGCCTTTCAAGGTCTCAGTATCGAGTGGTCCCATGTGTATTTCCAATTGTGTTGCTGTTTATGCAAAGAGTTGCCCTGCCACATTTCATGCCTATTTAACTTTTCAGGGAATTTTGCATTCAGATCCTCTGAGCCTTGTCTGGAAGACTCTCGCAAACATTCATCACTCACTAAGAGGCAGACACAATTTACTGTTAGATAGACCAACAATTCTCTGTAATGTTTCTGATTTGAAGGTTTGAGCTGTTGGGAAGACAAAATATTGTGTTCTCCTTGTGGATGCTTGTGAGGTTTCCTTCCTTCTTCCTTCCTCCCTTTCCTCCCTCCCTTCTTCCTTCCTTCCTTCCTTCCTTCCTTCCTTCCTTCCTTCCTTCCTTCCTTCCAGGGTTGGTTTGTTTTTTAATGGTGCATTTGTTCACTTTACATTGTATTTCCATTAAATTTTCATGGGAGGTAACTTGAAGGGTCATCTGACATGATAATTCCAAATATAGATAAATAGCCTGCTCACTCTGTTTCCCCCCCCCTTCTTTTCCACCTTAATTTCATTCTGTCCTGCAAAATTTGCTTTATGAGTTACCTGTAAAATAATATGCAGGTTTGTCCTGTTTATCTGTGAGTTTGGAGCCTGTGGGTTTAATTTAACATAGGTTCCAACCCCATGGTGTGAGGCTGAACATCAGTCCGCCACACTATGGAGCAACAGATGTGTACCTATTGGGAATAAATCTGGTACACAACAGGCAATGAAATACATTCTGAAAAAGGCAGCTGGAAGGTGTCTTACAACTATTTTTAAACACTGCTGTAGCAGACACAATGCTCTTTTCTTTCTCCAATTCTTCCTTTGGGACAGCATCATACCAACTCACATAATTCAGCCATGCAGAGAATCCTGTTTGAATTATATTCTTATGGACGTGTTTCCGCACATTCCTATAAGACAGTTGAATATTCATCTAAATCGTGCTAGAACACCACAACCCACACCCTATGAAGACTGTATAAATGCTAATTAAATCTAGCTGTGCAAACAATCAAGCACATAAAACAAAAACAAACCTTCCACCTCATCCAAACAAGTAGAAGGGGGAAAAAATCAATGGAAACAGCCTTCATGCATGTAAAGTACAGAACCATCGATTTATTGATGCAATTAGTACAGTAAATGTCACATTAACAATAGCAAATGTTCAGCAACCTCAAGCACTGGGAAATAATTTGTTGGATAACTAGAAGAATGCATACCTTATACTCTCATTATGCTTTCAGCTCTTAAATGTAACACTAGGGTATCATTTAATTTGGGAAATGATCTGAATCAAGCAATTTTGGGCACAGTCCAATGTAAGGTAAGCACGGGAGCACATGCCAGGTTTTCAAAGTGCTTGACTCATATTATCACAAGAATCCATGACATCCTTTAGGTAGGCCATTATACAGTTAAGTATATCACAGGGGTACAAAACTGCCCTTGAACTCCATAATCACTCCATGAAGGAAGTTCTGGAAGTGGTGTTGTTTCAAGTCACAAATTCTGAACCTCCTGAACCTCACAAATTGCCACTGTATTATTTCAGCCATCTCACAAGTCTTATTTTAACCACTTGGAGAGTGACTTTGCAGTCCTAATCCCTGCAATCCTGGTAAAGTCATCACAGGTTCTGGTGCAAGTCCCAACTTGGCCTGGGGGTATCACAAAAGTGCCATAAGATATTTCTGCACTACTTCTAGGGGGTTTCAGCCAGTGCACAGACATGTGCCAGCCTCCACATGCCATTACAGGAACAGGGCAAAGGGCCATGAAGCTTCATGAGTGACCTGGGGCCTGTTACTCAGACTCACCTACAACAGAGGGTTGTTGTGAGGACAAAAGGATAAAAAGCTTTATAAACCTCCTTGACCATTTGCTTTAGGATGAGAAAGATAATGGTGTCCTCTGCAGGTTGCCCTTCTAATCGTGCCCAACTTTAGGGGGTATGCTTATCCCCATATGGCCGAAGAGCCAAGTATTGTCCAGAAAAGCCTAATGTATAAATTCCTTAAATTAATAAGTTTGCATTCCTAATCTCCAGTTTAGGAGCAGCAGTTAGGCCAGCATAAGCCCAGCATAAGCTTCTGATGACCTAGGGGTGTCACAAAAGTGCCATAAATCACTTCTCCCCCCCCCCAGGGGGTTAAGGCAGTGCAAAGACATATACCCACCACCCCTCAACACCACAGGAAGATATGCTGCATTAGGCCAGCCTAAATTAGTTAAGATTGCACCATCAATAAATCAACAGAACTTAAAGGTGCTCAGTTAGGGCAGGATTATGTCGACCATCATAGTGTCAATCTTCCTTCATCCATTTGTTTAACATGAATGAACTGTTATTAAAGCATTTATAACTTATCTTTCCATTCTATTGAGCACAGAATTTAAAACAATTCAGATAAAAGTTAACATAAGTACAATAAGAGAGGTTGGACCAGCGTAAAACAGACAAGAATCAAAATGCCAGCAGCTACTTACTGACATTCCATATATCTCCGAATAGTGTTCCAGCAATACCAAGAATTTTAGGGCTACTGCAAAAGATGACCTGCCACTTTAAGCAGCCAGGCAACTGCCCAAAATGACAAGTGACTACAGCCATGTTCTAGTGGATTCCCAATAAGGCCGAGAGCCAGACAGAGGCAAGGAGGCAAAAGATGTGCAGAATTGGACAGGGAGGAGATAAAATGGGGTGGAGAAGGGGGTCATGAGAAGAGCAGATCAAAGGGAGCTGTATTGTCAGAGGAAGTGCTGTCTGATATTGTCCTTTTTCCAATCTGAATACATCTTCTCAGGTCCAGTTGGACTTCTCAAACTAAATCATTGATATGGGTCTGAGTAGATCCATTCAGGCAGCAAAAGCCTACCCTGGTCAAAAAATAAATGTTCTTAACCTCTAGGAGGCATCTGGGACTGTTCCCTGGCAGGATGCAGGATGCTTTCCAATAGCATTGACCGGGGTGGGGGGGGATGTTAATAGGAAATCCAGTTAAAAAGAAAATTGCCCTCGAACATCATTGTTGACAATCAGGTTACAGGAAACAAACACACACAGCTCAATGCAATGGTATTTGCAAATGGCTGGCCAAACAGTGCTTTGGACAGCCTGTTTGGTCTATATTGTTCTGAAGCCCATACCTTGGTTACCAAATATCCCCACCTTACTGAATCAGAAGGGCTTACTATACGAGGTTGGACGGAGACAAAAGAAAGCAAAAAGTGACAAATGAGGAGAGAGGTACTTGGTAAGATCTGGGAAGAGAAAAAGGTTCTGGCGCAGCTTTGTTCTTTCCAACAACGGCTTACAGCTGTGTTGCCCAAATGGATTCCTGAGGCTACAAGAAAAATAACAATGGCACAATTGGTTTCTGTTTTCTGTATTTAGACGTTTGTCTGTCTTCACTAGTGCTTTGAATGCTTGTTTACAAGGAAGACAGGTTGCACCAAATCAGGAGGGATGAATCTGTTGACGGATAGGATGCAGTCCGGATTTTTCTTTTTAATTGGAAACTGATGTTTGTTGGAAGGAAACACTTAAGATTTGCAGTAGAACAACAGAACTCTACTTCCACTGGCTTTATATTTTTGCTATGCTGAAGGAAGGAGGCCTTTAAGAATCTGGAGTGGTAATGAATTCATCATTTTAATGCAAAGTTTCTATCTGATTATAAGGGGAAAAGGTTCTTTGCCTGGACAACCACATTCTAACCATTTAGGATTTTTTCTTATTCTTTTTATTTGCTGTTAGAGAAAAAATGTTTTTCAAATGCAATCATACAAAATAAGACTACTGCGACCAATACATATTAGTCACAGTTAGATAGCAACCATTGCAAATCTATAGGAAATGAATGCTATTTTACATGGCAGGATTTTTGAGTTGGTCTGAATTAAAAGTATATATAATAAAAAGAGGATTGTGTGTGTGTGTGTGTGTGTGTAGGAAATGAATGCTATTTTGTCATGGTAGGATTTTTTCTTCGCCTGAAGAGATAAATATTTTCATTTCTCTTCTTATCAGTTGCAGCTTTTTGCCAAATAGAAAACAGAAATGTCAATACACAAAATACATTGAAATGCTATTTATTAAAAAAATAATAACTAAATCTCAGCAGTTATATCAGTGGGCTGTGGGTGGTGCAAGCAGTTAAGACGCTGTGCCTGTTAACCAGCAGGCCAGGGTTCAAGATCCGGGTCGGCCCCACAAGAAGGGTGAGCTCCTGTCCTTAGCCCAGCTCTGCGACGCCAGCTGGATCCAATCGTATTGGCTCTGCCTTTCCATTGGACTAATTCAGTAGCGTGGAGAGGGAGGATTTGCTGTTTGGGTAACAGCCTATCCTCCATAACAATCCAACCCAGGCTTTCGTGCTTAGCATGCAGCGTATGCAGTGCTGAGCACGATACCATAGTCTTTCAAGACTGATGGAGGCCTGCTTTTTATATCAGTGCAGCTTTAAACCATCTCCCACCTATCCTCTTTCTTATAGTTCCAGCTCTATGGTTATGGCTCTTTTTGAAGAATCCATCTGAGATATATCCATCTGCATCTCTCCAGTGGCAGCATTAGGGACTGGCCAGCTACCCTGGCTGGTTTGCGGATGACCTCCTGCAGTCCTGTAGCTAGTGGTGGTTGCCACTGAGTCAGGGCAACACAGGGGATTCTATGGGGGCCTACTGCAGATCATTGCCCCAATGGCTGAAAACCATTTGATTCAGTTTTAGGTAACATCTCCCCATATATCTCCCCAACTTGTGTTTATTTCCAGCAGAACTAGCCAAAGTAGTGCTGTGAAGCTTGTGTCACAGCAGTGATCCAGAGGCTCAGTAACTAACATCCATGTCCATGTTGCAAATGTACATTGTGTGGGACACATACACATTTACAAAAAACATTTGTAAATTTGGCTCAGCTCTCTTTAACCACGTCTTGAAAAGTAATCATCTGGTGATGTAGAAGAGGCACAAGAAAGATATTCTCAAAACCCATAAGCAAATTTGTGTAGACATGAGGAAATCTGAGCAGACATAAGGAAGTAGTCTGATAATTCACATACAGTATATTATGTGTTATCCACTTCATTTAACTCTTCCTAGACCTACTAGGAAGCCTAGTTCTATTTTTGGGAGGGGAAGCCACAGGACAAATACTGGGAATGAAAGGAATGGCAAGTTGGGACAGGAGCAAAATTGATGGTGGTGATGCTACTGAGATGCTGTCTTTCTTAGCTGTAATCCCGCAACCCAAGCCCACTCTGGCTTGCACCAGCAAAATAGCAGGTACAGATCCAAGTAGACCAAGGCAAAGAAGCCTTGTCCCAGAGCAAGGCTACAAATGCATCTGCACTAGGGCAGTTGGATACTGCCCAGGAATTAAGTTAAAAATGGCTGCAATCCCAAAAGGACTCTCACTCTAAAATGAAGCATGTCAGTAATGGCCTTTGGGAGGGATGCTATGCTAGGATGAATAGCTGATCACCCCCTGATAAATATGCACCTATACTTTAAATGGCATGTTTTCACCCATGATCTGTGAACCCGAATAAAAATCTCCTTTCATATTTCAAATCAAGTTTACATAAAGGAGAATTGTTTTATAAAGGCTGCCTTGACTGTCATTTTATAAAATTATGAAGTACTTCTGTGCCCAAATATGGCCGGACTTACACAATATGGATTTCAGGGCTCGATGTACATTCTTAGCCATTACATAATCCAAACTTTGACAAATGTATAGTGAAAGCCATAAGACTGATCAGCCAGCCAGCCAGCATGCCCTGGTATATGTGAACAAATAAGCCTATTATTTTTTCCAAATGTGGTATTCTGGGACAATAAAATGGCTGCTTTCTGTATTCACTTTTCGCCATTGGATGATGTAATTTCCACCCCCGCTCCTGCTTTCTCTAAGATATACTTTGTTCATTCAGTCAGTTTTGTTGTTTAAAGGAGAACTTTCTAATTGATAAGCTTTTTAGCACTAACAGGAGTGGAGAAAACAATGCCTTCAATCAAGTGGGACAGGACATAGATTGGCTAGGTTTCAAAATGACCAAGAGCCCTCTACCCCAGGCTAACCCTGCCTTCTTCTGGTTCCTCCTTCTAGCCTCATTCAGCCTACCTTCTCCTTTCCAGCCTACCATCTCCTCAAACCACCCTCCCTCCTTCCACCACATCTACTGCATCTGGCCTCCAGGACAGGATTTGAACACCCCTGGTCTGGAGGAAAGGTATAAAAAAATAAAGGGTCCCTGGCAGACTGCCCTGCCATCCATGACTGGCTCCAGGTTGCCCTACCACCAATAGGCACCCGCCAACTATAGGGTGTGGTGTTCATCTTCATTTCTATGGTCAAAGAGCCAGATGGCTCCATGGTCATGTGGCCAGCATGACTAAATGCCAAAGCATGTGAAACACTTTTACCTTCCCACCAAGGTGGTACCTATTTATCCAATTGCATTTCCGTGCTTTTTAAACTACTAGGATGGTAGAAGCTGTTCTAGGGATGGGGACCAGATCCATCTTGCAGTACTACAGTCTCAAACCACTGACCTGCAGACCTTCAGATCAACAAGCATCGTGTCTTTAACCACTTAGCCATTCAGCCCCTGCAGAAGGAGAAGGAAGAGCTTGTGCCAGATTTTCTTCCTTCGCACCTGATCATATGTTTCCTCTGAATACAGGAAAATCCCTGAAAATAAGTCCGTGTCCCCCATTTGCTCACTTGCCTGTCTGGCAGTATAGAGGCATATCCAGCGGCAGTGCTGCCTTGGACAGTGATGGCATCACATAATGTGATGTCACATATGCATTACATCATTTCTGGATTCAGAGGCGTGTGGCAGTGGCTTCACAATGTGGCTCCCACCTCCATTTCTTTTCCACCAGCTTCTCAGCCAAATTTCAGCTTCTGCTCAGCTGCTGCAAGTCTCCAACCACAGCGTGGTGATCCATGGCTGCTAGTTGGCACTCCCTTCAACTTGTGACCCTTGCACATGCCCTATGTAGACAGACACATTGATGAGAATTACGTAGACGCTCTGTGTGAAGACATTGTCCCTGCTAAAACATAGGAATGTTTTGTTTCTCTCGCATCTCAAGACCTGCCCATTTGGACTAAGTCCTAAGGAGGAAGCTCAATGCTAACAAATCAATGTATGTTTCCAGATTCCTGACTGAATAGGGTAACCTTATGCACGGGCACTTAGCAAGGAAGCCGCAGCATTTTCCACTGGCCGTGACTTCCAAGCAGAGCACAACTCACACACTGTGCTGAGCACACTGAGAGGGGAACGCTGCGGCCACTTGAAAAGCTGAGGTGTCTTTTTGCGTGAGGGAAGGAAAAATTGTGGGCAAAAATTACTCTGGACTTCAAAGAGCCAGTTCTGACTGAAGCAGAGACGGCAGGGCCTGGCGGTTAGGTCCCTGACTGCATATCAGCAACAGGGCCATAAATCACATTTACTTCCAAACCTAATACCTAGCATTTAGAGTCAAGAGATGTTGGGTGAGCAGTCTTTAAGACATCCCCTAATTTATGGCTCCATGGTTTATTTCCCGTTCAACCAAAAGCAGAAGTACCGTCAGTAGTTATTTTGATTTCTCTGCATACCTACCTGTCATCTCCTATCTAAAATGTTTTCAGGTTGGGTAACAAAGTCCTTTTATATTTTTAAAATAAACTTTTCTCAATTTCTTTGCAACTGAATATATTTCAATACAGCATTTATTTATTTATTTATTTATTTATTTATTTATTTCTTTCTTTCTTTCTTTCTTTCTTTCTTTCTTTCTCGCCTTTCTCAGCTGAAAAAAGGCTGAGCTGCCGAAGAAATGCAGCTAACTATACTAACAAACACAGAATTAAAACATCATCAATAAGACAATTAAAAGCATTTTAAAAACATATAAAAGTTTCATAAGTTAAAAACAAGAATACACATTACCTCCCATCCTCCACCTCAGTTAAAAGCTATATTTAATGTACAGTATAGTAGTGTGGTAATGCTGGGATCAAACCCAGAAGTAAATCCATGCATCAGGTTTTTATGGCATGAGCATAAAAGACATTGTTTTGATTAGAAGATCCTGATGCTCCCCAAAAGCCATATTTGCAATCTGCCAGGTCACAAGCTTTTTGCCAGTCAGAAAGTTTAAAATCCAATTAAAGAAGTGGATTGATCTACTTATTGCTAATGCTTTAACAGTCCCTAACTGTGCAGTGAGACAGACATACCCTTACTAATTTTATTAGGGGAGAAAAAACATTTAGATGTTGGGGTTTACGTTTCCTCTCATAGTAAAGCTGATAGGCTCAAGCAATCATCCATTATCTTTTCCTTCCTTCACCTTGCTGATGGTATCTGGACATATTCATTCTCAAACTTGTAAGAGTTGTTCTGAAAAAAATCAGTGCTAACACCTATGTCCACTTTTTCCAGGATATGTCCTCTTTTAGTGTTTAAATTAATCACATGAAAGCAACATATCACACTGTTTTTAGCTTTTATGTTATCATATTCTACGTTTTTCTTGGGGACCTTGTCTTCTTTTCTGGTTATGATAGACATCTGGCCACCCTTTGCTAACAATATCTGGAATAGTTCTTTTTCTCGAAACGTTTCTCAGAAATGTTCCAGTGAGAGAAAGGGGAGAAGATCTTTAACAGAACATTGGCGAATGGATAAAAATGTCGTTTAAAAATATGATAAATTCAAATTGAGATAGCTTCTTGGTGAGAAGGCCCTGAAAGATGAAGAAAAAATAGGTCAATTTGAAGAGAAAAGAAGAACAGCTGAAACAAGAACAATAGCTACCTCAGAGCTTATAGAAAAGTAAAGGGTAGAAAGAGGTCACAGGAGACAACACTGGCAACTCAATCAAGTGGACAAACCAGATCTCGAAGATCTCTGCATAAGTTTAAGATTTTATTCACTTTTGCAGCTCTGGTTATTGGAATAGGAGTAGTGGTGTCACTACGGTTTGCCTCATCGCATGAGGGAGACCAACTCATCACCCTTATGATGGACCTTCTCCCATGCAGAGGGTGATGAAACACACCAGGCAGTGAGTACGGTGAGTACGGTGATGTACTACTGCCCTGCCTCCGTTGGGGTGTTGTTGTTTTTTGCTATAACATTTGCTAGAATAGAGATAGTTTAACCCTTAGACTCCCAGCTTTTTTTATTATCACCTAAGATAATAAAAGGTCCAAAGGTCCAAAGTTTGGTACATATAATGAATAAATGTTGTGAAATGAATAAATATTGTGAAATTATGGATTTTGATTATAATTTTAGCTAGCAAAATATTGAACCTATCAATCCTTTTTTTCTCACCTAAGACCGCCAAGGTTCAATGGACCTTTCTAGGGAAAAACCAATGAAAAGTCCAATGGACATTGCAGGATTAGGTGGTTCAATTTGAATTTACAGAAAAACTGTAAATTTAAAACATTCATGCTTCTGGATTTATAACTGTCTAATTAGCAGTTAAAAAGTCATAGGTTATTGTCAAATAACAATAATAGATTTCATAAAAAATACAAAAATAACTTCTGAAAAGGTCCAATGGACCACATTGGGTGTCTATTAATTGGGTTTGTTTCATTGCTCTCTGCATGAAATTATACATCACAATATATAACATAAAGGAATAATTTGAAAATACCAAGATTTTTAAAATTTTGGGCCAGTAACAATGTCACTCCATGTGGTGATGCCACTGAGGAGGTGTTCCCCAACTGTTCTTAAATTTGAAAATAGGAAGGGAGAACCAGACGAAAGTGTAGGTTTCAAGTGACTGACAAAATAATAATCAGCGCTCATATTTGCAAAGTCCATCACAAACATTCCTGAGAACTGAGTGTGATGTAGCAAAACCACCAACTGGCATTCACAGCTCTGCTTTGTTTCCATAGCACTTAAGGAGCAGATACACCTCTCACAACAGCATCATGAGTTGGTGGAAACCTATAAAGCCCATGTATGCCAATCTCATTATTTACAATGGGCTACTGGTAAAAGAAAAGTAAGATCTATTTAACTGAATAAAGATGTTTGCCTCTAGCATTTCTAGTTAAAGCTTTCATTTGTGGAAGAAATAAAGAAAAAAATTACATATTATTTTCATTAAAGATATTCAAAGCTGAATATAATTTTAAAAACCCAAAATAATAACTGGCAGAGGATTTTTCTGTATTACAATAAACCTCTGTGGCCATTAACTTATTAAGGGGTGGGGGTTGGGAGTCACTGGTGTTCCTGGAGAGGGGACAAAACACTAACCCTACAATCTGGAGTAACTACGAGAGCACTTAAGAGACATTTACATCGACGTAGTTACAGTACTACCTAGTGAAAACCTATGGGAAATTCATATTGCAAACCAGAGTAAATTGTTCTTACATCGGAGCAAGGACTCCCCTTAGTTACTCTGGATTGAACCCTAAGTTTTGTTCAGGAATAGTGGTCTGTATATAGCACTCTTCACCTTGCCTCCCCTTCCTTTCTTCGCTTCCTCCCCATGCAGACAAGGCCGGGAAGGAGGGGCACTTTACACAATATCTCTATTCCTGAACAAAACATAGTGTTACTATTGTGTAGTGGCATTCAGTAGGCAAAAAGCAGACAAGCATAGCTACAACAGCATTTATTGACTCAAACTGGAACTTAAGAACAGCAGGCAAATGCCTGTAATTTATACTCTAGGAGTCTAGGCCAATGATTTCCAACCAGTGTGCAGTGGCACACTGTTGTGCCACAGATAGTCCTCAGGTGTGCCACAGGAATTTGGAGATTGACATTCATTAATAGGAAAATTGGGAGATTTGAACAATCTGGTGTGCCTTGTCCATGGTAAAAACAATTCATGAAGTGCCTTGACAATTTCAGTGCTTTGTTAAGAGTGCCATGAGATGAAAAAGATTGAAAATCGCTGCTCAAGGTCCGAAGGGCCTCAACCAATCATAATACTTGAAAAAGGCCACCCAAATATGAATGTTCTAAGTTTCCCTGCAAAAAGTTGGAGTTTACAGGGTCATAGAAAGCTTAGGACACAATCCAGAGCAAATTCAGCCTGCTCTGACCTAACTGCACTCTCCTAACTATTCTGTATCCAGAGTAGAAAGTTATGCTGAATCCAGAGAGTCAGGAAGCCTGGGCTGCCCTAACTGCTCCAGAGCATGCTAAGTAACTGACACAAGGGGAAGACTTGCTCCTGAGGAGATACCCCTCAGATCACACTGAACAAGGAACAGCTGTGGTGCCTACAGTGGTGACATGACTCTGCACACCACCTGGTGTGGAAGTCTGTGCGTCATCCCTGGGATGCGCCCCCCCACCTGGACTGCGCAGTCACCAAAGTTGGCACCTGCGCAGTTGTTTCTGAAGCCAACTGGCTTCAGAAAGAGTACTGCGCAGGCACCATCTCTGACACCTGCGCAGTACTTTTCTGAAGCCTTTGGCTTTGGGGGAGACTGTGCAGGCGTCAGAGTTGGTGCCTGTGCAGTACTCTTTCTGAAGCCATTCGGCTGCCGCTCCGCCTCCTGAGTGAGGCCGAATGGCTGTGCAGAGGCGCGGACTTTCTCTGCTCTAAGGAAGTCTCCTCTGAAGCTGTTCGGCATGCTCAGTGTGTTTCTGCGCAGTGCATCTCAGATGGCCGTTCAGGCCAGCTCCTCAGACAAGTGGCAACTTCTGGCTGCTGCTCCGCCTTGGAGCAGGCCTGAATGGGTGTGCTGACGCCCGGGGCCTGCCAAAGGACAGTCAAACTCCTCCGGCACATCACCCCATACGAAGCGCATCACCCAATGCAGCCCACACCAGCCGCACCAGTCTGGTGACGCCACTGGGTGCCTGCCTTATAAGGAGTCCCTGATGAGATGCCAGTACATTCTACAGTGAATACAAGGGGCTTCTTGGAGTGGCCTGCTGTATCCTGAGGTTTGTGGGCAGCCGTAGTTTGTTCCATATCCTGAGGTTGAGAGGCAGGGGTTGCACCTAGGATGGCCAAGAACTCAGATTTTTGGTCAACACTGCCCTTCTTACTCGGGCCTTATCATGGACCCCTATGGGTCTACTCACTACTATACCTGCTCCTGAGGTGGTATATCTCTGAGGAACTGGAAGAGGCATTTCTGCCTTGGAAACAGGCTTTGGATACAGAGTAACTGCTCTGCCCTAGGCAATGCTAAACATGCCCTCAACTTGCCTCTCCTGATCTGCTTAGGCTGCCCCAGTTAGGGCACAGCAGGTCCACCTCTCTTAGGGCACCCTATCTTGCCTTGCTCTGCCCTAAGCCTCTTCAAGAGTAACTGGGCTGGAGCATCTTGCAGTTGCTCCAACCTAGTGTTAGATAGGGCAACCTAAGGGCTCTTATGTGGACAGATTAGTTGCTCTGGATTGTGCTGTTAGTTTCACTTTAGCAGGGCTTGACACAACTATCTTCAATAGATACCAGTTGCATAGAATCATAGAATAGAATCCTAGAGTTGGAAGGGACCTAGTAGGTTATCTAGTCCAACTCCCTGCCTGTAGCAGGAAATCCTCCTAGAGCATCCCCAACAGGTGCTTGTCGAGTCTCTGCTTGAAGATCTCCAGTGAGGGAGCGTTCACCACCTCCCTTGGCAATCTGTTCCACTACTGAACCGCCCGAACCGTCAGGAATTTTTTTCCAGATATCCAGCCAGAATCTCCTTTCTTGCAGTTTGTACCCATTGGTTCTAGTTCTGCTTTCAGAAGCAGCAAATACCAAATGAGCCCCTTCCTCCCTATGACAGCCCTTCAGGTATCTGAAGAGGGCAATCATGTCTCCCCTCAGCCTCCTCTTCTCCAGGCTGAACATCCCAAGTTCCCCCAACCTTTCCTCGTAGGGCTTCCCTTCCATCCCACTGATCATTCTTGTCGCTCTTCTCTGGACTTGCTCCAGTTTGGCTGCATCTTTCTTAAAGTGAGGTGTCCAGAACGGAATAAAGCACTCAAGGTGAGGTCTGACCAATGCAGAATAAAGAGGAACAAGAACTTCTTGTGACATGGAAGCTACAGTCCTCTTAATGCAGCCTAAAATGGCATTTGCCTTCTTCGCATTCGCATCACACTGCTGACTCATGTTCAGCTTGTGATCCACAGCAACACATCTCTTCTTCTGGGGGAAATGGTACTGAGCATTCCTACTTTGCATCTTTTCTGTGTAGGGACCTTTTCAATGAATACTTACCACATGGATTTGGCCTAAATGTGCCTGTTCCCACATATTCACATAAATATACAAATTGGTTCTTGTGCACCTTCAACCCTAAGATATCAAACTGAAATTTGGTACACATGCTCAGGGGATAAATCTATGTTTCTAGAACATAGAGTGTTCAACAATAGACCACTCCTGAAACTTCTCCCCAAAGAGCCTTTCCAATTCATAGGAGGAAAATAAGGTCTTTCTTCCCTCTAGGGTGTATAAAACCACCAAAAGAAACTTTTTTGCTGGTTTTTTTCCATTCCTCTTGAATCAAAATTTGTTTCCATTCCTGAAAACAGTAAATAATATTTTTAAAATTCTTTTTTGCTCCTTGCAAATCAAGGAGCCCTAATACAGATACAGTCCCATTTAATTAAACCAGTCAAAGTGACCTCTGTGGGGTTTTTGAGAACGGAGAACATAATGCAATTGATGAAACAATTGTGCTAATAGAACTCCAAATAACAATGTGATACATTTGCCTAAGCCCTGGGAGAGGGACAGGAAGCCAATTTATTATAGCCACTTGCTTTCTACTGTGTCAGTTCATGAGAATGTTTCATTTGCTTTTTCACATGAACTGCCTCAGCATGGGTTAAACAGAGAGCTCTGTAGCCATGGTGTTATGGAAGGAGCCTCATTAGCATCATTTGGGGAGTCCTTTGGGCAATACACATCCCTATGAATGCACTGCTGTTACACCAAGACTCAATTTGGCCTATTGTTTGCGCTGAGCTCTGTTGTTTCTAGTGCATTGTTTCTGAAATTTCAGGCCATACATTAGGGCTTTTCAAACATTATGCTGTTTTTAGGTACAAGTATCTAAATGTACATTTCTTTTTCTGCATGAATGCAAATAGAACGTGTGTTTTAAAGGGAATACCATGATGAGCCCCCTTCAAATTGTAGAGAACCAGTTTCATTTCTTACTGTATTTTTTTTTTTTTTTGCAGGCCTCCGTCAGTCTTGGAAGACTATGGTATTTCGTGCAAAGCACGAAAGCCTGGGTTGGATTGTTATGGAGGATAGGCTGTTACCCAAACAGCAAATCCCCCCTCTCCACGCCACTGAATTAGTCCAATGGAAAGGCAGAGCCAATATGATTGGATCCAGCTGGCATCGCAGAGCTGGGCTAAGGACAGGAGCTCACCCTGTCTTGTGGGGCCGACCCGGGTCTTGAACCCTGGCCTGCTGGTTAACAGGCACAGCGACTTAACCGCATGCGCCACCCACAGCCCTTACTGTATGCAGGTTGAATATAATGTGTGATTAGCAATATCTGCTTGAATATCAACTATCATGAGTACAATGTGGACATATTGTGCACACATCAAATGTTGCATGTGAAAAGGCCTTTTCTTAGCTGAAAATCAAATATATCCTAGAACCTGCCAAATTAAATAGGACTTCACTGCAGACAATATTAAAAATTGGCAAATCATAGGCTTACGGCCATTTCATATATATTAGCAAAGCTGAGAAATCATGGTCATACACAGCAAATTGACTTTTGTTAAGAGCTCTATACGAATAAAGAAATACTGTAGCCATTTTCCATACCAGCAAAATGATAAAGTAGGAAAAAGAGGTCGAACAAGAGGTTAATCGGAGGTTAAACGGGACGGGAAGCCACCACCAAGTCCTAATCAAGTAATAGGATCATTAAAACACTCTTCTCTGGTGGAGACCAATATATATTTTTAATCCTCCTACAACACATTCCTTGTTTTTTCATTGGCCATCTGTGTTGAGTCAAATCTGTGTATTTAAAAATCAATACTTAACAAGATTAGACCTGTACAGTTTTGCAGTGATCTTTTTGTAATTAGCCCAGATCAATAGGTCCCAGTGTATTCTATTGTAAATTACTTTCTGTCTGTTTTATTTTTGTTCACATCTCCTCTTTCTCATTCAAATATACCAGTAATATTATTTGCAACATGGCCCTGATCCAGAGATATTCAGATGAAAATTCTACCTACCAAATTGCACTGTTACTCTATGCTCTCCAGCACAGTGCAGACTATCCAGATTCAGATGCCCCATGTGATTATCGTCTTGGCTGCATTAAGACGTATACAGTTTTTATTTTCATGAAATATCAGCCTTACGTCAATTACATAAAGAGTCATTGGAATTTAGACACACTTGAGTTAAATCCTAACTGACTTTTCAGCACCAATGTTAGGGCAATGCATTTCTGAGGTTAGGAAACAAAGTATCTTGAAAAGGCCACCTTGACTGCTCCTCAACTGCAAGATGTGGCACATGCCCCATTATCACAGCTATGTCAGAGGTGGAAAGTTGGTTAAGATTTGGGCCCTGGTTTCCTTGCTATGCAAAATTCATTCTGCTGTACCAAAGCAATAAAAGCCTAACAGGAACTGGTCTTGTTTTTGCTGTTGGCAACCAAGGTGTCAATCAAACATTTGATCACTTCTGTGGGACTGTTAGTCAAATCCCCAAACTAATTACCATATATATGTATATGGTATATGGTATATGGTTTTATATATGTGTGTGTGTGCGTGTGTTTTGCAGTAAGTGGTTTCAGAATTGGAAACATTTCACACAAGATGATGGTTACAAAAGAAAATGAAGGAGAAAAACGGGGAATGTGGAGATTTGTCTTCTGTGCCAGTGTTTAATTCTGCTAGCATCAGCATCCCTACGGTGTAACATAATATTCCAGGAAAATGGCTCTTGCTCCAGTTGTTGCATGCATTTGTTATTTAGTTTTAAAGTCTTCAGGAAAATAAAGTCTTCAGTTTTAAAATTTTAAAGTCTTCAGGAAAATAAGTGAGGCCAAAAAACAATTACGCCTCTCAATTTGAGGCAGACATGCCAAGAAGTCTAGAAAAGGGAATGTCCAACCCTAGGAAAAGGAGCAACAAAAAGGATGTAAAATGGAGGTTGCAAGAAAGGTTGTTTGGATGGGAGACTGAGTGGGTCTATGTGGAGGAGTAATATGGAGGACCCAGCTGACAAAGAAAGAAAGAAAGAAAGAAAGAAAGAAAGAAAGAAAGAAAGAAAGAAAGAAAGAAAGAAAGAAAGAAAGAAATAAATAGCATCCTTTTGGAGCCAGGTTTGCAGCTGCCTGCAATATGGAAAGCACAAGTGCCTGCAGTCAGAATGACAACTGGGAAAAAGCACTGGGAGAAATTGAGGCTATTAATACCAACTGAGGAAGAAATAATACCAATTCTTGCTTCAACACCTGAGGAATTATTTCATAGAACCATAAAATCCTAGAGTTGGAAGGGTCCTAGTAGGTCATCTAGTCCAACCCCCTGCCTGCAGCAGGAAATCCTCCTAGAGCATCCCCAACAGGTGCTCGTCAAGCCTCTCCTTGAAGATCCCCAGTGAGGGAGAGTCCACCACCTCCCTTGGCAATTTGTTCCAGGTTTCACTGCAGGTGCTGAACTTATGGCAGAGGCCAGAACCTGAGGGCCTGGACCAATTGTTGGTGTTCTCTGACAGAATTCTGAGGTTTCTGGGAGTGTCAGAAAGGCACTTCTGGTTCAAAACCAGGAGTGCTTTTCAAGCACCTCTAGAGGCCTGTCTGAGTGGTAGCCTTTGATGGCCTCAGATCATCTCCTACACAGCCTGAGTAAATCTCCAGTTGCATCCAGAGGTCGTATAGACCCGACCCATGGATTTGCTTATTCATGGATTTCAGTTTCCAAGGATCACCCACAAATACTAAAGTCCAATTATACTTGTGATGAAGCTCCCTTGCTCCAAGCTCTGTGATGGGCTTAAACTCTCCGGTGCATTAACATGGAGTTCCCCCTTCCGGTGCTCTATTGAAAAGGAAAAGGGCTGCAGACTCAGATAACATTTGGTGAGCCTGGCGTTGGCATCTTTCATTCGTTGCAACCACGTCAGGGGCGCATGATCGGTAATTAGCATAAAAGGGGCTCCTAATAAATAATATTTGAGAGCATTCACAGCCCACTTAACAGCCAAAGCTTCCCTCTCTGCAGTTTCTGCAGTTGCACTTTGGCACTTTTGGTGACAGCTAAAAAAGCAGCAGAAACATTTGTCAACTAAAAAAACCCCACAAAGTTCCACTTTTTAACCATTTCCACTTTTCACCATAGCCCTGGTCCATTACCTGTCAAGTAAGTGGGGGATACATGTCCTTGAATGCTCTGTTTCAGCTGAGTTTGGTAGATCAGCATTGATTTCTCTGCTTAATGGAATTTACCACTGGAAGCTCCTTAGAACCCTTGATTAGAACAAATGGGAGGCAGACATGATCAGACATGGTTTGAGCACAGCTCCAAAGGAGTACTACATTTTTGGAGTACTACATTTTTGGAGTACTACATTGTTGGAGTACTACATTTTTACATGATGAGAGAGTGGAGACAGGGAAATCATACTCAGTCTTAGTGGAGATCTCTAGCTAGCATGCTTTCTAAAATAATAATTGATTACTTGATAACAATTTATAATCTTTTTGTTCTGCTCAATAGTCAGAGGTGTTCCAAGATCTTTCTCTATCACAAGTTGCTACCTGTGTCCTCTTATATCTTATAAATGATCAGATGTTACAGTTCTTAGATTGCATGAGTAATGCAGCAGTGTACTGAGGACCTGCAGACTGTGAATGATGGTCTTAAGATATGATGTAAGTTGACTCCTCCCCGTTCCACCAATTTTCCCACACCATTTTGGGTTTTCCACTGGCTATAATTTCTCTCTCTCTCTCTCTCTCTCTCTCTCTCTCTCTCTCTCTCACACACACACACACACACACACACACACACACACACACACACACAAGAATTTTCTGCAGCTGGGCAAGTTTTGCATATCAGCTACAATGGTCTTTTATTGTTCAATGGTCTTTTTATTGTTAAATAAAAACCAGGCTTTTTCTCATTCATTGCTAGTTCAATAAATACAGCTAAATAGTTTATGTTTTGAAACAATATCCAGATGGCAATAAACAGCAATATAGCCATTTTTTGACATGTATTTCAAATGCATGAAACAACTGACATTTAAGTTGACTCTCCACTGGTAAGTATGCATGCATCCAAGAATCATCTGTTGGATGATCCCAGGGAATCTCCAATTTACCTCATCTTTCCAAGTCAGAACAGGGAGGAATTTGGACAATTACAAGAAAAGAAGGAATAATCATCTTTCGTCAAGACAAGAAAAAGAAGAAAAGTCTTCTGCAGTATGATAAAGTTAAAACAGAGCCCACCAAATATTATCCTCTCTGAATGACAGCTACCCTTCAGGGTCTCAGATTTAGATCCTTCTCAGTTAGGTCCATAAATTGATCCAGCAAGCCTATCCTTCTCTTTCCTGTTCCTCTCAATATTTAGGCCAGTTGTTCCCAAAGTGGGGATCAGGACCCCCTTGGGGGTTCACAACCATTTCAATGGGACACAAAAAGCTGTGTTCCGCCACCCTGGAACCTGGCATTGGGTGCTGCCGTCTTAAAAGGCTGCAATCAGTGGTGGGCTCCAGCAGGTTCGCACCTACTCTACAGAACCGGTTGTTAATGAGAGATAGGACATATAAAGTTTAAAAATAGCCATTTAAAAGTGGCTGCCAGATGGGCATAGAACCGGTTGTTAATTTCTTTGGAGCCCATCACTGGCTGCAATCCATAATTTCCTAGGAATAGGGGTGAAATCCAGAGTAACTATGGGGAGTCCTTGCTCTGGAGTAAGAACAAGTTACTCTGGACTGCAATATAAATTTCCTATAGGTTTTCACTAGGTGATGCAGTAACTATGGGGGCACGTAATGTCTCTTACATGCTCCCGTAGTTCTCTGGATTTCACCCTAAGTCTCACTGAACTTACTGCTTCCAAGTGAATATGGAGGCGCTCTGGCATCATTCCCTGTTTGATGTCACTTCTGGCCATGACCAGAAGTCTTAAGAGAAGCTTGCAAATGGTGTTTCTCCCTGCATACATGCATCTTTGTGCATCTGGCTATTTTTTCAACCTTTCATTTAATGAATGCTGAATTTTGCTACTCAAAGTCTGATGCCTGTAAGGTCACTTTAGGTTCTTAGGTTTGATTGTTTTTCTAGTCTTTTGCAGTCTTCAATATTGTTATAAAAAGGAAACCATTATCGTCTGAAACTGCCCCTCCCCTCTCAGCTTAGCATTTTAATGTTTTCTGTTTCTTTTCACTAAAAGTACTAGAAACAGGAAGACTGAACGCTATCAAATCCTTGAAACCTACCACTCAAAGGGTTTTAGTGTTCCATGCATCTAATCTTCACTAATCTATCATTTCAGTACAACACACGATTCTTTCTGATGGTTCCTATAATTGGCTTCAAGGGCTAATGGATTTGTTTATATGTGCAGCTGACTTATATGATGAATATGCTGCACTGCTGTCTTGCTGGTTGATGAATTACTCATGCAAGCCAAGCAAACAGGAAAGAAAGGTAGGGGTGCAGCAATGGTTTTTTTAAAAAAAGATTTGGCACATTTCACACAAGCAGTCGAGTGGTAGATAGAATGGATCACCATGCAGATCCTACAGAGTTCAATAATAAAATGGAAATTCACCTTCCCACCACATGTTTGTGTCTAGTCCATATGAAAAGAGCTAGAGTCTGCATGTTGGTTTAATAAAACGTAAATGTAAACATAATAAAATGTAAATAAATAAATAATGTAAACAGCCAATAGATCTGGGTCAGAAAAGTGGTGATGGGGGGAGTTAACCCTACTTTCCTGTCATAGTCTTACCATTTGGAGCTTTCTTCCAAGACGAACAGCAGTAAAACATGGCTGGGAAACAAACTCGGGATTAGGATCGTGGTGGGGCAAAAGAGTTAAAAACCATATCCTGAGCTTGGCATGTACCATCACAAAATATGCCATAAAGCATGTCAAGTGTAAGGGGCTGGAGCTGGGCCAGCGTCAGAAACCGGCTGTCTGCCATCTGGTGGTTGTCCAAATTTCTGGGTGGAGGAAAGGTTGACTGGGAGTATGGGGGGAGACAGGGAGGTGTTCAAGGGTAGGGAGAGGGTGAGGTGGAGGCATGGTGGGGTGGGAGCAGGGCAGCTCCACCAGATCTCAGCTCTGCCTGATCCTGAACCCCATGTCTCACAGTTCAGACATTTGATTCTGTGCTGGTTCCAGGGCTACTGCTTTTCCTTTGCTTCTCTTCCTTGGGATAGGGAATGAAAATCTTTTCCCAAGGAGGTGGTGGTGTTCAATGGCTACCTGGTGCTCAACGGCTACCACAGCAGCCATTTTTGGTGCCGCAGAAACTATTCACTTCTTTCAATATTGGGCAGCCCAGCCCCTCTCCTCCACCACAGTCCAAATCCTGGTTCACAGTATTAGGCACACCTAAAAACCCAATTAAAGGTAAAGATAGTTCTCGCAGGTTTCCCTGCTAGTTGCGATTGACTAGGATGTGGTACTCATCCCCTCTACAAAGCGAAAGAGCCAGTACTCTCTGAAGATGCTTCCATGGTCATGTGGTTGACATGACTAAATGCCAAAGTTCATGGAACTCTGTTACCTTTCCACCAATGTGGTACCTATTTACTGCAGTGAAAATTAGTCATTCTTGGCCATAAAGGTTTTTCTTTTCTGTTTTACTGTACAGTATATTACAGCATTTTTATTAATATTACTGTAATTGTGGTTTGCATTATATTATAGTGTTTTGAATTCAATTACAGTGTTTTGTCATCATTTTTACATACAGTTAATATTTTTATATGAATAGTATTAGGTTGTGGAACCAATCAGTCTGAGCTCACATTATTTCCTATGGGAAAATCCACTTTGTATAAAGAACACTTTGTAAGACAAACATGCTTCTGGAACTAAGAGTCATACTAACAGTCTGGAACAAATAGTCATACTAATAGTCATACTGGAGCAGTGGTGGGCTCTTACCGGATCGCCCGAACCAGTTTTAACTTGCCTCCCCCCGCTAGCAATCCACTAGTTAAGGGGGGGCTGGTAAACCAGATGTACCGGTTCGGCAGCCCTAACTGCGCATGCGCCAACAGACGCACACGCACTGTCTTTCCAGAGGCTGGCCAATCAGCTGGTCGGCCAGCCTCTGGACAGGCACTGTGCATGCGTCTGTTGGTGCACCCGCAGTGCCTGTCCAGAGGCCGGCAGATCAGCTGGTTGGCCAGCCTCTGGATAGGCACTGCGCGTGCGCCAATCTTAGCACACGTGCAGTGCGCCCAGGTCGGGGCCCACCCCTCGCCCCACCCACCCACACCCGCAGCACACTGGGGTGGGTGGTGTGCCCTCTCCAGCCCTGCCCCTGTCCCTCCCTGGCCCCGGCCCTCCCCGGCCCCACCCCTGACCCTCCCCACCCCCTGACCCCGGCCTGGCCCACCCACTTCTGGCGATCCGGTTGTTGGGCCAGGCCAGGCCCACCACTGCATTGGAGATAATGTTTAACACCCCTGGTATGGACAAAGGGTGATGGCTACAATCCAGAGTAACTATGGGATCTTTTTCACCAATGTAGTTAGACTGCCACCTATGGGAAACCTATGGGAAATGTAGTAGTGCAGTAGTGCCTATGGGAAAAAGAGTAAGTGCCTCTTATGTCTTCCCATAATTACTCTGGATTGTAGGGTTAGTTTCCCTGCATACAGGAACCATGAAAATTTGCTGTATTTCCAGGTTCTTTTTCAAACATCTTAATGAAGCTGGCAGTATACAATCCCACTCACTCTCACACAGCGTTTGAAGTCTGAACAGGATTTTAATATCCATGGTAAGAAAAACAACATTGCTTAACAGAAGAGGAAAAGCCTAATGCATGTTAAAAGGCAGTGATATTTTATACTGTATGAACATGACCAGTCTTCTTGTTTCTCTGTAAAGCGGCATGTATGCTTTCAAGAGGCCTTTCACAGAGACTGAGCACTAAAATAGTGAAATATAGACCAGGCTTTAGAAGGAATTTTAAAATCCAGTCATTTGTGCAGAATAGTCTTCAGGTGACTTCTTAGTATGACTATTTATAATTTATTTATTACAGTACAAATGTCTGAGCAAAAAAATGCAGGTAACTTGCCTAAAGACACTTTCCTGGGAGTACGACCCATTGAACACAATGGGGCTTATTTTTGAGTAGATATTGTTAGTATTGTGCTCTTTAGCTGTGGAACTTACTGTATACTCCATTCATTCCCTTAAAACACAAAAAACAGCATCCTGCAAAGGATCACCCCCCCCTTTCCATGTGCTTGAAAGGACTTGTTTGGACCATCCTCAAATGATGCAGCACATATGTGTTTTGTGATTAAAAGAGGTGAATGGAAGTACATTTCTGTCTATAATTGAGTCTTATGTTAATGGAGACTTATGTATAATTGAGCTTTATATAGACAGAAATAATATTTCTGTTTATAATTGAATCTGACGTTTGAAAATTTGTTCTACTGACTTGTGTTACAATCAATGACTTTAGTTAGATTACCACCATCTAAGATCCTTCTCTTTTGACTACTTCATGATATTTTTGATGCAACAGGATGTGCGTAATCTTCTAAGAATATGATCGCAATTCTCAATTTGCCAGCCAAGTTTGACACTATGGTGTTATCCACAAGATCCTTCTCCCAGAAACAGCTTTCTGGCAGTGCTTTGCAGTGAAGAGCACAGAAATGGAAACTGGAATGATTTCTTCTTGAACAGGGATTCAGAAAACAATGACATGGTGAGGTTTGAAGTCACCATATGGAGAACTTGCCATGGAACTGATTTTGTATGGAGGATTTTGTAATTGACCATGTTGTTTCAGCAGCAGGACAGCAGATTACTTCAATGTGCTCTAACAACGTTGAGATCTAAATAGAGCCTCAACCTACTGAAGGATCTGATGTCTCAACCAAGCCCTGAGAAAGGAGGAAAGCTTTAGAAAGGACTCCATGATGTCTTGCATTCTGCCACTCAGTGTTCTGTGATTTCTTGACAGGCCCTCTGAGGTTTCAAGTGAGGAGGATTCAATAAATTTGGAGACCTGGATACTTCCTTCATAAGGGGGTTCTTCATGGTTCCAGCTATCTGTTTTGGGGAGCTGGGGTGCTGGCATATGGATCCATAACTGAAAGTGCCACTTCCTCCCTAGTTTACCCCTGATCATCCCCTCTCTGAGCTGAACCCTCTTGGTTCAAAAGATATAGGGACATTTGTTTTCAACAAAACATTTGTGTTCAAAAGATACAGGTAGACATTTGTTTTCAACAGCCTCGGAAGGTAGAATTAGAACAGGTTCTAGTACAACAGTACAAACTGCAAGGAAAGAGATTCCATTTGGATACCAGGGAAAAAATTCCTGGCGGTTATGGCAGTTCAGCAGTATAATAGTTTGCCAAGGAAGATGGTGCACAATCCCTCACTAGGTATCTTGAAACAAAGGCTTGAGAAGCGCCTGTCAGAGATGCTCTAGAACGATTTTCTGCTATAGGCAGAGGGCTGGACAAGATGACCTAATAGGTCCCTTCCAACTCTATGATACCAGGGCTTTATTGGACAGGCATTGAGGGACTACACTTCAGGTTATTGTTATGCATTGAATCAATGAGCACAATTCTAGAAAGAACTTCAAAAAGATTGTGAAGCCCATGGAATTGCACATTAGGTTCTCCACAGTATTGTGTACCATGGGTCAGCAATTGGGGGATAGACAAATGACAAATAAAAGTTAAATAGTTGAAGTGTCTAAAGTTCAAAGGTCATGTATTTTCTGCTGTAATATGAGTAGTTGTAATATGAGAAGTGTAATAACACTTCTACCCATCAGTTCTCTCTGTCTAGTTCTTTAAAAGCGTGTGCATTGTGTATATTTCTTCACCCTCCATTGTGTATATTCCTTCACCCTCACCCGTGACTCATCAGAATGTTCATCGTGAACAAATATGTAGAAGAGATGGAGAAGTATCAACCTCTTATGATTACAGAGCATCTAGGAGTACACTGGCAAGTTCTGCCCCTTTCACCAATGTCACCTGACCTTGCCAATGACTCTCCTGGTGGAGTGCTTGTGACTGAAGAGGCAAACAGTGACCCTGAGGAGAGAGCTTTGCAATGATTTTGAGTGTATAGCCCCCACATGCTGTTTACAGGAGGAAAACTTCAACTGGCTGCCAATTGAATTTTTTTTCACCTATAAATAAAATTCAAGGGGTTTGAGCTGAGATGAAAGAAAAGTTCTAAAACCCCTTACCCCCCAACACAATTTGCCCTACTTCCTAACCCTCCCAATGTGCTATTTAAGAAGAAAACAAGCAGGCCTTCCACGGACTTTATATAACATATAGTTTGGCCCTTAAAGATGCCTCTATCTCAGTGGTTCTCAAAGTGGATCTTGGGACCCTTCATGAAAAGCTGGGCACCAGCATGTTGGAATGGGACACTTAGGCTACAATCCATACTTTCATAGTATGTCTCATTGAACATGAGTCTCATTTAGGGTTGCCATATATCCAAAAAAACAGGGACAGTTCCAATTTTTGGAGATTGTGTTTACATACTGGGAAGTGTGACAGAGGCTTCTGTCACAATTTTGTGGAAGATAATTATGGCAATCCTAGTCTCATTGAACATAATAGGACTAACTTTCAGGTAGACATGGAAAAGCTCTGGCCTCGCAAAGATGTCACTTCTTGTTTGAGGTCATATGTCATCACTTCTGGAGGGCCCCAGTAAATTGTCATTCAAAGAAGGGGTTCCCTGGCTGAAAATGCTTGAGTACCACTGCTGTATCTGGTCCGTGTATGGATCCACCACATCTAAGGTGGACAATGTCCCAGATGTTACAAAGCTCCATTTGAAAAATTGTCACAGTCACAAAATACGTGTACTTTGTCAATCCACACCTAATCTTGTTCCACGCTCTCTATCCTGTGTGCACCCTCTGATAATCTCTTCTGTGATCCCATGTGGAAAAGGCAGTTCAGTGAAAGTAGAGTCTCTTTGTTTTCCACTGTAAAATCCTGCAACTTCCTTGCCCCACCATCACAAACGGTCTCTCAGCCAGCCAGCAAATTACAGCCCAGAGGCCCTCTCTAAAAATAAAAGTCTTTACATTTCTACCATGACACATCACAGAGCAATGCCAGAAGTGGGTCAAGTTACATAGCAGTGTGATGTGCCAGAGGTCTTGTGATGTGATGTAAGGAGCTGCAAAGGAATGGAAGGGGTTTTAATGTTAAGAAAGGCAGCTTGAAATGTTTGCCTGGAAGCGAACTGATTATTGCTAGAGGAGGAGGAGGATGGGCTGAAATAGAGCATGTGGTCTTCCAGTGTTTTTCCCAACTCCAAGAGGTCTTCCAGTTAGGAATGAAAAGCAGCCACTTACAGCACAATCCTAACCATGTTTACTCAAAGGTAAGCATCATTGTGGCAATGGGACTTTCTCCTAGTTAAGTGTATTTAGGATTGCAGCCTTAATGTCTGTGTTCAAGGCCACAAACTCCTTAGGGCTGTAACTCAATGCATGCATTTTACACAGAGAGGGTTCCAGGTTCAATTCCTGGTTACCTCCAGGTATGGGGTATCTCCAGCACCTGGCAGTTTATGTCTGGTTGTAGTTCTGTTCCCAGGTAGTATTCCTTGGCAGCTTAGTTTTGTGCCTTCTTCTAAAGTGCAACAGATCCTTTTCATCTTGTTGGGACTGCTGTGGTGCTTCCCAAGATAAGGGGAAAAGTTTCCCCTTGCCTCTAGCTGGTGTAAAAGCAGCCCTTAACTAGTGCTGGTTGGAGAGCTGGCATGACAGCCTGCCTGCTACAGCACTAGTTAGAATTGTATTATCAGTCATCTACTCTGAGATCACTATCTGAACACATTGAACACAGGTTCACTGCTCAACAACCTCATCAACTGGAAAAGTAATTCAGAAAGCCCAAGCCACAATTTCTCTGCTGCAAAAATGGAGAGGGCAACATCTTGCAGGGGGGAATCTGTTAAGATTGCAATCCAACTCCCTGGTTGGGCCAGCACAAGTCCCGGCACAAATTGCATGCTGGCCACGGGATGTTGCATACATGCCATAAAGCACTTCTGGCCACTTCTGGGAGATTAGGCCAGTGCACAGGCATATCCAGCCTTGCCACACCACTGGGGAATCAGAAGATGTGTAAGTTGTGCTGGCCTAAATTAGTTAAGATTGTGCCTTGAGTGAGTGAATGAGGAAGCAATCAAGTGTGCATTCCAGGAGTGTAACAAGTACTTAGGATTGGCCATCAACCAAGAAGGTAAAATATACAGTTCTAGCAAATTTACACTCTATTGCTGGAGTAAAAGTTCAAGAATAAACCCCATGCAACTTCCTCCCAAGCATCATCCCCTGTGCACCATCCCCCTGTGACCATCTCACCCCCAGGCACCATATTTCCCCCCTTCCCCAGGCACCATCTCTCCCCTGGAACACCATCTCCCCACCCCCATGCACCCTCCTCCCTTGTGCACCGTCCCTGCCAGGCACCAGGCACCACTGAGCACCAAATCAGTTCTTAGTGGGTCCTTACCTTACTGAAGGAATATGCTCCCCAAATTTCATACTTCTAGCTCCAGGGTTGGGGCAGTCAGTCTTCAATGTTAAGTATTGGACAAAAACACGTTGCACCCCTTTTCACTCCCTTAAGAGTTAAATTTCTAAAACTTTGTTCTTAGTTATTTAAAGAATACCCTCCCCAAATTCATGGCTCTCAGTCCTTGGGTTGGGGCACGGTGTTGATCAGTCATCGATTCTGAACACAGTCATCGGTGTTGATCAGTCATCAAAGGGGGCCAAAAATGCATAGCACCTATTTTCACCCACTTCCAGCTGGAATTTCCAAAAATTGGTTCTTAGTGGGTGCCTCCATCATGGAAGGAACATCCTCCCCAAATTTCATGCTTCTAGGTCTGGTGGTTTTGGCTGGGTGTTGATGAGTGCGTGAGTGAGTATTCCATTTCATATAAATAGATGTAGGGCTGGGCTGCACATCCACACAGCATTTCAGATATCTTTGAATTCTTCATTCTATTATTTTCAAGAATTTATTACTCTATCCACCTAAAGCCTGTTCACCCTAGAATATTATACAAGGTTTTTTTCCTCTTCTGGACCAGAAACTGCCACCTTGTTTGTGTTTTACCTCAGGAAACAAACCAAAAAAATAGTTAGTTGTACAAAAAGCCCAGACATTCACATCAAAAGCGAATGATAATTAAGCTCAGATGTGTTCACAGCTGTAGAAGTAACAAACAACACTGTGTTTCTTGTCATCTGTCGGGTTTTCATTCCACAATCTTTCATCTAAATCATTGTCGTCTATGACGGAGATGAGGAGAGAGAAAGAGAGGGAGAAAGTGGACTGATGTGTCCCTGTGTGCAGATCTGTGTGTTCCCAAGGCTACACTCCTCCGTCCTTCAAACTATCTCCACCAGTAAATCATTTTGCTCACCTGTCACTCTTGGCCATTGTGAGGGACACAACAGTTTCTCATTTAACCCCAACCATAGCAGATTCCCTCTGCAGGGAAGAGCGCTGAACAAAAGTGGGGCACAGAAGAAGAGTAGGGTTGTTGGGTTGAATTTCATGTCTGGGATTTCTCTTCCTCTTTCTGTTATTCAAATCAACAGCACCTCTCGTACTGGGAAGGCTTCTGAAACGACATGTTTGTCAACAGAGCTGAGCTGCTTCGGTAACTTGATCCCAGAAGGCTTTAAAAACCTTGAAAGGGTAAGGAGCACACATATATCCCTACTGGCACCCATCCATTAACCTTTTCACCTAGCCAGCTTCTGGGAGGGCTTTACTTGGGAGTGGAAATACATGCTCCTCTAGGGCTATTTGCTCATCTTTGCAAGGAGACAGCCCCCAATTGCCACAGGCTGAGCAAATGCATAAATGGGCAGAGGGGATGGAGGTGAGAAAGGTTTGGGAGGTGACTGTCTTTGGGGGGGCTGTAGAAATTGTTGGAAAGGCTAGCATAATGATTTTCAATATTTTTCATCTCACAGAATCTTTTCAGTCTTTGTCATCCCCTTGGCACACTGACGAGGCATCAAAATTGTCATGGCACACGGAACACAAGTTCACCTTGCACTTATATGAAAATGAATGCTTGCATGCCAGGCCAGGCCTAATCCTAGCTCAGGCACCTTGTCAAATGCTGCCCCCCTTACCTAATAACATGCCCCATACCTAATAATTCCTTCCAATGATCTGGTTCATGGGGTGTCTAACCCAGCCCAAGAATAGATGTCCAGGGTGATCATATGACCATATTTTTTCTAGATTTGTCCTCTTTTTTTGGAGGACATTGTCCTCCATCTGGGCTTCATTTTGGAACTTTGCAATGGTATACAGAACCCCATCATGTCATATGTTGTTGGATTCATATTGAAGAGCAGAAACCAATGCAAAAATCAATTTTGAAATATCTCCTTCCTATCAAAGGTTATGGCCAAAAAACTAAAAATCAAAAAAATGTGCATTGAGCTCTATGGGAAAGTGAAAGTGCCCAATATCACAGTTTTACTCATGAGTAGGAAAATGTGCCATTGTCTGCCGGAAAGTCCAGGCTCAGAGGAATCCAAGACGTTGTCCTCCTTTTGAGATTTGGACATCTGGTCACCCTGGCATTGCCCACAGTGAGCCTCAATGAGGCCAGCTGCAAGTCTCCCCGTCCTGGCAAACCTTGTAATCCTCCAGATTTATCTCCAATACACTCTTATATGTAAACTAGCAAAATGTACCCATGTTGTGGGAGTAAAAAATTATCTGTATGCCATTCCCCCATTGCAAAACACCCCCATGCACTCCCCTCTCATGTGCACCATACCTCCCATGCACACCAGGCACTGGGTACCAAATTGGCTGGATGTTGATCACTCAGTCTTCAATGTTAAGTATAGGACAAAAACACATTGCACACTTTTTCAGCACCTTAAGGGTTAAATTTCTCAACATCAGTTGTTGGTGGGTGTTGATGTCACAGAAGGAACACCCTCCCCAAATTTCTTGCTTCTTGGTCCAGGGTTTGGGGCGGAATGTTGTTGAGTCAGCAGTTCTTCAATGTAAAGTATAGGGAGAAAATACGTTGCGCCCCTTTTCACCCCCTTCCAGTTGGAATTTCTGAAACTGGTTCTTACTGGTGTCTCCATCATGAAAGAAACACCCTCCCCGAATTTCACGCTTCTAGGCCCAGCGGTTTTGGCTGGGTGTTGATGAATCAGTGAGTCAGGGAATGAATCAGTCATTGCCTGTCAGTCAGTGACTTTTCAATTTTATATATGTATGTAAGTAAATTTATTCAAATTTGAAATGTAAATCATTTTTCTGACCCCGACACTGTGCCAGACAGATGATGTGGCCTTCCTGTCAAAACGTTTGACATCCCTTTTCTAGTTCAATACCCCTTCAATTTCTTCTTCCTCTATGGATGCAATCTTAAGCTAGATGGGCAGCCCAATCCATAGCAACTAATCCGTCAGCGCAAGGGCTCTTGCGCCGACGGAACGGCGTTTCCATCAACGGAAACGCCGATAGCGTTGGCGCAATTACGCCGGCGCATCTCTCCGGCGACGCAGCGACGTTTGCGTTGGCGCAATTACTTCAACATCGGCGGAGCAACGAAAACCCTCCGTCGACGTAACTCCGTCGACGTAGGGATTTTTTTTATTTTTTCAGGGGGCGTTTCGGGGGCGTGTTGGGGGCGTGTCTTAGGTTCCTCCCCCTTCCACATAACTATGTTGTATCCTGAACATTTTCAGAGGCTTATGGGCACATGTAAATGCCTCCTGAGTTATACTACCTCAAGAGGTAGTTTAGTAACGAGGAGACCCATAGGGCTCCATGTTAAGGAGAAGTAGGGGCTGGGGAAAGTGGGGACTTTGAAAAATTTTCGCACCAAACCTCACGGGCAGTACTTTCCTACTTGAGGATACGGAGTACCTGGGTCACCCCAGTGGCCGACCAATCCCCTCACAGCTACCCTCCCATAAAAAGGCCCATCCCTGGACCCACAATTCCCTTTCAGAGAAGCAGAGTGCTTGGCCACGGACCATGTCACTCTGCTCTCTCTCAATGAGCACTTGGCTCTTGGGGAGCGTTCTCCCCACAAACACATGATCACATAAGGTCCATATATGATGATATATTGATATGATATAGATGTGATATGAAACAATATGATATCTGTGATATATGATTAGAGTGTAGACTTTGCAATTTTTTTGTATGTTTGTTGCTCTCTCTTTCTCCTTCTCCACAGGTACCCCAATCAGATAAGTGGGGGTGTTGAGCAAAGTTTGCATTCAAAAACTCAAAAACACCTATACAGGCAATCTTGCAATGATGAAATGTTACCAATACCATATTTATGTCTCTGCAAGTTGTTGTTTCTCTCTTCCCCAGAGTTACTCCAACCAGGTAAGGAGGGCTGCATGGGGGCTGTTGGAAGCACCTCTTTTGTTTAAATTTCCTTCATCTTCCTCCAGTCTTGCATGTCTACTCTAAAGTAAGCCCCAGTATACTCAGTGGGGCTTACACCTGTGTAAGGGGGGGCTTGCTTCACCAGGAAATGGACTTGTGCCCACTTGTTGGGAAATGCTGTGAGGTCCTCTGTAGGTTTGCCTTCCAACCCAACTGGTCCCCCAAGGTAATGGGGGGCTGTAGAGTGAAAGGGGGAAGGGGTGCACACACAGACCCACCAGGAAACAAGGGCACTCACCCCTCAAAAGTGTGTGTGGTCTCTGTCCTTGCAGCCCCTCTGACCGACTGCCAGATCACACAGCCAGCAGGTGCTGATTCCACTCATCTTTGCCGGCAAGCCAAGGGGCACAGTTTGGCAGCTGATCTGATTCCATGCTCAGCAAAACCAATGAAAGCTTTGCCTGTGGTGCTTCTGTCTTTGCAGGATGGTGTCTCACAGCAAGGAGGCTAGCAGGCAGCAGGCTGCCATTCCACTGGGAAGGAGACACAGTGCAATCCTAAATATGCCTACTCAGATGTAAGCCCCATTGTGTTCAATGGGGCTTACTCCCAGGAAAGTGTATTCAGGAGTGCAAGCCACTGGATCCCTGCAAGGAGCCCTGGGAAGAATCTCCCTTCAGACATGTTTGCACAAGCACTTACCTAGAACACAAACCCCACTGAACACAAACCCCACTGTCCCAATCACATGAGTTAAACAAGCACCCTTCATACCTAATAAAGTTTGAGCCACAGAATCACTTCCCCCCTCCACAGCTGATGTTATTAATGATGACAAATTAACAACTACATAGTCGATGGTATGATACATCACAGGTGAAGTCCTTGCCTGCTGACGAATTTACAGTTCAATTCGTCAACGTTGCTGTCGTCAGATAGTTAACATTAATGATGTGAACATGTGTAGTAGTAGTTATTTTAAGGACTTCACAATGAACACATGCATATGATTGCTGTCATCAGTGGCTGGGGAAAGCTAGTTAGAGCTCCAGGGATGACCTGAGGATGCTGAGTGGGGCAGTGCCTACCTGGTTGGGGGGGGGGGGAGAGACAGGGGTGCCCATCCTCAGTGTAGACCCCCAATGGCATCCAGACCTGGTCCTCTGTTTCTGGAGAGGGGGCTGCCTGTAGCTTCCTTAGCATTGGATAGTCCACAACAAGAGGCCACATGGAAGTAGTGAGACCACCTGTGAGCATTGCAGAGATGAGGGAATTCAGGCAGATGCCAGTGCTGTGTTCAAACTGCCTACAGTCTGAAGATACTGAAAGGTCCAGGCACTGTTTAAAGGTGCAGGCACTGTGTCATCCCTTCCATGTGCTCAATCTGAATGTGGTTGATTCTGGGGTCCCACTGCATCCTCACTGGAGACTGTTCTGTATCTGGAAGCCCCCCTACCCTGTGACCTTCTGAATGAGCAGGAGCAACTGCAAACATATGAACAAGTACACATGAGAACTGACCCCCCTTTGTAAAAGGCCATCTGCGAGTCACTAGGGTGGGCTGAGAGAGGGTTCCTGGGGCCCGATGTCACCCCTTAGGCTTGTGAAGTGAGAGGTTTTGGGTGGGCAGTGGCCCCACAAGTGATCAGACACCCTTGCCCTGTTGTGGGAGCCCCAGGTCCCCTGTGCCCCAGGATGTGCTTTTGCTCCCTGGCAGACCCAGGTGGGCTCCTGTCCCCTCTTCCAGGATTCCCTCCCCACAGATGCCCCTGGCAGCCCCCTTGCCTCCCCTTGCCCCTGCTCTGCCAGCTGCTTGGGGGACCCTTGCCCCTCCCCTGCCTGAGCCAGCAAGGGGGTCTGTTTCCTGAGCCTTCTGCCTTCTGGATGGGGTCTTCCCTCTCCTCCCAGCCCACCTGAGTGTGGACCCTGCATCTGGCGTGCTGTACCTTTAATGCTGATGTTTCCTCCGGACTGTTGCCAAAGACCACAGGACACTCATGTTTATCTGTTGATGTTGTTTTTATTGACAATACACACACACATGTATCCCCCTGTGCATCTTGCCCCTGCTGATGCCTGGGCTTTTCCTGGGGCACCTTGCCTGTTTGGGGGTGCAGGGAGGCAGCTTGTTTCCCATTTCTACCCCTGACAGCCCTGTCCTGTCCACCATGCTGGGGAGGCACTCTGACAGCTTGACAGCTACTCTCCTCCCCATCTTGCCAGCTGGTTCCCCATGTGATCAGGAGAGCAGCAGTCTGGACAGCTGCTAGTGGTTCTGAGTGATGTGGAAGCAGGTCAACTCGTGTGTAACTGCAGGCCATGTAGCACTTATAGGCTGCCTTCTGAGCATGCCTGATGGAGTAACTTATGTGGATCACTGCACCGGAGCAATTATGGGCAGACCTAAGTTATGGGCCCTCCTAAGTTCTCTGCCTCACACATAACTTTGTGTTTAGGATATAACATAGTTAGGGCAGCATAGTTAGGTCAGAGCAAGGAGAAGTTGCTCTGGATTGCGCTCCTAGGCTAGCCTAAGACCCATCACAAGTCTCATGCTGGCCTGGAAACTCAATAAACGTGCTGTAAGACACTTCTGCTCCACTCCTGGGGAAGGGTTAGGCCAGTACACCAACATGCTCTTTCCTCCTCACATCACTGTTATAACTGTTATGATGGCCTAGGTTATGATTGCACCCTATGTCCCTTTTCCAATTCTGAGAGTTGAAGAAAGAGGAGCAACTGAAGCAAGTACAGTGGTGCCTCACATAAAGAGCTTAATTTGTTCCGGAGGCATGCTCTTTAAGTGAAACGCTCTTTAAGTGAAGCAGATTTTTCCATACGAAATAATGGAAACTCAGACGATTGGTGGAAACTCCACAACCCCCAAAATATTCATATAAAAATATTAACTGGATGTAAAAATGATGACAAAACACTGGAATTGAATTCAAAACATGCATTCAATGTGCATGATCCTATGAAGTCTACTTAGGCTGCAATCCTAAAGACACTTTCCTGGGAGTAAGCCCCATTGAATACAACGGGGATTACTTTTGAGTAGACATGGTTAGGATTGTGCTCATAGTTAGGAGACTGCAATCAAAGACACTTTCCTGGGAGGCTTACCTGGGCTGCTGCTGGAGGTTCAAGGTGGTCGATGGGGGCACTTGGCGGCAGTTAGGGGCAGCTGCCTCTTGCACCTCCAGGCAACTGCCCCCAAGTTGAGGACAGTTAGAGGCAGCAGCGCTGGCCGGCAGCCCTTTTAAAGAGCCTCCATGTGGAGCGTCAGGGCTGCATAGCACGCGTGCCCATAGCGCGCTTGCTTATTAAGTGAAGCGGAACTTGTTATGTGAAGCAAGATTTCTTGGAAATTTTGCTTGTTATGTGAAACGCTTGTTAAGCGAGGCGCTTGTTAAGTGAGGTACCACTGTAGTTAGACTGAGATAGGAGCCCCCAATAAATCTGCTGCTTGACACAACTGCTTCATTTGGCCATTGTCATAAACAGTGCTGCCTGCATGATCTAAATGGAGTAAACAACACACGTGCCATTTGGCTCAGTAGGGTTCAATTTGTTTTTGTGATGAAAGGGATAGGGAGTATAATGTGGAGGGCCACATCAGTGTACTTTTAATCTTTGTTTAAAACACTTTTAAAAGAGTTTTTAAATTCTTTTAAAAGAATTTTAAAGAGGTTTTATAATCAGAATCCCAGAACAAGTTATAATCAGAATCACAGTCCCTGCTTAGGCCAGCACAAGTCCTGACACAAGTCCCATGCTGGCCTGGGGGTATTGCAAAAGTACCATAAGGCACTTCTGTGCTGTTCCTGACAAGGTTAGGCAATTCCCTACATCACCACAGTGACGGAGGAGATGGTTGAGTTGTGCTTGCCTAAATTGGTTAGGATTGCACCCTCAAACAATAAGCTTGAATGACAATTTTATGTTAATTGATGACTGGTTTCTTCATTGTTCCATTTAAGATCACCATCCCATACATCAAATTTGAGATGGAAGTAAAATTTCAAAAGTTACCAATTCCTGTAAGTTCCAATAAAGATCTGACTGAATATATTTACCATTGGTAATCCATCCTTGAATCTAAATGAACCTTCTGTTTCACTGCCAAAATGTGCCTTTTGACTCTGAAATCATTATTCATGCTTTTACAGTAAATCTGAAATTGCAAAACAAGCAAGGGGCTTTACCGTAGTCTTTCAGCTATGTAGTTATGTGTCTCCTTCAAATGATGGGAAGGGGAAATTCCCTGTATAGTTTCTCTTTCACTATTTTCTATTTGGCCAAAATCAGAAATGCTGAATCCATCACACGCCACAGGTTTTTTTCAGATTTGGTTAAACAAGCAAGGATGTGGTTGTAAAGCACCTGCTGAAAGGAATATATTGTTTGAGCTAAAGTTTCACTGTCTGTATCTATGGGATTCCTGATTCAATCTATGAAGTCTCTGATACATTAGAATGTAGAGTAGGGGAGGCTGCTCCACCTTGGAGCAAGAGTTAACTGAGCCCAGCATGTTTGCCCAGAAGTCCGAGCATGCGCACTGGGCTAGAATAGTGCTATGGCTGCTGGAGGAGTGTCAAACTCCTCTTGTGCATCACCACCCAGCAACGCCCCTGCTAACCGCCATCCTAATTTTGCAAGAGTTCACCACTTGTATATTAGTAGTGGTGGCTTAGTTATAACCAGAAAGTATAATGTTAAATAATATTTTCTCTGGATCATGGAAATTGTTTAATAGCCACGATGTAAAATACAAAAATGGTAGCATATAAAGTTAGTTGAGCTAATGTTAATTTGAATCCGTGAGTGGACATCGCACTGCAAATAAAGGTATCAAAATTTAAGATTACTCTTTTTTCTTGTCTGTGGACATTTACAAGAATCTTGCAGATTCTTGGTAGTTTCTTTTTAATATTTAATATTCTTGGTAGTATATCTTCTTCTAATCTCAAAACTGTTTTTAGGCAGCTTGATAATACCTTTCCCTTAGCTAGGCTAAGTTGAAGCCTTCGTGTTTTTATTGTTGAAGAGCTTGGGTTAACCCTGGTCTTGCTCAAAGAACTCCTCATCGATTTTGTTGAGTGGAGAACAACTTCTTCTAATGCCTGTGAATTACTTTACCATTCAAAGGCTGAGCATTTTCTTCACAGATCTGACCATCCCTGCGCGCGCACACAAAAACCTGAGTTCTCATTCCATCTGTATTCAGCTCCTTTCTTATTCTTTGTGCAGTTTCGAGGAGAGTTTCTGGGGCTCAATCAGAAGGATTGGCAGTTTGCCAGAGTTTCACTCCAGGAGCCTGAAACTGGAATCTTGAATACTTGACCCAAATCTCACAGGGCCAAAGAACAGAAAAGAGCACATTGGTGGGGAGAGGAAGGGGGAAGAAGAAGACAAAAAAGATTATTTTGTCTCACTACAATCTCCATTTTTGGTTATTATAATATGCACATGAAGTTGGCCTTTGCAGATAATGAATAATTCTGTAATATTTCACCCAGAGACTTTGCCCTAGTATCCTGCTGATGCTGTATTTTTCTGCAAAGAATGAAATATTGAATATTTAGTACATTTTTTTAAAAAAAGTATCTGGCAATTACTACAAATGGACTGCAAATATATTTATTAAATGAAGGTTGAAGGACCTCATGTTCTAGCTCTTTCTAGCATTTTCCAGCACTATGTATCTTTCAGTTTATTTATTTCTTTGTCAAGGAGTAAAAAATAGTGTTTAAAATGCTTTCTAGCTTGAAATTAGCCTTTCTTTTTCTTTCTTTTTTTTGCAACCAAGGTATCTCATAACATTAAATTCCACAAAGGAACAATTCCATAAAAAGATATAACCCAAACAAAGAAAAAAATATGTAGCAGCAGTTAAAACCAAGAGAGAACTGTTCCAATGAAGAAACCACAATAATGATCACCATCACTGAAAGAGTAAGAGACTGGTGAATCAGCTATGTCTACCGCTGGCACTGAAAGATCATTAAAAGGGGGCCTGTTGTGTTTGTGAGTCTAATTTTTTGTGACACTAGTACAATCTTAAACCCCAGTTAGGCTGGCATAGTGGCATATCTAGGGGATGCAGGGGGTGCAATTGCACCGGGCTACAAGCTTTAGGGGGCTCCATGCTGAGCTTGACATTAGTGGCTAAAATTGTGAAAAACACGGTATCAATGATCATGTTATATATTGTTGGAAAGGTAATTTAATGTAGAATGCAATGAAACAAATTGCATTGGAATATCTATATTCTATCAAAAGTTATGGCTAACTAACCAGAATATGAAAACACAAAATTAGAACAAAAAGTGAATTTTTTTACTCAAACTTTCCCATGATACTGATTGCTCTGAGAGCCAATGAGATGTAATTCTGATGAATTCATCAGATATGAATATGAATCAGTTTTCAGTACATATATCATAATACAGTTACCCATGCTTACTGGGTATACAGGCACTTTGTGGTGCTCCTCTTATATTTAGCAGGGAAAGAATAACCATTCCTCTTTGCCCCAGCCTTAACCAATAAGGGAAACAATTTTCATTTTTTTACTTAATTAAATTTGATTATTTTTTTTAGGAAGTACAGGTAACAAACTCTTTGACTCCAAATAACAAATAGGTGCTTTAACTATACCACTAGCCGAGCAAATGGGTGGTGAACTGTTGAGGAGGACGAGGCAAGTTTTTTCCCAATTTTCTTTTTAAAAATGCTTCTGATAACATTTTTTCTGGTTGTGACATCACTTCTGGGGCAACATTTTGAGCGTTGCACTGGGTTACATGATTATTAGCTACTCCACTGGGCTGGCTCAAATCCCACAATGGGCTGTGGGGTTTAGGCACAGATATGTGTGGCTTCTGAACACTGCCACAGGAACGGGGAGATGGGTGAGTGGTGCTGGCCTAAATAGATTATGATTGTGCCCTCAGATACAACACTGTAAGTGCAAAAATTCTCTCTCTCCCAGAAGACTGGTTGCAGCCATCTTATACATCTGATGCAGAAGCATCCCTAACACAGATCACATCTAGGATGAAAAAGCTTACTTGGAGTATGGCATTCCAGAAATTTAGGGGTTACTTAATAACAATATTACACTACTCCCAACCTTTTGGGAGTAAACCCGACTTTTCTAGGAACATGCAGCTGATACAACAGTGGAAGTCTGGCCACAACCATCACCTGAGCATCCATGATCCACAATGACCCCACAATTAATGCATGAAACCTACTCAATGTATTTTCCCTCCTTCACTCGTCTTGGGTTGGCAAAAAAAAAAAAGCCATACATGACCAATTCGGATAACTAAAATAAAATAAAATAAAATTCCTACCTACCTAGTCCTCATATGACAGTGTGATTATATGCCACAACTGAAAAAGAGGACTATGCCCTCCCAGAATGTAGGACACTCAAGAAAAATGTAGGACATGACAAAATAAAAGCTAAAAACACAGATATTGCTTCCGTGTGCTTAATTTAAACAATAACAAATTTAGAACATTACATTTAATTTATTACATATAATTTATGAATTACAAGAAAACTACATGCTGCCTGCTCACAAGAAAAAGGAGGACATGGAACTTTTTCCAGAGCACAAGGCTAAAATCCAGGACATGTTCTGGAAAAGGAGATGTCAGGAAAAGATATATCACCCTGCCATATGAGCAACAAGCTAATCTCAAACTAGATTGGGCTTGGACATCCATCAACGCTTGTGGAAGGGAGTTCCATAGATTAAGCATTTCCTGGATGAAGAAATATTTTATTTTGTCTGTTTTCTCTCAACACTCAATTTTTGTGGATAAACCGTAGTTCTGGTGTTGTGTGAGAGGGAAAAGAACATCCCTCTGTCTATCCCCTGCATACCTTTATATGTCTAACTTGCTCATATTGGAATCAATGAACTTTAAAATGGTGCAGCTTTGGTAGGATCACATCCACAAAATTGGATTTTGGTTGTTCCTCCTGCAAATTGCCTTACACTGTTTTTCAATGGTAGTACAAAAAGTTTATCATCCAGGCCTTTCCAGTGATGAATACAAAACACATAGTGATGGTGTCTGTCAAGGATATTATTAGCCAGTTGTGTGTGTGTGTGTGTGTGTGTGTGTGTGTGTGTGTGTGATATGCAACAATCAGATGGAATCTTTCATCAGATCGCTAATATGCAATGCAGCTTACTTTGCCAGAACTCATTCCTGAATGTTGTACGTAGTTCTTAACCAAGTCTAAACATCTGAGAGAGGTATGCC
This sequence comes from Cryptoblepharus egeriae, assembly GCA_030015325.1. Classification (NCBI taxonomy): domain Eukaryota; kingdom Metazoa; phylum Chordata; class Lepidosauria; order Squamata; family Scincidae; genus Cryptoblepharus; species Cryptoblepharus egeriae. Next base: position 221,170,036 of record JAREYC010000001.1, read on the forward strand.
TTTTCCTACATCAAAGGCAGCAGACTTAGGTTTACATTGCAAGAACGACTCCATTTAGCAGAGTCAGGGCTATAAAAATGTATGTAATGTGCTGCAGCCTAGAGGCCTGTCTATTGAGAAAATAAGGAAAAAGCTATTTTATTGCTCATTATCATTTAACAATAGCCCCAAAAAGGAAGTTATCCCAACTTCAGAGGGAAGGAAACCTTGTATAAAAAAGCCTTTTGCCATTCTTGAAGTAATATCATTGTGCTCTTGGGATAATTTAAGGAATAGAATAACCTACAGAACTAGAATGAAAAAATAGAGCTTCTATTTTTATTTTTTATTTTTTTTGCTCCCCTCCCCGTAATGCACCAGCTGGTGCGTAATTGAACTTGTCACTTCAGTTTACAAATCTTAGCAGTTTCTCATTCTGTAAGGGATCCTGTGTACACTTAGAGGTTGGCAATGAGAGGCCTCCCTACTGTGTCCAACCTATTGTAGAGTTATTTTTGACCCTTCCATTCTCAGACTTGTCATCCCCAAACCTCCACCAGTGACTGGACATTTTGAAAAATCTTTTTAAGAGGGCAAAAGAAGGAGAAAGGAGCTCCTTCTTTGTTGGCACCCCTTCAATGGTGACTGTGGCACATTACCAGAGCAAGTTAGCCTCCTCTTCTTGTGGCCTAGCCTTGCCTTGCCACAGATCCTCCTGTTCCAAGCATGGCAACTTTCCCTCCAAGGAGCTTCCTGCGGAGAATAAGCTGTTTCACTGGGTAGTTTTCAAATAGAAAAGTGCCCAGGGTTGAAATATTGGTTGCCATTTTCTGAGACGCTGCCATTTAGGATTCATTTTTGTTACATTTTTCTATATGATTTGGTTTCAGTATCATTGTGTGCTGCCTCTTGGCAGGAAAGGTGGGGTGTTAATGTTTCTAAATAAAGAAATGGCATGCATCCACCAAAGATATATTTAGTCAGGTAAAGTCCCAAGTAAACAAATGTGCCCCACTATCGCCGCTACCACCTAAGTAAAGAATGACATGATAGGAGACCATACGTTTTTCTCGTGGTTTAGTGGCACACACAGTTCTGTTTGCCAAAGTGCTTGACAGAGCAGTGGAAGGATTATTTTCCGTTCAGTGACTGCTGACATTGTGGCATCCTTTTCCTAAAGTTAAGCTTCTTAAAGAGCAGGAAAGTTTGACTGAGGTCCAAGCGCTATTTTCCTCAACCCTTGCCTGGCTTCACCTCAGATGTCCGAGCCATGCTTGTAAAATTGAAATAGCTTGAACTCTTCCTCTAGGGGGCTGAGCCTCTGTAATCTCTGAACCACTGAAGTTTTTTTTTTAGGAGGGGAGGGTGAGAAACACAAATAGGACACAGACACATCAGGTGTGTGCCGCCACACCATTTTCGCAACTAGAAGCAACCCTTCTTGTGAGGAGGACTAAGACAGAGTGCAGCAGGGGGCCATCTTGCTTCATTGAACTGAAACGGCCAGTCTTTGACTGCACATGCATTTGGACATATGCTTATGTTCCCCATAGCAATCCTTTCCCATCTTATGCTTTCTGTTGAAGATTGAGTGATGCCACAGCTCATTATATTTTCTACCACCTTACTCTCCTATTTCTTTCTCATCTCTGGGCAAATTCTACAATTCACACAGTAGCAAGAAACAAATGTTTCTGGACAGTTTTTGCTTGAAAGTAATCAGTTCTGTCCAACATGGCAGTAAAAAGGACTGAAACCTGTTCATACAGGGTTACCATATGTCCTCTTTTTCCAGGACTTGTCGTGGATTTTAGACTTGTGTACTGGGAAAAAAGCCTTTAATGTCCCCCTTTTTCTTGTGAGAAGGCAGCATGTAATCTTGTAATCAATAAACTATATGCAATAAATTACTGTATATGTAATGTTTAAAATGTAATAAGTAATTTAGTGATTAAATAAAGCACACAAAAGCAATATATATATATATGAGAGTTTTTAGTTTTTATTTTGTCATGTCCTACAGTTTCTTGGGTGTCCTATATTTTTGGGGGGTATGACATTTGCGGTTATGAGATATGGTCACCCTGAGTTGACTGGAAAACAGCCCACAAGGAGATTTAAATGTTCCCTCTTATCAAACATGTCAACAATCATCACAGAAATTGAAGCATTCAAGATCCAGCATAAGAATCCAGAAATATGATGAAAGAGGAGAGTCTGCCCCTTGCTATTCTGCAGACACCTATGTCTTGCCATGTTAATAGAGAAATAATCAAATCCTTCTGCATGAATCTTTCTTCAATGCCCCTTTGCGGCTATGTTATGCTCCCTCACATGCATTTGCTCACTCTCATGGCTTCTTGTAGAACATCTAAAGCATAGTCACACCATCCCTTTCTCAGCTGTGCACACATTTTAGATGCTTTACATCTGAAAACTGCATTCATTCTCCTCAGAGGATTTCCTCCCCAGGACTTTATACTTGGAGCCACAGAGGAAGAATGAAGATGTGAGATTTTCAGGCTTTCTCTCCAGGATTGCCCGGCTAAAAGTGAGCTGTAGAAGTGCCTTAAAGTCAGCTGTCAAGAAAGAAAATTTTTTAAAAAATTGAATCAGAGCATTGGTTATTACAGAGATTTATCTGACTTCCCCTCCGCATGACACATAGTTGGCAAGGTTTGGCCTATATAAAATGTTCTGGTACAAGCTATGGATTCATATGGTAGTGTAATCAGCCAAAATGTCAGCTGATTGGTTGATTGCCTCCAGCTTCAACGGTAACAACTCAAATTAGAATATGCAGTTAAGTGCAGGTTTTTTGGATCTCAATCACAACAGGCAGGAAGGGTCATTATCTCAGTGATGATGACTGCTTTTGTCTCTGAGGGGAAACAGGAGGAAAACATCTTTCCATCATTTGAGCTGGGTTTACACAGATGACCCTTGATCGAGTGTTGACAGGCCTTAAGAGAGCAAAATTTTCTTGGCTGATGCCATACGCCCCGCCTAAGTTATTTTAAAATGGAGCTGGAAATTCCCTTTCCAGAACACTTGCAAGCATGATTTTGCAGACCAAGAATTCCACTGAGCTACTTTCTGTACAATTCACATAACTAAGCTTAAAAATACATATTGAATTAAAAAAGCAACATATTGTGAAATGTGATGGTAGAGGAGATATCCTGGTAACTGGCTTGCTCTCAGATCTTGTTCTGTGTGATTGACTGCCCTGAAATATTTCAGCTACATTTCCAGACCAGACATGAGCTCCAAGAAAAACACAGCTGCCACTAAAAATGGTAACCCCATGTTGAGTGTTCCCCTCTACAATACGTAAAAAAATATATATTTGTGAACACAGTAAATGTGCATTCCGGCTCAGATTCACTTTCCTTTCACTTTCAAGGAGGCTATGTGCATTTTTTTGTTTGCTTTCTAGTTTGGGGCCATAACTTTTGATAAAATGGAGATATTTACTCTGGTTTTTATTGTTTTATACTGCAAAATATGAATCCAACAGCATATAGCATAAAGGGGTTATTCCTAACTAACATAATTTTAGTACCTCACCCGGTATGGGCTGCACCTCCCACAGCCCCTAGTGATGACCAGTGGAATCGAGAGGGTGGTGCATTTGGTGTAGGTGATGCACCGGAGAGGGTGATGTGCTGAAGAGGGGTGACATGCTGGAGGGGTTTGAAAACCCCTCTGGTGCATCCCCAAATCCTGGCATCCCACCCCCTGACCTCCTGAGCCCAGTGCAGAGCTGATTTGCCTGATTTGACTGGGAAAGCTGAGTGTCAGACATACATACTGGACTTCCTCAGCCCAGAGGGAAAGAGCCTTAAACTGTCCTACTTCACCATGCCTTAGAGCAGTGGTACTTGGCACCCCTTTTCAAACTGAAGAATCTGTCTGGGACCCCCTGCCAAATTTACTGGGATGCGATATCACTATGATGCAAGAACCCATTGTGTTCAATGAGACTTGCTCCCAGGAAAACTGTGGGAAAGCCCAGTGCCATATTCCCAGATGGTGGATCCCACCCTCTCATGACCTCCCTGACCTGAGGTTGTGACCCAACCCCCACTTTGAGTACCACCTCCTCCTTATGTTCTGTTACAAGGTAGTCCTCTGTGGGAAGTGAAGCAAGACCAACTATTCACTGTGCCAGGATAGGCAGAGCACAATACAGTGTCTATGATGCATGGCCAACGGAGTAATAGCCAATGGGATTTTTAAAAAATCTCACTAAACCCTTGGGGATCCCATCTACACTCACAGCTGTGAACATGTGAGGTAGGGACTATGACTGAATTTGCAGACAAAGCATTTATTTAGCAAGCAAAATAACAATCCCATAATGGGTATTTAGGTGGAGCAGAATTTCCTCCAGAAAGAGTTGCAAGATTTCATTGTCCATTTAGTTACCCAATCTGTGCAAGAATATTCACATAATTCACTGTAAAACTTGCTTTTAAAAAGTCCAGACAAGAGATGTAATATTTATGCCATCGATACACAAAGTACCTTTTCAAATGATACAAGTCAAATTCCTGTACAATATATAAGACATTGAGCACAATCCTAGCCATGTCTACTCAAAAGTAAGCCATGTCTACTCAAAAGTGTCAAATGGGACTTACTCCCTGGAAACTGTTTTTAGGATTGCAGCCTTCATGTAATATTCATGAGCTTCCCTTGACATCACGTGGAAATCCCCAAAATTCAAAGGGTAGTTCCTTTTAATCATTAGTTAGAAGTACATTTGGTGGCTCCTTCAGAGGCAAAATAATCAGTGACAACTGTAGCTAATCTACTCAGAACGCCTGCTTTTTTCTCATATGGGAGAGCTTAGAGCAGCCAGAGATTCTGAAAACTAGCATCCCATGAATGGGAACTCCTATACAATGAACCTAGTAAGATATGCACATTTTAACACCCGCTTAACACTGAGACAATGCTTTGGCCTTTGTTGCTTAATGCAGAGGAATGAGTCTAATGGTGGGAATTTCAGCCTCAAGAGTGGCATTCTTTCAGATGTGATGCCGCTTGCTTGACGGCCCAGAGCACGAAAATGAGAGATGGAAATTTTTCTTGTAAAGAGCCAACTATATGTGCGCACATGCGCAGGAGTATGCATGAGAGAACACACACACAAATTCCTCCTCTTATTTCCTAGCTAAAGGAAATGCTAAACCAAATAATCACACGGAAATATTAGAAAGGGGAAAGAGAATGTAATGCAGCAGGGTGGAGACTCTTCAACGGTTAGCTCAGCAAGAATTTGATCCAGCATGATCCTGAATTATTATCCCTATAATGCATTGTTCAGTGGATAAATACTACCATGACATAGACAGAGCTAAGGCTGAAACAAATCGTTGCCAAACTTCAGTCGTCCAAATCTTCCAATTTTGCCATTCAGTTTTTGAGAATGCATTTAAAACTGAATCATGTAATTAAAAAAAAACTGCATGTTTAAGACTGCCTGATGTCCCTCTTTCATTCCCATTTTAGAAGGCTACAAATGTGAAATGTCATAAACTATCAATTGTCTACTCTATTTCTGTGACCTTTTCAGGCTTATTACTGAATGCTATTAAGATTTTTTTTAAGGGAAGCAATTACATGCCAGCTGTCAAATACTACCCAGTATTAAATGCTGGATGTCAAACTTCACATATTAGCACATATGACTAGCTAAAAGAAAATGCAAAAAACTAGCAAATAGTGGTTTTCAAACTGTTTTCCAGGAAAACCTGGATTCCTTGATGAATACTAGGTATGTTTTCAAGTGTTGCTCAGAGCACTCAGAAAGCCCAAATCATTTGCTGTTGACAATATATCTTAGGGAAGGAAAAAAGGTATGTGACAGAGATTACTCAAATTCCCATTGGGTTCTACAGCCTGCTCAGTAGTGCCCAAACAGCAGTTCTGGAAGCTCACAGAAATGATTCAATGAGGGGTGTTTTCTAAGTAACAACAGACCTTTCCACCCATGGGGTGGAAAAAATGATTCCTATGAACCTGCCCCCTTCTCCACTTCCTTTTTTCCAATGATCGTCCAGCCAACTGTAATACAAGAACTTCCTTTGCCTCCTCCTGTCCCATTCAGCCAAAAAAAAATATCAGAACTTTGATCCTTTGTCCAATGATCCCTTTATTCTTCTTCTCTTCAGAGATGGGCAAGAGAACCCAGTTCCATCTCCCCCACCTATTCATTACCAAAGGAAAACATTAACTTTTCCCACCCTCCTTTTTGGAACTTTCCTGCTGCTCTCCAGTCTGAATGATGGCTCCACAAGGTTTTTCACACCACAAAATCCAACAAACACAAAGATTCGGTCTACATGTATGGAGATGAGTTCTAAGGTTTTTTGTTTTTGTTTTTTTTTTGAGTTTTCCATATACACAACTCATAAGTCAGTGAGTTAGCAAAAAAAAAAAAAACATATTTTCATAACTAAAGTCCAAGTCACCTGACTTGAGTTCCCATCCTCGGTTTACTATGGAAACCTCAAAGCTAGGTCAGGTGGCAGGGCTGCTGATGTTTATGCATTTACTAGCGAGGTTCCCAAAGACTCTATTTAGTTATATAAAGGGCTCCAAAGCCCCAAAAGTTTGAGATCCATTGCTCTATGTTGTTACATTTATAGTGAAGGGGTAGGAGGTGTACATCCCTAAAAAAAAGTATCTTTTACCTCCAGTGGTCAAGATGAGCTTTACACATTCACACCAACTTCTTCCTGCCAAGAGATGATTTTTTTCCATTTTATATTGCAGTTTCTTGTGGCACATTTCTGAAACAAGAATATTAAAAAGCATAAACTTTTATCAAGCATAACAGTGAGTTCCCACTGTTGCGTCCTTCCAATTAGGCTGGATTCATGGACGGCATTTTACTTTCAGATATTAATATACAACAATTGACCCAATGGCAAAGTGACGCCATTTCCTCTAAGAGGAAACTCGAGAGGAAGGAAGGTTATACACAAACAAACCTCCTTTTCAATAGCACAGAGTAGGTCATAATTGGGCCATTTCTCTCTCTCTCTCTCTCAGAGCATGGGTGAGGCAAGGGCAGTCTTCCTGCTCATATCATTTATCACAATCCTGTTTCGCCATAATTTAAATGTTTGTATGGCTTCCAGTTCATGTATATCTATTTTCTTCCTAGCATGCAGATGGATTCCATTTTCCTGTTGCTGTGGAACACAGCCACAATTGCAAACAGAGTTACATAAATGGCCATCTGTGCTTTGAAAACCGCTGATGCACATTATTGCTATGTGAGAATTTTAGCCCAGAGCAAAATCAAGCTATTAATATTTTTGACACATCCTTAAAATCAAGGCAAAAGGTAAACTGTGATACCCTTCCCCATCCCAACCCCCAGTATTTAAAGGAGAATGCTATAACACCAAGATGACAGAAGCACGTACTTCATGGGGCCATACCTTGAGCCAGCCCAAAATCTCCAAGCACCTGAGATCTTCTCTCCTTACCCAGTGATGTGCCAACCTCTGTTCCTCCCTTTTCCTGGACTGGAAACGAAAGAGGAAGTGGTGCAGAAGGAGAAGTATAAGTGCAACAAGCAAAGTAAGAGCAGCAGTGACATTCGAGCCCACTACTCTTCTGCACAAATGTGAAGACCTTTACTGGTTCATCCTGTTCTTTTCTGATCCTTCCTAGTAGGAGGAGGAGCAGTGGATGTGAATGGTTAAACTTAGGTGGGCACCTCTTGCCAAAATCCTGCCTGAGGTGCCCACCTCAACTAGCCTCATGAATGGGCCAACCCTGGCCATACAGTACAACTAGTTCACATGCGGAAGGTTCTGGGGTCAAAGTTTTATTGGTAATCATAGGCAGAAGGGTTAGAAAATATTGTACCTCTGCCTTAGATATTAAAGAGTTACTGTCAGATAGAACAGATAGCACTAAGCTACATGAATCAATGGTTTAATTCAGAAGATCAGATATTGCAGGTGATTTTTGCAGTACCTGGACCTGTCTTTGAAAATGGTTTGAAATCACCATCACTATTGAAAAGCACTTAAATTCTTTCAGATTTGGCTTAACAGATTTATATTTCACCTATTTGGAATCAGCTTCACTGGCTGTTGATTTGTTCATAGTACAGGACTTGATCTTTAAGGACCCAGGTGGCTTAGGTTCTGTTCATTTTGGAGAAATGTTCACACAAAGAAATGTTGATTTTTAAAATTCTTTGAAATAACATGTAAAAATCTATACTTTCTATTGCCACATTTATACTTTATAAAATCTATACTTTCTATTGAGGAATCTGCAGCAGCAACATAACACTGCAGGTTAAATTCAGAAATGAGAAACAGCGAAGCAAGGCAGACAACATACGAAAGAAGCCATTGTTCTGTCTGGTTGAGTCTCAAGAAAATGGGCAGGAGAAATTTAATTTCAGTCTCCTAAATAAATAAAATTGAATTTAGTTCCTATATCTTTTTAAAATCTAGGTGATTTTCCACTCAGAAATGTAAAAGGCTTAATGCTTTCTAGCCTTAGGAAAGGAATGTGGCTTTTTATCCATGCTACCTAAACATTCAGCAGTTTCATTCACATACATGCCTCTCTTTTTACAAACTCTTCCCAATTTTGTGGCATTTGCTCTTTGTTGCATTAAGCAGACCTTCTGTTTGCCTTCTCTGGGTGGAAGACTCAGATTTCATCCCTCTAGCTAAGTCGTCCCATTTACAAATATTTAAAATATGACTTATGTCAACTCCTGGGAGGCCAAGCAGGTTGTGTACATACATACAAACCTCTAACTCAGTGTTTTTCAGCCAGAACAGCTATTTTGAGGTTAAATCAAGTTGAGTCAATCAGCAGTTCAATAAAAATGATGGAGCCCAAAAGACACATTCAATTCAGCTATCTCAGCTTCAGTATAAATATTTTGCCACTTTAGAAGAATTCAGAGGATATAATCCTTCACTCCAGCCATCCATTAACCCAACACAAAGCAGCTGGTAAAAACGGCAATCTCTTCAGAGACCCATTACCTTTTATTCCTTTTGCCCCTAAAGCAAGATGGCAGTTTTGTCTGGAAAGGCACTCGGAGAGAGCATCTGAAACTGGTTAGGAGCTGAGACATTTTGGTTGCTGAGGCAGCAGAAACATGACCCTGGAAATGCTCCTTCAGGAGATCTGTGGTGCATTAATTAACTCATCCACACAATATGGCTTATATCAATGTGAGGTACCTTTAATATTCTGGTTCTGCACTTAATATTGAGGGTGCTGGCATCGAGACATGAGTCAGATGTAGGTTCATAAGGCTACACAAAGGAATCTGTATTGTGGAACGGAAGCTTGAATGAAGGACTGATGTGAAATGGAAGAAGCTCAAAATGTGAGTACATAACATTCCCAACTCAAAAGGTATGCCAATGGTATTTCCAGTTCTCCTGAAGAATGCTGGACATTCAGCACAATCTTAACCATGTCTACTCAAAAGTATGCCCCGTTGTGTTCAGTGGGTCTGACTCCCAGGAAAGTGTCTTTAGGATTGCAGCCACCGTATAAAAAGGCATCTTGTTTGAACCAAATAAATTTAAATGCGTTGCATTTACAGAGGGAAAGATCATGTTCCCCACTATGTTTAAGTTTAGGTTGCTTATGAGTATAAGGGATGAAGGAAGAGGGAAGAATACCACAAAGGATACAGAGAAACAGAGATATAAAAAAGGTAGATCCTTTTTTATGAACCATCAATGCCTTTTTTCCAGCATCAAGACTGATCACTTGAAGGAAGAGGAACATGTGACACATTAAAGCACATTTTAGATGGATTCAATGTGATTTGAAGTCAGACCAAAGGCATACATAGTTCCTGGTGCTGGTCTGTGATATGAAATGAATAATGTCCACATTAGTCCACTTTGAGATGGGCCACTGCAGGAATGCCTATGATCCTGTGATTTGGACAAGAATTGAGGCACAAACTCAGACTCTGATATGTCTGTCATTCTGCTAAGAAGTTCCCATCTAGCCTGCAAATTATCAGAGAGTACAGTATTTGCTCAAAACTAATACATACCTTTTCCAGCAGAATTTAGCCTCAAAAGCAGGGTGCACATTAGAGTCAGTGTTGCCTTAAAGTAAATACTATATTTCATGAGGCCACCTCACCAGTAGCTCCAGAGGTGAGCAATGCTCAGAGAGATGCTCCAGCAAAACCCCTTCATTCCTTTGCATTCCTTGGAATACAAACCCATGTGCTTTGATTCCCACTTCATCCCTCCTTGCAAAAGCAGCAATAGCTGCAAAAAATGAAATTTGGCACCTGCTTTGTAGCTGTGCATTATAATTGCCAATATTTTAATCTCAAGCCATTTAAAATCAGGGTGCACATTAGATTTGATGATGCATTATACTGGAATAAATACAGGTATATAAGATATATAAGTTTGTGAACCATTAGAAATCATAATTCAAAACTCCAAACACTGCATTTGGGAGGACTTTGACCTTCTGGCTCTGAAAATGTTTGCCCATCCATGGCCCCTTCTCATGTACGTTTTCTGAATAAAAGTTGCATGCTTTAGCAGCCCCAGCTCCAAAGGTCGGTGGAAGTCTTTCCACCCCACTGAAAAAAATTAAGCAATGAAGGCAGTGGTGGGATTCAAATAAATTAACAGGTTCTATGTCCTAATAACATAAATTAACAACAGGTTCTATGTCCCATTAGTAACCGATTCTCAGAACCAGGCATTCATTAGCAAATGGTTCTATAGAACCTGTGAGAAAATAAAGGGCAATCCCACCCTGATACAGCATAGTTCTGACTGGTTAGAAGGGGATGTTGAAATAGGCATTACAAGGACAAGGGTAGATTTCAACACTGGGACTGGGCTTTCATGTTTTGTGGCTATTCCCTCTTCTTGGTAACATGGAGATATGCTCGCATTTGCCCTACATTACATAATATATTACAACATAAGAGATGTCAATAGAATTAAGGGGTGACTAAAATAGTAGTTGAAGATCCCTCTTCCTCCCACATAGAATGGCCCCTTTACTGCTGATCCACAGTTTCAACTTTTTTTCAGTGTAATCTTGTGCATTCTCATTAACCCAAAGAATGCTTGTGGGATGGCAAAACCATTGTTTATACGATTAGTCATCCTTGGGCTCGTGTAAATTGTAAACACATCATTTTGCAAATCTTAAGATAAGCCTCATTTGTTTTCCTATGGTTGTTGATTGCAGTCTATCTCCAAACCAAGATAAATTTGTTACTCGGATCAAAATTATCTGAAAAATCCCTGCAGCACCCAAAACATGAACCAAAACCCCCAGACTCTGGCGCTTATTTTAAGGGCATGGACTGGTTGTTGTAGAGAAACAGCATTCTTGGGGGAAAAAACCTGCAGCTTTATAATAAAGTTGAGTTATGACAAGTTCTGGGACCAAAGCCAAATTTAGACCAAATCTAAAGTTTTTACAGGGGTGAACAGGGTTTTACTAGCTAGTCTAAATCTCCTACAGAATGCCTGCTTTTTGTATGTAAACATTCATGAAAACAAATGGTGGTGGTTCCAATAAAATATCTAACTTCTGCCCACCCTTTTTATTAGAGACAAGTCAAGGAAAGAAAACTGTATTTTAATAAATGAACAGAGTGAGAAAAAATGCGAATAAAAATAAACCATGTCAGGTCTCTCTCAAAAAATTCCAGGCTACCCACTTAGACCTTCTCATTGTTTTGATAACCTGATATTAATTTCTACATGAAAAGTAGAGGCCCCTTGCCACGCGAAAATATTTCCACATGTTCGTCTTGAACTTGGTGCACTTTGGATAAAAGAGAAACCCCATGCTAAACAAGCTGATCAACAAAACGTGTTCTTCTTAATTATCTACTAACCACGCTCAGCTCAGACATAGCTGTAGAGCTCCAACGGGATGACTGTTAAGCTCTAGGGAAACTATAGTCCCCCAAACTAAAGGAGAGCACAGCGCAGCAGAACTGTCAAATGGTGAGAGCAGCCCCTAAACTGTATGATTGACAGCTGTCTTGTCCTAAGATAGGTTGCCTTTTAGCAGCAAAGATAGTTCTTGAATAAGGACATAAGAAGAGCCCTGCCCAGAGTCATATACCCTACAATCCAGAGTAACTACGGGAGCATGTAAGAGATATTACGTGCACCCATAGTTATGACATCAACTAGTGAAAACCTATGGGAAATTCATATTGCAATCCAGAGTAACTTGTTCTTACACTGGAGCAAGGACTTCCCGTAGTTACTCTGGATTGCACCCGTAGTCCAACTTTCTGTGTCTTACAGCAGCACACCAGATGCTTCAGAGAACACACAAGACCACAAAATACTTGCAGCTCACTGCCATTTGCCTGAATTTGTCTTTCAACTTTTCCTCACACCTCTCAACAAAGACACCCACCAAGTAATGGGCTAGATTGTCAAGATTTCTCTGACAGTAGGAGTTGGAGGACTAGTGGAGACGAGTACTCAGATGGAGATGTGCACCTTTCCACAGTATGCTGCCTGAGGTGGCTGTCTGAGCTGGGCCAGCCATGAGGATCAAGTAGGGGGGGATAGCAAAGATTCTGCCTGAGATCCTAGAAATAGCCAAGACCAATGGTATGAATCAGGGTAAGGCAGCTTCACAGGACATGAGTTCGTACACCATTTGGATTTTTCATCAGTGAAAGCTTTTTCACTGGAGCTTTTTCATTAGTGAAAGGGTCCTGGATTACCTCGAATTGCATCCAATTTAATATTCTAAAAAATTGTACATATTGTAGAAAGAAAACAATTCCATTCCAGTTCTGTATTTTCTCTTTTCACCCTCGTAAAAATGCACTCTAATTCATTTTCAGGATCAAGTTTTATTGGCGCACTGGACTGTAGGATCCAAAGCAGCCTTGATGGAATCCACACAGTTCTGCCAGACTTTTAGGCTTTGCTCCTCCAGCTGGCAGCAACATCGATTCTATATCAGACCAATTACAGCACAAGGGCAGAGTTCAGTATTCTCAGGCTGTCCATGGATTGTGGCTACTGTCGCTGGGCCAGATATTTACTGCTGGATGCTGTTTAAGGCTGGGCTTGGTGGCAGGACATGTAGCAAGGAACACACACACTGTCATTGGTGGATTCCTCGTCTCCATGTGTCTATGGTCATCTAGGCTGTCATTCACCAATGCACAATGCTGCTGATTTTTGCCTATGTGGATCAAGCCATAAGTTTGGTATGAATGGCAATATACAGCGAACCTTGGTTTACAAGTACATTGGATTGCGTTTTGGAAGACGAGCATAGATTTCAAAGAAATCATTGCTCAGTTTGTGAGCAATGTGTTGCAAAATGAGCAAGACATTGGGACCCCTATGTCAGTGTGGAAACCTCAGTGGGGAAACCTTCCTGACTCTAAGCGCTGAAGTTATCCTCAGTGCTTGGAGTGAGTGAGGAATTCCCCTGCGCAGAACAAATCATCTGAATTTCCATTATTACTTATGGGAAAACTCACTTTGGTATAAGAGTATTTTGGATTATGAGCTTGTTTCCAAAATGGATTATACTCATAAACCAAGCTACAACTGTAACTCATGCTATCCTGTGTATGCATTCCTGGGAGTAAGTCCCACTGAACCTAGTTAGGCTTACTTCTGAGTAAGCTTGCATATTCTTTGACTCTTATTTTCCACCTAGAAAGTCCAGGAGAAGGGCTGGTTTGTGGTTTAAGGGCATCGCTATACATTTTCACTGCAGGCCTGACCCCTGTCTGGGTGTTCACTCTCCTATGAATGGGCTGCCCAGGAACATGGATTCTAGTCCCACTTTCATCAAAGATGTGCACTAAGCCCCATTTCACCCGCCCCAACAATAAACAATGAGGAGAGTTTTTCTCCAGGTTTTTAAGGACTGCAGACACAAAAAAGAAACTTGCTGCCTGCTTATTCCCAAGAAAGCTCATCTTACACTTGCTTTACTCCTCTGGTGTAAGAGGGTGGAGTGGCTGTGGTACTTTTCATGGAATACAATAGGGTGGTTCTGCCTCACCTGCCACCCCTACACTGCTTGCCTCTCTCACACACTCACTATTCTGGGTAGCTGGACAGTCTGTTCTGTGAAGACCCTCACACACCTGCTCACCAGAGGACATACTAAACACCTAAAAGGGCTCCACTTGGTTGATACAGTTCAAGCTTCAATTGCTAGAAAGGCTAAATTCGCATAATCCTGAATAACATATAGGACACAATAATGGACATGGTTGTTGAGTCACAGAGGCAGTTTGGGGCAAAGCAATTTTTTAAAAAAATTTCTCTATTCCTGTCCTCCTTCAGCCTGTTTTAGGGAATAAAGTTATTTGGCGGGGTTCTTAACCCTTAGGTGACCAACCAGGTCCATTGGACCCACATTTATAATTTATGCAAATTAGGCTATTTTTAGATGATCATTTAATTAACAAACTCAGTTGAGATTCAGATTTAGTATCAGCTGGAAAAGGGAATCATGGAGAACTCCAGAAAATGAAGAACAGGCAGGTAGTTGAGAAGGTATCCCACAGTGGTCCAGTTCATCACCATTACTAGCCTCCATAATTTTGAGTACAATTCTAAACATGTCTACTCAATCCTGTCTATCCAGTCATGTCTAGATTAATCCTAATCCTAATCATGTCTACTCAAAAGTAAGCACCATTGTGTTTATTGGGTCTTTCCCCTCAGTGAGTAAGTGCCTTACCCACTTCCAGGAAAGTGTCTTCAGGATTGCAGCCAATCTGAAATGTGGTAGCTACTAGTATTGAAAATGGTGCTGAGGGTTCAGGGGTCAATCTTACTGATGTATCCTCAGAAGCATGTGGGATATCTGCTAGTCTGGTTAGCAGACTAGTACACAACACTTTGGGCCAGATCCAGATAGCTTTGTTTAGGCTTACCAGTCCCCAGTTGGCAGTTCCTGCCAAAAATCATAGTAAAGTATTTTAGTCATGACTTACCCATGTCTCTCTGCATCATGTCTTTTGCAAATCTGAGCAAAAGAGTAGAAGTGATCTGTACTTTCTAGGAAGGAGGGGGGAAAGCACAGTGAAGAAGAATATATCCTTTCTTTCCTCTCATTTTCTTCTCCGGGAATTCACTGGGCAGTACATAACATAACAAAAGTGCATTTATTATGAAAGCATTCGATGAGAGGAAATAAGATGGTATCTCTCTACATCTTGAGGATCAGAGACATATACTGTTACCACCAAAAGCCCTGGATGGCAGTCAAAAACCTACTCATCCCTCTCAAGAATACTGAAATGCAGCTCTCTCTGCCAGAAAGCAACAGTGATCAAAAGACGTAAACAATGAGTCCTTTTCTGCTAATTAAAATTTCAATATTTCCCTAAGTAGTTTCATTAAACACAATAAGTTGTACTATTTAAATGAGATTTTAATCATAGTCATCCACAAAACTTTTAAAAATGATTCAAATTTAGGGCTACTTTTTAATGTAGGCATTGTGTTCAGTTTTCTCTACTTCCAGATTTTTTAGAAAATAAACTTGTGATGACAAACTTGTGCTGTCTTCTTCTTTAAAATTTAATGTTGAAACAATTTAATATCAATATATATCTGTGGCTCAGTTTAAAAAGGAGAATTTGTAGCGAAAGTAACTGAAATATTTTCATTTGTTCAAAGCAAGTCTGAAATTCAGCAAGTGGATTATTTGAGTGGTGAGTTATCAGAAGAATAGCATAATGTGTCCAACAAAAATAGGAGATTAGTATTATTCCAGGACATTCCAGGCCCATTGAAAATAATGACCCTTACTTATTTTCAAACTTACTTTCTTACTGACAGTGCAATCCTAAGAACATCTACTCAGAAGTCAGTCCTAACCATGTTTACTCAGAAATAAGTCCCATTGTGTTCAATGGTTCTTACTCCCAGGAAAGTGTCTTTAGGATTGCAGCCTTACTTACTTACTTACTTAGTCAGTCCAGTTTCTAGTGATGGGAGAATTTAGCCACTTGTGAAGTTTTCCAGTGTTGCCTGTGGTACACCCAACTGCTGAGAATGACAGGAGGCACCTCCCATGTACGCCTTTTTTGTCCTCACAACAACCCTTTGTGGGAAGTAATTGTTCTACAGGCAGCTTGTAGAACTTTTCCAGATGGCATCCTTGTGGTCATCATCACCATCATGGTCATCATCACCAGTGGTGGGATTCAAATAAATTAACAACAGGTTCTATGTCCCATTAGCAACAGGTTCTCAGAACCAAGTGCTCATTAGCAAAGGGTTCTATAGAACCTGTGAGAACCCTCTGAAGCCCATCACTGATCATCACTTCTGGCATGAGGGAATGCCTTTCAAGTTTCCAGCAGTTTTTCAAGTCAGCCAAGCTGTAAACAGTGACACCTGTTGTCTATTGGTTGTCTCATGACAGCTTTCATGTATTCCATCCAAGAGTTATCCAGCTCTTTCCCTGCTTAGTTTTCTTTGGCAGTCCTTCATTCAAACCCCTGACCACACCTGCTAATAAATAAATAAATAAACAAACAAACAAACAAACAAATAATACTTACGTACTTACTTACTTATTTGGAAGCTTTACAGACCACCTTTCCCATGCCAAAGCAAATGCCCAAAGCAAGTAACAAAATCTTATTTAAAAAGTACAAGTATAATAATGGCTGCAATTCTAACCTCCACATAGGCCAGACTAAGCCCTGGCATATGTCCTATGCTGTCCTGGGGAGGTCACAAAAATGCTATAAGACACTTTTGTGTCCCTCCTGGGTGAGGGGATTAGGCCAATGTACAGGCATATGCCAACCTCCCCACACCACCATGGAAAGATAGGCCAGGTGAGTTAGGACAGCCTAAATTTCTTAGGATTTTGTTCAATAAGTATAAACAAGTATAACAAGAAAAAGAAAACATCAAAATAAAGCACTAAACTGCATTATAAAGTGGGAATGTATCCAGAACAGGGTAAAAAACTATTAATTAATAGACACAGAATTAATTAAGACACAGGAGGGAGTCAAGTTGCACTGGCATTATTGGAAAGCAAGTGGGGCAATTATTCATTTAGCAGTCAAACAACAGGTGAAACAGGTGTGTTATCAGATCTCATAGAAAAGCCGTAAAAGCCGTATTTCTTGGGAAGGGATTCAAATTTTGTGGCAGAGAATTTGAATGCTGTGGTGGCACCACCGAGAAGTCCTATCCCTGAGTTGCATAGGAGAAAAAGTTCAGTTCTTCACTTGTGTCCATCAAAACATAGAATGCTATACCTAACAGTGACAACATCCTTAGCATTTAAAAAGCATATCTGGAGTGTCAAAGTGATATGTGTACATGTTTTTTTTTCTTTATGAAACTCATTCATAGTGCAATCCTAACCCCTGGTTAGGCTGGAACAAATCCCGTGCTGTTGTGGGAGTGTCACAATGAAAGTGCACATCTGCACCACTCTGGGGGGTTAGGCTGTTGCACAGACATGTGAAGGCCTCCTCACATCCCTGGTCCTTTAGATCACAACTCTCCTACCAGTGTAATAGACCAATGCATTGTTCCCATAATTGACCTCCTCCCATTCACTGCCTACAACTGGAGCATGGGCCAAACTCATGTTAGGCTCTAAGTGGGAGGCCATCGGCACATCTGTGGCAGCAAATTCCAGAAAGTCATTATGCTGTGGTGTTTGCAATCCATGGAACTCTCTCCCAACAGAGGTTTCCTTCAGGCTGACATGACATAGAAGCAAGATATGGGGGTCTCATCAATCCTCACAATTCCCAGCAAGTTTATGGAGATCTTGATAAGTTTTGGATAACACAGGCAGTATTTACAATTACATCTCAGTTCTACCTAACCTTCCCCTTGCTGATGCAACAACACAGGTACAAGATATACAACATCCTGTGGTATTAGAATAGATGGAAAATCTCAAGGTTATCTCCTCACTGAGGGTTAGCCCCACCTGGACAATGGGTCAACTTGGACCTATGCTACTGAAATTGCTTGTGCAAGATCCCATTGACCTGTGTTGCTGGATCAGGCTCAGAAAGTGAATATGGATGTTGAAAGTGCACACCAGCACCCCCAATCCCACTCCCTGGGCCTGATCAGCACACACTCTGGCCTGTTGTCTCCACCATTAAACCTTCCCCATCCCCATTACTACATCCAGCAAGCATCACACATTGGCACCAGAAAGGCTCTGGTTTTCCTCCTGACACTGCACACAGGTGTAGAATTCCAAAGTGCATGAGGGCAATTTTGCGACAGCAAGCAATGGCAAAGCACATACTCTGCCAGTGATGAAGGGGGGGTGGGATTAAGCCATTAGTTAATGAATACTCAATAAAGATCATATTCTTGAAAATATTACTTGTGTTTGCAGCATGCTTATGTAAAATGCACCATAGACTGCATCTATTATTTAGATGTGACACCTCAAACCCCTCTGATAACATCATCAATTTAATTTGTCTAGGATGAAAGTCTAGGAGTTTTAGCGTTGATCATATTACTAAACACTGCTGTTGCAGAAGGAACATAGTACAATTGTTTTCCTTTTCCACCATATCAAAATCTCTGTGCCACTGTACTCCTAGAAATATGGTGAATTTTGAAATATGAGATTTTGAAATAATTTCCAAAACAAGACTTTAAAGTGTTCTCTTTTTTAAAAAAAATTCAGGATTTAAAAAAATTCTGCTTTTGCATCTTCTTCCTTATTTTCCCTGCAGAACACAATTATCAGCAAATTCAGCTGAGAAGTTGAATAATTCCCCATTTTTAAAAGAAAAAAACCCAAAGCCCAAAGCCCCTTTTCTTTTCAAACAGCATGTTCTGAGCTACTTTCCTTTTCAGCATCCCATCTCCTGCAAGCGAATGTCCCTCTGGTTCTAAATGAGAGCGACAAAATCCTATTGAAGTCCCTCATGCCTTTGTGACGTCAGCGGTAACTGGCTGGCGAGGGCCACATTTGCTATCCAAAGTCAATAAAAGAGAGGCAAAAGGAAAGCTTTAATGTTCTTCAAGAGAATGCTTTTCAGGCAGACTCCAGTGGTGTTGGCAATAATTCCCCCTCAGCAACAAAGTTAAACTTACATCTGTTTTTGAACTGAATGGCTGGTGTCCTTCAGAACTTGGCTAAGCTGGGCTAATATTCTACTATGCTTCATTTACCTTCATTCTCAGAGTTTTCACCCTTTTAAAAAAAATCTTCCTTAAATTTTAAACCATTGGCTCTGTAGTTTGAGAATTCTTTATCCTGACAAAAGTGTCCTCAGATATCCTTTCTATTCAGGCTCCCCTCTTTGTTATTCATATGGTAACTCCATCAAGTATCCTCCATTTTAACAAAGTTATTTTAATCCTCCAGGATTTTTCCACTTTTCACTATGATTTTTCAGGCTGAATTCCTTTCTTGTGTATGAAGATGACGAGGATGAGGATGAAGAAGAAGATGGTGGTGGTGGTGGTGATGATGATGAGGATAAGTGTTCATGAAAAAGGAAAAGAAGCTTTTTTTAGTTTGCTTATGCATTGATGACAAAACAACACTGGTAGTTATTTTTTATTTACATTTAATTTAATTCAATTTTTCCTTTTCTTAATTTACCAAATTAAGTTTACCAAATACCAAGCATGCCCCTGAATCCACCAGGCAGTTCCATTCTGGAATATCCTGCATATATAAGGGACAAACTCATCCTCTGGAGGCAAAGGGGGCTGTGATTAGGCCAGAGAGAATGTAAGAGACATTACGTGGACCTGTAGTTACTGCACCAACTAGTGAAAACCTTTGGGAAATTCATATTGCAATCCAGAGTAAACTGTTCTTACACCAGAGCAAGGACTCCCCATACTTACTCTGGGTTTCGCCCAATGTGTGTTTATTTAGATTATTGTGATCATTATCTGCTTTGCAGTGCAGATCTCACTGCTTTCCAGGTCTGGACTAAATCGCACAGCTTTCCCGGACTAAATTTTGTAATACTAACAACATTCATATGTTAAGAATGTAGTGCATTGTGACATCAACAATAAACATATTATGGATGTTGAAATGGGAAACTAAGAAATACGAGTATGCATGTTCTAATAAATTGTTCAGAAATGTGCAAACCCACTTTATATTCATGAATATAATATGGTATGAATCATAAACCCACTTTATATTTACATTAATTTATAATATACATTACAGTGGTACCTTGCTTAACAAGCGTTTCACATAATAAGCAAAAATTTCCAAGAAATCTTGCTTCACATAACAAGTTCCACTTCACTTAAAGAGCCCTGACACTCTGCCTGGAGGCTCTTTAAAAGGGCTTCTGGCCAGCGCTGCTGCCTCTATCTGCCCCCAACTTGGGCGCAGTTGCCTCGGGGTGACACAGGCAGCTGCCCCTAACTGCCCCCAAGTGCCCCCACCGACCACCTTGAACCTCTGGCAGCAGCCCAGGTAAGCCTCACAGGAAATTGTCTTTGATTGCAGCCTCTTAACCATGTCTACCCAGAAGTAAGCCCCATTGTGTTAAATGGAGCTTACTCCCAGGAAAGTGTCTTTAGGATTGCAGCCTAAGTAGACTTCATAGGATCATGCACATTGAATGCATGTTTTGAATTCAATTCTAGTGTTTTGTCATCATTTTTACATAGTTAATATTTTTATATGAATATTTTAGGTTTATATGAATATTTTAGGGGTTGTGGAACCAATCATCTGAGTTTCCATTATCTCCTATGGGATAATCTCCTCCACTTAAAGAGTGTTTCACTTAAAGAGAATCTCTCCGGAACGAATTAAGCTCTTTATGTGAGGCACCACTATATTTCATTTCAGCCTTTGTATCCCATCTCCAGCTCACAGAATTCTCATAGTAGTTTGTAATGAAACGTAAACTTGATTACAAACAATTAAAAAAACTATAGTAATAAGTATAAAATAAATCAAAAATAATGAGTCAATGAAGATCTTTTCCGTTTTACAAGGATAAAAAAGAGGACATATGGTCACCCTGCCTTTAATGTCAAGACCAGATTATCTGAAGAACTAGAAGTACATTTATAAAGTCTTTTGGAAGCCCAGGGAGGCCACACACAGTCTTTCTGGCCTTCAGAACAACCTCCTGAGGATTAGAAAGCCTTAGACCTGCCAACTTAATCATTCATGGATTTTGGTAACTGGGTGGTGGGGTGTCTTGGAACAAATCTCTCATGGATATCAAGGACTCCGTATGCATGGCAGGTAGACAGACAGTAGTTGCTATTGGTGGAGCAGAACTAGGTAGACTGAGGTTCAGGTACTAGCCAAGAACCTCACTGAGGGCACAATCCTAACTAATTTAGGTAAGCACAACTCATCTATCTCCCTGTTCCCGCAGTGGCATGGGGAGGCTGGCACATGTTTGTGCCATTATGGGACTTGTGCCAAGACTTATGCTGGCCTAACCAGCAGTTAGAATTGCACTGTGAGTGACTTTGGATTAGCCATCAGTCTTGGCTGGAAAGGGGTTCCTTTTCAACCAAATGACCTCACAAGAAGCATAACATTTTGCTCATCCTTGTTCACCTCCAGCCAAGAATTTCCTGAAGTTTCAAGAAACATAACAAAAGGAAGGTGTCATGAAAAGGGCTCTGGCTCTATTTCATTACTACCTGACGGCATATCCTGACTCAGCTCAGATACATTAAATTAATGACTGTTGTGGAAATCAACCTGAAAGTTCTCCTTGGGTTTTGTTTATCGTAGAAGAGTGGATCTAAGACTTGGGGGCAGGGCAGGAGGGAGGGGTGCGTGTGGAAAGGCAAACAGAATGTGATTGTACGTGAAAGCAGCCCCATGCTGATGTGATAATAAATTCAAATTTCTCATTTCTGTAGAAAGTTGACCACAGGCACTTCATCAATCAGTATTTTGATTTGTAATGTGTTCCATATGGCCCTCAGTCATTACTTAATGGGGAACATCCCATCTGCAAACATCTGACTCCAAGCTCTGAATCGAGAGAGTGCTCATGTTTCAACCACGTTTTCCCAGAAACTGAACACTCAGCAGCATATTCATTTTTTCTGACAACCACCACTAATGAGAAACAGCCCCGTGCCTCACCAAGACGGTTATGGCCACAAATATTTCATATTAACAGGGACAAAATCCCAGGCTTCATTGAAATGATGAATATGCCTATCACTGCCATGCCGGAACATCCTCAAAACATCCTTTCCTGTTTGCAATAAGGTGTGTGTGTATCTTATTTGATGAATCTACTGTTATTTGTATGGTATGTATCTCTATCCATTTTCCCTCTGAGATTAGGCAGGGTGATGACGTGATAACAGTAACTATCATGACATAATTCGATATAGTGCTGCATGACAATAGTGCTGACCAGGGCCCAACCCTGAAACTTCAACTGGAATGCCAAGAGTGTACATAAACAGATGCAGTGTCAGCACACTTGGCAAATGCCCAGATCTCAGATGAGTCCTTTGCCAACATCAGTACCATAAAAATATATTTACACTAAGGAGTCCCTGCAGGAAGTCTTCTAGTTTTAAATAACTGTAAGGATAGGTGTTCACTTCTGTTTCTAAGACTGAGAACCAGCATTGTCTGTTGACATCTCATGTAGTCATGTGGCTAGCATGATTTTAATTTTGCAGGCAGAGAACACTATTATCTTCCCACATATTTTAAGCACAATACTATTTTCTACTTGCATTTGCATGGTTGGTGCAAATACTTTCATACTTATAGGTTGGTAGGAGCTGGTACGAGTATCATAGAATCACGGGAATAACATGAAGTAAGAATATGGGAGTAAGTACCAGTAATCACAGAGTAATAGAAGCTTACTCTGTCATGCAGCACTTGGGTCTTGAATTCCCGACAAGTCAAATTCCCAAGAATTGCTCAGTGTCTTAACAACTGAGCCACCATATACCTAGCAGCACTAAGAGGGTATCAAAATGCTTGGTGGCTGTAGATTCTCAACATTGAGAGGAGCACTGCTCACTGTTCAGTATGTCTACAGAACATTTCCTCCTCCATGTGGGGTGGGGGACAATGGTGTTAGAGAGCCCCAACAGGAGCACTTTGTCATGGGTTTCTCAAAAACTTTTGGTCTACTCTGTATGTATCATAATATCCAAGAGGATCTCTAAGAGTGTACAGAATGCATTTATCTCAGTATTGTGTAATTACACGTCTGGTCAAGGAACAGGGATTCTAGATCAGCGTTTATCATGTTTGTCCTTTGCTGTTTCACTTCACAGGGACAACCTATTCAAAGTACCACCGGACGTAACTGGGGATGAGCTACCAGTTACTTCTAGGTTGGGAGCTCAGATGCAGCACAATCCTAACACCTGGTCCCAGAGTGGCAAGAAAGGCCCATAAAGCATTTTCTTGCCTCTCTGAGGGAAGATCCACTGATGTATGTTAGCCTCCTCAAGCTGATGCGGGCCCATACAAAAGGTGAATGCGCATCAGCCAAGCTTGGCCAACAGAGGGGTTGGGGTTATGTGGGGAGGAAGTGGGAGGGAGGATTTCTGGGGCAAAAGGAAGATGGGCAGAGGGCATTTCTGGGGAGCAAAAGGGCAGGAAATGGGAGGCAGGGCCTGGATCCAGCACTTATTCCTGATCCTAACCCATTCCAAGGTACTAGAAATCGGAACAGGTACAGGTACTGGGACAGTACCAATATATCAGATTTGTGCTGCTGATTGAGGTGGTGCAGATCTGAATATTCTCACTGGGAGTGTAATGGGTCTCCTCAAGGTAAGGGGAAAGTTTCCTCTTGCCTCAGATTGAGCCACTAGCTGCTGGAAGCTTGTGCTGGATACAGTGTTTCCATGCTGCCCTGCTTGTTCTAGTGCAAGTTAGGATTGTACCTTAAAAGGCTTAGGGTGGACAGGAGGGGTGTTGTGAATATGGAAAAGCATGCCTTGGAGACTCCTACCACTATTCTGTTGTGTTCCTCTGTTGGGCAGCAAGTATCCAGGGAGTTTTGCAAGTAACACCAGTCACCACTTCAAGTACCACTCATGGTATACATACCACTGGTTGACAAACACTGTTCTAAATAAAGGAATATAAATTCTAGGATCTAGCAAACCTTTTTGCTAAATATTAAGCATTAGGTAATGTGTTACATGAGATATTCTCAGACACAAGAATGTGTTTGCAGATGAAACCCATGTGTATGATTTGCACATTACTATGCAGTCATGTAGGAAGTACATATGTCTTCTCCCCAGGAGTGCTCTGCATATATATCTACATACAGCTTCCTGTATTTTTAATTGTACTCCACTTTTCTTTCAAAATTAGCATTTGAAGTCACATTAAAATTTTATTTAAAACATTAGTATAACTTTTTTTTAAAAAAGTGGAATAAAATAGAAAAACTTTCTATTCTGTGTCAATAACAGAATAATCGTATGCCCACTTTTCTTCAGTAGTTAGTCCAGTTTTGTTCCAGTTTACTCTTAGGTAAGTGTGCATTGGATTACACTGTAAAAGCAGAGATTTGGTACCAGATGCAGACAAATCAGCATTTGTCAACAAGAAATGCAAATCTCCCCAAAATTGCTCTTGATGCTAACATGGTGCATGGATTATAGTTTAATCTGTGTGTCACATTGAACTCTGTACTAAGCAACATGCCTGTGAGAATGGAAAACACATTCAATGAGCTTCATTCAAAGTGTTTCAACAAAACAAAGGGAAAAACGGGTGGCCAACATTGCTGTGCATGAATTCTGGATCACATCGGAAAGGAGAATACTGCCTTTCATACATGCAAGCCATCATGGTTTAGGGATGAAGCCAGACAAACTGCGGGTTGAGTAAGAAGTAATTGTTTGGACACCCTTTTTCCAACATTTTCCCACTCCCTTGTGATTTATGATGCTCATTACCAATTTGTTTCTAACCAAACTCTTAAGCATTCAGAGGCAGCCTTTTTTAATTTAGCAAGTGTTTATGAAATGAATTGTAAGCTGCCTTGATTGCCCGAAGGGCATTACTCACTGAAGCAATTGATCTAAGCAGATTTTTCCATGAATTAGAATTGCTCTCTCTCTCTCTCTCTCTCTCTCTCTCTCTCTCTCTCCCTGAGTGTTTGTGTGTGTATGTGTGTGTTATAAATCTGAGTGCTGGGAAATTGGTATAGGAAGTGGAAAACCTATCCCAATTTTAATTTTCAACCATACTCCCACCTCGGTAGTTTCCCTAAACATCTTCACTGCCTCCTTACCAACTCCAGGGCACTTTTGCACACTGCTGTCAATGTGTGGAATCTTTACCTATTTGTGCAAATGGTTCCAAAGTACATGACAGCAGCACACATTTACGGTGCTGTACCAGAAACATATGATAGCAGCTAATGAGATCCACAATAGGATAGGGCTATGGGTGAAATCCAGAGTAACTACGGGGAGTCCTTGCTCCGGAGTAAGAACAAGTTACTCTGGATTACAATATGAATGTCCCATAGGTTTTCACTAGGTGGTGCAGTAAATACGGGTGCATGTTATGTCTCTTACATGCTCCCATAGTTACTCTGGATTGTGCCCCTATGTCTTTCAGTCAAATAAAGCATTTGTTTGGTGTATTTAAGACCTGGGTTTTAAAGTTCCATGGCATGTCTTGGAATGGAAAGATCACTTTAACCAACCTAACCTTCCCATGATTGTTGTTAAGATAAAACAGCAAAGATAAGAAAGCAACACTACTCAATCCCTGATCAATGCCCTAATCAAGTGCCCTCATCATACTACAGGATCTTTGGAGGAAAGCCATCACATTGAAACCAGTGACACTTATTTAAGTTTGTAGTAAAAATATGGATCCCTTCACCTTTTTTGCACAAGGAGGTTTCAGGATTCTGAAACTGGGGAAGTATTTTTGCCTGAGGGTCCTTCCCAATCTTATTTTGAGAGTAGTGGGGTCACATCAACACTGTCTTCATTTGGGGAGATATCAATTTTATATCTAAATAATTGTTCATTGTGATCAGCCTACTGAGGTTGCATCCAGTTTGCAAAGAAAATGCTCCATATGTTGTATAGACACACAGATGCAAGTGAAAGGACTAAGCACACAGCTGTTGGAGCCATTCTTTGTGGTCATCGCTTGGAAATGCTCACATGCGGACACTTTGCTCATGGGAACTGTGAAAAGCAGCTTTCTTTGGGCTGTATTTTTACATCATGCGGCCCAGTAACCTTCCAAATATTCAATCCCAGCAGGAAATTGTGGCAGAATGTGTTGCTCTCTAATGAGAGATGAAAAGATCAAATAGAACTGGATCCCAGGGAGGCCTCACCAGAGGCTTGGAGGCCTATATGCAATGCCAGGTGTCTCAACCCAAATTATGACAAGCAAGATGTGAATTTTTCTCTGTGGATCTCACCTGCTGAAAAGAATTAATATCCAAGTTGCTTCTGGCACCTTTTGCAGACCTTGCTATTCTCCTGCTCAAGGATATGCTGGAATACCTTTTATATATTAATCACCCCAGGAATACGTAACACTTCATAATTAGATTCATGTGCAGAGTTAATGATAGAGGTTGATCAATGGTTGGGTATGTATTTTTTACATATTGTAAGGGCCCACCCCCTCCCAGTGATGGGGTCAATAATATCTACCACTAGAGTAACAACAGCCATGCTCTGTCCTTTCTTCTGCTCACCTGTTGACCTGACCTGTCACAGTCAGTAACAAGAGAGTAAGAGGAGCTTCATCTCATGCATCTTGCCCTCTCCCTCTGGGTTGAGGTCCAGATTGGGCCCAGATGAAGTGTAATGAGTGTAACAAGGTTTTGAAGTTGCCAAACTTCCAGGATTGGCCTGGAGACTCCAGGAATTATCAGCCTCCAGATGACTATTGAAAGCAGTGCTGGAGGTTTTAACAGGGCCACCTTGGCTCACTGAAAATCACGTGAAATAGGGGGAAAAATCTTCAGTGAGAGTTGGCAATCCTGGACATGACTAAATAGAGGGCAGCGATAGTACCAAGGATGAGATGGACCACTGTGGACACCTTAACCTATGGATCCCAAAACCTTAAACATCCACTGTTATGTATTAATTTCTGGCATCTTCAGAAATTAGCATCAATGTCTAAGTAATTATTGGAAGGAATCCTGGAGACTTGAACAGAAAAAAGAGAAGGGCTTCCAGAAATGTCCAGTGTTTGGACATTATGGGAAAAAAGTCTCCAACAATCATTTTAGTCAGGCTTGTTAACCCTTCCAGGCATTGGCATACACCCTGGAAAACCAGATTTCAGGGGCAACAGCATCTTCTCCAGCACCCACTGCCTTCTTTGCCCCATATGCTTTGCCTTCAGAGGACCAAGGAGGCTGTGTGACTCTCTCTGGTCTTTGTAAGGGCCATAATTTATGGTTTTTGGACAAAAACCAGAAGTGGGGCTTAAAGGTCCTCCAGATGAAGGACCAGATGAAATTTCATGTGCCACCCTCAGCCCATGGACATGATGGGAGGTGACATTCTCCTCTGTAGGGTGCAGAGGCTTTCTGGGGTCCTGACCCCGGGCAGAACAGGGACCAGGATCACAAGAGCTATTCTAGCAGCTTTATTAAACTCCAAAACACCTCATAAACTGAAACAAGCTGAAGACTGGGATGAGCTTACTCAGTGAAACATTTACAAGGGAATCTCACCAAAATGTTAAAAATCCCTATCATTTGTACTTTGTACTACATTTGTATGTACTACATTTGTATGTAGTACATTTGTATGTAGTACAACTACATTGTACTACATTTGTATGTAGTACTTTGTATTGATGCATCACCATATAGCGAAAATAAATATAATCATTGCAGCGGGAGGGGGGGTCCACTATTAAATATTAGTGGAATAAAGCCATATCTGAAAGTTCTCCTCAGGTTTTGTTTACCATAGAAGAGTGGATCTCAGACTTGGGGGGGGGGAAAGGGGGAGGAAAACCGGGCAGGAGGGCAGGGTGCATATGAAAAGGCAAACAGAATGTGATTGTATGTGAAAGCAGCCCCATGCCGATGTGATAATAAATTCAAATTTCTCATTTCTTTAGAAAGTTGTATGGAAATATTATATGATTTACCATAAAGTGAAATTTCCCTGTTTTTTTAAAAAAAAGAAAGGTAAAAGATTATGTTCACTCTCTTTAAAAATTTGTCTGAGGTCAGCACTTTTTCATGCATCCAGAAGTGCAGAACTAACACCATTTGAACATTGGTTGTTTCTGCACTACAGAAACCACGACCCGTTCAAGAAATTAGTAACAGTGATATCTCAGTAACTGCTGTCTCACACTGAAACCTTATGGAGGGCTAACTGCTAAAGCATGCCATTCAAACTGTTTCCTGGCAGCATAAACAGCCTATCAGTAAATAGGTTTAATACAAAACACAACCACGTTTTAAAGGGTTATTGGAAATGGGCTTCTATTTGGAGCCTGGCAAATAAGAATGAACATATTTTTAGCTTTTTATCACAGTTTAGTGGGATGCATCAAGCAACAGAGAGACGCGGATTTTGTTGTAGCAAAGTTGTCGGCTGTGGGGGTGGGGAATGGGACACCACAGAGTTGATAAGGGACACTGGGATGAATTGTGAGCTCTGTTCTCTGTTTTCCAAAGCCCGGTTAGCTTCTGCCACACTGGAGACTTTTATTCCCTGCCTGTGGGAAAGTGGTGGGCGAATGCTACATTCTCAGTTACACTCCGCGCATGCAGATTTTAATTAGCTGGATTAAAAACAAGAGCCGTATCGTGTCTTTTCTCTCTCTCCTCCAACACCCAACACTCCCCCCCCCCCCCCGCCACACACTCACACTGGCTTTTGCAAGCTGCATAGCGTAGCCTTAATAAGAAGGCTGTGGCAGTTCCAAGATGAAAGGTCATTTCTGACTAGAACTTTCTGTGAGGGGAACATCATGTTTATCGTGGTGATAAAGGAGCTCTGTCCATCCAAACCATCGCTACATTTTCAGGGAAGTAGGAAATGAGGACATGTGCAGTCTGTGGAAGTTTGACAATTATGAGAAAGCGGTTGGAACTGAGGCATGCAATTGATTTATTTATGGGAATATGTACCCTACCACATCTCAACAACTATTTTATTTTTATTTATTTATTATATATTATTATTTATATAAACTAGCGGCAAGAGGTGGGGAAAGAATTTGCAATGTGAAAAATGCACAGTTAACGGGATGTCATCTGTACATGTCACAGAATGAAACTTTCATCCTGAAGCAATTAGCGGCTGTAGGGCCTGATCCAAATCGGGGCAATGAGCAAAGGTTTTCCCCCCACTTGGTTCGAATCCCAAACCTGGTCCTGCACAGCCACTATGCATTAAGACACTAATCACACTGTAGGCTCACCTCCCTTCCCACCTCGCCTGGGTAGATCTGACAAAAGTGTAACCCCCTGCAATTTCCCCTGCAATAACATTATTATTTTTTCTGCAGAATGTTGTAATAATTCAAGAACATAGGTGAAAAGTTTGGAATATTTGAAACCTGCCGTAACTGCTTACTCACAGGATAAAGGATAAAGAGCTGAATGAAATCTACAACTTAATTTCCCATTTGAGACCATTCCTCCCAAACTTAACCAACAAAAAGTTCTATTGTGTGGAATAGAAGGTGAGGAATTTAGAAGAAAAAAAGGAATTTTTCTTTAATAATATGAACTTTATTATTTTTATTTTATCATATTTTATTACAGGTTTTGCACAGCTCTTCCTCACAGCTCTTCCTCCCAGTCAAGCTCACTAGTCTCTATCTGGTCCAGTCAAGGTAGTCATATCCCCAAATCCAGAGTAACTATGGGAGCACGTAAGAGAAATTACATGCACCTGTCGTTACTGTACCACCCAGTTAAAACGTAGGGGAAATTCATATTGTTATCCAGAGTAAATTGTTCTTACACCGGAGCAAGGACTCCCCGTAGTTACTTTGGATTTTGCCCATAATCAATTTTATTTATAGACTAGCAAAATGCGCCCATGTTGCATGAGTGAAATACCCCTCCCACGCACCATCCACAATGTATCCAAATCCCCCTATTGTGCAACACCCCCATGTTCATCATCCCCCCATGCAGCAATGTCCCATGCATAACCTATGTGCGACAATCTTGAATGCATATCCCATGCACTTCAACCATGAATGCTCATCAACCCCGAATGCACATCATCCCTTCTGCACATCAACCCCCACGTGTATCAACCCCCTTGCGCATCATCCCTCCACACACATCAAGCCCCCCATGCATACCACCACTCCTTGCGCACCAACACCCATTGTGCACAACCACAGCCTGTGCATCAACTTCTCCCCATGCACAACTTCCTCCCTGCGCATCAATCCCCCATGCACAACATCCCCTCACGCTGTGCACATCCCTTCACAACTGTAGGCACTCCTTCTGGGCTGGTGCAGGATTTCAGGCTGGGTGTTGATCAGTCTTCAATGTTAAATATAGGCTGAAAATGTGTTGCATCCCTTTTTAGCCCCTTGGTGGGTGTTAATGTCACATAAGGAACACCCTCCCCAAATTAAAATACCTAAGTATGTACATCAAACTCCCCATGCAGGCTCACGTAGTCACAAATGTGACATAAGGAGAGGAGGCCATGATAGCAAACCAAATGAGGGTGCCATTTCCTAACCAATTTAGGCACATCTAACCAGCTCCCCTTTCCTGTGGGACTTATGCCAGCCTAAATGGGTGTTAGAATTGCAGCCACAACCTTTAAGCTCTAATAGAAATGGAAGTTCCTTCCCACAGGCACTCTTTCACATTGCTTTGGGATCCATATGGGATTTACATCCCTCCTTATGTACGTACTGTACAATGCCTCCCACTTATCTGACAGGTTAGGGACTGGAGCTATGATGAAAAGCAGAAATGGTTGAAAGCAGAACTCTGTCTTTTTTACTTTTACCGAAGATGTTGCTTCTGATACTTTTTTAATTAGGAAATTGCAAACACCCTTTTTATCTTGCAAATTGCAAACACCCTTTTTATCTTGAAAATATCCTGCAAATGCAAAAAATCTTTATCATACAAAGATTTCTGCAAATGGATTCTCCTTAATTCCTTTGGGAGTGGGAAAAGACCAGTTGCTAAACCGGGTCCTTCCTTCACACATGCCAAAACAGTCTGAATCACCCTGGAATAGGCAAATCAATATGGGAGTGTGCAATTTTAGCCTTTGGAACAGCAGAGAGGGATTGAAAGAGTGAAATACGTGTTGAATGAATGACTTCTGGGTATAATTGAAAAGTTTTGAAAGAGCGGAAAACAAACCATCAGAAAGGGGGGAATACCTGCATGAGGATGAAAAACAGGCTACTGTATAAGGTCTCATACATACCAGGAAGTAATTTCCATTGAACTCGGGGTAACTTGTTTCTGAGTAGACAAACACAGGGTTTAGCTGTGATGAGCTTGTGTTCCCTTCTTGTGTGCTTCTCATGTTATAAAATACTGTATATGCATTTACAGTCCTGAAATATGGATAAGTAGATTATAGTTACACCCTGCAATCCTAATCTCCAGTTAGGTTGACACAAACCTTGGCATAAATCCTGTGTGTGTCACAAAGGTGTTGTAAGGCTCTTCTTCCCCACTCCTGGGGGGCATCAGGCCAATGCAAAAGCATATGCTGACCTCCCCACACCACCATGGAAAGATATACCATGGCCAGCCTAAATTTGTTAGGATTATGCCCATCATCTAGGAACTGTTTAATCTAGGGGCAGGAAATTGTTCTCTTACAAAATTCTAGCCATTGAGTTTTATCAAGAATACACAACAACAACAACAACAAGAACAAATATAAACAGCGGGAGATTTTGTAGCATGGAAAGTAATGGTGATAGAGAAGAATCATATTTTCAAATTCTATAATTGGCAGCTGACTATTATAAACTTAGACATTACAGAAAGTTTAGATTTGGATTTCATATGGCCACATGCATTGGGTTTGCTGGAAGTAAATTAGAGCATCAAATATATGGATACAGTTTGAGTTTCTGGATCTGTATGGGAATTTATCTGATTTTTGTTATAAGGTATTATTTATTAATGGCATAAGGAAAGAGGATTGTGACTGGATACCAAAGGGGGGGTATATTTTGCGGTTTTGCTGAGTTTACACAAGAGGCTGCCTGATCATGCTGGCAATAGGTCCACATTTCACACTGCTTTAGTTTCTATTTGCTCCAGGTGGCAAAAAATGTTCTGCCACTTATAAGTCATTCTTTGGCATACACTGAAGATGTTTGTTCACTTTCTCTGGGAAAGTTAAGCAACATCATGCCCTGCCAACACCATATACTACAATCTGTGGAATGCTGACATCATTCTATCAAAAGTAGCATATGCTCCTGCAAGGGAATGGGGCTAAGTTTATGGGAGTTTATGGGATTGTGGCAATAAAAATGGGCTTTATCTGAGTGGGTGGGTTTCCAAATACTTATTGAGGCTCATCCCTAAATGCTCACATTCACCCTTGTTTGTTCTTATTTTCAGACATTAGATGCTAGGCATGTAAATGAGTCTAACAGCCCAATCCAGAGCAACTAATCTGTCCACATAAGAGCCCTTAGGTTGCCCTATCTAACACTAGGTTGGAGCAACTGCAAGATGCTCCAGCCCAGTTACTCTGAAGGAGGCTTAGGGCAGAGCAAGGCAAGATAGGGTGCCCTAAGAGAGGTGGACCTGCTCTGCCCTAACTGGGGCAGCCTAAGCAGCTCAGGAGAGGCAAGTTGAGGGCATGTTTAGCATTGCCTAGGGCAGAGCAGTTACTCTGTATCCAAAGCCTGTTTCCAAGGCAGAAATGCTCTCTTCCAGCCCTCAGAGTTATACCACCTCAGGAGCAGGTATAGTAATGAGTAGACCCATAGGGGTCCATGATAAGGCCCGAGTAAGAATGGCAGTGCTGACCAAAAATCTGAGTTCTTGGCCATCCTAGGTGCAACCCCTGCCTCTCAACCTCAGGATATGGAACAAACTACGGCTGCCCACAAACCTCAGGATACAGCAGGCCACTCCAAGAAGCCCCTTGTATTCACTGTAGAATGTACTGGCATCTCACCAGGGACTCCTTATAAGGCAGGCACCCAGTGGCGTCACCAGACTGGTGCGGCTGGTGTGGGCTGCATTGGGGATGCGCTCCGTATGGGGTGATGTGCCGGAGGAGTTTGACTGTCCTTTGGCAGGCTCTGGGCGTCAGCACCCCCATTCAGGCCTGCTCCAAGGCGGAGAATCAGCCAGAAGCTGCCACTTGTCTGAGGAGCTGGCCTGAACGGCCATCTGAGATGCACTGCGCAGAAACACACTGAGCATGCCGAACAGCTTCAGAGGAGACTTCCTTAGAGCAGAGAAAGTCCGTGCCTCTGCACAGCCATTCGGCCTCACTCAGGAGGTGGAGCGGCAGCCAAATGGCTTCAGAAAGAGTACTGCACAGGCACCAACTCTGATGCCTGCACAGTCTCCCCCGAAGCCAAAAGGCTTCAGAAAAGTACTGCGCAGGTATCAGAGATGGTGCCTGCGCAGTACTCTTTCTGAAGCCAGTTGGCTTCAGAAACAACTGCGCAGGCGCCAACTTTGGTGACTATGCAGTCCAGGTGGGGGGGGGCGCATCCCAGGGATGACGCACAGACTTCCGCACCAGGTGATGTGCAGAGTCATGTCACCACTGTAGGCACCACAGCTGTTCCTTGTTCAGTGTGATCTGAGGGGTGTCTCCTCAGGAGCAAGTCTTCCCCTTGTGTCAATTACTTAGCATGCTCTGGAGCAGTTAGGGCAACCCAGGCTTCCTGACTCTCTGGATTCAGCATAACTTTCTGCTCTGGATACAGAATAGTTAGGAGAGTGCAGTTAGGTCAGAGCAAGCTGAATTTGCTCTGGATTGCAGCCTAAGCCTGCAATCCTAAAGACACTTTCCTAAGAGTAAGACCCATTGAACACAAAGGGGCTTACTTTTGAGTAGACATGGTTAGGATTGTGCTCTTAGATGAAGATGGAAACTGGAAAAATGATTGTTATCACAAAGCAATCAATGTACAGTGTCGCTTCACGTAACAAATTTAATTCATTCCGGAGGCATGTTCTTTACGTGAAACGTTCTTTACGTGAAGTGGATTTTCCCATAGGAAATAATGGAAACTCAGACGATTGGTTCCACAACCCCAAAAATATTCATATAAAATATTAATTAGATGTAAAAATGATGACAGAACACTGGGATTGAATTCAAAACATGCATTCAATGTGCCTGATCCTATGAACTCTACTTAGGCTGCAGTCCTAAAGACACTTTCCTGGGAGTAAGCCCCATTTAACACAATGGGGCTTACTTCTGGGTAGACATGGTTAGGAGGCTGCAATCCAAGACACCTTCAAATTGTCTCCCCACTTTCTCCTTCTCTCCATCCTGAGCCTCTCTCTCCCCTGCTCCCTTCTGGCTATCCCTGAGCTGCTTCCCTCTTCTCCAATGCTCTTCTCTCCCTCTGCCCAGCGGACACCCGGCCACAGAAGGAACAGCATGGAAGTGTTGCTTTCAGTATGGGCAGGTGCGCTAGGCAGCCCTGACGCTTTTTAAACAGGCTGCCGGCCAGCGCGTCTGCCCCAACTGCCAACAAATGTTTTTTTTATGTGAAGCATGTTCTTTACGTGAAGCAGAATCCTAGAGAAATTTTTGTTTGTTACGTGAAACATACTTTACGTGAGGCATTCTTTATGTGAGGCGCCACTGTATTCCTAAAAGCAACTGTAGTCCTCTTCATAGTGCAAAGAGGCTTTTGGAGGGTTCCCTACCAAGCAAAGGGCTGCTGGCTTCCTTAGTGTACTTTATTATTTCTCCCCTCGGTTTTATAATCACATCACTGACATCCAGATTGACAAAGCAGTTTAGGAAAAGAATACAAAAAGGTTTGGTAAGGTGTGAAATATTATTTATACATACATATGGACCATAATTCAATATGAGGTTTCAGCAGCTGATTCCATGATCTGCTGCTTTAAGTCCCTGGGCAGCAGCACAAAAGGGGCACTGCTGCTGTGCTCTGGAGAATCACCAAAGCAAATGGCTAGAGGCCCAGCACATGTGCCAACAACTCATCCAGGTCGTGCCAGAGCAAGAAAGTTGACAGTAGGCACGGGTTTGGAGTGGTAAGTAAAAAGGCTTCACTTACATCTTTTAGGCTTCTTGGTTATCCACCCATCGGAGAATGCAGCGTGTGCTCTGTTGGTGCCACTTCATCAAACTGGCTGGTGAAGGATATGATTGGGGCACATGCCCCCTACTTAAAGATAGGTTAGGTTCTGAAACTTGAAACATAACTAGAAATCAACAGGGGGTGAAATAGCTGATTCTTTCTCACCCAGATCTATCACATCTGCATAAAAGGATCAGCAAAGGACATACAGTCCTTTACAGACATATATGGATACCAATGGATATCTGTAACTCAGGGAGGATGTATATACTTTCCTAGTATAACACTTACACATCGATGTTAAATATATTATTTGGTAGTATCTTTTGTTGAACAAGATCCAAATTAGATCATTCTTCCATGTTGTGTTAAACCAAAGCCCCATGCCCACCTCATATCATAATACTGTACTTTCATTCATAGAGAGCAGACAGTATTTCAGTAATTTGGCAGTGGAGCTCCAGGCATGAAATGAGAGGTGAGCTTACCACAACAGTATTTGCACTCCTGATTACTGACAGGATATCATTCTGATGATAAAGTCATCAGAAGAGCTCCACTGAATCAGCCCAAAGACCTATCTAATCCAGCTTCCTGTATCTCACAGCGGCCCACCAAATGGATCAGGAAGCGCACAAGACAAGATTGGTATCCTTGTGCCCTTCTCTGCATTCCCCCACCTGCCTCTTGCTGCATGGTAAAGTGATGGTGTGATGAGTTGTGAAGCACAGAGTGAGGGTAAGGTTAACCCTTCCTCCTCTCCCTCTGGAACAGTGTGGCAAAAGAAATGTTCCCTGCCAGAAACCAGAAGCACAGTGTTGCACTAAAGCAGGCCTCCGTCAGTCTTGAAAGACTATGGTATCGTGCTTGGTGCTGCATACGCTGCATGCGAAGCACGAAAGCCTGGGTTGGATTGTTATGGAGGATAGGCTGTTACCCAAGCAGCAAATCCCCCCTCTCCACGCCACTGAATTAGTCCAATGGAAAGGCAGAGCCAATACAATTGGATCCAGCTGGCGTCACAGAGCTAGGCTAAGGATAGGAGCTTACCCTGTCTTGCGGGGCCGACCCGGGAATCGAACCCTGGCCTGCTGGTTAACAGGCACAGCCTCTTAACTGCTTGCACTACAGCAGTAGTATTTGAGCACTTCAGCCTGGTACCCCCTTCTGAAAATGATCATCTGTCCGGGATCCCCCAGACGTAATGTCATGACTGGAAGTGTCAATAAAGGTGCTCAGTGCCAGATTCCAAGATGCATCCTGCTTTTTGCAGCCTCCCATGAAATGAAGTCATGACCCCTCAAGGCAGTCCAAACCCCACTGCACTACAGGGTCTGCACCACAGGGCAGGCAGAGGCAGCAACTGTAAAGGTAAAGAAAGCAGTTTGATGAAACTTACCTCCCTCAAACACACACAACTCCCCCAGCCCCCACTTTTGAACAAAAATATCCTGGGAAGAATCTCCAGCTCAGGACTACATCCAAGAAACATACATAGAATTTAGTGATGCACTGGGGTGCTGAATGTGCATGAAAATTAAAATGATCCCTTTAAAAATCATTAGCCGGTGAGTCCCACCAATGCATAGAACTTGGGGTTTAGTTTCTTTTAAATAGAGGGGTCCTTTTGATTCCCATATTTGCTTGCTTGAGAAAGAGCAAAGGGCTGTTATGTAAAGATTCAAAGAGGCTGCAAAAACTCCCAAAGGTTTCAAAAAGGGTGCCATGGTTTTAGTCTTCTGTTTGTGTGTTCCCAATAGGTGTATTTAAATGTAAATGCTACCCTTTCACCCTCCAAGCCACCTATTCTTAGAGTAGCAGAAAGAGAGCATTCATGGTATAATGTCTTTATGAGATCTCATACTTCATTTCTCGTGTGAACCAGGCCACTCTATAGGCATTTCTGCAAGATTTTTTTAATTTGGCGGAGGGGGACAATAACAACAACATTGGCAATGTTACCAAAGGTCACTGCTGGACAGTCCACTTAAGATGAACTGAATTTAAAAGGGCTCAGATGCTTACTCTTCCTAAAGTATTGATGGCATACTTTTTACTAGGACTGATTCTTTATAAGATCACATCTGAGATTTGACTTAAAATGCTGATTCAGTATTGAGTGGTATAAATAAACCAATGATGGAAAAATGCACACACACACAAACACACGCACACAAGATTGACATTGGAAAGAAATTCAAGGAAGATGCCCTGCAGTGCTCAGATCTTCCTTCTGAGTACATGCTAGCATAGTAGCCAACAACCACCCCCTCATACTGCATGGTAAATTACTTTGGAAATTGAGGAGGGTTCCCAGTGTAGATTGTGATATAGTATATGTGGGAATCTGGTCTTCAAAGAAAATAAGGTCAATCTCCCACTGGGAGTGCCTGAGCATTTGGGGATCTTCAAGGAATTTTGTAGATCCAGGACACGGAATTCTATCTTGCCAAAAGGTCACATAGGCCATTACCACCATCTGCCACCATCCACAAGGAAGGACCATCCTGTTACCATTAACCCATCTATATAATCCAGATTGTAGAAAGTAAGGTGGACACAGAAAGGTTTAATTTGGAGCAACAGTTCCAGATATATCAACCCAGTAACTTAAGCAACAGCTCCAGCAGAAGGCAGAGCAGAGATGCTACCAAATTAGTGTAATTGATGAGATTTCAGATTCCCTTCAGTTACCACCTTTTTATTACTTCACAGCTTCCTCCCTCTGCCCAAGGAGAGGGTTGTGCAATACATTATATATTTTACCTTAAGATCTGTCATCTGCTGGTTTCTGCTCAGCTGGTACTTCAAGTACATAAGCTGGGTGCAGCATGCTGGGAACCAAAGAAGGCTGTCCGTGATCTGTCCAGTCTGTGTACTTATGGGCTGGGAATGAACAGAAGGTGAAGCAAGGAGTTGTTGCAAGATGAAGAAATGGGCTGCCGCTGCCCTGATCCTTCATGGGCATGAAGAGGACAAGATACGTAATTGGGTGAACTTGCTAGATAAAGGCCACTGCATTATGGTCAGCCCTGCCCACAAACATGTAGTTTGGCCCAGTGATGGGATTCAAAGAAATTAATAACCGGTTCTCTGCCCATCTGGCAGCCACTTTTAAATGGCTATTTTTAAACTATATATGTCCTATCTCTCGTTAACAACCAGTTCTATAGAGTAGGTGCGAACCTGCTGGAGCCCCCCACTGGTTTGGCCCTAATTCCATAGCACTCTCTTGTTAGCAATACCTGTAAAGCTTGAAGAGGAAATGTGTTTGCTGAGTAAAAATATGCAGCAAACACATGGAACTCTTGAGTGTAAGTCACTGTGGTCGCAATCCTAACTTGCAATTAGGCAGGCACAAGTATCGTGCTGGCCTGGGGGAGTAATAAAGTGCTATAATAAAGGGCAGGAGGTCTGTTCTAGAGGGTAGAGCCTGTGTTTGCCTGAAGATAAGAGCTGAAGGTTGCTGGATTGAGATAACCGGAAGTCAGGCCCGAAGCAAGACCTTGAAAAGCGGCTGCTGTAGCTGAGATTTTCCATCTGCTTTTCAGTGGGAGTGAAAGAGCTTTCTCAACTGCCCTTCCTGAGAATTGAAGGAGAACTTTGTCAGCCAGCATTTCAGACATCGGGGCCAGTGCGGTAACCGGACTGTGAATGTAACATCTTAAATGTAGTGTCTCTTGAAAGATAGAGACAATCTGTGTTTGTAAAAATCCCTTCGGGGATTTAGAATTTGCCTGCCTATCTAAACCGCTTTGATTAAAGACTGAGGAGCAATCCAAAGGGTCCAGAAAAGCAGTATATAAATGCCTAGTTGTTGTTGTTGTTGTTGTTGTTGTTGTTGTTGTTGTTGTTGTTGTTGTTGTTGTTGTTGTTGTTGTTGTTATTATAACATTGTCCGAGTTGAATGCTAGGACAAGCAGATTTAAATTTAGTTTTTACCCAAGTACTGTGATCTGGCTAAATGCAAAATTATGAAATCTGGTGGATGGAATGTCATATATATATTTTAAGCTGTATAGGTTTTTCTTTTTAATCGTGTGTGTTTTGATTTGTTTAAATGGATATTTGTATATTTTTGTTGTATTATGAGAGAGAGCACCTCATTTCATTGTCCTCATACCTTGAGGTATGATAATTTATCTTTATCTTTATCTTAATTTATCTTTATAAGTGCACAGCAAACAATTTCGTGCTGGTTTCATTCACTTCACCAGTCGGACCCTTCCCAAGAGTCTAGGACTGGGTGATGTAGCGGCGTATAATTCATGCTGATCCCAGAAGAGCGGCTTTCTGCAGTTGGCAGAGTGATATTTTGTCAATGCCAATAGTTTTCAGGTGCCTGCCAAGGTCTTTGGGCACTGCACCGAGTGTGCCAATTACCACTGGAACCACCTGCACTGGCTTACACCAGATACGCTGTAATTCGATTCTTAGGTCTTGGTAGCGGGAGATTTTTTCCAGTTGTTTCTCCTCAATTCTGCTGTCACCTGGTATGGCGATGTCAACAAGCCACACCTTACTGCTTTCTATGATGGTGATATCTGGAGTACTGTGTTCCAAGACCTTGTCTGTCTGTATCCTGAAGTCCCACAGAAGCTTGACCTGCTCATTTGCAACCACTTTTTCAGGCTTGTGGTCCCACCAGTTTTTTGCCACTGGCAGATGATACTTTTGGCATAGATTCCAGTGGATCATCTGGGCAACAGAGTTGTGCCTCAGTTTGTAGTCAGTCTGCGTGATCTTCTTGCAGCCACTTAGAATGTGGTCAATGGTTTCATCCACATCTTTGCAGAGCCGGCATTTTGGGTCATTATTATTATTATTATTATTATTATTATTATTATTATTATTATTATTATTATTATTATTATTATTATTAGGCACTTAGGCACTTCTTCATTCTCTGGAGAATGTTAGGCCAGTGCACAGACATGTGTCGGCCTCCCCACTCCACCATGGTAATGGGGAGACGAGTGAGTTGTGCTGGCCATCTTACCATAGCCATTCACATCCATCTGCACAGAAGGTAAAATGTCTCCTCAGACAGGCATCAAACAGACAGGCATCATCAGACAGGCATCAAACTATAGCAGTGCCACATAACTGGGAATCAGACCCTGCTTTACTTGGGACTGCATCTAATACCCACTCAGTCTGTGTATTTGTAAAAAAAATGGCCTGAAAAAGCAGGATATACATTTATTATACAAACAAACAAACCACCTATGACTAGGAAAATAAATCTTCAGAGCTTCTCCAATGGAAATTGAACTCTTGACGGAAGATAAAATGGGAGGAATTACACCAGATAAAATTTACCAGGAATATCTCCTGAGCACATCACTTTGAAAAGGATGGGAGTTGTTTAAGAGTAGTGTCACAAACTGTACTTTGAACATTTCCCATTGGTTAAATGGGGCGTGTATAAGATGATGTCTTGGTTTGCACTGACTTCTGCAAAATATTTCAAAAGCGAGATGTTGGCATTTATAAAAGGAAACAACTTGTGTGTTTGAAAACTAAGAGGGGGTAAAATAAGAGGGGGTTCTTTAAGAGAAACCACAGGGGAATTCTGTATGGTCATACTCTTTCAAACTGTCTTTTCGTTTGTTTTGGCAATGTGTTTCAGCTGTCACGCTATTCAAGACAGGGAACAATGCCAAACTATTCTAATGGAGTTTTAAACATTAACTCTTTAAAAAAGAATGAAAGAAAAAGAAGTCCTGAGATTTAAATTGCTGATATTTAAACTTAACTAAATTCATCTGGAAAATACTGTAGTTTTAAAAATAGCTTTAATGTATCAGTTGTACCTAAAATGGCCAGAACTCTTTGTTATAGTGATTTATCTATTGATGCACACTGCAGACAGCCTTTCATTAAAAAAGAAGATAATGAAGAAGAAAAAAATGCATATATAAAGTATCCTATGTCCTAGTCTTTGCTTCACAATAACACAGTTGTTTGTGCAAAGTCAAATTAGTGGGAAAGACTCAGAACTTAAATGCTGGCATTTATCAGCTGAACAAGCAGACTTTCTATATTAATTTAGCAACACTTACAAAATGCATCGTTAAGCCTTAGGAATTGCTTCTGAATTACCCACTATATTCCTGTAACAGCGAAGTAGGAAAACAAGTGTATCTGGATTACTTCCCTCCCCACCCCAAAAAAAAATAAGAGGGAAAAACTAAAAGATCTGAAATCAGGTATTAGAGTAATGTTTAGGTAAGGGATTTAATAGTGACCTGAATCATGCAAAGGGACACTGGGGAGAACATTCATTTAGATATATTTTAAAAATTATAACTATGATTATTTTAGTTAAATTTTAAAAAATGCATGCATTCCAGCAACAGCAAATGGGAAAATAAATACAGGGACTTACAATTTCTGAATTCCCATCTCTTACTAAATATACTAAATAAACCCTTTGCTTTTATTGCTTCTCCCTGGGCACTTGATCAGCAGAAGTAGATAAAGCAAAAATGAGTTACAACGTTAGGGCATTTCTGTAATCTTTTGGAATTAGGAGCACTGCAGAGGGTCTGTAATGTATCGGTATATAGAACTGTGCCCACGACTGAGTTTTCCAAGAATTATTGCAGAAGAGCAAGACGAAGGGAAATAGTGGGCGGTGAGGCCTGAGCAACAGTTGTTGTCAGAGAGACACCCCCCTTCTTTACTTGGCTGCTTCCCCACTCACCCAATGAGAGGCCTTGGTATCAGACAATGGTTGCTTTGGAGAAGGAGGAGAGCCTTAGAAAACCATGTAGATTTAGGACTGGATAGGAGGGTATTGTGCAGAGGCTATGCCCATTACTCATCCGCTGGCAACAGGCTCTCTTCCTTTTGTCTGGAAAGACGGTAAACTTTCAATGCCATCTGAAAACAGAAGGTCTTTCAGAGAGTACGAGAACTCTGCCATCGCCAGCATGTGAAAATATTGTCAACTATTTCCCAGCCCCCTTGCTTCGGCTGCCTGAGAAACAGAGCTGGACAACACCAAACAACGCAAGGAGGCAAAGAAAAACAGGGAGGGAGAGGTGGGGTTCTTGGGTCAAATTTCTGCCAAAGCCTGAATAGGCACTTTGCTTTGCCATCGTTTCCAGGTTGCTGAACAAACACGTAGGTTGTAGGTTGACGTCTTGAAAGGTGGAGCCCACCACATCTCAAGAGCTTGGGGTGGGTAAAGGAAAACAAATATAGAGAGAAACGAAGGCACATAAAATACTGCATTTTTCAAATCGAATGTGCACCTTTTTCAACAGATTTTCTTTCAAAATCAGGGTGTGCGTTAGATTTGAGGGTACATTAGAATCAATGGAATGTGGTAATCCTATCTTGGGTTTGTCTTAGGGACAGGGAGAAGGGCAATCACCCTATTCCTGGGATGATCACTTTAGCCAAGACACTTTCGCTTCACAGACAAGCAGAGATAACTGCTCCTCTATCTCTTCTCTGGGGTGATTGCATTGCCCCAGAGAAGGATAGGGGATGGGGAGCACCTTCATCCCATGGAAAAGGAGGGAAGCATTGCTCCTCCTACACCTATCAGTGGGGTGAATGGTCTGGTTGACTGCCCCCACCTCTTCTCTGGAATAACCTGATCATTCTAGAGAAGAGGTGGGGGATAGAGATCCCCTTCACCCCTGGTAGGCACAAAAGAAGAAATTCATATGTCGATTCCAGGGGGTGAAGTGTGCACTATTTAGTGTTATGCACACCCTGGATTCTTGGGATTTTAAAAAAATATTTGCTATACATTACAATTGCCAGAAAACTTTTTTATCTCAAGCCTCTTAAAATCAGGATACACATTATGTGCGATGGCACACTAGATTTGAGTAAAGGTAGTTTAAAAAGATGACAGATGAAACACTACATTTCATCCATCTTAACTCCAATTGGCAAGTCAAAATAGGCCTATGGTGCAATCATATGCATGTTTTCTCAGATGTACCCCCAAATCCAGAGTAACTATGGGAGCACATAAGAAACTTTATGTGCGCCCGTAGTTACTGTACCACCTAGTGAAAACCTATGGAAAATTCATATTGGAATCCAGAGTAAGTTGTTCTTACACTGGAGCAAGGACTCCCTGTAGTTACTCTGGATTTTGCTTGTAAGGTCTTTTCCAAACCAATATCTTGCCCCTGGAACACCAAGGTTTCTCATTGGGTCATTAGGAAACATCTTTGAAGGGATGCAGTGGCTCTGTGGTTACACTCTGTGCTTGAAAACCTGAAGGTCAGCAGGTTGTTGGTTTGAGACCCAAGTACCACAAAATTGAGTGAGCTCTCATCTCTTGCCCAGCTCCTGCCAACTTACCAGTTCAAATGCATGTAAATGCAAGTAGCTATATAGGTACCACTTCATTGGGAAAAGTAACAGTGTTCCATACATTTCGTCATTTAGTCATGCCAGCCACATGCCCACAGAGGCATCTTCAGACAACACCAGCTGTTCAACCTTATAATGGGGATGAGCACTGCTCCCTAAAGTCAGACACAACACCTTTACCTTTACCGCCTGAACATGGTGCACAAATAGTGTCATGAAGAGGAAGAGCAAGTAGCAACTTGTTAGTTCTGTTGTGTCGCTCTGAGTCCAAGAAGAATCCAGAAACTGTGAGCAAGCCAGTAGCACTTATTTGGAGTAAAAGATTGGAAGGACCTTGCACAAACTGGCATTAGCAGGTTCCAGAGTCTTTCACTTCCACAGTTGGCTGTAGACTTCTTATCATGCAGAGCCTGGCTTCTGTGTGAAAATGGATTAATTTCAGAGGTTATATCATATCTTAATCTTATTCAGATGTTCCATGGGATTCAGTGCATTGGTCCATATGGCTGACCAAGAGATTGCAATGTGCATCCTCCTCATGCCAGCATTCTTGTCCCCTCCCTGTATCCATGTTGGCCAGTCAAGAGAAATCTCTCTAATCACTCAGCCACACCAATATGTAAGTAACGCTTCATGGAGCATTTAGCATTCCACAGCCACCAGCCCTGACTAGGAGGCTGTGGCTGCAGTCCTAACCTCCAGTTAGGCCAGCATACGCCTATTGAGGCTTATTGACAAGTCCTGTGCCAAAAGGCT
This sequence comes from Cryptoblepharus egeriae, assembly GCA_030015325.1. NCBI lineage: Eukaryota > Metazoa > Chordata > Lepidosauria > Squamata > Scincidae > Cryptoblepharus > Cryptoblepharus egeriae. Next base: position 221,214,397 of record JAREYC010000001.1, read on the forward strand.
CTTCTGCCTCACTTCTGGGGGCATTCTGCCAGTTCACAGGCATACACCAACCTCCCAACACCACCATGGGAAGATATGCCAGCTGAGATAGGCTGGCCTAAATTAGTTAGGATTTCACCCTGAAGCACATAGACCAATCAAAGAGAACACTTCATTGACAAATCATTTGATCTGCATGTGCCACAGAGGCCTATTGCAGCAGCCCACCCATTTACCATATGCATGCACACACACATCAGTAGGTATCTGCCGCACAGTAGTTTCAATACAGCTGTCATTAAGTTGCCCTCTATCTTCTCCCCTCTGTCTTGACTCATGACCTCCAATCTAGAGCTCAAGGAATCAAGACAATTGATGCTGGCATCCCTTGAACCATGACAGCAGAACAGGCTCCTATTTCCAGATGGATCCTACCTTGAGACCAGCTGAGGTCAGAAAGGGGTTATCAAAGCACCAACAAGTCAAAGTGTTTCATGAACTGTATCAAAGACAGATCAGCATGGGAAAGGGTTGCCACAAATAGGGTTGCCAACTATCTGTTTCCAGCAGTGCTCTTGTGTCTTCACAAGTTATCCAACAAAAAGCATGCCAATAGTTGTCAGTGATAAACTAGTTGGTTCACTTGCCAAGTATAATTACAAAGCAACATTTCCTATCTGAGACCTCAAACCAATGTGTGTCTACTCATAAGTAAGTTCCATTAGTGTCACTGGGGTTTACTCCCAGAAAGTGATGTCTTGTTGCATGAACTGGTTCTCTTGCCAAACACTGTTGCAAAGCAACGTTGCCTGTCTGAGACCCCAATCCAATTTGTGTATGTTCAGAAGTATGTCTCAGTAGAATCAATGAAATTTACTCCCAGGAAGGTGAGAATAGGTTTGGACTCTGGGTCAGGTAAGTCAACATCACTACAGAAGAACAACTGGAATCACCTGTGGGCTTCCTTTGTGGTCTGCATGACTAGTCGTAAGACTAGTCAATGTGTCCTGTGCCCTGTTGGCAAGCTATCTGTATTAAAGGCATATAGTAACATTTATCTGCATTAAAATTTATTTACAGTGGTGCCTCACATAACAAGTTTAATTCATTCCAGAAGCATGCTTGTTATGTGAAACACTCTTTATGTGAAGCCGTTTTCCCATAGGAAATCATGGAAACTCAGACGATTGGTTCCACAACCCAAAAAATATTCAAATAGAAATATTAGCTTCATGAAAAAAGGATGACAAAACACTGGAATTGAATTCAAAACATGCATTCAATGTGCAAGATCCTATGAAGTCTACTTAGGGCACAATCCTAAAGACACTTTCCGGGGAGTAAGCCCCATTTAATACAATGGGGTTTACTTCTGGGTGGGCGTGGTTAGGAGGCTGCAATCAAAGACACTTTCTTCTGTAATCAAAGGCACTTTCAAAGCTCCCCACTTTCTCCTTCTCTTCATCCTGAGCCTCTCTCCCCCCTGCTCCCTTCTGGCTAGCCCTGAGCTGCTTCCCTCTTCTCCACTGCTGTTTTCTCCCTCTGCCCAGCAGACACCCGGCCACAGGAGGAACAGCGTGGAAGTGTTGCTTTCACTATGGGCAGGCATGCTAGGCAGCCCTGATGCTTTTTTAAAGGGCTGCCGGCCAGCGCATCTGCGCCAACTGCCAACAAGTTTGCTTGTTAAGTGAAGCAACACTTGCTGTGCAAGGCAGAATCCTAGAGAAATTTTTGCTTGTTATATGGATCACTTGTTAAGCAAGGTACCACTGTGTTAGTTAGTTAGTTAGTTAGTTAGTTAGTTAGTTAGTTAGTTAGTTAGTTAGTTAGTTAGTTAGTTAGTTAGTTAGCAACCCCCAACCTCCTTCACAGCTAAAAGCTGCACTGCATAGAAAGGTTTTTAGGCATTCATTCATTAGGCAAATACACTTTCATATTTGTGCAAAATGGAGTGCTACCTTAGTGCACATAAAGCAGCAATCTGTTGGAGATGTGAGCATGGTAGATGGGATCCTGCAAGCATTACCTCCTGTTGGGGATTATAATATGCTCTGTGATACATAACCGTTCTGTCCTGAAAAATTAAATGTCTCCTGATGAGCATTTGATTGGCTATGGTTGCAGTAACTGGCATTCAGTGAGCAGTCACTTCTATTAGCTATAGCAAATACAGAATGTAAGGATGGTTAAAAACAGCACTTATAGCAAAGAAACATTTTGACAACACTGAAGAGTCTAATGTTGGAGGAGCAGGTAAAACACAAGAGGCTTGCAGCATCAACATGTCATGCAGTTATCTTATCTGGCACCTTATGATATTCTACCCTATGAGGCTGAGCAGTCGAAGGCCATGATACTGTCCCATAGTCATTGAGTCCTCATTCATTGCCTGTTCATCAAACTCCAAGCCTTGGCATGTCCCATAAAGCTATAAATTCACTTGGTAGTCTTAAAACACATCATTATTGTTCATCTTCAATTAACTTTCTAACTGAAGAAATTATAATTTCTAATTCAATTAACTTGGTATGTTGATCATTTTTTTTACAGAGCTGTTGTGAATATGAATGAGTTAATGATTTAAAGTTTCTTGTAAAGGAAGATTAATCAAATAATTATTCAACACAGCTACAGAGCTCTAGATTCAAACAAGACAGGATCCACTCAAGAATGTTCAGAGGCCTGGAGCTTTGAATTTGGGATGCACTGAAGCATTTTCTTGAATCTGCATTGCACATGCTGCCAGTTTCTCTCTTTTCCACAACCTCGATTATTTTTTTAATAGAAAAGATGCAATAAATTAGAATTTTATGAGACTTGCAAATGAAAACCTCTGCTAAAATTAAAAGCAAGAAATGGTTATACAAGCATATGGAGGTTTATGAGAGAAGATGGTGAAAAACAATCCCAATACTGTGAATGAATCCATTCTTCTATTCGCTATGGTTTTACTGATTATGGCAGAGATCCACAGACTTGCTTAAGCAATGGAATCAGTGGTTAAACAGCCTCTCTCCATTCAAATCCATAGGGCTGGGGCCAATGAAGCACAAATTTCTTAACATAGTTTGTGGTCTGAACTTTGAGACTACAGATCTAGTGAACTACTGTTTCTATATGACAAAAATTATTCCTTCATGCTTCTTTTCCTGTGAAAATTAAATGGTATAACAAAATAGTTTTCAGCAAAGTATCTAATGTAGACAAATATCATTCTATTAATATCCCATACTAACTTAGCATGTTGTAGCCACTTTTGAAAGTTGTTTTTTTGAGTTGTTGAGGCTGGCAACAGTTTGCATGTGGTAAATGTATTGCATGATGTATTGCATGCAGTAAATGTCTGATCCATGGTAGACCTATCCATGTGGCTGACCTCACGGCATCAGGAACTCAGATAGCAAATTTGGTGGGAAGGGACACTATCCATTGTTTTTCTTATTCCTCCTGGAACTTGGAGAATGAGAAGGGATGAAGGAGCAATTGTGGAGGAAAGGAGCTTCTCCAGCTACTACATCAGAGACACCTAATTTTTCACACTTTCTCATCTGTTCCATCCTCCTCTTCCTTTTCCAACTCCAGAAGTGGGAGAAACAGAAGTTGATACATCACCAGATAAGCAGAAGCAGCATTTAGCTTCCTACTTCAGATGCAAGGAGGTCTTGGCCAGCCTACACTGTTATTATCTACAAGTGTAGGTTGAATGGTCCTATGCTCCTACTTCTAGCAAATGTATTGGAAAATTCAGTTCTGTTATTAGTAGGAGACTCTTCACAGGTTATATGTGCAGAGAAGGTGCAGGATCATGCTTGGTGTCCTTCCTCGAATCTCCTTGATGTACTCTGCATAGTTTCTGATGGAGCTTTGCAACTGGAAACTCTGGAAAGTACACTGCACATAGACTCTATACACGTAGCCTGAAAACCTAACCACATTTTCCTGGGAATAAGTACTATTGAACACAATGGGACTTACTTCTGAGTAGAGATGCTTAGGATTGCACTGTAAGTTTATGACCACATTTCAGATATTTTATTATCCATTGGATGTGGAAGCAAGGATGGTAGATGCAACCTCTCCACCCCAGCATGGGCATTTATTATAACATGTGCAGAGTTCAAGGATAAAACCGCCAAAGATGTAAGATTAAAAACAGATCCCACAAGGTTTGTCCTGTGCACCAGTCTTCAAAACTGCAACTGTGGATCACAATTTTTCCCCTCTCCCTCATATGGTTGAGATAAAATGGCCCATGCCATGACCTCATGATGTACATTTCGCCAACCCCCAACGAACAATGCAGAGAAAGGGCAGGGAAAACCATAATGCAATGTCACTGCAATATGGAGAAGCCCTAAATGTGGAGGTGGTGAGGGAAGAATCGGACATAGGGATGCCATTTTCAGGATTAGTTTTCTGGATAAAAGCAGCAGAAACCGCATCATGTGAAGGGGTTTTTTGCATGCACCAAAACTAGTAGGGTCTACAGTGGATTTTAATCTGAAATTTTATTGTTCAGTCCTAGCTCTGAAGGTGTATAACATACCCTTCCTTGACTATAAACTGTAAGCTAAATAAGTCCAAACCCAGCTGTCAAATAAAATCTGCAAGAAAGTTGGACAAAATGGGGAGGTGGGAGGAGGAGACCCAAAAGAATAGGCTGCAATTTTAAAAGGCTTGCCACAGGCCATGAAGAGCTAGAGAAGGAAAGTAATATTCCCTTGGCGTTCTGTCTGCCCTCCCCTATTACCTAACAACCAAACTCAGTCTTCTCCACCCCCACTGTTTATGAGGTGATGAGAAAAAAATACAGCTTGCTCTCTTGTCAGTAGGACATCTCCACTCGGCCTGCAGGGGGGGGAATGCTAAACACATGCGAAAGCCCCACCTTCTTCCACAGCTGTGGGCACAGGGCGGGAGGGGGGAAGCAGAACATTCATTACACGCTTTTAGTGCCGGATTCGGGCACTTCACAAGGCGGGTCGCCAAAGCCGAGGCAAAATTCGTTTGCGTTGTATGACCTACTTCTGTAATGTTTTCTCCTCCACATGATGCTAAAGAAGAAGACCAAAAAGGGAGGGGGAAAAGCATCTGAACAGATTTAAGAAACTAAACAACAACAACAAAAAAGGACAGGGAATATTTGTATTCCTGGCCTTTCTTCCAAACAACATATGGAACTGTTTAAAAATACATTCTCACAGAAAACATCTCTCTCTCTCTCTCTCTGTGTCTGCATATGTGCGTGTGTGCATGTGTGCATTATCATTAGTTTATTTGTTTCCCGCCTTATTCTCAAGGACTCAAGGCAACATATTTATGCATGCACACATGCATGTGTGCCTTTGGTTCTGTGCCAGCAATCCTGTATGCATTTACATTGGAATAAGTCCAGCTGAACTTATTAGGGCTTTCTTCTGAGTCGATATGCAAAGGTTTGAGCTGTGTCTCTCTATGTATTCCAACGTTTTTATACAGTCACAGCACAATCCTAAACCCTGATTAGGATGGCACAATGGCAGGGTTAGGCCAGTGCAGATATGTAGTGGCAACACCAGAACGGTACGGCTGGTGTGGACCACACTGGGTGACACGCCACTTGGGGGTGATGTGCTGGAGAAGTTTGACACTCCTCTGGCTGGCACCAGGCATCAATGCGCCAATTCTGGCCAGCTCCAAGGTGGAGCGGCATCCAGAAGCTGCCGCTCTGCCGCAGAGCTGGCCAGAATGGCTGGCTGAGATTCACTGCAGAAAGACATACTGCATATGTCCAAGCCTTTGGGCCTTGCTCCAAAGGAGGAGCCAGCTGCTTTGCCTTCGTGCAAAGCATGCCTTCATGCAAAGCATGCCTTCATGCAAAGCATGTCCTTCAGGCTTGGACATGTGCAGTGCATGTCTCTGCACTGCCATTTGGCCTCTCTAGGGAGGCAGAGCAGCTGCTGCTCCATAGAAAGGAGGAAGTCTCCTCTGAAGCTGGCTGGCTTCAGAAGAGATTGCGCAGGCGTCAGAGTTGGTGCCTGTGCAGTACTCTTCTGAAGCCAGTCAGCTTCAAAAGTGACTGTGCAGGCAGCAACTTTGGTGCCTGTGCAGTCCCGGAAGGGGGCATGCACGCATTTCGGGGGGGGGGGTGAACATGCTCCACACCAGGTGAAGGGTGAAGTGTCATGGGTTGCCCCTGCAGACATGTGTCGGGCTCCCACCAACACCTCAGGAATAGGGGGAGAAGGGTGAGCTGTGCTAGCCAAAGTTAGTTAGGATTGCACTCTCATTCATTCATTCAATTTGTATTCTTTTTCCCTGAAAAACACGCAAGGTAGCTAACAACAATAATTTAAAATATACAAAAAATGATAAAACAATGTATAAAACTAATGAAAATAGACAATATAAAAACAAGCAAACACTAAAATAATCATAAGACCTATAAGTGTAAACACTAAAATAAAGAGATTTTTGGATTAGTCACTGTAATCCTAGAATAAACATACTATTAGATATTTGAATGACTAGTTCTGCCTTTCCTTATAATCTTACATTTTCTGTTTGTTTCCCTCTCTTGCTGTCAGCCTGAGATTGTTTTCGAAGGGAAAGCCAAGTTACTCTAAATAGCACTGGCTTATTTCTTTCCTTGGAGAAAGAGCTGGAAATAAAACTTAAAACAAAATAAATGAAATGATGATTTTCCAAAGGTGAGACCCTAATCATACAAAAAACTTAATCCTGTGCAGTTAAAATTTTGTATTATATATCCTCTTCATTTCATTACATCACCAACAATGCGCCATGGCTGTGGCTTTCTGGTGGAAAATAAATTCTAAGAGAAGATGGAGTTTGTCAGTGACACTCTCCTGCATCTGCCTCATTATCCTTTCTCATTTTTTGTGAAGCCTTTAAAATGAAATCCATTGACACAAAACCATTGTGGATAGAAGTGGATCAGGACTATTTACTTAATTCATGTTGGTTTTATGTCTGTCCCCTGAGGGTGAGAAAAGCTTAAAAATATTCTCCTTTCTTTAATATTATTCTTACAAAAGAGAAATTCAAAAGGGTATTCAGCTTGTAGAGCCAAAGTAGACAAAGGCAAATGTATTTTGAATGATCATCTTCCATTTGTCTCAGGTCATAATCAAAGACCAGGCTATATGTTCCTACCCCTTTTCTTAAGTGGGGTGGGTGGCCAAGTTGAAAAGGATCTTCTCAACACTGGTTTTGGAATATTGAAACTAGAAGACTTATTTCTCTCCCTCCTGATAATATTTCAGCCGGTAAAAGAAAGGTGTTTTTATTCCCAAAGGCCATTTGGAAACCTACCTACCTACCTACCATCAGTTTTCTATTCACTGATTTGATTATCAGCAGTGAACAAGATTGCCATCTACAAGGCTGTTCCTGGATATCTGCAGCATTCAGGTCTCTGGCTCCTGCTGCCTCCTTGAAGTTATTTGTCAGGACAATTAAAGGATCAAATTTTAAATAACACAATTTAAAGAATCCTTCAAAATGCCACCCAAGAGTAACAAAGTGAAAAGCTTCTAAATGGTGCAGATAGTTTTAACTGGCATTTTGCAAGTACTGCCAGGAGAGGGGCAGTTCAGAGAGAAGGAGAGTTGAGATGTTACTTCCTGCATGACCGTTTTCAGCTCCAGGATTGGAATTGTATTTGATAGGGGGGAAATCTGCTTTTTAAAGTTTGGACAAACTGTGTATATTCTGAACACAATTTCAAGCAAAATCAGAATCTGTTGTACCCATGGTGCTCTCGGTGTGTCATGCTCACAATGGTGTGAATGGGGGGCAACAGGGATTGATCCGTCTCCCAACACACTTCCCGATGAGTCTCAAACCTTCAAATCCATTTGTCCTTTCCCTCCTACTAATTTATCCTTCACCAATGGCAGGAGCAGGATGGAGCAGAACTTTTCCTTCCCTTATCTTCTTTTCTCCACCTGCATTTTTTTGCAGGGAAACAACAAATATAGAATGGCAACAAGTTCAACAGCTTTGTGCAACAGCTACACAATACATCAATACATCGAAATTAAGATGCCAGTGCCCAAAATCAAGGCAGCAACCACTATGCTGCCTGTCTAATACATTTCCTGCCTAATACCTCTCCCCCCCCCCACCCTCCAAAAAAAGCCTGGAAAGAAGGGGGACAAATCTTATGGGAACTTAACTGTTCATTCCTATTTATCTCTGTTTAAATCACTAATCCTCTATGGAATTCCTGCAGTCTTCTTACAGTTTAGTTTTTCAACACTCTTAAGGAAAGATGTTATAATTAGAAACAATGTAACATATCAAACAACTTAGCCATCCATTTTAAATGGAAAAGCCCCTGTGGCACAACTGCATGCAGCTCCAATTTATTCTTCATCCTCTGGAAATACGAGCTCTCGACTGAAACGTTTCTTTCAGTTTTGGCTCTGGCAGTGGCGATTTTGGGTCTCAAATTCTGTACCAGTCTTCCTGTCATTATCAAGGAATTGTGTGCAGCAAACCTATTTCTCAAAAATGTTTGCTAATGCAGCCAGCTAGTTTACACAAGTCTTCCATTCTCAAATCTGTTATTTATTTGGCCAGATAGAATTGATAAGAATTGACTGCCTGTTTCTGGGTTAATAGAAACCATACAAAAAGAAGAAGATGCTGCCAGCATATCTTGTTTACTTAAAAAAAAAAGTTTGGCATCATATATGGAATCGGAAATGAGCTCATCCTTTGATTATTTTCATGCTGAAGAATTAGCTGTTGTTAGTAGGAGAGACGGCTTATCTTCACCAGTCTTTGTGTATGACTAATTAGCTAAAATATATTTCAGAGATTAAAAACAGAAAATTCTTTCCACTTCATAATAAAACATTATCAACCCTAGTATGAACAAATTATTATTGAGGGAGGAAAAGATTTTGCTTGTTTGATTTCATCATTCCAGAGAGTAACCCTTTCTTGCTGATAGGATTGTCAACTTGGGGTTCATTTCTAACTTTAAGACAGTGTTTCTCAACCAGTGGTACTCATACCACTTGTGGTACTTGACATTGTTTCTTGTGGTACTCTCCTCTGCCCTAAGGCTCTTAATGGTGTTGGCAATGTATCTGGCATCTCAATGTGGAAGTGCATCATCATCAGTGGTACTTCCAATAGGCAGACTGTGCAAAATAATAAGGCAGGGACAAGTATGGAATAACACTGCTTTAAGGCATTTGTAAAGTGAGAGGTCAGTGTCAGTACCTATTTTAAAGCCCTGTTATTATTCCTAGTAATTTAGTTGGAGAAGATTCTGGAAAGGGAATGTGGCTTGAAAATGTAACTGACAAGTCATTAGGAACCAAATTCAGCCCCCACAAAAAGCAACCTCATTCAAGACCAACCTTCTGAAACTGTAAGGTAGAGAGGAAGGAAAAGAGAATCCCAGGGGAATGTAAAACTATTTCTCACATGAATTATGAAAGCTATTCACTCTCTGCATTGAATATTTCTCAGCATGCTCAGAGCATGCATTAGCGATACAAATCTGGCATGTGCAGTTATTAAGCTACTGTCTTACAGACTCTTGCTTGGGAATAAATTTAATTGAATTCAAAGGGACTTATCTTCATAGATATGCACTGGATTGTGTGGAGCAGTTTCTGCTGTGGTTTACATAGATTTAAAGGTAAAGGTGTTCCCTGCAGGTTGCCCTGCTATGTCTGACTGACACTAGGGAACAGTGCTCATTCCTGTTTCTAGATCCATAGAGCCAGAGTTGTCTGAAGATGCCTCTGTGGACATGTGGCCTGCATGTGGCCACACTGTTGCCTTCCTACAGTGGTATCTATTTATCTACTTGCATTTGCATGCTTTCAACTGCTAGGTTAGCAGGAGCTGAGCTAAGAACGGGAGCTCACTCTACCTTGCAGTACTTGGGTCTCATACCACTGACTTGCTGATCTTCAGTTTGACAGGCACAGCGCCTTCAACCACTCAGCCACTGCAGACCCTGCAGAGATTTACTAAAGACTATAAGCAAGAAATAAGGCCTGTTCTGGGGGGGGGAATAAACATGTATAGCAGTATACTCAGAAGTGGGGACCATTTCAGTGCTAAATTATGAACCAGTTCAGAACAAGTGACAAGAAATGATTTTTTAAAAAAATTTGTATAACACTGGAATTTGAGACTCAGCAAATGGTGTCGATTGGCAGCACAATGAGAAAAGAGAAAAGGAAGTACAGGTGTCCATCATTATCCACTAGGGTTCTGTTCCCGAACCTTCCATGGTATCTCACAGTCCTGACCATGAAAAGTTAAGGGAAGGAGGCAATCAGCTCACAGGTCACCCAGGAAAGTCAGAGATCCACACTGATATATATAGGTCTTTCCAGGAACAAGGAGCTCCTCAGGAGAAGGAAAGAGGAGCAAGTGTTGCCTGGAGGTCACCCAGGGAATAAGACCAGGGATCGCATGGCTGGAAAGGGTAGGGACCCAGAAGAGAGTGTACAATTGCCCTTGAGTGCCCATATGATCTGCAATCAGGCTGTCCAGATGACCGGAAATACCCTGACAAGTTCAGAAATTGCATCCCTACAGGGAAAGGGGAAAACAAATCTGCCTGTCCAGGTTTCCAGTAATCTGGAATTAAAGGCCTTGCTGGCCCTTTAAAACTGTGGCCTGCCCTTTAAATTTTAAAGGCTGGCCCTTTAAACTGGCCCCCCTTCGGCTGGCCACAGTGGTGCCACAAGTGGCAGGGAGGATGCAGGGGATGAGGCACTGCAGGTGAGCAGCGGAGGCAGGCACGCGCACCATGCAGGAAGTACCTGGCACGTGCACCATCCAGGAAGTGGAGTTCCTGGATGGCGCGTGCGCCTGCCTCCACCGCTTGCCCACAGCTCCTCATCTCCTGCCTGCTGCTTGCCTGCTTCCCCGCCACTTCTCCACTTGCACCCCGCTGCAGGGGCAGGTCAGTGTGTCTGTGTGTGTTTCTGTGTGTCTATGTCAGGAACATACATGTTGAAGTCACTGGCATGTGTTGTGTTGCATTGCTTTCAGGGCCCCCCTGATGTATGTGTCAGGATCATGCTGTGTTGTGTGGCATTGCTTTCAGGGCATCTTACATGTATGTGTCAGGATCATAATGTTTTGTGTTGTGTTGCTTTCAGAGGGCATTGTTAGGGTTTGAATCTAATAATGAAACATGTTTGGTCAGTCAAGTTGATTCAAGGCTGATGCAATACTGCAGAAGGCTGATGCAATCTAGCTGATGCAATCTGTAACTGCTCTTACAGCATGATTCAGCAGAATTGGAAGTGCTGAGTCACTGGTCACATGACTGCAATATCTCTAACTGATTGGTGTTTCACTATATTTAAGTGTGTATGAGATTATTGCAAAGTGTGGGTTACTGAGGAGGAGTATTATTACTGTTTGATACTCTGAAAGACTGGACTGTATCTGTGGACTGACGTGGACTGTTTAACTGGATTACTGAGATTGGAATAACCCTGCAACTGGATGTATGTATATGACTGATCTACTGCTTTGACCTTGGACTGTGTTACTTGACTTTTCTTCTGCCTGTCGTTTTGAACAATATAGTTATCTTGAACTATAAACAGCTGTGTGTTTACTTTGTGCTGCTGCCCTCTCATCCTCTGCACAACTACTCTGCTTAGCCCCGCTAATCCTGCAGGGACTCACATTCCTAACAGGCATCTTACATGTATGTGTCAGGATCAAAATGTATTGTGTTGCATTGCTTTAAGAGCACCTTACATGTATGTGTCAGGATCATGCATGTTAAAAGGTTTTTAGTTTTAAAAGGATTGAAATTAAGTACAGGAGCTTATTTTAACATTTCCTACATGTGTCCTACATTTTTGGGGTGATTACAATTTTTTTAAGCATGTAGGAATTTTGGCTTGGGGGTAGGAAAGCTGGCCTTGGGGTTCAGGGATTTTGTGTTTGGCATCTGGTCACCCCGCCTGCCATGCCGGAAGACAATCTTGTTAAACAATGACTTACCTGTGCTATAAATAATGAGCATTAAGAATATAACACAAACAAAGTAGTGTGTAACCAGTACCTCTCCATCTCTTTGTTTGATCTTGGGGCCAAGTAAATTGCAGAGAATGCGGACATCCCTCTGAGATACCCCTTTCTTGCACCCTCTAGCCAACAGTCTCCAATGCACATAACACAAGGATAAAATAGAGGAAAAACACATTTAAAGACCACTTCCAGTTTTCTAGCTCCACATTATAATGGAATAATGTTGTGTCTCAATATCTGTAGGTGTTTAATTCTAGGACTCCTTGCGGATACCAGAAAATGTGTTAAATAAAAGCAGTTTAAAAAAATTTAAAAGTGTTTCCCTTTACAATGGTTTACAAAAAGCTTGTTTTAGAGAGGCAGTCAGAAATTAGAAATGCCAAGGACTCCCCCCCCCCCCCGCCTTTGCTTGGCTCAGCTAGGGAATGGAATGATTGCTTGCATGACTGCCTCTCTACAACAGTAGAAAAGCAGTTTTAAAAACTATTATTTGCAGTGGCGTTTTGTGTTGATTCAAATCAGCGTTTGGGCATAACAAGGTTGCACCTATACAATACTATTTTTAGTTAAGACTCTAGTTTCTTGATCAATTAGATTACGTTATTAATCACTAAAGGCTCAATCCTATCCAATTTTCCAGCACAGGGGCAGCTAAGACATTGGGGTATGCAGAACCCTGCAATAGAGGAGCAATCATAGAGGCCTCCTCAAGGTAAGGCAATGTTTGTTCCTTTACCTCTGGGTTGAAATGTGGCTGCATCAGCACTGAAAATTTGGATAGGATAGGGCCCTAAGTATCTCTGATTATTTGATTATCTCTGATCAAAACAATTGAACAAATGTTTTAAATAGCAGACCTCTGTCAGTCTTGAGAGACTACGGTATCGTGCTCTGTGCTCCATATGCTGCATGCAAAGCACGAAAGCCTGGGTTAGATTTTTAAGGAGGATAGGCTATTACCCAAGCAGCAAATCCCCCCTCTCCACACCACTGAATTAGTCCAATGGAAAGGCAGAGCCAATACGATTGGATCCAGCTGGCGTCACAGAGCTGGGCTAAGCACGGGAGCTCACTCTGTCTTGTGGGGCCGACCCGGGTCTTGAACCCTGGCCTGCTGGTTAACAGGCGCAGTGTCTTAGTGTTTTAAATACAAGTCTATAAAACATGTCAATGTCAAATGCTGTCTTAAAAGAAGCATTCCTTCTCTCACACAATGAAGGGAATGCTTCTTCAATCTCCCAGCCAAGAACCCTGTTTGTGGTGCTGCAGGATGTGAAGTGCTCAAGGCAGTAGTACTTTCCCCACATCTCCTGCTTTTGAGAGCAGCTCTGTGGACTGTGTTCAAGATCTGCCTCCACCTTCTTGATTGTCCTCACCATGGCTGTTTCTGGCCAGTCATGTAAAAAGTGACTATGATGTTGCTTAAAGTAAATCACCTGCTTGTGCTTGAACCTCTCTTGGCTTGCTCCCAACCCAGGTACCTTGTTACAATATTCTCATATATTAATGCCTTTTGCTTCCAAATAATGTTTCTACTTGTATGAAGGGCTGCATGGCTCAGTGGTAAGAGACACTGTGTTTGCTTGTCGACCTGGAGATCAGCAGGTTACTTGGGACTTCAAAACCTAAGTACTGCAAGACAAAGTGAGCTTCCATCTCTTTCCCAATTCCTGAAGTTTGATTGCAAGTAAATACAAGTTGATAAATAGGTACCACTTTGGTGCATTCCATGCACTTCCATGCTGGCCATATGACCCTTCATGACCCTGGCTCTTTGGCATTACCTGGGATAAGGAGAAAAGTGGGGCAGCACAGCAACAGCCCCAAAATTGTACTGGATATCATGGGGATGATAAATGTTGGTTATGACTAGCAGGACAACCTGTAGGGGCCACTTTTACGTTTACTACTTGGATGAATGTCATTCCTTTGTTGATAAATCATCTAAAGCTTTTCTGATTAACCCTACAATCCAGAATAACGATGGGAGCACGTAAGAAATTCATATTGCAATCCAGAGCAAATTGTTCTTACACCAGAGCAAGGACTCCCCGTAGTTACTCTGGATTGCGCCCTAAGATTTATTTAACTGGGTCAAAGTCCTAATAAGTAACTTGTATAATTCACTGTGTGGTCAGGATGATGAAGTAATAAGGACCACCAAAAATTTCTATAATGGAACATGAAATCTAGGAAAATAATGACCAGATGGGTCTTGTAATATTCATATATGAGCTTAGTCTTATGCCTGTCTTTTCATCACTTTAATAATATCCCTCACAGCCACATTTCACATTAATCTTGCAGGATAGGTGCACTGAAAAATCAGCTACGCAGACACCTTTGCACATAAGAATCGGCTTGTCTGAAACAGATTCCTTATAGGTGACACCAATTTAATCACACCATCAAACTATCTCATTACTGGTGCCGGACAGGGCTAAGGTAATATAAGCATTGCTCTAAGTCTAAAATATCCATGCATTTTTTTAATTATCTGGAAGAGCTCCTAACATAACTGAAAGCAGGGAATAAAAGCTTAGAAGGCAATTTTGTTGCTGACTTAGGACTATTCTTACATGTATATTTTGATGTGGCATTTTTGATGTGGCACAGTCCTCATGTGGTCTATGCCAAATCAGTTTCACATGAGGGGGAATCTATCTGAAATCACCCCCATGTGAAAATCATGGCACTTAACCCTACAAGAGACAAAGCTTGTAAATTGAAAATATGTGCTCAGTGGTATAGCTAATGTAGCCCAGTGCAAACCTCAGGTGTGCCTCATTATGTATGAATGATAATATCATCATGTAATATATTGTTGGAAATGCAGAATGCAATGAAACAAACTGCACTGGAATATGTATTTTCTATCAAAAGTTATGGCCAATTATTCAGAAAATTAGTATGGAAAAGTCTATGGAACAAACAGTGAATTTTCTTAAGTCAAAATTTTCCCACGATACTGATTGCTCTAGATATTCCAATGCAGTCTTTTTCATTGCCTTCTTCATTAAATTACCTTTCCAGTGATATATAACATGATGATATATATCCTTCATTCATACAGTTTTTCACAATTTTAGCCACTAGTGTTAAGCTCAGCTTGTAGCCCAGTGCAGCTGCACCCCTTGCACCTCACTAGCTACGCCACTGGGTGAAACAAACCCTAGTGATGCCACTGATATGCCTTTAATGCATCCTTTGATGTAAGAAAGAGAAAACATTTTTAAATTTAAAATTTTGTGAGACTTCTGTTAAAGGCAAAAGAACCCAGATTGGAAAAGCCTTGCCACAGAAACATATTAAGTTTACATACATCAAAGAAAGAATGAATGTGGACTTACCCAATAATTATTATTATCATCTATATATATATATATAAGAGAAAAGTCACTGACTGACTGACTCACTGACTGACTCATCACTGCCCTGCCAAAACTGATGGGCCTAGAAGTGTGAAATCTGGGGTTGGTGTTTCTTCCGTGACTGAGGGGTGCACTAAGAATCGGTTTTCGGAAATTCCAACCGGAGCTGGGTGAAAAGGGGCACAACACGTTTTCCTGCCTATACTTTGCATTGAGAATTGCTGACTCAGCAACATTCCGCCCCAACTGCTGGGCCTGAAGCATGGAATTCTGGGAGGGATCCTTCTGTCACCTGAACACCCACCAAGAACCCACGTGGAGAAATTTAACCCTTAAGGGGCTGATAAGGGGTCAATGTATTTTTGTCCTATACTTAACGTGGAAGACTGACCAACATCCAGCCAATTTGGTGCTCAGTGCCTGGTGCACTGGGGAGATGTTGTTAGGAGGAATAGGTTGCACTGTGGAGGATGTTGCGCATGGGGGGAAGTTGCGCATGAGGGGAAGTTGCGCATGAGGGGAAGTTGCACAGGGGGGTTGTTGCGCAGGGGGGTTGTTGCGCAGGGGGGTTGTTGCGCATGGGGGAAGTTGCGCATGGGGGAAGTTGCGCAGGGGGGGAAGTTGCGCAGTGGGGGTTGATGCGCATGGGGGAAGTTGCGCATGTGGGGTTGATGCGCATGGGGGAAGTTGCGCATGTGGGGTTGATGCACATGGGGGGTAGATGCATATGGGGGGATGGCATACAGGAGAATTTTACTCCCGCAACTTGGGTACACTTTTCGCTAGTTGATAAGATCCTGATAGGGATACTTTGCTGATATATCAGAACATTTGCACAACTGCCACTAGACTTGGCAAAAAAATATTGCAATTGAAACAATAAAGGAGTAAAAGATAAAAGGCATGCACTAAACTATACAAAGAGCCTAAATTTACATAATTTTAGACCATAGTTTTTAACCCCCCTCCCAACTTTTATTGTTTCAACATGAATGTCAGCTGTTAAGAAACCAAATATGAATCTCGCAGTGTCTTTGCCACCTCCAAATGGTCATGTGAATGCATGTTTTATCTTGAAATCTGGTTTGCTTCCTTTTTATAGCTATGGTCAGAGAATGCTGCCAAGGATTCTTTTATATTTATATCAATGAATTGTTCTGTGTGTTTGTGGTAATTCTTAGAAAACTCAAACACGACAGCTGCCAAAAGTACAGAACTGCACCAGCCCCATTATATCCTGAGCAAGCTCTCTCTGCATGGTATCACACCTTTCAACACCTGCAACTACACTTATGGTTTTATCTTAATTAGAAAGCAGGCGAAGCACAGCTAACAGCTTTTGCTGATGGTGACATTGGGCAGTTGCTCTTGATCTGTTAAGTCTAGACAGCTGCAGAGTTGTCTGTTTCCAAGATGTCCCATAAGAACATGAAGACCAGATCTCCTGAGTAATTGTTTTCCTTAATTTTCTTGCTTTTTAAAAAGTTTTTGATTATTGTTCTCATGCCAATTCTGGACACTGGACCAGGAGTTGATAAAGGAGTTGATAAAGGAGTTAAAAAAATACCCTCCGCATGGCCTTTTTCCATTCATAGAGAGATCTTCCATTCATTCAGGGGGCTGCAAAAGTTGGAAGTGATATTCCCAATAAGAGTTTGGTTCCCAATAAGAGTTACAAGAATATGCTGGTTTTGCTGCAACAGAGACACTTCTAGAATTTAAATCTTGTGGATAATGGATTCGAATGCACAAAGTTTTTTTTTAAAGCTGCATTTCATGTGGAGCAATTCATGTGCAGCTGGAGCTGTGCTGGGAGGGCTTTCAAAAAAAAAAAAAACTGGCAATACCCCAATCAGTTGATTGATGAGGAAGAGTGAATCGGGGTAGCTAAAGTCAGCACTCTTTGCCTACCAAACAGCCTATTTTCACCATTGGCACTGTTCCAACACAGAACATTCGCCTTCTACAGCTCCATTAGCTGCACTGAAAACGGAATAAAGCACATGGCAACCTTTCGTGCACACAATTTTGTATCTGGATAGATATACACATGCAGAATACACTTTCTATGTACGTGTGTCCCCTAGCAACATCATGTGCAGTGGTACCTTGGTTTACAATCATAATTTGTTCCAGAAGCATGCTGGTAATCCAAAATGCTCATTTACTAGTATCAAAGCGAATTTTCCCATAAGAAATAATGGAAACTCAGACATTTCATTCTGCAACTCTGGAATGTGGTCTGCATCAGTGCCTGTGCTGATGGAGCCAGAACCACAGGAGACCCAATGCCAGCTTGCATTAGCACTCTGGCTATGATGCATCCAGCAGTCCGGGGGTCGTGATGCCAGCTTCCTTTAGCACCCATGCTGAGGCAGCCTGGCATCAGGAGCCTAGAGAGCTAGTAGAGGCAGGGCGGTCACTTCTAAGGGAGTATTTGTCCTCCTTGTTTTGCAAGACATTGCTCATAAACCGCAATTACTTGTAATCTAGGGTACTCACAATCCAAGGTACCACTTATATGAGTGTTTTTAGCTTTTATTTTGTCATGTCCTACAGTTTCTTGAATGTCCTAAATTTGGGGGTCATTGTCCTCTTTTTTAATAGTTACAACTGGTCACCCTATGTGTAGGATCCCTCTTTACTACAGCAGAGTGCAAGCGTCAGGAAGATAGGAGAATAAACTGAAAAGAAAGCTCTTCAGCCTTGCTATAGTGCCTCTAAAAGCACAAGTCATGGGTTCCAGCTAAGCTGCCCACCCATACTGAAAATGTCAGCTACCAGGGGAAAGAAAACTCTGGTCATGAATATTAAACTGAATGCTCAACTATTCTAAATCCTTCATGCTATTTGCACACTTTCATTTCTAAACTTTTTAAGTTGTTTTCATTTGGAGGGGGTCAGGGAGTATCTTGGCCTTCAAATAAATGCTGCTTGCCAAAAGTGGCAATACTAAACATTAACTGAAAAAAAGAAATAACTTTGGCAGATCCATCCGTTTCAAACTCAGTCACGGTTTTAAAAAATGACATGAGTAGAAGGGTACTACTTCCTGTAGATCATATTTGAGACAAAAAGCTCTGTGTAGAGCATGCTAAGCCTCCAGTTCGCGATAGTACTAAAATAAGGAACAGTCACTGAGTGCATAACGCAGGCCCTTCACTGACAAGGAGAAAAGCTTTGTCTTTTGTGTGGGGGGAAAATACACTTCAACTTCTCAGGCAAACACTCCTGGCCATGAGGAACCATCTCTGTGTAAATGCCACTTTCTACATTTCAAGTTTTATTTGGCGCCTTTCTTAAACAGCTGTCCAGCGTCAAATTGGCAAGAACGGTGAGAGTCGAAGCCAACAAGAGCAAAATTAACAAACCTGAATTGAAATGAAGAATGGCAAAGTGAAATGAACATGCTCTTTGACAAGATGACAGCTAATTACTGTCTCAGCAGTAACCAAAGCCGGCAGAACCCAAAAAACAACCACAGAAAAGGAAGGAATTCTGCTCAGAAACAGCTCTTTTCAAATTTATTTTATTTTCAGCTTTAAAACATGGCTTTAAACCGCAGTTAGTAACCAGTGAAGATCACAAAGTGGTGTGGGGATGCACCAATGTGTCTTCCCTCAAGGTCTGCACAATTATTTCCAGTCATGTGATTGTGTGATTCACATTCGCACTCCTGTAGAATGGGGTCACATCATAGTAACACAGGTCCCATGCTACTTAGCATGGATGGTAGAGTATCTTGTAGGCAAAATAAATAGATACTGGAGTTATACATGTGGGAAAATGCACCTCTGTATTTATATTCTGGGTATAAAACTGAGCTATCACAACAAAGAATAATAAGAATATGTTTTTGAACTCTTTTTTTCTGTTCTCTTGTGTGATGTGTAAAGTGATGCATAAACTGACCAAAATGGGACCAGAGATGGAACAATAATGATAGCAATATGCTTCTAATGTCCCCAGTAATGGAGAAATTTGAAGCCAATCCAAAATGCATCCATGTTTCCCATCCAAAGACCAGTCTATGAGAGCAGAGAACGGAGTAACTGTTGTACAACTAGTGTGTTGGACATATGGCATTATTTAAACGACAAATTTAGGTCTGTTTCATATAACTTTAAATGTAATGGTTCCCCAAAGAATCCTTGGAATTATAATTTGGTGAGGATGCAAAGCACTCTCCCAGAACTTTCATGGGAGGAAGAAATATCTACACAAAATACATATGGCCCAATCCTCAGTTTGTTGACTCAGAAATAAGCCTCATTGAGTTAAAAGCACTTGTTTGCAGGCACATGTGCAATTGTGCATAGGACTGCAGCTGGGCAGACCTGAGCCTCCATAACACCAGGACTACCATAGTGCCAAAATGGCCACCACCACTGGTGGCTCCTGAAGGAAAAGGTTTCTCCCAGGGGGTAAAAGTCACTTCTGGGCAAGGGAAGCGCTACTCAATTCTGTGACAATTAACAACCATCACCAGTGAGTGAGCTCAGGATTGAGCTCTAAATCTACAATGTAAGTGACAGAGATGTAGGGGTGCAGATGGTGCTCAATTCCCCATTCAGTAACAAAACTCACCCAGGTAACCTGGGACAAGTAACTGACTGCTCAGGTCAGTCCAATCCTGGATTTGAATTGGGGTGACCTGAACATCAGAACACCTTATAATCCATAAAGAAAACTTCCCAAGTTTCCAAATTTGATCATGCTATGGTGAGATTATCTTCTCCTTAAAACTTACTTCTTGTTTCTATCACCCCCTTTTGATGCTGGTACATAAGGTATCTAGTTTATTTGCTCATGGGTTTCAAACCACATTCTCATTTCAAACTTGTAACTGATCCTTTGAAGCTAGTACTATTACCAGATGTGCAGGTTAGGTCTCCCTCGATCTCCTGCATTATACAATAAAAAAGCTCAAGAATCTTAAATGCACCCTTTTCTAAACAATCCTGGCATGACAAACTTGAACCTTCAACATATCAAGTGAAGAAGCTGTGGCTTGCTCACTCTCTCTGCCAAAATATGTTGGACTTCAGAAAGACCAAGCAGTAGAGTTACTCCACTATACTATTTGGAGTTCCTTTATAAAGCAAAAAGTATGAAGATGGTTTGCTGAGAACTCCTACTTGTAATTCCACTTGTTCTATTTTTGCAGAAGCAGGTCTAAAGAAGATTGCAGCTGACAAACCTTAATCTAAATACCGGTAATATCATTTTTATGACACTTTCAGCCTATGCAGATAATGCAGTATCTACAGGATATTCTGTATTTTGTAAGTCTAAAGGCCCAGTCCTATTGGTCCTTAGAGCCAGAGCTGAGCTCTAGTGCTGGTCCTAGATGGCATAAAACAACATGAAAGGGGGATGGGATGGGATGGGGATGGCCCATGAGGGACATGGTACTGGCAGAGGCCTCCTCCACTGCATTCTAGCTTTCATATCAGGCTGAAAAGCCCGACTTAGAGGTATACAAGTATTTGCCAGCAAAATAGACCATCACTAACAGACCTAGATCATTCTACAAGTAGTTGGATGACTTGTTCAGAGAACCATATAAATAAAATAAAAATAAAAATTCAGGTCTTGCTGCAAAAAGTGAAGAATGGAGTAAGATAATTAAAGTTTCTTCTGTCCAGGTTATATTTAGCTTACATATTACATGGATGAAGCACATACTTTGGCCCTCTGTGTTTTGTTTGGTGTTTTTTGTGGGTTGTTTTTTTTTTTTTTTTTTTTTTTTTTTGCAGTCAAGGGAGTATTCAAGCCTTTCTCACTGCACCTCATTTCCAGTGCTAATGCTATCCCAAAGCTGCTTTCAGCGCAGGGAAGGATACTTCCACGGATGGAAGCTTTCCTCCTCAAACACCAATGGAAGCTTTTCTCCTCAAAATATTAGCAACAATGGACAGCAATGAAGATAAATTTCATTAAAATAAAATACAGAGGCTGAACCTACACGTTTAACATAATTGGCTTTAGGACTGCAAAGATCCTGCATATATCCTTTTGAGGTCTGTTCGCAATCTAGAGCAAATAAGCTGTAGTATAATTCCACTGAAATAATTGGAACAGATTAATCATGACGAACATATGCCTTATTGATTTCAGTGGGATTTAATCACAATCGACACACCCTGAATGTCCCTAAAAGGCCTATGGCTTTTAAGCAGCTTGTCTTCAGAATAACAAATGTCATTAGTAAGATAAAAAGGGAGGTTAGGATTTAGCACATGATCAAAACTTTCTGAATTCCAGTTCTTCATTAGTCCTTCTTAGTGTATTTTTCCTGGGGAAAGGTGCTGTTACTCATCACAGTGGCACTGCTAATCATCCCCATATGACTATTAATTAGCTGTTGGGGGGATGGAAAGGTGCTGGCAGGGTACTGTTGAGTACTGCCAGAAGAAAGGCCCTGATCCTTCTAAATCACCTCCCCCTACAGACAGTCAAGGACCTCTGGATGCTAATTTTTGCAGAGATAGCTCCAGCATTGTTAATTATAAAAGTATAAGCTTTGATCAGATTATGGTTTATTTGTTGCTCTTGATGCAATTAATTTTAAATGCTGCTCTGGTTATGTATGCCTTGTTCTTGTCTGTTTTGTATGAAGCCTAGTTGGTTTCTTGATATGATAAATTTTATGAAATAGCAAGGATGATGACTGAAGGATGGTGTAAGAAAGCTCAGGATGAATCGAACAGATCACAGGTTTAAGATTGTGTTACAGCCGTACTTCATATGATGGCAGTTCAACTTTTTTTTAATCTGCTGCATTGCATCAGTATATGATTATCTAGCAGA
This sequence comes from Cryptoblepharus egeriae, assembly GCA_030015325.1. NCBI lineage: Eukaryota > Metazoa > Chordata > Lepidosauria > Squamata > Scincidae > Cryptoblepharus > Cryptoblepharus egeriae. The sequence continues at coordinate 221,236,593 of JAREYC010000001.1, forward strand.
GTTGTTCCAAGTAGTGCAGGAGATTATTATCTGATCTTGGACACTTGATGAAAGTATTGGCTGCTTAGTCTTCTACTGTGACACATTTGCAACGTTGTTTTATTATGGGAATCTCTTAAATCTTGTTGGACAATGGTGCCTCCTTGAACAGTGTCCTTGGCGTCCCTGATTCATCCTTGGCATCTAATTTTATTTGCTTGAATAAGCTTGGAGCAAGCGGTTAAGGTGCTGTGCCTGTTAACCAGCAGGCCAGGGTTTGAGACCCGGGTCGGCCCCACAAGACAGGGTGAGCTCCTGTCCTTAGCCCAGCTCTGCGACGCCAGCTGGATCCAATCATACTGGCCCTTCCTTTCCATTGGACTAATTTAGTGGTATGGAGAGAGGGGATTTGCTGCTTGGGTAACAGCCTATCCTCCATAACAATCCAACCCAGGCTTTCGTGCTTCGCATGCAGCGTATGCAGCACTGAGCACAATACCATAGTCTTTCAAGACTGACGGAGGCTACAATCTGACAATGTGGAAAGGACACTTCAAGTTGTACAGCTGATCATCTGCACCCAGCATCGTAGCCTCTCATACACAATAGGAGAAGAAAGGACAGGATGATATAATCAATTACATATTTTGGCAGGAAGGACTAGTTCTAATCAGTTCTGTCCTGAAAAATCTGTCCTTGACAAATCTTTGACAAATCTGAGCAATAGTCAGTCAATATCTAACTTCCAAAAACAATTCCAATGCGGTAACATAGCTAAGGATCATAGCCTGGTGCAAAGCTCAAAATATAGCCCTGGAAGTGATGTCACAACTGAAAGAAAAATTGGGAGAAAGAATTTTTAAAAGAAATTTGGGGAGAACCTGCCTCCCCTTCACCCCAGCAGTTCACCACCCATTTGCAATGCTAGTGGAATAGCTAAGGCACCTCTTTGCTAGAGTAACTGTTTTCTGATGTGTGTGTATGTATGTATGTATGTATGTATGTATGTATGTATGTGGAAATGAGAGCTGATTCATATTAACATTTTATTAGTTCCATACAGTATCAGAATTACATCTCATTGGCTCTCAGAGCAATCAGTATCATGGGAAAGTTTGACTTAAGAAAATCCACCTTTTGTTCCATAGGCTTTTGTGTATTCAGTTTCTGTTTAATTGGGCATAACATTTGATAGACTATAGATATTCCAATGCAGTTTGATTCATTGCACTCTGCATTAAATTACCTTCCCAACAATATATAACATGATGGTATTATCTTTTATACATAACCTGTTTTTTACAATTTTAGCCACTAGTGAGAAGCTCAGCTAGAAGTCAGCTAGAAGTTCCTCTCCCCACCCCCCCACCTTAAAGCTTGTTGCCTGGTGCAACTGCCCCCCCCCCCCCCCCCGTACTATTGAGTTATGCCACTGATTGCTGCATTGGTGCTGAAGGGTTGGATAGGATTGGGCCCTAAATATATATTTTTCATTAATTTCCAGTTCTGATAAATTCTTGATTGTAGTTGTAAGAAATTCTTTTGGACACCACCTCTTAAGTCAAAAAGAGACCTCTTAAGTATCAGCAAAGAGACTTTATAATCCCATGAAATCACTAGAAATAAAGTGGAGAAAAAAATTTTCATTCAGCTATGAAAACTTTGAATTTATATAGTTACAGACAGTGGTGGGCACCAGCAGGTTCGCACCTACTCTATAGAACCGGTTATTAACAAGAGATAGTACATATAAAGTTTAAAAATAGCCATTTAAAAGTGGCTGCCAGATGGACAGAGAACCGGTTCTTAATTTCTTTGAAGCCCATCACTGGTTACAGAGTATAAAGCAATGGCTCCAATCCTGAAGTGCAGTTAGTCTAGCTAATCTGGCAATTGGACCAGCCTAATTCCAGACAGGCTTGCCTAGCTGCACCAGAAAAGGCTCAGGATGTGGCCTACTTAGGCTAGCTTAGCTGGGTCATTCTCTCTGGCCTAAAGTCAGGATTGCATCCTAAAATTATGTTCTTTAAAAAATGTAAATTCAGCTGAATTTAGTCTCCAAAACTGGGGTGTGCATTAGATTTGATGGCACCATTGTCATATTATTGTTGTCATTTAACTCATTGTTTGGCAGCCGCCTTGAGTTGGGCTAATTTGCCCGAGAAAGGCAGGATATAAATTTTTAAAATAAATAAAATAAATTGTTTAATGCAGTAGAATTAAATTTTGCACCTGCTTTGCAGCTGTGCATTACCAGTAAATTTTTTTGTCTCCAAAAATTGCCAGTAAACATTTTTTTATCTCAAGCCTTTTAAAATCAGGATGTGCATTAGATTCAATGGCACATTAGATTTGAATAAATATGGTATTTATGCCCTAATCTGTCTAGGTATTCTATCATAGATGAAACAATAGTTGAAATGGATTCACGTTCTTTATCCTATCGACATTGTGGAGATATGAATGGCTCCCAAGGGTGTATTAAATATCCCGAGTATGTGAATTTTACTGCTAGATAAAATATTCATAAAATCAAACCCAATTCAAAATAGAATTAGATTTTGTTTTGTTCCTGGATGTGCTGAAGAATCTTGCAAAAGGTGATGTTTATAGACAGCAGCCAATACCCCCCCAGCACAGATATATTTGTTTATATTTAAAAATGCTCCTAATGAGTTGCTCTTTCTTTCTTTCTTTCTTTCTTTCTTTCTTTCTTTCTTTCTTTCTTTCTTTCTTTCTTTCTTTCTTTCTTTCTTTCTTTCTTTTGGGGCTGCTCCTTTGGGGCATTAGAATCCAGGGACGAGTATTCTTCAAAGGTGAATTTTTTACCACATTAAAGGCTACAATCCAGAGTAACTACGGGACCTTTCACACCTATGTAGTTACGGTGGCACCCATGGAAAACCTATGGAAAGTGCATAGAGCAATCCAGAATAAGTGCCTCTTACGTCTTCCCATAGTTACTCTGGATTGTAGGGTAAGGTGCTTTCACCATAAATACATAACCTGTTTATTTTATATGAAAATATATGAAAAAAAGGGAGAGAAATGGACATGTACAGTACTTTGAATTTTCATTTTTAAAAGAAATGTGTGCCTTTGGGTTTCTTCTTTGCAACAGTTCTGTAGGAGCTACTTTTTTCCTGAGAGAGAGAGAGAGAGAGAGCTTGTGAAGATTACAACAGCCCTCTAGGAATCAGGGAATGCATGGGATAATGCACTGACCATACATCCTGGCCTGTAGCTTCCTTCCAAATGATATTTCCGGAATGGAAAGTTATCAGCTCCACTGTATGACAAGTTTGTAACCCTAGCTCCTCCCTCAGCTGAAACTCTCTAATGCCAGAGTGAACCCAGCAAGGAATAGCAAGGCCTGCCGGAGTATCATCTTTAATTGTAGAGTGTGAAACAGTTGGAAGGCCTGGTTTTAAAAGTGTAACTCGAAACACTAGAAACCAGGACTCACAGTGGGGCTTAGCAACAAAATCAACAATATAGAGCCAGTTTGTGACACGCGATCACCCGGGCAGAAACAAGGTTGCTTAAATATAGACTTGTAGGTATTAGAATATTTCTGAGAAGTACACATCAAGCCTGAGACAGATGCTGCTAATAAGTCGAGAGCTTTAGACATTTATTTTTACATTTAAATGCTTAGCTATATTTATCTGAAAGACTTACCCCTACATTCTTGACATACAGTTATGCTAGTCACTTTCCGCTGTCTAGACTGAACAATATATAAAACAGAGAAGACAAGAGCTTTGAAAGGGGAAGCAAGGAGAGATATATGAAAAACCACTTTAAGACTCTTCCTCAACGGCATGGTAGCAGATGATGCGATCATGATCATACTGTGCTTGACTTTCAACAACGTTCTCTTTTAGAACATGTAGGTGACCCAAAGTGCTGATACACACATAAGACCTGCCAAACGAGACAAGATACAAATTTCAGTTTGTTATAGGCCTTGGGCTCTGTGTAAAAGACAGATATTTAGAAACTTGGAGGCAGAATTGTTGAACTCTCACTGTTCATGTAAAAATTTGATTACTGTAATATCCTCTTCCATAGGATTGCCTTAAAGATGTTTTAGAAATGTCAAATGATCCACAGTGTTGAGCTGTACTGATAAGCACAATCATGGCATGACTATTTTGAAATAATTGCATTGTTTACAAGTTTTTACACTTATACAATGAAAAGTTGTACACTTTACAGTGAAAAGACATAGTCTGAACATTGGGTTTTTTAATAGGTTTGGCAACAAAATTTCAAAACCATGCATTTCAAAGTGATTTTCAGGATTTCTCCCAAGGATACACAACTGGAAATTGTCTACAAAGCCCAAGCAAAAACCCTACACTTTCTTTGACATGTCTGTATCCTCATTTTAAGGGCTACCTTCTGAGATTGGTAGCACATTTCCACTCATCACTCCTTGAGCCTAGTAATTTAATCCACAGTGGTTCTGTGGTGGAGGAAGTCCCACCTCTGATCTCAGTTCTGCTAGGTTCTATCCTTTCTTTGACATAAATGGCCACCCATCTCCAAAATGCTTCTACTGTCCTTATATAGGGTTTATAGCCTTAATCCACTCATTTTTCACATTCCACCAGGTTTTCATTATTCCCACTACATCAATGTTTTCCCTAGCCATGAAGTATTCACATTCACCCACATTTGCTTGGCAGCTCTCGGTATTTGAATAAAAGTATTTGTCCCTCCTACAAGAGCACTGAGGGCACCCTTGGTTTGCTTCCCAGAGGCATGCAATCATACATGTGATGCTCAGTGGAAAATATGAGAAGTCCCAACCTGGCTGCTGGCTGTCTAATTGCAAATGCATAGCTGTGTTTATTCGTTTGTTGCCCCTCTTCTCATGGTAAGTGAAGAGCTGTATCCAGGGCCCTGGCTTTCTTGCCCTGCTGCTGAATTCACATGGCTGCTTAACTTGGCATTGTCCCAATGAGGTACAAGTATTATGTGGATGTCAATGAGTATCCTTTTTGCTAGTAACTGCTTAGGACAGAACTATCTCTTTATGCCATGTGACAAGCAGATTAAAACTCTCTTGTGCCCTGGATCTGTTCTGTTCAAGCCTGGATCTCTGCCTGCCAAACTGAGTCTCCTACCCCTGTTGGGTCACATTCCCAGTCTCACTGCTAGGCAGTAGAGGTCCAGTGAGTATCACTAGTGTGTGTGTGCACAGATAGCTGTAGATGTGGGCAACCTCAAAATGCCAGATGTGAGGGGAGCACCTGGATGCAAGTGCCTTATGTGCTCCCTGAGGCATCTGGTGGGCCACTGTGTGATACAGGATGCTGGACCAGATAGACCTTTGGCCTAATCCAGGAGAGGCTCTTCTTATGTTCTTATGCTGTTCCTTTGAATTCCAAATAAGAGGTTGAGGCATTCAACTATTTTTTCCTGCATGGATACTATTTCACATTGGTTTTTATTTCTGAGGACAGTAAATTCTTCTTTTTTACCCTGAAAACTCAGTGGTCTTATAATACTTCATGCTTATCCAGTGCAGGGCAATCAAATGCCCAAAGCTCAAAAAGAGGACATGTTGGATTCCTCTCAGCCTGTCCTTTCTGGTGGACAATGGCACGTTTGCCTACTCAAGAGTAAAGCTGCTATATTTGGCACTTCACTTTCCCATAGATGCTCAATACATATTTTTGATTTTTAGTTTTTGGCCATAACATCTGATAGGAAGGAGATACTTCAAAACTGATTTTTACATTGGATTCTACTCTATAATACATATCCAATGACTTATGACATGATGGGGTACTGCACACCTTTGCAAAGTTCCAAAATGAAGCCAAAATGGAGGTCAATGAAGCCCTTTTGGAGGATACTCGGACAGAAGAATAAAAAGAGCACAAATCTGGAAAAATCTGATCATATGGTCACCCTGATCCAGTGCCACTGCCATAGCCACCCCCTTTGTGGCAGTATCAGTTAATGAGGGCTTATTGCGTTTTTGCTTCTCAGTCCCAGATTCTCCCCCTTACACCTATCTAGATTTCCTTTTTAAATGAGTCAGGGAGCCCATCTCCTCCCCACAGATTATTCCTGCCCATTTAGTCCCCCATGGAATGGCTTGCCAGATCACACATCTTTATAGTGAAAAAAGACTAAGGCTTTGGAGGCTTTCTAATTTTAAAGGATTGCACTATACAAAATAGATTTTTTTATAAAACAATGTTTTGTGTGTGTGTGTGAGAGAGAGAGAGAGAGAGAGAGACTTTTCGTCTTGTTTCATAATTTTAGGACTTTTGTTCTTTCATTGGAGTAGATTGGCAATCAATTCAACACAATTGATTGGCAATCAATTCAACACAAAAATCAACATGGAATGAATTTATGGAATTTACTACCATGAGGTGTATCCAGTAGCTCAGATGGTTTTTAAAATGGGTTAGAGAATTTTTGGAGGATAACTATTATCCAATGCATGTCTACTCAGAAGTACACCCCACTCATTTTAATGATATATTCTCTCAAGTAAGCATGCACAGCAATAGTACTCAAACTGATGGATCAAAACCCACTAGCCTGAAAACCACTGCATCTTTCTTGTTAAGGAATGGGTCAGGGGGAAAGCTGAGATAGAGGTTTTTTAAAAAATGTTAAGATGCTGAGGTTCAGGGGAGCATGAGGAGCCCTGTGGAGCAACCTGAAGAGCTCCTTGCATCTTGAAGAAATGGAAAATAGTAATTGTGACCTACGTCCAATATCACAACCCAGATGTAGATCATGATTGTTACTTCCACATTCTATAAACCACAGGGAGCCTGCAGGGAGCTCCATGGTACTCCCTTCACCCATCTGGACTCTGGCAGCAGGTAAGGCAAGTTTTTTAAAGGCCCCCTTCTCCAAGGGGGTTATGATACTGGGCATCATGTTTTCCCCACCCTCACAAAAACCTAAATTGGGAGTTTTACTACTAAGATGTTTATCACTGCTGTATTTATGGCTGCTTGTCAACAGGAAGTTGAAGCACAAAGAGCCCATAGGTTTGGGCTGACACTCTTTTTTTCCAAAAGAAAAGTTTGAATATGTTTTGTAAGGCTCAAACCTCATCATCTGCTGAAGCATTTTGTATTCTTCTGGCATAAACTTCCCAGAACAGCTACTCATTTATTGGGAGGTGGAACATGAACATACATGTATTCATGTCACCTACACCTCCTGTCTTTGTATAAAGCTACACACTGAAGTGGGGAAAGTAAGCCAAGAATATAGTCATGATAGACCAAAGTGGATAGTCCTTCTGGGAACGTTGCTGTCCATGGGGTAGACAGAAAGATGGCTCAGATCCACCTTCTTTTTTCTTCACCTAAGCCATGCCAACCATTAACTCAACTCTTGGCTCTTACTCATCGAAGCTGTTCCATTTACTTTTTCTCGTCACATCAGTGTGTAGTTATTCTTTTTTGCATTACTCTGGTGTAAAGTCATGTTTCCATCTCTTGAGTAATTGCAATCATAGCCGTCTATACTATTCTCTGTTAAGTACTCCAGCCTTTGAGCACAATTGTTGATTTCCAGACAGAATTTAAAATGATTCCTAAGTGGCCTCAGTTCTCATCTCCATCCCTTCATCTCTTCTAAAGTGAGCCAAGTTTCTGATCTATACTCCAGGTCTGGACAGCAGGATAGCATCTTAGCTGTCCTGCAAACCACTAAGCATCGTATATTTTGCTTTTAATGGCACATTTTATTCTGACATGGATTCCATTAGAGTTGCCATTGTGACACCTACAGACAGAAAAATGCTACCATGTAGCTCAGACCAGCCCTTAAAAGAGGCTAGTGCCGAGACAGGCCAGAGGTGGGAAAGAAGAGGATTGGAAGAAGAAAGGGATAAAGAGCTAGAGTCAAAGAGTCAGGTGTGAAGATACATTGAGAAAGTGAGAGAAGAAAGAAGGGAAGAGAGGCCCCTGGCAACAGGTAAAGGATACAAGGACAAGGAGGAGGACCAACGGTGAACCCTAGAAGAAGGAAGAGAGAATGGAGGCAATCTCAACCCTACACTTGGCTTGATATGAGACCAGAGAGGCTCAGATGGATTGTGTCTGAATGTTGTGCCTGCAGCAATGAGTCATCCCCATGGGTGGAATGACTAACACAATCTAGCGGAGGGGCCTGACTAAACTGTCAGTGAGGTTGTTCCTGCCAACCCTTTCTGGGAGCAAATAAAAGATCCTCCATCAGAATACAAGATTGGTCCACCCAGACTGAAGGAACTACGCTTAGAACAGGTGGAAGAGCCCTAGATCTGGAAGCTGTTTTTTTAGTTGTAACCACACTTCTTATTTCTGTTCAACCCCAAATAAGCAGTGAAGATCTAAAGCAGTGGTGGTGAACCTATGGCAGGTGTGCCAGGGAAGACACTCAAAGCCCTCCCTGTTACACAGCCATAGCACTGCTCCATCCCCCAGCCTGGTATCTGCTCCTGCCCAGCACACATGTCTCTTTGGAGCAGAGCCAAATTGAGAGGGCAAGTGCCCATTGCTCATGCCCAGAGCTCTGGGCATGTGCAATGGGCACAGGGCACACCAGGTGCCAAAGGTTACTAAGTGGCCTCAGTTCTCATTTCCATCCAACACCAAGTGCTGCCAGTCGGCACTTGGTGCCAAAATGTTCACCACCACCACTGATCTAAAGAGTGCTTGGCTGTGACTTTCCCATGGCCTCAGTCCACTAGACATAGTGCTCTTTCCTTGGATGGAGGGGAGGATTCTATTGTGCAGCTAAAACCACAGTGTAGTCATTACATCATGACATCAGCATAGTCATTACATCAAGACATTGCATGACATCAACTTTAATCCAGCCTTTGATCTGGTTGCCCTTCTATAGATCATCTCCTCATGTTTCAACAGCCTCTCGGTCCCGCTTCCCTCTTCCTCCCCATTTTTGAGGCTCAATGAGAGCCTTCACTTGCTGAATTTTAACTGGAAGCTGGTCAGTTTCATATCCCTTCAAGTGACACCCAGGCCCTACCTGCTGTACCTTAGATATGCCACTGTCATTGTGGCTACAGATTGTTGTTTCAAGTACTGTATTTGGAAAACAATTCAGTTCAATTACAGGTAGTGGCATACCTTGGTCATTTGGCACCCAGCATCCACAAATTTTGTCACCCCTATGTCATTAATACTATTAATTAGATATTAATTAATATTTTCATATTTAAAAATCACCATACCAATTAAAACCACTGTTTTATTTTTTGGGAGGAGAGGGTTATGTTGCATTCTGGAGCACATGTTGAGCTCCACTTTCAGTGGATTGGGACCATTCCAGTGGCATTGCATTCCTCTGTGCCTGATCATGATCCAAGGTACCTTTGCTTACTCACAAGTAAATGTGGCTGTGTAGCTCAGTTCCACTTTCCATAGGGCTCAATGCAATTATCAGGGACTTCCTTCTGGGTTGATTTGTTGGGGCTGCATTCATTGGATCAGGAACATTTTAAGGTCATTGAATTCCTTATAGTCTGCCCTTTCTCAAGGACTAAGAGCACAATCCAGGTGCACTTGGGCTACCCTATCTATCACTGGGCCAGAGTGACCAGATGCCAAACCCAAAATTCCTGAACCCCAAGACCAAAATTCCTATTCCCAGGCCAAAATTCCTACCCGCTTTAAAAAAATGCCAAAAATGTATTCTTTTTTGTATTTATTTTTTTTTGTTTTTTGGCCATAACCTTTGATAGGAATGATATATCTCAAAGCTAATTTTTGCAATGGATTCAACTCTTCAATACGAATCCAATGACATATGACATGATGGTGTACTGTGCACCATCGCAAAGTTCAAAAATGAAGCCAAAATGTAGGACACCCGTACAGGAGGCTAAAAACCTGGACAAATCCGGGTTTTTCTGGTCATCTGGTCACCCTGCACTGGGCTGACCCAGCTGCAAGGTGAGTCACCCTAATTATTCTGGAAAAGGCTTGGGGCAGCCTAAGGCAACACAGACTGCCCCAAGAACAGGTGGAGCTGGGCTGCCTTAATTGAGCTGCCTAGGCAGTTCAGGAGAGGATGCTGAGGACATGTATAGCATTGCCTAGGGCAGAGCAGTTACTCTGTATCCAGAGCCTGTTCCCAGGGTAGAAATGCCCTCTTCCAACTCATCAGAGTTATACCACCTCAGGAGCAGGTATAACAATGAGTAGACCCATAAGGGTCCATGATAAGGCAGAGTAAGAATGGCAGCATTGACCAAAAATTTGAGTTCTTGGCTAGCCTAGCTGCAACCCCTGCCTCTCAACTTCAGGATATGGCACAACTACGGCAGCCCGCTAACCTCAGGATAGAGCAGGCTACTCCAAGAAGCCCCTTGTATTCACTGTAGACTTACTGGCAGTCACATCAGGGACTCCTTATAATGCAGGCACCACAGCTGTTCCTTGTTCAGTGTGATTTGAGGGAGGTCTCCTTAGGAGCAAGGCCTCCCCAGGTGCCACTGACTTGGTGCCTATTGAGCATGCTCTGGAGCAGTTAGGGCAGCCCAGGCTTCTTATCTGGAAGCAGCATAACTTTCAGCTCTGGATTCAGAATAGTTGGGGCAGCACTGCTAGGGCACTCCTCACTGCCCTAACTCCGGATTAAGCTAGGGCACATTTGCTGACTTACAAGTAAAGGCATGATATAGCTCGTTTCACTTTCCATAGGGCTCCATACCTTTTTTAGTTTTTTGGCTGTTACTTTTGATAGGAAGGAGATATTTCAGTTGCAGTGGATTCAGCTAGACAATACACATCCAATGGTACATGACTTGATGGGGTTACTACAAAGAATCCTAGCAATTTTTGTGATTTGGTCACCTCCAGTGGGTCACCCCCCTGAGATTGGTACTTATGGCCCAGCATCTCCCCCCCCCCCCCCAGACCACCTTAGGAACACCACTGATTACATTGGCATTCAGAGAAATCCCATAAATTTCCCCACCCCGCAACAAATATTCCCATCACCACAACAGGCTACTATGGAGAGAATTGGAGGTCTATGTACAGCCTTTTTATGTTGCAGGCTCCAAAACAAAGAGCTGTGACTGCTGAAAATGAAATACCAGAATCTTTACAAAGGGACAAAGAATTTTGGAGCTGCTCATCAAGAAAGCTTGTAAGTATCGAGTTCATTCCGAATCAAGCCAAGAAGAGATCACCCATCACTATTCTGATATTTTGAATTGCCAGAAGGAAGCTTTTAGCAAGTATGTGATATGATGTGTTAGTGAAGCCATTACACTGTTTCAGATCACATCGAAAGCATTTATATTGTTGACTTTTCATCTTCCTGCTCTTGTCAAGAGGTCAAACACACTAGCTTGGAAACATTCTTGATTTGACTCAGTCATGCTCTGGCAAGGGTTTTGAAAGCTATCAATTGCCATCATTTTTCTATTTATATTGTTAGTAGGTCTAGTTTATTTTTTTAATTGTGGATTAAGTCCTGCTGGATCTCAAATGTCAGCCCCGAGGACAGCAAGCATGTTGAAGAAGAAAAATCTAGATTTAAAGATATCCAATTAACATTAAAAATAACTTTTTAAAGAATAGGATTTGTGATAGGTAGATATAATCTGAAATAAAGTATTTCCTGCAGATGTCTCTGGTTCCTCATAAGACATGCTGGATGCTGATTTATGTCTGTGTGAGTGTTCAGGGTAGACTTGTGTACTGTAACCTTGAGTGTCTACATTATGCCCACATATGTTACTGAGGGCATAACCAATCCTAACCAATTTTTCAGAACAGAAGTAAGGGCAATGCAATTCCAAGGAAAAGGCATACCAGTAAATATTGCTTTATTTCCAAGAGCAGGCCTCTGTGACTGCAGGATGCAGTCCCAAGAGCAGGCCCAACTGCAGGATGCAGTATATGGATCACTAAGCACAACTATACCAGTGCCAGAAAGATAGTTAAGTATACATCCTGATACCTTTTAAAAAAGAATCCACATTTTGCAAGGTTTGTTTGTGGGCCAAATTCTTCTAAGCATTCCAGTACAATTTGCAAAATTTTCAGATATTTTTTATCAAATTCCCGTTACAATAATATAGTACTGTATCCTGAAGATACCAAGCAAATAAGAACATAAGAAGAGCTTCCACCGGATCAGGCCAAAGGTCCATCTAGTCCAGCTTTCTATATCAGTGGAATCTTGATTCATTACCTTTTACCAATAACAGGACCTGATGCAGTACCAGGCACTAGATGTTATATTAGTACAACTCTTTTTGTATTGCCAGTAGCAAGTTATACATAGAATGGTCTTACTTGTATCTGAAAATGAACCTATAGCAAATCAATCTTGCTGAACCCCTTCTGTCCAGATACAATTGCTAATAAGGGTGTGCCCCAGTATCCATAAGGGTTCCATTCCAAAACCCTCCACAATTAATTGGAACTAAGGATAACCAGTGACCCCACCTTTACCACATATGTTATTATTTCATATAAGTATATAGGCTACAATCAAGACTATGGAATTTATCCACATATTTCTTAGCTTGACAGGCTAAGCATTACCTGGTCAAGCACCTGAACTATGTATGACCGTAAGACCCTTTCTAGCCCTTTTCTAAGCTTGTGGACTCTAGACTATATTTTAATCCACTCACCTTTGGTCTGGTAACGCAATTCCCATTGTCTCTTTTAGGACATAATCCTATGCATGTCAACTTAGAAGTAAGACCCATTGTATTCAGTGTGGCTTACTCTCAGAAAAGTAAGTATAGGATTGCAGCTCTAGTAAACGTCCAGGGGAACTCAATTTGAAAATAAACTTTATTAACCAAAATCTGTCATGCAGGCATGTTCAGAATATAGATAAAATTTGAGGATCCTTCCCTCAGATACTTAAAGCTTGTCTCTCACCAGAAAGCTTGTTTCTCATCAAAGATGGCCAGCCCTGCTTTTTCCTCAGAACAGAACCAAGTGTGTCCAGATTGGTAATAATCCTGCACTTTCTCAAATTTGTTTCTCTTTCCCTCGTCTTCCCCTGGTTTCTTACAAGTTTGTAAGTGGGGATCCCTTAAAAACCCTCCCTTTTACCCCATCCCTATTTTCTCTCAGTCTCTTTTTATGCACATGTGAGTTCGATAATTGTAGAAATTTATCTGTATTTCATATCTTTTGATTGTTGTTCTTTATAATAAATTCCTGTTTAGAAAAATACTTTGTTTTTTAGAAACATACTCAAAGCTCATTCTTCTACAAGGTTATATCTCTGTTGAGAAGCTGTTCTTTATCTGCAAAAGACTCTGAAAAAAGTTATCATTAACAGCAATTCTTATTAATTCTCCTTACAAATATTTTATAGCTGGTCTGTTGGTAACATCACATCCTCCAGAAGTTCTCCAGGCATCTGCTTATAGCCACTGCTGAGCTTGGAATGAAAGAAAATAGGGGTAGAAACGCTATTTCCACTTTTCCTGTGAAAATCAGAAGTGAGTTTTTTTAATGCCTTAAGGCTTTTTTAAGGATCAAAAGACCATCCAGAGGGTCACAATTATATTAAAACAATATTAAAAATATTAAGCATAAAAATAATTTAAAAGCAGGCCTCTGTCAGTCTTGAAAGACTATGGTATCGTGCTTGGTGCTGCATATGCTGCATGCAAAGCACGAAAGCCTGGGTTGGATTGTTATGGAGGATAGGCTGTTACCCAAGCAGCAAATCCCCCCTCTCCACACCACTGAATTAGTCCAATGGAAAGGCAAGGCCAATATGATTGGATCCTGCGTTGCAGAGCTGGGCTAAGGACAGGAGCTCACCCTGTCTTGTGGGGCTGACCCGGGTCTCGAACCCTAGCCTGCTGTTTAACAGGCACAGTGTCTTAGCCACTTGTGCCACTTAATACGTTAAAAAAAGAACAGACACCAGGATCACGCAAATTATTAAAATTCCATCTCATTAAAAACATCAGCCCATGATGTCATTCAAAAGCATTCCTAAATAAAAGGGGTCTTACAAGTTGAAAGGTCTCCAGAGAGCAGGCCATTCATTCCAGAGAGCAGGAATTCCACAGACGAGGAGCCACCACCAAGAAGGCCTTATTTCTAGGCCTGGATGAGAGCAAAACAGCTGCTGAACTCAGGGAGGTAGGGAATTTGCCTGCTTGAGCCTTTAGCAGCCAGAGAAGGATATCATCACTGAAGAAACATAACATTATCTTGGAGATGCCACTTGTTATACAGATACACAATATCTTCACCATGGCCATTTCGCTGTTTTCACTGAATCCTGCCCTATTAGCCCAATCTTAAGCTGCCAAATGCAGCAGTGTCAAATGACTACTGCCTAGATCCTGTGGGAACAATTAGGCCATCTCAGAGTAAGGCTGTATAGAACAGAGGGCTCTGCTTGAACCTACACTCAGAAATTTTCTGACACTGGGTGCTAGGGGAAGGGTGCTAGGATTCAGAGGCACTGATATCACTGAACCTGTCCCCTTCCAAACCCGATTCCCCCTTACCCTGCCCCCATTGCCCATTCCACACTTTCCCCTGCCTTGTCACCATGTGGTCTGCCCTCATCCGCCTTGGTTCGACACATTCATCCCGCTTCCCCCAACATCCTACCTGCTTCAGTGGGACCTCCTGGACTGCTGATGTGTGGGTGAAGGCTCCAGCCTTCCCACTGGTGCTCTTCTGCACTATTCTACTGGAGTGCTTTTTATGATGACCATAAGACAGATGCTGACACTGAAACACATATTCCACTGTTGGATGAATCAGATAAGACTGGATTGTATTCATCTGCAGCCTCACAATATTTCTACCATTAGTGCCAAATCATCAAAATGCTTGCCATATTTTAAGTAATTTTGCAACAAACCATATGAATGCATGTGTGGCAGACCCTGATCTGATTTTGAGCCAGGTTGCAGTGGGGGTGGGAGGGAAAAAGCAATTTCAGGACAGACAGAAAACAGTCAAGGAAGCCAGAGGCTGCAGACGGGACTGCAATCAACTGTCAGAAGGGCCAGAAGCAGTGGGTGGCTCCATGTGGCCCCAGAATGAAGGGAGATTATCAGAACGGCTAGAACCAGAAAGTGTAGCCATAACCAAGCTAGACTCAAGTATCAAAGAAAACCAACAGTGTAGAGCAGAGACAGTGCAAGGTAAAAGTTACCCAGCTGCCATTCATCTGCTGCAGCAAAGGTGTTATCTCTTATGTAGCATGACCTACTCAGCCACCTGCTGGTATGGACTATCTGCTCTTTCCTTAAAAGTAATAGGTAAATGACAGACTTCCCTTATAAGGAATGCTCAGTTTTGATTTAAGGATAACTGTTCCTAATTCATAAACTGCTAGATTGCAAAGCTGTGCTTCTGAAGGAAGACCAGGTTTTATGGTTCTCAGAGAACACAGCTTGGGACCTCATTCAACTAAGTAAAATGTACTAAAGGTGCTGATGCAGCTAAGGAGATTCTGATGATCAACATATGAAGATTTTACACATGGGAACATCAGTATTTAAATATCTTAAAACAGTTGAAAATTTAGCCACTTTTAATATGTAGGACAAATACACATGTCTGAAACCATGAGAAGGAGATATCTGCAGAGGGCCATTTACAAAGAGTAAGCAAATGTTATGTTCCATCAGGAAGTCCAGCAGATAGAGGTGTTTGTTTCCAGTGAGTAAGATAGGATTACAGCTTAAGTCTTACTGAGCACAGTAAGCTTGCTTAGTTAAAAATAAGCTTATGTAAAAATAAATAACATCATTTTTAAACACTATGTCATCATTCTGAGGCATCTGAGGGAGGTCCATGAACTGCTTAGTTCAAAAAACCATAAAAATACTAAAAAGCTTAATCATGATGCTATGATGTACTATATTTCTCAAGGGGACTTTTCATTTTTTTAAACAGCTAGTTCCCGGACTGCAGAGTCACAGCAAGATATGGAAGTGAGACATGGATATTTTGATGAAGAAGATCATATAGAAAGGAGTTGGCACATTATTCCATTCAGTGAATCATAATTCAATTCAGTGAATTAACATGTAGTTTTCCTGACATCCATAGTGTGGAATGAAGCACTCGGAAAACAGAATATTCCAAACTCCTTGGCAAGCTGATGTAAAGGTACTTTTTACAGCATTTTTCTATCAAGTAGCAGGTAAGCAAGTTCATGGGAAATGGAAGAGAACCCCATTTCTACCTTCCCAAGAACTCTCCAGCTCTGGTTAACATATAAGTCAAAGAAGAATTGACAAGAGGGAGAACTGGCCCAATTCACTTACACACACTAAATCTGAATTCCAAAACTCATATTCAACTACAGCACCTGCTAGTGAGAGTTGAACCAGGAATTTGTGGCAGCTATGTCGGGGTGCACCAGCTTTTGGACCCAAGTAAAGCTACTATGGCTGCAATCCTGACCACACTTTCCTAGGAGTAAGTACTATTGAGCACAATGGGTACGTCTGAGTAGACGTGCTTAGGATTGAACTTCAAATTTCATGTTTACTTACTAAAATTAGAAACATCTCATTGCCTAGTTCTCATTAGCTTTCTACCACTAAGTGAGAGCCAGGATGGTGTAGTGGTTAAGAACTTGGACTGAGACCTCGAAGATCAAATCCATCCTCGGCCATGAAGCTCACTGTGTGACCTTGGGCCAGTCACTTACTCTCAGCATCCCCTACCTCACAGTGTTGTTGCGAGGACAGCAGGGGGAGAGGAACTAAAACTTTGTAAGCTACCTTGTGAATTTGCTTTGGCATGGGAAAAACAGGGTATAATCCTTGGAAAAATCTCAAACAATGCAGGAATCTGAGATTAACGATAAAATAGTTTCAGCTAGCTTAAATAAATGTATTTTCAGAATACAAATAGCTGGATTTTAGTATATTAGGTGTACATGCTTCCTAACATGCTGTCTCATTTGGATTCCAATTGAAGAACTTGATTGTTTTCTCCAGGGTTTCCAGTGGTTATCACATGTACTATCTCTCTTGACAGCTAACCATGACCCAGCATGACAGCTGGAATCATCAAAGTGCAGAGCCAAGAATGGAGCTCTGAGGACAGAAGTGGGCGGAGGGGAATCAGGCCTCCTTGGCAGCTGGCTGACATCCCTGAAACTCTCTCCCAAGCATCGGACTGAAAACAGAGCTTTGTGTTTTTTCCAAGTCAGATGAAGATTTTTCTCTTTGCAAAACCCCTTTCCAATATCCATGCCTGGTTACTGTCCCCCAAAAGGAAGAAAAACAAACATGAAAGAAACACACAAAGATTTAGATACTCCCTCCACGTATACACACCATGTAAACAAATTCAGTCCTTCTCCTGTCTTGCTGCTAAAGTAACCTTTTGTCAGATCTCAGATACCATGGTGATTCGACAGACAGAGCAAGAAGGCATCCTGGAGAAATAAAACAGAGAAATGTTAGCCATGAAAGCTGAAGGTTGCAGAATGGAGATGCCTGCAATTTTCTTCTATCCTGTATTCTGTCCTCAAACAGTCTTCAGATGACCCATTCAATTAACAATTTCATATTTCTTTCAGGATGTTTATTCGTCATGGCATATTTGACTATCTCAATTATGATTCTTATCCAAGAATTCCCATTCCTTTAAAACATTATTTGACTGTTAGTACAGGAAATATATTGCAAATAAATTCTGTTAGAGACTGGCAATGGACAAAAAAAAAGAGACGAAGAAGAGTGTATGGTAGAGACAATTCAACTCCATCACCTGCATGTTATTTTTGATACATGTGTGAACCAGACAAACATAAGAGCAACAAATACTATCCTTTTCCAGCCCCCAAAGGAGCAGCCCCGAAAGAAAGAAAGAAAGAAAGAAAGAAAGAAAGAAAGAAAGAAAGAAAGAAAGAAAGAAAGAAGGTATAGTATGGCCTAGAAAGGCTTGCACATATCTGTACACGGGAATAACCCCCCCTCCCCCGGAGTGCTGCAGAAGTGCCTTACAGCACTTTTATGATACCTCCAGGCCAGCACAGGATTTGTGTCAGCCTAACCAGAAGTTAGCATTGCACTGTCAGACTCACATCGGGTGCAATTCTAAGCATCTCTACTCAGAAGTAAGTCCAATTAGGTTCTAAGGGACTTATTCTCTGGAGAGTGTGTCTAGGATTGCAGCCATCAGCTAGTTTGCTGGCATTAATCTGCTGGGCCTAAGGAGGCATGTTAGGTCCAAGATGGAAAGTTGTGAATCTGGTAATTGCCAGGGGTAGTGAGATCTATGCAATTATGCCCCAGATCCACCCCTGGTTTTGCCCAATCCCAAAATATCCCCACTACCACCATGACTGCAGGTGCAGTCCTAACCTAGGCCAGCACAATTCATCAGTCTTCCCATTCCTGTGGTGATAAGGCAAGCACATATCTGCACTGGTCTACCCCTCCCCCAGGAGCGGCACAGAAGTGTCCTATGTCTACACAGGACTTATGCAGGGGCTTAGGCTTGCCTAACTGGAGATTAGGATTGCAGCCTGCACCTACAGCAAGTCTGTGTTGGTACTATCCATGTGTGTCCTCCCACCTGTGATTCTCAGGCCATCAGAAGTGTGGTCACAATGGCAAACCACACTATATGCTAATCAACCTCCAAGTACTACATGGATAGGACTGGAGCCTAATTGGTTTTCAGTATCATTTCAAGGCATCAGTTTCTTTCTCAAATCAAATACTTCAAAATACAAATCAAAACACTTTAAAAGTTTGAGATTTTTTTAAATGATGGTTTTGTTTTAAATACAGTATCAGAAACAGAATCCCTGTTTACCTGAGACCTAGCAAAACACTGAACATTTTAATTCTAGAACCACCAGCTCCAGCTTTTGCAATGAGGTGAACTCCGAACACATACAGTACACATGGGCATGCACCGATAGATGGCAAAAATGGGAGGAGGGCTGTGGGAAGCAGAGTTTGGTTTATTAATCTGTGATGAAAACCAGGCTCCTGTTGTTGTAGGGGGTGGGCAAGGGAAAGATAGGCCTGTCTGTTTCAGGCTTGGCTCAGATTTAAAAGCACAGAGAAAGAAAGCAGCTGAGCGAAGTGCTTCTGGCTTTCTGTATGTTCCCGTTCACCAGCTCTCACAAAGACTGTGTTATGTAATACACTCCTATCAGGAATCCAAGTTCAAAAACATTTCATGAAGTCTCATGCTGTGTTTGCCTAAGTAATTGTTTCAGATAATGAAAAGTCTGTATCAGCGCATTTCAGCTGCCTCGGCTCTCGGCAGGCAATAGCATTTTCCCTCCCCTCAAACTCTCTGGGTTACAATCCCCACTCATTCCTAGAGGGGAAAATATTTATCCCGAAACACACCATGGGCTCTCTTGGTGGAACAAGGCAGCATAATTTGTAAGTGCAGCCACCAGCTAGGACTACCACTTGCTCCCTTGAAACAAGTCCATTATTGCATCTAGTTGCACTTTGTATATGTATTGTATGCTTGACCCCCTTTTTATCCTGTGTGTAAATACCAGAACATGCTGGAACCTTCCCCATTAAAAAGTGACTTCATGTGTTATTGATGGTGTCCACCCTTTCCAACCTCAGGACCTACCATAAATTTCACATGTGCACATTCTTTCTACACTTTTTCCTTTCTCTTCTCCATCTCAGACCTTTTTTCCCCAGTCCCATCTTGCTCCGCTAGTTTTAAAGTAACCCTTAAAAGAACAACAAAGTTAAAAAAATCATGGCTGTTATGTTGGGGGTGCACTTTCAGTCAAGAAGTGATCTCTTTTGGAGACCCAGGTCTATTGTTGAAGACTAACATAGGGTGCAATCCTAAACACTGAGTAAAATCCTACTCAGAAGTAATTCCCATTGTGTTCTATGGGACTTATTCTGAGGAAAGTGTGTTGAGGATTGCAGCCATAGTCATAGATACGTGCCGGCCTCCCCATGCCATGGTGGGAAGGGGGAAATGGGTGAGTTGTGCTGGCCTAAATTGGTTAGGATTGCACCCTGAGTGTGACTACTTAACTGAGATAGGGTTCATTCCTAACCAATTTAGGCCAGCCTAACTCACATGGCATATTTTCTTGTGGTGCTGTGGGGAGGTTGGAGTATGCCTGTGCACTGGCCCAACCTCCCTCCCCCAGGAGTGGGGCAGAGGTGCCTTTACAGCACTTTTGTGACACCCTGCACAGGACTCATTCCAGGGCTTAGGCTGGTCAAACTGCAAGTTAAGACTGCAGCTTAAGGCAGTCCATAGCTCCATGGGCCATCACGTGTGTGGTCCTAAAGCCAATTTTGAAGTGGGAGCTCGAGCACTCCAAACTTGCCTCTTACCTCCTGGGTCCCAGTTCCAACAGCACTGCAGTCTAAACCTTTGGCTCTATGGGATGTTAGATTTTTTCCATATTTTAGAAAACTTTCATAAATCTAATAGCTAAGATAGCTTTGGGATGGGGCCCAAGTTTAAACACAAAATTCATTTTATATATAATTATACACATAGCCTAAAGTTAATTTTGTACAATATTTTTAAGAATGCTTTGTAAGACAAACTAAAATTTCTAAGGAATTCTGCATTTTAAGACAGTTTTACAACAAAAATTTGTAGTAAAGCAGTGTTTTTCAAAGTGGGGGTCGGGACCCCTTTGGGGGTCACCTACAGCTTTCCTGGGGGTCGCCTAAAGACCCCAGGTGCAGGGGGCCAGGTCAGGCTTGCCAGACCTCCGGCTGTAGCTGCGCACGCACTGGGGCTGACTGACAGCCTCAAGGCCCAATCCTATGCATGCCTACTCTGAAATAAATCCCATTATAGTCAAGGGGGCCTTTACTCCCATGTAAAAGTGGATAGGATTGCAGCCTCAGGGCGCAATCCTATGCATGCCTACTCAGAAATAAATCCCATTGCGTTCAATGTGTGCGTAGAACACACATTTCATTTGTAACAATGAAAATACATCCTGCATATTATATATTTACATTACGATTCATAACAGTAGCAAAATTACAGTTATAAAGTAGCAACGAAAATAATTTTATGATTGGGGGTCCCCACAACATGAGGAACTTATAAAGGGGTTACGGCGTTAGGAAGATTAAGAACCACTGTAGTAAATTGAACTAATTGATAGATCTTCATCATGAGCAACAGCAAGATATTATGGAGGAGTTCTCATCTGCAGAGGAGGAGAAGGAGAATAAGGAGGCGAAATCCCTCACATCAAATGAGATTAAGGTCATTTGTAAACATTGGGTAATTGTGCAAAATTTGGTAGAAAAGCACCACCCAAATAAGGCTGGTGAGTGATGAATCTGTTAAATGACAATGTAATGTCACATTTCTGTGAAATTCTCAAAAGGAGACAAAAGCAGGTGTCATTACAAGGTTCCTTGTTAAAGTTGTTCAAAAAGACACCAGTGACTGGTGACATTTTAGGTCTATATCCTAAAATGAAATTAAGCCCCTTGCTCCAGAGCAGTTAACATGACTTTTCATAACACTTGAGCGTGACGTAACTGCGTGGACCCGTAACTGCTATGGATTAACCTTAGCCATAAAGGTTTTTGTTTTTTGTTTTACTATACAGTATATTACAGTTTTTTTTAACATTATAGTAAATGTGTTCTGTATTATATTATTGTGTTTTTTTAATTCAATTACAGTGTTCTGTCATCATATTACATACAGTTAATATTTTTATATGACTATTTTTGGGTGGTGGAACCAATCATCTGAGTTTCCATTATTTCCTATGGAAAAATCCGCTTTGTTTTGAGAACTCTTTGTAAGACAAACATGCTTCCGGAACAAATTATGTTAATCTTACAAGGTATACGCTGCTCTGTAGTTGAGGGTCATAGCTCAGCAGTTGTCTGTTGAGGCCCCACCTTCAATTTCTACATGTTGAAAAGGGGCAGCCTGGCCAAAACTGCAAGCCCATTACTATGATGAAAAAAATATAGGTTGCATAACTGTAGATTTTAATCATGGTTTAATTCAATTTATTTCTCTGCATCTAGGAACTGAACTGGGCTAATGAAAACCAGAACAGTTACAATGCATCTTGCCTTGCGTTGCTATCACAATGGGCTCAGACAATGTCCTGATCACCCAACTGGAATCACATGATAAAGAATGTGTGTGCTCAGTGCAGGACTTACATATAAGCTAAACAAGCCATCGCTTAGGGCCCCACTCTGTTGGGGCCCCAAAAAATTTAAAGGAAAAAACTGGATGTACATTTCCAAAATATAAGATAAAAAAACAAATAAAATAAAACCTATATACAGCAACAGTGTTTTGTGTTGTATAGGTCCATAAATTACCATATAGCATATATTCAACACAAAAAACAGCAACAATTTTTTTGTTAACAAAGGATAGCTAGACATATAAAGAGCCGCATTATGTTCAATAGGTTAGGGCCTCATCAAACCGAAATCTGGCCCTGTGTGTGCTCATATCACATGCACTCGTGGGCATCTGCTCTTAACACAAGCACCCTGAGGTCACTTTTTATCACATACTGGAAGAGGTAATTCAAGCCACTCCTCTGCATATGCTGATAGCCCCATTTAAAGTGGATCAGAGTGTCATCTCAGTCTACTTGAAAGAACTGCAAGCAGTAGGCTGCTTTACAAGGCTAGGAACTTCCCTGCAAAAGTAGCACAGTCTTTACAGTACAATCCTAACCCCTGGTTAGGCCAGCACAATTCCCGGCACAAATACCATGCTGGTCTGGGGGTGCCGCAAAAGTGCCACAAAGCACTTGTCACTTCTGGGGGGGAGGAGGTTAGGCCAGTGCACAGACACAAGCCTCCCCATGCCACTGCGGGAACGGGGATGGGTGAGTTGCACTGACCTAAGTTGGTTAGGATTGTGCACTGAGTGTGATATTACATGAAGAGGTGGCCTCAAGAGAGGAAGAAGCAGGCAGAGATCCATTATTCAGGAAGGGGAATCCAAAGGATTCCAGAGAGACATTCTGCAGCGTTTCCATCTGCTCATACTAACGAAGACCTAAGTAAGGGCCAAATTACAGATTACATAGGAGCTCCATGAAGAGGCCAACAATTCTAAACTTGTACAAATGTTGTGGGATTTCCTTCTATATAAACTGGTTTAAGATTCTGCTACATATTTCCCAATGTGCGATTCATTTTTTTCCCTGGTAATCTGCCATAAGAGGTGCTATTTAATTATTTCTTCTCTTGCTGCTTTCCCAATGGAGATCATCTTTCCCAAACTGCCATTATCTCTGTGGGAAGGAAAATGCAGGTTGAAGATCTCTTCTTGTCCCAGTCCTGGAACATGTGATTTTTTAAAAAACTAAAGATGTTACGGACTTAACCAGGGACCCTATGCATGCAAAGCATATGTTCTACCACTAAGCTCTGTTTCACATCAGAACTATAAAGTGCCAGTTATAGTGTGCCACACTTGCGATCCTGTTCTGGATGGACTCCCACCCCCACCACCAGTAATAGCTTAGCAGGCGCTTCAAAGGGGAGGGAGATCAGCCAAAATCACCCTCCCTCCTTGTGTGAACGAAAGGCCTTTTGTTCATGGAACAATCCATTGCTTCCAAAGCATCTATTTCTGCTTTTTCTGTCTCTATCCACAAATGCTGTTATTCTAATTCTACTTAAGAGTGTTTATATGAATGTACTTCTTTTCATTGTATATAACACATCTTTCTGAGCCAATGATCAACACACAAGGCATCAAACAAAAAAACAATTAAGGCTGCAATCCTAACCTCCACTTAGGCTGGCCTAAACCCCAACTTAAGTCCAATGCTTATCTGGGGATATAACAAAAGTGCAGTAAGACAATCTTCCCCACTCTGGGGGGGGGGTAGGGTTAGCCCAGTGCACAAGCATATGCCAACCTTCCTACACAATCATGGAAAGATAGGCCAGGTGACTTAGACCAGTCTAAATTTCTTAGGATTGCATCCTAAAAGATACAAAATAAAGGCTGCAATCCTAAAAACACATTCCTGGGAGTAAGACCCAATGAACACAATGGAGTTTACTTTTGAGTAGACATGGTTAGGTTTGTGCTAAAAGAATAAAAATATATGAAATTAACTTTAATATTAAAATCAGCAGATAGTATTAAGCAATGAACTTTAGAAGAACTTGGCAACTGTGTAATACTAGTAACTTAACATTCTCGGAAGATTTTCTGGTCTTTGTCCCTAGTGAATCACTGGCCCTATTTTGCCTTTTGGAAAGTCCTTGGAAATTCTTTTAAACATTTTGTGGGTGTAATTTTCCATTATTCAGGTTTCTTTCCTCGCTTTTTGGAAAGCTCAAGCAGCAATCCTTGATGTGAGAGCAGGGGTATTCCAAGTAAACAAGAATACTCTTGTTTTCATTGGTGGAGGGTACAAAATACCCAATAGAAAGATGGAAGTAAGGCAAATGTTGCACTTGATTCTGCAATGGCTAGTATCGTCAAGCCGGTTGCTAATTGCATGGCTGAAACTTGGACATTCTCATTCATCTAAGAAAAGCTGCGCACTCTCATTCAGCAAAGTCCAAGTATTTTCAAGAGTGGCTTAGTAACCCAGAAAAAAGCATGAAACTATGCAGTTCAGACACTTGTAGGAGGGAACAAGGCAGAGGGAATGTCAAAGAATCATCTTTATAGATGCTGAATATAACTGCTACTGAGAGGCTCATACAACGTACTGTTTGATAGCAATTTTCAGAAATTCTTTTGCTCTTTGGGCCATTATAAATCTGTCCTTATGGGCAATGGGGCTTCTTTCATTTTCAAGCCTCCACTCTCTCCTTTCATAGCAACGAGGACCTAATTCAGTGCTTTAAAGTGTGTTCTGCAATGCATAATTAATCTGGCTTCATAGAGGCCTGGACAAAAGGCCCCATTCAATCTTTACCTCCTCCCCCCCCCCCCCCCAGATATTGTTATTTCTAAAAACTCCTGCCAGCTGGGCTGAAGGGAAATCTCAGCACTGTGGGAGAATGAACAAACTGTAGGCCTCCAAGGGATTTGGACTAACTAGCTGACTAAATTGGATTAGAAAGTATGGAACCGGAGGAAAGGCAGAGAAGAGGGCTTGTTTCGAAGGCCACAAAACTTCACACGGAAAAAATGTCTCTTAAAATGCTTGCAAATGGGTGAAAGTGCAAATTTCTGAAAAGGCAGCAAGAATTTTTATTAAGTCACAGTAAGGCAAGAACTTACATAATGCCAGGAAGAGTGGAGTAGTAAATCCATTGTCTGATGGCTGCCTCTATTTGAGCCTTAGAAACAGGGATTCCTAAGAATGCAATTCAGATTGTAGGTAAAAGCATCACCAGGTGTGTACAACTGGTGATCCATCAACATTATACTATTTTCTATGGGATTCAGTCCCTGCCAGGTGGCAAAATGCAGGAAATGATTCAAGGTCTTTGCGGGCTACAACATCTGGCTGGTGCAGTGGCATGGAGGGGTAGCAACTGCACCAGGCAACAAGCTTTGGGGGAGCAACAAGTGGAGCTTCATAGTAGATGGTACAAACTAAAAGGCCTGAAGGATGGCAGCAGGAAATGACCTGAACCTTGAGTCAAAACTACATGGAAGCATCAGAAGGCTTCTTTATTTGTCCCAATTGTCATGCAAGGCTCTGTTGCACTATGTACATATTGGGGCAGCATGGTGCAGGGAGACAGCATCTCTAACCCAAGGCTTTGTCCCAGGTGTTTCAAGGGGCATGTTCCACCCAGATTAATGCCTCAAACTCCCCTTCAAATAATGACTTTGGTGCATGTGTGGCATTATTTTGGAGTCCTTACTATTAGGTGATGCCAACTTTATTACAGAGCCTGAATCATAACTGTGCAACTATTTAGACAACATTACATTTGTGAAAGCTGAAAGAGAAACCAATCTTCAAGAGGCAACAGTTCCAAAATATACAACCCTTCACATTTCAATGCTAATCTTATGCGACAAACATAGCAGCTAATGTAAGTGCACACAGATATTCCACAAGAGGCATTTCCCTCATTCAGAAACCACCCTGCAGAGAGCACTAATATAAAGCATATTTGCTGCAGATTGCTGTGAGCGTCAATATCTGCATCCCCTCTCCCTCCCCCCCCCCCCCCAACCACATTGGCCATATGGTCCTAATCTAGACCTTTGAAAAACAGCATGCCAAAGTTTGACTCTAAGAAAGGAAGTTCCTTGGTGTGTTCATGCGGCTCTAAATTGGCCATCAAAAACTTAAGATGTTGCCTAATAAAATAGGAAAATTAAGATGAGGCCCTAATGTTTAATTGTGCATGCAGAAGAACTTCAGGACTCAGAACTGCTGGAGATTCAGTGTTGTGATTTAATCCCCCTTTTAATCACACAGACGTCTGAGGACTCTATATGAAAAATCTAAAGTACAGTCAGGCAGAAAGAGCTATGGGGGAAATGAACTGGAAAGTCTACAGGTCCTGTTGAGTCAGATTTTGGACAAAAATCTATCCCAAAAATAAAAAGGCATTGGTTTATTTTCACAAGTTTGGACTTTTGGAGGTGGTCTGTCTGATGACAGCATTCTGTTCTAGTATGCAAAATAAATAAAAGTCTTGTCTTTGGACCATTCTATTAAATCTTACTTTATTTTTGTGGGTTTTAGTTTAAAAGTTCTCTACATGAGAAGAAGAAGAAATAATGGACCTAATGGCAAAGAAGGCTTATATCAGTCCACATAATGTGGAGCTGTGCTGTGCAGTCAGATCCTATGAATGTTTATGGAGAAGTCTAGTTTGACCCATATAGAAAAATGCTTTCCTATACTCGGCTACCCCCTCAAGCATCAAATTCTGGATTATTTTTTAATTTTTTTAATACTAGGGGACAATTTAAAACTAAGGGATAGATCATTTTCCTATCTGGATGGCAAATGTTTTGAAAATTCAGACTTTTTTCAAGCAGTAGGCAAAAATCTGTAGACTGAAAGGAATGACTCTCCTGTAAATCACTCTCTTCTTTAAATGCTCCTCCTGCAAAATCCCATTTTTCAATTTAGAGCATAGTTGAGAACAGTGTTAAAAGCTATCTGAGGATTAGGCATTTAGATGAGAGTATTGACATGCCAGGAAAGTTCTGCTGACCAGCAGATGTCTTCTGGTTCTGCAAGGGAAAAATAAGTCTGAGAACTCAATTATTTCCTTCATTATATTTGGTTTGGTCCAGAACAGAGAGCTTTATCAAAATGCAGTTTGGATCAGAACCAATGTGTGGGTGTAGAGCATGCTTAGCCCTTTAATTCATGTTCCTTTCCTGACAGAAATCTCCCCCAAGTGACTATTTGTCTTCAAAATATATTTGTTGCAAAAGTACCTTCAAGGAGAAAATAGCCATGTATTGGAAGGTGGGACTTTCAGCAGGAAAATGGCACCAACTAAAGAGATCTACGCTGCAGTGGACCCAGCTGGAGTTGGGGGTTGTGGGTGGATACTACTGGAAAAAAGTTTCAAAATATTTATTGAAGATGTTAATTGACCTAGGTTGCAATCCTAAAGACACTTTCCTGGAAGTAAGACCCATTGGACGCAATGGGGCTTACTTTTGAGTAGACATGCTCAGAATTGCACCCCTAATCTGACTTGTTGTTATCTGAGTTCCGTTTGTGATTACCACTCCTCCATCTCACCCAACTTGTGTGTGTTTGGCATGGCTTCTGACAGATCTGTCTACTCAAGACTCCGTATTGTGGCTCTGACACATTCCTGGAAACATGCATAAAGGAACACCAACACTGATATTTTGAATCTAGACCTTTAGGAAAAGAATCTGTCAATATACATCCTTAATCTTCACGCAGGAAACGTATACTGTATTTTAAGTAGAAACTAAGCCCATTGTCCTACTGCAGTTATCCCCTTGTTATAAAATTCATATAAGCGATCCTTTGAAAACATATAAGCATATGTTTTTAACATATAAGCCATCCTTTATATAACTATCACATATATATATATATATCCTCTATATCCTATATAAAACATATAAGCTATCCAACATATAAGCTATCCTTTGAAAACTAATGGCATTCTACAACTGGGACAGCATGGATTTGAGGGTGTGCATTTTTTTCTGTCTGTTCTGCATTATATACTTCTAAAAGAAATTTTCCATGGCAACTGGCCAAAGGGGCTTGTCTCTTTAGTGTGTGAAATGTGAGCACATACAAACTTGACACCATATTTCATCCCTTCCTCTTCTTCATGTCTGCATTCCTGGCTGTAAATTATGGGGTGTCACCAACCATTCAAAGATGACAAGGAACAGTTGTTTAAGAAAAGTCTGGAGAAGATGGAGAAAAAGACATTCCAAGAAACTCAAAGTTCATATGATTGACAAGAATAATTTTGAACTATCATAAGCATGAGAAGAATTTTTCTCTCTTTTTTACAGTGTACCAGAAGCTAGATCGGTAGATTCTGCCACTGCAATCCATTCTGCCCAGCAGGGTACAAAATAAGCTAACCTCGCCCATTCGTCCAACATGCCATTGCCACTTCCACTATCCTGCACGTCCATTCAGAACAGCATCTGGGGAAACTGCCTATAAATATATATTAAAATTGTCAGTTTATTTTCTTTAATGAAGGGAGGGAAACATATCAGGTTGTCAGGGAGAGTAAGCAGATCAGGCCAGATCAAGAGGTAATTCTCTGGTGCCAACTCTAGAACTCATGGTCATCCAATGAAATGGAGTGGAAATAAGTTTAAGACAAACCAATGGGGATTCATTAATATATGGGAATCTGTTGCTACAAGATATAGGGATGGTCACTAGCTCAAACAATAAGAATGATTAGATCATGGTGCCAAAACCCTGGCCCAAGGGCCAGATGTGGCCCACAGTGAACCTCCATGGTCCAGTGGCAAGACCACTTCATCTGATCTGAGGTGAGAGGTGAAAGGAGCTCTTTTCCCTCCTTTCTGGAGAGGACACACACCTCCTCTCTTTGTGTAAGAAATTGTTTATGAACCAGTGTTAATTCATTCATTCGTATGTTCCATCTCTAATATTCATTGATGTAAATTTAAATAATTTGATTCAAATATGAAATGTAAATCAATTTTTTCTGGCTCCTAACACAGTTTTGGTCAGATAATGCGTCCCTCCTACCACAGTTACCCACTACTGTTATTCCACCTACCACAGTTACCCCTTTGAAAAATTTTGGATACCCCTGGATTAGATCAATTCATGGGTGATGGGTTAATTATCTCCAGAAGCAATGAACCTATGGTTGCTGGTGCTATTTCCCACATACTTATATGTACATTCCCCAGAGTCCTCTCTGCTTGGCCACGAAACACAGAATACTAAGAATATTGAAAACACAGAATACTGAGTTCCTATACTGATACCTTGCTAGAGTGCTTTTATGCTACCAATGCACACTTTTATGCTATCAATGCACACTTATGAAAGAGAAAATCCTACTGAACATACAACAACTTACTAGTGTGGGTTAAAATCCTCATTTCTCTCATAAGAATACATTGGAGGAGCTATGAGAATGACAATCCTTTCACCACACTTTGAATCACTCAGATGGCACTTCCAAAGGCATGAGAGAAAACGTTTGAAGGAGAACTTATCTCTCTACAGTGGTCTTCAGTGTGTGTTCTCTCTGTGATACGTCTCAGTCTCCGACACCCTTGATATATCAAGGAACAACAATCTGCTTCAAAGGAGATGGTCCAAATCTGAATAGGTGGCTAGGAACGTCCCCACTGCCATTTGTGACACTGGAAGCAAGAAGTGTTCTGGGAAATAATTTGCAACTTGGTGTTATGCGGCTAAACTATGTTTAGGCAGATCCAAAAATATCCAGAAGTGTTTCGGTCAACCAGCCAGCAACAGCGGCTTTCGGCCCATGTGGTTTGCCCTCCTTGGAGTTCTGCTGCATAATGCACCTGTTGTTTTAGTTATAGTCCACAGCAGGAGATGATGGTGGGGAGCTGCCTTCTTTAACTCTCCCAGGACTTGTTTCAAATACAAACACATGAGGAAGCTGCATATTCAGGAACTGAAAATTGAGAACCTTTTCCCACAGACTGGCTTGATTTCTACACAGGCTTTTTAAAAAGACAGAGCATGAAATAAAAGCTTCTAGGAAACAAACTTGATAGGATTTTAAACTCCTTCAGTGAAATTTTATGCATGTCTACTCAGAAGTAAGACCTGTTTTGTTCATTGGGGCTTACTCTCAGAACATTGTGTATAGCAGTGTTTCCCAACCTGGGGGTCACAATCCCGTAGGGCAAGTGTTTATGTTTGTGTCTGGGAAGCTTCTCCCTTAAGGAGGATAGTGACTTAACCAGGAACCTACAGATGCCATAATAACAGCAATTCACGGTCCCACTGTCACTGCCTCCGAATGCATATACAAGAGTTTTTTAAAGGCATTTGAATCTGAAAACTAGGTTCCATTCCTTAGGTACTACAGCTCACTACACTCCTTAACAGGTTAACATTTAAACAAAGGTTGGGAACTACTCTATAGTCAAAAGAAAGAGAAGAAATTAAAGGTCATGTTGAATAGGAGAGGAGGAAGACAAGACAGAGTGATGTTGGCCACAAGGGGGAGATATGAAGCACATCCCATTGGTGACCATTTTGGGGCAGGGAGGCTTGCAGAGGGGTTGATCTCAAGTTGGGTCTTTTTACAACCAGGTCCTAGGGTTGGGTCTTATTGACTATTCAACAGATAATGAGGTTAAGCAACCATTTACTTGCCTTACAAAAGGGCTCAGGTACTCTCTTTGTCAAAGACAACAGCAGACTGAGCAAATTCAATCATGGTGATTGGTAAGGACTATTGTAGGTGTGAACTCAAGGTTTTGTGGTGGCATCAAATGGGTCTTGTATTTGTTGTGCACAGGGTTTCGCTGTATCTGAAGAACTGAGGAGGCACTGTGAGTGTGACCTGAAAGTTACAGCCACTTTGAATAAATTAAAAATCCTGGTTCCTATTCAGACTCTACTAATAACAGGAGGTTATAATGCGAGGCATAGCTAATGGCGTAGTGGCATAGCTAATGATCATGTAGCCCTGTGCAAAGCTCAGAATGTTGCCCTGGAAGTGACGTCACAAGCGAAAGTGATGTCACCCCTGGGTATTTTAAAAAAGAAATTTTTAAAAAATAAAAAGAATTTTTAAAGAGAATTATTTTTAATTCTTTTAAATTATTTTTTAAAGAAAAGAGGGAATAAAAAACTTACCTCTTCCTCAGCAGTTCACCACTCATTTGTTCTGCTAATGACTCCTATTGATAGCTAAAGCACCTATTTGCTTTCTGCAGCCCATGGTTTGATTCCCGGGTTGACCCCACAAGACAGGGTGAGCTCCTGTCCTTAGCCCAGCTCTGCGACGCCAGCTAGATCCAATCGTATTGGCTCTGCCTTTCCACTGGACTAATTCAGTGGGGTGGAGAGGGGGGATTTGCTGCTTGGGTAACAGCCTATCCTCCATAAAAATCCAACCCAGGCTTTCGTGCTTCACATGCAGCGTATGCAGCGCCAAGCATGATACCATAGTCTTTCAAGACTGACGGAAAGCCTGCTTTTTGGAGTCAAAGAAGGTTTTGTTGCCCTCCCCTCAACAGCAAAATCAAATTTAATTAGGTAAAATAATGAAAATTATGTCCCTTATTATTGATTAGGGAAACGTGCCTGGGCAAAGATTAATGGTTATTCTGTTCCTGCTAAATATAAGAGGAAAGTGCTTGTGTACCCAATTAGCATAGGTAACTGTTTTATGATATAAGTACTGTATTTGATAAGAGCTAATTCTTATTAACACCTAGTTCAATACAGTATCAGAATTACAGCTCAGTGGCTCTCAAAGCCATCAATATCTTGGGAGAGTTAAGTAAATCTGCTTTTTGTCCCATAGGCTTTTGTTTTCATTTTTTAGTTAATTAGCATAATATTTGATAGAATATAGATATTTCAATGCCGTTTGATTCATTGCATTCTGCATTAAATTACTGTACCTTTCCAACAATATATAACATGATGGTATTATCATTCATACATACCCCATTTTTCACATTTTTAACCACTAGTGTCAAGCTCAGCTTGTAACCCCGCTATAGCTTGTAGCCCAGTGCAACTGCATCCCCTGCACCCCCACTTGCTACGCCACTGGGAGGGATAATGAAGGGGGAGGAAATATTATACCAATGTAGAAAAAGGGACATTTGGAGTGGCTCTCACACTTTAAGTTAGCTTGGCTTTGACCAACCAATCTTTAGGCCATGCAATTTCAGAAACCCCAAGCCTTGAGTACGGGGTGCCAATTCATAGTATTCCCATGGCTGTTCCCACATTTACAACCTTCAAAGCCCAACTGAAAACCCACTTTTCTGAGAAAACTTAGTCAGTATGCTTTCGCCTCATTCCCCACTGCAGCTATGCTTATGGGCTTCAGCAGCTATGCTGAAAGGCTGCAAAGGTGAGCCTTGTTCACCGTCCCTCAGTTCCCTCTCTTTTCCCGTTGCCTTGGTCTGCTGTATTAGCTTCTAGCTCACTGTTTCTCAAACTGTGGCTCATGGCCCACTGGGTGGGTTGTGAGCAAATTCCAAGTGGGTCCTCATTTATTTCAATATTTTATCTTAAAAAAATAAAATGTTTGGGAAATTTTCCTTCCATAATGTAGGCACTGATTTTATGATGAAGAACTGATTTTTAAAAATTCAGACTGGAATGGGATGGAAAGGGGAAGATTTTTGTCCCTTTACTTATCATTGAAGAATCACTGACTCATCCCAAACCTGATGCCCAGTGGTGCCTGTTGATGCCTGGTGGTTTTCACTGGTTCCCGCTGGCCACCACTGCTCCCTGATACCTCTCCAGTGCCCGCTTCCTGGTGTCCACTACCTGGTGCCCACTGGTTCCTTTTGCCTGCTGGTGTCCATTGGTTTGCTATGCCTGCTTGTGCTCTGCAGTGCCCTCCCAGCCATTCCCAATGCTCACAAATATCTTTAAATTTTACTTCCACAATGACAGGTGAATTCTGCTAGTTATAAATCAATTTAATTTTTAAATTTAATATTGTAAAATATAATTGATTATGTCACTTCTGGCCATGACATCACATCTAGGTCAATTACATCACTTCTGGTGGGCAGCAATTGTCATTCTAAAAAGTGGGTCCTCAAGCTAGAAAGTTTGAGAACCACTGTTCTAGTTTATAAGCCTGTGGGAGAAGAGACCTGTCCTTAAAAAAAACTCTATATAAAGTGCCCTTTATATTGCTCGTGCGATGTATAAACAGACTATCTTCCACAGTTGGTTATTCTAACAATTAACGCTTATAGCTTATAGCCAACTAATGCTACATCCCACACACTGGTATAATTGATATGGGCTCAGAGGGCTATTTCTTTTTTAAAACAAAGTCATTCTATCCAGAAAGGGTTAATACAAGGAGCTGAGTTAATGTTGGTAGCACAAGATGTCCATGGCTGTGGGATGCTCATACTGCTGTAGATATTCTTGTGCTCCCTTCCCCTCGAAGCACTGACATGCTTTTCTACGTGCCAGTGTCTTGAGTTTCACTAGGAGCTAAAATCTAAAGAGATCAGGTGACAAACAGGCCTTGATCTTTAGACACAGTATAACGTTGCTCCAATGCCCATGCATAAGTGAATAAAATTCTGCTAATGCAATTGAGGATTAAAATGCATCTTTCATTCATCATGGCCAACATCCTAGGCTCAGTAATGCCAATAGGGGAACAATCCCATTGAACTTAGACATACAAAATCAGAAGCCTACAGGAATTAAGCTTCCAGGTGTTCTCTATTGTTCAAAATGTGGTGACAATAAACAGAAACAGGTGAGGCTTGCATTATAGTGTAACAGCCCAATCCTATGTGCTCTGGCCGGCAGTGGAATATGCATTCTGCTGTTGGCCACTGCAGAAAAAGTACCTGAAAGCACTTTCCCAGTAGTGTGCCAGGTAAGCCACCACCAGATATTAGAAGGCAGGGGGACAGGGCAGAGAAGGCAGAGAAGGGGTAAACTGGGGGGGGGGAGCTGGTATGATGGAGGGGTGTATCCTATAGCAACCCAGTGTGCACTAAATCCAACACTCCATTTTTGCTGCCTCTTCACTCCCTTTATCTCCTTGGACTTGTGTTAACAAAACAAAAATGATATGGCAACACCATGAGTTTTTGTTGCTTTTTAAAAAAATATGTGTGTGTCCCAGTGTCTGTGGATGTTTCCATTCTGTGGAAACCCTTCCTGTATCCAGAGGTTCTTCTGAGACCCACAACATCTATGGGGCTCAGAATGGCTGTTTCAATCATAAAAGGTCACTTACAATATCTTCTTAGAAAGACTTTGGCTGCAATCCAGAGCAAATTCAGCCTGCTCTGACCTAACTGCACTCTCCTAACTATTCTGTATCCAGAGCAGAAAGTTATGCTGAATCCAGAGTCAGGAAGCCTGGGCTGCCCTAACTGCTCCAGAGCATGCTAAGTAATTGACACAAGGGGAAGACTTGCTCCTGAGGAGATACCCCTCAGATCACACTGAACAAGGAACAGCTGTGGTGCCTACAGTGGTGACATGACTCTGCACATCACCTGGTGCGGAAGTCTGTGCATCATCCCTGGGATGCGCCCCCCCCCCCACCTGGGCTGCACAGTCACCAAAGTTGGCGCCTGCGCAGTTGTTTCTGAAGCCAACTGGCTTCAGAAAGAGTACTGCGCAGGCACCATCTCTGACACCTGCGCAGTACTTTTCTGAAGCCTTCTGGCTTCGGGGGAGACTGTGCAGGCGTCAGAGTTGGTGCCTGTGCAGTACTCTTTCTGAAGCCATTCGGCTGCCGCTCCGCCTCCTGAGTGAGGCCGAATGGCTGTGCAGAGGCGCGGACTTTCTCTGCTCTAAGGAAGTCTCCTCTGAAGCTGTTCGGCATGCTCAGTGTGTTTCTGCGCAGTGCACCTCAGATGGCCGTTCAGGCCAGCTCCTCAGACAAGTGTCAGCTTCTGGCTGATTCTCCGCCTTGGAGCAGGCCTGAATGGGTGTGCTGACGCCCGGGGCCTGCCAAAGGACAGTCAAACTCCTCCGGCACATCACCCCATACGGAGCGCATCCCCAATGCAGCCCACACCAGCCACACCAGTCTGGTGACGCCACTGGGTGCCTGCCTTATAAGGAGTCCCTGATGAGATGCCAGTACATTCTACAGTGAATACAAGGGGCTTCTTGGAGTGGCCTGCTGTATCCTGAGGTTTGTGGGCAGCCGTAGTTTGTTCCATATCCTGAGGTTGAGAGGAAGGGGTTGCAGCTAGGCTGGCCAAGAATTCAGATTTTTGGTCAGCACTGCCATTCTTACTCGGGCCTTATCATGGACCCCTATTGGTCTACTCATTACTATACCTGCTCCCGAGGTGGTATAACTCTGAGGGCTGGAAGAGGGCATTTCTGCCTTGGAAACAGGCTTTGGATACAGAGTAACTGCTCTGCCCTAGGCAATGCTAAACATGCCCTCAACTTGCCTCTCCTGAGCTGCTTAGGCTGCCCCAGTTAGGGCAGAGCAGGTCCACCTCTCTTAGGGCACCCTATCTTGCCTTGCTCTGCCCTAAGCCTCCTTCAGAGTAACTGGGCTGGAGCATCTTGCAGTTGCTCCAACCTAGTGTTAGATAGGGCAGCCTAAGGGCTCTTATGTGGACAGATTAGTTGCTCTGGATTGGGTTGATAGTCAGCACTCCTAAGGCTTTTAAAGGCATGTAAACATCACTTTTGGTTTTATGAAAAAGGGAACTACGGTATCTTTCTCTGGCTGAAACAGCCATCCTGACCCCACAGAGACTGCCTCCAGAAGGTGTGGGCACTTCCCTCTACCTTTGATTAACTGAAATTGTGGGTCTGGGATCTGCTGATATGGGTCCCCCGTAGATTTTTCTATCAAATTGATCACAAACCATAAAGGATGCACATGGTTTCTCCCACACTCATTCAAGACAGCACAAATAGCAGCGCCATATCATGCACGAGCAACAAAATTTGAGGAATTTCAAGTGAATTAGGTTAGACTCCAATTCTAATTAGGTTAGACAAAAATCAGGATATCACATTTGAAGAATACCATTGTTTGGATTGCAGTTTGCTGTATGAGTCAAGCACAGAGAAGTTTATGCAATTCTATTGAGTCTATATTGTTAGCCAAGGAGGACAAGGGGGACAAACTATTTCTGCTAAATATTTTGCTGGGTGTTGATAGCTTGGAGATACTGAAGCAGTAAGCCAGCAAGACTGATGTTGTTCTCCTCTGGGGTTTTTGCTGGCACAGCATAAGGCCTAAGGGTCTGAGCTATGAATCAGAACTTTCCCCACTTCCCCCAAATTTCACCACTGCCATGAGCTCACTTCCTCATTCCACCTTAGCTCCCCAAGTGCATTTTCAGAATAATAATGTTTACTTACCTTAATCATTACCTTACTTACTTAATCATGACAATCATGAGAAATAAAATTTCTCATTGTGCTGGTTATGATGCAACCATCCAAATCCAATCCAAAATATTTGCCATATTTGCTTGATGCATATTACAACAGTATATCATATCACAACAGTACATTGAGGTACAACTTTGATGGGAAAGTAACAGTGGTCCATGTACTTTGGTGTCTACTCTTGCCAGGCATGAGACCACAGAGGCAGCTTCATACAGAGCAGGCTCTTCAGCCTTGCAATGGGGGGGGGGAGCACTGCTCCCTAGAGTCAGTCACAACTAGCAGGGCAACCTACAGAGGAAACCTCTACATTTAACTTAAAACAGGGGTGTCCAATCTTTTTGGCAGGAGGGCCGCATCATCTCTCTGGCACAATGTTGGAGGCCGGATAAATGATTTAAATTTCTAATTTGAAATTTAGAGACAGATCCAGAGGATTATAAGGCTTGCCTGCTGGGTTGGATAGAGGCATCTTGCTGTGGGCCACATGAAGGCTCACTGCAGACCACATCTGGACCCCAGGATGGGGTTTTGACCTCCTTCCCTTAAATAACAAAAATAGAAACTGAACCTTCATCCTAACTTGTGGATAACAGAAAGCAGGATACCTTTTCTGGAAGAAGCCATAGGCTAATGGCAGGATACATTCAACCATGAATGCAGATGGTTCTAGTTTCCATTGTCCCTGGCATTTCTGAATGAAACTTTTGAGGAGTCACCACCAGATAATGTCATGTGAAATGGACCATTTGTCCAACTTGGTATAAAGCAGCTACATCTGCTCCTAGCTTTGTTTGCTACTTGATAGAATCGGAGGACTCTTTGCATTCATTCAGCCACATCATATTTGCATATTCTTCCTATTTTCACCACAAACTGGCTCACAGTCAGAATGTATCATTGAGACCCTAAAATTAAATCCTGCCAGCAAAGCACTACTATTAAATCAAACCCAGACATATATTGATCAGAAAATGCAACTTCCTATGTGCCAAAGTAAGAAGTATCTCTCAGCTGGAAAATTTGGAAGGAAGGATCCTCCCAAAATATCAAGAGTCATAAAACTGGAGTACATGTAGTGATTCCAAGTCACACTCAAAAGCTTGCAGTTTGCAACAGTTTCATAACTTGGAAAACATTCTGTCAGTGGGAATAAATGCAGAGATAACAGAAGGAAATACAGGTCAGTATTCTCATATTTTTAAGTTTTGATTGAAATATTACAAAACCAAATTTCCTGCCTAAGTCATCAGAAACAGAAAATCAAAACAATTACAGTATAAGGCAAGTAAGAGAAAAAAAACCTAGCTTAGGTTGCAATCCTAAAGACACTTTCCTGGGAGTAAGACCCATTGAATACAATGGGGCTTACTTTTGAGTAGACATGGTTAGGATTGTGCTCAGACTTTCCATGAGATTAGCTTCCCACAACCTGTTTTATATGAAACCGGTTGTGGGAAATGAAATGAAATATAGAAATGAAATATTCTAATAAAGTTTTAGACTAGGTTCAGATAATGCAAAGCGATGGTTTGTGGTAACCATAAGTAAGAATCCAAACCATGGTTTAAGCCTCCGAACACACAATAAGTAAACAGTGGTTTAAAGCTGTTTATCTCTGTCTCAAGCTTGTTTCCAACTTGAAACTAGAAAGTGAATTCTTGTTTCATAAGATAATAAATGAATTCATTCCTGTTGCCTCAGTGCAATAGTTTCTTGACAAACCTAGTAGCCATAACTGTGATTATAAATGGTTTGTGAATTCAGACATATAGAACCATAAACATAAAACCATAGTTGTACTTACTCCTGGCAAAGCATGGGTAGATAGCAGGGTAGGGTTGTTAAAAAAATTTCCTGCTTAATGATGTCATTTCTGGTAATGACATCACTTTTGGTGGGTCCTGATACATTCTCATCCCAAAAAATTGATTCCAGTGCTAAAAGTCAGAGAGCAACTACTATACAACAGTATAAAAACAAAGCACTTTTTGAATCTGTTAACGGTTCTCAAACATGGAGGAGTCCTGTTTGCTATAATGCCATTTCAATGGCTTGACTTTGTGCCTCCTTGATTGTGTCTGTCATGTTTCAAGTTGTCAACAGAGGCCATTTTTGCAGTTTTTTTCAGTGCCAACTGAAGCTGGGAAAAAGTTGTGAAAATGCTAAAAGCAAGAAGCTTTACAAACCACGTAATCATCGTCAGGCATACTCCTGGGGTATCTTTATACAAGCAGTCAGCATTTGGTCATTGATTTGAAAGAAGTCCCTGTGTAGACTGATGACTATAAGGAAAAAACAAAATGAGCTAATGAACTTGCCTTCTTTCAACACTATGCTGATGATTCTGGCTCAGAATGTATAATAATGAATGAGAGAAGCAGCCTCTTGTAAGAATGAGACTTGGACCAATAGACGTTATCCAGAACCCATAATACGTTGGTCCAAGAAAGGCCAGAGACATTGGAAAGAGGGTGTGCTCAGGTTCTTGAAAATAAATCAAGTTATCTGTGTCCCATATTGTGTGAATTCCAAAATTTATAAAGGGAACAAGTTCTGTACTAAGCACAGCAAATGCTTTGCCATCAAGGACTACCCTGTTGAATATCTGTGCATGCTTTCTTTGGAACTAGAGCTCCTTGGCACCAAAACAGAATTATAATGTATATTTTCTGACCTTGGCAAGGATACAGAAAGGTTAAATCCATAAATTTTTAGGTGTGAAGTCATACATGGCTATAACAGTGTGCTCTATAAGTGCATGTTTACTTCAGTTCTCAACCCAAGAACAGGTGAGGATTCAGGAGTCTGTTGGTTTGTTGTTTCGTTCTTAAGACCAACATCACTTTTATCATTAGTGACCATGTTGAGAAATATAGAAAAAATGTATTTGCATAACACCTACAGTATATTACTCTATACTGTGTGGTCGTAGCCTGAAAAAAGCAAGATAGTGCTAAAAAGCACACTAATACCATGAATGGACATATACCAAGTTATATCTCAAAGTTCTTACGTTGAATGTTCTTAAGTCGGGGAGCTTCTTAAGATCCTGGTAATTATTAATAGCAATGCTCAGGCCTAATGCTTATGGCTCCAATAAACAAAATGCTTTTGTGCTGCTGCAAAGAAAACTAAGTAACAATTTTATAGGTGAAGATGTCATAAATATATACAGACAGGTATATTTAGGCTACGTAAAGGTCTAACCGTACATGGATATTTAATACACGCATTTGACTCAACATGATTGGCCACTGCAAAAGGAGAAGGGGTGTCAGACTGACTGGGATGCATATCAGCGGTTCAACCTCGAGCCGATGGGAGTGTATATGGGGGAGAGTCTCCGAGTCTGGAGGAGGCCAAATTACCGCCCCCCCCCCCCCCCGCTTTGAACATAAAGAACTTCCCTGATGCAGTGGAGGTCTGGACAATGAAAGACATGGTGGAGATGTGGCGTACAGGCGGAAGTGGCGGGACCAGGAGAAGGGGGATAACGGTGGGACCTTCTACCCGCTGGTACGATCACGAGGGGGTGTCTTCATTGGTAGGGATTTGGCGGGAGAAGATGGGCGGGGGAGTAGAAGATATAAGAGAGCGAGAGGGGGAGGTGGAGGAGGTTCTTTGGCGGGAAGAGGTGTCGTGGAGGGAGAGGAGCACCTACAAAGCTTGGAGGGAGAACCCTTCAAATTTATCCTTGGAGACCCTATCCCTCGAGGCTCAAGAACAACGACTGGGGATCCAGACGGAAGGTCAGAAGCCCCATCCCCTGCTGAGACCAAGCCGACCTGTCAAAGAAGACAAGAGGAAAGACAGCGGGGAGAGAGACACCTGTGGAGAGAAGGAAAGTGAGGCGTGAGTTGCGTTCCATTGGAAACAAACCGAGGAACAAAATATGGACACTTACCTGTTGCGGTGGTGGGGTTCTGTTATGGGACACTTGTTGATCGTGTAACCTGTTAAGAGAAAAACGTGTTAATAAGAGAGAAGCAGGAGAGAGAAAGAAAGGAGAAAGTAAAAGTGTTTTGAACTTACCTTTGAGTGGTTGTGCATCATGTATTCTCGGGAGGGAGATGAAGATGAGACACAGATCTCAGTCATCCTTGATGATCAGACCCCTGTTGGTAGACAGGGGGAAGCCAGGCAAAGGCAGACCCGTGACAAGGGGAAAAATGCTTCCCTTTAAAAACACAGTTTAAAAACTGCTTTTCTTACTGTTGGAGAGAGGCAGTCATGCAAGAAATCATTCCATTCTTCTGCTGAGCCAGGCAACGTTCAGGGGGTCCACTGAATTTCTAATTGCTGGTGGCCTCTCCACAACAGAAAGAAAATCTG
Source organism: Cryptoblepharus egeriae (assembly GCA_030015325.1). Taxonomy (NCBI): domain Eukaryota; kingdom Metazoa; phylum Chordata; class Lepidosauria; order Squamata; family Scincidae; genus Cryptoblepharus; species Cryptoblepharus egeriae. Next base: position 221,277,396 of record JAREYC010000001.1, read on the forward strand.
TTTTTTAAACTGTGATTTTTTTGTATCAGTAGGGAGTCCCATAAACAAACCCCTGCAGATATCAAGGCATACCTTTATTCAATGAGGGGTTAAGAGCAATAGAGAAGCAACAAACCTGGAAATGATAACTTAGGCAATGTCCAGTCTGTTCCAGGTCTCCAATAGTTTGGATGCAGCATGGTCGGAAGCCTGTAATTCTGGTGGCAAGATTCAGGGACAGTGTTGCCTTCTCACTTGCCTGCCAACAACACTGATTGTCAATGCCTTCTTCATCTCTAAACTGCTGCGCTGACAGTACCATTCCCCCTTCCCATGTGGTATGATCCAATCCATGGGCTTGCTGTTCCACTCGTAAAAAGGCCCCTACAGCATACACAGGCATAAACAATGCAATCCCAACCTCCATTTACGCCGGCCTAAGCCCCAGCATAAGTCCTGTGCTGACCCGGGGGTGTCACAAAAGTGCTGTAAGACACTTCTGCCACACTCCTGTGGTAGGCTTAGGCCAGTGCACAGACACACGCTTGCCTCCTTACATCACTATGGGAAGACCAATGAGTTGTGCTGGCTTAGGTTGGGATTGTACCCACAAGACTTTTATAAGAAAATTAAGGATTTATAAACCAAAGGATGGGCCTGGAAAGTATCAGGAATTCAGAGGTATCAAGATCATGCTCCCAGCACACCTCCTCATGTTCCAGTGATCCATCTCTGAATAAGCAAAAAGTTAAACAAAGGCTGCAATCCTGAAGACACTTTCCTGGGAGTAAGACCCATTGAACACAATGGGGCTTACTTTTGAGTAGACATGGTTAGGATTGTGCTCTAAGTCAGACCGCAGTACAATACGTGTCACATTCTGTTGACTTAACTACTCAAATGAACAGACTTGGAGTTGCCTGGTAATTGATGGCAAATCAAGCTTGTTAGCTTTCTTTCAGATAGTGCTAGATTACAGCTTGGTTGTAAATTTATACTCGTTTCTATTCCAAATATGTCATCTGGAGATGGAAGCTATTGTTAGGAATTCCTGGGTTACTTGCCTGACTATGAATTAATGAATTCAGTGAGTCAGAGTTATGCACCCACCCTTGGGGATACAAATCCTCTCTGCTCACAAGAATAGACTTTGGTTTTTACGTTGTTTTTCTTTTTAGCAGTCTATGAACGTTAATATCCTTTTTTATATTTAAACTGCTTTTCCTCCCTCCCAAATGTTGCAAAAAAAAAACTCCAAATAAAAGAGCATCTGTAGCGGAAAAACAAAGACAGAGCTGCCCTTTCCCCAAGAGTCACCTTTTAAGTTTTGCAGGGATTACATCAAGACAATACCTGTAAGACACTACGCAAAGTATTTTGTATTTTTTAGCTAAGTGGTAAACATTTCAAATTTGTCCAATACAAAGCAGCCTTTCAAGTACCTGCTGTTTGCTCCAGAATTGAAGGAATCTCTACATTTGCCCTTTTGAACAAATCAGAGTGAAAGCAAATCCCCTGGCAATGCAGCAACAGGACCTCCTCTGTATCCCACATAGAGGTTTTGGCTACTGGAGGTCACAGGGTATGGAGACAATTGTTGATTTGCTCACAGGTAGACTCCAGTAGTCATTATTGGTCTGCTCAGACCCATGCCAGTGACAGCGCTGGCACAAGTCTGCATTGATCAATGAAGACAAATCGGGCCTGAAAAGGGCCAGTATTTGGTGTGATCAAACCTGCCCCCAATCTGACCTACTCCAGCCTTAGTCCAAGGAGACAAAAGGGGCATGTTGGTTGGTACCATATACATCTGGCACAAGGCACCTGCATCAGTTAGCACCCCTTCCTACCTCTGAGATGCCTCCTACCCTTTTCATAACACCACATTCTGCACTCCCCCAACCATTATGTCTGCCACACTGAAACCTGTGCTGGCATACCTACCTCCATCTCCACCTCTGTAGGTAGGCCTCTCTCTTTGCCAGCAATCCCGAAGCACATACCTCTGGGTTGCCTTTTGTAACTGCCAGCAAGTTTATTCCACCTCTTGAACTTCCAGTGGTGATGATAGCAGCTCATAGGAATGGGCTGTTGGCTTCTTACCTGCCCACTTCTCCTTACTATCCAAAGTGGGTCAAAAAAAAAATCTAGCTAGTTTTAAGGAACTGTCAGAATTGCAGTTGGTGACAAAACCCTGTTAGGCTACAATCCAGAATAACTATGGGACCTTTTACACCAATGTAGTTACGGTGCCACCTATGGGAACTGCAGAGTAAGTGCCTCTTACATCTTCCCGTAGTTATTCTGGATTGTAGGGTTAGTATCTTGAATCAAAGCCAAGAGCAAAATTTCAAATAAGGAAAAAAATGAAGCAAATTTCCAAGTTTCTCACAAGGGGAAACATCTGAGAATACTCAAGGGAAGCCAAATGTGTTTCCATAAGGCATGTGATTCTAGGTGATCACTCAAAAGCTATTCTCCCATGAGTGGACATTGTTATGCCAGACGGAAAACATATAGTTAATGAAACAATTGTATGTAGGCCAATCTTCAGGGCTCATTTAGAGCTACAGTATTTGGGTTTTTTGTGCTTTGGTTTTATCAGAGATTTGCTTTCTGGAACAGTCTTCAAAATTTTTGTTTTCTAATTATATAAACTCTAGTGATAAATAGCTAATATTTTTCCATGGGTGGGATTTGAAAAGAGAATGTAAGATAATTCATTGAAAAAAATTATCCGAAATGAAGTATACTTGCAACCCATGCCTACAGCTTTCTCGGGCCTAGTTCAAGAGGAGGATTTGATTGAACACACTGTTCAAGTATCATAAGATAAAATGGAAATGTAAACACCATCCAAGATGAAATGAAACCCAACAGGGAAGGGCTTGTTTGTGTCTTAATGAGACGGTGCAGATTTTCAAAAGGCTTGGAAGTTTTGTAACATGTCCAATAAGTACACAATTCAGCTCACCAAATGGGTCTGCTAGGCATGCTTTCTACTGATCTCCTGAGGTCTAGTCTGATGGGATTTGCATCTGCACATGGAGACAAATGTGACCTGCAGTGTGTTCCCTGCTGACCATCCAAATATACTTCAAAAGCCCACATCATTTGTTCTCATGGCCTATTGTACAAAAAGAAGGCCAGTAAATTATAGCAGTATTGCCTAGTTCACATCTATTTCTAGAGCAACAAAACTAATAATCAGAATTTTAATGCCCCCAGAACTGTTCTGCAGAGGCTGCAGTGGCAGCACAGAGATGGAGGATTGTGGATGGATGGATGGATTGTGCATGGGATTGTGCCATTAGTTTGATCTTCCCCTTACTGGCAAGAACCATCACCAAAGCAACAAGGTGATGGGGCCATGTTGTTCACCTTCTAACTCTTGCAGGTTAAGACAGTACGACTGACTTCCTGACTGTATAAACTACACAGGGCGAAAGGGAGCAATTCTTCAGATTATAGTATGATATCTTTTCTTTCTGAAAGCAGGGTCCTAGCTGTTTTTTTTTAACTTTAATTAGAACAGAATCATCTCTGATAAAAATAATGGTGACACCACATAATTATGTGAACATTATTGTAACACATAATTTCCCTTTCCTCAGATAAACTGTTCAAATTTACAAGCTCCTTGCCTGTTGGAACTTCAAAGGATTATAGAAACATTAGCAAAAACGTACCTGCGTTGCAGAAGTAAAATTCCCCCTGTATGCAATCTCCCCATTGCACAACAACCATACATACACATCATCCCCCATGTGCATCATCCCCCTATGCGCAACATCCCCCATGTGCAACATTCCCTGTGCGCAACATTCCCCATGCGCATCATGCCCCTATGCACATCATCCCAAATGCACAACCTTCCCCATGCGCAACATCAACCCCCATGTGCATCATCCCCCATGTGCATCATCCTCCCATGGTCATCAACCCCCATGCTCATCACCACCCATGCGCATCATCTCCCCATGAGCATCATCCCCCTATGCGCATAATCCCACATGCACAACATCCCCCATGCGCATCAGCCCCCCATTCGCATCAACCCCCTTTGCGCATGCTCCCTGAGAGTATATGCTGTGTGGTGACACCCACTTCGTATCCTCTCCTGGCCATATTGGGAATAGGAAATCCTAAGAGATCATTGGCATATGTGCAGCAGTTGAGGCCCTGTGGGTATTGGATGGGGAAAGTGTGAGGAAACATAAGGAGCAGCTGCAAGCAGCCCTTAGCAGGGCTCCCTGAGGCTTTGAACATTCAAAGCAACTATTGCAACCTGAAAGTGGTTTGCTATCTTTTAAAAAAACTTTATAAGCTTAAGAGAGGTCTATGGAGAGAAGAGCAGTGCTCCCCACATGTCCTGGGGATTGCATTGCTGCCTCTCCTCTTTCCCTGCCTCTTAAAGGGACAAGGGAAGCTTTACACTAACTGATGGGTTGTGAGACACACAGCACGATCCTAACTTGCGCTGGAACAGGTAGGTTGGCTTGACTGTGCTGTATCCAGTGCAAGCTTTGGGGGAGAACTGTGCTAGCCGGAGGCCAGAGGAAAGTTTTTCCCTTACCCTGAGTAACTCAGCAGTGACCTGAATGGGTCTAGTCTAATCTGAGCCACCAGAATTGGTGGTGCAAATCTGAACAGCCCGGGACAGCTGGGAACTGGGCAAGGATCTGGCATAACCACCAAGTTTTAAGCACACTTCTAGCTCCCCATCCATCTCTCTGCCTGTTGCCTGTCCTCTCTAAGCCCCAGAACACCTTTGTCCTTCCTCACCCTCCCCACACCCACCCAGACCCAAATCTCAGCCAGTGCAACTCTCCCCGTTGTAGAGCCCGTAGCAACGAAGGGACACAGGCAAAAAATTTTCTGGACGTCTACTCTTTCTGTAGCGTCAGGCATTAACAAGTATACACATAAAGCACAATTCTAACCATGTCTACTCAAGAGTTAGTCCCATTGTGTTCAGTGAGTCTTCATCCCAGGAAAGAGCCTTTAGGATTGAAGCATCAGATATTAACTAGTATACACAAGAAACACAATCCTAACATAGGGGGACAATCATATGTCTATCCAAAAGTAAACCCCATTGTGTTCAATGGGTCTTACTCCCAGGAATGTGTCTTTAGGATTGCAGCCACAGTACCAAATAATACATGTTCAGCTATAAATGTTTCTTGAATAGTTTCTATTAAAAAATGAGAAAAAATTAGAACAAACACATCCGCCTGTCAGCTACATTTCTTCCCTCTCAAGTTGGCCCTAGTTGGGGAAGAGCTAAGGGGATTTTAACCTGAATATCTACTGATAGGAAGAGAGTTAAGTAACAAGCAGCCCTTTTCTCTCTCTGCTCACCTCCACAGACTCCTGGGTCTCCACTCAAGATTCTCATGTCTTGCTGGTGGTTTTCTTTGGGTGAGTGAGTGGGAGTGCAGACAGTGCATAGCTCGGCCCTGAGATATAATGTTTTGGCACCGTTTCTGAATGTCCTTCCACATCTGAAAAAAGAGCTACTAATTAGCATCAGCTACAGGGATTTACTAACTGGAGAAGACCAAGAAATAGAAGAAGGTGCAAAGAAACAAATGCAAATGTTGCCTTTGGCGTGACCTTTATTATATGCTCTCTCTCTCTCTCTCTCTCTCTCTCTCTCTCTCCTACTGAACATCATCCAAGAACTACATAACTTCTCTGGCAGCAAGTGGGTAGGGAAAAAAACATTTTTTTAAAAAATCACCTTTTCCTTCCTTGAGGAACTCCTCAGGGATTGTATGAAAACTGTCTGGCTTGTCTGCTACAGTTTAGAAGCCACCAGGCAAACTCAGCTGTCAGATATTAGAGTATGAAATGTCCAGAATCAACAACCTCTCTCTCTCTCTCTCTCTCTCTCTCTCTCTCTCTCTCTCTGTTCTTACTTTCAGGGATGTCCATCATTTAACTGCAAAATTCTTCATAAAGCTCAAAAAAATAAAATTTTCTTTCCCCTCTCTATCCAATAAGCCACCTAATACCAAGTGCCAGTATGTTTGAAGTGGGGAGATACGTCAAGAAAGCTGTCGATGTTCAACGGTCCAATACTTATTTGTTAGTAGATAGTATTTAATCAGTATTTATTTAATATAATGTCTAGATAGACAGTCCTGAATCAATATTTAATCAGTTTCTATATTATGCTTTCCAAAAGAATCAAAGCCAAGAGCTGGGTCTCGTCCCCAAAGAGACCAGCTTGTCATAATACTTTCGAGAATTCATTCCCTGCTATAAATGTGAGGAATGAGCACAAACTTTCTACACCACAAATATTTTGAAATGAACACCACAAATGCTTGAAATGAATCCACACTATTCTGCTGTTATTCCAGAGTGTTGCACTGGCTGCAGCAACGTTCAAATCCATTATTCCCTTTACCCCACAACCCTTTAGTACTTGCTGAAATCATAATATCTTATGAATGTTTGCTGCTTATGAGTTTCTTCCTTTCCCCTTATGAATTAAGCACCCTTACCCTGAAAATCTGGTTCTGTTTGTAATTAAGAATGAGACACATTTCAAGCAAATGACATGACCCATTGGTAGTTATCAGTGGCAGGGACAAGGTCTGTACTGGTGATGACTGCAACCAAGTGCTGTGCCACATGGGTTATACCGAAGAGAACAAGAAAAGACAAATGCTTCCTTTTGAGGAGCTCAGGTGCCCCACAACATTTACATAAGAACAGTAGTGTAGCTAGAGGGTGCACCAAGCAATAAGCTTTACGGGAGCAGCAAGCTGAGCTTGAAATTAGTGGCTAAAATTGTGAAATCGGGGTAGGTATGAATGATAATACCATCATGTTATATATCACCAGAAAGGTAATTTAATGCAGAATGCAATGAAACAAACTGCATGGGAATATCAGTATTCTATCAAAAGTTATGGCCAATTAACCAGAAAATTAGAAAGCAAAAAAACTATGGAACAAAAAGTGAATTTTCTTAACTCAAAACTTTCCCATGATACTGATGGCCCTGACACTGTATGGAACTAATAAGGCAAATGCTTTGTAAGACAAACTAAAATTTCTAAGGAATTCTGCCTTGTAAGCCAAACAGTTATACAACGAAAATTCATTGTAAAATGAACAAATTGATGGATCTGCAACAGCAAGAGGTTATCAGGAATAGCAAGAGATTATGGAGGAGATCTCATCTGCAGAGGAGGAGGAGAATAAGGAGAAGGAAATCCTCGCATCAACAGATTAAGGACATTTGTAAACATTGGGAAATTATGCCAAATTTTGTAGAAAAGCGCCACCCATAGAAGGCTGTAGCAGTGTGAGGGATGAATCTGTTTAATGACAATGCAACATCAAATTTCCGTGAAATCCTCAATAGGAGACAAGAGCAAGCATCATTAGATAGGTACCTTATTAAAGTTGCTAAAAAAGACACCGGTGACTCTTTTAGTGAAAATTAGTCATCCTTGGCCATAAAGGTTTTTCTTTTCTGTTTTACTGTACAGTATATTACACTGTTTTTATTAATATTACAGTAATTGTGTTCTGTATTGTATTACAGTGTTTTGAATTTGGTTACAGTGTTTTGTCATCATTTTTACATACAGTTAATATTTTTATATGAATATATTTGGGTTGTGGAACCAATCATCTTGAGTTTCCATTATTTCCTATGGGAAAAATCAGCTTTGTATAAAGAACACTTTGTAAGACAAACATGCATCCGGAACGAATTCTGTTCATCTTGCAAGGCACCACTGTACATATATCATAATATAGTTATCCCTGCTAACTGGGTAGACAGGCATTTCTATGTGGTGTTCCTCTTATATTTTGCAGGGAAAGAATAATCATTCCTCTGCCCCAGCACAGTTTCCCTAACCAACGAGGGACAAAATTTTCATATATTTTTTTACTTAATTAAATTTTATTTTGTTGTTGAGGGAGTGGGGGTGAAAGGACAACTAAATCTTCTTTGATTCCAGATAGAAAACTGGTGCTTTAGCCATGAACACTAGCAGAACAAATGAGTGGTGAATTGCTGAGGAGGGGGCCAGGTTTTTCCCCAATTTCCTTTTAAAAAATACCCAGACATGACATCACTTCTGGTTGTGACATCATTTCCAGGGCAACATTATGAGCTTAGCACCCGACTACATGATCATTAGTTATGCCATTCACAGAAAGCTGCTTTTTACTGTTCTAGGACATTGTCTAGGACATTTTACTGTTCTAGGACAGTGACTGGCAGCAATTCAGGGCTTCAGACCCATCAAGAGTTGCCAAGGTTCAAACCTGTGTCTTCTACAGCCAAACCACACTGACCCTACAATCCAGAGTAACTACGGGAGCACATAAGAGACATTACGTGCACCCATAGTTACTGCACCACCTAGTGAAAACCTATGGGAAATCCATACTGCAATCCAGAGTAAATTGTTCTTACACCAGAGCAAGGACTCCCCGTAGCTACTCTGGATTGCGACCATAGTGTCTCTGAACTATGATCCTTCTAAGCATGTCAAGGATGCCTCCCTGAAGTCAGTCACAGTTGTATGTACGTCTTCTCAGAAGTCCCATTGAGTTGAATGGGATTGAATCAATAGGATTCCAGCTCTCATTAGTTTGTGACCAAAGAAATATTCAACCTTTGATAACTGTAGTAGTGTACTACCACTGAGCTCAATGTCAGATGGACATTATAATGCAGGTGTTTCTGTAGCATTTTCAGACTTTATATCAAACGTATGGATAGGCACATATAGAATTTGCAATCCCTCATCCCTGCTCCTTCATAAATTTGAATAATGTTTTAAAAGGACATTAGCTGGAAACTAATATAACGTGATAAAACCCTACCATCAAAAATACTGTGCAAGGTGAGAGATACAACCTTGAAGACACATACTGCCCCATGCCTTCTCTTTCTGGTACATTTAGAGCACAATCCTTACCATGTCTACTCAAAAGTAAGCCCCTTTGTGTTCAATGGGTCTTATACCCAGGAAAATGTATTTAGGATTGCAGCCTTAGCAAGCAACAAGAGAGAGAGTGAATAAAAATTTCACGTTCATATTTGTCTTATGTCTCAAAGTCACATTATTTTGTTACATTGAAATCACATGGAGAAAAAGTCTAGCCTTGGACTGAACTGTGTCCACATAGCAGCTTCAGCCTGTTGCTGTTATTCTTGAAATATATCATTAGAATATGTGACTCATCTGAAAAACATTGTAAAGCTACTTGTTAATAAATCTCTCACCATTGATGGTACAGCCCTATGTATTACAGATTTTTAGTTTTATTATTTCGAGGAACAGCCAATACTTATCTTGGCTCTTTTCCCTCTTTTCCTTTCCTTCTTGTACAAAGTTATAGATATATATAAGTTTATGCTTTCACCAAAAAAAGAGCACCTGAGGTTTTTTCTTAGTATAATTTAAGGCAGTCTGGCCTCTATATCTGCATGCACTTTTACATATAATTTGATTTAAGCACTCTGTAATCCTACTAACACAATTAAGATGACAGATTTTCTGCCACTAACACCTCATTGCACTGTCAATGCACACTTCTCATTTGTTAGTGGCAGAAGGTCTATACCTTCTATTGTGGGTATGTTACAAATTCCAAGAATTCAAAATGCAGCATTAGGCATTTGGGAAAATGCAGTCACCCACCCAGAAGGCATACCCACTATATCAAATCTGGTCACATCTATAGGTTACTGCATGGAATGAGTTGCATGCACATAACTCTTGTCACATAATAACAAATAATAGTTTCAATCCAAACCTCAAACTGGTCTCTGCACAGGCTGATAGTGTTGCAAACATGCCATAAAACTCATTTGCAACACCTGAAGAGTAAACATGGCTGAGAGTATTGGCATATCTAGGTCATTCGGCTTCCAGAGCCCACAAATTTTCTGACACTCCACATGTCAAAATTATTTAATTAATTATTATTAGTATTAATGCAATTAATTAGATATTGTTTCATATTTTTAAAATCATCTTACCAATTAAGCCTCTGTTTTATTCTTTTTTTGGGAAGGTGGTGAGACTGCCTCCTGGAACACATGTTGAGCTCCACTTTCACTGGATTGGGACCATTCTGGTGGCCTTGCATTCCTCTCTGCCTGACCTGAACACAAGCCAAGGCATGTTTCCTTACTCAGAAGTAAACGTGGCTATGTAGCTCAGTTCCACTTTCCATACAGATCAATGCAATTATCAGGGACTTCCTTTTGGGTTGATTTGTGGGGGCTGAGTTCATTGGATCAGGACCATTCTGGGGGCATTGGGATTCCTCTCAGGGTGTCCTTTCCAATGGACTAAGGCACATTTGCCTACTCATGAGTAAAGGCATGTTATGGCTCAGTTTCACTTTTTATAAGGCTCCATGCATTTTTGTTTTTTAGCTTTTGGGTCATAACGTTTGATAGGAAGGAGATATAGGAAATACACATCTAATGGTATATGACATGATGGGGTTATTATGAACAATTTCAATGATTTTAGCATTTTTATGACTTCCGTCACTTCCATTGTATCAACTCCCTAAGGGTGGTACCTGGGGCCAAGGCCCCCCTTCCCCCCCCCCATAGGGATTCCACTGGCTGAGGGGGAAGACCTGTGCCATCCTGCTGGCACTGCATCCAGAGGATCGGTTACCAGCAGCAGTAAGCATGTCAGGTGAAACAGGGTGGTGGGATAGTGGAATGGAGGAGAAAAGGGGATATTTCTGGGCAGAAATGATATTAATGATATTACTAATGATATTAATAATACTAATGATATTACTAATGATATTGTTTTTTAAGTAGCAAAAGCTGCAAAATTTGCACAAGTACTTACACCGAAATGCTCTGGCATTATGTGAATTTAAATGCTATTTTTTAAACATTTTTGTGTATTGTCCTGTGTATTATCCTCTGTATTGTCCTGTATTGAACAAAATGTTTAAATGGTTTTTCACATTGTATTATACAATTCTTTAGGTAGTTAGTACTGAATTAAATGTACAACAATTTAAAAAACCAACAAAAAAGGAACATCATCCCACACGTTAATATTTCCTTCAGAACATTCTAATTAAAAGAGCTATTCCAATATATTACTCAATTCCCTGGCTTCCCAGAATCTAACCATGTGTGTCAATTTAAAAATGTACAATATATTCCAGAAACATTTCAGCATATCTTCCAATCTTGGTCCAATGTTATTTTTCCAATTCTTTGCTACTTTAGTTCTAAAAGTAATATTCTCATCCCTGTTTCTATTCTTTGGAAAGCCATGTCTACCTCCTCTTCTTCTCTGGAGTCAGGGCATGAGTTGGGGTGAAGAGGTGTTTTTTTTTAAACTGAAGGGCAGTAAACTCCTAGTGGCAACCCACACATCATGCATCTCAGCAGAGCTGGCCTTAGGAGCTGTGGAGTCAAATACAAATATTTTTGTGAAGGGACTACCCCAGCAGGGAGCCCACTGAGCAGGATAAGAAGTAGTGGTGAAGCATGTGGCAATGGTGTCACTTTTGGGCAGCACTGTGTGTTTTACAGCATCACAAAATGCAACATGGTGTTACAACCAGGCGGCAGCTGCAAAAGGTGAGCAACACTGGCCATCTGGCTCCCCCAGTGCAGTTAAGTTGGCATGGGGTGGGTAGTAGGGAGGGAAAAGAGGTGGAGGGATCAGAGAATGGAAGGATCAAGGAAAAGATTGGGGTTGCTTGGAGATGTGATAGGCAGGGGCAGTTATCAGCAGCAAAGTCACTTCCAATTTCCTATATTCGCTGCCCAGCCCCTTACCACACACACCCAAATTACTGGAACAGATCCATGAAGACTGATGGGCACTAGGGGGCTTAAGTGGGGGTAAAAGAACAAAAGTTCCCCTACTTTGAGGCCTCTGATCATCCCTCCTCCCGATCAAAGAAGGGGATAGAGGGATAGAATTGGGGTTTAATTTATGCCTCAATACTGCTAGTGTTTGCCAGTTCCACAGGGTGATACTTGTTCCCTTAACCCTTGGAGAGGGGCACTCAAAGTTTGCAACTCCCTTGCTTACAAAATCATATGTGTTCAGTCAAAACAAGCGAAGTAGTTTTATCTTGATTTTGCCATTTGAGAAACACATTTTTAAGGACAATGACATCGCATTTTTGTCATAAATGCATCCACATATGGTAAAATCAAGCAACAATCTTACTATAGGTACAAGTCAGACTTTTGGTTAATCTAGATCAGCATTGTCTATGAGGACAGATAGAATCTACCTAGGGAAGGTTTTCCAGCCCTACTTGGAGAAAACAGGGCTTGAACTTGGGACTGTTTAAATTCACTCCACCACTGATTTATGCCTCACCCTAGGAAACTTTGCTATTTAAAAATCAATGACAATCATTTTGTACTAATTATGCACAAATGAGTCATTCATGTTTCTACTTACTCAGGATTGCAAAAGATTGTACTCTCTGTTGTGTCCCCCCCAAAAAATCACATTATTTCTTGCACAGGTTTATAGAGCCAATATTCAGGGTTGAAGAAGGAAAGATCCATTTTCCCTTTGCACAACAGGGGGAAGGCAAGATGGCCAAGTAAGCAGTGATCAAGAGACACCTCACAATTTCCCGCAGCTGTTGCAACAAGAACAGACTCATCCCATAGTCAGCTGGGTAACTGTCTTATCTGGGAGGTCTACCGATAAGGAGCTTTCTCATGCAACATATTTTTGGCTTGCATAGTAGACACTTCAGGCATCTCTGCCATCTCAACCGTGTCAGCACAAACGACTTCCTACACAGCTTCTGTTCAGCCATCTGTAAAAAAAAAGGTCAATTCCTTTGCTCATCCAAACTCAACCAACAAGCTAATTTTGGCACAAAGTCAGGGAGTATGTTGAATTCCATTCCTGACATCTCTGATGTCCATGTTGTCAGGTTCAAGCCTCAGCCCTGTATAAATCTGCAAAGGGTTTTAAAGGAATCCATCAAAGTGGATCATGGATCAGAATTTACATGTATAGAGACAAGTTGGAAGAAGATCCTCACCACTGAAAACAGTTCCATTGCACTGGACAGTCACAGTGGTGGCAGAAAAACCAACAACAAGTTTCTGAAATGGGCAGTGTACTGCCTTGGTTGGCTTCATCAGAGGTTTCTCCCATCATGATCTATGTTGCTTACATACCCAAAGTTCCACTTTAAACCAATGTATAGTTTGGTAGCAAGGTTGTGAGAAAAGCGAATGGGAGCAATTCAGCTGATGGTCCACAATAACAGCCTATTTCAATTATCCACCAGAGACCAGAACATATTAAACATAAGCATTGTCTTTTATTGAATTGGTCCATTTTGCTGAGCTGTAGAGTGACTGGGAACAGGCTCCCAGGTTGCTGATGATGTTGTTGTTGTTGATGATGATGATACAGCAACACAGCCAAATCAAGTACGCTGAACTGGCTACATTCTGCAATCTGGATTCTAACCAAGATCCTCTGATTCACATTTCCAGGCATCGTTTTCTCTGGGTTCCAAGGGTTCCATTGACAACTTGCACAATATTGCCCTTCTCCTCTTACAGACGCCCAAGTTCTACTAGCAATCTTTGGTATCTTGTTATTGTTGTTGTTGTGATTGCTCCTGCTCTTGTTTCAAGACATAATATTGTTTAAAGTTCACAAAGCTCACACAGCAAAATAAATGGTTTCTCATCCCAAAATGGCTCACAATATTAACAAATATTTATCATGAAGAACCACCAACAACCAGCTGCTACAAAGATATGGTTTGTATTCAGATTGTACTGTAAATCTACCTGCTTAGCATAAGCTCTGCTACTGAGTCAGTCTTTAATCTTTAGCACATATGAGCACTCAGCAGGACCATGTCCAAGCTGTGGATTCCCATTTTACTGTAAAGAGCTTTACATTTGTCTTTAAACTTTATCTTTTCTATTCTGGAAGGAAAGGTTATAAGAGTCAAAAAAAACCAAGACTGGACTAAGGAGTAGTGTGTCATTCCCAGATCCCAGATTTTCAGGTATCTGAAAATGCTTTTCTCAAAGAATAGTGACCTCTTATAGATAGCACACAGATGCACTTCATGTTCATTTAAATTTGCAACCCATTCATTCCTATATATGTTGTTATAAATAACATAGCCATTGGAAGTCCTTGCCACTGGTTTCAGCGGTAGTTACTTCAGAGTAAACGCACCTATGACCTGCAGTCCTAAGTGACAGTACTATTGCTGCCATCCTAAACACACTTTCCTGAAAGTAAGGCCCATTGAATATAATGGCACTTACTTCTGTGTAGACTGGCATAGGATTGCACCCTATGTATGCATAACATTACTATGATTTATCTGACTATATTTAAAATGAGCAAAAATCAAAATTGTTTTGTGGTTGTAGTGATAAAGCCTCTGACACTGATTGACTGACTTGGTGTGACAGCTTACAGTGGTTCTCAAACTTGTTAGCACTGGGACACGCTTTTTAGAATGACAGTTTGTGACAGGAAGTGTATCATTAACCTAAAAGTGATCTCATGGTCAAATGTGACATCATCAAGCAAGTAGGTTTTAACACCCCCATACAACAAAATAAAATCAAAAATTTTAAGTAAATTAAAAGCTATAAGCTTAAAATTTTATTTCTTAGAAAGAAGAACCCTTCTAAGCCTCCGAAGCATTGCCGATCTGGTGCAATTCTATCCACACTCACAGTGGAATGGGTCCCAGTGACAATCCTTACTATATATCATCCAAAATGCTTGCATATCAAAGCAACATTTTTCATAAGGACAAAATTTGGACAGTTCATTCTGCAACCCTTTAGAGGGTGCACATTGAATCCTATGAATGCCATCTGAGCCCCCTCAGTTTCTCTCAGTTTCTCTGCAGCTTGTGTTGACGACGAGGGGAATCTTTCCTTTCCCCACCACCTCCTGCAAATGCTTTTAGTTGCTGGAGGTGATGGTGGAAGGTCCCTTCACCACCAACAAAAGTGGTGAAATGGTGCAGCTGCAGTTCCAGAGGTGGGGTGGGGAGGGAAAGATCCCCCTCGCCACCAACACAAGTGGCAGAGCACAGCTTCACCACTTGTATTGGGGTAAAGGAGAACCTCCACTACCCCCTTCCAACTATGTGATGATCGCACAGTTGGAGGGGTGGGTGGCAGAAGAAAAAAGTGCCTTTGCGCCCCCCCCCCCCCGTTCCACACACAAACATGTGGAGGAGCCTGGCTCCTCTGTTTGTGTTGGGGGCGAAGGCAGCCTCCACTACACACCTCTGTGACTGCACAATCAAAGAATACCTCCAATATCTCTCAAGTGCAGGAGCATAGCATACTACCTATATAAATATGTAGTAGTCTGCTAAAACTACAGATAGGTAATATTTCCCCAAATGCCACCACATACCTTGGTTTCATCAAGACTGTTAAAAATACAAATTGAAATGAACAGGATCCACTTGAAATTGACTTGCAAGGATCCTGACTCACAGTTTGAGAAACAAAGGGTATTCAGTTTTAGGGTTTAGGGTATCCAATTCTTTTTTTAAAGGTTTGCAATCCAGCTTCTATGATGAAAAGTAACACTCTGTATGGCTTCTGGTTTTAAAACTTTACTTGGGGATTGATGTGGAGAAGGAAGAAGTCTTGGGAGATAGAGAAGCTCAAGGGACTGGAAATCAGGCAAAAAGCCTGAAGAAAAGATTATCATGGGCAGTGGGATCTAAAAGTGGAACCTGAAAAAGAGTTATTGAAAAGAGGGGCTTGAAGAGGGGCAAGACTTTTAGAGAAACAGGGGCTAACCACTAAAGGAGTGCTGAAGAACTCCAAATTGCTTAAGATCAGAAGGTTTATGTGCAGAGTGACCATATGGTACACCTCCAAATGTAGGACAAGGGTCCTCAAAAGCCAGTGCCAGAGGTGAGAGGGAAAGAGCCCCAGCCAGGCATGCTTGAAGGGAGCGGTCTGCGGATGGACGCTCCGCCGCTGCAGACCGCTCCGATCTGAGGAGAGACCAGGCGGTCTCTCAGAGGTAGAGGCTGTGCGCATGCGCACAGCGTCTACTTCTTTAAGAGCGCACCAGGCAGGGATAGAGAGGCTGTGCGCATGCGCACAGCTTCTCTTTCACAAGGAGGCTGCTCGGACGGCAGCAGTAGGCACGCGCCGCTCCGAGCAGCACATCTATGTGGTCGCAAAGCACACACAGTCCCCATCCCCGGACAAGCCCTCCCCCCCATGCCCGGACAGGCCAGAGAGGAAGTGAAATTCCGGACCTGTCCGGGGGTTTCTGGGCGTCTGGACACCCTGGTTTATGTGCTATGAGAAAATGAAATCTGGTGATAGTTAAAAGAAATGAGACAAACCAGGCAATGGTCTGAAGAGCAGGGAAAGTGAAGAAATTATGGGTGCCAAAGAATGGACTTGAAGAAAGAAGAGCCATGTGTTTGCAAGGGCAAGTGAGTTTGGAACATCATGCAGAGATAATCAGAATCAACGAAACATTGAAATATGACCTGTGGGATAACAGGTTAAGCACGTACACACAAACACACACATGCATACATCCCACTGTCCTGAGCCTGATCCCACCCCCACTGGAAGACTATTGGGGTGATATAACATTAGCCAGTAAACAGCATCTAATTTGGCTTCAAAGACTCCTAGAAAATAGAGCTCGGAAAATTTGTATCTGTGTTTTCACCATAATGCATTTCCACAGTCCCCCAAAGAGAGAACAAAAGAATCTATAAACTGTAACTTTCTCAGAGCAAAGGGGTCAATGAGAAGCAAGGGAATTCATTTGGCACTGGGTAGCATGCAAACAATGACTGGCTCTCTGACAGCCTGGATAAGTCAAAAAAGGTTTCGGACAATGGCCAGGGCTGAACCAGTGTGTCAGCTACCCACACTCGAGAACGAAAGGAGGACACAAACATGTACACAAAAGAGCTTGGAATGTCATTCTGGCCTGATGGGAAGCTTTCAAAAAATCCTCTTCCCAATATTTCAGCTGACTCATGAGACTATCTATAATTTTGCTCCTTTTTTCAATAGTCTAATAAATTAAGCACCAGTGTTCTTTCTCTTTCAAATTATTGTTATGCAGAGTTCCTAATTGGGGGAATCAGATTTTCCATTTTAAAAAAATTCAGCTCCTCTTCCTAAATTTCCTTATTTTTCAGAAAAGTCAGACTTTTCAAGAAACAGTAATAATGGAGGCTGCCTTGTGAGAAGACGTATTTTTCAGAAATGTCAGACTTTTCAAGAAACAGTAATAATGGAGGCTGCCTTGTGAGAAGACGTATTTTTCAGAAATGTCAGACTTTTCAAGAAACAGTAATAATGGAGGCTGCCTTGTGAGAAGACGTACAGAAATGGCCCCATCATAAGATGTGTCACACACTCTATTGGCACAGTGGGCTCAGCTGAGGCCTTCACATGACATATGTTAAGTTAGAGCACATATTTATTCAGAAGTAAATCCCATTTATTTCAGTGGTACCTACTCCCACTACAGTGTATATAGGTTTGATATTTCCAGAATCAATCCCCTTGGAGCAATGGAAATTCCTGTGATCTGCTCCAGTATGGATCTACAACAGCTTCCAGTTGCATATAAGGCAACTGCCTGCCTCAATGAAGCCATGAGAAATACAATTTTGTTATTGTAAATTAGAGACTTCAAATGCATTTAATATAGCAGGATGAATAGATTTGTGGCACCTGATAGTATCAGTGACACTGTTCTAGACCCTAGATCTGCAGGTGTGTACAAACCCTGGCCTGGGGGCCAGATGCGGCCTGCAGCGAGCCTTAATGTGGCCCATAGCAAAACCTTTCCACCTGGCTTGGGCAAGCCTTGTAACCCTCCAGTTCTGTTTCTGATACACTGTAAATTTAATATACTTAATAATGTAAATATATACTTTATGTAAATATATTCAAATTGTAAATGTAAATCATTTTTCTGGCCCCCAACACATTGTTAGAGAGATGATGTGGCCCTCCTGCCAAGTTTCAACAGCCCTGATCTAAAGGATCAAGCATGCCCTCAACCATAGCACAACTTCTGTCACACATCCTTCTGCACTAGTATACTTTCCCAATACTTCAGTGATATATTTCTGGAAATGTCTCTTCAGAATCTATAAGCAGTAGGAGTTAGTCCAGCCTCAGTGGGATATGCATTCTTTTCCATCATAATGCATTTTGCTCTGGAAACATCTTGTTCTGAAACATTTTGCCTGAAACATCTTGTCCTGCAGTCAAGGGCCACACCAAAATAACATATCATTTCCTTCTTTAAAATCTGAATTTGATCTGGTGAAGGAAACATGCTTTGAAAATCTAACCTCGTATTATGTCACCTGTTTCCTGGAGCTTCCTTCCTCTGTGGAAGCAGCACTTAATTTTGCTCCACAATGGCAACAAAAGCAGTCAAAAAGAAAAGGAAGAGAAACACACAAATACACACACACACTCCATAAAAAGTATGAACAGTATGAAGAGTTGTTTCATAAGAAGGTGGTTGTGGTCTTCCTGGGTGCTGATCGTTTTCAAAACTGTTGCACTAAAGTAGCCAGAATGAACTTCTCAGGACAATGAAGCTTATGACCTGGACTCACAATGCAAGGACATGGCTGTTGTTGGAAAAATAGGGGGAGTTGACTGAAACAGAATGAAAACAAAAATATGTGAATATAGTGGTACCTTGCATAAAGAGTGTCTTGAATAAAGAGCGTTTTGTATAAAGAGCAAAATTTTCTCCGAAATTTTGACTTGCTTAAAGAGCACTGTCTTTAATAAAGAGCACTTCTGAGGAAGTTTGGAACAGGTTTCCATGGCAAGGGAACTCACAGGCGGGATGAGAAGACTAGCTTGAGCTACAGTGGGGCCCTGGGCAAAGTTTGGAATAGGCTTCCATTGTCAGGGAACTCATGGGACGTCCGGGGGGGAGCAGCTTGAGTCAGGTCTGTATGTGGGATCTGTGTGTGGCAGCGTGGAAGGTGTGCCTTATCAATGTTCTAGTGCTGCTCCCCGTCAGCAGCTTGGGAATGTTAAAGTTGCACAAAAAGACAATAGATTCCATTGAGCCAATGGGTAGCAGTGACTCCATTAGTGATTGTGAAAGAGCACAATCCTAACCATGTCTACTCAGATGTAAGCCCCATTGTGTCCAATGGGTCTTACTCCAAGGAAAGTGTGTTTAGGATTGCAGCCAAAGTCATCCCCTCTCTGTAACTCTCACACCAGCCATGAAGGTTTTCAAAGGTACAGTACAGTTCAGTACTGTACAGTATTTTCTTTATTGCAGTGTTGTGTGTTACTGCATATTACAGTGCTTTGTACAGTGTTATATTGCAGTGTTTTGTAATCATTTTTATAAACAGTTAATATTTTTAAATGAATATTTTTTGGGTTGTGGAACCAATTGTCTGAGTTTCCATTATTTCCTATGGGAAAATCTGCTTCACTTAAAGAGCATTTCAGTTAAAGAGCATGCCTCTGGAACAAATTAAGCTCTTTAAGTGAGACGCCACTGTACTATAATTTCAGCTGTATTGACACCAGTACAATGTTCTGTTTTTTCCAAGATATGTTCTGGATTTTAGCTTTGTGGCCTGAAAAAAAATCTTCATTGTCCCCCTTTTCCTTGTCAGGCAGCACATAAAATTCATGTAATTAATAAATTATATGTGATAAATTATATGTACACTGCAATCCTAAACACACTTTCCTGGGAGTAAGATCCACTGAACACATTGGGGCTTACTTCTGCGTAGACATGGTTAGGATTGTGCTTGTAATAAATTACCATATATGTAATAGTTTTAAATTGAATAAGGCTGCAATCCTAAGACACTTTCCTGTGAGTAAGATCCATTGAACTCAATGGAGCTTACTTTTGAGTAGACATGGTTAGGATTATGCTCAATGTAATACATATACTGGTAGTTTTTAAATTAACCACATGAAAGAAATATGTATGAGTGTTATTAGCTTTTGTTTTAGCTTATCCTACATTTTTCATGGATGTCCTACATTCTGGGGGATCTTGTCCTCTTTTAGGTTTGTGATATATGTTCACCCTGTACAGATAGGGTCAGGCAAATGCTCCCCAGTTCACCACAGAAACTATCTGGGTTTTGCAAATATTCTGTGGGGATCCTCGCAAAATCCCTTTAAGGTTATTTGAGTATTTGCAAACAAGGTAATTGCAAACTATGGGTTTTGCAGACCTTTCTGTGAGTACTTCAAAAACTTTCAGCTGTTTGCAAATATAGTACTTTCAAGGAATGATTGCAAAACTCACAAACTATGACCATAGGAAACTTCCTAATATTGAGGTCAGATCATCAGTCCACCTATTTCAAGGTGATCAAATGACCGGAAATGCTCAGACATCACCGGAAATGGGGCCCTTGAACCAAGGGTTCAGTTAAGGGCCCCATTCTCTGCTCATATGGTGGGTTGGAGGGTGCTCTGTTACCAGCTGCCCTGGCGTCAACAAGGGTTGGGGCTTCCATTCCTGGCCTGGCTTCACACCTTGGAGGAAACACTGTTTTTGGTCAGACAGCTGGGTCTTCAGTCCGCCGGGCAGTTACACTGACCATGCAGCTGCCTGGCTGGCAAGATGCACAGCATGGTGACCCCAAGCCTTGCTGCTGCCAGGACACCTGCTAACAAGGAAGGGAGTGCCCTCCTTACAACCTGGCCCTGACCTGGATCCTCCAGTAAGCTTCAGCCCGAGCCTATGCATGTCTACTCAGAAGTAAGCCTTACTTACTCCTGTGTAAGAGGGCAGTCTTGTCCTACATGTCCTACATTTGTTCTTTATTTTGTTTTAAACTGTCCAGAATTTTGCTTGGATATCCTCCATTTTGGGGGACCTTGTCCTCTTTTTTGGGGTTCCCACATGTAAGTAAAGGCAATTTCCAGTTCTCTCCAGAAGTACCAAGGACTGCATCTGGAACTTTCTGAAGAGAATGCATTTCTTGAATCTTTCCTTCAACTACTTTCTCACCCTTTTCCTTTCATCCTCTCCATATTTTGTCTTCTATAACAATGCTTTATTTTTATTTTTTGAAACAATAGGAAAAGACGTGCTAGAATTAGCTTGGAAGACTTTGTTGTCAACATGAACATCTTTCTGCTCTCAAAGTTGTGTCTGGATGAATGAACCATGCTTGTTGAGTGGTGAGGGACAGGCCCTTCTGCAGACATTCTGTGTGAACACATGAAGCTGTGGCAAGCGAGCGAAGTCAGGCCACTGAGCAATCTACTGTAGCTGAATGTTCTACCTGGGTCTCAGAAAGTGTGCTTTCCAAGCCCTGCTCCTTGAGGTCTTTTGAAATGGAGATCATTTGGATATTCACACTGGATATTTAAAAACAGGCCAAGGCCAAATTCAGAAAGCTTAGGCTCAACATACATACACAACTGTTTTTTATCTTTACCCTCCAAAAATTTATCTGCTCCTTTGTACCAAATTTACTTGTCTTGGGCTGAAAGCACTCTCCTTGTTCCAATATCTTCCTTTTCTGTGTCACTAGAGGGAATGATTTCTTTCCAGGGCCTGATTTCTTTTTTTTTTTTTTGCCCTTCTGCGCCCTCCTTTATAATAATAAATTATACTGTCAGTGTTCCTTGCTTATGGAGCTCAATGGAACAATGTGGGAATGCAAGGCAGAAATTCTTGTGTGATATATAGTCCATTTTTTTTTCTGATGTGGTTACTCATAATCAGCTTTGGAATGTGTGCCCCGAGGGAAGAAATAAGAGAAAAACCGTATGCTGCAAGCTCATTAGCTGAATCATTCAGCAAACCCATATTTCTAGCCCTATATTTCCAGTCATTTTGTCCGGAGCCACCGTTCTCTCACCAAAGCTAATGAGACCTATTTGTAACAGGAGGCAAGAAGGATCACCTCCTTAGCCAGGTACAATTTCACATGTCCTCTGTTACAGAGTTAATACTACTATCTTTTTAACTATGTCATCCATTTTACAATAAGCTGCAGGTGTAAGTACATGCATTTTGTTGCTGGCATCATAAATTGCCTTGACAGCTTTGCAAGGCTGCTTTCAACAAAGAGAAGAAGGAGAATCAGCTGGAATGGTTGAAAATATTATTAAAGATGTTAGAATAGCAGGAGAGGATGAGGGAAATGTCGCACTGGAGCAAGGCGGAATCAATTGGCACTCATTAAGTCAGTAATTTGGAATGCATGCTTTAAAATGTGGCCTTCCATACAGGAGATCTGAATGCAGTCTGCTTCAGAGACTGTTGTGTGTGTATTTTTTGCCCTCTATAGTTGGTAGTTCCAGTGACACCCAGTACAGGATCAGTTTCCTGGTGAAGAGAGCACACACAGGAGGCCTGTGGTGTTTTGTCAGACCTGTTTATTTACAAATGCAAAAAGCTGAAGAGTGGGGAACAGGCCTGCACACAGCAGTGCGAGTTCGGAGCATGACATCAGTTTTCCAAAGCAAACACAGCCCCCAAGGCTGCTTCTGGCCATCCAGAAGCAGAAAAAAGTTCTCATTGCTCATTCTCAGAGAAAACTGTCTCAGTTATCTTTCACACACAAAATACACCTTTTAGGCAAAACATAGCTCTCCGCCTGCAACCCAGCAACTATATGCGAAAAGCTTTCTTGCAAATTTTGAATGAAAATAGTCAACAAGCAATTCATGGTGTGAATGGTTGTGATATGTACATGTCATGACTCCTCCATTTCTAGGCAGATGAAGCCTAATCTAAATGTGCCTACTTTGCTTGCTCCATCTTTATTATGGAACTTTATCATTCTGAGACAGAGTTGCAAGTGTTACCCCTGCCTGTTCCTCCATAGTTCTTTTCCCCCTTGTTTTGTTATGCCCCCCTGATACTTTCTCCAGACAGGAAGAGAACATGGTTTATTTTGTTCCCTTAAGAGTTTGTTCATGTTGATAACAATGTCATTTGCATTGGTTTCCAAATACGTTATGTATGCAAAGCTTTTACAAAAGGTGATTGCTTTATTCAAGAGGGCTTTGCTATATGATGTGCATGCAGAACCAAGTGAAAAGATACATTTCACTCATGTAAATCAATATTCATTACACACACACACACAAACACACAACACAAACACACACACACACATCAGTATGAGGCTGGCCATCCATAGGGCAGACTGAGAAAGTTGCTCTAGGTATTAGTGGAGAAAATGCCCACTGACATCTGCTCACTTGCCTCCATTGCTCTTCCTCCAGTCTTTTACTCCCAGGGTTAGATAAAGAAGAGAGAAATGGAGGAAGATAGATGAAGGAGAGGGATGGGATAGCCTATTCCACATGTTGTCTTCTGATCTGTTCCCTTTTCTAATCTAAGGAGTGGGAGCATGCACCACACCTATAGCTATTAGCAGCAGCAGCTTGGAACATAACAGTTGTGCCCCAGCTTTCACACCACCATAAAGAACTTTGTGTTGCTCAAGTCAAGCCCTAGACATGAGTATACGAGCTGGCTAAAGACACTGATGGACTTGATAGGATTGGGCTATCAGTATCTTGAGCCAGCCATATAAATATGTTTGTGTACGCATTTTTGTGTATGTGTACATGAGCATGCACATACATACTCACTATATCCTCACAAGGGAATCCTAACATCATAGATATGACAATTCCTCAATAAAGAGAAAAAGAAATATTTAAATGCACTAAAACGTACATGAATTTCTAAAAATTGCCTTAAATCATCCAGTATTTAAATCTTACAAGATATAAACAACACTTGATATTGTGAAGCCTGAAAACCAGGGGGAGGTAGGGAGACAAGAAGAGTCTAGCATGAAACTTAATAGCTTAAGAAAATACATTCCTCTCTCAGCAAAACCAGCCACAGATTACTCATACAGGCAGCCTTCTAATCATGTGGGAAATGTGAGGAAGTCTTATCACTGGTTAAAGTTTCCAAACTTTCCTCCACATCAGAATACATAACAGAAAATCATGTATACCACATTTATACTGAGGGCACAATCCAGAGTAACTACGGAGAGTCCTTATTCTGATGTAAGAACAATTTACTCTGGATTGCAATATAAATTTCCCAAAGGTTTTCACTAGGTGGTGCAGTAACTACCCCCCAAATCCAGAGTAACTACAGGAGCACGAAAGAGACTTTACATGCACTTGTAGTTACTGCACCACCTAGTGAAAACTTTTGGGATTCTTAGTGAAAACCTATGGGATTCTTCTTATCGAATTCTATTCGATTCTTAGGTCTTGGTAGCGGGAGATCTTTTCCAGTTGTTTCTCTCCAATTCTGCTGTCACCTGGTATGGCAATGTCAACAAGCCACACCTTACTCCTTGCTATGATGGTGATATCTGGAGTATTGTGCTCCAAGACCTTGTCCAACGGTATCCTGAAGTCCCACAGGAGTTTAACATGTTCATTTGTGACCACTTTTTCAGGCTTGTGGTCCCACCAATTTTAGCCACTGGCAGATGATACTTTTGGCATAAATTCCAGTGGATCATCTGGGCAACAGAGTTGTGCCTCAATTTGTAGTCAGTCTGCACGATCTTCTTGCAGCCACTTAGAATGTGGTCGATGGTTTCATCCACTTCTTTGCAGAGCCGGCATTTTGGGTCATCGGCTGATTTTTCAATTCTGACCTTGATGGCATTTGTCCTGATTGCCTGTTCTTGGGCAGCAAGTATCAGGCCTTCCATCTCCTTCTTCAGTGTTCCACTCGTGAGCCACAACCAGGTCTTATCCTGATCCACTTTTCCTTCGATCTTGGCAAGGAATTGGCCATGCAATACTTTATTCTATTATTATTATTATTATTATTATTATTATTATTATTATTATTATTATTATTATTATTATTATTATCCCACCTTTCCTCACCTGCAAGAGGGAGCTCAAGGTGGCTAACATCAATCATAATAAAACACCATTAAAATGATCATAGAGATTAAAACATAATTAAAATACAATTAAAATACAATTAGATTTAAAAAGCTAAGAACAATTAAAACAGACTAAAATACATTTGTTAAAAACAATAACATAAAATAGAACAATAAAACTGCCCCCCAACCTCTGCCCCATTTAAAAAGCTTTTTTAAAATAAAAGGTTTTAAGGCTCCGTCTGAAGCTCTGTATTGAGGGAGATTTCCTCAGTTCTAAGGGGAGGGAGTTCCAAAGCCGGGGAGCCACCACTGAGAATGCCATGGGGTGCCATTCTCCTGTAGTTACTCTGGATTGTACAAACAGTTAAGCAATTACATGGGGGGGGGAATCCATCCACCTTGCAAGCTGATCATCTGTATGTCCAGAGTTTTATGGCCAACAATCATCTAACAATCGTCATATCTTGGTGGGAAGACCATGATTGTGTCAAAGGATGTATCCAAGGATTCATGTTGTATTTTCCCTTGAGTGCTCGTTAATCAGCATTTATTGAGCAAATTTGAATGACACCACCCTCAGACCTGACTAAATGCAAAATGAAGCACATGTGTGCATGCATATTACGCAGCCACATACAATAATCACTAAGAAATGGAATATGCGTATTGCCTCATGCTATGTAATTTACATGTTATTTTAATAATATTTTAAAGTAACATGCAAATTATGTTACACATTTGGGGCAGTTCAGGTATTCTGCCTCTTCACACAATTATGTGGCAGCAAATTGGATGAGGATGCACACACAACCACACACACTCCTGGTGTGGCCAGGAGTTGGGAGACGCTCTCTCAGGTAAAGGAAGACCTTTTGTTCTCTTCCTGACTGGCTCTGCCTTCTCTCTCAGAAAACTAACATCTCCTTCAGCTCCATTGCTGTGCCTTGTACTGTGGTGTATCCTCCTTTCCTTTACAATATGGTGGTAACCAGAGCTCAGGGAAGGAGTCTTAGATCTAAGGAAGCTGCTTCAGCAGTTTTACAGAATTCACAAAAAAACTATTCAGACAAATCTGATCTCCTTTTTTGATCGGGTTACGAGCTTACTGGACAGTGGCAATGCTATGGATGTCATTTATCTTGACTTCAGCAAAGCATTTAACAAGGTCCCACATGACATCTTAATTGAGAAGTTGGAAAAATATGGGCTAGACAAGGCAATCTAGGTGGATCCGCAACTGGCTCGATGGCCACACTCAAAGTGTTTTAGTAAATGTTCTGTGTCAACTTGGAGGTCGGTTTCAAGTGATGTACCCCAGGGCTCTGTCTTGGGCCCTGTTCTCTTCAACATTTTCATCAATGACTTGGAGGAAGGGATACGGGGGAGCCTGATCAAATTTGCAGATGACACCAAGCTTAGAGGAGTAGCAAACACAACAGAAGACAGGAGAAACCTCCAGGAGGATCTGGATAAACTGGAATCCTGGGCTGTAACAGAATGAATTTCAACAGGGAGAAGTGCAAGGTTCTGCACTTAGGCAATAAAAACCAAAAACACAGGTATAAAATGGGGGATACTTGGCTTGGCAGCACAACATGTGAGCGGGATCTTGGAGACGCCGTGGATCACAAGCTGAACATGAGTCAGCAGTGTGATGTGTTTGCAAAGAAGGCAAATGCCATTTTAGGCTGCATTAAGAGGACTGTAGTTTCCAAATCACAAGAAGTTCTAGTTCCTCTTTATTCTGCATTGGTCAGACCTCACCTTGAGTACTGTGTACAGTTCTGGGCACCTCACTTTAAGAAAGATGCAGCCAAACTGGTGCAAGTCCAGAGGAGAGTGACAAGAATGATCAGTGGGATGGAAGGGAAGCCCTACGAGGAAAGGTTGGGGGAACTTGGGATGTTCAGCCTGGAGAAGAGGAGGCTGAGGGGAGACATGATTGCCCTCTTCAGATACCTGAAGGGCTGTCATAGGGAAGAAGGGGCTCATTTGTTCTTAGCTGCTTCTGAAAGCAGAACTAGTTACTGTTATTAAATAACTAATTATTGTTATTAAATTATTGTTACCCATTACTCTACATTGGGTACAAACTGCAAGAAAGGAGATTCTGGTTGGATATCCGGAAAAAAATTCCTGACAGTGAGGGTGGTTCAGCAGTGGAACAGATTGCCAAGGGAGGTGGTGGACTCTCCCTCACTGGGGGTCTTCAAGCAGAGGCTCGACAAGCACCTGAGGATTTCCTGCTGACCTACTAGGTCCCTTCCAACTCTAGGATTCTATGATTCTATGATTCTATTCCAAAGTATTATATACCAGTGGAAAACAGACACAGACTTTATGAGGGGCCATTACATAAGGCATGCCCCTCTGCCCCTGACATTATATGGGAAGCGTAGACCTAGACCCACAATATAATAGTAATATTAGCCTAGAGCAAGCTGGAGCCCTGTTTGATCTTCATGAGCAAGACTCATTGAGCAGCGGGTCTTCTGCTTCCACTTCAGCTTTAGTCTCAGCAGGCAGCAATGGGAACCGGTTTTCAACAACTCCGGGGTATAACACCCCAACCTCTACAATAACCCAATGTCTATTACAGCAAACTCAGCCGTTAGGAATGGACATTATGGTAACTGATGAATGGTATGAAGATGAAACTTCGAACTTATTGGGAGCAACCATTACCAAAGAATTGGAAGGAAGAGAATTTGAACATAAAAATTTAGAAGTTCTAAAAATCTCAAAAGCAGGGAATGAACAAGACCTAAAGGACTTAACTGGAAAGGAGAGGGACCCTATGGAGACCTTGACAAGAAAGACATTCCTTTCCAAGGGCAGTTGTTATGTTTCTATATTCAATTGGCCTTTAAAGTGAACAGATGGGTTATGGAAAGGGAGCAAAGGCGTTTTAGCTGACATCCTGTCAATAACAGGAATGGCTGAGGAAGACCTGAGGGATCCATCTTGTACATGTTTTTATCCTAGAGTGCCAAAGAGATCTAGAGGTGTTACTGAACTATATTTTAAACATTTGGAACCTGGTTACAGATTTTGGGCCTCTCTTCTATGCCCATCTGGCAGCCACTTTTAAATGGCTATTTTTAAACTTTATATGTCCTATCTCTCATTAACAACCAGTTCTATAGAGTAGGTGCAGACCTGCTGGAGCCCACCACTGGGCTAAAGAAAATTTTAAGCAAGCTGCAAGACTTTAGTCATTTGGAGCAATTGAATATAAACTATGCTAAACCTAAAGTGGTGGTCTTTGGTAAACACTCACCCAAATTTAGTTAGATTTTAGGTGATTGTAAAATAGAACAAGTCCTGCTTTTAAGTATTTGGGTGTATTTTTTGATGAGAGAAATGGTTGGAAATCCCACCTACAAAATGTCAAAATACTGGCACTGAAATCAAGCTATGCCATACTTAAGCTATACTTGAAATAAAGCTATGCCATACTTACTTTTCTGGGAGGGTAATCTTACAAATGCAATTTGGTATTGAGATCTGGGGTACAAATTAGAACAATTTACACAATCTTGATGTTGTCCAGAGTGGGTTTTTGAGGAATAATCTGGCTGTTCCCCTGAGTACTCCAGCAGCATTTCTTAGAACAGAGAAAGGCATGGTATCTATAAAGGCCAGGGCAGCGTTAGCAATACTTTCTTATTATAAGAGGGTGATGGACATGCCTGATAACTGCCTCCCCAAATTTTGTCTGGTGGAGCAGTGGAGGAGTGGTGGTTGGGCTAAATCTGTCCAAATTCTATTAAAATCCAGATCCCTCTCTACAGACATATTTGTCTTTTCTGGAGTTAACCAAATATTGAGGGATTGAATTTATAAATTAGATAATGATCTTGATTTAGCATTAATAAAATCTTCACATTTCTCTCAATGGTACTATCTATTGAAAATACAGTGGTGCCTCACATAAAGAGCTTAATTCGTTCCAGAGGCATGTTCTTTAAGTGAAACACTCTTTAAGTGAAGCAGATTTTTCCATATGAAATAATGGAAACTCACACAATTGGTTCCACAACCCCCAAAATATTCATATAAAAATATTAACTGGATGTAAAAATGATGACAAAACACTGGAATTGAATTCAAAACATGCATTCAATGTGCATGAGCCTATGAAGTCTACTTAGGCTGCAATCCGAAAGACACTTTCCTGGGAGTAAGCCCCATTTAACACAATGGGGCTTGCTTCTGAGTAGACATAGTTAGGCGAATGCAATCAAAGACACTTTCCTGGGCTGCTGCTGGAGATTCAAAGTGGTCGGTGGGGCACTTGGGGGCAGTTAGAGGTCGGGGCCTCTCGCACCCCCAGGCAACTGCCCCCAAGTTGGGAGCAGTTAGAAGCAGCAGCGCTGGCTGGCAGCCCTTTTAAAGAGACTCCGCACAGAGCATCAGGGCTGCATAGAGTGCTTGCTTGTTAAGTGAAGCGGAACTTGTTATGCGAAACAAGATTTCTTGAAATTTTTGCTTGTTATGTGAAACGCTTGTTAAGCAAGGTACCACTGTAAGTCATATCTACAGACACTCACTTTTGCCACACTGAGAAAGGCATTCACTGAACTGCACTTTCAAACTATGCCAACTGCTGTCTTGGATGGCAGATATTTGTCCATTCCTAGCCACCTAAGGCTCTGTATTTGTGGGGCAGGTGAGACAGAGGATATTGTACATTACCTGCTTTATTGCCAGCTTTATCAAAACCCCAGGGAAAGACTCCTGAAACATAACTTGGATACTCTTCAAGGGGAGAGCCCCCAGATGAAAATGTGTATCCCTCTCTCAGACTATTTGTCTGAGAGCCACCCATTTGTCACCCATAGCAGTGGTCATCAACCTTTTTGGCCCACGGACCGGTTCTGTGGAAAAAGAAATTTTCCAGGAACCAGCCCAGGTGTAGGGGGAGTTCTGCCTCTGGTGACCTGGAGAGAGGGCTCTCCAACTAGAGAGCCTCCAGCCTCCAATTACAGCCTCCAGCTGTAATGGTCCCATTATAATAAATAGAACTATTGCTAGGTTACTGTGGATAGGATTGCAGGTGAGAACCCAATGTCTTAATGCATGTCTACTCAGAGCAGGGATTTTCAACCTTTTCAGTGCATGATGCATTGAAAATGAACGAAGCCATCCTAATTATTCTTATTGGGGTGTAAGCCTCATTAACTATAACGGGACTTATTTCTGAATAACAGGCATTGGATTGGACTCTGAGGCTGCAATCTTATCCACACTTTCCTGGGAGTAATTTCGACTGCCTACAATGAGACTTATTTCTGAGTAGACAGGCATAGGATTGGGCTCTGAGGCTGCAATACTGTTCACAGTTTCCTGGGAGTAAGCTCTACTGACTACAATGGGACTTACTACTGAGTAGGCAGGCATGGGATTGGTCTATGAGACTGCAATTCTCTCAGAGCCCTGCTGTGAGGAAGGGAAGAGGCACTTAGAGAAGTCCTCTCGCAGACCTGTCAGGCAGCTGCCAAGGACTTCCAGTGGTCCCCGGACCAGGGGTTGAGTGTTGTTTGCAAAAGCTGCCAGAACTAATCATGCTAATTTTTGGGGAGCCATTGCGATAGACTGTAAAGGAGATTCCTTAACATTAAGGGGCACATTTGTCTATTTTTATATGATTTTAACTGTATTTTGTACTCTGAATGAACTTTTAACCATTCTGACTATGAATGACTGTGATGGCTATTATCTAATATAATAAACAATTGTCTTGTCTACATAATTATGTGACAACAGATTGGATCAGGACATACACACAAACATTCTTATTTTCCACCCCTTGTCATTTGGTGGGCCAGTAAAAGCAGTATTGTCCAAACTAGACCATTAGTAATTGACATGCCACAGAGCAGATCCCAGTAAACCCTATCCCTACATAATGTAAGAAGTGACATTAGCCTTATTGCGAGATATGGTCATTCTAATAGGTGAGATGCTGAAGAATGCTAGTGACATGAAACACACGAGTCCCAGAAGGGACTTTTCCATTTTTTTTAATGGAAAAGCAAAGACAAAGTGAAAGTTTTTCATTAAAATGGCGCGCGCGCACACACACACACACAGTGAGAGAGAGAGAGAGAGAGAGAGAGAGAGAGAGAGAGAGAGAGAATTTGGGATGCACCTTGCAGCAACTTCCCAAGAACCAGCCAGGAAGCACTGACCACACTACTACTATAGTCATTTCCATGGGTAATACAAATGTGATGGACATGCTCCCCAGGGCAAATATTGCCATCTGAGAATAACAGGACATAGTGTTTTGAATGCTGGAAAACATTTACCCCCACCACAACTTGCTGGGATAATGCAATTTCAATAATACAGTGACAGACAGACTGACCATTTGATAGGAATTCCCTGAAAAAGTGGGGGTCTACCAGGAAGTAGGAAAAACCCACTCTCCCTCCAGGATCCGGGCCTGGCAGCCATTTGATTGTGCGCTTCTGCACGCTGCTTTGGGAGTCTCCCAGAGTGGGAGAGCATGGAGGCGGGACCAGGAGGAAGGTCCTCCCTCGCCTTATGGCCAGCAGCAAAGTCTACTTCTTAAGTGCCTACTTATGAGTAAAGCCACTATATTGGGCACTTTCACTTTCCCATATAACTCAATGCATATTTTTCATTTTTAGCTTTTTGGCCATAATTTTTTATAGGCTGGAGATATTTCAAAACCGATTTTTGCAATGGATTCTGCTCTTCAATACAAATCCAACAACATCTGACACAATGGGGTACTGCGCAGCATTGCAAAGTTCCAAAATGAAGCCAAAATGGAGGATAATGAAGCCCTTTTGGAAAATACCCAGGCAGGAGGCTTAAAAAGAGGACAAATCTGGAAATTTCCAGTCATATGGTCACCCTGACCATACCATAAAAGTGGTTGATGGAGAGATGGAATGGCAGTAAGAAGGTTCATATATTAATCAGCGTAAGTATCCAAGCTTCTCTGGTGGTACAAGTGGTTAAGACACTGTGCCTGTTAACCAGCAGGCCAGGGTTTGAAACCTGGGTCTCCACAAGATGAGGATTTCCTGCTACTGGTAGGGGGTTGGACTAAATGATCCACTGGGTCCCTTCCAACTCTATGATTCTATTATTCAAATAACCTCCCATTTACAATTACATTGGAACAAACCTCTGAATCCTATATATTATAGGGTATATGTTATGGTTGTATGTTATGGTAAACTGTTCAAATATGAAGCTGTCTTACATAGAGAATGGACTCATCTGGTCCAATGCTGTTTATTCCAACTGATTGTGGCTTTAGTTTTTAATTAGAAAAACTGGGGATTGAACTTGAGCTTACCAACAGGAAATGCAGGTGCTCCTTCACTACGCTATGATCCATTCCGTAATAGGTAGTGAATTTGTAACTGGTGAAATGAGTTGCTACATACATGTTGCATAGCAGGACTATCTCTGCTTAGATCACATAAGATGCTACCTCAGCTTCCTCTGTCTATGGCCCCTTTGCTGTGTTATAGCACAATCCCAGGCATGTCTACTCAAAAGTAATTCCAATTGCACACAATGGAATTTATTCCCAAGAACATGCATATACAATTGCAGCCTTGGAATACCACTATTACTCGGCTGTTCCTTTCTAAACTAGATTTACAAAAAGTATTGTCAAACATGATTATTTAAACCATATCTAAGGATGTTTTCTTTTGGCTAAACTGGATCATTGAACCAATTTGAAAAACAGTTTTTTAAAATGAAATCATTTTGATTCACATCCAAGTTTTTCTAAAGTTCAAGAGTGGAATCTGGCTCTCATATGCACTGATAGGCTCATTGCCAGCCCTCTTGAATTTTTTTAAAGAGTTTATACCATAAGAGTCAAATTCTAACGCCTGGATAAACCATCTTTTTATTGATGCTATTTTTCAGAACCCATTTTAGATGCACTAATATGAACCACAAACATGTAAGCCTCGAAACAGACCTGGTTAACTATAATCAGTATTTGGCTCCAAGCAAATCTGACTCATCTCTAAGCTCTGCCCATCTGTTTCTAATACCATGAGCAAGCAAGTAAATTTCAGTTTCCTCAGTCAGTACCATGAAGCAGCAATGGCTATATGGCTGACCGCAATGGATGACCCAAGAGCAAAGAAGAGTCAGGAAAAGCCCCTCCACTTTTGCAAATGCAATGAAAGCCCCTATGAGGTTCAGTCACAGGTCACCACTATTGCCTTAGAATGGCAGAAGTGTGAAGAAATCCTTTCAATGAATACCCTCTTCTTCTGGATTTGGAACACTTTAGAAAATATATGATTTCAATTATCTTTGATATCAGATTGATATCAAGATGGTGTACATTGGATTTCCAGATGATCTGCCATCCATGCAGTGCTGGCCCAGCAGACACTGGCCCAGAAGGGTCAGAGATGTGCTGTAAAGCTCATTTGTGCCTCCTTAGAAGCAAGCTAGGCTGGTGCACAGAGATGCACTAGCCTGTGGAAGCTGAATCCAGCCTGCACTGGTGGCTTGCAGAATGACCTCTGCATCAATCAAGCTCAGCCAACATGAAGGTCTGAAGGGAACAGGGAGGAGGTGAAGTGGATGCATTCATGCCAGGCAGAAGGTGATCCCAGCATATGTGGGTGGAAAGTGGAAGGGGGGGGGCAAATTCAGCAGTTATGTTGGCTCCAAGCCTTGGTTCCCAGGCAGGTGGGAGCAGACTCTGGCTGCTCCCATTTGCTCAGAACTAAGCCATCTCCAGAGGTGTCCTAGATTCAAATAGGATCAACACCAGGCTGTGCTTCCCTTATCCTCAGGAAGGGGGAAAGCTTTTCCTTCCCACTGTATCACAGTATCACCCCCAATTTTGCACTGGATACAGCACAGGCAAGCCAACCTGCCTGTTCCAGCATAATTGAGGATTGCGCTGTGAGCGACAGAGGCTTGTGCACATCCTTAATCACACATGATGAGGTCATTTAAACTGGCCCTACCACTGCTAGGCAGAATGTGTTACAGGAGCTTCATGATCATTACGTCATGTCTTAAAATGCATTCACATATGTTATCCCGTGGCTGTGGAACCATCTCACCATTCTGCTTCAGGAGCAGCTCTCCCCTTTCCTCATGCAAAACCCTTTTCCCTTTTCTCATTTAGCTTTTAATGTGACTGGATAGGACTTTCTGTTTTCACCCTATCATCACGTTTGTATGTTGTTTGTTTTTATGTATCTAAACCAGCATGAGCCGTTAGTAAGACAGCTAACATACCATTTGTGTTTTTAAAAATTCTAATAGGTACTCATCATAATTAAGAATAATTGCATTTATTTTTAATCTGCCGCTGTGCTGCTCTTAACACATAAAAGCCTCATCATGTTCAATGGGCCGCCTCAAACACTTTGGGTGGGTTCAGTACAATTCATTCATTCAGTATAAATATAATAAACAAAGGTAGATTTCAGGGCATATCTCAGCTTAGCCACAGCCTTGGGATGAGAACTGATGGTGCATAATGGATACAAGCTGCCATTTAAAATTTAATCTCAACTGCAAATTCAATCAACAACCCTCATCCTCTCAATCATGCTATCAATCCACCTGCTTTGTCACTAGGTGGCGTAAGGAAGCTACTGTCGTCTCAGTCTTAACACCCCCATTTACCATAAGGGGACAATAATATGTAGATAGGTCTGGGTTACAGACAGGACTAGCTTCAAGCTTACTGTGGTCATTAACTACACCTTACCAGGGAAACATGGGTTTCCCAAACCTGTGTTTTCTTCATAACATCAGAGTATAAGTCATAACTTGGATAAAAAGTCATAACTCAGAGGGTAAGAAAAATAGTTGCTTAACTCTTATCCTTCCTGCATTGTTGACTTTAATGAGACTTACTTCCAAGTAGACATGAATAGGCTTGGACTGTAAATATGATACTTTAGGCATTGATCAGTAATGTTAATTATACAGTTTCAGCTGGTCCCATATCTGTCAAATTCAGAGCACAATCTTAACCAACTTTCTAGTTCTGAGGGCGCAATCCTAACCAGCACGCGCAAGTGCAATTTAGGCCGGCACGACTCACCTGCTCCCCGTTCCTGTGGTAGTGTGATAACCCCCCTCCCAAGAGTGCTTATGGCACTTTTTTGACACCCTGGAGGCCATCACAGGATTTGTGCTGGGACTTACCCCAGTCTAACTGGGGCTTAGGATTGCAGCCTAAGTGAGGTAAGGGCAGTCCAAATCCAAGGTAAGGAACATTGTCTTACTTTGAGCATGTCTCCTTGAATGCCTTCCTATTACAAGATGCACCTCATGCCCATTGGCATGTTGTGAACCTAGAGATATCCACTCAAATTGTGTGTTGGGAGTGTTGTAATACAGTGTTCCAGTCTGGCAGCTATATCTCTGTGTTTGATGAACAAAAGCACAGCTCAAGCCCAGGGGAATATTTCAGGAAAGCTACAATGAATGTTTCACCCTCAGAGAAACCAAAAAAAAGCACTCTCTCTCTCTCTCTCTCTCTCTCTCTCTCTCTCTCTCTGTGTGTGTGTGTGTGTGTGTGTTGTGTGTGTGTGAGAGAGAGAGAGGGAGAGAGTCGCCCACTCTTCTTTTCTGTTTGCCCTTCACCAGAACCAAATTTCCACAACTTCTTCCATATTTTTGGTTCAGTTGTTTCTCTCCCGCTCTCATATTTCACCATTAACATTCAAAGGTTATGTGAAGGCCAGTATGCGCTTTAAAAGCTCACGAAGCGCACCATATGCTTTCCAGCCTGTGAGGCTCGCAAAACCTATCAGCAAACACAACTTGGACTTGCTGAAACTCTACACAGCTGTAGTTAAAAAATGAAAGAAAGGACTGAGGGGGGAGAAGCAGGGGAGGGAAGGAATCATTCCCAAACAATGCATTTAAAAGAGGAGGGAAAGGTCTGTCTGTGCTATCCTGTGAGGAAACACCAGGGCCACCTCTAAACTTTAGGGCTTTATTAGTGCTTTTGTCAGCATTGCAAGGCACTTTCCTTTAATTTCCACCCCCTTTTCTTCTTTTTTTAAATGATGACTGTGAATTCATCTGTGACAGACTCAAAACAGGAAATTAACACCCTGCTGCGAAGCAGTAAAGCTTGGAGGAAGCGGCACAAGGGTACGTGAAGCCTAGGACGGACAAAGGCTATGAAACATAACATCATCCATAAAAGTTGCTCTCTTTTTTTACACACAGGAAGGATACTCAGGGGCAGCGGCTGCATTATGCATCTGCAATAAAGGATATGGCAGAGTGGGGGAGGGAGAGAGCTGCTCATGTTATTCACTAACTCTTACAAGTGATAATATTCCTCATAGGAAGAGTTATTAGTAGCCACATGAGAAATTAATTCTAGGCCTCAAACGTTCCTAGAAAACACACCCCTTCTTCCTAGAAGTCTCTCCCTCTAATCTCAGAGGTGTGGTTGTTGGCTATGGTCAGGGCTGCTGAAAAATGGCATTATGCCCAAGGCAAAATGCCTGATTGGCCCCTCTCCCAATCTAAATGCATTGGCATAATAGAAGTGCATTGGAAGTGGATTAAAGATGTAGTGGAAATGCAGCCCTGGATAAGCTGAGATTGAGATGGAAATAGAGGGGAAATTGAAAAGTTGCAGAAAGGAGCAACCAAAATAATAAGTGCACTGGGGCACCTCACTTAAGAGTAAAGGTCTTTTACTTTTTGGGGTAAAAGAGTATCATTTTGGATAAAAGAGCATCATTTGGGGCTGAAAAGGGGACATGACTGATGCTGCAATCCTAAAGACACTTTCCTGGGAGTAAGTCCCATTGAACACAATGGGGCTTACTTTTGAGTAGACATGGTTAGGATTGCACTCTGAGACATACAAAATTATGCAATGGATGGATAGAGAAATGCTGTTTTCCCTCTCACAAAATATCAGACTCAGGGGACATCCACTGAGTGTTGGGACAGACAAAAGAAAATATTTCTTTACCCAATATGTAATTAGTCTGTGGAACTCCTTGCCACAGGATATGGTGATGGCACCTAGCCTACATACCTTTAAGAGGGAATAGGTCAAATTTATGGAGGAAAAGTCCATCACAATTACAAGCCATGAAGGATCTGTGCAACCTATTTATTTTGTAGTCTACCTCAGAATGCGAGATGCAGGGATGGGCACTAGGAGTCAGGTCTCTTATGTGATCGCTGAAGTTTTTGGTGGGCCACTGTGAGATCCATGAAGGCCTTTTGCTCTGATCCAGTGGGGGCTCCTCTTATGTTTTTAATGAGGTATCCAAAAGAAAAAGAAAGCACTACAAGCAAAGAAGCACTGTTTATTAACACACATCACATATTGCGTCATGACACTGAGTGGAGGTTCTGTAATAAAACTCTGATTTTAGGAAAAATCTAAAGATCACATAATGTTAAGTAAATAATTTTGGCAAAACCTGCTTTAAGTATTCCTGTGGTGTGGAAGCAGGAGGATGAAAGGAAAAATAGTTATAGCAAATTAGTTTACAGAGGATTTTGCATGGTAACTGTGGCACTCAAACTGGATGAGACTTGGCATGAACGATCCCATAAACTATAGGATTTAGGTCATAGCAGGATTTTCTTTCCCGTCAAACTTGGCATCAGGTTCACAAAGAATCCTTTCTGTCTTTAAAGGTATGGCTTTCCGTCAGGGAAGGTGTTGTGGCTTTCCACACTGCAGCCCTTTCCCATATGATGAAGTCACAGATGATTGAAGGGAAATCCGTTCTCACACTTCAGGGTTTTGATTCACTTTAATAAAATAAAAGGCTAATGTGAAGCTCCTAAGACTTATGGTAGAACACATTAAAGATAAATCAATATAAAGAGATTTTTGTTTTGTTTTGTTATTTTTTTCCTCAGTACTGTACCCCTTTCATTATCACAAAATGTTGTTCTTTTGGCAGAGTGATCAAGAGGAAACTGAATTTCAGAATCATCCTTTCCTAAAGAACAAATTAAGATCCACTTTGCCTGCAACAAACACACCCACTCATCACAACAAAGTGAATACTGCCCTCATGTCCTTCTTCTGGGCTCCCTGAAGAGTTCTGGTTGGCCATTGTGGGGGGGAAAGGATGAAGCAAGGTTATTTACTGTAACATTCTTATGAGGTGTCAGAACAGAAATGTCACCAGTAGCTTTAGAAATGATACCATAAGTGCCAACAGGTCTGGTCCATGACCAGAGGCCAGGGCCTGATTTTGTTTTGATGAGGCCCTAGGCTATTGAAAATAATGGGGCCCTATATATGTCCACTTGTCCTTTCTCTACAACAAATTGTCACTGTTTTTTGTGTTGAATATATGCTGTAAGGTCATTTATGGACCTAATAGGAGACTACACAACACAAAACACTGTTGCTGTATGTAGATTTTATTTTATTTGTTTTTTATATTATTGAAATATATATCCAGGTTTTTCTTCTTTTAAATTTTTGGGGGGGGCCCAAGCTATAGCTTGTTTAGCTTGTACGTAAATTCGGCACTGCCAGAGGCCAACAGAAGTGGTTGCCTCATGCAGCACATTGATGGGGAGCACCCATCTCTATCCATTAACTTGCTTCCACTGATGCTGCTCCTCCTCCTTCTACACCTTGGAATGGAGGGTCAGAGAGGAAGTGGACATGTGGAGGAGTGACGCATAATGGGCTGAAACACTGGGCAGTGGGAGGAGCAGAGACAATACCTTACTATCAGATTAAAGTATATTCAGTCCATATATAGAATGACTACCATTGATTAATGGCGTAATGCAGAGCTCCTTATTCAGGGGACAACTCTAGATTATAAATGAATGGGCTTCAGACAGTCTGAGAGACATGTATGATCTGGTGGTTGAGCAGAGGGCTACTGGAAGATGGCTAAGCAGGAACAGACTGAATTGAATTTTTGATGGGAGACCAAAAAGCTGATAAAGCTGTCATGAAATAACAGAGCCAGAAGGAGTTACTGTTTACAGCTTACAGGAAGAAAAGAATTATATGAATTACCATATTTCCCAGATTATTACACGCACCGGACCATGAGACGCACCAAAGTTTGAAGGAGCAAAACAAAAAATAAATATTCTGAACCAAATGGTGTACTAATATATTTAATAAAATATAGCAGAATAATATTTCAACCATGTAAAGTCAACAGTGGTATTAAGAACCATTATCACTGTCATTAACAAATGAGGAAAGACTTTAAGCTTCAAGCACTCTTCTACTTTTCTGGTAACCCCAAAAACTCATCATCTCCAGTGTCAGTGATTTGCAACTTATGCACAAATCTCATTGCAAATGATCAGACAACAACATTTTGCACGAATCTTACTGCAAATAGTCCAGGAAGGCAGGTTAGTTGGAGGGGAGTTCTTTTGGGGGGTAGGTAGGGAAAGGTGAGGGGCTCTAGATACATAGGGAAGAGTGAGGGAGACACAGGAATGGAGCAGGAGGGACCAGGTCTTGTGCATGTCTACTTTGGAGCAAGTCTCCAAGCCAGGGAAGGCTGGTTAGGATTGCAACTGTGCCAGGGTGACCAGATGCCAAACCCAAAATTCCTGAACCCCAAGGCCAAAATTCCTACCCCCGAGGGCAAAATTCCTACCTGCTTAAAAAATTGCCAAAAAAATATTTTTTTTATATTTTTATTTTTACTTTTTTGGCCATAACTTTTGATAGGAAGGAGATATCTCAAAACTGATTGTTGCATTGGATTCTGCTCTTCAATACGAATCCAACGATATATGACATGATGGGGTAAGGTGCTCCAGGATTGGCCCTATCACTCTATCAGACGCACATAAATTTCCCCCCCTTTGGGAAGAAAAAAAGTGCGTCTTATAAACCAGGAAATACAGTACCTCTAGAACAATTAGGGTTGTTGTGAGGAAAGAAGAGTAAAAGCTATGTAAGCCACCTCGAGCATTTGCTTTGGCATGAGAAAGGCAGGGTATAAATCCTTTATAAGAAAACCATTTGGGGTGAATATATTTATGTGCATTTTTCTGGGGAGGCCCATAGCTTTCATTAGATTCTCAGAGGTTACCGTTACCCAAAAAAGGTTAAGAATCACTGGTCTAAGGAATAGTCCATTCAAATAAACAGGGCCAAGAGTTCTGAAAACATGTATCTTGGCCAATTTTCTTTAATGGCAATAGTACTTACACAGTTTGCTTTGATGCAAATGTTTTGTTTTTCTCCAACAGAGATGAGGCTCCATAACTGAAAGGGGCTCTGTCCAGGATATAAAGTTAGGCACTTAATGCAGAACTGAACTGAAAACTCAAGCTAAAGATGCAGTTTTGGTGTCTACTGGTCTCTACTGCAAGTTAGCAACTGCTCACATTGTTATGCAGAATCATACAGTGCTCAGTCTAGACCTGATGGTTAAAGCTGCTTTGTAGCATGGTATGCTTAGGATGCTTTTTATAAAACTTCCCAGCCAGCAGACTTGACCAAAATAGTATCCTGTTGCAGAGCTGGAAGTAAAAATTCAAGGACCATGTCCAGCTACTAACAATGTTCTTATAAGGGGATGTTTGCACCTAGTTATATATGAGGATCATCTCCACGGGTTAAACCACAAAACTTTTACTGCAGTAGAACTGGATGTGTAGGACTTTCTAAAAACATTTATATAGAAGTATTAATAGCTGTCTTGGGAAACTCCCTTGTATTAATAGAACCAGTTGTAACTGCCTCTGCTGTGCTGGGTCTCTGTGGGAGTAATTAATGTATTCTTCTCCGAGATATTTGGATTGAGTATGCAGCTTTGGAGAAAGATCTTGATAAGTGGGAGAGTCAAAAAGAAAAATGAATATAGAGCAGCAGTGTTTACAAATACGGC
Source organism: Cryptoblepharus egeriae (assembly GCA_030015325.1). Classification (NCBI taxonomy): domain Eukaryota; kingdom Metazoa; phylum Chordata; class Lepidosauria; order Squamata; family Scincidae; genus Cryptoblepharus; species Cryptoblepharus egeriae. The sequence goes on from JAREYC010000001.1 coordinate 221,318,180, forward strand.
CCTGGCACTGAAAGGCAACCATGTAGCAACATATTCATTGATATCAAAAGAAACAACAAAAGCCCTGGAAGATCTAAACCAGAGTATCAAATGACTCCTCCATTCTTGCATAGTTTCTGCATGCTTGCGTTTTGCTGAGTTCATTCTAACCAACCGTGGAATAAAAACTCAGGATATTTGTGAATGAGTGAAACATACATTTTTTTAACATACAGAACACCCAGCTATGGGTGAAATGTACATTTTTATAATTGCATGCGTTCGTATGCAGTCACATCACAAGAAAATTGAAATACCTCTACAAACAGACTTCCAGTGCTGGAAAGCAGGCCTATACAAGACGTGACTGAGCATGCCAAATTCAGCCCTGTTTTGATTGTCTCATGCAAGTAGCAAAAACAGGTTTATCATGTCCCTGGAACACTCCCATATGTAGCTGGTGGTCTGCAATTTGACTTGGCAAATTGCAAATTCTGGAATTCTGTTGTCCCATTACACTGAATTCTTAGCATAAAATAGATGTCCCTTTTGTCTTGGATAATTCCCCATACACACTAGGATTTATTTCTTTATTCAAGTGATTTATATCCTGCCTTTCCCATGAAAAGCAAATGCCCATGGTGGCTTCCATAGCTTTTATCCTTTTGTGACAACCCTGTGAGATGGGTAATTGTTTTATAGGCAACTCAGAACTCTTCCAAATGACATCCTTTACATCATGGTCATCATATCTGTGATCAGGGAATGCCTTCCAAGCTTCCACAGGAGCAATTTCAGGTGGGCCAACTTGTAAACATTTTGGCTCTGTTGCTTCATCATAGTTTTTTCAGTTTTTCAGCCTACCATCCAAAATTCATTCTATCAATTCCTTCTTAGCAGTCTTCTGCTGCCTGTGCATGTGAACTACCATAGAGCTGTGGCCATTTCAAAAGCTACTAACCTTGTTGCCTTTTTAAATACGTTCCCAGAATTTATCTGAATGGCTGGGAGCTTTAATTTCCTTTAAGGTTATTTTCCCTTCTCAGTATAGGCCCATAAAGTTTTGCTCAGTGGACAAAGTTTGTCAAAATTGGTGTGACCCTCCATATGTATGACCCTCACCATCTGAGGTTTAAAGCAATGGCCTCCCTAAAAAAGATCAACACGTGCTACCAACACCTCTGGGTGGGCAAACTGTTAGTGAATTTTCCTGGTGGCTGTATTTACAAGTCTAATAGGACTATAGATATTTAAAGGGTGGTCACTGCCAATGTAACAACTTTTACAGCGGCAGCAGGAGCAGGTTCACAGCATTCTGACATTTGTGGCTGTGTGCTAAATACTGCCCATTTTAGGTGGTGTTGTGCTTTCCCCATCTCCCATTTCCCATGTGATCCTGCCCATTTTAGGTAGTGTGTGCTAGATACTGCCCATTTCAGGTGGTGGTGTGCTTTTCCACATTGGAAAAGAAAGCTTCCTTTTCTAATCCAGGGAGGTGAAGGCAAGTGGATTGATAAAAATGGCACTTTACATAGCCTGCTTCAGTTGGTCTTATCAATGGAGTTGCCAGAAGTAGTTGAGAATCTGTTATGGATGGAGGACATGCTACTGCTGAGTCCACTGGCATAAGAACTTCTGACCATGGTTTCCGTATTCAAGCCATCTAGCGTAGTTTCTTCAAACCAGCCATAATACGCACCATCTATGCCACTGGATGTCATGGAATGTGAAGTGGCAAACATTACTTCAAGGGCTATTACAACACACTGAAAGGAATGGCTGCTTTTGCAAGGGTGAGTGTATCCACAAAATGTGCCCCCTCCAGTACTCAATACTACAGACAGGCAAACCCAATATTGTTCTGCTCCTTAGTTACTCTGAGATTGCTTAAAACTAATTTTTAAGTTACTGAGAATCAACATAGTTGTCCAGGGAGTATCATGTGGAAAACACGATGCTCTCATAAAGCACGCTCCAGAGATTAGGAAAAAATGTTATCTATTTTGCTGAGTTTTTGGAGATAGATACTCACAAGAAAGCTCATGTTGAACTCCCTGAGAAATTGCATGCCAGGAAATCTCTTGACAGTAACATTCTTGACAGTTCCCAGGACTTCTCAAACAGAACACTCAGCTGTCTTTTTCTTCTTTTTTTCTTTTTTTTTTAATGCTTTCTGACACTGCTTGTTGCTTATTGATACTGACTGATAGTACCTGGCACTGAAAGAAAACTCGCGGTCTATGTGTGTCATTACGCTGGTTTAAAGGGAGGATTCACTCCCTTCTCTCTTATGAAACCATTTGCTGAGATAAAGTTTTAAAAAATATTATTTATCATGCTGTTATTGTCCTGACCTATACAGTTGGATACTCCTACTTGGTTGCAGCCAACAATCAGAGATTTCACTTGAATTCAAACAGGGAAGGAGGGCCAGCATCTCTGGCCTCCAATTTCTTGCCTTTCAGAGTCATAAATCCTGCTCTGGGTTCCATTTGTTGGCTTCTCTGTTAGATTCAGACAATGGCATAACATGGGTTCCTTGGGGTGTGAGTTACCTCCAGTTACTCTATCCCGCCCATCATCCATGTTGTTCCTACCAAGGATTCTAGTCTGTAAGATTCTTTAGAAGTATATAACATTTTTTAAACATAATAAAAAAAATTACAAACCCATCTTCCAAAAGCTCTAAATTGACACAACATTTTAGAAATCAAATTGAAGATGTTATTGTCATCATTATTGCTATTGTGGTTGTTTCACATAGCATCACTGATGAAGATAGTCCTTTAAGAGGACAAATCATTGGCCACCAGGTGCTTACATCTTAAAATTTGCACCACTTAAATTTCCAAGAATTTTAAGAAAAACAAGAACAAATGGAATTCTGGTAGAAGGTTTCCAGTAGCATCAGGTAGGATAATCCAGTATATTCCAAGTGTCAACCAAAACTCATGTAATCAGGGCATGCATCTGTTGTAGAGTCATCCATTAAAATCACTGTGAGATCTGCACAGAGAACAAAGTTCTACTCAGTCCTTCCAGACTGCAGCCCTTTTATGGAGATTTTTTTGTGTGTGTGCCGTACTGCACGTGCCAAGGGCTCCAGGACCAGGCTTGAATCAAAAGAATAGGAGAAGATACCCTTTTCTGTTACCACATTGCAGAGCAGTGAGGTCATGGTATTTATCACAACCTGGCAAAGGAGTACAGGATATTAGGGCTGAAAGGTGGAAGGTGTCATCAGTAGAGCTTATGAAGTACTTGGGGAATACTGTATATTCTGTATGATATTCCCTGGAGTGATTTCCTGCTTTTTCTTGTTAAAGACAACCACAAATGGCAAACAACACAAACACCATAACTACTTGGAAATAAGTCCTATTGTGTTCAATGAGACTTACTCCCAGGAAAGCAGACTGAATGCTTCATTCTAAGATGGCAGTGCCCAGTGCCAGATTCCAAAATGGCAACACTCAGCTTTTCATGACCCCCTATAATGAAGTCGCAACCCCTTCCCCTTTAAGAACCACTGTACTGGAGGACAGGGAAGGCAATTGGTCAGGGCGACCAGATGCCCAAACCTCAAAAGGAGGACAAGGTCTTGGATTCCTCTCACCCTGGCGTTTCTGGTGGACAATGGCACATTTGCCTACTCCCGAGTAAAGCCACGATATTTGGCACTTTCCCATAGAGCTCAATGCATGTTTTTGATTTTTAGTTTTTTGGCCATATCTTTTGATAGGAAGAAGAAATTTCAAAACCAATTTTTGCATTGGATTCTGCTCTTCAAAATGAATCCAGTCACATATGACTTGATGGAGTACTGCACACCATTGCAAAGTTCCAAAATGAAGCCAAAGTTGAGGACAATAAAGCCCTTTTGGAGGACGCCCAGCTGGGAGGCTAAAAAAGAGGACACATCAGGAAAAGAGAACACATCAGTTCACCCTGCAGTTGGTGTTCCTGGGAGGTCATCCCTCCAAGCCCTTGAGCACTGAAAGACAACCCTTCTTAGGTGTTTGAGAAAAGTCCAAAGAGGGAGGTTCAAGCCTCTCAGTGCCACCAGGGCCTGAGGAAGGAGTGGCCATAAGCCCCATTTCACCTTCTCTAGGCATCTGGTAAAATTAAATATACACATCCCCACATATTGGACTGGTTAGGGACCAGAGCACCGTGCAGATGTGAAAACTGTTGAAAAGTGGAATCCAATATTTTTAGCTGCTTCCAATGCTGCTTTAGCTAGCAAATTGCAAACACTCCTTTTATCTTCCTTTTATTTAAACACTCCTTTAAATTCCTGCTGCCACATAAAAATTTCTGCAAATGGATTCTCATTAACTTCTTCAGGAATGGGATTATCTATCCACCTATCTACAGTATTTATATACCGCTTTTCAACTGAAAAGTTCACAAAGCGGTTTACAAGAAAATGAAAAAATTAATAGCTAATTAATAGCTAATGGGTGCCTGTCCCAAAAGGGCTCACAATCTAAAATGCAAAAAGAAGACCAGCAGAAGCTACTAGAGCAGACATTGCTGGGGTGTGTAGGGCCAGTTACTCTTCCCCTGCTAAATAAAAGAGGAACACCCACTTGAAAGAGTGTCTCTTGCCCAGTTAGCAGGGGTTAGAGCAGGAGGTACAAGATGGAGGAGGACAATTTTGGCCTTTAGAACAGCAGAGAGGTTGAAAGAGCAGAACACACTTGAATGAATGAGTTCTGGGTATAATTGAAAGGTGTTGAAAGAGTGGATCATCAGAAAATGAACCATCGGAAAGTGGGAGATACCTGTAGATAGTTGCTCAACATGCCTGTCCCAGAATCCTGGGGTGGTGAGAAAGGAGCAGCCAAACTATTTGTGGAGGAGCAGTATGGTTCCTTGAATGAGGGGGTCTGTAAATGAGGGCCATGGACCTGAAGAAACTTTGAGATGGATCTCATCCCTGTCCCTGGTATGGTGTTGGTTTTGAATGCATTCAAATGTAGGAAGTAGAGTTAGAATGAAAAGCTAGAATACCAGAACGTAGCTTTTGGTACATGCATCAGGAATGTTCCCTCTCACAATCAGGAGGGGTCTTCCTTGTTTCAATTTCTTTGACAGGCCAGAGGACTATTGGGTCTTCATGCTGTGGCAAAAAAAAATATTTTGAAGGAATATCACCTCAGAGATTTTACTAACTACAACCCCTGATTCATTTGTGAATAGCGTTGAATTGTTTATAAACTCCTGTGGGTCTTATCTAAAGACTTATAGATGGCCAAACCTATAGCCTTCATAGGCTCCTCACAAGTTACTTTTGCCATGCCTACATGTCTAACCACTAGACGTTCTACAGGCATCTTAAAATGGGATGTTGGACTAGAAAGAACTTTAATCTGATTAAGCAGGGTCCTTGCTACGATCTTAGTCCCATACACACTAGTCGCCATCTTGGCCAGAAGTCTTTTTCTCAGCTTTTCAACAGTATTTCTCTTGCCAAGACTGGCAAAGTGAAGAAGGGGAAGAAAAATCCAAGTAGGCACAGAGTCTCAGAGACACATGGGATTTACTGTTAAAAGATGGTCAGCAGGAGATTTAGGTCCCAACCCTATACAACTTTCCAGTGCTAGAGCATCTGCAATGCAGACCAAGTGACAGCCCAAGCCCCTTATCTTGAGGAGGCCTCCATGATTGCTCCCCACCACCATCAAGGAGGCAGTCCATGTCCCTTGGCCACATCAACACTAGCAAGTTGGGTAGGATTGGGCTGTTATGTGATAAATGAATTCCAGGTTGGTTGTTTTATTTTTGCAGTCCTTTAACAAACTTTTTTTGTCTCATTGCAATGATTTGACAGTTAGCAGACCAATATGATTTCATTGGGCACCAGCAGTCAACATCAACATGCAACAAACAATGTCAAACACACTTAGAATTGTTTTTATGAAGCATCAGAAAAAAATTCTGGGGACTTGAGGAGCTGGAGAGTGAAATTATCGAACCATGTGATTCTTTTTCTAGATGTGAAGAAAGCTCTTCAAGCAAGAAAGGGCAAAAACAACACCCTGAAACATAACAAGCAGGACCTGGGTGATTTCCCTCTGTGGTCTCCACTTCTGGTGGGCTGATAAGGATGCTATTCGCTCTGCGCTTTGATGCTTATCAGACACAGCCTGTTTGCGCATAAGAAGATTGCCTGGACCACATGTGCTTATTGTGGTTTCCACCTAAACTGTGTACCAAAATACCAAAGGAACTAAAAGGCCCCAATAATACCCAAATGTTTCATCACAGGTATGCAGGTTTAAGCAATATGCAAGCACAAATTGTGTGCTTTAATAAGACACAGCAATAAAAGCAATAAAAAAGTTGGAAATGTTTCATATGTGTGGCTAGATTGTCCCTAAGGTTGTCCAGGTCAGGCAATCAGTGCATGGTTCCAGCTTTTAATGTTCCTAATAGGACTAAAGGCAGCTCTCACCCCAGTTCTTCGTCCCCTCCACTCATTTCTTTGTTGGTGCAGAATTGGTGCAGAGGAAGCTGCTTCTTTTCTCCCAGAAGAACAGGCACATTAAATGCCGGGGCCAATCTGCACTGCCTAATGTGGCAGTCCTAATTATTTCTATTAGATGACTGTCCATACATTTCAAATCTTATCAGAAGCAGCCTCCAGTTTCATCTTTACTGCAGGGAGCTCCCTTCTCATTCAGAAGTGAAAAGTACCAGTAACTCTTTGCTGGAGTTCTTCCAATTAGGAGAAAGAACAAATGGGAGAAAAATAGTTGAGCTCGACCGATATTAGTGGGCTGCCATATTCAGCAGTATTCAGAACAGGAGGATGGAAAAGAAACCCTTTAACAAACAAAAATAAATGTTTAAAAGATCACAAAGGCGATGGTGGGACAAAGAGTCAGAGTGTTTCTAAAATGTGTTCATTTTATTTCCATTTTCCTCAGCCAAACCTTAAAGAAGCAGATGGCTTGTTGGGTTCTTCCCAAATTTTGCTGGGGAAGAACAGAGTGCTATGAATGCCCTTCTCTATTTAGGGAGATAGAAAAACACTACCCAGCCTCTGCCCAGTTCACAACTGCTAACAATCAAAGTCAGGAGGAGTATGAGTGACAACATTCATTTTATAGGGTGTATTGGTCTGAGTTCTTAATTGAAGCTTTGATGTTCCCAACAATGGCTGGGATTCAGTCTCTCTTCCTGTACAAGAATATCTTCCAAATGGCTGGCATCAGGAGACAGCATCAATGGGTATCTGCCATATTAAGGCCAAGGCCATAAAACACAGTAGCACCCACCACCTGTTCCTGAAGAGCACCCCCAATTGTTTATCCATTCTTCCACATCCCTACAGAGGACTTGATCTCAAAACTGAACATTTGATCCTCTCCTTCTAGGCCAGGGGTGTCCAAACCCCGACCCTAGGGTGGATGTTGCCCTCTGCAAGCCTCAATGTGGCCTTCGTCAAGACCACTCTATTAAGCCCTTGGGCAAGCCTTATAATCTCTCTAATAAACACTTACCTGTAAATTTATGCAAATTTATTGAAATTTGAAATGTAAATAATTTTTCCACAGTGTCAGACAGATGATGTGGCTACTCCTGCCATAAAGTTTGGACAACCCTCTGTAAGCCTAGGCTATACAGAGGACAAGGATAAACTTGTGCGCATGTGCGTGCGCACACACACACACAAAAACAGAGAGAGAGAGAGAGAGAGAGAGAGAGAGAGAGAGAGAGAGAGAGAAGCTCAGTTACCCTTCACTTCTGAGCTCCAGTCAGGAGAAAGCCTTGTCTGATGAAGATAAACCAGGGAGAAAGTAAATATAACAGTGATTAAAATGTTGGCCATTCCATTTCAGGCAACAGAGTACAAGATTTCCAGCAAGAGCTTGTGTCACAGAATAATTGAGTGTGGTTTTTTGAATAGATGGTTTCTGTTGGCTGTTATTCCAGAGTGAGAGGTAACCAAGAACTTAGGGCAATCCATCTTTCTGTCCCATATATAGCCTCAGCCTAGCAGATGATGATGAAATGTTCATATCCCCATGAAAATAGAGGGGGATGCAGAAGGGAAAAGGGAGTACAACATTTTCCATACATTTTTATGCCCACATAAAGTAACTGCAGGAAATTTAAGCATATACAGGCTTACTTGGAAGTATGTCTCATTGTGTACAATGGTATTTATTCTCAGGAAAATGTATAGTATTGCAGTCAGAGTGGATAAATGAAAAAGGAAAGAGACAAAAAAAGTAGTTCAGTAGAAGAAGCACCAGTGCCAAGTTCTACTGAGTCCTGGAATAAAACTCAGACTTTATCATCATCATCATCAACAGTATCAATGGAAAGTTCACAAAGCAGTTCATAGAGAAAACAAATGAATCACCTATCTCCAGAGCTCAACAATTTTCAATATTTTTCTTTTCATGACATATTGATTTCTATGGTCTTCTCTGTAGCTTCTTGTAATGTCATGTCCAAGAGACTCTTCTGGGGTCTGCAGTTCTGATTCTTGGGCAACTGCCTATAGTAATGAATTGTTTGTCAAATTTTTATGAGAATTATACAGTAACGCTGTTATAGTCAATACTACAGTTAACAGTAACTTCAGTCCTAAACACAGTTTCCTGGGAATAAGACCCATTGAACACAGTGGGACTTACTTTTGAGTAGACATGTTTAGGACTGTGCTCAAACTGTAACAGAGCCATGGAACATGAGTCTCCCAGAAGCCAAAAGTAAAATCACAAGAGATGAAGACCATAGAACAGGCCATGCAAGTCAGTGTGGCATGAGAAAAAAAAATCCCCTTGTCCAGCTACTTTAAAAGCAAAACACAGAGATAATACATGCCTCTGTACAAATAGACACCAGGAAATATTTATCATGAAAAATCTGTTGGGAGTGAGAATAACCTTCACATACTACTCTATGGCTCAAAGTTCTCAGGCCGTTCCAGTTTTACACCACTGTCACATGTAATTTAGCTTCCACCAAATATCTTTGGCATCTGTTTTAAAGATGTTCTCAAACATCTTCATCACACCTAAACAGTGCAATCCAAAGCACGTCTATGCAAAAGTAAGTCCCATTGTGTTCAGTAGTACTTACTTCCAGGAAAGTGTGGTTAGGATTGCAGCCAAAATCATCTAAAGTGCACATTTGCATTAACTTCAGCATGGAATCACCTTGTCTAATGATCATATAAATAGACTGCATTGCACATTCAACATTTGTTCCCAGTTCCTTTCCATAAGCAAAGCTGTAAATGAGCTGATGTCCACAGGTTGACATCTTGTGCAATGTCCTTCCTATTGCCAAGACTCCATCATCAAGGGATGGAAGTGTTCATAAAGTTTTCTCATGTCAAGCCAGGTGCATTTAGTAATGAAACATTCTCCCGAAGACAGCTTGACCTCAACAGCCCACAGGTGCAGGCTTCCTTTCAGTTATCAATCAAGATCTGGAACAGCAAAGCTGGCTTCATATCACCTTCCCTGACAGACAGAGAAGAGGGTGTTCAATGGGAGGGTGGTGATTGCTTCTCTCAGGAAATCTGCTACTGGCCAGCTCAAAGTCTGGCGCGATCAACACAGCAAAATAAGCATGTATCAACCAAAAATAAATTCCAATTATCCCTAATGAAGTTGTTATGACTGTAATGACTGTCATTTAGATGCGACAGATGACATCAAGGATGTAATTGTTAAACATTACCAATAAAAACAGTGTTGCAGTTGACCAAGTCTTTATAAAATGTGGTTCTTAAATTTTTAGAGGCCTTTTGAGACTTGTAAATTTATTTTTAAAATTTATTTAAGGGTATCATTCCCAACCTTTACCATTCCAAAACATGTGCCCAAGGAGGCTGACAAAACTTTAGTTTCTCGCCTCCTTCTATCCTCTTAACAACCTGTGAGGTAGGTGAAACTGAGAGTGACTGCCCAAAGTCACCCAAGAAGCTTTATGGCCAAGGAAGAATTTGAACCTAGATCTTCCATGTTTCAGTACATCTCCCTAACCTGGCTCAACACCATATCACCTCTCATCCATACACAATGCCCCAAGGGGTTAACATCCAAAATGCTGGGGTATGGACACTCCTGATCTAACCTAACCTACTCTGACAGTTTTGCAAAGCATGAAAATTTGGGTTACAACCTTGAAGCAACATTTGCAACCTACTAGTTGAGGTTGCCCACCCACATCCAACACACTTTGACACTAGGTGTAAACCGCTTGGTGAACTTGAATTCTGGATAATAAAACTCACCTGCTCACATAGATTGAGGCAAAAAAATCAAAAGGATCACAGTCAATCAAGAAGGATGAGCTATTTGCCAAACCTTGCCCCTTGGACATGCTAGAATCTCCAGCATAATTTTCTTGATCCTCACACTCCTATCTGCTCCTATGGTGCTCCTAACTCTTTGGCAGTCTGTGCTTCTGTGTCTGAAATCCAAGAGGAGAGACACCTGCCATGGTTGTAAACAGAATCTCTTCTTGCGGATGCTGCAAACAATCTCCTATTTTAGTGTTCTGTGCTGTTTGTTCGATTGCCTCTACATGTTTTATTAGCTGCGTTGGGGACCATGTTGAGCTACTGGAGTTTTAAAAATTCAAAATAAACAACAAATACTTAGGTGTGTTTAAGCTTCCAGCTTCTCAGGCAGGAAGAAGCTGGAATAAAGAAGAGGAACTGCCCACGGCGGTAAAGAGAGCACCTTTGCTATGGAAGAGAATCAGTTAATGTTTGAAAAGTGCTTTGAACATAAATGATAAAACCATGGGTTGATGGTTAAAATCATGGGTTTTAAGTATTCAGCAGGGCTAGGCTTTTCTCGGAAATTCTGGAGCCTTGGCAGAATGCATAGGGAACCTGATCTTAGTTTCATCTGCATAAGGAAATTGCCTGGTCTCCAATTTCATGGTGAGCCCTCACAAAGATCCTGTGTGATTTATGCCATCTTTCCTTCAGAGTCTAAAATGCTTTCTGAGTCCTGGGAGACACAAGCTCTATGCAAATGCCCATCAATGTGCCTCATAGCAAGGAGACTGATCACTCAACATCTCCAATTAGTGGGAAGTAAGCTAAGTACACTGACTGAAATATATAGGGCATGTCAGTGCAATCGTTCTCAAGACCTTGTTTGGCAATATTTTCTGTCTCATACTCTCACTGTAAATAATGGACATCAATATGTTTAGGACCTATTGACAATTGTTCTTTCTGGACCAGTCATAAATAATTGCAGAGTAGAACCTAGTCCACCTCCAACACATTTTCTCAGTATAGATCATGCAGGTGGGAACTCCTACAGGAAAAAGTATATTTGTATATTAAAGTATATAGCTGCCTTGAGCCCCCCTTGGTGTGGGAGAGAGAAAAACTTGACAGACAGACAGACAGACAGACAGACAGACAGACGAACAGTCAGTGACATCACCCAAAATGTGTTATGCTACAATCCTATGCACAATTTCCTCGGAGAAAGCCTCACTGAACATAGTGCGACTTACTTTTGACTAGACCTGCTTTGGATCAGGCTGTTAGTGAGATCCACTTGCATTTCAACAAGGTCCATATCCAGATAAAAAAGGACACAGCTTTGTATCAGAAACAAAGGGGGAACTACAAAATACCTATACCTTTAAACATTATATAGAAGAGGGGATTTTTGGCAGGAACGACTTTTTAAACAATTCCAAGTTGAGCTGCCAAAAATCCCTCTGCTATACCATGGTATGTTTCCCTTTGCATATGGTAAACCTGTTCCTATGCAAAAATGTACTAGGTACTCATGATTTTGTCAATTTGGTACGCATACAACACAAACCAAACCCGAAGCATAAACTGGGTTTCCAGAAGCCAATGATTTGTAATTCATTTTTACACTGGTAACATCGTTTTCATGTGGCAATATGGTACAAAAGAGAACACATCTTGCTCAGATTGGCCAAAAACCAATGCAGGATGCATGGGTAAGAAAGCAAAAGTAAAAAATAGTAAGTAAAATGCTATTTCTGTATATTAATTTCCTTACTTCTTTTGGCCAATCAACCTATTGGCTGTCAGATGTAACCAGCTTTTGTTCTTTCTATTTGTAAATACTGTATAGGGGTTCCATTAACTATTAATCACAGTTTAAACTTTTTATTTTCCATCTGCTGCATTGTGTTTTTGAAGGTGGTGTAACAATGCTTTAATTTTACATTTGTGAGCCACCTCAATAACTGTTGACAAAGAAAGATATAATTCTTAAAATATAAGTAAGTAAACTAATAAATTGCATCAAATGAATTTGAGGAAGGAAAAAATTGCATCAGGAAAATATTCTGTTTCCAGCGTTTCAGGAAAGATCACATATTGTGTGTGCATGCAAGAGAGAGAACAATTCAGATGTTACAGACCCTTCCTCACATACAGAGGAGCACTGGAGACATACTGTACGTGAAAGGGCATACAGGTGAGGGCGGTTCGGCAGTGGAACAGATTGCCTAGGGAGGTGGTGGACTCTCCCTCACTGGGGATCTTCAAGCAGAGGCTCAACGAGCACCTGTCGGGGATGCTCTAGGCCACAGTGATTCCCAAACTTTTTTGGCCTACCAGAAAAAATATGACTTAGCACCCCCTGAAAATTAATTTTTTTAAAATTTTAATAGCAATTAAACAGAAAGATATATGTATTAATGTTTCCTGTGGCCATCACCGCCCCCCTGGATTGCTGCAGCGCCCACCAGGGAGTGGTAGTGCCCACTTTGGGAATCACTGCAGGGGGATTTCCTGCTGCAGGCAGGGGGTTGGACTAGATGACCTACTAGGGCTGCAATCCAGAGCAAATTCAGCCTGCTCTGACCTAACTGCACTCTCCTAACTATTCGGTATCCAGAGCAGAAAGTTATGCTGAATCCAGAGAGTCAGGAAGCCTGGGCTGCCCAAACTGCTCCAGAGCATGCTAAGTAATTGACACAAGGGGAAGACTTGCTCCTGAGGAGACACCCCTCAGATCACACTGAACAAGGAACAGCTGTGGTGCCTACAGTGGTGACATGACTCTGCATATCACCTGGTGCGGAAGTCTGTGCGTCATCCCTGGGATGCGCGCCCCCCCCACCTGGACTGCACAGTCACCAAAGTTGGCGCCTGCGCAGTTGTTTCTGAAGCCAACTGGCTTCAGAAAGAGTACTGCGCAGGCACCATCTCTGACACCTGCGCAGTACTTTTCTGAAGCCTTTTGGCTTCGGGGGAAACTGTGCAGGCGTCAGAGTTGGTGCCTGTGTAGTACTCTTTCTGAAGCCATTCGGCTGCCGCTCTGCCTCCTGAGTGAGGCTGAATGGCTGTGCAGAGGAGCGGACTTTCTCTGCTCTAAGGAAGTCTCCTCTGAAGCTGTTCAGCATGCTCAGTGTGTTTCTGCGCAGTGCACCTCAGATGGCCGTTCAGGCCACCTCCTCAGACAAGTGGCAGCTTCTGGCTGCTGCTCCGCCTTGGAGCAGGCCTGAATGGGGGTGCTGATGCCCGGGGCCTGCCAAAGGACAGTCAAACTCCTCCGGCACATCACCCCATACGGAGCGCATCACCCAATGCAGCCCACACCAGCCGCACCAGTCTGGTGACGCCACTGGGTACCTGCCTTATAAGGAGTCCCTGATGAGATGCCAGTACATTCTACAGTGAATACAAGGGGCTTCTTGGAGTGGCCTGCTGTATCCTGAGGTTTGTGGGCAGCCGTAGTTTGTTCCATATCCTGAGGTTGAGAGGCAGGGGTTGCAACTAGGATGGCCAAGAACTCAGATTTTTGGTCAGCACTGCCATTCTTACTCGGGCCTTATCATGGACCCCTATGGGTCTACTCATTACTATACCTGCTCCTGAGGTGGTATAACTCTGAGGGCTGGAAGAGGGCATTTCTGCCTTGGAAACAGGCTTTGGATACAGAGTAACTGCTCTGCCCTAGGCAATGCTAAACATGCCCTCAACTTGCCACTCCTGAGCTGCTTAGGCTGTCCCAGTTAGGGCAGAGCAGGTCCACCTCTCTTAGGGCACCCTATCTTGCCTTGCTCTGCCCTAAGCCTCCTTCAGAGTAACTGGGCTGGAGCATCTTGCAGTTGCTCCAACCTAGTGTTAGATAGGGCAACCCAAGGGCTCTTATGTGGACAGATTAGTTGCTCTGGATTGGGCTGTAGGTCCCTTCTAACTCTATGATTCTATGATTAAAGCATGCACCACATGCACATACACTGGTGCACCATTCTGAATCCACATAGTCATATGGGGGTAAAAACATCAGAATTGTCAGAATGGCTATGATACTAGTTCATTGTGACTTCACAATTAAAGACAGTTCAGAAGTCCCACCACCTCCACGCACATTTCATGCAGGAAAGTCATGCAGGGGTGAAAAACACAGTGGAAATAAAAGGAATTATGGGTGCACATACAGTTAGGCAGCATTGGAAAGTATTATCCAAACTGAGAGAGAGAGAGAGAGAGAGAGAGAGAGAGAGAGAATTAAGGGTAGAAAACTAATGAGGTAGAGAAATCCCCGTAGATTGAAAATTATGCAGTCCTGACTGCCTGAAGGGCAACGCAATCCTAACTTGGCCTGAAGCAGGCAGCTGGCATGCTTGCACTGTATTCAATGCATGATTGGGGCTTCTTGGATCTGCATCACCGATTTTTGCAGTGCAAATCCAATCAGCCTTGGACTATTAATTAACTAATATTTTTTCATTTTCTTTGTAAACCGCTTTGTGAACTTTTTAGTTGAAAAGCGGTAGACAGACAGACAGACTCCCATAAGCTGCCTGGGTATGGGATTTGGATCCAACACAAGTGCCAGATTGTGGCCCAACCTCCTGCCCTCCTAGCCACCTACCCCCCAAGCCACCTACCCTCAGTTCCTCCCCATGCCCCCCACCGTGCACAGCAAAATTCACTTGCTCTAGGAGCTCACTGTAGCATAGGGAGTCCAACATAATTCCTCCCCCTCTGTAGGTGCCACAGACACACTTTACGGCACATTTTGTGACACCCTAGGGTCGCAAGACTTGCTTTGGGCCAGGGATGGATTAGGGACTCATGTTGGCCCAACAGTGCATATGGAATTGGACCCTGACTGTTCTGAGATGCTTCAGACAAGTGGTGAAAGCACAGTCAGTACCACAAAAATGATGAGATATGCACATATCTATTCATTATTTCATTTTCTCTGTTAACCACTTTATGAACTTTTCTACTGAAAAGCAGTTGATTGTTTGGTTGGTTGAATAATTGAAATCTTATGGTGTGAGATATGTTATGATTTTCTTTTAATGTGTCTTGCGGTTTTATCTTAAACCAAAAATTCTATTAACCAGAAATTATTTAACCATGATTAGTAAGTCACTAGTAAGTCACTATAGTAAGTCACTAATGACTGGGTGGGGGGATCAGCACCAAAGAGGAGAAAAAAATATTGTTGAATGTGCAGCAGAGGGAGATATTGACACAATGTTTAACTCCAGAATGAGAAGTTGCTCTGCCCCAGCCTAATTATTTCTGTTCTATACCACTGCCTTTCTTGTCTCTCTCTGAACACAAACCCTTATGAAGGACTTAAGCTAACTTCTGATGCCTCTAATTCTTCAATGGTAATTTACTTAGCCCAGCAAAATGAATAAATGTGGGATAGAGAGAAACAGACACAAACACCTATAAAGGTACCTTTGTTCACACAAGACAGTCAAAGCAGATAAATCAGCAGATGTTGGCTGGCAGAGTGATGGCAGAAAATAACTAACTTAGGATTGTTATTTTCCCACATTTTCCAGGTGATCTGTGGGTCCATGACCCAGGATGTGGCAACTTCCTCTGCCCAGTGCCAAGTGGCCGGTGCTGAGATTCTGAGCCTCTGTGTAGGCACCAGCCTCTCTGGTGCATATGCAGAGGGTTCTGAGGCCAGCATTGAGCCAAGGACCCTCCGAGCAGATGCCAGAGAGGCTACCACATGCACAGAGTCTCCTGAGTCTGGCGCTGCGCCTGTGACCCTCGAGGAAGGTGCCAGCCTGTCTGGCACTTTTGCAGAGGGTTTCAAGGCCCACGCTGTGTCAGGGATCCCCTGAACAAGAGCCAGATAAGCTGGTGGATGTGAGGATCTCTGCCCCACTGTGTTCTGGGGTTGCAAAGTATGGCAACCCTAACCTAACTTGATTATACTGGCATGTCACACCCACACCTCAAACAGAAGAGAACAGATTCTTTACATATTCATTTATTTAAACATTTTAAAAAAAAATACACTTCAATATGTGCTTTCAATTGCTTTCACTGCCACCATATGTGGTGGTTGGAACTATGGGAGGATCAATCTGCTGCCAAGTGCAGTTTTGATTTTTAAAGCCTTTTACAACTGAGGTCCTGGGTATTCAAGGACCATCTCCTTCTTTATAATCTATCCTCTCAAGTCATCAAAGGGGACTCCTCTAACTGTGCCACCACCAGTAGAGGTAAGAGGGGTGGTGGGAAGAAATAGTATCTTTTCAGTGGTGGCATTCCATCTGTGGATTCCCTCTTTCTGGAACTGAGAACACCTGTTCTGGCAGAGCTTCAATACTTTTTTTAAATTTAGGAAAACTCTTAAACGCTGACATTGGGAAGCAGGGTATGAGCACTTTTCATGGCCAAATTAAACCTATTAAGTTTTAATTGTTTTTTATGTTTCTAGTTGGTTTTACAGTAACATTTTAGTATTGTTTTCTACATCATTGTGTTGAGGTATCATTTTGTAAGCCACCTCAAGTGCCTGGAAAGCAGAATGTAAAGGCGGGGTATGAATTTCTCAGACAGACAGACTGACTGACTGACAGGTATCCACTCTCTAAAGTTTCAGAAATATATCCTGACTTGATTACACTTAAGGACCTTCTTGACAGAACACATTTGCTCTATCACTGAGCTTCAGCTTACTCCGTGTGACTACCCCATGTGACTACCTCTTCTGTGTTATGCACACATTTTTTTAATACCTGGATTTGACTCAACATGGAAAGTGGGTCTTTAAATCTATTTTTCCACTGATTTTTTTTAATCCATGGATTTTTATCCATGGGAGATTCCAGAATGAAATCCTAATGGGTAACAAGGGACACCTGTAATTTAAAACTGGCCAATTGTAGGAGGGCTGGCAGAGGTGAGGTGATGAATAGTGAGGGAAAGGTAAAGCAAGAAGTGGATCCAGAAGTCAGTGAGCCATCATTTAGATCTGAAGATGGGCATCTTAATAAATAACTGACCCTATTTTCATAGCTCAGAAACCCGATAAAATAAAGACTTTCTGTTTGTGAGCAACATTTTTGAGGAATGGAACAACAACAACAACAAAAACCCATAGTCATTATACGGAAACCATAATAAACATTAATCTTTTTATCTTTCTCCATTTTTTTCTTTGCTTGGCCTCAGTATGATGACACACTCAGGATCAATTTACTGTTAAATCCCAAAATGTTTGAGGTTTATTTGTATCTCATTTTAAGGGTAAAATCTTTTCATTTCTTATGTACTTTGTTCAACTTCTTTTACAATCAAAATCAAGAAGCCATGGCATTTTGAGAGTTGTGTTTCAGCCAACAGAGCCTCAAGAATCAGGTTCCTGTAAAGCCATTTTTAACCATAATATGTGCAAAGCAGTAGATAGCCATCATCCACTCATCATAAAATATACCATAAAGACGTCATCGCACTCCGCAGAAATCAGCAGCTGCTAGGCCTCAATAAAAATTAAAGTCTCATTACAACGTCTCTTTTATTATTTCTGGCAGCACAATTTTGCCCTAAACTTCAGGTTTCAGTATCTAGAATTGGTCTGCCCTCAGCAAAAAAAATTGCTGACAGCCAGCCAATTTTCCACTATGGTTTGAATAAAAGCATATATGATTACCCCATCCCTTCACACACACAAGTTAGACGGTGAGGAATATATTGCTTCAAGCTTTAAGTGTCAAAGGTCTACACACTCTGCTTTGTAGCATAGGATGCCATTTTGCACATGAACAAGGGGGACTTAAATGGAAAAATGCAGAATTGCACTCCTTCTGATTGCAACCGATGGTCAAATTCTTAATTTATACCCCCTTCCCTTTCCTCCACCTGCACAGCAGCAAATCATGGAACAAAGTTCTTCTTTACACTGCAGATGCAGCCATTAAATAAAGGAATACTGTCTTCTCCTGTTCTCTCCATCTCATTACTCAGTGAAACCCAGAATGCTTACTAGGAAATAGCAGCAAAGAAGCCACAGTTAGGCAGTTATTATATCAGGGTGGAACATCTGGGAATTTTAAAATGACCAGTTCCCAAGGAAGATGGACTGCTATTGCTGTTTCTCATCCCTCCACTGCCTGGTAAACTACAGGATGCTTAATAAATGACAGGATAAGCAGTGGCCAGGTGGATTAAGGACATGGGTCCCATCAAGGGCATAAAACTTTGGCACGGTTCTGACTGGCCCAACATGTGGTTGTCAGCTTCTGTCCAGTCCACTCCCTCCTACACCAGTATTCTATTGGCCTGGAGTCTTGGGAAGCATTCAAACTTGTGATTCCCCTCTTGTAGTTTATTGTGTCCAATCATGTCCTGATACTCTCAGGTCTCTGGCAGTCTCTTTCCAACAAATTATACTGTGTGCACACCAGATTGCAAAGATCTACTATAAGAGTTTGTCATGTGTTTATGTGTAGTGTACATCAGCATTGTTTTCTGTACATCAGAAATGTAGTGTACATCAGCATTGTTTTCTAAATGGATGAGAATCTATCCAAATGGAAATGCTGGGTTGAGTGCAGGATGACCCTGAGCCACAGTGAAGATACTCTAGTGCTCTTGCACCCTGTGCCCGCAACCCAGCACCGAGAACTGGATTAGCTGCAGGGCAGGTGACAATGGGGGAAGCACAGGCCAACACCCTGGAGGGGGAAGCAGGCAAGGCCCTTTACAGCACCTACCTTCCCCAGAAGGTAGAGGTGGAACCAGTAGCAGATGACTTTCCCCAGCTGCTCCCTGGACGGTGGTTACCATTTTTTATGTAAAATCATTTAAAATGACAAAATTTTGAAAATAATTTCAATGCACATGTGAAATCAAGGTACCTTTTGAATTGTGTATGGCTTTGTTGTAAAAGAATTCCAGAGCATGATGGCTCATTTTTTTATTTTGTAATAAATAATTTGCACAAGATATTTTTAAAGACAAAGCTTTTGAAATGTTCAGTGAAAAGCATGTGGTATCCCTTTCTGTCTCTGTTGTTATTTTTGAACATGTAAAATAGACTAATGTATGATGAAATCCACCCAGAAGGCAGTGTAACGGAAGGTGTTCATTACACATTGAACTGTAAATATGTCACTGTACAGACTCAGGTGCATAAAGAACAAGATGTGCCATCGAGATTATCACTCTCCTCCCCACTTGTCACTGGAGTTTGGTAAGTATCAGAGGAGAACATCAGACCACAACATAACCAGTTCCTATGTATTGCTTTGCAGCCCCAGATGCTCAAGAGTGCACAATATGCATGACTCATTCCCCACCTCCCCACAAGTGATAAGCGGAGCTCCAGACAACTTCCTTCGGTTCACAGAGTAGCTAAACCCTCTTTATCTAAGTAAATATGGTTTCATATGTGGTCTTTCAAGGACAAAAGGTGCCATAAAGCTGAAATGTGTTGCAGTTATTAGCAATAATGGTTCCAACAGCAGATGAGCTAACACAGTAAAATAGTTTCAGCCTCAAGTAGACACTCCATCATAAGGCCATTTCCTTGTATATTGGACTCAACTGAAACCATCATTCACTGAGCTGCATTGATCCAGCACATACCCTTGGAAGTCCTCAAATTCCAGTTCCTTGGTACTTCATTTCAATGTCTCATTCACTTCAACATGGAAAATGCCTTGGACAAGTGGTTCCCAAACGTTTTATCATTGGGATCCACTTTTTATAATATAAGTTATTGAAAACCACCTAGGTTTACAAGACTTTTTAAAAAATCTAGAAAGAAAATTTGTATTTATTTACTAACTAGTGGAATTAACCCATTGTTGCGGGAGTAAAATTTCAGGAATATTTGTGGATTCTGGACACAAGCTAGGCACAAGCTGGCACTATGGGGCAATGGTTGGCACCATTGGGCACTGTGGTTTTAGGAAAAGATCTATACAAGGAAAGAGTAAGTGAAGAGGTGAGGAATTTGTGGGTACAAGTGCGCCCTGGCAAAAGTCATGGTGGTAAGTCAGGGAAAGCACTGGATAGCAGATCCAACTAGGGCATCCTTGTCAGCTGGTTCCTTAGCCACCCAAATCTAGTTGATTCTTACTAGTTTTATTCTAGTTGATTATTACCGTACTTCTTGAAAAGTTTTTACTCATGAGCTCCCCTTTTCACTAGAAGATTCACATGTATATGTGCGTGTTGTGAACCATGGAAATGAACTGTGAGCAACACAAAATTAATACAAAAACTGAGCATATTCCTCTGTACAATGATTTAGAAAGGAAAAAACAGAATAAAGACCAAAATGGGGTGGTGATAGGGAGATGATTTTCAACTCTTCACTCTGTTTTCTTCCTTTATAGTGATTTCCCTGACTCTAGGGAAAAAAATGAAGTTTCACGGTTAGAAGCAGAAGGCCTGGGCCTTTGTCTGACAGCTGCACTGGTTGATGATCCAAGAGATGATTTCTTTCCCCAGTCATGACTCAGGAACTGGAACGGTGTGGCAGGCACAGCTGGCTCTTGAGAGTTCAAAGCCAGGCTCTCTCTTCCTTCCAAAGGCATATACACACATATTATTCACTGTGTCCTGGGATACTGACCTCATCGCTTATCCAGTTGTATATTTTCCTTCCTATTCTAAGCCTGCCTGCCCGCCTGCCAAAGGATTCACTCTGTGCAGTATTATTGCAAAAGGCCAGGAAGGAGAGGGAGTCTCTTGCATTCATCACAAAGCTGAGACACACAGATTTCAGCCATAACTTTAAACATTCCCCAGATGAAATGAGGGGCTTTTGGTGCACTTGTAATGCATCCACATGAAGGAATACTGCATGCGGTGTCTGGTGCATACATGCACACACACCCCAATTGCACATTGCTGATGAGTTTTCTCCTGTGGTATTCATGTCAGAGCTGAAATAAAACAGAAGACTGGGCAAAATCCTGAGTAACTGCGGCGAGTCCTTGCTCCAGTGTTAAGAACAACTTACTCTGGATTCCAATATGAATTTCCCATAGGTTTTTACTAGGTGGTGCAGTAACTATGGGTGCACGTAAAGTCTCTTACGTGCTCCCATAGTTACTCTGGATGTGGGGGTATGTTGTATTCAAGCAGTGTATTGAATATGCACTGTCCATCCATGCTCCCTAAGGTTCCCACATTGGATGCATCTAAAATCTTGAAATTTCTGAGGCAGGGCTTGGAGGTGTCACAAGAGTTAGGATCCTGCTGAAGACCTCCATTAAGAGGCTAGCCAAGGAACTGTTATAACCCTTTTAATAATATTGCCACAATGCCAGCATATGTGTATGTGCATCTGTAGTCACAGCTCAATAGGTTTTACAAGGCCCTAGCATTGCAGCCTCATTCATGAGTCACATATGCCTATAGTTTCAAAGGACAGTAAGAAGGAAGCACATCCCTGAGTAATCTAGGTGACGCTACTCTTTCCACACCACTCTCCAGTCTTGCAGCATGGCATAGGAAGAACAGAAGAGTCATCTAGTTATCTGGGAATATGGGAACAAACCTCTTGTGGTGTGCTGCAGCCTATGAAATGATAGGAGGGAAGATCTGGGAAAGGCAGATATGGCAGCAGACTCTGCCCCTTATCCTGAATGAGTTTATAGAACTCTTTGCCATAGGATGTGGTGTCATAGGACATCGAGCCTCAATACTTTTAAGAAGGGACTGGACAAATTCTTAGAGGAAAGGACCATCACAGGTTACATGGCCATGATGGGTTTCTGTATGTGTGTGTGTGTGTGTGTGTGTGTGTGTGTGCGTGCGTGTGCGCGCCAGATAGATGTAGGCAACCTCAAAATGCCCAGTGCAGGAGAGAGCACCTGAATATAGGTCTTGTGTGCTCCCTGAAGCATTTGGTGGGCTGGACTAGATGGGCCTTTGGCCTGAACCAACAGACTCTTCTTATGTTCTTATGAACCTCCTCCCAGACTGGAAAACCCAATATAGTGTCCTCAGATATGACCATCTCAATAGATCTGAGTAAACCTACTGGGTCACCTGTGAATTACATGGGATTTTCAAACTGGGGCATCACAATACTCTGGCTTGAGGGCCCTGACCTCCTCCCCCTTTAGAGACCTACAGTGGAGCTCAAACTCTCTGAGAGTTTGAGAACCACTGCCTTAATCTGAGACCCGGCACTGCTTCCCTGTCCCCTAGGATACAAAGGTTGCCATTTTGTCACTGCTGTAGCCCTGTGCTAAGGAAGCATAGGATTGGACTATAAGTCCCAAGAAGCACCAATGGTTTTATTACGCTTTCATGTGAAAGACAGTTGTGCTGTACAAGGGCTCAGCAACACTCATAGCTCCTTTCAGATGCTTACCAGTGCTGAAGATCCAATTCTGCTAGCGTTTAATTCAATTGTAAAGCAGGCCTCCGTCAGTCTTGAAAGACTATGGTATATGGTTGGATCCAGCTGGTGTCGCAGAGCTGGGCTAAGGCAGGAGCTCACTCTGTCTTGTGGGGCCGACACGGGTCTCGAACCCTGGCCTGCTGGTTAACAGGCACAGTGTCT
Source organism: Cryptoblepharus egeriae (assembly GCA_030015325.1). Lineage (NCBI taxonomy): Eukaryota > Metazoa > Chordata > Lepidosauria > Squamata > Scincidae > Cryptoblepharus > Cryptoblepharus egeriae. The sequence continues at coordinate 221,340,943 of JAREYC010000001.1, forward strand.
TAACCACTTGCACCACCCACAGTCCATTCAGTTGTAAAATTGTAAAATGTTTGGCCATTGACTGACCTTACTCCTGAGAACCACTGATCCTGTTCTAAATGCCATTTTTATAAGACGCTTTGGGTTTGTATTTTTCCTCTCCATGCTAAATGGCAAATCACTTTGGAAACTTAGCAGGACTTTCAAAAGCATTTTGTGAGATGACATTGAAGTGTCTTCGGGAGAGAAATCAAAATCTCACTGGGTCAACCCAAATCTCTGGGTATGCTGAAAGGAACACTTTTGATCCTTCCAACTGCCTTTTCAAGAAAATGGGTTATAATTTTTCAAGAGAAAGAACAAAAGAATGAGTTCTTGTAGAGATCATTTTTATCCATGACACACCTGCAGCTGTATAAGAATGATGTAGGCAGAGATGTTCCCCCTTTCTCCTGGATCCTCTTTGTTTCTGTTGCTATTCATTTTACTGGAAACTTTCATCCACAAAGGAAGTAAATGGAGCAAAATTCTCCTTATTCTTTGCTTTCCAGAATTCACACACATCAGGTGCTGACTGAAATGGCACTTTGTCCATCTCCTTCTCTGCTCCCATCATTTCAAAAAGTGATAATACTGTAGCAAGCTTTCACTTCTGTTCTCATGGAAATGGGTACCAAAGAACCAAAAATGGGATAAGTATAGAGTATTTTAAAATGTGCACTGTTGAAAAACAAGAAGGCTTTTCCCCCCCCCCTTCCCAAGATCCATGTTTCCAAGGGATCAGAAGCAATGCTCGTCGCTTGGCGCTTTGAAATTTTCTAATATGCACATACGATGGCTAAGCAAATGTCAGTTTTACATAGGCTTCTACTAAAAGCATTTGAAATGGCAGGATTGGATGTTGTCTCATGGAGCCAGGTGCTATTGGTATATTGCCAGACACCATAACTCACTAGCCGGCACAAAAAATAATGCTGCATTTCTATCTTTAAATTCTGTTTTGAGTATATGTATTTGTAGGGGGATGCAAAGAAAGAGTTTCATTTAAGGATGTAGCATTGCAATGGCATCGAGGGAAGAAATTTGGGTTACGCTGTAGCTCTGTGGCGTGAATGGATACTAAAAGAAGATCTATGCAATCCAAGCTGTTACCTCTCTAAAAGGGAGTTGCGATGTATCTCTTTGGGATTCCTTTTTTCCTTGTTTGAGGTTCCTAAATACCAAATATGAATTATACAGGGGGAGAGGTTTTACATACCAATTATGACCTGCTCATTTCAGATGTCTAACAATAGTTTATGTACAGCCATAGAAATATGATATTTTGTTGCCACTGGAATTTTTAATCAGTTACCTTGGGAATATTCTTGGATAGGAAATGTGCCTGTTCTGACACAAATGGATTTCAAGACTTCAGACTTTCAGAGAAAACAGATTTCAGAACACAACAAATAATATTTGGAGCTAATGGGTACTTCATGTGGTTCTTCTCCTGCACATGAGAATATCCATACATGATCAGAATTTTCTGTGATCATGAACACCTTTTATGGGAAAGACGCCATTCACTTACATGACAAGCTATAGCTTGTCAATTTTAGTTCAATCGGGGTGGCCATATGTAATAACTGAAAAAGAGGACAAGGTGCCCCAAGATATGGAGGATACCCAAGATAAATGTAGGACATGACAAAATAAAAGCTAGAAGTACTCATAAATATTGCTTCCCTGTGGTTAATTTAAAAATTATATTATTAAATTTAAAATTATTTTGTATAATTTATTACATGTATACAATTACAATTATAATTAATAATTATAATTTGTACATGCTCACATGCTTACTAATTATAATTTGTACATGGCCTTCTCCAACTGGAAGAGACACTTGTTCAGCAGGCTAAAGCAAAGAGACAGACCCGAAAGCAGCGAAACCTGGGGCCTGGGCAGGGGACAGAATTTATTTGTCCTCAGTGTGGAAGGGATTGCCACTCTAGAATTGGCCTTTTTAGCCACACTAGATGTTGTTTCAAGACCTCCAATCAGAGCACGATACCATAGTCTTTCGAGACTGAAGGATGCCAATGATGACAAGGAAATGGAGAACAACAAAGATTTTTTTTCCAGAACACAAGGCTAAAAAAGAGGATGTGCACTGGAAAAAAGGACATGTGGTCACCCTGGGTTCAGTTCAGTGCATTTCTTCCTGGCTATGGACAAGTAAAATGTTCACCCTGGAGAATCACCAATAGAGGTCCTCTGCAACACAGAATTCCTCCTTACCTTACTCTGTCATGCTATGTCATTCCAAATAGTTGCCAGAGTTCCAAAAGAATGGCACCTTGTTGGGGAAGAGACTATTGAATTCCCCCTGTTGGTGCCCTGCCCAGTCATCCTGCATAAGGCCTGACTCATGAAGTGTATGTAACACTCAGAGCTTACAGTTACAGCAGAAATAGCTTTGGAGCTATTTGATTTCAAAGATCATTCAAAGACAACATTGCATTTGCCCATATACTGAATAACAACCATTAGGCCAGATGATGTGGCTGCTTCAAGTGGCAGGTTACAAGAGCCAGCCAACTGGTGGGGGTGACATGCACTCTGTTTCCACCACCAATAATTCATCTTCCTCTTCTGAGAGTCTCTTTCCCTTCTGCACTCTTGGCCTTTTTCTCCTTCCACTTTCCCTTCTCCCATGCTCTTCATTTCCAGCTGAAATTTCATATGCTTGGCAGTCATGGCATCTTCCCCCATTAGTGGAGTTACTGGATTTGCCAGTGACAGTGCTGTTGCTGGGGGACTTGCTGTGAACTTGCAAATCTTCAGGAAGCCTCCAAACAAAGACCCTAGGTGTATGTGGTCCTAAGAGCATATTTCATGTTTTGACCAGACCAGTAGGTCTTGTCTAGAGGGTTGAGCTGCTTTTAATTGGTGTTAATTGTTAATTCAGATAAGATCTTAAGGTCGCCACTCAACAACACTGGAAGCCATGCACCAAGAGACATTGTCACCAGAAGCAACGCAACAAAGTTGGTCCACAGGCATAAGAGTGAAGCCAGTGCAGTGAGACTGGACATTAAAAGAAAACATCTAAGAATGTAGGAGTTCTTGAAACAGAGAACCTCTCTTTGAATTGTAAAACCCTTTTAAGGGTCAGTAAGCCTGCCCATGTAAACTGCCTTGAAAATAAAGTCAGAAGAGAAATCTAATGACATGAAAAGTCATTATATAAATACCTATGTTGGTTGGTTGGTTTTGATGTCCTTACATGGTAGCAAGACTGGACAGTGCCCTCCTTGTCCCTGGACATGGCGATGCAGTTTTGTTTTCTGTACCACAGAACACACACAACAATGTGGTCTTTCTGCAATGGAACTGAGGACAAAATTCTCATAGAAGCACTTTTTCCTATTGAACCTTACCTATAAGCTTTGTTTAGAGGAGACATATAGGAGAAAAGAAGGGAGCAAGGGGGAGCTCAATCATCACAGATATAACCCACTTGTTTTTTATAGAGCTCAGTATGGAATACATAGGGATTTCAGACAATGACCAACCATATGTGTGTTGAGCTTCAGCAAAGTTGTTGTATCCTATGCTCTTTGATCAGGCCCAGCTTTTAGATGTTTAGAGAGCTGAGGTGTAGTAGACCATGACAACAAACTATTTTAAACATGTAAATGACTTTACATGCCTGATTTTTTTACCTGTCCATTAGCTACAATGCGGTGGTAGGGGTTTTAGCCTTTACTCCATCATGATACTGATTCACATCATTCCACCTCTGTATATGCACACACCAATGATGTACCCTGAAAGGAAAATTCCAGCTGACTCCAACAAAAACTTTCCTCCTAGAGAGCACCAGCAGGCACTTTCACCTCCCCACAGTTGCTCTTTAAGTTAGAAAGGGTGCAATACAGAGTAACTATGGAGTGTCCTTGCTCTGGTGTAAGAAAAATTTACTCTGGATTGCAATATGAATTTCCCATAGGTTTTTACTAGGTGGTGCTGTAACTGTGGGTGCACGTAATGTCTCTTACGTGCTCCCATAGTTACTCTGGATTGTAGCGAAAATCACACACACTCACACACACACATTCGAGTAATTTAATGCATTTAGTTAAATGATTAAAATAGGCATTAACATAATGTATACAGTATGGCCCTGAGAGCCAGTAGCTTTCCTAAGGCCACCTAGCAAGTTCATGGCAGATGTGGGAACTGAACTGGGAAGTCGTTGGGTCACAACTTTCTTATGTTGAGCAGGTATTGTTTTCCTCTGAACACATAAGCTGTTAATGACATCCCCACACATCCGTAATAATGCGTATAAATTTCAATGAGATCATGCCTGAATATAATGTAAGCAAATAATGTAAGCAAATAAGCACCACAGCACTTTACAAGGAAACCACTCCAGCGACAAATGCTAATTAAAAGATTAGCATTCACCTTGATTTATGTTTTTAAAACTGCATTCTTCAACAGGCTGATGATGACAGGGCTTTCTTGATGCAAGAGCTGCACCACTTAGTGACACACAGGCGGGTCAGCATGTCTGCAAGTTTTTTCAAGCTTTACATTGCAGCATATCTTCAATGTCTTTTTTATTGTAGGTGCCAAGAAGGCTGAGAAGATGCTAAAAATGAATAGAGTTGATAGGAAGTTGGAGGTTATCAGGGTGTAAGGAAACACTCTTTTAATCAAAATATGAAGATGGGAACAAGGACTACAAATGATGGGTTGGTTCTGATGCCATAGGGGTGTATCTGCAGGAGTCTTGTACAGACAAGTGTTGCTTAATGACTTGTCACTTAACAACAGACCCGCATTTGTGGTCAGAGCACAACAAAGAGGCTCTCAAAGAGGCAGTGAGGTCTCGCATAGGCTGCAGCACAGTACCTATTAACAAAAAAGGAGGGATCTTTATTCAAAGAAGAGGCAATCACTGTCCAGTAGCCTACACAGCAGTGTCTGTAGGGCAGTGGTATTCAAAGTGAGGGTCAGGACTCCCTTGGGGTGTTGTGACTATGGGTCAGTGGGGTGGCAAGAGGGTGGGATCTGCCATCTAGGAATCGGGCACTGGACTTTCCTAGGAGTAAGTCTCGTTGAACACAATGGAACTTACTTCTGAGTAGACATGGAGGAGCTCTGACATCACAGTGATGTCACATCCTGGTAAGTTTGGCAATGGATCCTGGACAGATTTTTAAATTCGAAAGGCTGAAATGCCTGAATACCACTGCTATACAGAATGTCTATTAACATAACAAATGCAATCATAAACACCCATTTGAGCCAGCATAAGTCCCTTGCAGGGAAGAGTGTTACGAAAGTGCTATAAACACTATTCTGCAGGGAGAATGGTCATAGCGCAAAAGTGTGTCAGCCTCGCCATGCTGCTGTGGGCCACATGAAAGAGTGATTTTGCACTGGCTGAACTCAGCTTGCTGTCTGTAGAGTTGAGGGAAGGGTGAGAAGGAACGGGAGGGAGTAGTAACAGATTGTGCTGTTAATTGCATAACAATGGGGATCAAAGAATGTATCCCTGTCATTAAGTGATGCACACCTAAACATTCATCAGACACATGGACTCCTAGAATACAGTAGTATGGTCAGACTCCTAGCATATGGTAATAAGCTCACTGATGCTAAACAGGTATTGGACTTATCAAGGCTTGGGTGAGTAACTGCATAAAATTTCCATCTGCGCTACCTTGATTATCATGATGGGGAAAGGTCTGGTGTGTATCTAAAAAAAAACAAATCAAGGGAGGGATTAAGTTAGTTCTGCCTGACCCTTCTCGACAGACACTCTACATTCAGAAACACAGTCCAATCCTATTTAAATTCCCCACACCTCAATGAAGCAGCATTGGCAAAGATTTTGTTGCATCCCATGGGGGATTTTCAGCTACTGAGGGGTCTCCTTGCCCCAGGGTTGTCTCCCTGCCCTGGTTGTCTCCTTGCCAGTATGGGCATCTTGGATCAAGAAATATCCTGGGCCTACGTCCACTTTCCTCTGTGCAGGTGGATCAGGCCCAGGAAAAGCAATTCAGGGCACATTGTCACTGCCACACCTGCCTTTCCCCTTACCTCCACATATACTCCCACCTCCATTCTGCTTCCTGTGCTGAGCTAACCTCCTTCTATCATGTGCCATCTATCATGTGCTATCATGTGCTATCATATGCTATCATGCATAGGAAAACTCTGGCCTTCCCATCGGCACACTGGTTGCTAGTGTTGTTGCAAAGTGTTTTATGGTTGCATTTCAGGAACGTAGAGTATTCCACCAGTACTAGCGGTCTCCCCTCTGAGGAGAATCTGGAAGAGACATCACAATGTCATGAGACATTGCAGTGTTATTGCCCCAAGTAGGCATTATGTCTCTGCTTATAAGTCAACCCCATTTTTTATGGCACTGGTTTCTAACCACATGCTTAGGACTGGGATGTTTCATTGTACAGTTCTTTTACCAAGACCAGTACAAGGCACAATGGAGAAAAAGAAAAATTCATCTGAAACTGTAGAATACCCAATAATGTGTCTGTGGCTGTGGATTTTATTGGGCTGGTTTGAGTCATGTTTTCAGACTACACATAAAGAAGAAAACGAATGACTAGTGAATGGGTTGGGATCAGCATAATTGGAATCCTGCTATTTTACACTTACTCAAACATCTGGAAGAAGTATGGAAAGTAGAAACAGAGAAGAAGAAATTGCTGGATTCTACTTACGGGGGGAGGCATAATGCGATACCACTGAAATCTGGACAACACATGTTCTGTTTCTAAAATTACAGGAAAATCACAAAGCAAAGATCAGCAGCATATTTTTCACGTGATCCACCATGAGGCAGCCAGCTTAAAATTGCCTCTATTTCATTCATTTGAATTTTTACCATCCATGGTTTTACCTACAATGTTGAGCTCTTTGTATCCATACCCTTTCTTTAGCCCACCACATGGGTCAGGGCACTTCCAGACCAGCTCCCAGTCAAAGTGCATTCCAATGCAGCATTCTAAAAATGGTGGAGATGGTTTGATAGAGCTGCTACTGTGCCTCAAGCAATTTTTTTTAATTCAGAGGCAAACCCTGGGAGCGTGGGACACGCCACAACTTTTTGGCCTGCTTCAGACTGAACTAAGAAATACCTATTGATTAATGCCAGCAGTATCACCAACACATATAGGAATTCTGCATATAGGTATAACCTAATTAACACCAGATTTTTTCACCTGTGACTTTATCTCAGCGCAAATGAAGTTGGCCCATTAAATTAAAAGACAAACATTCATATTGAAAAATACACATTATTAAAATATACACACAAATTGAAAAATACACCCATAAACATTCCTTGAGGTTTAAAAATACCCTCTTTACCATGAAAACATGGCAGGCAATCGATCACCCTCTCTGGGGGTGATGAGCTGATTTTACACTTTCCCCTGGAGCATATGACAGAATGCAAAACTACTGGGAAGTAACAATCTCTTTGGATTATTTTGTACTCCTAGGGGAAGGAAGGGGTATACCCCTCAGCTGGAACAAAGCTTTTTTAAGCCCTAGAGAGGGTGAGGGAAGTTGATTGATTGCCTGCCTGCCACATTATCATGGTAAGAAAGGCTGTTTATAAAGGGCTGCCAAATCCTTCAATTGGTATTGTCAGACATGAAAATCTGCATCCACTGAGGTTTCTGGAACAAACCCTCATGGATGCTGAGACTCACACTTTGTGAATTTTAAGAAGTGCTGCTTAAATATAGAGAACAAAGTTTTTAGTGATGAAGGCCAAGTTTCTTCCTGTAAACCAGCAAATTGTGTGTGTGTGTGTGTGCGCGCGCGCGTGCGTGTGTGCATGCATGCGTGCATGTGTGTGTGTGTGCGTGCGTGTGTGCGTGCGTGCGTGCATGGGTGTGTGTGTGCACATGCACATTTGTGTTTTGTTCCTCTCCTTCCAGAACTGACTGTATCAGCAAACATTCCACTGGCTGCATCGGAGAGATTGCTGACACGCCAAGACTCCCTCTGTCAATTCCTGGGAACCAATTGGCATTTGGCTCTTCTCTTACAACAACAGTTTCCTTCTGGTCATTACATAATTTGATGAGGTAACAGTATGAAACAGCTGGTATCTTAATATGTTTCTTTCCTATAACTTCTTTTTCTCTTTCCCTTTATATCATGTCTATTTTAATTATAAGCAGTTGTAATCATATGTAAACTGCTGAGTGTTCAAAGAAAAAAAATAGTAAGTACATTAAATGCAATCATTCTGGAGCCAGATTCTAGAATGGCCACTGAGTCCCCATGTAACTGTCAACACTGTTGGAGAAGTGCTTCCAAGAAAGTTTAAAGCAGAGGTTTTCAAAGTGTGGCATCAGGATCCCCTTTGGTATCACTACTTCATTTCAGGGGGGTTGTGAAAAGCTGGACACTGTCATCTTGGAATAATGTATTCAGGCTGTTTCCTGGTATTATGGATGCAAATTTAACCCCAGTTAGGCCAGCCTAAGCCCCAGCATATGTCCTGTGCTAACATGGGATTAGGGATTTTATTTGGTAAAAAATTGTGTCACAATAGTGGCATTACTGTGCCACTCTTGGGGGAGGGTAAGATCAATGTGCAGACATGTTTGCCTCTCTACAGCACAGTTGAATTGAAAGACCGATAAATTGTGCTGTCCTAGATTAGGATTGCACCCTATGTCTCATTGAACGCAATGGGACTTATTTCTAAGTAGACATGGATGAGCTCTGGAATCACAGTGATGGCACTAGAGATCGGGCCTTCTCGGTGGTGGCACCCCGGCTGTGGAACTCCCTCCCCTTAGAACTGAGGAAAGCTCCCTCAGTACAGAGCTTCAGGTGGAGCCTTAAAACCTTTTATTTTAAAAAAGCATTTTAAACAGGGCAGAGGTTGGGGGCAGTTGTTTTATTGTTTTATTTGTTTTTAACAAATGTTTTTAGCTTGTTTTTAATTGTTTGTAGTCTTTTTATTTATTCTAATTGTATTTTAATTGTATTTTAATTATGTTTTAACCTGTATTTATTAGCAATTTTAATGGTGTTTTATTCTTCTCTGATGTTAGCCGCCTTGGGCTCCCTCTTGTAGGGGAGGAAAGGCGGGGTATAAATTAGGAAAATAATAATAATAACTACTTGACTTGGTTCAAGTCTCATTCAGCTGGTGTGATTAGACAGTTAGAATGCTTGCCTAGGACAAGGGAGCCCTGGGTTGAAATGCCGGCATCTCTGACAATGCTAAAAACTCCAAGGTAGTCTGGACCAGCTGCACTGGTAATGAGTGATGAATTCTTGAAAGCCAGAAGCCAAGGAGTTGACAACTTTGATTTCAAACCCAGAGTTCTGATCCTGATTTTGCAAGGGATTACTGATGATATGAACCAATTCTACTGAAGTACAAATCAGAGGGATTGGGATCTAAGTTGGCCACTGCTACAGAGCACTAAGGGCAGGCAAATAGAATACCTAGACTCCAAACAACTGACGATGGTGAATAAATCACAAAATCTGCATCTCAACTCCCAGTACAAGCTTATAGGGTCAAGCAAAGCTGTGGTTTGGATACCAGCACAGAGACCAACTTACCAGGTTTCCTGTCTAAAAGCCAGTTATAGTTATGAACAAAAAACTGAGGGGAAAACCTGTAAGTGAAACTGGATCATTAAGTCAAGATATCCAGAAACTGCTTAACATGGCTGCAGGCCAAAATCGGCATACCCAAGGTTCTATTGTTCCTAATGCCATTATTTTGCCGTCCCAAATTTACTTAGTGCCCAGTTACAACATCAAAATCCATCACATGGTGTAATTATGTTCAATTTTCAATGTAAAAAGCTGAATTAGCTCTCGGGTTACGTTTCAGAAAGCCAACCATTCTTAGAAGTTTCTCAACTGAATCGCAGGCAATTAAATTTTCTAAGAAGGGCACCAAATAATTTTCTTAAACAGGATGAAGTCTTAGAAGTAGCTAGAAGTAATTTCCTTTGTAGAAGGCCTGAGAATGCATATTATGTTATATGAATAATGCATTGTTAGATTTAAGGCACCTGACCAGCCAAAGGGTGCTGACACAAGATGGCAATATGGAGCCATGAGGGGAGGAGGTCTGTTTCTCTGACAGGTGGCACATTAAGGCTCCATGCTCCAGCAGCCCACATCCAGCAGCCCAAGCATTTTGCATGCTTAAATCCAGGTTGCGTTCTTTGAGGTTCCATAGATGTCAAGGGAAGACACACTTTCGGGGTCCAATCCTACCCCCCACAAGACAGGGAACTTTTTCCAGAGTTTTGTGGCCATCAAAGAAAATGCTTAGCTCATTTCTTCAATGGTTAAAACCTTTTATCAGTGAGGCTCAGGAAGGGCCACAATATTACACTGTACCAAATCTAGGGCATTTTCCATACATCACTTACCAGTTCTACAAATCCAGTGTTAAGATGGAAGTGAGAATGGGTGAAGCTTTTAAAATAATGAAGATTAAATCAGATTCTAGGCACCTGTACCCTGCTTTGACAAGCTGTTGAGAAGTTCCAAGAGCTGCAGTGCAGCTCACATTCCAGTTTCCTTTAGATTCCAGACCATTGGAAGTTTATGCAATTTTTATTATACTTGCCCTACTGACAAATATGCAGGTTGAAAGATTAAACGGAGTTAGAGGCTTGCAGATTTAGAACACAATCTTAACTACTGTAGAGCTACTCAAAAGTAAGCCCCATAGTGTTCAATGGGTCTTACAATCAGGAAACTGTCTTTAGGATTGCAGCCATATGCAATCAGCATCTGCTGCATACATCTTTGAAGCATGTTTGCATTTCCTGGATGCCGGATCCTCTACAAAAGTTCCTACTGCAGTGTCTCTCAGATCAAATCCCATCTCAGTCTCTGCCTCTTCCAAAATCTTCCTGTCTTACTGTCCTTTGTTTGGCTTGGTGACATAGGACAAGGAACAGCCCCAACATTTTAATCCTTCTTCTGGGGGAAATGCCACTGAGGATTCTGAGTGTTCCAACAGAGGTTTTCCATTCAGGACCATCAGGAGGTTGTTAAGAAAAATTAACGAGGTTCCTGGCTTAGGCTGGTCACTATTTCTGCCTGCTAACTTTATTGATTAATACAATATTTTATCCACTGAAACAGCACCATGCATATAATGTTTTGCGTGCTCATGGCAAGCACACATCCTGTTCCCTCTTTTTGTCGTCGTCCCTCTTAAAAAAAATCCCTCTAATTGCACAGAAAGCTATGTTTTCCACCGTCTTCTCCCCACCCCCAAAATAGTCTTCTTGGAGATTGGGTGCAAAGCAAAAACAGACTAAACTGCAACAGGAAGATAAGGGGATCTTGGCATTTGGGGGAGAGATTTTTAACTCTTAGGCTCTCCCATGCTTCTTATGAAGACCATTCCATCTGTTAATAATATTAAAGGTGAAGGTGCCCCTGCAGGTTGCCCTGGCAGTCATGACTGACTTTAGAGAGCAGTGCTCATCCCTGTTACAAGAGCCAGCACTGTCTGAAGATGTCTCCATGGCCAGCATGACTATACACCTAAATCATATGGAATGCTTTAACCTTCCCATCAAAGTGATACCTATTTATATACCTGCATCTGCATGCTTTTGAGCTGCTGTGTTGGCAAGAGCTGGGCAAGTAATAGGTGCTCACTCCATTGTGTGATCCTCAGGTCTCAAACCACTGACTGACTGGCTTTCAGGTTGACAAGCGCAACGTCTTTAACCACTGAGCCACCGCAGCCCATATTAATGACATTAACAAATGCAATAAGTATGTCATTTAATTTGGCCCTAGCCTTATTATTGAAAAAAGCCTAGAAGGAAATAGGGTAATCTATCCATCTTTAATAGAAGCACATCTCAGGAGTCTGGTTTAAAATCTCAGCTTGCATGACAATGAATTGTGTACCAACTCTCCAAACAGAACGTTCTACTGAAAAACCAAATGGCAGAGTATCAATCAGGAAAAACTAAAAGCTCTCTTTTCTTTGAATCTGTATCTAGGAAGGTCTGACCAACTCAGCAGTTTATTTTTCTACCTAAAACTAGAAGTGTGACCCTAAGGACCCTTCTAGGCCCAGAGGATGAAACAATTCATGGCATGCAGTGAGTCTTTGCAGTGGAGCTGATGTATGTGTAGCATCTGACAATATTGTGTCTCTGCTCAGTTTCTCAGCTTTTTAACTCTAGAAAGGTAAAATTGGAATCCATGAACATTTCATTGAGAAGCTGGATATAAATTAGCCTGATAGGGTTTTGTTTGTTTGTTTGTGAACAGTTGTCCACTTGGGCAGGAACATCAAGGCTGGTAAGGAAAAGGGTATCAGTGACACCTCTACAGCTAATACTGTCCCATTCCAGGCCTCAACACACCTCCTCCCCACCACAGGTACAAAAAAAGCCCTAGGTACCAAATAAAAAGATGCAAACCCAAAGTAGGAACACCAAAGTCAATCCACACACACCCTAATTAGAATAACTAATTTTGTTATTCTACTATGAATTTATCAGGTTGCTGTATTCCCAAATCATCTTCCATTACCCTGTCCTCACCACAGGCTGAAAGGAAGTATCCCATGCAGAGTGTGCCAAAAGCCACCCGATAGATCACCGCGTTTCCTCATGCTATCTCCTCTGCCTCTGATCTATGGCCCTTTTCCATTCATAATCTTCAGCTATCCTGATATCAGCACTGTTGAATCATTGTTATATACTTCCTCCCAAAACAAACTTTTCCCAGGAACCACGGCCATCATTTACCTAGTCAGGAAAAGGCAGAAAACAACTAAAGGACTTTTTAAAAAAGTCCCTTTCCTCAGTTGCTGATCCACAACTTCACTGACACCACCATGGCAGATGCCTTTTTTCTTATCTGAGGAAACATGAACATGTGTGAGGAGATTACTGCCCTGAAAATGGCAGCCCCATTAGGTAATTGCTCCTTTATTTTGTTCTGTAATCATGGCATTTGAAGAGAGATCTTACAGGATTTTATTGCCACAAAGCCTTTTTATAGGTCTAGTTAAAAGGTCCCCAGACACCCATTCTGCTTCTCAGATGACTCTTTGGAAAGAACACGTAGTACAAAAGAACAGCTACATCACGGTGAGTGAAAGTGTGTTTTGCACTGATGAAGGCTTTTCCAGGGATCTCAAGGGGCTCCAGACACTCAACCTGGCATTCTATTGGATTCACATGTCCCATATGAGTTTGCCTAACTTCCCATATAAACCATAATTTTCGCACAGTACATAATGAAGCCTTGGTTTATCTAGAAGGAGATGCAACAAGCTGGTAGATGACAACCACAACAGTCTCATATGCATGATAAACTGTGTACAGCAAATTACATTATTATTTATGTTATCCAAGTTTTATCCAGCTTCAAGGTGAATGTGATTTTTCCATTTCAGAGTATGTACACCCAATTCACCTCAGCCCATTTTTGTGAAAGCTTATGTTCCACACATTGCAGACCTGAATGAGGGAAGCATCCACATAACTATCCCTTTAGCAAAGATTCTATGCCAGTGGTTCTCAGAGTGGGAGTTGGGATCCCCTTGGGGGGGTGACTTCATTTCAGCGGGTCATGAAAAGCTAGGTGCCACCCTCTTGAAATTGGGCATTCAGACTGCAGTCCATACTTTCCTGGGAGTAAGCCTTGTTGAACACAATCGGATACAGTCAGGGATTTTTCAATGGAAAGTATAGGGAGGAAAACATGTTGCACTCCTTTTCACCCCCTTCGAGTTGGAATTTCTGAAAACTGGTTCTTAGTGGGTGCCTCCATCACAGAAAGAGCAACCTCCCCAAATTTCTCGCTTCTAGGCCCAGCGGTTTTGGCAGGCTGTTGATGAATGAGTCAGTCCGTGAGTCAGTGACTTTTCAGTTTGATAGATAGATAGATAGATAGATAGATAGATAGATAGATAGATAGATAGATAGATAGATAGATAGATAGATAGATAGATAGATAGACAGACAGACAGACAGACAGACAGGCAGGCAGGCAGGCAGGTTTGTTTGTTTGTTTGTTTGTTTAGATTTTTGCCTTTTTTCCGAAAGGACAACCAAGTAGCATGGGATCAGAGTCTCAGATCTGGCAGTGGTCCCCAGGCAGCTCTACTCAGATTTCTGCCATCTCCAGTGGTGACTTCTATCTGAGTAGAGCCATAGGGTCTGTAGCTTGTCTTACCTGGAGAAAGGGTAAAGAAACCTTTCCTTTGTCCTGCTTTTATGCAGCAGCAGCTCTAATGGTGTGCTGGATGTAGCGCACATAAGTTAGCCTGTTTGTTCCACTGCAGCTTACCATTGATCTGCCCATTAGTCAATACAATCCTATGCACATCTACTTGGAAGTAAATTGCATTGTTTCCAAGGGGCTTATGCCCTGGACTAAAGTTTAGAATTAGTCAAGAAGCTGTCATGAAAATGTGATCAAGAATGTTACAGCTGTGACTGTGTTGTGCAATAGTTAAAAACAAACATTCAAATACTCACACTTTCCCACTGTAAAATGTTCCCTGTAACCATAAATGGATTGCTGGCTGTTTTGAAACAGAGCTACAAGAAATGGAGTTGATGTTTAAAACGTGACACTTGACACACAGAGACACACATGGCACTTAATAAAGAGTGTGTGCTCTGGAGGGTTGCACTAAAAAATTTGAATAGCATCTCTTTCTTGGCACGATGCAAAAAAGCAGCTGCAAAGAATTTTACAGAACTTTATGAAGAGCATGTTCTTTTCTGGCATCATAGCACATCACATTGCAGTTCTAAGCTTTAGCTGACAGGACCAAAGGAGGTCTGAAGGCACATTGACAAGGTGCAATCCTAACCTAGGTCAGCACAACTACCACAACCTAGGTCAGCTTAACATTCTCCCAGAAGTGGCACAGAACACTCTTTTGGTACTTTGTGACACCCCCCAGCTCAGCACAGGACCTGTGCCAGAGCTAAGCCCAACCTAATCATAGGTTAGGATTGCAGCCTAAGGCCTAGTTACTGATAGAGGTTCACACAAACCTATCTAGAGTACTCCAAATGACAATTGGGCCTTGAAAAATTGTGGCAATGATTAGCTTAAATCTAATCAGCTTAAATACATCAGCAATAGATCAGCTTAAATCTATGCTAATCAGTGGAGCCTGAACATACATCTTCCATTTTAAGGAACCAACACAACATTATTGATGTGGAGTTTTTGAAGGACCCAGTTCTATCCATGAAAAATGCTGGCTGACTATGGGGTCTACCAATGTATCCCATTCTAACTGCCAATGTATCATCACAGCAGGGTGACCATATATAATAAACAAAAGAAGTCATTGTCCCCCCCCCAATGGTCCCATGTTGTAGCTCCTGATCTTAACTCAAAGGAGTTAATGAGAAACTATTTGCATAAATCTTTGTGTGACAGCAGGAATTTGCAAGATAAAAGAGGCATTTGTAATCTGCTAGTTAAAAAGCATTGAAAGCAACATTTATAAACTAAAAAAGATAGGGTTTCACTTTTCAATGGTTTTCATTTTTTGGGTGGTGCTCCAGTCCCCAGCCTGTGGGGAATGAGTGTATATGTGGGGAATAAGTAGGGAATGCCTGTATATGTAATTATTACATAGGACTTACTTCTGAGTAAATATGCATAGTATTGGGCTCTCAGCAATCTGCCTTTTCACTCATATCCTTGATCATCTCATTCTTTTTCCTCTTCCATCTTAATGTTCAGTGGTGTATTGCCTTTTAGGATAGACGTTTGACTTGGTAATCATGGTTAATTGTCCTGCCCTCCAAATGTGGTAGCCACATGTTTTTATTCTGCCCTACTGGCTGATGTACTTACAGAGCTCAAACAAATGGTGCCAGCTGAGTCAACCAAACATCTCTAGGAGTTAGGTCCATGCCATAAAGAAGGTTCTTTGGTGCTATACTGTGGTTCCTACTGTATAGTTGGGGAAAAAATTCCCAATTGAAAACTAAGGTGTTAAACTGAAAGCAGTGCAGGCACATTAACATCATTGATTTTTGGCTGCTATGATGAATGTCTGGCTTTGGACAACAATGACTGAGTGATAACCACTAGCCTGGCCTGGTTTCCTTTTGGAAAAGAACTGAACCGCTTTCTCAGCAAATTATGTTTCAGGGACAGGTAACTATTTTCATTTGAAACATCGACTTCATTAAACTTGTAGAATAGGCTTTTGATGCCCATTTTGACCACAGCGGTTTGGCTCATCCATTGGAAGCTGGAGAAGCTATTGCAAAAACATGCAGACATCTGAAAGAAAACGGAATGTGGTCGGCAAACAGCTTGAGGTGACACGAGTTTAACCAAACAAGCAGGCGGAGAAAATGGAGGGGTGGGGTTGCAGTGCTTTCTTTCCTTTAAAAAAAATACCAGTTTAATACCAGTTTTGGGTATTAAAATGTCAGCATGAATGTTATCTGCCTTATTCCATCAGCAAAGAAGTCTGTATAGACTACCCAACTACATTTCAAGAAGCACTCAGAGAGAACAAATACAATGTTAGAAAATGCAGTGAGGTATCAGATAAAATTTGCACTTTTGCTGACTCTATTTTATTGTTTTGTGTGTGTGTGTGAGCTTTGCAGCCATTTTTCAAAACTACTTAATGTAAATTTCACTTTTTTCAGAATGCTCAGAGCAAGCATTTTTTCAGAATGCTTGGACTCCCACTCCAAGAAGTCATTGGATCTGTACCCACTTGCTTTCTGTTTCTGGGCTCAGTTTAAGAAACTGGTGTTAACATTTGAATCCTTAAGTGGTCTGGAATCAGATTAACTTAAACAACTGGCTGCTCTAGTATAAACTTGTACAACCCTTAAGACTAGCCACACAAAGGCTTTGCTCTATGATCCAGCACTAACCGTACAATCCAGAGTAACTATGGGAGCACATAAGAGACATTTACGTCGACGTAGTTACAGTACCATCTAGTGAAAACCTATGGGAAATTCATATTGCAATCCAGAATCAATTGTTCTTATGTTGGAGTAAGGACTCCCCGTAGTTAGGATTGCGCCCATCGATAAATTTCATTGCCAGTTGTCATATGCAGGGCCTTTTGAACGACAACGTATTGGTTGTCAGTAACAGGAGCTTGCCTGCTAGGACAAATGAGGTCATCAGCATCAGCAATGGGGTCCTGATCAAAGTTGGGGCCCCAATGGGAGCAAAAATGAAAGCCATCATCTCATTTGTATTGGCTTTCTACTACAGTGGTACTCTAAGACGAATGTTTTGAAAGACAAACTAAAATTTCTATGGGATTCTGCCTTGTAAGACGAAAGTGCTTTGTAAGATGAATCCCCATTGGCTGGGCTCTGGTGGCTGAGGCAGGACCTCTCCTCCTGCATGCAGTACCTGCACCCTGCCAGCAGAGGGACACTCAGACAGCAGCATATTCTGAGTCTCCCCAGCAAGCATGTCTGAGCCTTTCCACCCAGTCTCCCAGTCAAACTGAGCCCCTGCAGCAGCCACCATCAGGTAAGAGGGAAACCCCCTCCTGGATCCCCCTCAAAAGAAACCCTTCCCTTTGAGGGACCCCCCCCCCCCCCGCCTGGATCCTACTACAACTACCCCTCTTCCCCCCATCACCTTCCCTGCCTGGACCCTACACACCTTCCTGCGAGTAAGCCCCAGTGGGGGCTTCATTCTGAGTAGACAGCATAGGATCTTGCCGACTTAGCATCAGGCAGAAGCCTTTTGTGCTGCTCCTGCTTCTAACTTGGAAACACACAAACACACGTGCACAGAGAGAGAGAGAGGTTCCAAGTTAAAGTTAAACCTTGGCCATAAAGGTTTTTCTTTTCTGTTTTACTGTATATTATATTACAGTGTTCTATTACAGTAATTGCGCTTTGCATTATATTACAGTGTTTTGAATTCGATCACAGTATTTTCTCATTATTTTTACATTTTATATGAATATTTTTGGGTTGTGGAACCAATCGTTCCATTGTTTCCTATGGGAAAATCTGCTTTTTAAGAAGAACACTCTGTAAGACAAACGCTTTGCAAGACAAACATGTTTCTGGAACGAATTAAGTTTGTCTTACAAGGCACCACTCTTAATCTGTATTAATGTGTGTGTGTGTGTGTGTGTGTGTGTGTGTGTGTGTATCCCATCACAGAATCTGCCTTTGCTGTTAGTCTCACCATTAGTCCAACAGCAGGGGCAAACTTTCTCACAGTTGCATTGGACTGATATGATGTCATTAAAATGTTGGCCACGAGTGGTTTGCATTATTTCCCAATAATCGTATGCAAATGATGCCGTTTGTTAATTGAGTTCAAGGTGGTTATTGCTCATCTTCTTTTTGTTTGCAAAAATGGGCCAACAGTAAATAGTGAAATACACAACATGTATAGGGAAGGCTTTGAACACAATCTGGACACGCTCCTTGTTATTAATCTCCATGGTAATTTCAATGTTTTTAAACAGATCCCATGGAATTGCAAAACTCTGACATTTAGCTTACACAAAATGACAGTACAAATAATTGAGATAATTGTCAGGCTTGTCCACTGTCTACAGAACTGAAGGGCAGGTTATGTAAAAGATTAGTGAATCCCCTACACCCAGATCTGCTACATCTCTGAAGAAAATGAATGGTCTCTTGAGTACTCCTGAAATGAGCTTCTTTTGTTGTCATCATCAAAATGATGGGTCATTGACCCCCCTTTCTAGTTTGCAGATGTTGGCCTCATTTTCACAAATTGCAGATGTGGCTGTACACGTTTTCCCAAACTTTGCAGTATAATTGGGCCATCGTGTGAGTAAATACACTTTCAGGCACATCAGCAGTAGGCCAGATGAGGTGCCAGCTCATAAGACTCTAAACCAACTGCTGAGGCCTGCTCAGTGCCCACCTTCGTGGTGTGATCGTGGCAGCAAGACTGTCTCAGCCAAAATAATCATTCTTATGCTGCCGTATTCCTTACCCTGCGTATACCCTTACCCTGCAGCAGCCCCAATGGGGCTTGGATTTGCAACACCTGACAAGGTAGTGGAAATCCAAACAGCCCAGGACTCCACCAGACTGCTTGGAAACAGGGTAGGATCTTGCATAAGTACTAGATCCTGGCCCACCTCTCACTCCCTACCCACCCATGGTCCTACATGCCAACTGCCCTTCCTGGCCCAAAATGTCCCTTCCTCCCCTCTTCCCACACTCCCCATGCCTCCCCAGATCCTTGTGCCAACCTGGAAAGGCTGGTGCAAACTTACCCACTGCCAGTGCCCATAGGTGGTTGGGGAGGCCAGCACATGTCAGTGTGCTAGCCTCCCTCCACATATGTTGATGCAAAAGTTTTTATGGCACTTTCGCAATGACGTTGGGCTGGTGCAAAGGACTTCTAGCTTGCCCCAGGACACTTTCAAATTGTACCATTATCACATGGGTTTCCAAACCTTTGGGCAGGAGTGCCACATCATCTCTCAAACACTGCGTTAGGGGCTGGAAAAATAATTTTTACATTTCAAATTTGAATAAAATTACATAAATTCACATGTATTTGAGACAGATATGGAGGATTACAAGATTTGCCCGTGGGCAAAAGGAAGGGTTCCTGCTGCAGGCCACTCTAAGGCGTATCATGGGCCGCATCTATCTCCTAGGCCGGGGTACCTCAAAATATTCAGTCAGGAGGGTTTTTTTGCACATTTGTTATCAGTTTTGTTTATAAAATATAGAGGTAAAATACCTGTTCTGGTTTGCATCTCTGGTTCATTCTCATATTGTATCCACAATATTCCGCAATAATGACTTTTAAGACTTCGTTCTCATGCTATCTATAATTCTCAGCCTTCTCCCTCTTCTTTTAGAGGGGAAATCTTTTTTTCCCATTTTTCACAATGGAATCAGTTCCAGATGGCACTGCTGCCAAAACTTCATGCAGACCCCTGGGCATGCACAAAGCAAAGAGAACGAAGCATGGGAGGAACGCCTCCCATGCCTTGAAATACATTCCCAGATAGGATGAATGATATTTCCCATGCAACAAACAGGCCTGTTTCTTCAAAGCACTCACTGTGGCTCTCCAATCATTAATCAAGATTATTATGCAACATATGCAACCAATCGAAATAAAGATGTCACGGCTGATGCTCTTGTACCAGAGTGAGGGAAACAGTGCAAGCAAAAGGGTCAGAAGCATGATTTTATTTATCTATGCCGTTCATTGAAAGATAGAGTCAAAACAGTTTAAGTAAATAAATAGGCAAGCATCCCAATGGCTTTCAGAAGTTTCTGGTGCTCTTCTAAAATGGAAATGTAGGAAGTAAATAGGGTGCCTTACAGAGGAGCCATGTTTTGCTTTGTGCTTGTTACTTGCTGGTTCATGGTGTCCTTCCTGAATAAGGATGATGTGATCTCCATGGTTGTACATAACCTGCTGTCAAGTGACCTATGGTAGGTTTCCCTCTGATGCAAGCAGCATCACTCTCTCACTGTGGTGGTGGATGCAACAGTAAATGGGGTACTTTGGGGAAATAAAACATGGCAAGCTAGAAGACTATTACTGACATTGTCAGGCCACCAAGAACGTAAGAAATCAAGAGCCGCAGCCACAATAAGAATATGGGACTTTACCCAGTTATTGGCTGTCAGTTTAATTTGCCTTGATCCCCCATGATAGGCAGCATGAGGTTCCGCAGGAAACTGAGAACCAAGCAGCTGCCCATGGGTGCCCTCTTATGCTGATAGCAACCCTGATTTACACCAAGGGAGGCAAGGAGGAACATGAAGGGGCAGCTCTATTCCAAAACAGGTATATAGACATTGAGCACACAATCCTAACCAATTTTGGCCACTACAGCTCACCCACTCTCTATTCCTGAAGTGGAGTGGGGAAGCCAGTATATTTCTGTGCCCTATGGCACTTTTGTGATACCTTCAGGCTAGCAGAGGACTTGTGCCATGACTTATAGTTTAGAATTGCAGCTTCAAACTACTACTATTTATTCTTTCCTGGGTTATCTATAAATGTAAATGTCCCCCACAAGTTGCCCTGCTAGTTATGACTGATTAAGGGTCAGATGGTGAGGGTCATACATATGGAGCCAAAGAACCAAAGGCCAAAGAACTAGTGTTGTCCAAAGCCCTCTCCATGGTCATGTGGCCATTTTCCCTTTGATATATGGAAGAATTGCATTTCCTTCAGCTGGAACAGGTCGTTCTATTAAAATGAAAGAATATCAAAATAAAAATATTTCTTTTATTAAAATCAGCCCTTCTGATGCCCGACTCATTAAACCCATTGTCTTGCAATGCCCCTTTTTAGATGAGTTCTTCCTTCTTCTTGTATTGAGACAGCATCATAGATTCATTCAGCGCTGGTGATCAAAGCTTTAATAAGTTCATACTTCTGGTTTAGATGATTAGTTACTGTGAAGGTATCTATACAATATACTCTACATCCCAGAGTACTGTCTTCCTTTTTTACTAATCTGTACATCTAATAAGGGTGAAATGCCTTCTTTTCCCATCTCAGCTGTAAACTTCATAGCAGGATGGATCTGATGTAGATGACTTTAAAAAGCTTGAAGATTCTCATGCCTGTTGTTCCATAACAGCAAAAAAGTCATCAAGATACCTATACCAGACAGTGGGTTTTATTGAGGATGTGGTTAGTGCCTCCGATTCAAATTATTCCATATTTAATCTATGTTGAGCCTGAGCCTGCCTTAAGAGATTTGCAAATCCAGGTGAGCTGTTTAGCTGGTGTAAATCTGAGCACCCCATGTGCTAGGAATGGGGATAGATATAATACAGTGGCGCCTCACGTAAAGAACGCCTCATGTAAAGGTTGTTTCACGTAACAAACAAAAATTTCTCTAGGATTCTGCTTTATGTAACAAACTGTGCTTCACATAAAGAACACATTCGTTGGCAGTTGGGGCAGACGCGCTGGCCGGCAGCCTGTTTAAAAAGCATCAGGGCTGCCTAGCGCACCTGCCCATAGTGAAAGCAACACTTCCATGCTGTTTCTCCTGTGTCCGGGTGTCCGCTGGGCAGAGGGAGAGAAGAGCATTGGAGAAGAGGGAAGCAGCTCAGGGATAGCCAGAAGGGAGCAGGGGAGAGGGAGGCTCAGGATGAAGAGAAGGAGAAAGTGGGGAGACACTTTGAAGGTGTCTTGGATTGCATCCTCCTAACCATGTCTACCCAGAAGTAAGCCCCATTGTGTTAAATGGGTCTTACTCCCAGGAAAGTGTCTTTAGGACTGCAGCCTAAGTAGACTTCATAAGATCATGCACATTGAATGCATGTTTTGAATTCAATCCCAGTGTTCTGTCATCATTTTTACAACCAGTTAATATTTTTATATGAATATTTTTTGGATTGTGGAACCAATCATCTGAGTTTCCATTATTTCCTATGGAAAAATCCGCTTCACGTAAAGAAGGTTTCACATAACAAACATGCCTCTAGAACGAATTAAATTTGTTACTAAGGCATCACTGTTTGCTCCGCCACCATCAATCTTGACCTTTTCCAGGCCTTATGCTCCCAGTTCATCCTGTCCAGAAATGTCCCCTTTCCTCTTTACACCTCCTTCCCACACCCTCTCCCACCCACTCCTGTGCTGACTGGTAAAAAAAATGACCATACTGTCATTGGTTGGCACAGGGGCTGGATCTCCAGGTTTCTACAAACATATTTGACGGTACATTTGTGACACTAGGGAGCAGAGGGCCTGCATCAGCTCAAGCAATGGTTTGGATTGGGCTGATAGTGCTCGCAATTGAATCATTTTTGTTGTTTAAAGGAGACTTACAAAACAGGAGCATGTTACAATCCCAAGAGTGAGGAAGATACTACTTAGACTCCAACAACCCAAAGCCAATAACCTATGAAACAGCTGATTAAGCAAGAGCAGAAAAGTATTAATTAAGGCTCAAATCCAGCCTTTTCAGAGCTCCCCCTTCTTCTCAGTGGGATTAATTGTTTAATGGTCATATGTTTCTCTGCTGCACTCCACAAGCTATATAAGTTTCATCATCTATCAAAGGACGGTTTGACATTTTCTCATGGCCAAGGGATTCAATATGTTATTTGTTACCAGCATGCTCCTGGATAGATCAAGTCCAGCTCTTGGCTTTCAGCAATGAGAGTTATTCTAAACCACTTGCTCATTTGCTCACATACTGAATTCATGCAGGGAGGGTCTTCTGGCACCATATTTTATTTCTGTCTTATTACACATGCCTTTTTTTAAATGTTCGTTATTGAAAACAGAAACTATACCATTCTAGAAAACCCACGGCATTTCTTTTTTTTCTTCGAAAGTCGATACCAAACATAACAGTAAATGAACTCTTTGGAAAGGTTAAAGTTGCTTTCATATAAAACATTTTCTTGCAGGAAATGGAGGCAGAATGTTGAACTAAGGAGTTCACTTGAAAGGACTTGTGCGTAGATTCCAAAGGCTACATTATCCTTTAAAACAAAACAAAAAAAGAATAAAGAAAGGGGTTTGTGTTTTTTCTTTCTTTTTTCCTGTTTAAATTAGAGCTGGATAGCTCCAGTTTCATAAAGAGAGTATTAGGATGACATGGTAAAACCTATAGCCCAACCCAACAGTTTTAGATAATTCTTTTAACCCCTTGATTACTTCCACATTTTGAAATGGCAACTCTTGTATTTCAAGAGCTCTAATTTAATTTTAGACAGCTATTTGTATAATATTTACACTGAAATTAGATCTCAGTCACCATTGGCTGCTAGTCTCATCATGGTACAAGCAATACGAATACTAATAATTACAGCTGTGACTTAATTAAAAACATCTTAAAGTATGATCTTATACATGTATATTTAAAAGATAACCTACAATCCAGAGTAACTACGGAGTACATAAGAGACATTTACTTTGACGTAGGTACGGCACCACCTAGTGAAAACCTATGGAAAATTCATATTGCAACCCAGAGTAAATTGTTCTTACGTCAGAGTAAGGACTCCCCATAGTAACTCTGGATTGTGCCGTAAGTCTCAGTGAGTCTCAGGTTCAGCAGCAGCAGTGACCATTTAAAACAAATCCCTTCCCAGGTTCAATCACATTCACAAGTCCACAGAGAAATGAACAAGCAATGTCACTGGTATAGATCTGAGCTGACTCATTAGGTTAGCAGGGGCTTACCCCAAAACAAGGAAAAAATGCTCCCTTAACCTATGGAGACATCTGGAGGATGAACCCCACCCCAACCTCCAAGGGATACAGCAAGTGCCATGATGCAACCTCTGGCAGCAGCATAGTTGAACAGAAAGTTAGTTATAATTGGTTTGCTCAGAAACAGACAATGGAATTCTATACCGGTGGATCATCCTTATCTGTGGATTTGGGACCCATAGATTTCACCCACTGTAGATCCCGAATACATGGATCATAACTATCTAAGCATCCCAGATGTTCTGGTTGCATCTAGAAGCATTTCTGAGGCCCAAATAGGCCATGCTCAGTCTCTATGGACATCAAAAGACCTCCTAGATGTATTTAAAGGGCTCAATCAGATCCTGTTGAACTGCAATCCGCAGATTTAATTATCCATCCATTTTCCATCTGAGTTATTCATCTGAGGGTCCATCTGTGTATACCAAAGTCCAATCTATGCATGTTTACTCAGACACAAGTCTTACTGAATTCGGACTAGAGATCAACTAAAGCCCTACACATGTCAGTGGAGCGCAGTTATATCCCACACCATCATTTTTGTCCTCCCTGAAGAGGCTTGTCACTCCGAAGAAGTTACTAGAAGTTACAAAATATCCACTCTGAAGGGAATAAGTGTTTTCAACATGAAAATGGTACAGGAAAATGTTTAAAAACCAGAAACTCTCACTGTATGGTGCACGCCACACCACAATGACTCCCAGAGTCAAGATGATGAGATACAAGATAATTTTGGCAGGTGAAGCTCAAAAAAGGTTGCATCTTCCAAAATTCCCTCTTCTATACAATTATTAAAGGTGTAGATACTTAGATATAAGTACCGTTTCCAGAGCTGATAATACATATCCAGTATGCTTAAAGCTTTAAGTCTATCAGTGTATGTTTAAGGTAACTTGTAGTTAGACATTCTTTCTATCTGCAGTATCTATCAAACTTTCTATCTGCATTTAATAATTACAATTTTAACAATCTGCTACTCAGTTAATTGGGAGCACCTTTTTAAGTGAATCAAAATGGATTGCATTAATTAATATGATTGATAAAATTAGTTCAGTTTTTAATTAACTTAATGGAAACATTTTTAACTGATTAACCCATTCCCAATAAAAAATAGTGGCTATATAGTATTTAGAAATTG
Source organism: Cryptoblepharus egeriae (assembly GCA_030015325.1). NCBI lineage: Eukaryota > Metazoa > Chordata > Lepidosauria > Squamata > Scincidae > Cryptoblepharus > Cryptoblepharus egeriae. The sequence goes on from JAREYC010000001.1 coordinate 221,366,306, forward strand.
CCCTTCTATCTTTTTATAGATCTATCTTTTTCCACTGATAGGCAGATTTTTCCAGAATTTTCCAACCAGGGCATGGAAATGATGGCTTCTCCTGTCAAGAGCCCAATGGCTGGTATTGCAAGACTACTGCCTCTTTATGTGAACATAAGAAGAGTCCTGGTGGATCAGGCCCATCTAGTCCAGCTTCCTTTATCTCACAGTGGCCCAAAAGATATCCAAGAAAAAAACGTAAAACAGAAAGAGATCTGCATCCTTGATCACTCCCTTGTATCTAGCATTCTGAGGTGAATAAATCATTTTGCTATCCAATATAATAGACATGCCCCTATGAATCTGTCATGGGAAATCAGGGAACTGCTAAAGAATTAAGTATATAACTTTAAATTGCTGAGTCATGGAACTTGAACAAGTTATTATGTGTGTGTCATCATCCATACAGCAGAGATAATAATTACATACTAACAAATCACAACCAGAAACCCATGAAAAAGGTGGTAACAGCAGAAAAAATTAATGTTTGGCATTTTATACTACTTGCCATATTTCTCTTCCAAAGTTCACAAGCTATATGACAACCCATAAGCCTTTCATACATTGATTCTGAGAAGAACGCAAGAAGTGATGTGCCTTTTGACAGTCCCGAACCTCATGTCTACTTTCATAACAGATTATGAACTTCTAGTATTATAGGAAAGGGGAAAAATCTGCTCTATAATGTTGTTGGCATCCACAAGGGTGCCATTCCAGGAATTTTCCTGGATGCAGATTTTCATATTAAATAAAAACAATTAAAAGTTAGGCTTCTCTTTAAATAATACAACAGTAAGCAGAATGATTACCATATCATAAAATGCTTACGATGGTAAGCAGAATGATTTAGTCTGACAGAATGCAAAGCTATTGGGAAGTGATCCTCACGTTGTACTCTTTTGCAAGGGAAGGTTCTGCCTCCCAGCAGAAACAAAGCTCTACTAAGCCCAGGGAGGGAAAGGGAGGTTGATTGGTTGCCTGTCTGCCACATTACCAGGGTAAGTGGGCTATTTTTCAAACTAAAGCAATGCTTATCTTTTAATTTAATGAGCCAACCTCATTCTCATTTTGAAAAATCAGCTAATTAGGTTATACCTGTACATCTGAATCATGACCCCCTTCTTGTCATCTGGGGGGAGCATACTGCCTAAGGCTCTTTTTGTTGTGTGTGATGAATCCTGGTGTTCTGGGTTTTAGTGACTATTGCTGGAAAAAGAGATGTACCAGTTACATTTGTGTCATCTTCCATACAGCAAAGATAATAAATACATGCCAACAACCCACCACCACCATTCCACACTTTCTCACAGAGCCTTCACAAAATCTGTCAAGAACTTTCCAGTCTTCCTTCCCAGGTGAGAACTCAGGCAGAACCTGCTTAGCTTCTTCAGAAAGGCCCAAACACCAAACCCATTCCTTAGGCAATGCGGAGCAGCCTCTGGCTGATAGTGTGTGCTCAGCTCAGCGCAGCCTCCAGAGACAGAATCAAATAGACAGCTCCAACCTTGTACTGGATGCAACATTTCTTAGGATTCTGCTGTGAGTCAGACTACTGGTATGTTTAGATTGATGTTGAAAACTGAATGGCAACAGCCTTTCTGGGTTCCAGACAAGAATTTCTCTCTATACAACCTGGACATATGCCAAGAAGACTTCTGCGTGTGACATTTGTTTTCTACCATCAAGCTTTAGCCTCTAACAAAAGCCAAAGTTTGACATTCACACAGTCCTAACAGGGATTTTGGTTTCCTTTTTCCCCACTGAAAAGTGAACCTTACCTGCCCATCTGGTAAACCGCTTTTGAATCTTGAAGTTCAGAGTTTTGATGATTGAAGAAAGATTTCTGGAATGCCTTAAAGAAAGATCAGATTGAGTCTTGCCTTCTGCCAACCCAATCGCTGACATCAAAAAAATTAGGGGCCTTGCTCTTTCTAGCCTCCTACCGAGAGCAAAAATAAAGACAACCCACAGAATTAGGGACACTACCTCAAGAACTATGCAAGATGAATATCTACACCATTCCAAATGTGTTGTGATCGCCAGCCCCACAACTTCATTAGGCTAAAAGGGGAAACATGCCCCAACAGTGATTAAAGCCAGATCCTGGCCTGATTTACATCTCACACCCTTTAAATGTCAAGCTTCCAATTAAAACTGTTGCTTAATCACAAAGTGGGAGCCTGACACAATTCCAAACATTGGCAGTTTCTCTTTAATAACATTGTTTGAAAAGGCCGCAAGTATAGATCAATGGAAAATACACACATACACACAAACACAAACAAAATTACGACTGCAGGCTGCAACGTTTCAGCATCTTCTGATTAACATTAGCAGTTGCCTCCTCTTGCCTCTGCAAACACTGATCTGGCAACCATCTACTCCCACTTGGGCAAAGAACAGGTATTGAATTTGAAATTTTTCATTGGGGGCAAAAATTTGCTGGCACAAGTGTTTCTAACACAGAGGAATAAATATGTACATAATCCCAGTAGCTAAAAGACCGTCCAGTCGGCAGGATGATATATAGGTTATTACTATTGCACTGCATGCATCTTCCACCTGAAGCAGACTCACTGGATGGTGACTTTGGGAATCAGAAAGTGGAAGCCAGAAATTGGACCTACAGATTAAGCCAGGAGTCAGGAGACAATAGATCTAGGGGAAAAAATTGTTCCCTAGAAAAATATCCCAGCCCAAATAGGAAGAAGTTTATAGATTCTCATGATATGTGTCAATGTGATTGACAAAGGTTAAGTTCCAAAGGAGATCTCTCTCCTGCTCTGAGCTATCTGTGACACAGCAGGAGAGAGATTTAGGGGTGCTAGTGGATAGCACGATGAAAGTGTCAACCCAATATGCAGCGGCAGTGAATAAGGCAAATTCCATGCTTGGGGTCATTAGAAAAGTCTACAGAAAACTAAAAAGCAAGGTTGGAAGAAAGCAGCGACTGCTAAAGAGCACAGAGAGAAGCACTGCAGGACAAGAAAAGGAACCAAAGTCAAGGCACACATTCAGAAATGCACATTCTCTGCAATGTGACCAATAAAGACTTTACTTAAAAAAAAAGATTATAGGTCAAGTCTTAAGAGATGTTGCAGCAATGTTAAGTGCTTTTATCCCAATCCATATTTTAATCAATTTTGAAGCATTTTTATTGAATGTAATCAATATAATAAGGTAATATATGTTTTTATGCTTGTGGGTGTTAGCAGGCATAGCCATAAGAATCACATACACACACACAAACAACCAAGAGCATAACTACAGTCAACTCAGGGTACAATCCTAACCAGTTTAGGCCAGTGCAACTCACTTTTCACTTTACACCACCCCAACCCAAGTCTTTAAAACACTTAGGCCTGAATCCTAACCTCCTTTCTGGCACTGACACAGTTGTGCCAACAGGATTTGTGCTGCATCCTGCAGGTGGGAGGCAATCCTCAAGGTAAGGGGATCTTTGTTCCCTTATCTCTGGATGCATTGCCTTACCTCTGTACTGGAAAGGTAAGATGACTGGTTAATACTTCACCCTTACACTACAAACTTCAGTTGCTTCAGTTGCCATATGGTTGTCCTTTTTTGATTCATACAAAATCTTTTAAAAACTTAACCTCCTGACTCGCAAGCATTGTTTATATTTCATATCAGTGAATAAAAAAAAATGCTTCAGCAAAGCACCAGTAATGTCTAGACAAACATCAGTGGCTTAAAATAGGACTGTGTCTCAAAGAGGAAATTATGCATTCTTCCTGTTAAGGTATGTTTCCCTTATAACTGACAGCAGAGTGCAGGGTGCTGCCTTCAACTTTCACAAACTGTTTAGTTTGAAACTTGATGCCTTCCTGAACTTTTGATACAGGCGTGCATATGGACATTTGAAAAGAGCTGGTTTTTCCAGAAAGGCCCAGAATCGAGGACAAGGTCAATGTCCCAGCAGTTTACACACTGAAGCTCCAATCCCATACAGTAACACTTTCCTAAAAGTAAGCCTCATTGAACACAACGAGAACTACTTTTGAGTAGATGTGCATAGGATTGTAATCCAAGAAGGAGCTTAGAATCGTCTGTACCATTTTAGACTGGGGCAGAGGCTGATATGATTGATTACTCTGAATATTAAAAATATTCCTCTACCCAAATTGCTGCATGTTAGGGAGGATAGTTCAAGCTTATTCTGCTTCCTTTTGTAGCAAGTCATTCTAACTGCATTGAGTTGTTGTCGTTGTAAACAGTAATCTATACCACTTTTCAACAAAAGGTTCACAAAACAGTTTAAAGAGAAAATCAAATAACTAATGGCTCCCCATCCCAAAAGGGTTCACAATCTAAACAAAGTGTTGTTTGGAGAACTCCTACTGTTGTTTAACTGTACAGTACACTCATTGTTACGGCGTTTGGAGCCTAGCTTGGATGATGTGGCTGAAGATGTTTCTTTGCTTTTTTATTTATTGTTAATTATTGTAATTATTGGGCTGTGGGTGGCGCAAGTGACTAAGACATTGTGCCTGTTAGCCAGCAGGCCAGGGTTCGATTCCCGGGTCAGCCCCACAAGACAGGGTGAGCTCCTGTCCTTTTGCCCAATTCTGCGACACCAGCTGGATGCAATCGTATCGGCTCTGCCTTTCCTTTGGACTAATTCAGTGGCGTGGAGAGGGGGGATTTGCTGCTTGGGTAACAGCCTATCCTCCGTAAAAAATCCAACCCAGGCTTTCAATGCTTCGCATGCAGATTATGCAGCGCTGAGCACAATACCATAGTCTTTCAAGACTGACGGAGGCCTGCTTTTTAATTATTGTGAATCACCATAGGATTTCATTCGCATTTTACACTTTCTGCTTTAATGCTTAAGGAAAACAAAGTGGCATCCACCATTTCCAGTTAAGAAGATACCCTGCTATAGTGCCTCTCTAGACAATGGTTGCAAGGACATACAGAGATACGTTTCATAAAGAATTAAATATATGGCTACAATCCAGAGTAACTATGGGAGCACATAAGAGACATCCCCTACAATCCAGAGTAGCTACGGGAGCACGTGAGAGACATTATTGGTACCTGTAGTTACTGCACCACCTAGGGAAAACCTATGGGACATTCATATTGCAATCCAGAGTAAATTGTTCTTACTCCGGAGCAAGGACTCCCCACAGTTACTCTGGATTGCACCCTCTGCGTTCACTTCCATATACAGTTATCCATCGGCACTCCCTGTGTGTTCATTAATGTTGTTTAGAGGCTTCCTGTGGTAAATGTTTCTTCCTTTAACAGGTCACTGTAGGTATGCAAGCTTATAGTGCATACAGATGGCTGCAGGCAGCCTGAATGCTTGAATCAAACATTAACAGGAAGCAGTTAAGGTCCTGCTTCCTGTTAGCATTCAATCTAGTCTTTTCAAGCATTCAGACTGCCTTGGATTTATGGCAAAATCGGATTCAAGCATTCATTTCTCTGTTATATACAAGTTTTATACGAGTTATATTCGTAGTTTGTTGTTGTTTGTAACCAGTCTTTTGAGACAAAGGGCTTGGCATGCGAGTATGTGTGAGAAAGAAATGTCATTGCCCAGGATGAGCTGTTTATGATCCCTTAAGTTAAAAAAAAAGCAGCACAAACCCAAAGTTAGTCAACATCACATGGGACCAGGACTGAACCACTGTTCCAGCTGGCCTTCCATCTGAACACACCATTGAAAACAATTTTTTAAAATGCAGCTTTCTTTCCTGAATGTCTTGGCACCCAAACTTTTTCCTCCGTAACTTTCACTTGTATACTTACTGCCTATGAATCACCGATGTTATCTGCCAGTTCGTGGCTAGCATTGCTCACTTATTTCACACTGCACTGAGTTTTTCTTCCTGTTGAACAGATAAGACAGCCGCAGTTCATGCTGCTTCCACATTTTCTCTGACTATTTATTTAGGGGGAAGCAGGGAAAAGAAGAGCATGACATTGAGAATCTTCTGAGGATCATAACACTGCTTTTTAAAAAGCTGTAGATAGTGCCTATAACTCTAATAGGATGTTTAATAGAGTTAAGTGTTGGTTTTTAAAAAATCTAAAAATAAATCCCCAAAATGCATCTGCTAATCTAAGAATATAAGCTTCCCTTTGTCCCATTGTACTGTGCGTAGGCTGCAATTCAGACCACAGTTTTAAGGCTGCAATCCTAAATTCCAGTTAGGCCGGCCTAAGCCCTGGCATTAATCCTGAGCTGACCTGGCTGTGTCACCAAAGTGCCATAAGACACTTCTGCATCACTTCTAGGGTAGGGTTAGGTCAGTGCACAAACATGCACTTGCCTTACTACTTCATCAAGAGAACAGGAAGACTAATGAGTTGTGCTGGCCTAGGGGAGGATTGCACCCTTAGAAGAATAACTAAAGCCCCAGTCTAGAGCCTTCCAGTGTACCGCTGGCTCTGGGTATCTCAAACATGCTGGAAGGCATGTCTGCAACACTACACCAATCCAACACCAACTCAGTGCAAGCCTATGCTGAGCCAGCATTGCGTGAAGAACATAGGACCACTGCCCAGAGCTCTGGGCAAACACTGGGTGGAAGAAGTTGTAAGTATGGATGGAGACGAGAGGAATTCCAGGTGGGAGGAGATTGGAGGAAGGTGAAATGGGGGAGAGAGTGATGCTGGAGGGGACAGAGTTGGCAGCTGACTCTGTCACAATATCCTGAACCCCATCCCGGCTTGAAAGACGGAGACCCAACATGGATAACCTTGCATCTGTGCCCTCTCAATAGCAGGCACAAATCTGAGGAGACTCATTGAAGCTGTTTATATGGGATAGATGATCATAAGCTTTCATACTCCAAGTAGCCCCAGCAGTGTTTCCCAGCGCCTTGAGCTAATGATTTTGGTGTCACTGGTGTCACGGGTGCTGGGAATCTCTGGATCAGGCACTCCTATGCCCATGGATTTGACTAAGCCCTATTGAATACACTGGTACTTACTCATTGGGGGGACATGCATAGGAGGACTGTCTGCCCACACTTCTCATTTCAGAGCTTCCTAGAAAAAGACTGCTGGAGCAGACAGATCCAACTGATTTAATCCAACAGAGGCTGTTGCTGTTTCTTAATATTGTGCTGCACATTTTATGACTGGAAAAATGTCTGTCTTTAAAATACTTCACTGGGGGAGCGATTCAGGGAGGAATGGGAAGTGGGTTGTGCAATCTCCTCATCAAGACCCAGGTGCACAGAGCACAGCATTTGTGCTTCAAGAGTCATGCAACAGAGATGTATTATTTCCATTGGGAAACTTTTGGCACTCGAAGAATTCTTCATCGGCTCTCAGTCGATCTTCTTCAAGACAGCACCAATCTGCTGAGTGTGCCCAAGTGGAATATAAACCACTTGGTCACAGAGGAAGTTGTACTCATTTCTTTGAGGAGATGAGATTCCTGGAGGCCGATTTCTTACAAAACAGCCTCTGTGTGCTGTTAAAAGTGCAAGACTGCATTTAGATTTTCCCGATAGTACACTGTTTATTTTTACATTTGCTACATACCATGCTCCAGCTGAGCAGCTTGATTTTAATCTCCTTTACAGTTTGGCGAAAATCCACTGAATCCTTCAAGTTATATTAGTGTTAAACAGCAAAGAGAACTAAACCAAGACACTGTTGCTTGATGATCATATTTTACATTATGGATAGAAATGCCTATAATTTTTTTTAGCAGTAGTAAGAACATTCCAGTTTACTTTTTTAAAACAAAACAAATGAGTTTGTTTGGGCCTCATGACAAACGTGAAGAAAATGTGCCTGCAATCCTTGATCCTATTTGGAAATGGTTTTCCCAAATGTTCACTGGAGTGCCACTAAATGGAGGAGTAGGGTAAGCAGAACACATCTATACTATCATCCTCCTCAACTAGGAATCAGCAGAACCAAGTGGATTTTTTCTAGGAAAGTGTTCAGGGATTCTACTTTTCTAATAAGTGGTTTCAATTTAACTGTGTATGAACTAGTGGCAGATAGAGAAAGAAAAAAGAAAACCAGCTGCCTGATTTCCTGGGCATTGCCAACTGACTTGCGCTCTTAATAGCAGCCTGAGCTGAAGAAATCAGTATGTATTGTCACCTGCAAATGTCTGCCAATCAAAGTAATTACATAATGAACAGTCGTGGGCTCCAGCAGGTTCACACTTACTCTATAGAACCGGTTGTTAACTAGAGATAGGACACAAAGTTTTTTAAAAGCCATTTAAATGTGGCTGCCAGATGGGCATAGAACCGGTTGTTAATTTCTTTGAATCCCATCACTGATAATGAAACTACAAATGATAACTACTGGTAGTGTTTAAGACTGTCCCACAGCAAGAGGGGAGGAGACCCAATCACACATCACCAACACATCATACCCTCCTGTGCTTCACCCAGTTTTTTGAATGGTTATTTTATATTGGTATTCCACCAGTGCTGATTTCCTTATGGCAGTCGTGAAGACCACTATGACAATATGCGGAGGCACATTCTGCTAGAGAAGTCCAGAAGTTTTTTGCATATGTAGGCAGATCCAGGAGGACCTATCAAATCAAGGTAAGTTAGCGGGGTGGCAACAAAGAGTAGAGGAGGGTGGAAAAGACTTGATGGAAAATAAAAATAATAAGAAAGCTCAAACCATTCTTAATTATACCGCTTCTATTCTTTGGCATATGAATAAGCCCGGATGAAAGGTAGCTCTCCATATGCAGTGGCACCTTGTCCCCTGCTGCATCAAAGATGGTGAAACTCAAGAGTTACTTCACCAGTCCAACATTAAAAGCCTGCCAGGAGAAAATGATACTATCTCCAAGTTCAGCTCTTTTTCATCTAACCCCACACTGACATGCAAGCTGTTTACAGAGAAAAATGGATGTGGTGGGCATGACGTCAGCATCGCCCACTTTGCAGGCCTTTCACTTCCTTATTGCAAATGTAGATGACAGACTGTAAACAAGTGTCCATGCATGTTTTCTGTTTAGCAGTACTTGTGAGTCAAGAGTATAGGAACTTTTGAGACTTAGGACAATCCTCCTCTGATCCTTTCCAACTGCCAGTGGCAAACTGTATTAAGTCTAAAACAATTCGATATTGTAAAGAAGTCCAGATAAAATCTGAAGCCATTTCAGCTTCCCTTTCAGCTGGTAGAAAACAGGAAGGCAAAAGAATTCTTCTTCCAGCACTTCAAACCCTTGTGTGCCTGACACACAGTGCAGTGTGTGATGATTTGAGTGTGTCCTCGGATTCATTTCATCTCTGTCTGACATAGTGAAAGATGATGTCTGGGGGAAAGAAAATGAGATGGTGACAAGGAAAATTATACTGGAGATCTATTCTAGGAAATACATTTTCTTCTCCACTGCAACATTTCATGTTATAAGCCAAAGTCTTAGAAACACTTCTCTGTTCAGATTTTAATCAGGGCCCTTGTGCTCCTTTCCCAGGTTGTCTTTTAACAGATTAGAATTATGTAGCCATACAAAATTTCCCATCCTATATGGCAAAAATGCATATTCTGAGACCTGTGCTGAGACTGAAGGGATCACTAGGGCAGGAAAGATAAAGAGAGCAAGCTACCTGCAATTTCTTTGAGAATGATTGTAATAAAACAGACACAGACCAACACAGCAATTTTTTTCTCATCAAATTTGTTAAAACAGAGGAGCAAGACTGAAAGTTTGGGGCATTTTTTGACAAACTTGGAGGGGACACCACAGAGGAGGGGCCATTATTGGGGCAAGGTTGATATCTAGGTGTAAAGGCTGTGGGTGGCGCAAGTGGTTAAGACACTGTGTCAGGGTTCAAGATCCGGGTCCCCACAAAAGAGGGGTTTCTCTCTCTCTCTCTCTCTCTCTCTCTCTCTCTCTCTCTCTCTCTCTCTCTCTCCAGCTCCTAGCAGTTGGATCTTCCCCATGATGGACAACTCATTCAAACATCAACTTTGCCAACTCCTTCCCAGCCATGATCACCATCAGTTAATATGACCATAACCATGATGAGCTAATAAAATAACAAGGAATATTCAGCTACAACCATAGTCCTCTTTTTCTAGGCTAAGACCTGGATTTAGCATTGTTTTCTTTAAAAAACTTCATTGTCCTCTTTTTTCTTGTGAGTAGGCAGCATGTAGCCTTCTTGGAATTAATAAATTATATGTAATGACTAGCAAAAATGTACCCATGTTGTGGGAGTGAAATTCCCACCGTACACCATCCCTCCCACTGCACATCAACACCTCCCCTTGCACATTGTTCTCCCATGCGCATCCTCCTGCCAAGTGCAATACCCCTGTACAACATCCCCCCATGTGCACCTTCCCCCATGCACATCAACCCCCATGAGCACAGTCCCCCCATGTGTAACATCCCCCCATGCGCACCATATGCAACAATCCCAAGCATGTTAACCTCCCATGAGCATCAACCTCCCATGTGCATCTCCCCCCAAGCACAACACCCCTGTACATTATCCTCCCATATGAACCATCTTCCCCATGCACACCACCTCCCCCATGTGCACCATCCCCCCCCCCACGCACACCATCATCTCCTGTGCACCCTGGATTGGAGCTCCAAATTGGCTGGAGGTTGGTCAGTCTTCAATGTTAAGTATAGGACAAAAACACGTTGCATTCCTTTTCAGCCACTTAAGGGTTAAATTTTCTCCACACCGGTTCTTGGTGAGTGTTCATGTCACACAATGAACACCCTCCCCATATTTCACACTTCTAAGTACAAGGGTTGGGGCAGAGCATCCCTCAGTCAGGGATTCTTCAATGGAAAGTAAAGGGAGGAAAACACTTTGCGCCCCTTTTCACTCTCTTCCAGTTGGAATTTCCAAAAACTGGTTCTTATTGGGTGCCTCCACCATGGAAGGAACACCCACCCCAAATTTCATGCTGCTAAGCCTGGCAGCTTTGGCTGGGCGTTGATGAGTGAGTGAGTGAGTGAGCAAGTCAGTCAGCCAGTTAGTGACTTTTCAGTTATCTATAACATATTAATATATAACAGTTTTTAATTTAAAAATAAGCAATATAGAAATTAGATTAACCACATGAAAACAATCTATAGGAGTGGCATTAGTTTTTATTTTGTCATTGCCTACATTTTTCTTGAGTGTCCTACATGTTGGGGGACCTTGTCGTCTTTTTTTGGTTATGACATACGGTCATCCTGGCTTCAACCCATAACAATATTCCAAACAGAGAAATGCTTCTTGTATGAATCAGTATACTCCAAAAAGTGTGATGAAAACCACTGCTGCTTAACAAGAGAACTGTGACTCCATAACTGGGAAGTCCCCAATTTTTCCTCAGTCATAAGCTTACTATGTGGCCTTAGGCAAACTGTTCATCTCCCCACCCCACACTAGCAACATGGGGATAATAATAACTAAGCTACCTTTCAAGACTGCTGTTAATAGCTCTGAGATAATGTACGTCAAGAACTTTGAATGCTTGAATTTGCTTAATAATAATTAATAATATTTATCATCATACTAGGTACTAATAATATACAATTATTTTTGCTGGCATACATGTTCGGATTCAAATGTCCTATCAACAGGTAACTTTACTGCTATGTAACAGACATAGAGCAGAATCCTAACCATGTCTACTCAGAAGTAAGCCCCATTGTGTGGATCTTGCTGCCAGGAAAGCGTCTTTAAGATTGCAGCCATAAGGAGAATGCAACTGAGGGTGCAATCCTGACCAGTTGAAGCCAGTACAACTCTGGTGGAATACTCACTGTGCCAGCAGGAAAGCAGCTGCCCATGTAAAATAACCATATTAAAATCAGAATAACTCTCTGGATGTCCTGGTCTCCTCCAATGAGGCAGGGAGGTTATGATGGGTGGGTGTTGAATGGTTCGGTTCTCTCCCCAGAGAGACACAGTTGGTGCTGAAGCAAAGACTGTTCTACTGTAAGGCTGCAATCCTAAAGACACTTTCCTGGGAGTAAGACCCACTGAATACAATGGGGCTTTTTTTGATTAGACATGGTTAGGATTGTACTCTGGATTTCCCAGGATTTCTTCCACTTTTAGTGTTATCTACTGTTGATTCCACACCTGCCTCTTCTTAGCACAGTGCTGTTTTAGGGTAGTGGATTTGTGATACTTTTAACCTGCTTTTATAAAATGTTATGTGCATTAGAAGTTACTGTAAGCCATCCTAACAGTTTTAATTGTCCTGAATGTCACCTTCAGGTCCGAGAGAGAGACAGAGAGAGAGGGAGACCTTTTACTTCCTTTTTACTGCCTTTACTTTTTATACTTCCTTAAAAAAGGAAACTGTAAAAAGTTGAACAGATGTTAAAGGTATTGCAGAAAATTCAGGTAGCCTGCCTTTTCTTCTGTATAAAGCCATGGACATGATTGGTGTTATATAAATAACAATATGTAAATTTTAAAGCAGAAGAGTGTTGCTTGAAAAAAATGTGCAAATACAGCTGGATGTTCCAGAGCTGAAAAGTAGCAGCTGAGAGTGTTCAGATTTTCTGTGAACACTCCTTGTCTGACAAAATCAACAAAGGGTTTAGTTAAGAGGGCATTCTCAGTTGACCTTACAAGTGAGTATATGTGTGATCTCCCCGTTTTGAGTAACATACATGGTTCTTCTTTCCTTCCCCAACAGGTCTGTGCGGTAGATCTGGCAGAGAGATAAAACCTTATGACTGAGTGGGAATTTGAACCCAACTCTGCTGGACTTAATCCAGCACTCTAACCAGTTTACCACCACAGTTCTCCAATCTTTCTTCCGCCAACCAGAATAGGCTTTCATCTGGATACAAATTTGCTGATTCATGAGAAAGAGGTACAGTGGTAGCTTGGGTAACAAATGCCCTGGGTAAAGTATGTTCCAGGTAAAGAACATACTATTCCCCTGGGCTTCTGACTTGAGTAGCAACGCTGCTTTGGGTAATGAAGGCCAGCTGGCAGCTCTTTAAAGTTTAAAGAGCTGCCAGCCTGCACTTGTTACCGGAATAACAGGTCAGGTAACGCAGGTCCGTTCCTCTGGGGGGGATGGGAAGGTGCTTGGGGGGACTGGGGCGTCTTCTGGGGGTGTGGGAGGATGTTTGGGGACAGTGGGGGGAGAAATAGGCAGCCGCGAATAGTGGCTGCCATTTTAAAGCCTGCATTCCAACCCCAGGCTCCCTGCGGAGACTTTGAAGAGGCTAGAGAGCGGACTAGGGGACGCTCCTCTCTCCAGCCGGCTCTGCAGGGAGGCAGGCTTTTTAAGTGGCAGCCACTACTCCCAGCTTCCTGAATCTCTCCACCCACTGTCTCCAAACACCCTCCCACCCCACTGTCCTCCCAGTGGGGCTTACTCTCAGGAAAGTGTCTAGCATTGCTGATTCCTAACCATGCCTACTCAGAAGCAAGCCCCTTTGTCTTCAATAGGTCTTACTCCCAGGAAAGTGTCTAGGATTGCTGATTCCTAACCATACCTACACAGAAGTGAGCCCTATTGTCTTCAATAGGTCTTACTCCCAGGAAAGTGTCTTAATATTACTGATTCCTAACCATGCCCACTCAGAAGTAAGCTCCATTGTCTTCAATAGGTCTTACTCCCAGGAAAGTGTCTTAATGATTGCAGCCTCCTAAGTGTCTTTAGGATTGTGCCTTTAGGATTGCAGCCTAAGTAGACTTCATATGATCATGCACATTGAATGCATGTTTTGAATTCAGTTCCAGTGTTTTGTCATCATTTTTACATACAGTTAATATTTTTATATGAATATTTTGGGTGTTGTGGAACCAATCGTCTGAGTTCCATTATTTCCTATGGGAAAATCTGCTTCACGTAAAGAATGTTTCACGTAACAAACATGCCTCTGGAACGAATTAAATTTGTTACGTGAGATGCCACTGTATGTATTTCCGTATACAAAAGGTCTGTTTTCACAAAACATTACTAGTTGTAGCTGTTGCATTTAATTTTAGATGAAGTATGAAGGACTTGAGAAGATAAGAAAACACTCAAATTCAACACAGATCAGACAAGGTTCCCAGAAAGCAATCCTATCTGTTACAGTCAAATATTAGGTGAGAGAGCAGTTTCAGGGCTCATGAGACAGGAGTAAACTACACCCAGGCCAGGGTCAAAAAGTAGACCCAAGAGCTAAAAGAGGGGGCCAAAAATTTCCTCAGATCCAACGTTCTTCTATCTCACCAAAGCCCATGAGAAGGGGGTGATGGGCTTAGGAGCTGGGCTTAGGATCACAAAGGTGGTCCAGGATCACAAAGCCAGAAATTTTTTGGGATGTTGGAAAATGTTTTTAAATATTGTGTGAAGATTAGAAATTTATATTTTCCATACTCCTACATAGTTTTATGCAGTTCATCAAAATTATGAATTATGATCCAATATAGAGCATGGAAGGAGTCTAAAAAAAAGTTTGTACCCTTCCTCTCAGAGGTCCTAGGAAGTCCAATTGTACAGAACTGCAAGTATTATTCCAATACATCCCATTGTTGACTATAACATTGAGCTAGTTTTTTTTTTCCTTGTTTGTAAAATGTTGTATTACTTGCTGGCTGCACAACGCTCAGGAGGCTCTAGGAGAGACACTATATCCCAATGGAAGAAGCTGTGCTTCCCTTGTAGTGCTGCCAGCCCAGTCATGCAGCCACCTTATGTGGCTTACATCAGCATCAGACCACGAGGAAGGCAAAAGGGTCAGCAGATTCAGGGTACCCTTCACCTCATTTTTTTTAAAATAGAGGAAATAAATGTACTGGTATAAAAATATATATACACATATCTTAACACATATGCATATTCCAGTTACATCACATATATACACATACCCTTTATATAATTCCATTTCTGTTACATTCTCTGTACCTTGTTCCCTATTTTTCCTCCCCCTCCTTCTCTTACAGCAACTCAAGCCAAAAAGGAAGACTATTAATTAATCACCTGGAAACACCTCAAACAACTGAGAACACCTTTTTTAACCTCCTTTTATCAATTCCTATATACCTTAACATTGTATGTGTAAACAAGAACAGATTTTCTGAACCCTTACAACACAGACTGTACAAAAACCCTTACAAAATGTCCCTCTTCACCTCATGTCAGCCACTGCCTCCCTTCAGCCTGCCACACATGTGGACTGCATTGATCTGCTTCCCAAACACTCAAGCTAGACACAGTTCGTGAAACTTCTTACTTTAATTCTCATATGGTTTTCTCAAACTCTGAAATGCAAGACTTCCAGTTTTATTTACAGGGACTGAATGTATGAAGCCCCTCTTTAGTTTGAGTGGTCACTGGTCCCTTTACCACAGGTCCCACAGTTCTAGGTTTGAGGAAACACCAAAACAAACATGTGGTCATTGGGAGGGGGGCCACCATCAGAGGTGAAGGTAAAGATGTCCCCTACACGTTGTTCTGCTAGTCGTGACCAACTCTAGGATGCACTGCTTATCCCCATCAAAAGGCCAAATAACCAGTGTTGTCCAAAGATGTCTCTGTGGATATGTGGCAGGCTTGACTAAACACCAAAGGCTCATGGAATGCTCAGAGACCATCTACCACATAGAGTTCCTACACTCCTTTCAATTTATATTGGGTTTTCTTAAAACAACTTGCTATTGCAGATTACTTCCAACTGGAAGGAGCACCTAATATTCTATTGGACAGGTCCTATTCAGGATGTAGAACTGGGAAAATAAAAACAAAATGATTGTCAATAGGAAAAGTGTAAAGTTTTGCATCTGGGCATATGCAAGTGGGGCTTTGCTGTTTGTAGTGTATCCGTTTTTGGACACCCACCCTCCCCGGATATCCAAAATTGCATATATGCAACCGGTTTTGATTCTTTAAACCCTGAATGGAGCAGTATTAGATGCCACCAGAGGGCTTTCTGAAGCTCCAAGAGACCCCAAGCATCCAACTGGGTTCTCTGCAGGGATCTCACAGGTCCCATTATATTCAATGGGGCTTACTACCAGGAAAGTGTGTTAAAGGATTGCAGCCTTATGCTGTAATCCTAAAGACACTTTCCTGGGAGTAAAACCCATTGAACACAATAGTGCTTACTTTTGAGAAGACATCGTTAGGATTGCACTCTTGGTAAATTAATTTCATGTGTGCATCCTTTTTCCTTTCTAGCCACAGACCACACTCTTGTGGGTTTAAGGGCTTGCTTTTGAAACAATGTGTTTAACTGTACAAAAGTATAAACATCTGGAACCCTTCAATTGCCTTGGAATTTTTAAAAAAGCAACAACAGGGAAATGGTGACAGGAAATATTCTTTAGAGTGTTGGGAAACCTTTCTTCAGTTTCTGCAGTGTAATACCTTTTTCCAAACTCTGATGCTTGCATCCTCCAGCTAAAAGAAGGAGCATCAGACAGCAAGATTGCTCTTTGAATTGAGAATCAATCCATGTCAGTATCTGAAGCTGTTAATCGGCTAAACCAGTGATTTTCAACCAGTGTGCCGTGGGCTGTGGGTGGTGCAAGTGGCTAAGACACTGTGCCTGTTAACCAGCAGGCCAAGGTTCAAGACCCAGGTCGGCCCCACAAGACAGGGTGAGCTCCTGTCCTTAGCCCAGCTCTGCGACGCCAGCTGGATCCAATTGTATTGGCTCTGCCTTTCCATTGGACTAATTCAGTGGCGTGGAGAGGGGGGATTTGCTGCTTGGGCAACAGTCTATCCTCCATAACAATCCAACCCAGGCTTTCGTGCTTCGCATGCAGCGTATGCAGCGTCGAGCACGATACCATAGTCTTTCAAGACTGACAGAGGCCTGCTTGCTTGTGCCATGGATAGTCCTCAGGTGTGCCACAGGAATTTGGGGAGAATCATTAATTAATAGGAAAACAGGGGTATTTGACAAGGCTTTGTGTGCCTTGCCAATGGTAAAAACAACTGATGGTGTGTGCCTTGACAATTTCACTGCCTTGTTAGTGTGCCTTGTGAGGAAAAAGGTTGGAAATCACTGGAGAGGGCTGATTCAGGGTTACAATCTATACTGTCCACTTCAGGAGTCTATTTGCTTCTACTGTGTTCTGCTTATGGATTTGTAAACAAGGAAAGAAAAGGAAAGTCACCCTAAGTCATCATGCTTTCTTATCCCAGCTCTGCTGTGCTGACCCTGCAACTTGTCACTGGTCAAGGATATTGGGCTATCAAGGCAGTTTGACAGAATGCAACAAGATAGTTTCTAAGATACTGGGGAAAGAAAGAACAAGGAATGAAATGAACAAGAGGGTTTATGATGTTTCAGATGAAGGAAGCCCTGCGTAAATGGATCTGAGTTAAAAGAAGGAAATAGGCCCCTTGGAAAGAACATTTAGACACCTTTTAGGACAGACACGGCTGCAGCATCAGGAACTTCTGGTCATAAAAGTATGGCAAAGATTTGGAGGCACCCCAAACACTGGAGACTCAAAATAAATATGAGCTTCTGAGCCTCAGCCAACAAACGCCAGGACTGCTCAACCTAGCATATTTATAACCATTTTACAACATCACGGCCAGCCTGCAGTTAGCTGAACATTTTGTTAGCATTTTATCCATGCACTGCTGCAAGAACACAGACTGGTATTTCATATTTTCTATGGGACTGTAATACAACCAGGAGTCTATGACAGGATGGCGATGGAAGGTTTGCCGTTCTGTGCCAGCCGCTGAAAGAGACTTGACTCCTTGAACCAAGTATCCATAGCACATCCATTCTTTGGTCTTTTGCATATTTAAGCTGCTTGCGTGGACTGCTACTGTCCTAAAATCATACAGTGCCGAAGCCCTCTTGTTCTTACTGATTTGGGTTAATTCTTTTTTTTCCAGGCCGGTTCTGCAGATCGTCAGGGGGCAATCCCATTCAGAGCATCAAATGAGCCAGATGCACAATTCAATGGCCAGACACTTCAAGTCATAACAAACTGGTCAAGCGAGCTAATTCTGCTTGTAAAAGAATTAGCCTTTATTTGCCTCGTTTCGCCCTGCATACCTTTTTTTACCAGCTGCAGGTCTGCTGACTTTACAGATTGGAAACATCACTAGGAGTATGTGTGGTTTACAGAGTCCTCAGAGGGTGTGCTAAATGGACTTTACTGATGCTAGAAAATAAACACATGAGTAAAACTCAAAAGTGCAATGTAAGCCACTTATCGATACAGTTCAGAAGACTAGCAGGGATCCCAAATTGATAGGTCACATATTTTATAATTGTTCAAGGCTGAAATGCAAGATATAATAATTTCATAACGTTTCTGAAGACTACACTTTTAACTCGAGCTATACCCTTCTCTCATGTGAACTTACCATCCTATAAGACATTCAATATATATCTGGATCTGAGTGCTCCCTTCAGAGGGATGATGATCAGACACAGAACGTTTTTGGTGTTGGTGCTTTATGTGGAATTTCTTCCCCATATTTAGTGTTTTCTGTTAGCTTTTTGATGCCAGGTACAGTGTAATGCTGTCATGCTTTTAATGGACACTATTTGACTCCTTCCTTGTTTTATTATTAATTTTTTGATTTCTGTTTCATTGTTGGTGTCTTCATTCTATTATTTGTTTTAAAAATGATTGTTTTAATTTTATTAAAAGTGTTAGTTACCTTGGAAGTTCTTTAGATGAATGGTGGGTTAGATATGTTTTGATGGAAATAGTCTTTTGCTGAGATTGGTACACCTCTCTGAAATACAATCAGTATTCTTAAGGCCCAGTATTGACCCCTAACAATTCATAGCATTAAATGCCATGAAAAGAGTGTAAGCAGCATGCTGGGGGGGAAATGTCTAGACAGTCCATGACAGTCTTACGTATCTTTCCACAAACCACATGGTCTCCAATGGACTATTTTGCTGGTGACCAATAGTTTGGTTTGAGAATGGAAATGGATATAGGAACTACCATCATTAAGATCCTCTCTCTTCCTCCCCCGGATTGGTCCCTGCTGATCTGCTCTCCTTCCCTAACTTTCCATGATCCTCCCCTGCCACTGACCTATCTGCTAGGCCTAGGCATCTAGGGGCCATTGTTATGCGCATGGAATGCCTGACCCATTGCACTTCTAGTACCAAACTTTTGCAACTGCTTACTCAACATAAGTCTAGAGGTTATGGTGACAAGATTGCAAGATTTGGACAGAATTGAGCAGTTATTTAGAGGATGAACTTTGGCTTCCAAAGGAAGATCTGAATGACTTTTTATAGTTCATAAATGGTGACATGGTGGCTACAGGCCATTTTCAGTACTCAGTCACCATTCATTTGGGCCTCAGTGCATTTATCAAATTGTTTACTAGGTTATGTCAAAATGTTTGTCCAGTTTCACTCAACAAAAAACAGCAACGCTCTATTACGCAAAAGAAAGCCACACTTTAAAACTGCATATATTTTTTAATTTATTTAAATATATTTTAAAGTTTACAGAAAATATTATATTCATCGTTATCTTAGTGTTGTATAAAATATTACATTAATACAGGAGGCTAACATAAAATTGGAAACCATTCTGTCAATTCTCCTGAAATTAGGTTTGGAGTAGGTAGGTCAACATTCTCTTCTACCCTCCAAATTTGGTACAATCCACTAAAAAACAAGAGGGATACAGTAGTTTAAAATCGTTTGTGAATCTTTTGGCTCTGGCTAATGTCTTTATTTTTCCAACAAGGGCAATTCTATTTGGGGGTGGTTATGTTCCCAGAATTGTTTTCGGGGAAAAACCAACATCTGTTTGGAGGTACACTCTTTTGTTATTTTGAAGAACATCCATCAAGTATGTTTTGAGTAATTGGTCTCATTGTTTTCAAAGATTTATTGAACAGGCATTTATAATGTAACACTTGTCTGAATGAGAAAGTTGACACTACAGTATTTGGATTTTTTTCCCCATTGTCATTAGTATACATGGCTACCACCTGCTGAGCAGAAAACAGCCTGAGTTAAAAATTATTTTATTCATAATAGCAATTCCATTGCTATCTTCCTAAAATTTGACATTGATGCTATCTATCAACACTTTAGATACAGCTTTGATCTGCAGCACATTCAAACCCAGCCTCACTCAAAATAAAATCCCCCCCTCTCCAAATTTCTGAAATTTGGTTCAGAGTATAAAGAGGTCAGAAAAAGTTTCTCCAAAGTTTGGGGTAGAGTCACTGCAAAACAACCAAGATTAGCACTTGGAAGTCTCCCCCAGAAGAAATGGTTTCTCATTCTTTCATTGAGATAACAGGGCCTGCAGTGAGTGGGAAGGTTGCTGGGAGCAAAGTAGAGGCAGCACATTCCACTGTGTGAAGTAATCCAGACAAGCTTATTCAGAGCAGCAGAAGTGTTTTTTATGGTGCTTACTCCACAATAAGTACACACAGGATTATAACATGCGCAATAGTGGTGGGCTTCAGGGGGTTCTCACAGGTTCTATAGAACCCTTTGCTAATGAGCACCTGATTCTGAGAACCGGTTACTAATGGGACATATAACGTGTTCTTTGGACATAGAACCTGTTGTTAATTTAGGTCGTTAGGACATAGAACCTGTTGTTAATTTATTTGAATCCCACCGCTGGCTTGCGCTACAGACTCCATTGCCCTTCCTTCTGAGTAAATATCCTTGCAATGTACTTTATAAAGAAATCGAGTAGATGCTATCTTAAAAATAAAACCCCAGAAAGAATAACATATGCTTGTTTGGCCTTTCTATTCCAAATGGGGGAATTTCAACTTCACCCTGAAGACCCTTGTTTCCCTCTCTATCAATTGCTGGTGTCACTTTTTATGGAGGTGCAAACAATTGGTGTTTTGTGGACATGTACAATTTTCCAGGTATGAAAATGCATCTAGTAGCCAATGCAGAGCATTTAAGAGCCACAGCTGGATGCTGTAACATTTTTGGGCAGCTTAATCTGCTGAATTTCTGCTTGGACATAACTCTACCTAACATCATCAGAAGCCAAACTGTGAGTGCTGGAGCCCAATCTTTCTAAACAACATCCTGCAGATACTCAAGCATAAATCTTAAATCTATATACAGTATATAAAAGAGAAAAGTCATTGACTCACTCACTCACTCACTCATTGACTCACTCACTCATAACCACCCTGCCAAAACCGCTAGGCCTAGAAGCATGAAATTTGGGGTGGATGTTCCTTCCATGACAGAGGGGTGCACTAAGAACCAGTTTTCGGAAATTCCAACCGGAAAGGGGTGAAAAGGAGCGCAACGCGTTTTCCTCCCTATAATTTGCGTTGGAGAATTGATGTCTCATCAACATTCCACCCCAACCCCCAGACCTAGAAGCATGAAATTCGGTGAGGGATTCTTCTGTCACATGAACACCCACCAAGAATCCATGTGGAGAAATTTAACCCTTAAGGGGCTGAAAAGGGGTGCAATGTGTTTTTGTCCTATACTTAACATGGAAGACCGACCAACATCCAGCCAATTTGGTGCTTGGTGCCTGGTGCACTGGGGGGGTGTTGTTCAGAGGAAGAGGTTGCACTGGCGAGGATGCTGCACATGGGGGAAGTTGCGCATGGGGGGAAGATGCACATGGGGGATGATGCGTATGGGGAAAGCTGCGCAGTTGCGCATGAGGAAAAGTTGGGCATGGGGGAAGTTGTGCATCGGGAGAAGGTGCACATGGGGGAAAGTTGCACATGGGGAATGATGCGCATTGGGGAAAGTTGCACATGGGGGACTGATGCGCATGGGGGAAGTTGTACATGGGGACAGATGCACATGTGGTGTTGATGCGCATGGGGGATGGCGCGCATGGGAGATGGCGCGCATGGGGGATGATGCACATGGAGGACTGATGCACATGGGGGTATGTTGCACTTGGGGGGAAGTTGCGCATGGGAAGTTGTGCATGGGGGACTGATGCGCATGGGGGAAGTTGCACATGGGGGACTGATGCGCATGGGGGGAAGTTGCACGTGGGGGACTGATGCACATGGGGTGTTGATGCACATGGGGGATGTTGCACATGGGGGGATAATGCGCATGGGGAAAGTTTCATATGGGTGGAAGTTGCACATGGGGTGTTGATGCACATGGGGGAAGTTGCACATGGGGAAGTTGCACATGGGGGACTGATGCACATGGGGATGATGCGCATGGGGGACTGATGCGCATGGAGACTGATGCACATGGCGGATGATGCGCATGGGGGATGATGCACATGGGGAAGTTGCACATGGGGGAAAGTTGCGCACAGGGGACTGATGCACACAGGGGACTGATGCGCATGGGGTGTTGATTAGCATGAACTATGTTGCACCGTTGGGGGATGGCGTACAGGGGAATTTTACTCCCACAACGTGGGTACACTTTTCACTAGTCACAGATAAGTCAATGATAGGTATTGAATCAGAAATCATGGAATTTTCTGTGACCCTCAAATAAGCAGGGAAAGTTTAAACACAAGGAGGCTGACTGACTATATTTTTGTCTGATTTTATCTGAGGTTAACTTTGAGGTTGTTTACCAGATGTTAATAGAAAAGGTTCACTTTGGCTGCAGCTTTCAGCCATGATGCCCAGGAGACAAATAGCCTTCTAACCTCCTCTGCATTGTCTTAGCGGCTTGAACAGCCATGATAAATCAAAAAGATGATTTACAGATGATTTACCTAGAGAAAATTTCACATCTTATAGGCTAGTATCTATGAACACAGTAATTAAGTATCTTTACTAAATTTCTAGGGCCTCAAATATTACAAATTTATTTTCCCAAGGTATGACATAAACAGAGCAAGTTAAGGATGAACAGAGAGACTCCAGAAAATTGGAAGAAGCACAGTACTGATGGAAGCTGTCAGGGCGTGGAAGTGAACACTATGGCAGTACTAATGTAGTGGGCACAGAATGTGGACACATCAAAGCCATTGGCTGGCAATTGTTTTAGATGCCTTTTAACCAGCAGGCCAGGGTTCGAGACCCGGGTCGGCCCCACAAGACAGGGTGAGCTCCTGTCCTTAACCCAGCTCTGCGACGCCAGCTGGATCCAATTGTATTGGCTCTGCCTTTCCATTGGACTAATTGAGTGGCGTGGAGAGGGGGGATTTGCTGCTTGGGTAACAGCCTATCCTCCATAACAATCTAACCCAGGCTTTTGTGCTTCGCACGCAGCGTATGCAGCGCCAAGCACAATACCATAGTTTTTCAAGACTGACAGAGGCCTGCTGCTTTTTTGCCACATCTGAAAAATATTTGGAATGTCTTGGCAAAAGATGGGGAAGTTTTCATTAATTCCTTTTAATACCTGATGGTTTGGGGCTGACCCAGGTGTTTAGACAAAGTCTGAGATTTTTAAAATGGGTCTTGTAGTGGAATCAAGAAAACGAATCCAGAAATTTGGCATACTAACCGTAGAGGCATACAAACTCCTCTCAGCCCATGAAATTATGGGGCAGTTTTCAGGTTCTCACCACCTAAATCTTCTGAAAGCCTTTTGTATTCCCAAGGAATCAGTGGGAACCGTTGATTCCTCCTTCTGTGAAGCAATTGTGGTTTACTGGCACATTGAAGTAGAACTAAAAGAGACAGAGTGGCCATAAAGTCTTGTTTAATGTAATTGGTGTCATCATTTTACTTCAACAACCCCTAATGAAGCTGTGCTGTTTATTTCCTCCTCTTCACTGGGGAATCCACATTTATTAGGACCAAGACTCAAGTGCACAGCCTCTGCCTTTTCATTTTGGTCACTTTCTCAAATGCCAACATGATGAGCATGAAGTTTTTGTTTTATTTTGAACACAGAGGAAAATACACACAAAAGAAATTTTAAAATATTTACATCCTCCCTCTCCATTTAAATGGAGGGATAGTTCACAAATGAGGTATCACAACCAATAAAGCAATTTTCATTGCTGTTTACTTCATAGAGGCTATCCAGAGATACCCTCTATATGAGATCTTGCATAGCTACTCAGGTTTTACTGCCTGCAGTCCTTTAGGTATGCTTGTTTCAAACTTGGAGGTGACAGCCAATGTTTCAATTTGTCCAGAAGCACTTCAGAAACCAGTGAACCCATTTGAGTTATGCTCCGATTCATGCCGCTGCTCAGCTTGGGTTCAGGCCATGCCCTCCCAAAGGACTACCATACTGGCAAAATCCATACTGGCCCAGCTCAATGCTGCCATGTTGTTCCATCATGTGCCCTTCCCAGAGCTTGGTTGTGCTACAAACAGCTGTGTGTTGGATGGAAGTCCATGGGCTTCCATCATCCAAACGTAGCTCATAGTGCAAACGCTGGGCCACCACTGACTCATTAAAGCTGGTTCCCACAGGTACTAATCACAAGTTGTCCTAGAGGTAAATGACACTACAAGTTCTTAATATTATTTTTTGCACACTATTTGTTTGTTTCTGTATCTGACCAATAATTTATGCCTAATAAAGGTTTGTAAATGTATGTTGAGTTATGGCAAGAGATGTATCCCACATTTTTAACAGATGTATTAAATTCATACAAAAAAAAGTTCTGAGTTCTTCAGGAGCTGGAAATGATTTCCTATCTACTTTAAGCTAGTCTGCAAAAAATATAGGACAGGATCAATACCCCCATAGCCTAATGGTGTTTGCAGCGCTCAACTTTGACTGAAGATATCCCTTGAGATTTTTTCCCCCAGTATGGTATTCTGTTGGAAATTCCTGGAGGCCTGGTTAAAATCTCTAGGATTTCAAAACAGTAGTCCCACAGAATTAATGATTCTGGCAGACTCCAGGCCAATCTGGGAGGGCTGGCAGATTGCACTCCCCATATGAGAGCAGCTCAGCAAGACTTTGCATGCTTTGTGTGGTGCATTGATTGTTCCACCTTCCCAAGTTCCTGGCCTGCAAAATTCCCCTACTAACAGGAGGGAGTATGGGATGCATCTACATACATGAAGTGGCTGTCCATCTCCTACACACTGCAGCAAATGAGTGACATACCCTACAATCCAGAGTAACTACAGGAGCACGTAAGAGACATTTACGTTGACGTAGTTACGGCACCACCTAGTGAAAACCTATGGGAAATTCATATTGCAATCCAGAGTAAATTGTTCTTACACCGGAGCAAGGACTCCCCATAGTCACTCTGGATTGTGCCCAAAGGCGCAATAAGTAAGGCCCATTGAACGCAGTGGGGCTTACTTTTGAGTAGACATAGTTAGGATTATGCTCTAATTAGGCTGAAGGAGGAAAGAGGGGATCCATTCACAAAGTCTGTGTGTGTGCGTGCACGCACCTGTATGCACATGCTTGTGTGTATAGTCTGTGCTATGGATTGATTTGAGAAATCCAGAGGTACAAGCAACTTCCTGTGGAAAAACCTGCTTCCTAGGTCACCTCCAGTCTGGATTTTAGGAGGATCTGATCAAAGCCTTTTAACTGGCCTTCACTGCTCAGTGGCTTTGGTTGTTGAAACAGAATATGCATCCTCTAGACAGGCTCTGTGAGGTTATATTTATTTTTACATAGTGTTTTGAAATCCTTGAATGAACAGGACCAGAGAATGGCAAATTATAAACTAAATACATCTTTCAGCCTGCTGTATTTGTTCAAATAACATTTTCCTCTAGCGCCCAGCATCAAGTGTTCTTTCAGCACACCAGGCAAGCTCAATTTCATTTTAATTGCTTTTTTTCCACCATGCATAATGAACATACCGCTTTGCAAGGTGATGATGTTAAAACAGGAGTTGTGTTTTGTTTTTAAAGCACAGCTTTAAACTTGGCTCAAGTTTCCTCTTATTCCACCCAATGCAGATTTGCTAGCATATCATACATATGCTTTAAAATCCTACAGCAAGTAACTGGCTGATATGCTTTCCCCCAAAAGTAGCAACCAAGCAAATACAAAAACAGAGTAACCAGGGATTGCCTTTCTATGGCATCTAACAGCTCATATAGTACAAAATCTTATAACCTTCAGTTAGGCTGGCCTAAGCCCTGGCAATCCTAAGCTTCAGTTAGGCCGGCATAACCCCTGGCATAAGTCCTGTGCTCACCAGCGGGTGTCACAAAAAAGTGATATAAGGCACTTCTACCTCACTTGTGGGGGGAGGGAGGGAAGAGAGGTTAGGCCAGTGCACATGCATACACCGATCTCACCACACCACCATGGAAAGATATGCCATGTGAGTTAGGCTGGCCTAAATTTGTTAAGATTGTACACTAAGTCATTTAGGAGTCCAGAAACAACTTTACAGGTCAGTTTGATACCAGCTTTACTGACATGGGGGTTCCCTCCAGAAATAAATGCCATCATGTGATGGTGTATGTGATGGTCTGATAGTCTTTGATGTGGCAAACCTCCTTAAGATACATGAATGAGGACAGTGCCATTACACTGCAAGTGGGTGTGGCTTCTGCAGCTGGTGGTGCACTTCCAAGCAGAGCCACAGGGAGGCACTCTTCATCAGTTGCTAGTTCTAAAAAGTTTTGCTGTTGTTGGGGCCTCTTATATGCTGCTCTACACAAAAAAAAAAAAAGCAGGCCTCTGTCAGTCTTGAAAGACTATGGTATCATGTTCGGCGCTGCATACGCTGCATGCGAAGCACGAAAGCCTGGGTTGGATTTTTTATGGAGGATAGGTTGTTACCCAAGCAGCAAATCCCCCCTCTCCAAGCCACTGAATTAGTCCAATGGAAAGGCAGAGCCAATACAATTGGATCTAGCTGGCATCACAGAGCAGGGCTAAGGACTAAGGACAGGAGCTCACCCTGTCTTGTGGGGCCAACCCGGGAATCGAACCTTGGCCTTCTGGTTAACAGGCACAGCATCTTTACCGCTTGCGACACCCACAGCTCTACACAACCTATTCAGTTATTGGGTATTTCCAATGTCAAGAGTTGGAAAAAAAGCATATTTGTCTGTGCCTAAATCTATAGTAATTACTGTTCTTTGATCACTTCTTTGCTATCTTTCCAAATATGATGCATCCTGCAGCTTCAAACAAAAGCTGCAGTTCTTCACAGGGCATCTCTAGAAGTAGGGCATAGTTTGGAAGCTGTCCTCCATATCAGCTTTGTGTGCTATGAATTGGTCCAACCATCTTATGAAATGTGTAATATGAGAGTTCTGATTATCCAAGACTGAAGATCTTCATCCTTTTAGATAGGGTTATATCCTTCAACATCTAAAAGTTCTCTTTAAGGCACAGATTTTCCAGCCCATCTGGGCTTGTGGAAAGAGAGAGTCAACAGATGTGCCATTGTCTTTCTTTTAAAACCTTTATAAAGCTCCAGCTAAAACAATGGAACCAAGAAGTGTAAACAAGTCCCATTCAACTTTATGGGGTAGCTGTAAGCTTTGAAGCTCAATTACAATCCCCTTTTAAAACAACACCATTTAATGATTTCACCACTCTCATCCCACTAAAACTCTGAAGTAATGAACTTACTACAGGTGGGTTCTGGTATCCCTTTCCTTCTGATTTACTGCATTCTAAACAAACGAGTGTGTGAATATTCAGAGCATCTGGGTGGCTGAGGCATTGCTGTTATTGTTCCTAGAAGGAAATAAAGATAAGATGATTTAAGATGAGCTAAGAAGCAACAGAACCTTCCACATAGTGTAAAAGATACTGACTTCTTGAAAATGAAGTTAACCATTGTAATCAATCAGTTAACCATTGTAATCAATCAAATTCCATTTTTCACAATCAAGATTTTACAAAGCACAAATTTCTACACTGCCAACAGTCAGCAGGACAGCAATCTGTAAATCAGTTCAGCATTAATCATTTTAATGATACAAATTTCTGATTGAGCCACAGACCCTCCAGCATTTTGCAGATGAAAACTGGAGCATTCTCCCAACTTCCCTCTTCTCCTACTCTATCCTCATCCCAAAGATCACACAGGCCTCCCCAAGGGCTTCCAACACATAAGCTGTTACTGACTCTTTTGGTTGTATGCCGGTTGTATGCCGTGTTCATTTGCCCTTCAATAGATCCTAACCTTCACTGTTTGAAAAGCCCAAGTTTTTTTTCTTTTGTTTGAACATATCTTAAAAAAAAATAATTTGTTTTTCTTGGGGTAGTCCTTCTCAGGGTTATCAGTCTGTGCTGCTTCATGTTTTAGGATTCATTGCAGTCAGCCACAAGCAATCCATTCATGAGGCCAACCGAGGTGATCCCCTCAGGTAGCAGGTTGGTGGTGGTTGCCCACCTCCATCCACCCACTCATGTTCATTGGACTTCCTCTGCCAAAACAGTCCCTATATTGGAATAGAAAAAGCAGATGAAGCCAAAGAGGAAGTGTAAAGTGGAAGTAAATGGGGGGGGGGGGGGGCAGCTGCTCATTGGATTCAAAGGACTCCTAAGACCAAATATGAAATCCCCAAGGGCTGCAAATGGTAAGGGTTCCTTTTAAAGGTATAAGAAAAGAAAACAAAGTGGCTATAAAATTAAACAAAGGTGATGGACCTTTATCTTTTGGAAATGGAATTTTTACTATGAACAGGTCATGCTAATTTACCAGTAAGATAAATGCTCCATTTATTTAATTTTTGCATTTGCAAAAGCATTCCTCAAAACATACCAAAAAGGAAAGTGGCTGTAGCACTGGACCAAGACCTGCTGGCATGAGTGAAGCTGAATTTTGTATATCTACTCTCTGGACTGGAAAAGAAAAAAGGAGGGTGGTGTGAAGAATGTTGGTACAGATCATCTTTGATGTTTCCTCCTTCTGCTCTGTCCTTTTTCCAAGGAGAAGCAGCAGTAAAAAGGAGTGGGTGGACAGAGACTGGTATCCTCACCACTTAGGTTAAACTCCGAGACACTCATTTTGGGTAGCATGACTGACAGCACAATCCTCACTCACATTGGACCAGGCAGGCAGGCTTGTCTGGGCTGTATCCAGCACAAGAAGCTTTTCACTTTCCCCAGGGTAAGGCAAGCACAGCCTCAATGGGTCTACTTGGATCTAAGTTACCGCTGAAGTAACTCAGCATCACCTACATGATTTCCAGTACATACTATTGGGGAATTTGGCATCTGGAGGCCTCCTAAGGCCTTTCTCCAGATTAAGCACACACTGCCTCCATGGGTCAACTCAAACCAGTAATATTGCTGAAGCATGTCTGCGTGAACCTGTGAAGGCGGATCAGGCCTGGAAAAGGATTTAGTGCTACCACCAAAACCTACCCCTTTCTGGGTCCAATCCAACCTCCTGTCCACCCCACCACCTTCCGTTCACCCCTGTCCCATTCCACCTTCTCCTCACCATTCTCCCACACCCTAAGCAGCTTTCCCAGAGGCAGCAGGTATTATAAGTCCATCATTTTATTGTGTTTAAGTGTCTGGAATTTACATGTGAAGAAACCAGGTGCACTGCCATGAACCTGACCTTCCTCAATGCCCTTGGGTTTTTTTTTAAATAGTCAACCATACAAACTACCTGTGCACAACAATAGATGATGCTGCAACAATAAATTATGCTGCTAGGAGTATGAAATGAAGTTATACTCTATGGCTGCAATTCTAACTGTTACTTAGGCTGGTACAAGTCTCTGCACAAATCCCTTGCTGGCCTTGGGGGTGACTTAAAGCACTTCTGTAAAGCACTTTAAAGTGACTTAAAGCACTTGTAAAGCACTTCTGTGCCACTCCTAGAGTGGCTAGACCAGTCACAAGCATGTGCCAGTCTCCTGACACCATCATGGGAACAGGAAGATGGGTGAATTATGCAGGCCTAAATTGGTTAGGATTGTGCTCTAGGATTCTTTCAGTCTAGGATCACCCATTAGCTGGTGGACCTCAGTGCTACATGAGATGTCCTGCAGAGGCAAGAGAAATGTCCAATCCATGCCCATAGTTGTTGTTGTTGTTGTTGTTGTTGTTGTTGTTTTTATTTGCATGAACATATACTTACCTCACTCAGGTAATGTGGGCTGGAGCATCCTTAAGAAGGCAAGAGCCAAGCATGGCTCGGTGCTTGTGACTTGCAGGTTTTCTCCCATCAATTGTGAACATGACAAGGGGAAGGAGGGGGTCACCCTCCTTGACAGTTGGCTGTGAGTTAATTTGAAGCTCTTGCCAACAGTGTCATAATCTGCAGTTATGTTACAGGCATGAGCCTGTTGGAATCTGGCATGCTGACGTTGGCAAAGGCTTTGCTTAACATTCATTTCTCTCAGTCTGCTTCAGCGCAGAAATGCTGGCTATGAAAACCTAGTTGATCTCTTTTTAAAAAACATTTCTTTCACAATCTCGGTTGCGTTGCAGGGTGATAAGAGCCTGAGTCAGAGGAGCTCTCTCACTGCTCATGAAAGAGGCATTCAGAAGAAGCCGATTTGGTGGGAAAACTTTCCAGCAAAATTCCACTTGCTTGGGTCTGATGGCAACCACGTGAATTTAACGTCCATATTTAATTCTGATTTCTTTGTTTGCACACATTCCTAAGTAATGGGTGCTGATAGATTTAGGGAGCTTCAAAAAAATTACCCTAGTTATAAGAATCTTGATTTTGGCCACTTTGTACTTAAAATATCAAAAGAGCACCTGCTTTTTGAATATAGCTTCAGCAGGGTTGGTTGCCAGACTACAGCTTGGCAAATATGAAATAAAGCCTCCCCCAGCCAACGATAAATTCAAAATTTATTATTTCAAAATGTAAATGAATTCAATATTCATAGATTCAAAAACATACACAATTCATAACTTCGCAGAGGGCTTTTTTGTCTATTGCTGAAAATGAAGTTTCTTACTTTTAAAGGCACCACTTAACAGTAATCCAATCTTGATTTAAGTGTGGCATGTGATGCTATAGCTCAGTGTTTCTCAAACATTTTAACAAGACATCCCCCAAAGGCAAAAATGTGGACAGTTGGAACATGCAATAAACTTGCAACACTTGAGACATGATGCTAAAAAAGTCTTTCAAAAGATGCTTCTCTGTTGCCTTGGATTCCTTCCTGTTCTTCATCAAATGAAATAAACTGAGGAATGTTTGAAAATCCACATGTACCCAATCAATGAACATGTGGAAGACTTGAGAAGGGGAAGTTATGCCATTTTCTGACAGCATATGAGGCTCAAAGTTCTGAATTAAAAGCTGTAGCTCTTTCAGAAACTGGTTCTGATTACAAAAATCAGTTCAAGTTCTGCTAGCATTTTCAAAGACATACCAGTGACAAAACGGAGCAGAAGATAAATAAAATACAAATGCAAGTTCATGATAGCTTCTATATTTCTCAATATATATACCCCCCATTGTTCCTCTTCACACACATGCACCCATCACACAAGAAAATTATGTACCTGGCAAGCTCCCAGCACCACCATGTATAATAACTTGGCTTGGAAATATAGATCTTTATATCATTTGGATTTTACAGAGTCTTCCAAAATCTGCCAGCAAAACAGATCACATTCATGTATACTAACTATACCTAAAACAGATCACATCCATGTACACTAACTATACCTGAAAACTTGCAAATCATTATGCTTCCATGGCACAAATATCAACATCCTAAATTTTTGTGATTGTTGCACTCGGCCCCCCTCCCCATCCAAAATAAAACAGCAGCCTAAAAATCACAAATTCATTGCCTTCTGTCATCAGCATGACTCAAAAATATGGATCGAAAATCATATACATTCGGGACATATTCTTAATTTCTCCCAAATCCCATTTTCACATTACAGACCAGATGGATCTTAAAGGACTGCATTTTAAAAATTACAGATCCACTGCTTCCTGGCAATGCCAAGGCATAAACAAATGGATTGCAGATCAATGAGCCAGGACTCATTGACTGTCAGGACTCAGGATGCTGCACTTTTGTCTTTCCTAACCCCATTTGGCCCTCTCAATAATGCTTCAAGGTAGATTTGGCTAAAAGAAAGTGACTAGTTACCCAGGTTCCAAGGTTATCCAGCAAGTTTTACAGCTAAGTAGAAATTTTACCAGACACTCCCCAGTTCTAGTCCAACACACTAACCACTACATCACACAATAAAAACTGCACATGGTGTAACAATCATATAAATTCAGGATGATTTGCCCTTTATCCAGACCTATCATTTCATGGTGAGTCAGAATGCAGAAGTTCATTTTCATGCATGTTCTATCCTGAGTTTCCAACTGTCCAAAAGAATATTGGTCATGTTTTTTATACACTTGCACTTGCAATATTGTATTTATACACTTGCATGTGTATAAATACACTTTTTATATATACTTTTGTACACTTGCATAGACGTAGATCCACTATGCTGAATGCAACTTGCTTCTTAGTAAGACATACGTAGCTGTGATCTGTTCATTGAGAATAGGATGTCAGTTCCAACTAAGAACCCATGACAGTGTTAGATATGTACCTCTATATCATGTCATGTCCACGGATGATACTTTATCAATAATGATGATGATGCCTTTGAGGAAATAGTTTCTCCTCTAACAGTTTTATTCTTGACTAGCGAAAAGCGTACCCGCGTTGCGGGAGTAAAATTTCCCCATATGCCATCCCCCATATGCATCAACCCCCATGCACAACTTCCCCCCATGCGCAACGTCCCCCCATGTGCAACTTCCCCATGCGCATGAACTCCCATGGCATGAACCCCCATGCGCAACGTCCCCCATGCGCAACTTTCCCATGCGCATCAACTCCCCCATGCACATCATGCACTCCCCCATGCGCAACTTCCCCATGCACATCAACCCCCCATGTGCAACTTTCCCCCATGAGCATCAACCTCCCATGCGCATCAACGCCCCATGTGCAATTTCCCCCATGCGCATCAACCCCCATGCGCAACTTTTCCCATGCACTTTGACCCCCCATGCACAAATTCCTCCCATGCGCAACTTCCCCATGCGCATCAACCCCAATGTGCAACTTCCCCATGCACAACTTCCCCCATGCGCAACTTTCTCCATGCGCATCAACCCCCCATGGCAACTTCCCCCCATGCGCAACTTCCCCCCATGCACAACAACCCCCCATGCACATCAACTCCCCATGCACAACTTCCCCACATGTGCAACTTCCCCCATGCTCATCAACCCCACATGCGCAACTTCCCCACATGTGCAACTTCCCCATGCGCAACTTCCCCATGCGCAACTTCCCCATGTGCAAATTCCCCCATGTGCAAATTCCCCCATGCGCATCAACGCCCATGTGCATCAACCCTCATGCGCATCAACCCCCATGCACAACTCCCCCCATGTGCAACTTCCCCCATGTGCAACTTCCCCCTGCACATCAACCCCATGCGCAACTTCCCCCATGCGCACCAACCCTCCATGTGCAGCGTCCTCCACAGTGCAACATATTCCTCCTAACAACGTCCCCCCCCCCCAGTGCACCAGGCACTGAGCACCAAATTGGCTGGATGTTGTTCAGTCTCCCATGTTAAGTATAGGACAGAAACACGTTGCCCCCTTTTCAGCCCCTTAAGG
Organism: Cryptoblepharus egeriae; assembly: GCA_030015325.1. Classification (NCBI taxonomy): domain Eukaryota; kingdom Metazoa; phylum Chordata; class Lepidosauria; order Squamata; family Scincidae; genus Cryptoblepharus; species Cryptoblepharus egeriae. Next base: position 221,399,707 of record JAREYC010000001.1, read on the forward strand.
GTTAAATTTCTCCACATGTTTCTTGGTGGGTGTTCAGGTGACAGAAGGAACTCCCAGAATTCCATGCTTCAGGCCCAGCAGTTGGGGAGGAATGTTGAGGAGTCATCAATTCTCCAATGCAAAGTATAGGGAGGAAAACGCGTTGCGCCCCTTTTCACCCCCTTCCGGTTGGAATTTCCGAAAACAGGTTCTTAGTGCACCCCTCCGTCACGGAAGGAACACCCACCCCAAATGTCACGCTTCTAGGGCCGGCAGTTTTGGCAGGGCGATGATGAGTCAGTGAGTCATTGAGTCAGTCAGTGACTTTTCTCTTTTATATATATAGATAATTCCTTTAGAAGCTGAGAGAGGCTTCAGAAAGGTTAAGCTTTCAGCTGAGAGGCAGGCCCTCCTTTCCCAGGGATTGAGTATAGAGCAGTGGTATTCAAAGTGGGGATTGGGACCCCCTTTAGGGTGTCACAAGAGAGTGGGAGCTGCCATCTTGGAATCTAGCCCTAGGCTTTCCTGGGAGTAAGGCTGGAATCCTAAAGACACTTTCATGGGAGTAAGACCTATTGAAGACAATGGGGCTTACTTTTGAGTAGACATGGTTAGGATTGTGCTCATAGTCTGAATGAACACAATGAACTTACTTCCAAGAAAACATGGAGGAGCTCTGGCATCACAGTGATGTCACTTCCCAATACGTTTGATGGGGTTCCAGGCAGATTTTTAAGTTTGAAAGGGGGTCCTAGTACTGAAATACCAGTACCACTGGTATAGAGTGATAATCACTCCCAGCAAAACAACTGAGAGTGCAATCTGAACCAATTTAGGCCAGTTTAACTGTGGTGTAGGATTGCAGCCTGAATGCAGAAGTGGAAGAGCAGTTTTAAGGTAGGGAAGAAGAAAGTGATTTATTGGCTATGTAATTAATCCTAACTGAATCATTAGTTACCGCAGTAAATAATTGCTTTTGTATAATGCAAAAATGGGTATTCCTGGTACCAAATCTTACGGATGCTCCAGGCTCACTCTGTATAAGCCCTTTTAGGAATATATAAGCCATCTTAGATATTTATCTTGGCAGAGGAAGGTGGAGTATAAATCTTTTGAATGAATGAATGGGGGTGCAATTCGAATTTAGACTGGTATAATTCACTTGCTCCCCATTCATGTGGTGTTGTGGGGAGGCCAGTGCATTTCTGTGCACTGGCCTAAACCCCTCAGGAGTGGCACAGAAGTGACTTATGACACTTTTGCAACACCCCCAGGCCAGCATGGGACTTATGCGGGACCTATGCTGGCCTAATTGGGGATTAGGATTGCAGCCTGAATGAATGAATGACATACATACTAGCTTATCAAACAATGGGTTTTCAAGTTGCTTCCCATTCCAAAAAAAAGTGTCAGTCTACATTTATACCTCACCACTTGCATTCCAGCTGGCGAGGCAGTCAGATTTTTCAGTTTTTAAAGTGACATAGATCTATGTAAACATATTTATAAATTCATGCTTTGCATCTTCCCTTCTCCCACATACCCCCCCCCCAAAAAAAAATCCCTCCAAACATTATTTTAAATTTGTAAAACAGCTTTGGCAATTGCCACCAAAGTTTAAGTTTTCTCCTGATTTAAAGTGAATCAGAAAACCCCTCGCTCTTTTATCAGAGTTCAACCCAGGACAGAAAAATGCCATTTTCTTTTCAGGTTGTGCTCTCAAAGCACCCACACCATCATTAAAATACGTCTGTCTTCACTCTTATTCTTTTAAGGTGGTTATTCTGGTGCCCATTAGACTGTTTAAATTCTGTTAAAGTCAACCATCCTAACAGTGTGTAGGATTCTTGATTTTTTTTTTTTAAGTAATCCTCAAAGCAATTGAAAGCAACACCTGAAAAAAAAATTCCAAAATCGATGCCAAATTTATTTTCAGTTTTAATTAGTGTAAAGCCGAACACAGTTCTTCCAGTGAGATCACAGATTTAAAAATAGTGAGGATACGTGCACAGTCACAGTAAAAGCATTGCTGTGTATCAATAAATGCCTGCTGGAAGCCGAGCCAGAGTTCTGTTAAAACAAGAAACAGCTCCAGGTTGCTAAAGAATTCCAGAGAGAGGAGAAAACAGTTGCATCCCACTTCATAGCACAACCTTTACAACAGAAGGTTGTAATTTTCTGGAACAATGCAGATGCCAATTTTCTGGAACAATGTAGTAGCCCCGAGGTTAAAAAATGCAGCCCCAAACATTTTTAGTTCGGCACATCAAGTATATATGCATCAATCTCAACTTGCTGCTTCAGGTACATCTCGATCTTTCTATTGGCTTAATTACTTATCATGCTTCCACCTTAGGCAAAACAAGAGAGACACTGTGACCTCACATCATTTAATTCTTTTTGGTGCCAAAGAAAATCTCTTGTACTCTGTAGGAGCATGTATATGAGCTCCAGTTAAGTCTGGCTGTATCAGTCTTATGCTACAAGGACAGGACTTGACATTAGTGCAGTGGTGTAGCTTGAGGGGTACAGGGGGTGCAGTTGCTTTGCGGGGGCTACAAGCTGAGCTTGACACTAGTAGTTAAATTTGTGAAAAACAGGGTATGTATAAATGATACCACTATCATGTTATATATCATTGGAAATGTAATTGAATGCAGAATGCATTGAAACAAATGGCATTGAAATAGTTATATTCTATCAAAAGTTTTGAAAAGAATGAAAACACAAAAGCATATGGAACAAAAAGTGGATTTATTTAACTCAACTTTCCAATCTCAACTGATTGCTCTGAGAGCCAGTGAGATGTAATTCCGATACTATATGGAACTAATAAGGTTTTAATAAAAGTCAGCTCTCAGTACATATATCATATACATTACATATATCATAAAACAGTCACCCATGCTAACTGGATATACAGGCACTTCTAAGTGGTGCTCCTCTTATATTTAGCACAGAAAGAATTACCATTCATCTGTGCCCAGGGAAGTTTCCCTAACCAATAATAAGGGACACAATTTTCATTATTTTACTTACCCTACAATCCAGATTAACTATGGGAGCACGTAAGAGACATTACGTGCACCCGTAGTTACTGCACCACCTAGTGAAAACCTATGGGAAATTCATATTGCAATCCAGAGGAAACTGTTCTTACACCGGAGCAAGGACTCCCCATAGTTACTCTGGATTGTTCCTATAATTGAATTTGATTTTGTTGTTGTTGGGAGGAGGGCAACAAAATCTTCTTTGAGTCCAGCTAGCAAATAGGTGCTATAGCTGTGCCACTAGGAGAGCAAATGGGCGGTGAACAGCTTAGGAGGAAGAGGCAAAGTTCTTTCCTATTTTCTTTTTAAATTTTTTTATTTATTAAATTTTCTCTTTAACAAAAATTTTTTATCTTATTTTTTAAAATACACAGGAATCACATAACATCCGGTTGTGACATAACTTCTGGGGCAACATTTTGAGCTTTGCACGAGGCTACATGATCATTAGAAACAGTACTGCATTGGTGCACATAATTTCCATGGCAGAGGCATGCTAAATTCTTGGATTGAATGGTGTCCTTAGAAATGAAGCTTTAGACCAGTGGTACTCAAACTGCAACTCCCAGTTTGTGTAAAAGTCCACTTGTCCCTTTAAAGAATGGGAGAAGGGGCAAGGGTAGAGACGTGATTTATTGGATTCCATCGCTTAAGGGGGATGAAGTGGTCATACTTTCATTTATTTTCAGTCACTGCAGGCTGTAGCAGGCTCCAGGAGGTATGGGGATTCCTGTATAGCCCTTCACAGGGCTCCCCAGGGCTTGAAGTCTTCAAACAGAATCACAAAGCACCTTCTGGAAAACAGAAGTGGGTTAGGGACCTTAAGAGGCCTCAGGGACCCTGCAGAAGGCAATGTCTGCACCTCCTGCAGACTGCTGGAACCTGCACTCAGTGCAAGTAAATGTCTCTCCTTAGTTCTGGGAATCACATCTCTGTCCTCACCCCCACAAGTCTTACTCAGGGAGTAAATCCCTCTAAAAGTTTGAGAAACACTGCTTTAAATAATGAATTCATCCCACAACGTCCTGGGGAAGAAAGCGCTACAGTTTTCCAAATGTGTATTAATTAGTTTTAATTGCTCCTGCAAACAATGGGCCTGTATTACTTGTCAGCTAACAACTAGATCTCAGGGCTCAGCCCTGCCATCTATTTGCAGAACTAGAGTTGTTCTCAGCAAGGTTGTTCTTATGAAGAAGTTGTTCTTATGAAGGATGCCCTTGGGTATACACCAACACCTTTACCTGCACACCAAGGAATTGTACATCAAACACCAGTGAGAAGAATTTCCAGGTACACTTGAAGGCTTGCAGAGCTTCATGTTAATAGTGCTCAATGAAAATTTGAAACTGAACCTCGTTGTTCGGAATCCAGGGCTCTGATTGCACCCCCATACATTGTTGATTCTAATTTGCTTCTAACTGACATAATCAGAAACATACTCCAAATATACACCTCTTTCACATGTAAGCCCATGTGGCCCAATCCCAGAAATCCATGTGCCCAACAATCTCTCTCCTTGATACCAACATATGTAGCCACATATGCACCAAGGGACCTCTAAGTGTGTACAGTTATACACATCTCAGACACATCTCCATGCATTTCAGAATCTTATGTGAACCTTGTGTGTGGAGACAAATACAACTGTACATGTGTCCCTTCATAAAGTCCGTTGGGGGTTTTTTCCAGGTGGAAAAGAGACATCTGAGGTAGGTGATGATATTCACAGCAAGGTTTCAGGATGAAATAAAAATATTAATTCATTTTAATAATTAAAATAATATTTAATAATTTATTTAATAAATACTTAATTTTTATAATAATTTAATAATAATAGACAATATGTGTCAATTGCTAGAGTAGAAAGGGAATACCCAACCAAACAAGAATTGCTCAAATGTAGTGTATCAAAGGGTATTTGTTCAGCTTGGGTTTTTTTTTTCTTTTTCCTCATAATCACAAAATCCAGAGGCTTATCACATGTAATTTTAAATACTGAGAGGGGAGACTGGCCTCTTCAGTCTGCCCTAATGGCACAACTGCAATATCTCCCCAGGTGCTGGTTTTGAAAACAATCAACAGCAGGTCTGGAAAAACTGCACCATTAGTTCAAGTCATGCTGCTTGCCCTCTGGAACACTAACCTGTCATTGAAATGGCAAAACTTCACATGAAGACACACTGAAACAGATGAGTGCTTCCATCATCCCCAGAGACCAGCATTTTGTCATGACAAGGAACCCAGTTCAGTTGAACGCTCTGCATCCTTTAATTAGAGAAGGGAGAAAGATGATCCAGATCAAATGCAGGGAGCAGGTTTCAGTGCCTCTCCTCAACAAGTGGGAGACTGCTCTGAACTGAAGCTGGGATCGATTATCCTAGAAACTGTCTCAGCTCTCTGTTAGCAAATTGTAAAGACATCTTTTCTCCACTCCACGAGTATCAGTGTAGCAAGAATTACCGTACGTACCAGTATGCCATGTTAAAAATGGAAAATCTGGGAAATCTATATTATGGCTGCAATCCTAAACACACTTTCCTGCGAGTAAGACCCATTGTACATAATGGGGCTTATTTCTGAGTACACATGGTTAGAATTGTATTCCAAGTTCTTCTTCTCCTGAGCCTAAATAAAAAAACAAACCTTGCATAAACTTTAGTCTTGGTTACAGGCAGAAATATTGCTGAGCTTTCTGCATAACTCCTTGCAGATGTCCTATGAGTTTCGCAAGACAACTAATAATGCACAAGAAGTAAATATATAGATCTGTGTGATTATCTTATATGATAATGTTGCTATTGCTTGCACATTTTCCTCCTGAAACAGTACACTGGTGTGGATAGGAAAGGAGTTATCAGAAAGCTGAGCATAGGAGGCAAGTAAGATAATGGATTTTGGAAATCTAGGACCTTTTGTTTGTAGAGGGCCCCCAAAGCCCCTTCTCCCATGGACTGCTGATTCCACAGTTTACCTAGCAATCAACAGGCTGCAATGTAGTCTAAGGTCAATTATGCAGTTGTCAAGGAACTAGTGAAACATTAGAAGAGGGATTTAAAAAGTCATTAAAAATCATTGAACAGAAACTCTAATAAGAGCAGAAAGCAAACAGAGCATTTGATAGACAAACAGGTGACCTCAGATGAGAGTCACTGAAAAGTAGGAGCCAAGAGAACAGCATCTGGTCCAAGATCTGATGGGGAGCCTAGGAAAGAAAAGATAAGGAAGAGCCAGGGGATGGCAGGGCATGAAGGGAGGGAATCAAGGAAAGCAGGGATCAAAGAAGCAATAGTCTAAGGAGAGAAAAACCTGTTGAAGTAGGAGTCAAGGTAGGGCCAAACCAGCTGGGAAGAGGGAAATGATGCTTTGGGAAATTAAGGTTTGGGTTGAATGTCAGCTTAGAAGTGCAAGTATTCAGGTTCAAATTCCAGCTCAGCCACAACCCAAATTGGGACAGTTGCTATCTTTCAACCTAACCTAAGGCTGTTGTGATGATGGAAGGGGAGGATAGTACAGTAGACTACCTGGTAAAATGAATGGACTGCACTACTTCAGAAAGCCAGAGAAAGTTCTCAGAGAGGGAAAAATGGAAGCTGCCAATTCTTCAGCAGTGTTTTTAACTTCCAGAGGGCTGCATTTCTTTCTGCTCCAGTCGTTTCCAGGGACGGACTCTTGAAGCTCTGAACACATCACTCCAGATAGCAGGAACACACAGTACAGAGGAGACACCCAGTTTAATTAAACCACGTGACCTTGGGCAAGTTGCTTAACTTCTAGGCACATCGGTTTTCCCAGCTGAAACAATACTGCCTCATCACCGACAGATTCTCTAAAGAGCCATATTAATTAAATTAATCCTGTGGAGCAAAACTCATCAGTGCTGAACTCATTAATGTTCTGAGGAGGTTGATGCTTGCTAGCATTTGAAAACCAGTTTGAGATCCTAACCCAGAAGGCACCATAAAAATCTAAAGTATTATTTTTATTCATTATCTGCATCACTTCTTGACGAGCAGGAAAGAGCTTTTCAACAGATTTTCCAGTTTGCCTGGAATATTCATAAAGCCAAATGTGGGCAACCCAGTGCCTACCTAAGAAACTAGAATTTTTTTTAAAGGTACATCTACACTGCAAACTCAGATCAGTTTTGTAGTTACTTCCCCTAAAAAAAGGAACAGTAGTTCTGTGTGGGAGTTTAAGATTCTCTAACACCAAATTCTCAGGTGCCCTGTCTGAGCTATAATTCCCGGCATACCATGAGAGAAGCCATGACAATTAAACCAACTTTTACAAATGTAAATTTGTAGGGAATAGCTCATTGTCTGCTGTGCAGAATGAGCGTGTTTACTCAGAAATATAAACCTCTTTTATTTCAAAGGGACATACTCCAAAATAAATATGTATTACAGGAATATGCCCTGTTAAATAAAGTAGAACGAATTAAACATGCTTAAGATTGTAGTTTGTTCCCAATATGTAAAGGATTGCATTTTAGACATGGAACATGAAAATGATCTTTAGAGTCTGTTTGCAAGCCCAACAGACTTAAGGCAAGAAGGAGGGAATGAAATGGTGACTATGCTGCAATCCTAACCTCCTGTTAGGCCAGCCTAAGCCCCGCCATTAAGTCCTATGCTGATCTAGGTTGTCACCAAAGTGCTGTAAGACACGTCTTTGCCATTCCTGGGGCAAAGAGCCCAGACATGAACTTGCCTACCTACATCACCACAGGAAAAGGAAGACCGTTGAGTTGTGCTAGCCTAGGTTAGGATTGCATCCTAAAGAACTGTAATAGCCCTCAGGCTTTCACATTGGCTTTTCAGAGTTGACTCTGCTCTGACTATTAAATCAACTTGTGGGGTACGATGGAGATGGCCACAGTAGACAAACTCTTGCTCTCCTGCCTGCTTTTTGAACTGACCAAGATATGTTCAGCAAGGTTTGTCTATCCAAAAATTATGACTGTTTCAAGCACCAAGAATTTAACTAATGCAGTAAAGTCAAGACAATGCTCTGCTTGCTGGCTCAGTCTAAGCCAGGGCTGTCCAAACTTTTGGTGGGAGAGCCACTTTATCTCTTTGACATGGTGTTGAGTGCTGGAAGAAAAAAAAGAATCTATTTACATTTCCAATTTGAATAAAACCTCCAGAGGATTACAGGGCTTGCCTAAGAAAGAGAGACAGAGAGAGAGAGAGCGCCAGGATTTCAAGACCCCTGGTCTAAGTTGCAACCCTATCCAGACACACCTGGGAGTACCAGTGGTGGGCTTCAGGGGGTTCTCACAGGTTCTATAGAACCCTTTGCTAAAGAGCACCTAGTTCTGAGAACTGGTTATTAATGGGACATAGAACCTGTTGTTAATTTAGGTTATTAGAACATAGAACCAGTTATTGATTTTTTTAAATCCCACCACTGAGTAAGCCCCACTGATTACAAAGGAACTTCTAAAATAAGCACTGGTAAATAATTATCTGCAGTTTAAGATGCTCCTCTCTTTTAGTTACAATCTAAATGAACATGAAAGATGAAGTATTTGGGCAAAGATGACAGAAGGACAACTGTATAACGATGATCATGCAGGTGGTGAAAGGACAGAGTTACATGACATTTTTTTCCCACCACAACGTAATTTTTGCAGTCAGTTTGTAGTGAACATCAACACAAGATGTGCTCATGGTAGGCTGACCAACGACAAAGGAGGATGAAGCTTCCATGCCTTCAAGAGTTTGGAAGAGCGCAATTCTGCATATTTCATTTTTCTCATCCCTGGCCTGACTACAACAACCAACACACGGTCTTTCTGCACAAGCGTTAACAGAAAGGAATCTTTGTGCTGTAGCCACAAGTATGTCTCTCAGTAACTGCAATCAGCTTGGTGGACCACACGTTTTGCAAGTCTGGGATAATTTACTGTCTACACATAGATTACCAGGAACTGCAGTGATTTTTTTTACTGCATTTCTCCACAGCTGTGACATCATTTGTTTTAACCAAACAGTCTGCACACCTTTTTTTAAAAAGCCAGGTTTACAGAGAGACAGAGCTTATCAGGTTCTCTAAGAAGCTTTGGAGGAGAGAGTAGACACTCTTCTTGTTTACAGGATGGAGCAAAGCAGAGGTCCTGTATCTGTTGGCATCTGTGAGAAGGAGATATGGGAAAGCCATGGGCACTAGTGCAATGGTGCTTAAGATATTCTAGTGCATGTTTCCCTCCCTCCCCCATTCCAAAAGCAGGTAGAGCATTTTGGCTGCTGCAAGTACCAAGAATGCCATGCACACCTCGTATGCAGCCCGCATAAGTAACATGGTTTTAGGATTCCACATCAAAATGGATCATTCCACCTTTAAGTCTGAAGAGGGCTAATTTTATGTTATAATTGTCTTACACATTATGAACTGCATCTGAAAGACAATTGTGAAGGTGACTATTTCTAAACTGTGGAGCAGAATATGTTGGTTATAGCCAGAGTGACTAGATGTCATAACCATAAAAGAGGACAAGGCTCCCAAAATATAGGACATCCAAGAAAAATGTACAAAAAAAATTTCCAGAACACAATCCAAAGTGGGCATGTCCTGGAAAAAGAGGACATACAATCACTCTGGTTTGAGCAGCCTATTTGTCAGGTGACAGTCATCAGTTTTGAAAATCAAGGTCAAATGCAAAGAATTCCCCATCCTGAGCCCTGCATAGCTTCAGCAAGGTTATTGCAACATGTGCCTCCATTCAGAACATGTGCTGAGGACAATAATAGTTGCTTGCTGCTGCTCTTGGTGTGGCAGTGCTGGGAATAATAACACTACAACTCCTCCCTACCAGGAATTGTGGAGTAGCAGCTGCACCATAAAGTCATTGATGTACCTCCCTTGACAGTACCTTGGTGCTCCAATGGCACACACACGTGTTTGCACTGGCTGCCCTACTGCACATGTCACTCCTGTATTTGCAACAGTGACAGAGAAGATCATCCACAGACTGAACTAGTTCCGTCATTAGACGGAGATCCCAGTATTCGGTTCATATTGCATTTGAATTATAGTTTGCTATCATGCTGTGCCTAAAGCTTTTCTTCAAAATTAAGAAAACAGCATATAAATGTGCATGATAAATAAATACAGGAATATTTCACATCAAATTCTTCACTCTCCTAGTGAATTTGCTATGTTCACTTCTTACACTTTGCACTCTTGTGTACACATACTTATTCTATCAAAACCAGTGGACTCTCTTCCTGTTCTCAGCCCAGGTCTGACAAGTTGTTAAGCTTTACACTAATTATGGTGATCACCAAATGCCACAAAAACATTGTCCTTATTGGGTTGAGATGAACACACAGCTTGATACTTTCAGAGACCTGTAAGTATCCTTTACTCAGGTCATCCTCATGAGGAGAGCCTTATCATTATAAAACTAAGTCAAAGCAGGACACCCGTGTTAAAGATTGGCTAGAAACATGGATAATGCCAAGCCAGCAACTGCTCCACGCTGTACATTTGATACGTATGGCAGTTATAGCACCCTCAAACTACTGACCTCCTGGGACAATTCCCCTCTAGTCACTCACATTAGCAAGTTAAGTGCATTACTCCTCACAAGTTAAATGAAAATTAAGGTAAATGTCCTCATTTGAATAATAATGTTAAGCAAATGCCCTCATTAGAATAATCAATTCTTACATCTCACTCCTGGTCTTGCCTTACAGAAAGCATGTAAATCCTTTGTTGCAGTTTAGGATCTATAGGATATGCAGATGGCAATGCAAATGTGTCTGCCTGAATACTCAGATGTCAAAGGGGGGACACAGAAATGTGATGTAGTGGTTAAAGGCAATGGTGGGATTCAAATACATTAACAACAGGTTCTATGTCCCATTAGTAACTGGTTCTCAGAACCAGGCGCTCATTAGCAAAGGGTGAGAACCCCCTGAAGCCCACCACTGGAAAGGGATGGATTTGGATCACTTGGGGATTCAAATCCCCACTTAGCCATGGATCTAAACTTTCTAAACTTTGTCATCATGTTATTGTGGGAATAAAAGAAAGGGAGACTCCATATATCCATAAGGGAGAAATGGAGTATACAGGTATCCCCGTGGATCTGCAGAGGATACATTCCTATCATCCACCTTATACCAGAAGATGGGTTCCCAGATAAGGAGAACTCTATCTCCACAAACGTGCACCCTCCCACCCATTACCAGGGCCGCAGAGAGGATTATTAAGTCCTTGAACAAGATTAATATGGCCCCCTCATCTACACATAAATCAATAATATCATAATTGTATATTTGTTAATTATATTCAAACATACTTGCAAATATATTAAAAAGAGGACAGGTACTTCTGTAAAAGATAATAAAAACAATAATACACATTAGTATATAAACAATATTGAAACAATATACCAAGTTTGTTCCAAGTTCAGACATGCACCATGCATTGGAAATGCCAGGAATGCTTAGAAATCCAAGATTAGAGATGGTTAGACATTCTTAGGAGTGCTGCACATGCTTAGAATCCTAAGCTGAAAAAGGCTTCAAAAAGGTTTAAAACATTTAGAAATTGTCAGCATGTGTACTTGTGTTCAGTATACTCACCCCCAAGGAACATGTGTATAGGATTTGAGCTCGCTGCACAGTCTCTAGAGCCAGCAAAAAATCCAAGAAATAGTCTCTCACCATGAGGGTTCCCAGATCAAACTCCATTGACTGAAGCAGGAAAAGAAGACAAAGTCCTGGGTAATTTTCTTCCATGAAGGGACAGGGATGCTCCAAACAGAGCCTTATAAAGTCCACAAAGCTAAGCATAACTTCCTCTCCATGCTCCAAGAATGGACTCCAGTGATGATCCTGGACTTCTAGGAGGATTTTCTGCTACATGCAGGGGGTTGGACAGGATGACCTACTGGGTACCTTCCAAGTCTATGATTCTCTGATTCAACAATAGTGATAACAATCAGTGATTCAGTGATAACAATCACTCCAGAAGCAGTTCCCAAGGTAAAGTTGCCCATGGTTCTGGCTGGGCCATTGCAGCGATCTTTTCAACAGTACTAATCCCTGAAGGAAAACAAAACAACAACAGCTGAAGTGAGTAAGGCAAATGATCTGCTCTCCCACCCAGTATGGGACTTGAGGTCACATAATGAAATTTATTAGGAACAGGTTCAGGATAGGCAAAAAGAAATATTTCTCCATGCAACAAATAATTAATAGATGGAATTCAATGCCTACTCACAAGGAAAAGAAGGACACTGGATTTTCTTTTTCCAGAATGCAAGGCTAAAATCCAGGCAACTTCCCACAACTCCCCCCCCCCCCCAAAAAAAAGCACTGGTTATATGTATTCAAAAAGCAACCTGCACAATGGTGACACTTTGCAATTATTTATTTGTTGGTTTAAAATTTTATAATCCAGTTCCTCATTACACCTAATTGCAGGCTGGCTTCGAAATGTACAATAAAACAATAAATTTAAATTAGAATGGCAACTTTAAAAACAACAAAATGCCAGTAAAACACTGGAGTAGCTAAAGGCACAATCCTAACCATGTCTTCTCAAAAGTAAGTTCCATTGTGTTTAATGGGTCTTACTCCCAGGAAAGTGTCTTTAGGATTGCAGTCTAAATGTTTAGGCTACAATCCTAAAGACATTTTCTAGGGGTAAGACTCATTGAACACAATGGGACTTACTTTTGAGTAGACATGGTTAGGATTGTTCTCAAAGTCAGTATAAAATATAATATCCATTAAAATGCTTGGGAAAGTAATGTCTTCTTTGGTGCCAAAGAGATGGATCTACCTATCTATCTATGTGCAAAGTGCCCACCCAAAGCCCACAAGTATTCTCTCAGGTTCATTCTGCTAATTAAATGTAATAATTTTAAATTTAATGAGTACTATCGTGTTTAAAACATGAAAACAATAAATGTGTTTTAGCTTTTATTTTGTTATGCTCTACATTTTTTTTGGGTGTCGTACATTTTGGTAGGGCCTTATCCTTTTTTGTTTTCATGACACCTGATCACCCTAAACCATTCCTAAACCATGTAGGGCTTCCAAGGGACTTTTTAAAAGTACCTTAAACTGAGGTAGGAAGCAGTGGAGCTGTTTAATACATACAGTGAACAGGACCAGTGTATTCATGCGGCAACTGAGGCCATTGCAGTCAGGGAAGGGATACCTGCTTCGTTCCACTGATCTTCCTCTTCTCACTCCCTGGATGGGACAAAAGGAAGAAGGGACTAAAGAGCAAGTGTGATGAGGCGCAAGTGTTGTGCCATCTCAGGCATCAGAAAGTCATTGATGGTGACGTTGATCAACCTTGATGCTGAGAAGATGCTGAAGAATACTCACTTTCACACCTGTTCATGCCAGGGTGACCAGATGACTGGAGAAACCCAGATTTGTCCGGATTTTTAGCCTCCTGTCCGGGTGTCCTACATTTTGGCATCATTGTCCTACATTTTGGCTTCATTTTGAAACTTTGTGATAGTGCACAGTACCCCATCATGCCATATGTCGTTGGATTCGTATTGAAGAGCAGAATCCAATGCAAAAATCAGTTTGGAGATATATCATTCCTATCAAAAGTTATGGTCAAAAAACAGAAAAACAAAAACAAAAAATACATTTTTGTCAATTTTTTTCAGCGGGTAGGAATTTTGGCCTTGGGGTTCAGGAATTTTGGGTTTGGCATCTGGTCACCTGGTTCATGCCAGACCCCCAAAGTAAGTGTTTCAGGCTGCAATCCTACCCATGTTTTCCTGGGAGTAAGCTCCATTGACTACTGAGTAGATAGGCATAGGATTGGGCTCAAAGTTGAGCAAGCAAAACTTGGGCTAGTTATGCTCTTGAAATGAGAGAGAGAGAGAGAGAGAGAGAGAGAGGATGCAATCCTAACCAAACTTACCCAAGTAAGCCACATTAACTAAAGAAGGACTTACTTCTGAGTAGACATGCATAGGATTGTGTTTGGAAACTACCAGAAAGAGGAGATCCAGTACTGTATTCTGTTGATGAGGGAGAAAGTCTTTCTGCAGTTTTTCTACTCAATCAGGATGCTCTCTAAATGGTAGTCCTACATGTATGTGTGTGTCTCTGTGTGTGTGATAGAATGAAAATTAGAATTAGAATTATTAGCATTTATAAAGGTGTTGCAAATACTCTTATACTTATATTTTTGTTGCAAATACTCTATTAGCATTTATAAAGGTGTTGCAAATATTTGCAGGCAATACACATGAGTAATTCTAATTTTTTTTATTAATTAAGCGTCTGATTCATCAAGCGGGGATTGTGGAGACCCACTACAGAATTCTTTGGGCAAAGTGATAATATGCAATGGAAGGCAATATTAGACACAGATTTTTAAACATGGACCTGTGACCTCATCCACATAGCTTGGAGGCCATTCATAAAGGGTGATCTGTACTGCAGGTATGAAACTCAGGAGTGTGAACACAGCATTAAGGGCCCACAGAAAAGAGTGTATTTTGTGTTGGAAGGAAGTGAGTGTGTTTTGATCCATGGTGTTAATGGGCTCACCTTTTCCCAGGCACAGGAACAGGAATACCTGAAAATATGAAAGCACCTCTAACGATGTGGCATTTCTATTGAATACAGGCTGAACAGAAAACCTTCTCTGTTCTGCATTTTTTCCAATGTTTGCACATTAAAAAAAATAAGGCAGCATTTACTTGGGGGGGGATAATAATTTCAGCCATACTGCTCAGTGTTAAGGTTGCCCAACAAATCAGCTAAAGCTATCTGGAGAAGATGAAATATTTTGCTCACAACAATCTTGTGAAACAATTTAAGTCAAGCACTAGTGTAAATGGCCTCTGTCCTGTCTGCTGTCCTCACCCAGTCAGTTGTCCCTCTTACTGATCATGTCTGGAGGCTGCAAGTGAGGACTTCTAAACACCAGTTCTGGTTTTCCAAAGAAAATTGGAATTGACTTTTAAAGGTCCTCCAGTTATAAGATCAACCAAACGGTTCCTGGTTGCAAACACATCACATTCTTCAGTTAAAAATGAATATCCTACTGTAATGAGCATGGGAGGACCCAGATCCATGGATTCAGAGATATCAGAATTCACTGATATGGAAGGTGTGCGTTTACAGGTGCAATAAAAGAGGAAATATTTATTTAAAATATTTTCATCCTACCTTTCAGGGCATAAGCCAAGGTGGCTTAATCTAGAGAATAAAAATATAAGTATACTAGCAAAATGTACCGGCATTTCAGGAGTACAATACTCTCCGTATGCCATATCCCCATTGCGCACCAACCCCCTCATGCGCATCAACCCCTCCATGCGCAACATCCCCCCAATGCGCAACAACCTGTCATGCTCATCATCCTTTCATGCGCCTCTCATGCACATCAGCCCCCCATGCGCAACATCCTCTCATGGCTGGATGTTGATTTGTCAGTCAGACAGTGAGTGAGACAGTGAGTCACTGAGTGAGTCAATCAGTGACTTTTCATTTACTGTATATATACATAGACTAAAAATGAATAAAATCAGAAAAAATAAAAACATTTGGAGGAGGTCAAAACTATTTACATTCGAAGAATGGACCATACAGGAAATAGTCAACCCACCAGCCAAATGAAACCAAATGTTTTTGAGCCATAACTCAAAACACCATGGAGGAGGGAGAATGGATGGACCTTAACTCACCCGATGGGGAGTTTCATAATCTGGCACCACTTTAAGAAGGCTCACCCACATGTCACCCTCCCCCTAACTTTGGAGAAACTAGTTTTGTTAGTTGGAGCCAAATAAGGCTCCTCAGGTCTTTTAACATAAAGGCTGAACCTTTCAGACTAGAGGTACCTGGATAGGAGCCTGTTCTAAGTAGCTTTGAAGCCATTTTCACAAGATTTAAGGAGGCTTAAATCATTGTCTTCTCTCCTGCTGTTTTATAGTAAGGTTGGATTATTATTCATGAGGAAGAGAAAGTCAGCATTTGTAAAGCAAATAAGCCTTCTAGCCAATATCTATTGTATATCCGCATTCCAAAGAAATGAAGTGAGAACAATTTTAGGTGTGAAAAAGTTCCTGAATAAAGTAATAGGTGTCACAGATACATTCTATGGAAAGGAATTGCCAAGTCATTAAAACACTGATAGAGCTGGGCAAATTTCAGACACACACTACCAAAGCTAGAGCCAGGATTGTAGAAGTGGGGGGACTTTTTCAGGGGGTGGGCATTATTAGTATCTATACTGGTGTACAAAATGAAAAGGCAGGTATGGGGAATCAAAGACCTATAATTCAAGCCAATTTCATGACCAGAAATATTTTTGGGTGGTTATTTATGATTAATGATTAATTAAACAAAATTATGCAAGGGATGAATTATGCAGGGTTCGAGACCCAGGTCAGCCCCACAAGTCAGGGTGAGCTCCTGTCCTTAGCCCAGCTCTGCGATGCAGCTGGATCCAATTGTATCGGCTCTGCCTTTCCATTGGACTAATTCAGTACCTGTGTGGAGAGGAGGGATTTGCTGCTTGGGTAACAGCCTTTCCTCCATAACAATCTAACCCAGGCTTTCGTGCTTCGCATGCAGCATATGCAGCGCCAAGCACGATACCATAGTCTTTCAAGACTGACGGATAGAGTGGAAAGGAAGATGCTCTTTTCCCTTTCACATAACACCAGAACTAGCGGACATCTGTTAAAATTTAATGTTGGGAGATTCAGGATAGACAGAAGAAAACGTTATAGAATTGTATAGAAGGGGGAATTGTATAGAAGGGGGAATTTCAGCAGATGCTGCTTTTGGTATGTGGGATGAGTTTCACCAGCTGAAACTCTCTCCTTTACACAATTGTTGTACACAACGTCCAAGAACCCCTGGATAAGGGTACCGTATATGGTAGGGTTGTTTAAACTTTCAACTTTAGGGCTCCTGGACCTTTAACAATTGTGTAGAACAGGAAATTTCAACAGGTGTAGCTTGTGATCAGTGAGATAAGAAGCAGCACCTGCTGAAATCCCCCCTTCTATACAAGCCCTCAAGTTAAAGAGTTGGGCACCCCTGGTGAATAGTATTGCAGCCTATATGTAACAGTTTTACATTTAATGATAAGTAACAATGGCTGCAATCCTAAGAGCACTTTCCTGGGAGTAAGCTCCATTGAACTCAGTGGAACTCAATAGACACTAATAGGATTGCACTGATAGTGTTTAAATTAACCACATTAAAGCAATACATGAGTTTTTGGTAGCATTTATTCTGTCATGTCCTGCATCAATCTTAGGTGTCCTACATTTTGGAGGGAGCAGGGAGACCATACATCATAACAAAAAAAAGATGACAAGTCCCCTTCCAAATGTAGCTCACCCAAGAAAAATATAGGACATGACAAAATAAAAGTTAAAAGCCCTCATATATTGCTTTCAAGCGGTTAATTTATATACTATATTGCTTATTATTAAAACTATTATTATTAAAACTATTAATAGTTATTTAAAACTATTGCATATGATTTATTAATTACAAGAAGGCTAGATGCAATCTGCTCACAGGGAAATGGAGGACCAAGGAGATTTTTTTTCAGGACACGATAGGATTGTGGGGTCTCAGGCTGCAATCCTATTCACACTTACTTGAGAATAAGGCTGCAATCCTAAAGACACTTTCCTGGGAGTAAGATCAATTGAACACAATGGGGCTTACTTTTGAGTAGACATGGTTAGGATTGTGCTCTAAATGTCATTGATTATACAGGCATAGGAATGGACTCTAAGCTAGCCATCCTATCCTTCCTTACTGGAAAGTAAGCCCCATTGACTGTAATGGTACTTACTTCTGAGTAGACCTGCCTAGGATTGGGCTTAACTCTGCAAGTGTCCTTATTGGTGGAGGCAAGGCAGGGGATTTGCTTTGGGGTGCTACAGACAGAAAAGGGGTTCCCAAGCAAGCCCCTTTTCAACCAGCCAGAGTCAGTTCTCAGGCTCCTTCCCTCTTACCTCCCTGTTTGCCTTCTGGCTCCACAGCTGCAACGCAATCCTCATTGACCTGGGAGTAAGCCCCATTGACTATAATGGGGCTTAGTTCTGAGTAGACCTGCCTAAACCACTGTCTGCCCCACCTACCTACAGTCCTGCATACTACCCAGGAGAAGAAATGCTTCATTTGAAACAAACCTTATAAACTAATGGTTGCATTAAGCAAGAAATTTAATAGAGTTTCCTGACAAAGACATAGGAATGAATCCCAAGAACATGTATCAAACATGTTGCAGATTGTATAGGAAGACAGCTGAAAAAGATAAATATTAACACAATTTTTAAACCAACTGTCAAGCTACAGAAGATCCTTTGACTACCAAAAGATAAAAGAAATTCACGTTCACAAGTAGGAATATACTGGATCCTGTGTTGCTCTGGGAAGCACTACAAAAAGAAGTACACAGACCTGGGTGAAGAAGCATGAGACACTGTCACCTAAAACAGTCTGAAAAATCAGCAACTGCAGAAAGCTCAGCACAACTGGACATAAAGCAGATTATGAACACACTGAGGTGTTGTCTAACACTGTACATTACCACGCACAAAGATGCAGAGAAGCCATCAAAATACATAAGCACCAAAACTGAGTAGGCAAGAAAATAATAAGTAATGCATGGTTACCAGCCCTGAGGAATGCTACTCAGAGAGTAAGTAACCAGCTTGGGTTAACAGCTGACAATGATGTTCCTAATTCAATGGATAATTAGTAAAACCTGTACAGGAACTGCTGCGCACCAATTTCTAGTGCCTGAGAGAGCTCACCAAAGATATGGGTGAAATATTAGGGATTCCATTTTAATCTTATTTTTAGTATTTTATTTTCCTTGTAGCTTTACTTTTAATTTGATTTTAGTTCTAATGTTTTTAGCATTTAGGGTTGAGTTGTTAGATGAAGTTTTAGCCTTTGATTTTAGACTCAGTTCTGGTTTTAGGTTTTAATTTTTAGTTCATTGAGTTTTGCTTGCTCTTCTTCCTGGTGGGCAAAGCAGCAGGCAGAGTAAAGTGGCGGCCAGTATTCGCCAGTGACCAGCAACCCCTGGTTGTTGGCTTCTCAGTCCATGCCACCCAGCTTCATGAGTGGACCAGACTTGAACAAACAGCCTTAAAAACAAAAGATTACATTAAGCCTAGCTGCTGACAGGTCTACATCCCATGAATGTGTCTAATTTTAGATATCACTTTCTAATGCACAGACTAGCTGCAAGAGCCCTAAAATGTCTGTAAATCTCTGAAACACCTTTTGCTATATTTCAAAGATGGAGGGTGCAGTCCTGACCAATTTAAGCTAGTACATCTCACTCATCTCCCCATTCCCATAGCACATATCTGTGCGCTGGCCTTTTGCAACACTGTACGCTGGCCTTTTGCAAGCACGGGACATGTACCAACCTAAATGGGAATTAGGATTGCAGACTTATCCTCCTAAATTGGCTTCTTTTGATAAACAACTGTCTGGGGTTTTCTTTCCCTCCCATCCAACAGTTGTACTGTTTATCACAAGCTGGCCTGCAGCAAAAACAATGTGTGGTGGGTGGGTGGGAAGGAGGGAGGATTGAGCCCTACAAATCCACCCAAAGAAGATTATAATTTCAGTCAAGAGTAAAAGGTTTCGTCATGGCTGTGGCTGTCAGTGCAGAAGCGCAATAGCTGAACTTTAAACAATTCCACATTCTCTGCCTCACCACTTCCACCAAAGAAATATAGGAATGTCCACTCAAATGTAAGAAGTTTGAGATCTGAGCCTGTGGTCAAGCAGCACAAAATGATTCCCTTATGTTAGGAAGCCAAACATCACCCCTTTCTTGGGTAGGAACCCTCTCTTCCCATTCCTTGCACACTGAAATATTTGCTGGCAGGTATGAGAAATGGAAAATTTATGGATTGAAGAATCATTTGCCTGGGGAGCCAGCAAAACGTGCTGGTACAATGACCTGTGAACAGTAACGGAGATTATTTTTAAAAGAGGAGATACAGTTTTGTATAGAGGGCTACAGTTTGATGTCTGCATCTGTATGGGGGGTGGCATAGTCTCTGACACTACTTGAATCTTCTAGGTGCCAGCTCTGTATGTGTACACAACCCCATGGATGAGGGAAACAAGCAAGTGCATCCCAATCCCTCGCCATTTACTTGCGAAGTTCCTTCTTTTGTACCCATCTGCACTGTTTGAAATGGCTAACGGCACCAAGTACAGTAAAACCATGGACTGAGAGCATTTTGGATTGAGAGTGTTTTGCAACATCAGCAAAGGTTTCTGATAAATTATGTCTTGCATAACAAGCAATGTCTTGCGATACAAGAGAAAAAATTAGCCCTGTATACAATTAGTCCCATACAGCCGTTTTTGGCGCTCCGCCAGCACTTGCTCATTTTCTCCCAAGAGACCAGCCTATGCATGTCCACTCTGAAGTAAGCCTATTACACCCTATTAAAGGAGCCTGAGAAAGAACCTAGTCTTTCATGTCTACTCAAAAGTAATCTGCATTATAATTAGTGGGGCTCACACCTGCATAAGGGGGCAGATTGCAGAGTCCTGAGAGACAAAGCACAATCCTAATCAGATCAACTCAAAAGTAATTTTCATTGTATTCAATGGGTCTTATTCACAGGAAAGCGTCTTTAGGATTGCAGCCTAAGTACAGATTGATTTGTTTTCTTTTTCTTTATATTTTGTATTTTCTTCATTATTTTGTATTATATTACAGAGTTGTAATCATATCTAGATGAATATTTTTGGGTTGTTGAACAAATCATCTAAGTTTCAATTATTTCTTATGGGAAAATTTGCTTTGATATACAAGTGTTTTGGATTATAAGCATGCTTCCGGAACAAATTATGCTCAAAAACCAAAGCACAACTGTACATGGGGAGAGGAATCTGGACCCATGATAGTTCCCCTTCAAGCAAAACTCGGGAAATAGAGGACTGCTATTGTTACGATCCTCTTTTAACTTACTCCCAGCAAGTCAGATTGGAGTGCAAGTCATATTAGAGCAGCAGGTTGGGATGAGTAAGGTCGGTGGCTGGGCTGGGGTCATCCATTCACTGCCCACCTCTAAAGGACCATACAAACTTTTCATGTCATTTCCTGGCAAGGTGGTCTTGATCCAGGTAGTCAAACATTTCATGGCATTCAGAGGGTATTGAGAGTGTGCTGAAAATCTCACCATGCTGTATTTGGAGGGAGAAATCTTCACCATCATACAAAACTGTGGACTCTGCCTGGAAATGGGATTGTCACCTTTGTGAATCTCTCTTCTGTAATAGTGTTGCTTTGTATCCCTTTGCAAGGAGGACATTTCCCAGAAACAGTGCCTACTCTTTGGAAGGATCTCCCTCTGCAAAAAGTTCTTTTTACTGTCTGGTAACTTAAGGGGATGTTCCTAGCTACTCACCTCAGTGTGCTGTTACTGGTCTTTGGATGTCAGTGTGGTGAACCTAGGACACAATCCAAACAAATTTAGGCTGGCCTAACTCACGTGGCATATGTTTCCGTGGTGGTGTTGGGAGGTTGTTGTATGTCTTTGCAGTGGCCTAATCCCCTCACTAGGGGGGCAGAAGTGCCTTTGTGACACTCCCAGTTCAGCACAGAACCAGTTCAGCACAGCACAGTATGCCAGGGCTTATGGCTAGCCTAAATGGAGATTAGGATTGCAGCCCTTATTTCCTATTATGATTACCAACTGTTATTAATTTTATTTTTGTTCCATCTTTACATTGTTTTACATTGTCTTCTCAATCAGTATTTCATTTGGAGTGTTGGCTAGTAGAGAATGTGGTTATACTCCATCCTACCTAAATTTTTAAAAGACTAAAATTTTTAAATTTTGGACTAAATTTTTAAAAGATGCAATACTAATTAATATTAATTATAATTAATTAGGCTGTATTATTCAGTAATTAATATTATATGTGTATTTGTTTTACACACCCTCTTATATGGGGAGCCACCACAGACTGAGCTCAAAGCACTGTCAGAGGTACTAAATGACTCAGATTTGCAATCCTAAACATGAAGTGGGGCTTATCCTCCCAATGCCCACCCTTTTAACTGCAGGACGATGATAACTGCTTTGTCCTGAATTCTATATGAAGTAATCCTATAATTCAGAAAGCACTACAGCAGGAAAATGCTTGAGTCCCATTGATGTCAGCAAGAGTTAAGTACAGAGTATTTCGTTTGCTTTGGGTTATCTAAAATGCAAGACCAAGCATGTGTATTCTGCATTTTCCATAACACATTTGACTCTTGATTTAAAAAAAAAACTCCACACAATTTTCAATGAGTTTACTGAGTCTGACAGGTTGTCTTTCAAAATGATAGCTTTAAACCAGTATAAGGTTGTCTTAAGTGGTTTTAACATTGGAGAGTGGTATTATTTTCAATTTCTTCTAGTTAGATGTCACTGAAGTGACTGGATGCAGCTAAGCCAGCAATAACTCAATCTCAAGCAAATTTAGCATCTGGGTTTTCTTGGTCACAAGGTAGTTTCACACACTTGTGTACCCACATCCTAAAACTATTTTTAAAGTTTTGTAAGAAGCAAGATCTTTTGTTATATGCAAAATGCTGGATTTATTGGAAGATTGAAAAAGTGTAGAAACAGCACTGCACTGCAACTACAAGACAGAACTAGATATTATGTGTAATAACATTTAAAACTGCAAGCAAAAATGCTCTTACTTTTAAAAGCTCAACAAAATCTTTGCTATACTATGAAGAACTTCATATATTATTGAGTCCTATATTTTGCATCTTGTATACACTAACTGTAGCACATCCAGTTTAACACAAAAGGGTTTCATTTTGTGTAGACATGCTCTATGAAACACAATAGTCTTGACCTGGCAATGGCAAACTGAATGGAAAGAGGCTTCCTTGCAAAGGTCTCCTTTAAGATTATGGGCAAAATCCATAGCAGTTACGAGTCCATACAGTTACGTCATGCTCTAGTGTTATCTTAGGGAAATTCATCTTAACTGCTCTGGAGCAAGGGGCTTAATTTCACTTTAGGATATAGGCCTATGTCCTACACTCACAACAGAGTGCTACTTAGAGGAAAAAGCTGCTTTCAACATCACTAAGGATGTGAATATCTCTTGATGCTAAAGCATGTAGCATCTTTTGATGCTATTCAGTGAAGGTATAGTGGAACAATACTTCTATTTCAGTGTTTAAGCACCAGGATCATCCATAGCTTTGGTTATTGGAAGATACAAAAATATAAACATTTATTTATGCCCCATCTTCCCAGACATTTATGGCAGCTTGCTTTATTTAATAAAATTTATACAATTCTATCTTGTATAGATACAAGATATAAATTTTTAATGCACAAATTCAAAAAAGAAATTTAATATCCAAAACATTAATAAAAGCCAGAGCAGCATATAGCAGCATATTTCAATACAAAGCACGTGGTTAAATGGTAAGCTACCAACTTGGAATTGAATTTCCCAAATATTATGTGGTGGTCCTAAATGTATCAGACATAAAGGCAGAAAAAGTTGCTTTCTGGATAGTAAGAAAAATTATGTATATATTGATATTTGGGAAAGAAAAATTGGTAAGGAAAATCATGACTTAGGATTGTGTTGTTGTTTTTTCTTTGCCAGGACTTTCATGCTATATGTCATGGCACTCATGCCATATGTCATTGGACATCAGACAAAGCATTAGAGGTCATATTCATCATAGCTTTTCTTGGCATGAAAAAATATCTCATGTGTTGAATTTCTGCTGCCATGCACTTGTTAAATGCACAAGGGAAACAGTGGCAGTCCTATCAGACCCCCATGAAAATCCTCTCGCCTCCAAAGTAGAAATTGAATAAAACTGTTTCTGTTTGCCCCTGTGATGTAGTCTGATGTGTTCCTCCCACCCTAGCATTAAACTGTATTTTGAAGTAAGTTGCTCCCAATAAGACAATATCATTTTGTTCCAATAGGCTTGCTGAGAGGCCACAAACAAGATAGTCCAATATCTGTAGCAATGCTATCTCGATCCTGACCCAACTGTCAGCACACCCTTTATGTGGGAAAGGCCAAAGTCTACACAAACACAGTAAGAACAAGACTTGGATAAGGCAGCCAGAGTTGGGAAAACACTGTAGGCCAGTATTGTGTGGTTTCTAGGTTTCCCACCGATAGAGCATCTGGGCAACGTTAACCATGGCATTCCGTAAACACAGGCTGAGAGAGATAATAGACCATAACGTGAAGGAACAAAGCAGCCCATATAAATTGGTTTCCTCTGTTTCTGTTGTAATCAGATTGATTGGCCCAAAGTAAATGCCTATAGAATGAAACGCTGGAAGTTGTTTAACACACATTTACAGCACACAAGGATCCAAAGATAAGGAGCCTGAATGTTCCTTCAACAGTTAAGAGGCCAATTCAAAAAGGTGATTGTAAGCTTGTAAGCTACACAGAAGTCTTTTCCAAGCAAGAATTCTTTCTCGCATTCACATTTCAGTGCCATGCGTTGGTGCTTGCCAAAATTCTGGAAATCTTATTTATTTATTAATCTATATTCCATCTCTGATGTATTTATTTAAATTTTTTCTTTAAATTAAATTTTTTCTGGCCCTTGATATTTCATGCAGTCCTTTAGCCAAAATGTTTGGACATCCCTGGCCTAGCAATTGGTCTAGCATCCCTTGATCATGGCCTCTTGTCCTGCCTCATAAGATTAGAAGTGTGGAATCTTTTCCCCTTATCACCATCAAGTAATGGTGACAAAGAGGTGGAATAGACCCATGTCATTCTGGAACTTCAACTCTGTTCCTACCCCAACACCTTCACTTCTACAGGTAGGAAATGGGCAAGAGAAGAGACTTGGGGGACAGGAGGAAGGGCCCATAATAATTTGGAATGGACACCTTCATAACTAATAGGAAGACCCACCCCCAAATCCAGAGTTACTACGGGGGCATGTAAGAGACTTTACATGCACCCGTAGTTACTGCACCACCTAGTGAAAACCTATGGGAAATTCATATTGGAATTGTTGTTCTTACACCGGAGCAAGGACTCCCCATAGTTACTCTGGATTTTGCCCCCAGACTGGTAGAGAATGAAATCAAGAATGAAAGTTTTTATTAGCCTAACTGCACTCATACATTTACAATGATGCCCAACACAAAAGTGTCCTTTTTTTGGAACAAATTCCACTGTATTCAATAGTACCATCTCCTGTTTAAGTATGCACAGGATTGTGGAAGGGGTTTGTATTTCTCTCCACACTTTAAAAATTGGCACATACAGCCTCTTGGGTACCTTGCTTGCATTTTGGGCCTGTTCAGGTTACAGCATACAGTATTTATTCATACTGGTCTCTTCTATCATATGCAATGTATGTTTTAAACACACTAGAAATTAAATGCCCCCCACATATCATTCTTCTGCAATTTTACACTCAAAAGCAGCACTCTCAGAATAACATAAACAATTTTCTTCTTTCTTTGCTTTTTCTTCCTTCTAATGAATTTTCAAGTTTATGAAAAGAAAACAGAGACGAGATCACATCTGGCTTGTTCATGGCGCCACTTTTAGCTGGAGGGTGACTGCTTGGAAAAGGTGATGAGTGCAAAGTCAGTGACTGATATTAATAGAGAGACAATGGACAAATTGCATGCTATCTGGTTAACCCTTTCATACACCAAGCTGTCTTTTTCATACACCAAGACTCTCCTGTCTTGAGTGAAGCTTGATTTAAATCATCCAAGCTGAAGTTATTTGTTGTTCCTTCATTCAGCTATTTGACTATTATAGTTGTTTCCATCAATTATTTTTGCCAAATATGCGTACATAACTAGCAAAATGTACCTATGTTGCAGGAATAAAATACCCCCCAGTGCACCATTCCCCCCAATGCACCATCCCCTCCTGTACACCATCCCCTTTGCACCACCACCTCCTGTGCAGCATCCCCATGCAATACCACCACCCCCATGTACCACCTCCCTTCATGCAACATCCTCCTCTGTGCAACATCCCCCATGTGCACCCCAACCATTCTCCCTGTGCACCATCCCCCACAACCATGCACAATCCCCCCCACAACCATGGCCACCTCTACCAGTGCAGGATTTGGGCCTGGGTATTGAACATTCTTCAATGTTAAATATAGTCTGAAAATGTGTTGCACCCTTTTTTCACCCCCGGTTCTTTGTGGGTGCTCATGTCAAGGAAGGAATACCCTCCCCAAACAGGGCCGTAGCTAGGTGGGGGCAGATAGGGGTGTGTGCCCCACAAGCATCAATCAGCTAGCCCCCCTTAGAATCTTTCCCTCACCTGTCCTTTCTTTTTTGATCCTTTATTTTCTGTCTAATGAAGGTGCTTAATGTTCTGAATGGATGTTGCTTGTTACTTACGGGTTCCTTTTGTTTCTAAATGTTGCCCCCTTCCTACTCACATGGAAAAGGGGGGCAATGAAGATTTTTTTTCCAGGATACAATGCCAAAAAGAAGACACATGCTCACCTTGCCACTGGACTGGATGGCATAATATTCTGACAGCAAGATTCCTCAAGCCGCCCCATGCCTTATTAGGTATTAAGAATGTTACTTCTGGTTTCTCCGTAAAACCAGATGTTGCTTTCGTTGAGCTACCAAGCTGAGCCTGACAGAGGCTGTGGACAGATCTCAGTGGCCGGTGCCAAGTTCAGAAGTCCCTCTGGTGTCGGCTTCTCTTACCTCTGGAGGGTGCAGACCACATTTTTTTTTCTGGAGTCAGCCATTCACTCGTATCTGTAGCTTTGGCTATCCATAAGGGTTCTGGAACAGAACCCCAGTGGGTAAGATGGCATACCTGTGTCTCTAATATTAAGGCAGAGGGGAAAGAACTAAGTAACAAGTCTTTGTCTTTAGCAACAGCCCAAGGACATTTTATCTGTTAAGAGACATACCATATAGTTTGCGGGGTGTCTTGGTAGACTCCACTGTGGCCTACACACAATTATTTCCATGACTGAAATGAACTTATACCCTCTACTAATTGTATGGGAGAAAAGTCTGTCACAGATTACAAACCTCCTGGTGTAACCTCCTGATTTAAAAATCAGGCTACTCAGAATTCCATTTGCGAGGAAGTGGCAATGGGATTCAGGTATCTTGTTGCCTTGTCTGCTCCCAGGCATCTGGCAGGCATCATGAGATACAGGAAGCTGGACTGGATTGGCCTTTGTTCTGGTCCAGCAAAGCTCTTCTTATGTGGGGAGGCCATGTGCCAAACCTACTGCCGCAGCAATCTCATTCCGTATAGCTCCCAGTGCTGTTTCCATATAGCCTAAGGGTCCAAACGTATCCAATTTTCCAGTGCTAACACAGCCATGCCAACATGGTATCCACTGCATCCTGCAATGGGGAGGTAGTCACAGAGGTTGTCTCCCGTTGCCTCAGATCTGCATAGCTGCTTCGCCATAGCTGAAAAGGTGGTCATATTCTGAGATTTTAGAGAAATCCTGAGATTTTAGAGAAGCACAAAAATTATTTTGTCTCTTGTGTAAAACCTAGGGTTGCCATAATTCTTTCCCACAAAATTGGGACAGGCACCTCTGTCCCGTTTGCCAGTATGTGAACACAATCCCCCAAAATCAGGATTGTCCCTGTTTTTCAGAACACATGGCAACCCTAATGAAACCCCACCTTTCCGGAGAATGTACCTGCCTGTTGCACCTTAAAAAGTCTGTATTTTGAGAGACTGCATGACATCCTAGGGATTCATTCAACTTCCCCTCATTGAAATATTCCTTTCAAAGTTTTGTCCAGGAGAGCTCCTGTCCCTTGCCAGCTTTGCCAAGGAAGACATGCTGCATGAGGATGCCTGCTGAATACCAGCATTCATGTCAAAGCCAAATATGTCTGCAGGCCTGCCAATATCTCTGTCATTTGGAGAGTGAGGTTTCCTTGTTTCGGATCAATTTGAAGACCCTTTTTAAAAAAAGCTTCGGTTGCAAAAAGTCTTCATTTTTCATTCATCTTGTTTCACTTTGACTACGGCAGCAGTGAGTAATAGGCTCTCAGTACCTGAGTGTGCATTTCTCAAAAACGTGGCCAAGAAGGGCTTGAAGAACAGTTCTGAGGATGTTTACCTTTTCAAAAGAGCCCTCAGTCAACTCGAAGCAATGGCAATGAGTCATCCTATTGGCTTTTCAAAGAACAGGCCGTCTATAAAACAACTCTGTTCTACAAATAATCTGGCCAAGTGAGTTGCTGAAATCTTCCCATGTTTGGGAGGATTTCACCAGGAAGCCATGCGCTCTTGAGCTGCAAACACCAGCATCATTTCAGGCAAAGTGAAGGGTACAGCACTTGCTGACCGTTTCTGTGAAGGAAATGAGTTTTACCACTATTGCTACTGAATTGGTTTCTCATAATAACATGGAAAGGCACTTCGGAAATAACCCAAATGAAAATGCGTTTCTAGGTAGAGGCACGTTGGTAGCTGATGCTTAAACTGTCTAAGCAGGTGCATTACTGATCACTTATTCAGAATATCATAACACCTTTTAATAACAAAGGGTTTGCTGGATCTCTCTTGTCTGTTACCCAAAGTACATATCTTACTAAATGCAGAAGATGTGTTAAAAGTTGGCCTTTAAACTAGTAATACCTCTAACTAAGTAAAAATGGAGGTAGTGCTGCACTGCAGTTAATGGTCTTACTCCTCCCAGTGGCGTAGGTAATGATCATGTAGCCCAGTGCAAAGCTCAAAATGTAGCCCCGGAAGTGGTGTCACAACCAGATGTTGTGCTAAAGCACCTGTTTGCTATCCAGAGTTGAAGAAGATTTTGTTCCCCCTCCAAAAAAATCCAAATCAAATTTAATTAAGTAAAAAAATTAAATGTATGTCCCTATTCATTAGGGTAACTTTGCTGGGGCAAAGAGGAAGGGCTATTCTTTCCCTGGTAAATAGAAGAGGAGCACCATTTAGAAGTGCCTGTATAACCAGATAGCATGGGTAACTGTTTTATGATATATGTACTGTATATGATATATATACTGAGAGCTGATTCATATTAAAAACTTATTAGTTCCCTACAGTACCAGAATTACATCTCATTTGCACTCAGAGACATCAGTAACATGGGAAAGTTTGAGGTAAGAAAATTCACTTTTGTTCCATAGGCTTTTGCGTTTTCATTTTCTCATTAATTGGACATACCTTTTGATATAATATAGATATTCCAATAAAATTTATTTCATTGCATTCTGCATAAAATTACCTTTCCAACGACATATAGTATGATGGTATTATCATTCGTACATGCCCTGTTTTCCACAATTTTAGCCACTGGTGTTAAGCTCAGCTTGTAGCCTCCCTAAAGTTATAGCCTGGTGCAACTGCATGCCTTGCAATCACCTAGCTACACCACTGTCTCCCCCTCATTTTTTCTCCTCAAACAGCTATTTGTGGTGGCATCACTAAGGTTTGGGTCATCTGGTTCAGCTTGCCAGCACGTCATCCCCATGATGGACTTCCTCTCTATTAGTTGGAGTGGCAATATCCTGGGCAGTGAGTGTGGTGATGAATTATTGCCCAGCCCCTGTAATGTATTTTTTCCTATAATGTTTGATAGTATAGAAGTATTTCAATGGGGTTTTTGTAATTGCATTCTGCATCAAATGATATATAACATAATGGTATTCAAATAAATAACAATTTTAAAAATTTTGGCCAGTAGTGGTGTCAGCCCCCATCCTTTGCATGTCACCCGGTGGCCCACCCCTCCAACTTCCTTTAGTGATGCCACTGGCCAAGCTCCAATAAGAGTTAGAAATTGCATAGTTTGTAATAGAGGCACAAAATGTTTTCAGTACAGAGGATGTTTTATGAAGTTGTAATTATGAAGTTGTAATTATGTAATTAGGAAACATTCCCAATAGAGGCATTCCCAATATTCTTGGAAGCCAGTATTTTTGAAAGCAGTTCTCACTGACATCAATGGTGTATTTACCTGGCATACGTAATTGGAATTAAATTCCACCAAATAGTAAGGCTGGCTTCCAAGAATATTAAGAATGACTGTCTTTATTTGAGTTTCATGGGACCCCTGGATCACAAGGCATACTTTTTTTTTACTAAGCTGTCATACTAGGAGGAAAATGCTAGACAAGGCCTAATTCTGTAATGATCATCCCATTCTTGGCTATACCACACTCAGGACTTTAGATGAGTCTTTGATATAGATGACTCTAATCAAGCCAAAATGTTCTTTCAGTTTGACTTTGTGATTTTAACTGTTTATGGTTTAGGTGTTGTTTTTAGAGTTTCTGTTGTGGCTTTGTTTTTAGGGTTGCAAACCACCCTGGGCTTTTCAGATATGGCCAGATCGTGATTAAGAATCCTGTTCTCTTTGCACAGTATTAGAAGGGACTTACCCTACAATCCAGAGTAACTACAGGAGCACATAAGAGACATTATGTGTACCTGTAGTTACTGCACCATCTAATGAAAACCTATGGGAAATTCATGCTGCCATCCACAGCAAATTGTTCTTACACCGGAGCAAGGACTCCCCGTAGTTACTCTGGATTGTGCCCTTAGTTTCAACCACGGAACACAGAAAGGTGAAAGGGCACCAGGTCTCTGAGTGCACTGTTCACCTGAACCAAAGTAGTTTACACCTCAGGGTTATTTAAATATTACTGTTCAGCAGTATTAATAGAAACACACAAACTGTTCCATGAAATGTCGGTAGTCCCTTAATTTGGATCCTTCTGAGGAACATCGCCAAAGGTTATTCATGCCTCATTAAGCTAACCATCCCTCCTGGCACAGTAATTATTATTTACAGTGTTTCTCCCTGTTCAAAAGGAATGACTTCATACCTAGGAATACAGTGAAATGTTCCTTTGACAGCCTTAATTGTTACATTTGTGTAACGTGACTCCGTAAATATCACGATGAGAGGTCAGTGTTCAGAGGCCTACCTCTTTTTATAGATAGCATCTCTTTGGAGAAAAGAATTGTGCCATTTCTTGCTGGTAAACTCTTCCTTTGTGCAATACAATCCATTTCTTATTCCCATTTTTTGTTTTGTGTGGCATCTATTGTTTAAAGAGCTTGCCTGAAAATACAGTGGCGCCTCACGTAACAGAATTAATTCGTTCCGGAGGCAGTTTCTTTACGTGAAACTTTCTTTACGTGAAGCGGATTCTCCCATAGGAAATAATGGAAACTCAGATGATTGGTTCCACAACCCCAAAAAATATTCATATAAAAATATTAACTGGACGTAAAAATGATGACAAAACACTGGAATTGAATTCAAAACATGCATTCAATGTGCATTGTTTTATGAAGTCTACTTAGGCTGCAGCCCTAAAGACACTTTCCTGGGAGTAAAACCCATTTAACACAATGGGGCTTACTTCTGGGTAGACATGGTGAGGAGGCTGCAATCCAAGACACCTTCGAAGTGTCTCCAAACTTTCTTCCTCTCTCCACCCTGAGCCTCTCTCCCCCGCTCCCTTCTGGCTAGCCCTGAGCTGCTTCCCTCTTCTCCACTGCTCTTCTCTCCCTCTGCCCAGTGGACACCCAGCCACAGGAGGAACAGCATGGAAGTGTTGCTTTCACTATGGGCAGGTGCGCTAGGCAGCCCTGATGCTTTATAAACAGGCTGCCGGCCAGCGCATCTGCCCCAACTGCCAACAAATGTTTTCTTTACGTGAAGCACTTTCTTTACGTGAAGCAGAATCCCGAAGAAATTTTTTTTGTTACGTGAAACATACTTTACGTGAGGCGTTCTTTACGTGAGGCGCCACTGTACAGGGTTTTCAAAACTGAACTTGCACAAAACCCAACTTGTCCAGGCAACTGAAAGGGCTCATTTAAACCTATCTGTCAAAACTTTTAACCTTCATGTGTGGAGGAACATGAGTGTGCATGTTTTCCATCCTATCCACCAGGTATCCCAGTCCACCTTGGCATCACTAGCCATTTTGTGACAGCATATTTCACTTCTGCTGTTGCAAAACACTACAGTGTGACAGCCCTATCCCCTATAGGATTGGCTGGAAGATGCTACTTTAAATTTGACTATGAAATTAAAGAAGGGAGGCAATCATGGCATAGAGAAAGGACAACTGGGGCAATGTGCTCCCCTCTACAATGTTTTGCTGAGCCATGTTATTTCATTTTCTCTGTAAACAGCTTTGTGACCTTTTCATTGAAAAGCAGCATATAAAGTTGGTTGGTTGGTTGGCTGGCTTCTTCCAGTGGGGAGCTATGCAATGCTCACTGATGGAAGTGGCAGGTGCTTTGAACACAGCCTGCCCATTGTGTCTGAACAGCTCCAAAACAGAACCATTCTGGGAGGTGGGGTATGTCCCGATGCAGAGTGGAAGCGACACAGTGCATCACAATGTGAACTAGAGTACATTTCTAGGGGGGGAAGCATTTTACATTTCTATAGAATTTCTGTAGGGACAGTAAAGTAGGAAACCCCAATGGGGAAAACCCAATGTTTGCACCTGAGAGCCAGTGTCCCGCCCAGTGGGGGACTCCGGCAGGTTCGCACCTACTCTATAGAACCGGTTGTTAACGAGAGATAGGACATATAAAGTTTAAAAATAGCCATTTAAAAGTGGCTGCCAGATGGGCATAGAACCGGTTATTAATTTCTTTGAATCCCATCACTGGTCCCACCCCCCAAAAGGGTTCTTCAGTGCTGATCTGTGCCATCATTGGCTTCCATGAAACGCATTGCAAGACAGTATTTGGAAAAGAAAATCTGGAGTGAACCAACTTGCAAACAGAGCTAAGAGCACAATCCTAACCATGGCCCATATCCTAAAGTCAAATTAAGCCCTTTGCTCTGGAGCAGTTAAGGTGACTTTTCATAAGATAACACTAGAGGGTGACGTTACTACGTGGACCTGTAACTGCTCTGGATTTTGCCCCATGTATACTCCGAAGTAAGCCCCATTGTGTTCACTAACAGGAAAGTGTGTTTAGAATTGCAGCATAAGAAAATTTCAAGTCACTGCAGAACTCCATTTTCTTCCTCAGTTGCTAAAGTGCCACAAATAAAAAA
This sequence comes from Cryptoblepharus egeriae, assembly GCA_030015325.1. Classification (NCBI taxonomy): domain Eukaryota; kingdom Metazoa; phylum Chordata; class Lepidosauria; order Squamata; family Scincidae; genus Cryptoblepharus; species Cryptoblepharus egeriae. The sequence continues at coordinate 221,432,802 of JAREYC010000001.1, forward strand.
ACAGCCAACATATTTTCACTCCAGACATTGTAAAATAATTAAAATAACCACTCCAGCAGAAAGGAAGGGGGGAAGTACTTGAAGAACAAAGTGCAGATGCAGAGGTCACATGCTGGGACCATACCATTTGCCCAAGACTACAATGTGCTGATTTTAGGCCAATGCATGAAGGATGCAAACAGAAACACACTAGCCAGCAAGGCCTCCCCATGACAGACACACCACTTCTCTCCCTGGCTGTGCTTCCTGTACAGCTCAACTATCAGCACTTCTCTACAGAGGTCAGAGCTGATTGCTAGAATAGACCCTCTCTCCTGATTTAGAGAGGGCTGTGGGTGGCGCAAGTGGTGAAGACACTGTGCCTGTTAACCAGAAGGCCAGGGTTCGAGACCAGGGTCCCCACAAGACAGGATGAGCTCCTGTCCTTAGCCCAGCTCTGTGATGCAGCTGGAATCAGTCGTATCGGCTCTACCATTCCATTGGACTATTTCAGTGGCGTGGAGAGGGGGAGTTTGCTGCTTGGGTAACAGCCTATCCTCCATATTAATCTACCCAGGCATTCATACTTCCCATACAGCGTCAAGCAGCATACCATAGTTTTTCAAGACTGATGGATGCCAAAACTAATACTAGTGATTTGGAATCTTGGGTGGTATCAGGCAATATAGCAGAATACTGTACTGATTTTTTAAAAAGTTGTTTCACAAACACTTGACTCTTATTATGACAAGTGAAAGAGACTAAGGACAAATTATTTCAAGGGGATTTCTGAACTAACATTCAGAGATTATAAAGGACTTCAGATATTTGCCTTATCATTTTTAGTATGTTTGCTAGGCAAAAGAGCAAATCTTACCTGCTAAAAGTCAGGTATGGCTTGAAAGGAAAATCAGTTTAGATGAAGCACCAATTCTAAATAAAATCTTTAATCACAAAAGTCAAGATTAAACAACAGTTCTGTTCTGTAGCTATGAATGAAATCAAGTTTCCAAATCTGTCTTAAGGGCTCAATAACACGTCCCTCCCATGTTTAAATCCAACTTATTCTGCCTAGTATGCTGTTTTCTAATTCAATACCCAGTGTAGCCAACATAATGGATTTGTAAGTAAGTAGGCTTTAGTCGGTCTTACAACAGTTCTGTGAATTTTGAACAAAACTGGAGACTGAATACTGCCCCAAACCAAATTCTGTTTCCTTGAGCTATCTTTGAGCTCTAACTGATATCCCCTAACATACCCTTTGTTTTCAGAGTAACCATGTGGCCAGTCAAAGCATGCACATTAAGAACATGGCTCAATGTATCTATTCTGTGTCAGTCAGTCTTTGTGACCAGCACAGCTACTTCACCTTGATCTGCTTTCATTGAGAAACTTCCTTTGCCAGGGTCCTTATCCACCAGTTTCCTCCAACGTTCTAATCTTAAATTCTGGAACAAACGGACAAGGACATCTGGACAACAGTAAAAGCCCAATGAGGCTTCCCCTGGCCTCCCAAAGCCTAATAAGGCGTTCAAAACTTCTGATTTTGACTGCAAACTAGAAATTGCAGGGGGTTTTGTTTTTGTTTTTTCTCTTTCATCAGTTCTGTCACCAGTGACATACATATACCAACATTTGTTCCCTTACCTCAGGGCTGGAAATTTGGATTGGACTGGACTCTGAGGTTGCAATCTCATACACACTCTCCTGAGAGTAAGCCCCATTTAACAAGTAGGGCTTACACTGAACTCAGTTGGGTTTACTTCTGAGTAGACATGCCCAAGAATGCAATGTTCAGAAGGCAGCTTAGGTTACAATCCAGAGTAACTACGGGGAGTCCTTGCTCCAGAGTAAGAACAATTTGCTCTGAATTCCAATATGAATTTCCCATAGGTTTTTACTAGGTGGTGCAGTAACTACGGGTACACGTAATACTTACGTGCACCCGTAGTTACTCTGGATTGTAGGGTTTGTCAATATGGTAAGTTACTGTAATACCTACATTATTATATGAAACGGAATTTTGATTTTAAACAAACAAAGTGTTTTCATCGTTCCTGTAAGAACAGCTGAGGAGGAAGATGAAAAAGAAGAAGCAAATAGAGCAACACATTTTCTTGCCAAGTTCAACCCTTTGCTTTCCATCTTTCTAATGGTTTTCCTAACAATAGCAAGCAGGAAGGCTGTCGTTCAACCTTGTTCCTGTTTAGAAATGGGAGCACTGATTTCCCACAGCCATTCTTTGGCTGTATTGCCCCAGTCAGTATAATAAGCAGTGTAAACAATGAAGCCCTTTCCATGTGCATAAGTGCACTATATACGGGAAGCAACGTCAAAAGAGCAAAAGCTGAACCAAAGGAACACATTTAAAGTGGTATAAACTCAGATGCATACAGATTGGTTCAGGATTGCCTCATCACTTGCTTCAGGATCAAAGATCCTTCAAGTTAAGAAGAGTTCAGGCTCTCACAAATTCATGCATGCTTCAAAATGCATGCTTGTATTTATGTAGCAATTTTACATTAAAGCTTCCACTTTAGTTTGAGAGCTGTGTAAGCAACAGAGACATTGTACAGACCTCATATTTTGGTCTCCGAGGCAAAACACACCATTAGCCAAAGAATCACTAAAACTGCTTCTAATTCAACTGCTATAGCTTTTTTCCATTTTAGATCATTATCAGTGCAATTGTATGCACATTTACCTGGGAATAAATTGGATGTACTTTTGAGTAAACATGCATAGGATTTTCCATCTTCAAAAAAAGGTTTTTGTTTTATGTTGCATGTTGTTGTTTTGAAGATAGACCAAGATAGATTGGACAAAACTCATTTTGGATTTATATATACATAGAAGGGAGAAAATTCACCTATCACCTGTTCACCTGTCATGATTGCCTTGCCACTAAGTCCACTGATATCCACTTGTAGGACTACCAAATATTGGGCTTTCATCCTGAGACTCATGGTCTGTAGGGTCATCTCAGCATGTCTAAGTTCCCAGATTTTGGAGGACGGGGATACCTTCCAAAGCCTGCTGTTTAATATGAACCTTTGCTGCCTTCCCACCTTGGACCATTCCAAATTTAGGGCGCAATCCAGAATAACTACGGGGAGTCCTTGCTCCAGAGTAAGAACAATTTACTCTGGATTGCAATATGAATTTCCCATAGGTTTTCACAACATGGTGAAGTAACTACGGATGCACGTAATGTCTCTTATGTGCTCCCGTAGTTACTCTGGATTGTAGGGCTAGTGTGAAATTCGGTGAGGGTACACCATGCTGTTCCATTGGCCTGACCCTCAAAATATGATAAAAGGAAATGATGAAACTATGTGGCCAGCAAGAGTTTCATATGGTGTGATTGGCTAAATGTATTCGTATTTTCAAATGCTAGTAGTTTTTTTATAGTATTCATTAGGAAAATAAAACCCCTCAAGTATTTCAACATTTCCACTGCCAAAAGAAAATTAGGATTCTTTTCTCCATTTTTTCCCTTTTCACCCATTGCTTAATTGAAGAGCTCCACCCTGGCTCAAAACATTTGTTATCATACAATAGGATGCAATTATGTGCCGTCTTCAAACCCCACCAGCTCAAACCTGGCAACCCTATCTGCATGAGAACATACTGTTTGAGAACAGGGTCTACATGCATAGGCCCTGTCTGCATTGTCAAAGCCTAGATTTTACCAGGCTTTATACATTTATACATGATGTAAATCAATTAAATGAGCTGCCTGAACACATTGTACACAGACTCTATTTAAGTATTTGGACAGCCAGAGATATCAATGACAGGAGAAAAGTACCTTTTCAATGTTTAGGCCTTCCAAAGGCGATGCCTGAGATAGATGCTGAGTGTCTCCCTTCATGATCACCACCATGACAAGACAATACAGGAAAGGTGCGACCATCAACTTGAAGAACAAATCCAAAAATGCAGACTGAGATGATTCAGCCACGTCTGCAGAATGAGCACCAATCAGTTGCCGCATAAGCTCCTCTGATGAGAGCAACCTGGACACCAGAGAGTTCAACAAGCAGCACCGAAGCAGACTTGGCTCAGACTGGTTGACCAAGACCTAAAGAACCAATGATTTACCACTGGGGAGACTAAAAACATCACCATCAATTGCCAAGCACGTAAGCACATCATGAAAGATGCACAAAATCTTGCATATTGGTTTAGAGGACGATCCCCGTCCCCAATTACCAGCTAAAGGCAAAATCCAGAGTAACTACAGGGAGTCCTTGCTCCGGTGTAAGAACAACTTCATTCCAGTGTAAGAACAAATTCATTCCAATATGAATTTCCCATAGTTTTTCACGAGGTGGTGCAGTAACTACGGGTGCACATAAAGTCTCTTACATGCTCCTGTAGTTACTCTGGATTTGGGGGTATGTATAAGTACCAATAAATGAGAAGGAGCCTGGAGGAGGCATCACCCAATCACCTTGTTCTGGACTGGATGGAGTTCTGGCCTCAATCAGCACCAAAATAAAAAATAAAAAAATCAGGAGAGAAACTCACAAACATAGTACTATATTGGCAATGTGGATGGCAAAAGTATTTGGGTTAAAAAGTCAGGTTCCAAACCTTAAAAATAATAGCATCATATTTGCACCCAGAAGCAAATTGATATGGCAAAGATACCAACAGTTAAATACAGCACAGAGGAAGATCACATATTCTGTTAGATGGGCGCAGCTCGAGCTGAAGCCAACCAGAGCTATCATCAGCCCTATGTTTATCAAACAGCATGCTGAGTGAACATCCGTCTAAGCAGTAAAACAGCCTACTTAATACAGAGGGATTTATAAGCTGATTAATGGTGAATAGCCAATTCCAAGATAACACAGTCCAGACTCTCTGGCCCCTTTCATGTTGATACCTTGAGAACCAGGGCATCTATTTGTATTTTTAAAAATTGCAATAAAAGCTCTGATTTAAAGTCATTCCTTTTAACACTTTTTAAGAGCAGGAGGCTGAAAGGTTCAAAGTGGCCCATTGCTTTTCCAGAGAGTTAAGGTTAAGCAAATAACGTTCTTTAGGACTTCACTAGACCATTATCAGCAGTAAAACCCCTCTGGATCATGATAAATCTGGTAGCAAGAAGGCACACAAGAGGATCTGGAAGAGCTTATCATACACAACTGGAGGGGGTAGTCCAGGAACTGGCCAGTATCAACTCTGGGTTGATGACAGAAATCTTTAACTTCTAGTTTTCTTTCATTGTCCTTTTCACCTCATTAGAGCACCAGTGTTTCAGTTACAAGCCAATAAAGGGTCAGATATGGAGAAAGTACTATTGTGGACCATTTCTTAAACCCAAGTGATGGCAAGCTTTATAAAGAAAAACAGTGACTCACAGTCCCATGTTTGTTCCAGTGTGCTCACACTGCTACAGCACATGAATTTTATATGTGAACAGGGCATATCCCATCATACCTACAGTAGTTTGGCCCAGAGTTTACTCCTCAGGTTCCAAAACCATGGAGAGGTATCCTCCTTCCAAATGCAACAGAGTAATATTGGGTCCCAAAATTATTTTTAGCCCTTTTTGGCTCTCAGGGATGGCATGCAGTGTAGGCTGATCAAGGAATCCTAGGGTACTCCTCCTAACAAGCCACACATGATCAAAGGTCTATCTAGTCCAGCATCCTGCTTTCCAGTTGATAACTAAATGCTTCTGAGAAGCCCATAAGCATGGCTTGAAAAGTACTAACCCTCTCCAATTTTGCTGTCTAGGAAAATGTACATCACCCCAGCAAAAGGTACTCTCCCGGTAGAGGTACACGACCTCTAATCACATAGACTCCTGGTTCATTTGTTTGTAATGGTGTTGCTACTCATATACCGTCAAAGAAAGTAGGGATTGGTGCTGTTCAGGACAGCTTCCACTCTCAGGATGATGATATCCAGCAAGGTGGCTTACAGCCCAATTATACTGGGCCAGCCATCAGTGGAATTCAAGTACCTGCAGCAGTAACTGACATACAGCAGTTGTAAAAGTCTCTCCATCAGTGTGCAGAATAACGCATTGAAGTTGCTCCAGCAGAAAGGCCTGATCCCTCATATGCATTGCAGTGGATTCCATAGGACGCACCGAGGCAGGTAGAATGGCAGAAAACATGGGACAGGGTGGGGAAGAGATAGAATGGGGTGGTGAATGGTGGAACAAAATGGGGACAGCGGCACAAGAGGTTGAAATGGGGCAAAAATAGGGATTTGCTCCCTATCTGGACAACACAGGTCGATATGAACCTTCATTAGATTTGCTAGTGCAGGTCTGAATAGAGCCTTCTATGCTGCACAGGTTTATTCCATGACTTACTCAGAAAAGGGTGAAACATCTCCCACCACCACCACCACAAGATAGTGGTAGCAATTTTGGCTACTTGTTGGTCAGAGCCGTAAAAAGGAAATATGTGGTTGGATGTACAAATGCAATGCACAAAGTGATCTAATATTGCAAGTAGTGGCTTGCACAAGACAATGCACATAGAGGGCGGTGGGCAAGCCATAGTTGAGAACTTCACAAAGTACTCTGTTATTCCATTTCTGTATGCATGCACAACAGTGACCAGGCAGGGGTGGACCACATCCTAAATCCTCCCTCAGATGCCATGCTGCAACTGAGAGGTGGAAAGTTGGATGTTTCCCTAAATATGTCCCATTCTTCTTAAACCGGAATATCTGTAAATAGTTTCATAAAGCAGGAAAAAAATGTCTTGTTACCACATAGACTTTTCTGCTTCAGCAAGATTTCAAATAAAGAAACCTGAAATAGGAAGGCAGGAGTGCTTATAAAGCAAAGATGTGCAGTGTAACAAATATAACGGTGACACCCAATCCCTCCCCCATTAGACAGAAAGAATAATAGGTCTAAAATTAATGCCTCTGTCAACAGAGCTGTTCCAATATTGCACACCATCCTTTGCAAAGAATACGAGGAAGTGTCTGTCTATGGTTTGGAAATTGCCTTCCGAAGCTTTCAGCTCCCCTAGTTTCTGGCAGAAAGGAAGACGCTGTTTGCCTGACAGGCTCGCAGTTTGTGGAACGCTGCCTAACATAACAGAACTGAGCATTGTTAAAAAGAACACATCGTCCAACCAACCATTTCCCTTTGTGCATACTCCTGCCCGAGCCTTTGATCACCAGCTCCCTAACTATCATCCATAAAACAAACAAGTGTGCTTCAATAGGCCCCTGCCCTGCCAGCCAATGTCCGACATTCTTCCCACATTGCCCTGCTCCTGCTTTAGGGGTAGTAGTAGTGTCAGGGAGAATCGCTACTACTTTCAATTCTCTAGAATTGGCAAAAGCAGTACTGTACTTATCAATTAATCATTTGCACTTGAGTGCATTATATGATCAAATATGCATGCATTTGCATATGAGAAACCAGTATGTATGAGAAACATGCACATTTGCATATGAGAAACCATACAGACATGTTTTTAGATGTAGGCATAATCTTCGAAGGAACATTCGCTGCTTTCTGTCTCACTGGAAGGAATGCTTCTTGTAAGATGCCGTGTCAGTGGTTCTCAAAGTGAGGGTGAGGACCCCCTTGTGGGGGTTGCAACTTCATTTCAGGGGGGTAGCAAAAAGCTGGGCATTGCCATCTTGGGATGGGGCACTCAGGCTGCAGTCCATACTTTTCTGAGAGTAAGGGCAAAATCCAAAGTAACTATGGGGAGTCCTTGTTCTGGTGTAAGAACAACTTACTCTGGATTCCAATATGAATTTCCCATAGGTTTTCACTAGGTGGTGCAGTAACTACAGGTGCATGTAAAGTCTCTGGGAAAGGTAGGAAAGGCCTCAGGTTTGGCTTGAGAGAGGGAATTCACTCCACCAGGCTTCTCTTTCCAGCTGGCAGCCTCTAGCAATGAGGGTCACTGGCTGCATTTCAGCCCAGAGACCTCACCACCTTCTGTCTTCGGCCTCTCATCTCATTATCCTCTCCTCCCTTTATCCAGCCCAAGTCTGAGCCCTGTTTCTGAGCCCACAGGGCTGATTATGTCCTGTCCAGACCTCTTAAATAATAATAAATTCTTTATTGTCATTGTACGTAAATACACAGTGTACACATACAACAAAATTCACAAAAACACCCAGATACCAGACTCAACACACACACTACAATCCCCAAACACACCCGCACCCACCAAAGATTCCCCCCTAAAACACAAAAGCATCCACACAACAGACCAAGTAATACTGTCCAACTTATGATGGTCCTTAAATTCATTATTAAGTGCAATTATAGCTCTGGGATAAAATCTTTACAGAAAATATGTGGTCCGAGTTTAATTGTTCTATCTTTTCTGCCAGAAGGCAACAGTTCAAAAAAATTGTAAGCAGGATGGGAAAAGTCTCTAAGATTGTTGTGTGACTTCCTCAAACAGCGAGAGGCAAAGATGTCATCCAGGGTTGATAGCTGGAGTCCACTGATATTCTGGGCAATTTTAATGATTTTCTGTAGAGCTTTTTTGTCCGCTACAGAGCTGCCCCCATAACATGCAAGAATGCTATGTCAGGACACTCTCAATGTTACTGCGGTGGTAGGACAGAAGTAGTCGCTGAGATAGATTCATCTTCCTGAGCATTCTCAGGAAGTTCAGCCTCTTCTGTGCCTTCTTCACAAGCATATTAGCATTTATGGTCCATGAGAGGTCTGCCGAGAAATAAGTGCCCAGAAATTTAAAATTATCAACCCTCTCCACCTACTCGCCATTTATGTGCAATGGCAAATGTATATCTCTTTTCTTCCTGAAATCAATTATAAGTTATTTAGTTTTTTGGCATTGTAAGATTATTTTCTTTACACCACAATATCAGCCCTTGTACTTCCTTTCTATAAGCAGACTCATTGTTCTTATTAAGGAGCCCCACCACTGTCGTGTCATCCGCAAATCTGATAATTGCATTGGTGTTATTCAGTGGGGTGCAGTCATATGTGTACAAAGGAAGGGGCTTAGCACACAACCCTGAGGGGCTCCTGTGCTTAATATCAGAGTAGAAGAACGATACAATTCCATCCTTACTGACTGTGGCCTATCTGTAAGAAAATCCTTTATCCACAAACAAATCTTCTGATGTATACCCAAGTTGGACATTATGAAAAACAGCCTGCTGGGTAGAAGGGTATTAAAAGCAGAACTATAATCCACAAATAACAGAGTTACATGTTCCCTGTTGTTCTAAATGACTCAATACGGTATGAACAACAATAGACACCGCATCATTAGTTGATCTGTTACTCCTATAAGCAAATTGACATGAGTCCAAAGTAGATGGAAGACAAGCCTTAATGTAATTCAACACCAATCTCTCAAAACATTTCATGACAACAGATGTTAAAGCTACTGGTCTATAACCATTGAGAGATACCACTACTGACTGCTTAGGGACTGGCACTATAATAGATATTTTCAGGCAAGTAGGGACAGAGCACTGCAACAAGGATAGATCGAAAATATCCATGAATACATCAGCTATCTCTGCAGCACATCCCTCCTCCAGTTATCTCTTCCCAGCATCCCTACTCCTGAGGGGCCTGCTTGGAGAGGGGAGGTGAGGCATCCTGGATCACCCAAGCAACCAGGTAAGTCAAGGGAGCTAGAAGGGGTCAAAGCTTGACACATGGGATAGAGTGGATAAAGGGTTTTTCCCCCCTCTTGGACAGCTCCAAAACCAAAGAACACCCACTAAAATTAAGTGGTCTGAGAAGAAATAGAAGAAAATATTTTCTTACCACTATGGAATACTGGATGTGCTGATGGAACCTGAAGGTCTAGATGTCTTTAAAAGCGGATTCCCTTTAAAAGTTGATTTCGAAAATATTTAATTAAGGAGGAAAAGTCAATCATCGATGACAGCTTAGCAGGATGAAAGCATGCAAATGCAAGTAGGTACCACATCCTGGTGATAAGCCCTGCGATATGCTGGCCAGGTTTCACCAATGTTGCACCAGCCATGGTTTAGATGACGACAATTCTGAACAGGGACCAACACACAGGGCAAACGTTGAAGAAATTGCCTTTTGGGGATAATAAACCATGGTGCATGTGTGCTTCCTCCTGGTTTTAGAAATAGGATTTTTCTCAATGACAGATGTAAGGAATTGGCAACATTCATTTGATGATGATGCCATCAGGTTTATAGCATGTACCCTAAAATTCATGAAATATAATGCTTATGTTTTATAATCAAATGTTTATTTCTTATTTATTTTCAGTATTTCTATCCTGCCTTCCTCTTAGAGACCCAAGGCAGCTCAAAATATGATATACTTAAAATCAATATTTCACCATATAATCAAACTTCATATAAAACCATGTAATCATATATATCATCGGCATCCTTCAGTCTCGAAAGACTATGGTATCGTGCTCTGACTGGAGGTCCTGAAACAGCATCTAGTGTGGCTAAAAAGTCCAGTTCGAGAGTGGCCATCCCTTCCACACTGAGGACAAACAAATTCCGTCCCCTGCCCAGGCCCCAGGTTTCGCTGCTTCCGGGTCTGTCTCTTTGCTTCAGCCTGCCAAACAAGTGTCTCTTCCAGTTGGAGAAGGCCATGCTGGTCTTTTGCCTCCACGCTGAATGATCGGAGGTCAAGGTTTCCCAGCTGTTGATGTCCATTCCCAAGGCCTTTAGATCCCTCCTGCAGATGTCTTTGTATAGCAGCTGTGGTCTCCTTCTAGGGTGCTTTCCCTGCACTAATTCTCCATATAGGAGATCTTTTGGAATCCGACCGTCAGCCATTCTCACGACATGCCCAAACCAGCGTAGACGCCGCTGTTTCAGAAGTGTGAACATGCTAGAGATTCCAGCACGTTCCAAGACTGCGTTGTTTGAAACTTTGTCACGCCAGGTGGTTCCAAGAATACGTCAGAGACAGCACATATGGAAGGTGTTCAGCTTTCTCTCCTGCCATGCATAAAGGGTCCAAGACTTGCTGCAGTACAAGAGTGTGCTCAGGACGCAAGCTCTATAGACCTGGATCTTTGTATGTTCCGTCAGCTTCTTATTAAGCCATACTCTCTTTGTAAGCTTGGAGAACGTGGTAGCCGCTTTACCAATATGTTTATTCAGCTCAGTATCTAAGGAGAGAGTATAGAGATAGTTGAGCCAAGGTACACAGAGTCATGGACAACCTCCAGTTCATGTACAGAGATTGTGATACAGGGAGGTGGATCCACACCCTGACCCATGACTTGTGTTTTCTTCAGGCTGATTGTTAGTCCAAAGTCTTGGCAGGTTTGCTAAAACGGTCCATAAGTCGTTGAAGGTCTTCGGCAGAGTGAGCAGTAACAGCAGCGTCATTGGCGAAGAGGAACTCAAGCAAGCATTTCAGCTGGACTTTGGACTTTGCTCTTAGTCTGGAAGGATTGTAGAGTTTTCCGTCTGATCTGGTCCGGAGATAGATTCCCTCTGTTGCGTTTCCAAAAGCATGCTTCAGCATGACTGCAAAAAAGATCCCAAATAAAGTTGGTGCGAGGACACATCCCTGCTTCACTCCACTTCGGATGTGAAAGGAGTATGATGTTAAGCCATCAAAAACTACAGTGCCCTTCATGTCCTCATGAAAGGACCTGATGATGTTGAGGAGCTTAGGTGGGCATCCAATCTTGGGGAGGATTTTAAAAAGGCCATCCCTACTAACCAAATAAAAAGCCTTTGTAAGGTCTATGAAGGCTACAAAGAGTGGCTGTCTTTGTTCCCTACATTTCTCTTGCAACTGTCAAAGGGAAAATACCATATCAGTGGTGGACCTGTTGGCTCGAAATCCACACTGTGATTCAGGATAGATTCTCTCTGCAAGCACCTGAAGCCTCTTCAGTATGACACGGGCAAGCAGCTTCCCTACAACACTAAGAAGAGAGATGCCACGGTAGTTGTTGCAGTCACCCCTGTCGCCTTTGTTCTTGTACAGTGTGACAATATTAGCATCCTTCATGTCCTGTGGTACTCCACCTTCCCTCCTACAAAGGCAGAATATCTCGTACAGTTCAGTGGAAATGGTCCCTCTACAGCACCTCAGAATTTCAGCAGGGATGTTATCTTTCCCAGGTGTCTTGCCAAAAGCAAGGGAATCCAGGGCTTCGTTTAGTTCTTCTGAAGTTGGTTCACTGTCAAGCTCCTCCAAGACAGGCAGGCACTTTATATATATATATATATATATATATATATATATATATATATATATATATATATATATATATATATATATAAAGTGCATGTCTTGGATAGATAGATAGATAGATAGATAGATAGATAGATAGATAGATAGATAGATAGATAGATAGATAGATAGATAGATAGATAGATAGATAGATATGATTACATGGTTTTATATGAAGTTTGATTATATGGTAAAATATTGATATATTTAATTATATATTTGATTATATGGTTTTATATATATGTGTGTATATATATAAATCCACCATATAATCAACCTTCATATAAAATCAAGAAATTAAATACAGTTAATACCTTAAAACATTATAAGATATTATTATAAAAAATATAACATAACAACAAAATTCTCACATTAAAAGCAAAAAAAGCAGTTAAAGCAGTGGCATCTAGTCATAACCTTGACCCTCTTAAAAAAAATAGAATATATTTTTAAAAAATTTAAGGCCAGGAGCTCAGAAGGCTTGTTTAAAAAGAAATGCCTTCTGGCTCACCTGAAGATTTTTAATTTTAAGTTAAGAGGGAAGGAATTACATAATGTTGGTGCTGCAACTGAGAAGGCCCTATTTCTTGCTATTTCTTGCAACTGAGAAAGCCCTATTTCCATCCCATGCACCTCCTTAGATGCCAGCACTTGTGAAAGGACCTTCCCTGATAACCTGAGGGGCTGAGCCAGATTATATGGAAGTAGGGCTGCAATCCTGACGTGCGCTTGGTCTACCCTATCTATCACTGGGGTGTCCCAATTCGAAGATGGGCCAGTCCAGTTATACCAGAAAGGCTTGGGCCAGCATAGGTCAACATAGGGTGGCCCAAGACAGATACACCAATAAAATCTCCAGAGTTTTTCTTCACACACCCGTTCACTAATTAGCATGTAAAACAGTGGAACTTTTTAGGCTTTTAAGAAAGGAAATGTTCACACAAGACCTTGAGTACATGGGGAAAAGCCCCCCAAAAATGTGGTCAATTAACCCTGTGGATTCCCTGGTTGCCTTGGGTGTTTTACATCTGAATGATTTTTTTAGCCAACCAAATCCAAAACTGGCCTTTCAGATTCACAACATTTATAAGGAAGTCTGGGAATAAAAAGCAAATTCCCAGGGAAAACAAGAACAATTTAGATGAGATGTCAGGAAATTTGTGATTTGGTAGCTTTTATTTAGCTATTATTATTTTTCCATTTTCTTTGTAAACCGCTTTGTGAACTTGTTAGTTGAAAAGCGGTATATAAATACTGTAGATAGATAGATTTGCAGTCGTCTTCTTAAATGACGACGTCTTCTTAAACGATCTAGATAGGTTATCTAGATCAGAGCAGTGAACCTGGAAATACATGACTTGAATCATGTATTTGGAGCAATTGGAATCTGGTTCCAATTGCTTCAAGCAACTATTACAAGCAGCTAATTTAAATCAGGAAAACATTGTAGAAAAAGGGTATTTGAAAACTATGCCCCAAATGCCGTAACCTTGATTTATTTCCTGTCCCCAACATATAACATAACAACATGATTTTTATCTTTAAAAAAAATTGGAGGAGTTGATCAAAGATCTTTTGACCTTCATATTCCTGGGATGCACTTTGCATTCCCAGGAATATGCACGTTTGCAAGATTTCCAATAACCAATGCAAGAAGATTCCCAGAGCAGCTGCATGCATCCCTGCAACTTCAAGTCCCTCTGCCTATGAAAATAACAAAAACATCATCAAAACAACCAAACATAATATACACCACAAAATGCAAAAGCTGCCACACATTAATGATAAATCTCTCCTTGGCAGAATGTGAGAGAAAATTATAAACAGTCCTGATGTGCAACCAAAAACAAAACAAGGAACAGACTCAAACTTAGCAAAAGCTATTTCAAGCCATCCATTTTCATCTACCACTTAAAGAAGAAAGTGAGGGTACAATCCTATGCATACCTACTCAGAAGTCCAACTATATTCAATAGGACCTACTCCCACCTCTGTACCTGCAGAGGTGTCCAAACTTTTTGGAGGGAGGGCCACATCATTTCTCTGACACTGCGTCTAAGGCTGAAAAGAAAAAATGTACATATATGAATGAACTAGCTGAACTTACCCATCATTGAGGGAGTAAAATTTAAATAATATTTGTGAGCACCGTGCACCAGGCACCACTGGTACCAGGCGTCCCTATCAGGCACCATGCATCCCAACTGGGCACCAGGCACCAGAAACCACCAAGCAGCAGCAGCAGCAGCAGATACCAGGCAGCACCAGAAATAAGGCACCAACACCACCCACCACTGGGACACCACTGAGCACCACCAGGCACGAAATCATCTGGTTCTCAGGCCAGGATTTCCACACCAGTAAAATAGGTAAAATAGCAATCTGGTTGAATTTGACAGTATTTTTCACATATCCATCTAGCCCGACAATCCAGAGTAACTACGGGAGCACGTAAGAGACATTATGTGCACCCATAGTTACTGCACCACCTAGTGAAAACCTATAGGAAATTCATATTGCAATCCAGAGTCAATTGTTCTTACACCGGAGCAAGGACTCCCCATAGTTACTCTGGATTGCGCCCTTACCACAGAATACTTGACTAAGGGTGCAATCCAAAGTAACTATCGGGGAGTCCTTGCTCCGGTGTAAGAACAATTTGCTCTGGATTGCAATATGAATTTCCCATGGGTTTTCACCAGGTGGTGCAGTAACTACGGATACACGTAATGTCTCTTACGTGCTCCCATAGTTACTCTGGATTGTAGGGCTAGAAGGGACCATGCAGGGCATCTAGTTTAACCACCTGCTCAATATAGGCAGCTGGGGCATCCTGAACAGATGGTCAGCCAGCCTGTGCTTGAAAATCTCCAACAAGGGCAAACCGGTACAATACAAAGAAGACTGTTCCAATGCCAGGCAGGTCTTACTGTTATTTCTTCCTCATTTTTAGCCTAAACATACTTCCCTGTAACTTGAACACAGCGGTTCTAGCTCTACCTTAAAGAACTACAGAGAAAAACCGTTCAGAAATTTGAAATTTGGTCTTCAGACTAAAGTCCAGCTCTTTGAAGTTGAACTATTCCTCTTAGCACTAGGGACCAGACCAGACCCCTCACGAGAGGAAGGCGACCCACATAGCAAAGGCCTGTCTCTCTATCTCTCCTCTTCCTCTCCTCTGGAGTAATACAGAGTAAGTATGGGGGCAAGAGAACAGTGGCTAGAAATACCAGAACCTCCTCTTTTCCAATTCAAGGAGTAGCCGAGACTGCATATTGGGGATTGGGGCAACATTTCGCAGGTGGTCTCAGGCACCAGGAGGCTTTGGTACGGCTCTGTCCCTTGCCAACTGCAGTTAGTTTTATTTTAAAGAACTGCAGAAGGTTAATGCAAAATCTGCACTGTCTATGATATACACATTAACAGCACTCATATTTAAGCCCCCACCAAAAAAAGTAAAAGCATCTAAGATAGCTTCTTATATGTGAGCATGCACTGATTGCAACACTCTGTGGCTTTTTCTGACCTCCAACCCCCTCATGCATGTTCAAAGACAAACCTTCTAACTGAGCCGCTTAGCATGCAGTCTGTGTGCTGCACATCAGTCAAGTTCTGTGATGTTTGTAACCAAGAACAACCACATGATAAATGCCAAGCGTTTGCCTATTGAGCTGCTAAGTTCAAATCACTGCTCTTCTAGGAAACCGCTAATTAAACTGCTGTACTCCAAGAAGTTTCATATACAGGAGGGGGTATGGACGTCAGTGTTTTTCCCTTTGCACAAACATCAGGCTTTTCCAGAGAAATAAAATCAAGATGACACATGGCGAGAAACAAGCATTGCTTTGTGAGCAGACTCTGGCATGAAGAATCATTAAACCAGCTGATCTCAATTATTAGACACAAATGCATGTTCGGATTGCAAATGAGACAGAGGAACCAGGCAGGAGGGCACAATCAGTGATGGGATTCAAAGAAATTAACAACCGGCTCTATGCCCATCTGGCAGCCACTCTTAAATAGCTATTTTTAAACTTGATATGTCCTATCTCTCGTTAACAACCGGTTCTATGGAGTAAGTGCGACCCTGCTGGAGCCCACCACAATCCTAAACAATAATTAAAAATGAGTACCGTGGAGCATGGACAGAGAATATTTGCTCACTATTAAATGGTATTTATTTATTTAAAAGTTTGATTTACGGTAAAATTTGTTGTAAAATGAATGAATTGATGGATCTGCATCATGAGCAAGACATTATGGAGGAGATTTCATCTGCAGAGGAGGAGGAGAATAAGAAGGAGGAATCCATCACATTAAATAAGATTAAGGGCATTTGTAAACATTGGGAAATTCTGCAAAATTTATTAGAAAAGCATCTCCCAAATAAGGCTGTAGCAGTGCAAGGGATGAATCTGTTGAATGACAATGCAATGTCACATTTCCATGAAATTCTCAAAAGGAGACCAAAGCAAGTGTCATTAGATAGATTCCTTGTTAGAGTTGCTCAGACACCAGTGACTTTTTTGTAGTGCCCTGGTGCACTGAGGGTTTTGTTGTTCAGAGGGAGGGGTTGCACTAGGGAGGATGATGTGCATGGCGGGTTGTGCATGGGGGGGATTGCGCATGGGGAGATGATGCGCTTGGGGGTTGATGCACATTGTGAGTTTAATGCTCATGGGGGAGATGATGCGCATGGGGAGATGTTGCACATCGAGGTTGTTGCACATGGGGGGATGATGCGCATGGGCTTTTGATGATTATGGGGTGTTGATGCGCATGGGGTGTTGATGCACATGGGAAAATGATGCACATGGGTGTTGCGCATGGGGGTTGTTGCACATTGGGGGACGGATGTACATGGGGTTGTTGCGCACGATGGACTGATGTGCATGGGGGTTGATGCGGATGGGCAGTTGATGTGGATGGGGGGTTGATGCACATGGGGATGATGCGCATGGGGAAGTGATGTGCATGGGGATGATGCGCATGGGGGTGTTGTTGTACATGTGGGGGTTGACATGCATGGGAGGACTGAAGCACATGGGAGGACTGACGCGCATGGGGGGACTGGATGTGCAGGGAGATGTTGTGCATGGGGAGTTGATGCACTGTGGAGAGATTGCATATGAAGGAATTTTACTCCCACAACGCAGGTATGCGTTTTGCTAGTATGTAATAAATTACATATTAGAACTTTAAATTTAATAATAAGCAGTACAGAATTTAAATTAACCACATGTAAACAATATATATAAGTGTTTTAGCTTTGATATTATGTCCTATATTTTTCTTGGGTGTCCTACATTTTGGAAGGATTTTGTCCTCTTTTTGGGTGGTGACATATGGTCACCATGACTAGATGGCCCCTGAGCCTGATCCAGCAGGAGTAATGTTCTTAGAAGCAGATTTGATGCAGTGGTCAGAGTGTTGGACAAAAACTCAAGTGATCTGCTTTAAACATTCAACCATGATGTTCACTGGGAGATCTTTGGTTCCACAGTCACTGGAGCTATCATCCTAACAATGAATGAGGGTGACCTCATGTACTGTTTTTCCAGGACATGTCCTGGCCTTGTGTCATGGAAAAAATCTTCATTGTCCTCCTTTGCCTTGCGTGCAGGTAGCATGGAGCCTTCTTGTAAGTCATAAATTGTATGTAATAAATAATTGATAATAGTTAATATAGTTAATAATAATCAATATAGAGTTTAATTTAACCGCACGAAAGCAATATATATTAGTGTTTTTAGCTTTTATGTTGTCATGTCCTACATTTTTCTTGGGTGCCCTACATTTTTAGGGACCTTGTCCTCTTTTTCTGGTTATGACAAATCATCACCCTGATAACTACCTCACAGGATTGTTGTGACAATGGAAAGGTCTACGTGAGGGAGGGGACAGGTTTTTTTGTGGAGTTTTTCAGAATTTTCCACAAGTTAGAAGTGCAGAAAGTGGTGGTATATGTATACAAATATTTAAGTTATAAATATATAATATGCCGGTAATTATAAAATATAATTTTAACATAAAATATAATTATAAAATATAATTGCTATATATAAATATATATAATATAATAATAATACAATCTGTCTCCTGCCCAGCCCCCAGATTTCGCTGATTCCAGGACTGCCTCTTTTCCTCAGCCTGCCGAACAAGTGTCTCTTCGAGTTGGAGAAGGCCATGCTGCGTCTTTTGCCTCCATGCTGAACGATCAGAGGTCAAGTTTTCCCAGTTGTTGATGTCCATTCCCAAGGCCTTTAGATCCCTCTTGGAGATGTCCACATATCTGTGTTTTTAGCTTTTATTTTGTCATGTCCTGTGTTTTTCCTGGGTGTCCTACATTTTTTGGTGGGGTGGCTGTGTCTTTTTTTGGTTACGCCATATGGTCGCCCTGTTTCTATTATTTTATGCAATAGGAAAGAAAACAAAAAGATGGGACGTTCCTTACAATTATCAACAAGTAATTCATATAACAGTGCCTTATATAATTGTACAGGAACAAACTAAGAACACTTTAAAATGCTATATTCCTTTGGCTTTTTTCCTCTTCATAACACAATGAGAGGCTAGACCTATTGTAATGTTTCCATATTTTTCATATTTTCTACTTCGATTGGGGTTTTGGAACGGTCCCAGTGAAACAGAAACTTCTATCAGAATTTTCAGGAACATACTGAGCAGAGAAGATCTCTTGCTCAGTGGTCTTCCTTGATACATGCTTAACATTTTCCAGATGTATTGCTTTATGGGAATAATTCCAAAAGCATTCCCATTGAGAAAAACATTACATCAGAGCCAAGATGTATTTTCTAGTGCTACACCGGTCTCCGGTCCCACTGGGACCAATGTGGGACTAGTTTGTTAGTTATTCAATTGTTATTTAAACATCTTCAGATACAGACATATTGACTCCAGCAGAGATCCCCTGGGAAATTTAACAAGAGTAGAAAACTGATTCCCTGCAATATAGCATCAATTTACACTCCTCAGATAATTGCTAACAGGATTGCTGATTGATTAATGGTGTCTTACCGCATGATCCTAAGACATGCTATGCTGGATTGCTTGTTATTGGGTTTACCAACAGAACCACAAGACATGATGTTAAGGAGGCACTGAATGCAGTTGATATCAACAGTTCAGGCAGATATGCTGACACAAATCTTTTGCAGGATCAGCAGTCTTATATTTAATTGGTTATTCAATAGTTTGCTCATTTTTAAAAAATAAAATTTTAAGTACATTTAGCCCCTAGTTGGATTAGAACAATAATGTACAAGTGTCCTGTTCATTTTGATACTGCTCTAAAGAGTGAACGTCACCCATAACCATCATCCTTGCCAAGAAAGATGGTTATTCATGCTTTCCCCTCCCCTTTTGTATCCCTCACTGTTTTTATTCTAATTGTAAGTTGCTCAGGGCTACAGCCTTTGAGCTTATGTTAGTTGGTTAAGTACCAGGTATGTTGATGTAAAAATGCAAATGGTAATTATAATAATTACAGTAATAAATTGCATCCTAAGCTTTTGCTCTGCAAATGGAAGAACTTCCTTTCAGAGATCCTTCCTGAGATTTCTGCTGTGCCCTCCCGCACCATGTAATCCTGGTCAAGAGAATCCCCCAATGCCACATCCTTCTTCAGTCTAGAGAACAGGCGTTTGAGGGGAGACATGATTGAGACATACAAAATTATGCCAGGGATTGACAGAGTGGATAAGGAGATGCTCTTTTTCCTTTTACACAACACCAGAACTGGGGACAGCCACTGCAACTGAATGTTGAGAGGGTTAGGACAGACAAAAGAAAATATTTCTTTAACCAGCGTGTGGTTAGTCTGTGGACCTCCCTGCCACAGGATATAGGAATGGCATCTAGACTTAATGCCTTTAAGAAGGGATTGGACAAAGTCCTAGAGAAAAGGACCATCACAGGCTACAAGCCATGAGGGGTTTGTATAGGTAGAGTTGGACAACCTCAAAATGCCTGATGCAGTGGAGGCACCTGGATGCAGGTGTCATATGCTCCCTGAGATGTCTGGTGGGCCACTTTGTGATACAGGAAGCTGGACTAGATGGGCCTTTAGTTGATTCAGTTGAGGCTTTTCTTATGTTCTACTGTAACCCTCAGAAGCATATTTGGGGTAGGTACCCAATGCAGGGAGCAGAGAGGGCTGTATGAACATTTCTCCTCCATCTTATGGAAAAATTCCTCTCACCTGCAGAACAATAATTTTCGCCTTACAACCCACTGTTCAAAGTGGTTAGCTTTTTCATTTCTACATATAGTATGTTTGCATGATATGGTCGTAAACATATTATACATGCATCCCTAATATGAGCTGCATCTCATTCCAGGACCTGATTTTTGTTTCACTCCTGTGCTTCTTCACATAAAAATTATTTCTAAAATTGTACTTACCATTCTGCAATTGGAACAAAAACTTGCAACGTTTTATAAACTGGCTACAGCCTCTTCATCACTTCTCCACTTAAAAAATAATTCTGATGTTTGCACATGATCTTACTGAGTAATACGTTTACTTATTGAGTAATAAACAGCAGCCATTACCTCATTTCCATGGGTACAGGATAGTGGGACCTTACAAAGGTCCTGTTTACCTTACAAAGCTACTTCCAGTTTCCTCCTTGTATGCACATTGCACATATATGGGTGTTGTATACCAACACAGTGGCAAGGTGCAAGTTTTTTGTGTTGCTTTAGTATGGTTTTTTAAATTATGTTTAAACTGGTTTTACTGTAAATTTTATGAGGGGATATTTTTAAATGTTCTTATATAATCTAATTGTATTTTAACTGTATTTTAATTTTGTTTTAATCTGTTTTTATTATCTAATTTTAATGGTGTTTTATTGTTCTTTTAATTGCTGTTAGCCACCTTGAGCTTCCTTTCGTTAGGGAAAAAAGGTGGGATATAAATCTAATAAATTAATTAATTAATCCAAATCAGAAAAGCAGGTCACAACATCATGAGCATTTTGCTCCTTCTGCTTTCACAGCTTGGGTGTATGTGTGGATCCAGTGGATCCATCATCCTGCATAGAAGATACGTTTGCTAAATAATTTGCATTGCATCTCTTGAATCAAGGAATGGATGTTTGTGCTAGAAAGAGACAATTTGGATAACAAGAGATCCATAATTTAACCTTAGAAGTAATTATTAGATTAATTTCATTAGATGTTCAATACATATTCCCAATACCTAAAGGAAATAACTAAAGGAAAGCTTAGGGAATTTTTCTCCTTCTTCCTTATTATTGAAAAGAATAGAGCACAATAGAGGCACAATAGAGGCATTTTTGAAGGCCATTCACCCAGCCTTTAACAAACTAATGGGGGAAAATAGTGAAAGGCTTTGCATAACAAAAGGGTTTTGGTGATGATTGCTTGGAGAAAGGAAAGAACAGGACAGGACAGGACAATTTGATGACTTTCCTGAAGTTTAAAAAAAGGTCAAGACACACCAAAGCTCCCAAACAACCTGCAAAACACAACTGCTTTACATAGTCAACCTTCTTAGACTTGCTGACGCCTTGATTCAAATTATTTTAAAAAAATAAATCTTGCATATATCCAGTGGATTTTGGTGCTTGACCTCTCAGACTGGTGCTTTTTGGGCTCAGGACGCTGCTTAAAAGAAGTTAGATTATCCTCATTTGTGCCACATTGAAAGTGTCAAGTGCAATTCCTACTTTACACTTCAACACCATCAGTAAGTTCTTGATTGAGTATATTGTTTTCAGCTGTACCCTTTGAATGTTTGAAACAGTCGCCTAAAAATGTGAACTATGCTGCAAATGTTCCCATTTTCTGGTACCTGTTATCACCTTTATTTTGTTCCTGTTTTTGCAATTTGTTCAGATTTTCCAGTCTTCTTGAACTTCAAATTTTCTTCAGCACAAGTTTTCTTCAGCTTTCTTCCTCTTGAAGTTTTCTTTGAGAGGAAACTCAAGTCCTCGAAAGGATATGATGAAATAAATGTGTTGCATCAGACATGCAGCTAGCCCTCTGGAAATGAATCACACACACACATTCACATTCATAACCTTTATTGGCATACAAGTAAATAAATAACAAATCAAACAGGTGTCAAGCGAGCAGACAAATCATACAATACAACAAGTAACTGGTCCAATAGAATAAGGTATGGCAAGGAAAGAAGATAAGAAATAGGGAAATGATACATTTATGTTAGGCACTGGGCATCCCTATTGGCACCACTTATAACTGGGCACCATCAGGCACAATTGCACATGCACAAAGGAGGCAACAAAGTGGTGGGCATTGTGAAAGATCAGTAGGCAGACTGGCATCCCTGGTGGACATCAGGCATCATCAAGCAGTAAGCACCTGCCACACCATTATGTAGAAAGCAATAGACATCGATGGGCACCACTAAACAGCGGGAACCATCTGGCCTCAGGACCTCTGGACACCACTGAGCAACCCCATTGAACACCAGGCATCCCCACAGGGCAAAACAAAAAGCAGTAAACACAGGGCACAACTGTGTTGAGGAGCTGAGGAGGGGTATAAGGTGTTGGAAGGGGAAGGGATAACCAGGTAGTCAATAATCAGAGTCCTCAGCTTCAATACCAATGGAAAAGTCAGGGAAAACACAACCATTCTTAAAAGGAAAATGAATTACATTTTGTTAGCAAGAGTTGGGGTGAAGTTGTCATTCTTCAGGATTCAGGACTCTCTGGGTGTTCTAGAAGGTTGAGAGAGTGGGTAGATGCCATTGCCATTTATTGCAGTTTATGGGATGAGACCACAGCACAATCATAAGAACATAAGGAAATGCCAAAAACAGCGTGATCAGCATGTCACATGCAAATAGCTCCTTGCTAGCAAAGGTTATCTCCAAAAAACTGTAACAAAAAATATAGATAGGGAAAAGGGAACAGGGAAAGTAATCCATGTTGTGGGTTTACTCGTGAGTAGGCAAGTGTGCCATAGTCCATCAGAAAGAGCAGGCTGTGAGCAATCCAAGGACTCTGGAAGGGTCCTGATTCAATGGACACAGACCCCAAAATCACCCCAGAAGGAAGTTCCCTCTTCCTTGTTTACTCTCAAGTAAGCAAACAGCTTTGGCTGGTGTGGAAGGTCAGTCCAGGGGGGTTTATACCATGAGGGGTTGATGCACCTGGGCGGATGCACACATATATACTTGTGTGTGTGTGTGAATAAAAGATTTTCAGAACTCCATCAATAAATATGGCATAGGTGTGTGGCATTACGTAGAAAGGTGTGTGCGTGCACATGTATATACACACACACACAAACACACAGTGGTGCCTTATAAGGCAAACTTAATTTGTTCCAGAAGCATGTTTGTCTTATGAAACGTTCTTTACGTGAAGCAGATTCTCCCATAGGAAATAATGGAAACTCAGATGATTGGTTCCACAACCCAAAAATATGCATATAAAAATACTGGCAAAATGTACCCACATTGCAGGAGTAAAATACCCCCATATGCCACATGCCACATCTCATTGCACAACATCCCCTATGTGCATCATCTCCCCATGCACATCATCCCTCATGCGCAACATCCCCGATGCACATCAACCCCCATGCGCAACATCCCCATACGCATCAACCTCCTCATGCGCATCAACCCCATGCACATTAACCTCATAGACAACATCCCCCAATGTGCATCAACCCCCATGCGCACCAACCCCCCATGCGCAACATCACCCATGCACATCAACCCCTATGCGCACCATCCCCCATGCTCATCAATCTCTGTATGCGCAACATCTCTCCATGCACAACTTGCCCCATGCGCATCAACCTCCCATGTGCCTTAACCCACCATGAGCAACATCCCTCCATGCAAATCAACTCCCAAGCGCAACATCCCCATGCGCATCAACCCCCTGTGTGCAACTTCCCTCGTGCACATCATCCCCATGTGCAACTTACTCCCATGCGCATCAACCCCGCATGCGCAACAGTCCCCATGTGCATCCACCACCCATGCACATCAACCCTCCCATGCGCAACATCAGGCCCATGCACATCAACTCCAGTGCATAACTTTTATATATATTCTCATATATATATATATGATTTGCAGAGCACCATCTATAAGCATAGTGTAGTAAAAAGAAGACAGGTACTGCTATCTTAATTTCTGGGGTTTTTTGCCATTCAAAAAATTAATTTTCAGAGCCTGACATTTCATTACCTCCTTTCAATGTCATTGTCATTGCTAAAACCATCAATCACAAATAAGAAAACAAAGATTTTTTCATCCCAATCCTAATCCCTTGTTAGGCCAGTGCATGTCCCAAGTTGGCCTGGGAGTGTCGCAAAAGTGCTGTAAGATGCTTCTGTGCTATTCTTTTTGGGGGGGGTTTGGGCAGTGCATAGACATGTGTTGAACTCCCCACACCATTACGGGAATAGGGAGATGGGTTAGTTGTGCTGGCTTAAATTGGTTAGGATTGTGCCCTCTGCCACTAAAAGGAGGTGGTGAAATGTCAGGTGGTGAAATTAATTTTCTTAATGGCTAGAAAACCTGAGAAGGAATATACCACAGTGGATATTTTGTGGATATACCACAGCTGGCCAGAAAAATCTTAGATCTAAGACAGGTACTGGCCACATTTCAGGGGGCTTACAATAAAAAAATTCAAGATACCATCGAAACTGAGTTAATGATCTGGGCAATAGTGTTTCATTTTGAAGGGCAAAACAAACACTTTTGCTGCCTTCCAGTTCCACAGCCCACTGACACTTTACTTGCTGTGCTGGGGGGAAAAATTGCAGCTGGAAGCTCCAGGCTGGACTCATAAAAGAGGGATATAGACCAGGTCTTACTAAGCTCTGGGGTTGCTGTTTCCTTCTCATAATAGTTTCCATAGCCTTTGATATTCTATCTACTTTATCATCCCCCCCCCCCCACAATTTTGTGGAAAAACAGCTGTGAAAATAAAATGCCAACAGAGCCCATCTTTTATCCTGCCTGTCACGAGATGCAGTACATCTGCAAGGACAGAGAAAATGCTTGTTTAGAGCCTTCATCTTGCTTCATTTAGGAGGCTAAAGATGCTTCGCCATCTGACCCAGGGAGGTCACAGGTCACCCCCCAAGGGGAGTCAGTGAGTTGTTCAGTCCATTCATGGTTTAAATCCTGATGAGTGGCTCTCAGTAAAAGATTTCTTTATTCTAATGGCTTAAAAAAATAACAGAGTTAACAAGCCTAGTAAGAAATCCATGACTCAGGCAAATCCTTAAGGATCAGGGAGGGAGGAGGGAACCGGTTGGTGCATGCTAATCCACAAGCCTAAAAATACCCTTTGCCAAATCTTTTAAACACATGGGAGAAGAAAAAAAATTCACCAAGCTTTGTTAGTACCAATTACAGCAGAAAATACTGGGATGGGCTTTGGTGCTATCCTAACAAGGAACTTTTTGAAGAAACAAACAAAGACAGGCCTTGGAGTCAATGGAGAAATACTATCAACACAATCCCTCAGCAGTTGGTACATCTGGGTTCCTGAATATGTAATTCAGGAAAGAAAAAGAAGCATGGGACAAAAAAATCATGGGGAAACACCTGGGTGAAGTATCACTGGCTCTGTGCCACCGTTAGATCAAACCATAGCTAGCTGCAAAGCCTAACACTAATTGATCGTGATAGAACAGATTTTCACAGTGAACAAACTGACCAGCTATCATGCCTTGAGATCTGTTGGCTACCAGGTTGTGAAACTATGGTCTGAACAGGTTTGCAAACCACAGTTTCCAAACCACTGTGGTTTGGCATGATCCTATCTTAATTGGCACACCATGATCTCAACCATCGGCCACCTCCTGAGCCCATCTATCCCAGCGACAGAGATAGAACTTAGAACTGGATGGAAATGGTAAATGAAACACAGTGTGCTTTTGCCCTCAGCCAACTCTAACCCACCCACAACCCAAGTTTTCTCATCCACACTGCTCCCATTGCCCCCTCATATTCCAGCTGCTGGGATGATTACCAATAACAGAATGTGAAATTAGGAGGTGACAGGAATTGCCAGTTGTCCTCAACCATGGTAAACCAGCATATTGGCTTATTATAAACCATAGTCAACAGCACATCTTAACAGAAACTTTGTAATGAACTATGAAATTATCTTGATGTAGTTACAGGAAAAGTTATATCCAAGGCTTTTTTCAGGGGGTACTCACCAGTATTGAGTACCCACACCTTTTTCCACCTACCCTCCACAACAGCTAATTAATTAGTCATAGGGGAATGAACTGTGGTGAGTACCTGCACCTTTTCCCCCCAGAAAAATCCCTGGTTATATCATTGGCGTTTACTGAAATGAACATGTATGATACAGATTAGAGCAGGGAGGGGGCTGGAATCAACTCTCTACTCAACCCAAAATATGCTTTAGGGCCACAGGCCAGTCATAATCTCGAAATCTTTCCAACTTGGCAGAGAGATTATGAAAATAAAATAGGGTAACTTCTAAATATGATGAATTGAACTTCCTGGAGAAAGGACTGGATGAAAACAAGAGAAGGCAGTAATGGAAAGTCACACAGTATGAGACATGTAACTGTAATGGATCAGAGTGCTGAACCTGGGCTCAAATCTTACTTGGTTGTTTTATTGGACCAATCATTATGTCTCAGCTTAGCCTACTTCATAAAACAAAAATGGGATGTGGTGGGGAAATAGTGCACATTGCCATTAAAGTCTTAGAGGAAATGCAGAACACAAATGTGTTTGACAGAACATCATCTTTGCTCATGGCTACAATCAATCATTGACCAGTGCCACCAACGGATCACCTGCAACCTCATTTAATGGTTTAAAACCATAATGCAAATTCAGTGATAATACGCTGATATGTAGAGCTATCATGAATTAGTGCAGCTAACTCTGCCACTACTTTAGACATCATGTATGCCTTCAGGAATATTATCTAAAAATGTCTCTGCTTCCTTTTCCATGAGTTTTTTTCCAGACAATCTGGTTGGCCACTTTGCAGAACCAGATGCCAGCACAGATGGGGTCATTGGCCTGATCTAGGTGGTCTGTACTCATGGCTGATCACGACTCTCCATAATCTTGTCTAGTGCTGCAAGCATTTACAACATCCCACAAAATCTTCCATGGTTTCGATACTATCCAAATAACTCTGAGCTCATGCCCACATGTGTACAGTGTACAGTTCAGTGATGCATGGTTTGTTGTTTGTGATGTGCCAGACACGGAAACCGCAATGTATACCAGTGCTAGGAAGCCACAGTCATGGCTGTGAGAATCCATAAACATGAAGACAGAGACTGGGATCTAAAGAGGTGCAAATGGAAAATTACAAACTACTTGTGCACCCTTCTATGAGATATGGGCACAAACCAGGTGAAGTTGAACACTAAGACCCATTGATTTAAATAAGAGAATTAAGTCTTCCAAAGTCTTCCAAAGTGCTTCCAGTTTGGTTGAATTTGTACAACTTATTTGTAGAACTGCTGCTAAACTTAAAGATAATTTTATTAAATTGACGGCCCAATCCTATCCCTCACTAGTGATTTCAACATAGCCATGCTGATGGCGTTCATGGTGTACCAACATAATGGTAGAGAGGTAGTCAGATAAGAAGCAGGAGGTATATAAAAATATTTTTCTTTACAGCCCCCAGTAGCATTTCCATTTACCTATAGGTAATGCTTTATTAGCATTTACGTTCACAATTTCACATTCAAAATTTGTCCCAATTTAAGCTGTTATGTTAAATAGCCCAAAAGGAAGGCAAAATCCTGACAAGTGCAACATTATGAGTCCAAACTATCCCTGCCTACTCAGAAATAAACCCCATTTTAGTCAGTGGGGCTTACGCAAAGGTAAGTGAGGCTAGCATTGGAGCGTTGGACTGTTTTCCTAAACACACTTTCCTGGGAGTAGGCCCTATTGAATAAAATATAACTAACTTCTGAGTAGACATGATTAGGATTGCACTGTTAATGGTATAATCCACATAGCAGGAACGAAACAAATTTCATTAAGTTTTAAAAACTGAAAATTGTGTCTCATATTGGTTAGGGAAACTGTGCTGGGACAAAAAGAAATGATTATTCTTTCCCTGCTAAATACTGAGGAGCACCACTTAGAAGTGCCTGTATACCCAGTGCCTGTATACCCAGTCAGCATAGGTAACTGTATTATATGTACTGTATATGATATATGTGCTGAGAGCTGATCCATATTAACACCTTATTAGTTCCATACAGTATCAGAATTACACGTCATTGGTTCTCACAGCCATCAGTAACATGAGAAAGTTTGAATTAAGAAAATCTAAGAAAATTTTGTTAAGAAAAGTTAAGAAAATTTTGTGTTTTCATTCAGGTTAATTGTCCATAATGTTTGATAGAATAAAGAAATTCCAGTGCAGTTTGTTTCATTGCATTCTGCATACCTTTCCAATGATATATAACATGGTGGTATTATCATTCATACAGACTCCATTTTCACACTTAGTCCCTACAATCCAGAGTAACTATGGGAAGATGTAAGAGGCACTTACTCTGGTTTGCTCTATGCATTTTCCATCGTAACTACGTCGGTGTAAAAGGTCCCATAGTAACTCTGGATTGTAGCCATAGGGCACAATCCAGAGTAACTACGGGGAGTCCTTGTTCCAGTGTAAGAACAATTTGCTCTGGATTGCAATATGAATTTCCCATAGGTTTTTACTAGGTGGTGCAGTAGCTATGGGTACACGTAATGGCTCTTACGTGCTCCCGTAGTTACTCTGGATTGTAGGGTTAGTCACTAGTGTCAAGCTTAGCGTGTAGCCACCCCAAAAAAGCTTGTAGCCCGGTGCACCCCCTGCACTCCCCTAGCTATGCAACTGGGTACTACAGTGGGAAGGTATCAGCCTTCTGTTCTCAGGCATTTAGTCATGCCAGCCACATGACCACGGAGGCATCTTCCGACAATACTGGTTCTTTGGCCTTATAATAGGCCACAACTAGCAAGGCACCCTGCGGGGGGGGGCACTTTTACGTAGGTGAGTTAGAGCCTTCAAGATCAAAGTCAAACAACTTCAACTGAATCCAGAAAACAATAGCTGCGAATTACAACTTAAACAGATAGCAGGTTGAGAGGAAATTTTGTCAGAACTTCTTCAGCAGGGGAGGGGGAAAGATGTTCGCACATCAGAACCAGATAAAAGCTTCCTTCAGCTGCTTTTTAAAAAAGGATAGATTCACAATGATGCTTTTAGCATCACATGCAGTCCTGCCCACATAATGCTTTAACTGCCTTTCATTTATTTAGAGCAATTTTACAAAGCAAACATTAAGATAGATGTGAAGAATTTTTGAACTTCCATTTCCTGCTCAGCAGTCACTCAACTTATCTTGGCAAGTCGGGGCAGTAATGATGCCTTCCTTGATTGCTACAATTCAGATGTCAAAAGGTACAGCTCTGCTTTTGAAGGTGGCTTGTCAGGTTGCAGCTTGGCAAGATTTTCTCTGATTTGAAAGCACTCCAAAATCCTTGCACTTATAACACTGTAAAAGAAGGGGGAAATCTCATTTATGCCGCCCAGTGGATATTAACACTCACTTGCTATAGATGGCACTCACTGGATTTTAATGCTCTTTTTGGAATAATCACAAGCAGTCGTTTCAGCCACCTGATGGTTCCTTTAA
The DNA here is from genome assembly GCA_030015325.1 of Cryptoblepharus egeriae. NCBI lineage: Eukaryota > Metazoa > Chordata > Lepidosauria > Squamata > Scincidae > Cryptoblepharus > Cryptoblepharus egeriae. The sequence goes on from JAREYC010000001.1 coordinate 221,462,677, forward strand.
ATCCCCTTGACTTTTTTTCAAGTGCTCCATAGATAACGTTGCTGAGCAACTATGACTCTCATAAGTCATACCGCAGTGTTCATGGTGAGGATGGATGTTGAATGAATGAATTCTTTATTTGCGATCACAGACCCAACAGGAGGAGAGATGTTTGCAGCTGTACAGTAAACAGCCACTATGCAAGCATAATTCCCAACCTATGGAATTGTGGGGCCATTGAAAATTGATCATAGGTAACTCATGTCAGTGCTTGGGGGGGTTCACAGCATTAAACTCAGGAGAGGAAACAATGGAGTGTGACAGATTGTAGCCAAGAGCTTCACCTGTTGTGAATATCCCTGATCCTGTTCCTGTTTAGCCTTCATTTTAAAACATCAAAGGAGCCACAGACATTTTGCTACCAGAGATATCAATAAAATTGTACATGCAGAAAATGAAAAGTAATAATACTTTTGCCTGATATTGCTTTTAATGAATTCAAATCACTTTGTATTCATTATCTAGTTGTAATCATTACCATAACCTTGTTAGGCTGGATATTATTCTCCCCCTGTTATCCATCTGTGTACAAAAATTATGTCCTATGCATCTCCTAAGATTCAGGATGACTTTAAAAAAATCCCAAAAATGCCCCAACTATTGAAGAGGAATTCCCCTGCCCAGACAGTGTAGTCTACTACTACTCCATTGTTCACCAAGAAATAAGCCTGGTCTGCTTTTGCAATGATTGCACTATTCAGATTGGCAAGGGCAGAGAAAACCACTAGTGTATACCTTTTGTGCAGTGAGTCTGCTGGGACTTTAGTCACCCCTTGTGGGACAGCTGTACAAACTTGCAAGATAAAGATGCCAGATGTGATGTCCACGCCATGAAAGGATTCCATCCAGAAGAGAAAGGTTCTTTGAGCTACTTGTAGAACAATACCTCACAAGGTTGTTGCAAGGACAATTTTTTGAAAGCTATGTAAGCTGCCTTGGGTGTTTGGGTTAGCCTGAGAAAGACTGGATATAAATCTCTAAAATAAATGATAAATCTATATTTATAAAATTGAAAAGTTACTGACTGACTCACTGAGTGACTCTCTCACTCATCAACACTCACTCAAAACTGCCAAACCTAGAAACATGAAATTTGGGGAAAGTATTTGTTCTGTGATGGACCTCCCCACCATGCAATATTCCCCCATGCACCACCACAACCTCTCCATGCCACATGTTCATTGCCACATCTCCCTCCATGCAACATCCCTCTGTGCACATCCCCTTCTATGCACCATCCTGCTCCCTGCACCATCCCCATGTGCAACATCTCCCCTGTGTACCTTCCTCCTGTGCAGCACCAACCCCCATGCACCATTCTCCTCCGCGCAACATCCCCCACAAGCACCACAAACCCATGAACCATTCCTCCCCATGTACCATTCCTCCCGGTGCACCATCAACCTATGCGCTGTCCCCCCCAAACCAGGCACCATCACCACACACCCGTGGGCATCTTTACAAGGCAGGTGCAGGATTTGGGGCTGGGTGTTGATCAGTCTTCAGTGTTAAGGATAGGCCAAAAATGTGTTGCACCCCTTTCCACCTATTTCCAAAAATAGGTTCTTAGTGGGTGCCTTCATCACAGAAGGAATACCCTCCCCAAATTTTATGCTTCTAGGCTGGTGGTTTGGGCTGGGTTTGAGTAAATAAGTCAGTCAGTCAGTGACTTTTCAGTTTTATATATACAGATTGTAATTAATTTTATATGAATATTTTTGTGGCACAAATCATCTGATTTTCCATTATTTCTTACAGGAACATTTGCTTTGATATTCAAGCATTTTGGATTACAAGCCTGCTTCTGGAATGAATTATGTTTGTAAACCATGGTAGCAGTATGTTTTAAAAGATTTAAAATTAAGTCATAGATGTTAGGTCTTGCTATTTTGGTTTTTCTTTCTAGCTTTCAACCACCATAGTCAGTGGTGGGCACTAGCAGGTTCGCACCTACTCTACAGAACCGGTTCTTAACAAGAGATAGTACATATAAAGTTTAAAAATAGCCATTTAAAAGTGGCTGCCAGATGGACAGAGAACTGGTTCTTAATTTCTTTGAAGCCCATCACTGACCATAGTATACTGTAGATCCCACCTACTCGACAGGGCAGGCTTTCAGAGCTGATCAGCATGTTTAGCCAAGCGCTAGAAAAGGACAAGAAGACACTTCAAAGGCTGAGCTGACATTGGCCGGACAGGAGGCATCTTCAATCTCTGGGTCCCATTATAGCACGTATCATATCTCTGTTTCGCTAGCATCTCTTGCCAAGTTTCTTCTTCTTTCACACACACACACACACACACATTGGGACCCCAAAACCTACAGGAATGAGCAAGCCTTTGTTATTTAGCCATAGGACATAATGATCAAGCCTTCTGTCTGAGACTGAGATTTAAATGGGTTTATGGCTCAGAGGAGCCACAGGAGAAAATGAATGGAGAGAAGCTGTTGTATAAGGCAGGGCAAGCCTAGCTGTGCATCTCCCAGCAGCAGCAGCAAAGCGTCTATTCTTTTCCTCATCAGCTGGTTTCCCTTCAAAGATTCTGAAACAAAAAAAGCTGAAGACTTGAATACTTTTTCAACAGAGTTCACTGGCTCCTTATTTTTCCATGCCTTTTATTTGTTTTTGCTTTGCAAACCACTTCCAGCTTCCCCACTGAGAAGCCCTCAGTCAAGGAGACCAGTTTGCTATTTATATGTGCAGAATGCCTTTAGACCAAACTAAGCTGTCTTTCTTTTTTTCTTTAAAAGAAATGAGAAAAAAAGTTTTTAAAAAGAAAGGAAAGCATCCAAGTGTGGGAGGAGCTGGAATTTGGACACAATCCATATGCTTTCCAGAGTTGCTCACTGCTGGCTTAAGGCACAGCAATATGCAACAGCATCTCTCTTTCCCCCTGTAAATAAGTAGGATTTGCTAAATGAATGGAAAGACAAATGCATATTTAATTTACAGTCTAATCTATTCACCAGCTCGTTACATGCAGTCCTTCTGATCTTTTTTTTACTTACCTACCTTTAAACTGCCTGGCCTTATATGGGTTTCCTCAGAACTACACCAACTATTTAGTCTAAGGAGACTAACCCTACAATCCAGAGTAACTACGGGAGCACGTAAGAGACATTACGCGTACCCTTCGTTACTGCACTACCTATGGGAAATTCATATTGCAATCCAGAGCAAATTGTTCTTACACCGGAGCAAGGACTCCACGTAGTTACTCTGGATTGCGCCCTAAGAAGGCTTGTTGGGGCTAGGAAAGGGTGCATAGAATCTTGGCATATGGCACTACTGCTAAGATGTACCACTTCCTGCCTCTGAACAGTCCCTAGTTCAATCTATTCCCCACTCTGCCCAGTTTCCATTTTCCCTGATCTGGTAGGACATCCAGGAGTCACTGGAAAATCTGCAGACTGATCATTGGCACTGGTGGCTCCAGCTCATGAGTTTCATCAGCATTGGCCAGTGATAGGATTGGGCCATTTGACTGGGCTGTGTGTAAGGGGCCGTTTCACATTACTTGGCAGCAAATCTGTGTTTGCCCACAAAGTACACTCAGCAGGGAGCCACCAGTCCTAGCTCCATGACGTCTAGCTGCACCATATTTCTGAGGTGTGCACCGCACAATGCAGTGTACAAAGCAATCTTTAATAAATGTAATGAAGGCCAACTACGGACTGAGTTATTCTTCCTTCTCCATTGAGATTTATCAGTTTGGCTAATTGTGTTTGTGTAATTGCACCCCGGTCCCACCTTGTCACAAAGATTATTGTTTCTAATTGTTAATTCTCTTACGTAAAACTTGTTCTAGTACTTCATTAAGTAAAAGAAAGGAACTCATGCAGCTACCCTACTTATGAAAATGTCTCTCTCAACAGGGAAATTCAATTTACTTCTCAGAAACTACTATAGTCAATTCCAAATCCAAACTATAAGTTCCTAGCTGAATGGAACCTGAGTGAATCACTGCAAATCTTCCAACTCCAATCCAAATGTTTCCAGTAATGTTGTTTCAGATGTTTCCCTCACCATCACCATGATGTTCATTCTTCAAATATCCTTTTCCTCGTTTTCATATTAGGCAGTTGCTGTCACCTCTTTATATAAAAGGTATTAAACAATCTGAGGTTTATAAGATGCCCTGAGGTTGTTAATTCATTTGCAGCTAAGTGAGCAGCAGTTTTCACTGAGATGGACGAAATATCCCTTGCTGTCAGACCTGATGATCCTCTGGCAAGCTTGACTGCAATGCACTAGCATAGTGTAGGTGGGGCAAGTATCTGATTTAACAGTCATCCTTTTGACCTGACAACTTATGGAAATGTCAGCCACTACAATGACAAATATATGCAAATATGCCCATCTATAAATCGTTAGCATTGCAGCTGATCAACAGTTGAAAAGTGCTGAATTGCTCACTTGCAAATTGTCCACAGCAGCTGTTTTGGTCTGCAATCCTGAAGTGCACTTAGGTCAGCCTATCTGGCACTAGGCTGGCCTAATGCCAAGACAGGCCAGCCTAGCTACTCTAGAAAAGGCCTGGGCCAGCGTAAGTCCACTTAGGCTGGCACAAGAGAGATGGACTTGTGCCAGTGTAGCAGTGCAAGTGTCATTGGTGTCACTCAACCCCTCCCCCTCCCCAAAATATGAAGTATAAACACACTACATCTATTGCAAATTAGTTGATGACATGTAGCAGCCACACATGCCTGAGAGCTGCATGTCTGTAATTGGCTACATGTTCACAGTACACACATATGAAGCAGCCTATGGCTGCAATCCTAAAGACACTTTCCTAAGAGTAAGACCCTTTGAACACCATGGGGCTTACTTTTGAGTAGACCTGGTTAGGATTGTACTGAATTGGGCCATTGGTCCAGCTAGCTGAGTATGGCAGGGCACACTGACAGGCAACAGCTGTCCAAAATTTCTGAAAGGAATCTTTCCTAGCCCTGCCTGGAGATGTTGGTGACTGAACCTTGGGGTTTATGCTTTAATCATGTACTTTACCAGTGAGCACATTTTGTGAGTATGGGTGGTAAACAATGACTGCTGAACAAAGCATGCATTCAATATAAGCCGGGACTGAAATCTGTGTTTCCTACCATTAACTTTGACCACAGCTACTTGGTCAGTGAGCATGAGGTCTTCTGCTGCAAATCAACATTACATTTGAATGAAATGAAACCATTTCCACAACTCATTCAAGAAAGAGATTTATAACATGGGGGAAAGCTTTCATGTAATGTTCCAACATTGCCAAGTGTGCTGTGGAACTTTTAACAACCACAAACAATTCTGGACTCCAGGAAATGAATCTCACGATGGCCAGCCTACTACAAGACATTTGCCAGGGTGGTCTATAATCCCAGTTTCCTGTGGACACTTGAAGTTCCATCCAGAATCCCGCATCCTGTGTCCATTCACAATGTAATGAGTATGTTAATATGTCACTTTGTTTATTTTAATATATTTTGCACAGGCAAAACACCTCTTTACAAGAGTGCCCCGACAGCAGTATAAAATGAATTCCCCCTTGGGGCATAATCATTTCCTTAGATCTTTTTCCCCCAGTGGTATATTTTCCACAAACAGGGGCCACGTAGACAAGTTATACAACAATATAAAACCAGTGCAATGTGAAGTTTTAAAAATATTTCTTTTTATTTGTATTATTTTAATATTATTTGTAATTTTAAAAAAATATTTCTATTGTCATGGTAAAGTGTTAGGTGGAAAGAGTTAACATACTCCCATGGCTGAGAATAGGGGTCTCTAAACTTTTTGACCAAAGAGCCACATCAAATACCTGGCACAGTATTGAAGGTTGGAAAAATAATTTAAATATAAAATTTAAATAGACTACAGTTGGAACATAGATTAATGAATAAATGGGCTCAAATTTCCGGGATTTCTGCAAGTAGTAACACACAGCAGAGAAATAAAGCATACACTTAAATGAACCTCTGTTTATCCCACCCTACCATCACAGTTATAAGCATATTTGGTCAACTGGGTCAGAGACACGAAGGCTGCAATCCTAAAGACACTTTCCTGGGAATAAGACCCACTGAGCACAATGGGGCTTATTTTTGAGTAGACATGGTTAGGATTGAGCTCTTAGAGGACCAGAGGATGGCTGTGGGCTGATTTGAGGCTTTGGCCACCCGGGTAGAGTTCTGAGACCCCCGGTTTAGAATCTGAAACTTAGATGCTCAATAAAAGTAAGTGCTCAGATGCACCGCTCAGTATTCTGTATTCTTTCTCATGTCTGTTTTTTGAGTAATATGGGATGGAGGCTAAATGTAGATCAATAATTACCTATTTATCTAACTGAGGGCACAATCCAAAGGCAGCCTTGTATTGCCATAAAATACTTTTGCACAACAACGGAGGGTGATAGGCCAGCACACGGACATATGCCGGCCTCTCATTGCAGGGCTTCCCCAAGGTGGCCTTCCTCAGAGCTGCCAATCTTGGCCAGAGAAGGGGTTTGGAGGAGGCAGGGAGGCGATAGGAGGGGCAGGGAGTGCAAGTAGCAGGGGCAGGAGGTCCCAGGGACAGGAGGGCTGGGAGAAGGAGGATGGGAAAGGACCTGATAATAATACTGGATCCCAACCTGCTTTCCTGGGCAGTGCACAGCAGCCTGTGGCTGCTCACCTCTACCCCATTCTGCACCGCCTCCAGAGGGGGCAAATAGACCCACTGGGGTTGCTGCAGCCCTATTTGAGGGAAGGCAAAAAGTTTCCCCATAATAGCACTGCAACAGCCACAAACTTGTGCTGGATCAGTGGGCCAGAAACTCCAATTAGTCCAGAATGTGGCGGCCCATGTGATTGCTGGGGCTCGTTGGTTTGATTCTGTCGGGCCACTGCTTCAGCTGCTACACTGGCTGCCCATTAGTTTCTGGACTGAATTCAAAGTGCTGGTCCTGACCTTTAAAGCCCTAAATGGCTTGGGATGAGGGTATCTGAGGGACTGCCTTCTTCTGTACAATCCGACCCGTCACCTAAGGTCATCTGAGGGGGCCCTACTGACTGTGCTGCCAGCCACCAAGGGAGCTGAGAGGTGTGGCAGCCAGGATTAGGACCTTCCCGGTGGTGGCATCCTGGCTTTGGAACTCCCTCCCCCTATTTATTTTTATTTATTTCCTAATTTATACCCCGCCTTTCCGCCCCTACAAGAGGGAGCCCAAGGCGGCTAACATAAGAGAAGAATAAAACACCATTAAAATAATAATAAATAGAAATTAAAACATAATTAAAATACACTTAAAATACAATCAGATTTAAAACTGAAACGATTAAAAACAGACTAAAAACTTTGTTAAAACAATAATATATAAAAACACAATAAAAACTACCCCCAACATAGGAAAACTACCCCCCTAGAACATGTTGTATATCATTGGAAAAGGTATGGCCAAATTCACCAGACAATGAAAACACCAAGTGCCTATGGAACAAACGTGGATTGTTTGGCCGATAGATGCCTTAGCTATGCCATTAGCTGTGGAGAGGCAGCAGAACAAATGGGTGGTGAGCTGCTGGGGAGGATGAAGACGGCTTTCCCCAATTTTCATTTTTTTAAAAGCCTGAGCATGACATCACTTCTGGCTGTGACATCACTTCTGGGGCAACATTTTGCGCTCTGCACTGGGCTACATGGTCATTAGCCACACCACTATTCTGGATACAGTGCAGGCTAAGCGCAAACCACTGCATGCTGTCAGTAATGTTAACTATGACTGTAAACCGTGTTTCAAACAGAGCTCTTTCTTAACCTTATCTACTGACACTGGGGATTGATTACTGGCTCATCTACAGTACATGGATAGCATGCACTCTTTCACTGCATTTAGAAAGACTGCTAAGATTGCATTTAGAAGGACTGCTAAGCATCATCATGGTTTTCTCAAGAATATGTCCTAACAGACAAACACTATCTCCTTTTATGATAGAGTGATTCGCCTAGATCAGGGGAATATTGTGGAAACAAATATACAGTAGTACCTCTCATAACAAGTGCCTCACATAACAAGTGTTTCACTTAACAAGTAAAATTTCCCAAGAAATCTTGCTTCACATAACAAGTTCCACTTCACTTAACAAGCAATTATGCAGCCCTGACGCTCCGCGTGGAAGCTCTTTAAAAGGGTTGCCTCTAACTGCCCCCAAGTGCCCCCACCAGCCACCTTGAACCTTCAGCAGCAGCCCTGGTAAGCCTCCCAGGAAAGTGTCTTTGATTGCAGCCTCCTAACCATGTCTACTCAGAAGTAAACCCCATTGTGTTAAATGGGGCTTATTCCCAGGAAAGTGTCTTTGATTGCAGCCTCCTAACCATGTCTACCCAGAAGTAAGCCCCATTGTGTTAAATGGGGCTTACTCCCAGGAAAGTGTCTTTAGGATTGCAGCGTAAGTAGACTTCATAGGATCATGCACACTGAATGCATGTTTTGAATTCAATTCCAGTGTTTTGTCATCATTTTTACATCCAGTTAATATTTTAATATGAATATTTTGGGGGTTGCGGAACCAATTGTCTGAGTTTCTATTATTTCCTCTGGGAAAATCTGCTTCACTTAAAAGAGCATTTCACTTAAAGTGCATGCCTCTGGAACGAATTAAGCTCTTTATGCGAGACACCACTGTATCTGGATTTCAGTAAGGTTTTTGACAACATCCAACATGACATCTTAGCGAATAAGCTGGTGGGATATGGATTAGATCAGTGCTTTCCAAAATTTTTAGTACAGAGACACATGTTTTAAAATGACAATCTATCACAAACCATTAGACAATAAAAGTAAATTTCTTATTTATTAATAACAATTAATAAATTATTAATAAAAATCAAGGTTCTTGCTGCTAGAAACCTTAGGTATATTATGTGCATGTGGACACTTGGAAAACTCTCTTTAGAAATTCACCAAGGACTAATCACTGAAATCCTTACAGTCATTCCAGAGTACACAGAAGGGTGAACTAGACTTAGGAACTTTAGGACAGACTTCTGTTAGATTTCCAGCTAATCATTTTCTTCTACAAAACAAGCAAAGTGCTTGCTTGCAAAGTGTGTGTTTTAAATATTTAGAAATTTTTTAGTGATCTACCAAAAATTGGCTCACTACCCTTTGTCACATTTAGAAAAGCACTGGTCCAGTATAATGTATTCCTAAACACATGGCTTTCAGGGCACAGAGAGCCTGCACAAACACATATTATCCTTATGAATAGGTACCTGACAGTACAAGGGTCTTGTTTTAGCAGACATATGCTTTGCCCTCAGGATCCTATCATTTGCCTGCTTTCCGAGCTCTGCCGAGGCCTTCAATAGATCATACTGCAGCTTCATCTCTCATGACTATTTCAGCTCTAGGCTGGTCAGAATTTGATAGGGCCTCATAAGTAGTAAACATTAAAACAACAGACCATCTCAATTAGAGCAATCCCTGAAACTATATATACTATATACTAGCAAAAACGTACCCGTATTGCAGGAGTAAAATTCCCCCATATGCCATACCCCATGTTCAACATCCCCCCATGTGCTTCATTCCCCCCATACGCATCATTCCCCCATGCACATCAACCCCTCATGTGCATCAACCCCCATGCACATCTTCCCCATGTACAACATTTCCCATGCACATCATCCCCCCATGCACATCATCCCCCCATGCACATCCACTCCATGCGCAACATTTCCCATGCACAACATCCCCCATGTGCATCATCCCCATGTGCAACAACATCCCCCTCAGTGCACTGGGCACCAAGCTGGATGTTGGTCAGTCTTCTATGTTAAGTATAGGACTAAAACACCTTACACCCCTTTTCAGCCCCTTAAGGGTTAAATTTCTCAACATCAGTTCTTGGTGGGTGTTGATGTCACAGAAGGAACACCCTCCCCAAATCTCATGCTTCTAGGTCCAGGGTTTGGAGCAGAGCATCCCTCAGTCACCAATTCCTCAATGTAAAGTATAGGGAGGAAAACGCGTTGTGCCCCTTTTCACCCCCTTCGGGTTGGAATTTCAAAAACCAGTTCTTAGTGCACCCCAAATTTCACAATTCTAGGCCCAGCAGTTTTGGCAGGGCGTTGAGGTGTCAGTCAGTCAATAAATGAGTGAGTCAGTGACTTTTCTCTTTTAAATATAGACACACACACACACACAAAAAGAGAGAGAGAGAGAGAGAATAATTGTTTTTGACTTGTTGACACAATACATCACAGCATGTGGATAAAAGACTATTTTCATGCATTTGAAGGTGACCATGATGGATTTACAAGCTGAGAGCACCAATAGCTTTGCATTTGAAAACAATCTCACAATGACTCCTGTTCGCCTTTATCCCCTTCCCCAATGAAACCCTAGACTGGTATTGACATTCAAAGTGGTGCCACCAAATTTATGACACCTACAAGCTTTGACGTTTTCCAAAGGTCAGCCATGAAAATGAAGAACCACAAAGTTATTATCATTCATAATCTGGGATGGTCTATGTGCCGAACTCTAGTCGAGGGACGTCCCCTGTTTGAGCAAAGCACAGTGTCAACAGGTATTTCAAAACATATCATATGCTCTCAAAAGATTGCAGGGTAGGTTACAACGTGTTACACCAGGCAGACAAAACATGCACAACAGGTGTGAGATGGGGAGGCAAATGACAAAGTAACTAGCATATAAGAGTATCCTGGTTTAAGACATTTATCTAGGTAATTTGAAAACAAGTATTTTTTTCTGTAATATTTCACTTTTTTACCAGCCAAGTGACATTATATGCTGGACAGCTGCCAACTGAGGAATGGTTTTGTAGGACATAGTTTGTAAAGAAGTCATATGTCACTACCCCTCGTAATATGAAATATTGCCCCTTTCCACTCACTGCCCTCTTCACATTCAGCAAAGTGAGGGCTGTTTCAGGAATTTCAAGCTAGACATACAACATTTATTAATTTTATACCCTAGCTTTATACCCTATTTATACCCTAGCTTTCTCGTACCAAAGCAAATGCCCAAGTTGGCTTACATAGCTTTTATCCTTTTGTCTTAACAATAAGCCTGTGTGGTAGGTAATTGTTCTAAAGGGAGTAAGGGCACAATCCAGAGTAACTACGGGGAGTCCTTGCTCCGGTGTAAGAACAATTTGCTGTGGATTGCAGTATGAATTTCCCATAGGTTTTCATTAGATGGTACAGTAACTACGGGTACACTTAATGTCTCTTACGTGCTCCCGTAGTTACTCTGGATTGTAGGGTAAGTAGTACACTTCTCTTCCAGACTGAATACTTCACTGCATGGTCATCACATTTGGCATGAGGGGAATGTCTTTAAAGCGTCCAGCAGGAGCAGTTTCAGTTTGGCAACTGTGACATCTCCTGGCTCTGTTTTCTCATGGCCACTATCTCAAATTTCAGTCTCTCATACAAAACTTATCCAAATCTGTTTCTGCTTAGCAGCCCTTTATCCTTCAAATGGCCCCAAGCAGTGCCATTTTTTCCACCCAACCGTTTTCAGTCTAGCTATTTTTGCTTTTCAACTTCAGCTTTTTTTTGTCCTAACAAACCATGGTTACATTTGTTTTTTTCAGGTTCTAGAAAAGTCAGAGTGCAATCCTAACCAATTTAGACTGGCATAACTCACTTATGTTATAGCAGTTGTAGTGTTGTGGGGAGGACAGCACATGTCTGTGTATTGGCCTAATTCCCCCCAAACTGGGAACGGTAGTGCCGTAAAGTACGGCACCTTTGTGACATCCCCTGGCCAGCACAGGTGAGGCCACATTTGGAGTACTATGTTCAGTTCAGGTCACTACATCTCATAAAGGATATAGAGGAAATGGAGAAAGTACAGAGGAGAGCAACCAAAATGATTGATGGTCTGGGACACCTTCTGTATGAGGAAAGGCTACAGTGTTTGGGGTTCTTCAGTCTAGAAAAGAGGCATTTGAGAGGAGACATGACTGACACGTACAAAATTATGCAAGGGATGAATAGAGTGGATAGTGGACTGTTTTCCCTTTCACAACACCAGAACTGGGGGACATCCACTAAAAGTGAATGTTGGGAGGGTTAGAAAAGACAAAAGAAAATATTCAGATATTCAGTTGAAGCTCTGGATCAAACACACATTTCCCATTGACTAAGGAGAAATTTTGCCAGAAACCTGTATATAACGTCTGTAAAATACATATATATTTTAAATTATGCACCAATATCTTGTGGAATGAGAACATAGTAGTCATGGTTCAGCTCACCTTCCTTCATATCATAACTATAGTACAGACCAGCAATTTTCAAGTAGTGAGCCATGACACATCTATGTGCTTCATACCATAACTTGCAGTTGGGTCAGCCCTGTGATAGATAGGGTAACCCAACTGCACTTCTGGATTGTGCCCTAACTAACTAACAGCACAATCCAGAGCAACTAATCTGTCCACGTAAGAGCCCTTGGGTTGCCCTATCTATCACTAGGGTGGAGCAACTGCAAGATGCTCCAGCCCAGTTACTCTGGAAGAGGCTTAGGGCACAGCAAGGCAAGATAGGGTGCCCTAAGAGAGGTGGACCTGCTCTGCCCTAACTGGGGCAGCCTAAGCAGCTCAGGAGAGGCAAGTTGAGGGCAAGTTTAGCATTGCCTAGGGCAGAGCAGTTACTCTGTATCCAAAGCCTGTTTCAAGGCAGAAATGCCCTCTTCCAGTTCCTCAGAGATATACCACCTCAGGAGCAGGTATAGTATTGAGTAGACCCATAGGGGTCCATGATAAGGCCTGAGTAAGAATGGCAGTGCTGACCAAAAATCTGAGTTCTTGGCCAGCCTAGCTGCAACCCCTGCCTCTCAACCTCAGGATATGGCACAACTATGGCAGCCCACTAACCTCAGGATACAGCAGGCCACTCCAAGCATCCATCTTGCACTAGAAGATCTGCAGCTGTAACTGGTTGTCAGGAACTGCTGGGCTTCCTTATAATGTAGGCACCACAGCTGTTCCTTCTTCAGTGTGATCTGAGGGGGGTCTACTCAGGAGCAAGTCCTCCCCAGCTGTCACTGACTTAGCATGCTGTGGAGCAGTTAGGGCAGCCCAGGCTTCCTGACTCTCTGGATGCAGCATAACTTTCTGCTCTGGATACAGAATAGTTAGGAGAGAGCAGTTAGGGCAGAGCAGGTTGAACTTGCTCTGGATTGTGCCCTTAGGCTGCAATCCTAAAGACACTTTCCTGGGAGTAAGACCCATTGAACACAACGGGGCTTACTTTTAAGTAGACATTATTAGGATTGTATTCTAACTAATAAATTAACTAATTAAATTGAATTAAAATAATAAATGTTTGGGAAGCATTGTTCTGGTCAGCTTACATATACTTGTAATTTAAATTATTTTTCATGGCAAATTGTTTTGTTGTTTCAGTAGTTAAATTAAGAAGTAAAACATTGAAAGCACATCTGTTAACTTTATAGTTAGTTAATACAACCCTTGATGCCACCCATTCAAGGCTGCCAGTGTGGTGCAACAAGTGATAATGGATCAAGATACTTATAAACTTTTATTATGATTTGTTCTCTTTGCAATCCTCATATGGGGAGCAGTTGCTCAGAAAGTCTTCTAGAATCATTTAGAAAACCTTCTAGAAAATTCTTGATGAGAGAAGAGAATGTATCCCTATTCCAGGCATTTTCAACCACAGTGTCATGGCACATTGGTGCGCTGTGTGTAGTCTAAAGGTGTGCCACAAGAATTTGGGAGAAGGTCATTGTCAAAAACCTGGTGGATTTCCTTGATAACTTCAGTGCCTTGTCAGTATGCCATGAGACGAAAAAGGTTAAAAATTGCTGCCTATCCTTTGTAGTATAGGTTTCCCATCAAATTTATGAGGCAAAAAGATAAAGCCAGCATCTTCTAGCTTACACCCTTTATAGAAAGGAAGGACTTTTTCTCTTTCATGTTTCTGCTCTATGAGGTAAAAAAATTTAGCAGTCGTTCTGCACTGTCAATCTTGCCCCTGTAGTTTACAAATGTCAATCTTGCCCCTGTAGTTTACAAATGTATGCATACAATTTCATATGTCCCAGCCATCACACTTTTAAATTATTCTTACCCCTACATGCTACAATGAGTTGCTCTTACTCATTGCAGTCATTATTGGCTCCATCCCATTGCCTCTGAGGCACATGGCTTCCTGCCTCACCCTTTGTTGCACAAAGACCCTCTGTTTTTCCTGGCAGAAAATGGCACATTAAGGCACAAGGGTCTATTTTCACAACTTCTGAAGCACTAGTGACGCACCTCTCTGATACCCAAAGCGGTGCCTTCCCCACTTACAGCTCCCTTGCAAGGAGGCAGATTTGTGTTGGTGGTGGTTTAAATTATATCGCGCTTAGGGAGTTCGGATTGAATTATAACTTGTTGCCTGTTTTCCCATGTTAAAATCTGCACATGGAGATTGTGGTGCATTAGGAAAACATTAACTGTCCTTTCCTTACACACCACCATTGTGATCATGATCAAGATCCCCTTTGGCTGCTTTGTAATCTTTTTTCAAAGCAAAACAGCTAGGACCAAACTATATCTTTACATAAAGTATAATTTGGCCCTGAGGCCTGCTTATAAAACCCCAATTAACTGGTGGGCTCAGCCATAGTGAGTCTGTGAAAACAGAAAACAATATGACATTGCCAGTGCAATCCTATTTGTGTCTACTCAAAAGTAAATTCCATTGAGGTCAATGGGGCTTATTTCCTGGAAAGTGCTCTTCGGATTGCAGCCTACATCTTCTGACTCATGTAGTACTCTGACCGTGGCAAATAATGTTTTGCATGAAGAATCAAGACAGGGTTTCATTCCTCGCAGTTGTTGTTATTGTTCATCCAAACTTTAATTTACCCCTTAGAATAGCAAGTCTTAAGAAATTAGCAGGGCTAGTCAATTGAACCAATTGTTCCCAATTGTAATTGTAAATGTCATTTTATATTTAAATGGGCTTCAATCTATTTGGTCCATCAAACCGCATTCACTTTTTAAAGTACACATTTTATTGCTTCCCATTTTGCCATAGAGAGATAACATCTATAATAAATGTTATTTATTATATCACTAAGATCCTACAGATCTTGGCTGTGTCCTTGGGGCCCTGCAAAGCATGGGGCCCTGCAGCTCCTTAGCTCCAGCCTGTTCACGAGCGTTCACCCATAATTACTCTGGACTTCAGAGGGGCTGGCATCTGATCAGAAACTCATTCACAAAGGAAGAGCTATGAGCAAGCAGTGCCCACAAAAAACCTCATCTCAGCAAAGCAGTTCCTAAGCAGTTTTGTAACAAAGGCAAAAGCACACGTGTGAGCCAAATGGGTAGGAAGAAGACAATATCCAGACTTGAAGATCGGCTGCTGGTTCCGAGTGTGGTGCCTAGAGATCACACTGCCAAGAGCACCACATGTTGTGCATTGACATAGTTGCAGTTCTTAATTCTGGCACACAGTCCCACAGGACACATATAGCCTGTAACTGAGAAAGTGTTTAGTGTCTCGTTAGGCCTGAAAACTGACTTGTGCACACAAATTTGGGTGCCAGCCACTTGCCAATTAAGACGGAAAGAACGGTAAATGTGGGCACTGTTAACTGACAGATACATGCTTGATCTCCCAAGCCTATATTAATAGAGGATATATGCATGATCTCTGTTGCATTTTAACGAGAAATTTCTTTTGCTCTCCACAAATCCTCATTGGATCTGTTTCTCCTTTCATTTTGCATGGGAAAAAAAGAAACAGGCAGGCTCAGTTGCTTCCATTATTTTTGCACTAGTAAAGAAGGAAAGAAGCAAAAACTTGCTAAGGGCACAATCCAGAGTAACTACAGGGAGTCCTTACTCCGATGTAAGAACAATTTACTCTGGATTGCAATATGAATTTCCCATAGGTTTTCAGTCGGTGGTGCCGCAACTACGTCGATGTAAATGTCTCTTAAGTACTCCTGCAGTTACTCTGGATTGTAGGGTTAGTGTCCTCCTTTTCTTTGTGAGCAGGCAGCATGTAGGCTTCTTGTAATTAATTAATTACACTGAATTTAGAGTAACTAAATTAAAAACACTGAATTTAGAGTAACTTGGAGTGAAAGTGTTTTGCAAGTCAAGCAAACATCTGTACTGTATACATAAAAACTAGCGAAATGTACTCACATTGCGGGAGTACAATACCCTCTGTATGCCATACTCCCATTGCGCAACATCCTCATGCTCATCATCCCCCATGTGCAATACCCCCCATGCACATGGTATTGCGCATGGAGGATGTTGTACATGAGAGGATGTTGCCAATAGGGGGATGTTGTTTGTGGTGGGTTGAAGCACATGGGTGGATGTTGTGCATGGGGGTTTGATGCGCAGGCGGGGTGTTGTGCATGGGGGAGTTTGATGCACATGGGGGTGTTGCACAATTGGGGGATGTGTTGCAGCCTAAGTGCAGGTTAATTTGCTTTATTTTTCTTTATATTTTGTATTTTCTTTATGATTTTGTATTATATTACAGTATTGTAATCATTTTAATATGGATAATTTTGTGTTGTGGAAAAATAATTGTCTGAGTTTCCATTGTTTCTTATGGGAAAATTTGCTTTGATATTCAAGCATTTTGGATTGCAAGCATGCTTCTGGAACAAATTATGCTTGTAAAACCAACATACCACTGTGTGTTATGTATGTGTGTGTAATAGTTTTAAATTTAATATTAGGCAATATAGTGTTTAAATTAACCACATGAAAACAATATAATATACGGTAAGTGTTTTAACTTTTATTTTATAATCCCTCCAATCCAGAGTAACTACGGGAGCACATAAGAGACGTTACATGTACCCGTAGTTACTGCACCACCTAGTGAAAACCTATCCTAACGGAAATTCATATTGCGATCCAGAGCAAATTGTCCTTACACCGGAGCAAGGACTCCCCGTAGTTACTCTGGATTGCGCCCTATGTCGTACATTTTTCTTGGGTGTCCTACAGTTTGGGAGCACCTTGTCCTCTTTTTTGGTTATGACTTACCATAACCAAGATAGTCCATAGTGGTAGTCCATAGTAATATAAGGGGAGGAGAGAGAGAGGGAGCCTCAGTTCAGCTGTTTCTAAACCCTTATAAACAGACTTATTATTTAATTATAATAAAATAAAGAATTTAAATTCATATATCAGCCCACATGCTGGTGTTCCTTGGGATAGGCAGGGAACAGGAGGTGGCACCACGATCCGGCACATTAAACTTTTAGGCAGCATATTGAAGTACAACAGATATGAGTAGACTCACTAGGATTGCAGGGGCTCTCCCTGGGGTAAAAGGAAGTGATTCCCCTTTCTCTTGGCTGAGCCACTAATTCAGGATTGGCTACCCATGTGTTAACTCTAAATTTCTTCTGAAGTAAATTGTTATGTATTTATGGAATGGCTGAAGAACATCTAAGGTCTCCTCAAAAAAGGCACAACACAACTTATCAGGCAGACAACACAAACATTTTACATTGAGTTCTGCATCTATGCTCTATGTGTGAAAAAGCATGGACTTCACAGGTCGGTTATAAATACAGGTCCAACCTTGCTATACACAGGTTTGACTCAACATGAATGGTCACGGCATATCACAGTTTTACAAACAGCTTTTCTACTGTTGTAAAGAGCCGGTCTTGCAAGCAATAATTCACTTTTCCAGCTGAGCCAGGCAATGGCAGGGGATCCTTTGCATTTCTAATTACTTGCTGCCTCTCTACAACAGGAAGAAAAGTTTTTTTGAAAACAATTGTCAAGGGATGTACTTTTCATTTTTTTAAACTGCTTTTATTTATCACATTTTTTCTTATCAGCAGGGAGTCCCAGAATCAAACCCTGAACCTATTGATACATGACCTTATTCCATTAGGATAAAAAAAACCCAACAACCTGGAAATGGGAAATGGGTTTAAATCTATTTTTCTACTGTTTTTCTTTATACCTGGATTTCTTTAGCCACAGGAGGTTCCAGAACAGAACCCTAATAGATAAAAAGGGAAACGTGTATGTGCTGAGCATAACTGTATGGTGAAGGTGTTCTTCCCTTTCCTGTTCTTTAACCAAAAATGAAGATGCTTCAGCAATAATATGTAACAAAAAGAGTTAAAAGATTAATAGCATTCATGTTCTCTTATAATGTGTACGTATTCACGCCTCCACAGTTGGGTGCGCCCAGTGCAGCCTAGACTCTTTGCCCCATCACCATCTTGACCAGTCTTTTCAGTTAACTGGAGCATGAAATGTTGCCCTAATAAGCAATATTCAACTTGATACTAGAAGCTTAGTTCAGGTTTTGGACAAAGACTGCTTTCAGGCATCAGGCAACCTTTTGTAACACAATCCCTTATGGGATTCTAGAGATTTTTATGGTAGCTGCTGGGACACTCTTGGATGCCAGTAAAGATGCTGCAGCCTATATATCGATTCCCAGAAACAGTGCTTCATTGGGATAATGAGGCAAATCTGCCTGGGAGGAATGCCATGTGATCTGGATGTCCAGCCTCATAACCCTGATACAGACATTCGCTGCAGCAGTTGCACAGTGGGGAGAGGAAGACATCACACACGTTTGGAGGAGCTTTATGTAATTTCTGTCCTTGTTTTTAAGCTGTGCTGTTCTAACACAAAGAAAAGCTAAGTCAGGGTGAATTTTGGCTCAGATAATTTGTCTCCATCATAGGGATATCCAACAGTATATTAAAAAAGGAATAGAAGGAACCCAACTTTTGACACATCTGCAGGGTGACCATATGTTCTCTTTTTCAGGACATGTCCAAAATTTTAGTCTTCTGTCCTGGAAAAATGTCCTCCTTTCCCATGTAACCAGGCAGCACACAGCCTTCTTGTCTATATATATAAAACTGAAAAGTCACTGACTGACTGACTGACTGACTCATTCACTCACACACACTGACTGATTCATCAACACCCTGCCAAAACCGCTGGGCCTAGAAGCATGAAATTTGGGGAGAGTGTTCCTTCTGTGACGGAGGCCACCACTAAGAACCGATTTTCAGAAATTAAAACCAGAAGGGGCTTAAAAGGGTTGCAACATGTTTTCCAACCTATACTTTCCATTGAAGAATCCCTGACTGAGGATTCTGCCCCAACCCCTGGACCTAGAATCATGAATTTTTTGGGGGGTGTTCCTGACATCAACAACCCACCAAGAACCGATATTGAGAAATTTAACCCTTAAGGGGCTGAAAAGGGGTGCAACGTGTTTCTGTCCTATACTTAACATTCACGACTGACAGATCAGCATCCAGCTGATACACTGGGAAGGAGGGTGCACAGGAGGGGGTGTTGCACAGGAGGAGGTGTTGTGCATGGGGGCATGGTGCACCCTGGAGGGTATTGTGCATGGGGGGGGGATGATGCACACAGGAGATGATGCACATGGGGGCGTGGGTCACATGGGGGTATTGCACATGAGGGGTTGTGCGCATGGCGTGGTGCGCATGGGAGGGTTTTGCACATGGGGAGTTGATATGCAGCAGGAGTTGCACACGGGGGATGAAGTGCATGGGGCAATGATGTGCAGTGAGGGGTTAATTAATGTGCAGTGGGGGTTGATGCGCAGTGGGGTTGGTGTAAGGGGAAATTTTATTCTTGCAGCATGGGTACGTTTTCACTAGTAATTAATAAATTACATGTAATAATATGTACAAGTTTTAAATTTAATTAAAAATATATAGTGTTTAAATTAAGCACATGAAAGCAATATATCTGAGTGTTTTTAACTTTTATTTGACATGTCCTACATTTTTCTTGAGTGCTCTACATTTTGGGGAGATCTTGCCCTTTTTGTTTTTTGTTATGGCATTTGATCACCCTGCAGGTCTGCCACTTCACTATGATTAACTGGCTGTCTTCTAAAATGGGTTCATTTGCCAGTAGTATTCATGTGACAGAAGGATATACTATATCCTTAAATATAAGATATAAAACACTAGCAAAAAGCGTACCAGCGTTGCGGGAGTAAAATCCCCCCTTATGCCATTCCCCCATATGCATCAACACCCCATCCGCAACTTTCCCCATCCGCAACTTTCCCCATTGGCAACTTTCCCCATTGGCAACTTTCCCCATGCGCATCAACCCATGCGCCTCAACCCCCCCCCATGCACAACTTTCCCCCACGCGCAACTTCCCCCATTCGCATCAACACCCCATGCACAACTTTCCCTCATGCGCATCAACCCCCCATGTGCAACTTCCTCATGTGCAAGTTTACTCCATGCGCAACTTTCCCCCAAGTGCAACTTTCCCCCAAACGCAACTTCCCCCCAAACGCAGCATCCTCATCAGTGCAACCTCTTCCTCCGAACAACATCCCCCAGTGCACCAGGGTCTGAGCACCAAATTGGCTGGATTTTGTTCAATCTCCCATGTTAAGTATAGGACAAAAACACGTTGCCCCCTTTTCAGGCCCCGAAGGGTTAAATGTCTCCAGATGGTTCTTAGTGGGTGTTCAGGTGACAGAAGGATCCCTCCCAGAATTCCATGCTTCAGGCCCAGCAGTTGGGGCGGAATGTTGCTGAGTCATCAATTCTCCAATGCAAAGTATAGGGAGGAAAACGCGTTGCGCCCCTTTTCACCCCCTTCCGGTTGGAATTTCCGAAAACCGGTTCTTAGTGCACCCCTCTCTCATGGAAGGAACACCCACCCCAAATTTCACGCTTCTAGGCCCACTGGTTTTGGCAGGGCGGTGATGAGTCAGTCAGTCAGTCAGACAGTGAGTCAGTGACTTTTCTCTTTTATATATATATATAGATTTGATTAGTTGTGGCGTTTCCATGTAGATAACTAACAATAGCCTCCCCTTCTAACCACCACTCTCTCCTATGAATGTGAATCCCCTTTTACATCTGTCCATGCTGGTGTTTCTCCCCACATCTTAGGCTACATCGCCAAGAGTAAATTTCATAAATTAAACACAGTTGGAAGACCTGAAATTCTAGAATGATGAGGCAGGAGAATGAAAAAAAAAAAACACTTTCTTCATAGTATATGCTTTACTCTTTCTGATTGAAATAAAATTATCAAAAAAGTGATTAACTTGGCCTAGATTATACCATGCTTTGCGCAGTGTTTGTAGTGGAGCAAACCTCTAGGATCAGTCCATTTATTGTGGCTAAGAGCCTTTTCAATCAAGCCATTCCCTACATTTTTACTATGTCCACCTCCATCCTATATCTGACTCCTTTTGTCTCTGTCATGATGGATTGTATGCAGATGGTAACATATGCCAAGTTATGCAGATTTGTTTCCATGATCTTTGCTACTATTGACTTACCTGATTTCATTAAAGCTTACCTTAGGAGCCAGCTGTTTGCTTATTGGGACATTTGAGATCTTAGTATCTAAAGTCTGCTCAGTGCCTGCAATGCTGTAGTACCTTATCTTTTGAGCTTGGGCTTTGAAATGTCAACTCTGGTGAAATATTCTCAGAAAATAGTTCGGTGAATAAAATAAAAGGCAATACAGATAGATCAGAGGCAGAAATTGCCAGGCTGTGGAGGAGAAAGTCATGGCCCACCATACTGGCATGAGTTTTAAATAAAAACAGATGATACTCCATGTTTATGTCAGGGGAAAGCCTCCAGTTTCCACCAATGACAACACTTTACACTGATCCATAGCCCACCTTTCCCATCTTACCTGTTGCACTTTTAAAGAGTTTCACAAAACAGTTGAACAGAGTGGCTTATATAGTGGATTGATGAAGTTTCCCATTGCAAACACATTTATTTATTTTAAAAATTTATATTCCGCCTTTCTCGGGCTATTAGCCCAACTCAAAGCAGCTTACAATAAAATATAATTAAAACATTAAATAGAAACATACAATTAAAACAGAGAATCTAAAAACACTAAAAGCAATAAAAAGAACAGCACCCCCCAACCTCTGCCTCATTGAAATTTTTTTTATAATAGTATTGTAGGGTAAGTCACACTGATTGTGTACCAATTGCCCCAGTCCTCTAGAGAAGTGCTTCTCAAGGTTTGTCCTCCATTGTACCACTTCATATGGTCATCATATTGATGATGGTGATGGCATCATTACCAGTTACCTTTGGAGGCCACATGCAATGCAACAAACACCCAAAGAGGCTCAAGTTGTGCAGGAAAGCATGCTTTAGAAAGCAACCTTTCTCTTAAATTTTGAAGGCTGGTCTGTATAACCAAGGATCAAAATAGTTGACTACAGTATATGGAAAAGATTTCTGTGGCATAATATCTAGGTGAATTTGCACTCTGACTCCCACTCTGTGTATGGTCTGTTTGTACCTGGATCAGCAAATAAATACAAGAAACTGGAAGAGTTCAACCTTAATAGAATGTGATTGAAGCATAGGAACAAAAGATCAGGGTAAGACTCGATTTTGAAAAGGCTTGGCTGATGTTCATTCTGTTTTCCATCAGGGATAAACCAAACACATGAAAGATTTTCCAGAATTTGTATTTACAAACATTTTGTCATCTTTGATTAAACCATGCCATGGAGACTAAACAAAAAGCAATCTGAAATGCCGGCCCATGTCATGGAGATATCCCTGAAGCACTACATAGTTGGGGTGGACAGCGCAAGAAGCATACCATGTTCATCGTTATGCAGATTAGCTTCTCACAGAATTGGATCTACCCAATAGCAAACACATGTTGACTGCTACACAGAAAAGCAAAGTAGAGTTGAAGATGCATGATCCCTTCATCTCCACAATGCCTGGATAGAAGACTTTGTGAGGTATCAGTGCAAGTGAAAAATAAATCAATAGAAGAAATAAAATTAAAGATGTTATGCCCTCAAGTCTACAAAGCAGCTGGTTTTTAAGGTCTGAGCCATTGAATACCAAGTGTGTGTGCACTACATATGGTAATACAGTCCAAGCAGGAGTGCATTTGAAGAAAAATGGTACTTAATTCAGGGAGGTGGGGGATCCTGGCCAGGAGGCATCAGTAAGGAAAAGGGGTTTTAAATCCCCTAAATCCTGCATAAGTAATGGGTTTCCTTGGAGCTAGGTCTGCATGATGGGTCTCCTTGCACCTGCACCAGCAAGTTTGCCCGTGCAAGTCCAAGAGAAAGGGAACAAGGAAACTGCTGATGGAGAGGATAAGAGCCAGTGTGGTCTGTTTGTACCTGTTTGTACAGAAACATTTGTGATGTTTCTGTCACTACAAGATCTGGCCCAATACACCCACCCACTCCCTGCCCACCCCTCTCCGCCTCTGTTCTGGCCTCCCACAACCCTGTTCCTGCCTCCCTGGGAGTGGGGATGTTGACCATGGTGGGGACAGAAAGGTGCAGTCCTTCCTGCTGGAGATCCCACTAACATGCTAATAACTCATGCCCTGTCGAAGTATCTTTTGTGACAGGCACTGACTGCTTTACGGCAGTCAGCACTGTCATGGGATCCTAACTGCTCCTGATCCTATCTGGATCCCAATCCTATTAGGAAGTTAGATGAAGACTGGACTCAAAGCTGACAGTTCTAAAGACACTTTCCTGGAAGTTCGACCCATGGAACACATTGGGGTTTACTTTTGAGTAGACATGTTTAGGATTGAGTACAATTAACCTGAAATTTCACAAGCAAGTCTATTAGTAAATATATTGGAGGGAGAGAAAAAGGGTTTCAACCACACAGTAAAATGATATTTCATTCCCTCCATGAGTTTCCTTAAGCCTTTCGCCTGTTTAGTTAGCTTGAGCGCTGCCTGGAAATATGTAAACAAGTTTCTTTTTATGACGTTTGTGGTTGCAAAAGGCCTGTACAAAAAGCAATGTTTTATAGCAACCATTCAAGACCTTACTTTGGATGGGGGAGAGAGTTGTACATATTGTTTCTCTGTTAAGCTTGTCTGACGCTTGAGTTTATGTGCTTGAGGAAGATAATACTGTTGTATAGTGAAAACTGTTCTATTTATTTATACCTGCCCAGAATCCAATTTTCATGTTATAAAATTCTAGTCATCAGGTTTGAAATACCTGACCTGATAAGACCTGGGAGTGACGGTCCCTTTCTCTTGAGGTGCAATCAACTCAAAAGTACTCAAAAGTAACAACACAAAACACAAGAGTTCTGGAAAAATAGGTACTATATTCATAGAAGAAGAGAAGTAAAAAAACCCCAAAGTTGTAACTAAAATGCAGACAACCTCAGAGTAAGTTTATAGTTATAAATGAGCCTAAGCAGAATCCAATTCGCGTTCACTTCGTTGCACATTCTAGCCAGGGTTGGCTAGAACTTTAATATATAGATATAATTAGGAGACAGGAAGACTGAAAAGACAGGAAAGAGATAATTTCCAATCCCTGCTCAACCATAGAGCTCACTGACCTTGATTCTGTTATCTTCTTGTAGCATAACCTACCTTGCAGGGCTATTGTAAGCATACCAGTGTACCTGGAGAAGTACTAAATCGGGACTTTTTTTTACAGTACAGATAGATGTCCAACTTTATTAGACACAGATTTTTAATGCATGGATTTGACTCAACACAAATGGAATAAAAATCAGTTTCAAAAACTATGAGTACTTTCCGCTGTAGTAGAAAGTAGTGCTTTCTACTGTTGCAAGCAATCATTCCATTC
The DNA here is from genome assembly GCA_030015325.1 of Cryptoblepharus egeriae. Taxonomy (NCBI): domain Eukaryota; kingdom Metazoa; phylum Chordata; class Lepidosauria; order Squamata; family Scincidae; genus Cryptoblepharus; species Cryptoblepharus egeriae. The sequence continues at coordinate 221,487,348 of JAREYC010000001.1, forward strand.
TTTAACTGAGTCAGGCAAAGGCAGGGGTCCTTTGCATTTCTAATTGCTGACTGCCTCTCTGACTGCCTCTCTAGTAACACTTTTTTTTAACCATTGTAAAGAGATGCACATCCCTTTATTTTTTAAAATTGCTTTTATTTAACACAGGGGGTCCCAGAATCAATCAGCTGAGATCAATCAATTTGATATCAGCAGAAGATCCCAGAATCAAACCCCAAAAGCTCTTGAGGCACAACCTTATTCTATTAGGATCAATGGAGAAGCAAAAAAACAAAAACAAAAAACAACCCCTGCAAATGGGTCTTTAAGGCTGCAATCCCAGCCTAAGACCCCGCTTAAGTACTGTGTTGGGGGGGAGGTGTTACAAAAGTGCCATAGGGCACTTCTGCACCAGTTCTGCAGGAGGGTTAGGCCCAGTGGCATAGCAAGTTGCACCAGGCTACAAGCTTTAGGGGGGCTACAAGCTGAGCTTGATAGTAGAGTCTAAAATTGTGAAAAACAGGGCAGGTATGAAAAATAATACCATTATGTTATATATCATTGGAAAGATAATTTTATGCAGAATGCAAGGGAACAAACTGAATCAGAATATCTACATTCTATCAAATGTTATGGCCAATTAAGCAGAAAATGGAAATCAAAAGCCTATGGAACAAAAGTGGATTTTCTTAACTCAAACCTTTCCATGATACAGGTTGCTCACTCTGAGAGCCCCCCTAAAGCTTGTAGCCCAGTACAACTGCACCCCATGAGCCCCCCTCCTTAGCTATGCCACTGGACTGATGAGTTGTGCCAGCCAAGGTTAGGATTGTGCCAGCCTATTTAACCACTTTTTTATCCAGTGATTTTTTTCAAGTCATGGGAGATTCCAGAACAGAACCCTAGTGGATAATGAGGGAAACCTGTGTTTTATAACATACGAGAAAGCATTATTATTAGCAAACTTCTTTTTCTCAGGCGCACATCACATGAAGCAACAATTTGTGGCTAGAGATGGATAACAGGGTGGTATTTTCTGAATGCTGAAGATTGTAATGACCTCATTGTTTGTGGTGTGCCAACAGGCTTTACAAGTTTTGCAATGGTTTCCAAAACCTGCCAAGCAGAGATGGCAATAGGGCAAAAGGAGCATTTTGTGCCATGGGCAACAATAGCTCTGTCATGACAATAGCTCTTCAACTCCTTTTAAAAATGATTGTCTGTCTCTGGCCTTGAGCTGGCAGTGGTGCTCCACCTCACATAAGACTTAATGCAGAAGGCGTGTGACACAATAGGTCAGCTGGATGAGAAAGCGATGGAGGGAGGATGCCGGTTTGAGACCCAGCCTGATTTGCAGGTAAGATAAAAGCTGAAAGGTGTTTAAATTCCACAGCACACAAGCACTACCCCCTGGCTTGCTGGGAAGGAAAAACAAACAAGCACTGTGGCTATAACTTTATTGCAGATCTCCTTTTTTCTTCCTCCAGTTCTCACACATATAGCTGTCTGAAGAAATGGCTCAGTGTGGCAAACTGCCTCATTCCTGCAGCCTGCATCATACTATTATACCTTTATGAGATATTCCTTTTTTATTACTGTTACAAAGACACAACCAGCTTTTTTTCCAAGACTTTTTTCCAAGACATGTCCTCTTTTTAAGACTTGTGACCTGGGGAAAAAAAGCTTCATTATCCTCTTTTTCCTTGTGAGCAGGCAGATGGCCTGCAGGAGGCCTGCTCATTAATTCCTTCTTGGAATTAATTAATTAATTAATTAATTATAAATGTAATACATTATATGCAATAGTTTAATAAGCAGTAAAGTGTAAGCTCCACTGGTGAGTTCAGTGAGCAGCACCGAAAAAGATGTGGCTCAAACTGGTTGAGCAAGACCTAAACCAGCGACTGACCACTGACGAGGCTAAAAACATTATCACCAATTGCAAAGAATAGAAGTGTATAGTGAACGATGCACAAAATCCAGTAGCACTTATAGCAGCGTATTTGTTGAGAGGACAACCCTCTCCCCAACCGAGGAGGAGGAGGAGAGTTTAAATTAATCACATGAAAACAATATATGTGAGTGTTTGTAGGTTTAATTTTGTCATGTCGTACATTTTTCTTGAGTGTCCGACATTTGTTCTCTTTTGCGCCTATGTCTCTTGGTCACTCTGCCAGATAATATAGTTCTTTGTTGCCTTGCTGTGCTGGGAGGCTACACTAAATTCTCAGGATGGTTGCTGTTAACTCCCCTATTTCCAAAAGGTAAGTCATTCTGAGGACAGTATAACTGAATGTGCAATCCTACCCAATTTAGGCTGGCATAGCTAACTTGGCATATATTACTGTGGTGATATGGGGAGGTCAGCATATGCCTGTGCACTGGCCTATCTCCACAGGAGTGGGACAGAAGTGCCTTATGGCACTTTTGCACCACCCCCAGGTCAGCACAGGATTTATGCCGGCCTAACTGGCGTTAGGATTGTTACCTGAGTTAACTTTCCCTTGAATAGGAGAGCACTGAAGAAGGTCTCCAATCTTTTTCTACATTACAATACAATTTCTGCATTGCAAGATCCATGGTATTTTAACTGACTCCCAGGAATGGTTCATAGGATTGCAACCTAAAGATGTCATTGTAATAGTTTCTTACAAACTAAAACACATTGGGCCCTCCACCAGGCAACAGATCCTCTGAAAAGCACTTGTTTGCCTATGTGTGTTCCTATGTGTGTGCCAAATTTCAGTTACCTTCAGCAAGAAATATTTTTTCTCTCCCCATTCAGAATTGCAAATTTGCACTTATCATCTGACTTGGCATCAGATTTTACCCTTGCAGGTGAACAGAGTATTTGGGAGACATCCCAGAAAGGTAAATTAATGTTTACACAGTGTAATACAGCTACATTGTATTCAGTTGAACTTTCTCCTACATAAATGTGTACAGAATAGGATTGCAGGCTTTGTTTTATTTACATTTTTATACCATCCTTCCTTGAAGAAGTTCAGATTAGTATACAGAGTTCCTCCCCTCCTTTTGTCCTCACAATAATCCCTGTGAGGTATGTTAGGCTGGCCCAATGTCACCCAGGAAACTTTATGTTTGTGCAGGATTTCAGCTTGGATCTTCTAGCTCTAAATCCAACTCCTGATCCATCCATCATCCTGGCTCTCTCTTAGAGTGCTCAAATCCCTATTTCCTCTTCCTTACTTGAAAAACATTCACAATAATTAGATACCCAGACCCACAACTGTATTTTTGTTTTATTACGAACGGAATATATAATATTGTCTAAACTTATTAAGCTAATTCAAGTTTGGATTTATTGATTTAAAGGGATATAAGGTGATCACATGGGAGAGGGAACTTAGTGGGGCCAAAGCAAGCACACCAGGCTTGGACTGGCCAGAATCCCTAGGTTCTTGTATGGGGTCGGACCCCTTAGGGAGCAGTCCAGAGTAACTACGGGGCATCCTTGCTCCAGTGTAAGAATAATTTACTCTGGATTGCAATATGAATTTCCCTTAGGTTTTCACTAGGTGGTGCAGTAACTATGGGTGCACGTAATGTCTTTTACGTGCTCCCATAGTTACTCTGGATTTGGGGGTCAGTCACTCAGGGACAGTGTGTGAGACTCCCCCCTTCATGTCACCATCATCTCAGGGTTAAGACAGCCCTACCAGCAATTATCCAACTGAGCAATAATTGAGTTGGGCAATAGCCAGATTCTAGGGACAATATCCTATGCTAGGCAAATAAACCAGTTGTTTTTTTAAAAAAGCATCTTGTTTGGGACTTTTTGTGTTGACCATAATAAGCCTCCTTTTTAGACACATTTCTGGCCAATTTATGGTGGTGATGTTATACCCAGAACCTCTGGATACACATACTACTCCAGCCATGGGAAGATGAGAAGCCATGGGAGGAGGGAAAATACTATAGCAACTTAAAACTCAGACTAGAAGCTGTGTAAGTGCAACTTTTTGCATTTCTCTAGAGCATTTGGGGTGGAACTTTGCATTGCTCTTCATGGTCAGATAGACATGCCTATTCCACATATGCAGCATAAATTCGGTGAGCATAGGCAGGTGCAAAAGACTGTAGCGCTTCAACAGGAGGTGAGAGATATTACATTTTAATGGTCCCAATGCTGAAACATCTCTATAGGCAAAAAAAAAAAACTAAAACTGCAGCGCAAGTATGGCTAGAAACTGTCTCCCCGATGTGCTGCTTTTTCTTTTGCAGGACTTTTTTCAGTAGAAGGGAAAATTCAGAAGTGGTATTTCGACTCCCTCCTATAATCTGTAGCGGTATACAGTATACTTTCCATCTACCATCTCCATAATCTAGCGATACTTCCTGAGACCTATGTCATTCTACTGCATTTGTGGACTCAGCCTCAAGCTGCCAATGTGGGGTACAAGGGCTGAGTGTAGGAGCTACATTTTGACATGACAGTAAAGACCACTGGAAGGCCGGGTACCTTGGCCTTGCTTAACCTCGCAAATAGTGCTAATGTCTACATTACACTGATTCCACACACTGATTCCAGTGTCACCATGCCAGCTTCTTTTCCCCTTCATGTGTGAGTTTGTACATCCAAAAAGGGATATAGAAGCAAATTCTGACTTTGATGTCAAGCCTGCCCAATATGTATTTAAATATTTAGCCAGGCAACAAACTGCAGCTTAATGTTGATATTCATGCATACCCCCCCAAACTGCACGATGAAGGGGGCACTGCCACAGTTTACCCAGCCAGCTCCTCTCAAAAGCAAGATGTTGTTTACTGCTGGGTCGTAAGTATTGAGGGAAGCAGCATGGTTGACAGTAAATGATATTATTTCTTCCTCCTCCTGTTATTTTTCTTCTGATGTCTTTACTCTGTTTGGACTTAACTCATTGCGGAAGGTGTTTATATAAAACTGAAAAAAGAAGTCCAAATTAGACAAATATAAGGAGTAACGCCTGTCCAAAGCCCAGCCAGGAGAAAGCTTCAGGCTTCCAAATCAAAGCAAATGGCATCCGAATCCAAACCGTGAAGAGACTAGAGTTTATGAAACTGCACAAAGTGTTCTGTACACAGATTACAAATGACTGCACTGTGTTGGACTAAGGATGGTTTCACAGCTGGGTGTGTTTAATGTCTCCTGTTCACGCATGTCTGCCACTCGGCCAAGCCTTCCCTTACTCGGAGCAGTCAGTCACCCAGTTAGTCCTCCAGAGTTCACATTTGTCCACGGAGGAATGATTCACATATAAAGGCTTGAAAGCACAGCACAGTTAAACAAACAAACCCATTTGTCTGGTCATTAATATGTGTTTGTGAAACATGATTCTGACAGGATTAACACTGACTAGAACTATTCAATGGCCCATGATTCTTTTTTTTTTTTTTGTCTTCTGGAAGGTCTTACAGGCTGTCTTCTCATGCCAAAGAATTGTTCCTAAAGTGGTTTCATATAAAGTCTCTGCATTTCAAATCAATTTTGAAGCGAAATGGTACAAACATCCTACTTGTGGCATGTAGCGACATCATTTGCCTTTTTCCACTTTTTTCCACTAACTATCCATCTTTTCCCACTAATTATTCATGTGTTTCTAGAATCTCAACAGTGGCTTCCAACCAGTGCATTATAAAAACCAAATTGTATACACAAATTCTACAAACAACACCTTCAAGGGTCTTGGTGGGTTAGAGCACAAATGCACTGGGAGCATTCTTGCTTGGCTGGCAGACAGACAGACAGACAGATGTTATGCACAAGGAAGTATAGTTCAAATCCTTTTATCTAGTATCTCTATGTATGTATCTAGTGTGTACTTATTCTACTTTTCACATTAATTCTCATGTTAGTATAAAATCTTATATATGAAAAGGAACTAGCATGATTTGGTCCAACCACCCCACTTTGTGCATCATTACATAAAACATAATTTCATATTCCACATCCATAAAACATAATTTAAACACAAACAAAACCAAATCATAAGAGGAGAAAATTACACAAGGGATAAGGACACATTCAAAGAAAATGAGAATTTTTTTGGCAGAAACAGGAAAGTCTTGAAACTACATAGGAAAGCAGATAGAGAGGGCTCCAGCTACATGTCATGCTGCAAGAAATTCCATGGGGAGAGAACCACCATGGAGAAAGTCCTTCCTGTGCCTTAGACAGCAGAGTTACATGTAAGAGATTTTAAGAGATAGGCAGAGTCCCATGAAATTAGGTGGTCTTTGGCATTCCATACCAACCCAATTTGGAGTGATGTACAGTGGCACCTCACGTAACAAATTTAATTCGTTCTGGAGGCATGTTTGTTACGTGAAATGTTCTTTACGTGAAGCAGATTTTCCCATAGGAAATAATGGAAACTCAGACGATTGGTTCCAGAACCCAAAAAATATTCATATAAAAATATTAACTGCATGTAAAAATGATGACAAAACACGAACTGAATTCAAAACATGCATTCAATGTGCATTATCCTATGAAGTCTACTTAGGCTGCAATCCTAAAGACACTTTCCTGGGAATAAGACCCATTGAACACAATAGGGCTTCTGGGTAGACATGGTTAGGAGGCTGCAATCCAAGACATGGTTAGGAGGCTGCAATCCAAGACAAGAAAGTGTCTTTCTTTCTCCTTCTCTTCATCCTGAGCCTCTCTCTCCCCTGCTCCCTTCTGGCTAGCCCTGAGCTGCTTCTCTCTTCTCCACTGCTCTTCTCTCCCTCGGCCCAGTGGATGCCCAGCTACAGGAGGAACAGCACGGAAGTGTTGCTTTCGCTATGGGTAGGCGTGCTAGGCAGCCCTGACGCTTTTTAAAAGGGTTGCCGGCCAGCATGTCTGCCACAATTACCAACGAGTGTGTTTGTTAAGTGAAGCACAGTTTGTTATGTGAAGCAGAATCCTAGAGAAGTTTTTGTTTGTTACGTGAAACATATTTTACATGAGGCGTTTGTTACATGAAGTGCCACTGTATTACATTCCCATTATGAGCAATTCCTCAATTCATCTGCCTCAATTCCCACTTCTATTCATTGGTTAAAGGTACATGTACTCTGTCCTCCATTCTATCTGGTCACTCTGGTGCCGGAAGTAGGAGGAAAGCAGAGAAGGATGGAACAGAATTGAGGAGGACAGAACAGAGAGGAGACAGGGCACCGAAGAGGACAGACTGGACCCAGTTCAGGGGCAGCAGTGCCCACTGGGTCCTAATCCCCTTTCCAGGCCAAATCCATCTACACAGTCCCTCACAGCAATATTTATGGCACTGGTCTACCTTGCCCACCAGGGTTAACCAGGGTTGGCAGGGCAGGAACAAATGTTCCTTTTCCCCAAGGAGTCCTCCACAGGTCAAAACTCCTCTTTGGGATGCAGTAGACACCACATTGTTTTGCTCTTTTCAGAAATGAAACAGCTATTTGCAGAACAACTGATTGTTACAGCGGACACAAGGATATTTGCCCAGGATCACTGCTGAAACTTTACAATCATTCATGTCAAGAAACTCTGAAGAGACATACTGATCTTGGACAGGTCATATGGACCGCAACAGATATTTGCAACTTATTTAGGGCAGTGGGCAGGGCCTATGAGAGGGGGGTCCAGCAGGTACATTGTTCCTGGCCCAAGAGCTACAGAGGGGCCAATGACTGAAGGCCCATTTGAGTGTTTGTTACTAACAAATTAATATGGTATATATGCACACACATATACATACACACATAAAAAAGCAGGCCTCCATCAGTCTTGGAAGACTATGGTATCGTGCTCGGCGCTGCATACGCTGCATGTGAAGCACAAAAGCCTGCGTTAGATTGTTAAGGAGGATAGGATGTTACCCAAGCAGCAAATCCCCCCTCTTCACGCCACTGAATTAGTCCAATGGAAAGGCAGAGCCAATACAATTGGATCCAGCTGGCGTCGCAGAGCTGGGCTAAGGACAGGAGCTCACCATGTCTGGTCAATGTTCTGGCTTGACAAAATTAATGGAATGGCATTATCCCATTTCAAATCCTCAATTTGCTCTGAAGCTTAAGATGCTTCACATACAGTATGTCCTGCTATAATGTAATTCTATCATCTCCTATTAGGGCAACCTTTGCTAAAATTAGCTACTTGCCTGTACTGGAAGTATCATTGTGTAGCATTCCAGTGTTTGGATTTTCTTTGCTCCTTTGTCCTCACTGTACTCCTCTGCAGGGAGTCTCACATGATTCATTTCAAGCGTTCTTTAATGCTGTTATAATCTACTCAGCACCCTAATGAGGATCATAATAAGGTAAAAAGTTCAGTACACCACATATGTATCCTAATATGGAAAAATATATTTGTGAGATTGTGGTTATGGATCAGTAAGCACCCAGTGCTATGCGCCTGGAACATATGTTAATACAGCCAGCTCTGCTTTCAACAAGTCCATCAGTTTCCTAGATATTAATTTCATAAACAAGAGTGTTTGATAATGATTGCATTCAAAGAGCTGGAAGGAAGATGCTACATCTTGTCCTCATTAGCAAATCCACAAAAGAGTGGGAGAAAAGAGTCACTGTCAAGACTTAAAGGTATCTTGAAGATAACTTGGTATGGGAAAAGATTCCTCGAGCATCTTGGTTTGACCATTCAACTTCATACCATTCATTCAACCATTACACTTGGTGGGATTGTTGGAGATAGTAGTCAGCAAGAACAAAATAAATAAAAAAACAAGCAAGGAGTGAGCCTCAGTTTGACAGTCAGGCTAAGGGATGGATTAAGACAGAAGTAATTTGGGGAGGGGGAATCTACATTAAATTATGTCAGGCCTTTACTTTATCTCACTCAATATTCTGTATAAGACAGTGGTTCTCCAGAGTGTGCAGCCAAAGATTGAGTCTTTGGTCCCAAAGATTGGGACCTTCAGCATGACAAGCATACTCCCTATCACTGAGTTACAACCCATTCTGAATCAATCTATGAGTTCCCGATGAATCAGTAAAAAATAGCTTTTTCTTTTTATGCCCTTATTGAAGCAATATTTTGATTTATATATTGCTGTAATATACTTATACTGTATGCCCCTTGTCCAATTGACCTAAACTAGCAGCCCAGTTAATTCCCCCCCAACACAAACTGATGCAGTTGCACAAAAAAATGGACACACTGTAATTGGGGAAAGGGTGAATCAGAAAGCTTCAGAGGTGAAAGAGAATTTACACCACTTTAAGACTCCTGCTTTGTTATGGGTTACCTCAAAGGAAAAAGAGGCAGGGAGGTCATCCCTCCCGCAGCATCACTGCCTCTGTTCCTCCCCTCCCCACTACATTTTTGATACCCATGTCATCATTCTCTTCTGCTCCTCCGCATTTTCCTTGCCATCTTACTTCTCTAGAGAGTGACTAGCATCCCAGCAGCATGTCTGAGTACCTTTTACAGCTGGTACTGACGGCTTTATGGTAGTCTAGTCTCATATCAGCATAACAAGAGTTTCATAGATATCCAGGCCCATTAGGACTAGGCCACAAGTTAGCCTTTTCCCCCCTGTCCTTGCCTGTAGCTGTCACCTATATGTCATCAGTGAGCACTGCAATATATGTGGGTTTTTCAGGGCCCAGCACCTTCCTTGACTTTCAGTGACTGCTTGCTATATATTAAACAAATTTCATAAAAGAAAAAACCTCAGGTTTTAAATCTGCAGCTCCCCTATCTTTGTTATTGCATAAGACCAGCTGCCTGAATGCTTGGAAGGTGAGGAAGTTTTATGGATTAATATTTTCACAGAGGGATATTTTAGTTTCATATATAAATATTGGCTTAAGCTGCTAACCGGAAGCTTAAATACATTAGACAGGCAAATGATTTCAGCACTGAATAGCACTTCAGTAATAACTCATACTCTTCTTTAGCACCTTTGTAAGACCAAATTTCTCCCTAATATTTTCCTTACACCCCAATCCTATTTCAATCCAGTCTAGAGCGTAAAGAGATGAAGTATGAACATACACATATGTATACATACACTTCACATATGTATACTCTGAGGTGTGCACTAGTGGGTAAAGGCCATCCAGCCCTGGAGAGGTGAGTAAAAGTCTTGCCTCCAATGGTTCTTCTTAGACAAATGCCAGCTACTTAGCTAGTGTCAATCCTAGGAGAGTTAGGGGGCATGTGCAGGCTTCCCAGATAACTGGAAATGGCCAGACATGTCCGACTTTTGCATACTGGACCAGACCATTCTGTAAATGTAAATGTCCGGCCATCTGGAGTGGGGGGTGGGTGGGAGGCTCTTGGGGGCACTTACAGGCAGCCGCGGCATGGCGGGCTGTGTTTTGGCCATCCAGGCAGCCATTTTTAAAAGGATTACACTGCACATGTGCGCAGAGCCTGTATTTCGGAAGCAAAGCTTCCGATGCTTGCTACCTGGGCAGAGCATCCCCTCCAGGGACAATGCTGCGTGCGCGCCTCCACTTGAAAACCTTTGATCCTTTGAAAGTGAGATCAAAGGCCTTCACCCAGCTAGATCTCATCCCCACCCTTTCCCTGTCTTACCCTGCCCTGAAATACCACCTTCCCCCAAATCCTTATCAACATCTCTACTGCCTGGCAGTTGTGGTGACTGACAAGTGCTAGAGTACCAGTGGCAGGATTGGTGCCAGCTAACGTACGACCAGCACTGGATCAGCTCTGGAAACCATAAATATGCTTTAAACCATAAAAGTGCATTATGGCGCATTGGCAACATTCAGCAATGGCAGAGCACCAGTGTGACAGGGTTGGGATTAGCCAGTTGGTTTTTTTGGAAATATCAGCTTCACCTGGTATTCTGAACCATATGCAGAATTACCTCATCTTTAGGTGTTTGTTCACTCCCACCTTACCTTTACCAGCAAGTGCTATCTTCCTTATTTGTATGAACAACAGGCAGCAGAACTGAGGACTGCGAGATGAAACCGATAAGAGAATAAGAGCAACAGGCAGTGGTGGGCGCCAGCAGGTTTGCACCTACTCTATAGAACCGGTTGTTAACAAGAGATAGTACATATAAAGTTTAAAAATAGCCATTTAAAAGTGGCTACCAGATGGGCAGAGAACCGGTTGTTAATTTCTTTGAAGCCCATCACTGGCAACAGGTCCTCCATTGCTCTGACTGTACTAACTATTTTTATTCCCCTCTGAGGAACAGCCTCCCTGCTCCCTTTTCTGCAAAACCCTCCTACTTTATTTTCAAGTAGCCTCTAATTGAGAGAAATAAAATCTCCTTTTGCTATATTAGTGTGAATTAGGGCACAATCCTAACCATATCTACTCAAAAGGCAGTCCCATTGAGCTTACCAATGGGTCTTACTCCCAGAAAAGTGTCTTTGGGATTGCAGCCTTAGTTCCTTCCTCCCCCTCCCCCAGTCTGGGTACATCAATCTTTTCAAGGAAGAGTAAAGATAAGCTGTTTTCTGCTTCAGGAATAAACCTGAATAGGGTTCTCTTTCTGCTTTAATCTGATCGGCCAACACCCTATCCAGAGGCCAAACAATACAGAGGCCAAAGTAATTCCCAAGAAACCTGTGGATGCACACATGTGGGCATGAATAAAGACACACCAATCCTGGCTCTACTACCCTAGTTTGGCCTTGTGCTAAGAGTGAGGGTTTTTATATTGAAAATAGGAACAGGTACATTCATGAGCACCATCACAAGAGGAAGGGTGCTCTTGGATTAAACTAAAGGTCAAACTAAATCAGTATCCTGTTTCCCAAACTTGCCACCCAGGACAGTTATAAGCAGACAACCAAGCTAGGGCATTGTTTTGGCATTGTTTGAAAGTGAAATTAGGTATATGGAGTTCAAAGTCTGGAGCACAGAAAAGAAAAGAAAAAGTTTCTTTCATCCAGGCTTTGTTTCAAAGTTACCACCTAGTAATGAAGGAGATCCCTGAAATCTGGTCTTTAGATGCCTCACATAAATAGAATAAGAAAGAGCAAATGAGATAAAAAGAAATTCAGTAGCTTATAAAGATTAACAATGCAATCCTAAGCATGTTTACTCAAAAGTAAATCCCATTATGTTCAATAGTACTTACTCCCAGGAAAATGTGGTTAGAATTGCAGCCAAAAGTGATCATTGGAGATATATTGGATCTAGAGTTAACAATTAGATTTTCTAATACAAAGTTCTGGCTTCACCCATGTTAGATTTATTTTATGTAGTTTTTAAAAGTGTATCTTTAGTTATCCTCTTTTTACTGTCTATTGTTTATAATTTGTATGTTTGTTTTTCTTTACATTAGTAGATCAATAAAAATATAAACAACAAGAATACCAGAAGCATTATTCAGGCAGCCCAATCCAGAGCAACTAATCTGTCCACATAAGAGCCCTTAGGTTGCCCTATCTAACACTAGGTTGGAGCAACTGCAAGATGCTCCAGCCCAGTTACTCTGAAGGAGGCTTAGGGCAGAGCAAGGCAAGATAGGGTGCCCTAAGAGAGGTGGACCTGCTCTGCCCTAACTGGGGCAGCCTATGCAGCTCAGGAGAGGCAAATTGAGGGCATGTTTAGCATTGCCTAGGGCAGAGCAGTTACTCTGTATCCAGAGCCTGTTTCCAAGGCAGAAATGCCCTCTTCCAGCCCTCAGAGTTATACCACCTCAGGAGCAGGTATAGTAATGAGTAGACCCATAGGGGTCCATGATAAGGCCCGAGTAAGAATGGCAGTGCTGACCAAAAATCTGAGTTCTTGGCCAGCCTAGCTGCAACCTCTCAATCTCAGGATATGGAACAAACTACGGCTGCCCACAAACCTCAGGATACAGCAGGCCACTCCAAGAAGCCCCTTGTATTCACTGTAGAATGTACTGGCATCTCATCAGGGACTCCTTATAAGGCAGGCACCCACTGGCGTCACCAGACTGGTGCGGTGGTGTGGGCTGCATTGGGGATGCGCTCCATATGGGGTGATGTGCTGGAGGAGTTTGACTGTCCTTTGGCAGGCCCCGGGCATCAGCACCCCCATTCAGGCCTGCTCCAAGGCGGAGCAGCAGCCAGAAGCTGCCACTTGTCTGAGGAGCTGGCCTGAACGGCCATCTGAGGTGCACTGCGCAGAAACACATTGAGCATGCCGAACAGCTTCAGAGGAGACTTCCTTAGAGCAGAGAAAGTCCGCGCCTCTGCACAGCCATTCAGCCTCACTCAGGAGGCAGAGCGGCAGCCGAATGGCTTCAGAAAGAGTACTGCACAGGCACCAACTCTGACGCCTGCACAGTCTCCCCCGAAGCCAGAAGGCTTCAGAAAAGTACTGCGCAGGTGTCAGAGATGGCTTCAGAAACAACTGCGCAGGCACCAACTTTGGTGACTGTGCAGTCCAGGTGGGGGGGGGGGCGCAAATCCCAGGGATGACGCACAGACTTCTGCACCAGGTGATGTGCAGAGTCATGTCACCACTGTAGGCACCACAGCTGTTCCTTGTTCAGTGTGATCTGAGGGGTGTCTCCTCAGGAGCAAGTCTTCCCCTTGTGTCAATTACTTAGCATGCTCTGGAGCAGTTAGGGCAGCCCAGGCTTCCTGACTCTCTGGATTCAGCATAACTTTCTGCTCTGGATACAGAATAGTTAGGAGAGTGCAGTTAGGTCAGAGCAGGCTGAATTTGCTCTGGATTGCAGCCTAAGACAATTATCCCATTCTGTTAGTGAGATACTATTCATTTACTGTAGTTTCAATCTTACTCATGCTAAGGTAAAGCTGTCAATTAATAAAAATATTTTAAAATACTTTTAAAATTGTTTTAATAGCATTTATTTGTTGGAAAATTTAGAAGGAGGCAACTAGGTCCAGAGTCAGTTCTCTGCAGACCTGGCAACAGCCCTAAACTTGGTTCATTCTCCCTTCCCTGCTTGGGATGAGATTGTTTTTCATGGAAATATGGTGGTGATGAAGGGACTAAAGCAGAAAAGATTTAAAAATACTTTTGGTAATTTCCACACAATACTAAATTGAGCTGCCACAGTTTTTTGCTTGTAAAACAGATGAACAGAGGTCTGATAAAGGATTGATGCATTAATGCCTGTTCTCTACGCATTCCCATTATTGAGAACGCTTTGCCATCAAAAACTGAAACACTTTGGGGGAAAGCTATGTTTGCACCAGGCCATCCATAACCATTTTTGCTTATTCTTGCCTTTCATCAGAGATGAAAAAATAAACATGAATGGGAGGTGAAACCTCCAGATGTTGGTCCATCCCTGTGAGGAGCAAGAGGCCGTCTGAGAACCTTTCTTTGCATCCCAAGATCAAACATTTGGGAAGATGTTTCAACTGCCCAGGGAGTTTGGCTACAACATGAGAGGCCTTGTCTTGGCAAATTGCTGTTCCCTTCTGTTCTATATGACAGCAACAAGACCCTGTGAAAGAGATATCAGTGAGTTAACAACTTAGTGAAGTGTGATGTTTCACATCAGCAAGTAAACTGTGACTCGGTCTTATTGCTAACACTATATCTGCTGGGCTGAGAATGTCTTTTACACAGCATCAGAGAGCAACAGCAATAACCATAAAGGGAGCACTTTACTCACTTTTTGAAATTGACAAAGATAGTATTTCACTCCAGCTGAAGCAACCTGAAGAGCAAAATAATGTCCGACATGCCAACCGCTTCCTTCTTTAGGTTACCCAAAGACAAATTTCCCCCCATTTGGTTTCACAGTGACCATTCAGTGGTTATTACAGTAATTGATTACTGTATTTAAAAATGTACCGTGTATCCTGTCTTTCCCAATTAAAATTGGTGACTGTCGTTTTTTATGCTATGCAGTTCATCTGCATGTTAAAACAAAGTAGACATTTTCCCACTCGTTTAAGTTTTTGTGTGGGAATTTAATTGGATTTAAAAGTAGAGGAGTTTGGCTAGGTGGGCTGCACAGTGTAGTCTCAAATAGCCCACTCTTTCCAGTTTGCTTTGCTATGTTTCCTTTAGTGAACCAAGCTCTGCAGAGATGTCCCTGCTCTTTGTACCAAAACTAATGAAAAGGAACCGCTTCGAATGCAGAAAAATTATTTATCTGTCTATGATCTTGCAAGAATTCCCTTTCCATTTAGTTGAGTACTTTGCCGCTAGTCCCCATTTCAAAATCGATACAAGCCACAATTCTTGAATTGGTATATTCTGCCAACTCTGACACTAATGGCTGTCTGTTGAACAAGCCTGACTTCTGAGTAAATCTTCCCTCAATCAGTTTATAGGAGCTGGATGGGAATGTTACAACTCTTACCAGCACCCCACTTATTCCAGCATCTTTTCCATGTCTTCCAAATAATAACACCTGAACTACGTGTTACATTAGCCACAGTGAAGCATATGTCAGGTCTTATTTAACCTCCATGTAGCTGCCATGAAGGGCCACACTCTGGTTTGGGGGTGTGGCTCTGAGGTGTTCAGCTCTATATACTTTTCCAGCAGGGGTATAGTAGTGATAAAAGATTTTGGGCCCAATCCTATGCAACGTTCTAGCACTGGGGCAGCTGCAATGTAATGCAGCTTTAAGTAAGGGAACATATGTTCCCATATCTTGAGGAGACCTCATTGACTTCTCCACCAAGAAGGAAGCAGCCCATGCCTCACTGGCAGAGCTGCACCAGTACTGGAAAACTGGACAGAATTGGTACTTAAATCTTCTCAACTTGGAGCCATGACCTTAGACAACTTTATAAATATGACACATATACTGTCATGGGGCCCACATCCGAGGGGATGTTTTCATGTTTTCCTCAACTCCATAGGGCTCACTTTAATCATACCCTGGGATCACAGTGTTAGGTTGCAGCATAAGTAACACAATCTGGAAGACATAGTAACACAACCTGGAAGACCACTTGATGCTGCTGCAGGTCAGTCTTTGCATAAAGGAGCTCCTTAGTTTGAGAGGTCCCCATAAATAATGGCCCCATTCACTGTTGAGGAGGCTTGAATCCTTGGTTTTATCTTTGACCTCTCTCACTCCTTTATTTCCACCATCCTGTCAGTTGCCAAATCATGTTGCTTCTTAGGCCACAACATTGCAAAACTACTATCCTTCCTCTGTATCCCATGAGCAAACTTTAGTTCATATTCTGGTCATCTCTTGCTTTGACTATTGCAACCTTTTCCTCACCTCCACCACACATTTTGCCACCAAAATCTTTTCACCTACTGGTAGACCTCTAGGTCAAAAAAGGGATTTTTTGGACCTACAGCAACTGTTTAGCTGGTGGAAGTCGAAGGAACTTCAGGGGGGCTGATCTGGGGAAGGAAATGATAGGATCCCTGTGTGTGCTGGTGCTACTGAGATTCATCCTCTTCCCCCCTAAACATCCCCATGCCCACCCTGATACTCCCCTGATTTGCAGATGACGTGCCCCTGACTCCACTATACCTGCTCCAACGAACCTGGGTGGGTCTTTTGTGAACTTCTCATTGAAAAGTGGTATGCTGTTGGTAGTAGTAGTAGTAGTAGTAGTAGTAGTAGTAAAGAGCTTTGGAGCCACAGAAATTTCAGTCCACCAACTTCAAAAAGCAGTTTTACTTGGAACAGCTTACATCTTGTCACGATATTTATGAAATCAGAATAGAATAAAAACCAGGCATCCCCGTTGCTTGGGAAGGACTCAATGTCTGAATAAAACAAAACTAGTCAACAACATCTACCTGACTGTGTGAAAAATCAATAATAATAATACTGATGCTAGCAATTTGCAAATGCAATGATGGAAGGTCAGATAGCAGAAAGTGAGTTAATGGAAAACAGTGTGCAGCCTGAGCCATGTTTGAATCACATTATGTTCATGTTTTGAGGGAAGTTCTGACAAGGACAATCTCATTTCAAGCAAAGATTCACATGAATGACCTTAACTTGTACACACTGAGGGGGTGGGTGTTTTGTCTTTTTTTTTCCAGTGCAGAAGCACATAATATTGCACAAACAAAAATGTCTGTTGTACCCAAGCACAATGCTTTGGGAACACGGTCAAGGTTGGCAGCTCTAAAATTAAACCTACCCACTTTGTTTGGGTTGGCAGACACGTGGGTGCTGCTTTCTCCCTTTCCTCTGGGAGTAAGCAAGAAGGTGAAAATTGGCAAGGATTCCTTTCTCCTTGGTGTTGTGGCTGCGTTCTGCGGGGCCTGAGCAGAAGGACACAGGAGTGTATTCACAGTGCATTTGCTCCTGGAGTATTCATTTTGAAACAGTGCTCCATGGGGAAACCCAGACATATAGACGTTTTCCTTAAAATGTACCCCATCATGTCATATGTCATTGTATTTGTGTTGAAGAGCAGAATTCAATGCAAAAATCAGTTTTGAAATATCTCCTTCCCATCAAAAGTTATAGCCAAAAAACGAAAAATAAAAAATATGCACTGAGCTCTATGGGAAAGTGAAAGAGCCCAATACCACAGCTTTACTTGTGAGTAGGCAAACATGCCATTGTCCACCGGAAAGGCCAGACTGAGAGGAATCCAAGACCTTGTCCTCCTTTTGAGGTTTGGGCATCTGATCCCCCTGCCCCCTGTCCTTGAGCCCATGCCACCAAGTAAGGGAAAGTTTGGTGTGGAAAACAGCAGGTTTCCAACAGTACAATTCCAGGACCAGATGCTCCAAGATTCATTAAAATATCAGTTGTTTTAAAAATGCTTTGTGGCACCATAAGGTTAACAGAGTAACCATTCCAGCAAAACCCATAAATTAAATTTGTGTTGTGTGGAAAAGTTCTAATGTTCTAGGCTTCTTGAATTTCTCAGGAAAAAGGTTGTCCACCCCATGCATAATTATCTATCGTCCCAACAATGTTGGTGGTGTTCTTTCTGTACTAAGAAGACTCAGATTATCCGGGGCAAGTCAAGAAAAGTGCTCTAATCCCCAGTTTTATTTGCCCTTTTTTGTACTGTTCCATCCAAATTATAGCATTTATCATACTGTGTGTCTTTATCATTGAACCCACTTTGAACCCACTGCAATGTATGCGTCATCCAAAGCAGAATATGCACACACGCACACACAGACACACACACACACAAGCCTAAGAAATTATTTCATCAGCTCATCTCTCAGTTTTATTTCGAGTACATGCCATCACATACTGCTCTGTGGTTAATCACTGTTAGTGGAAAATATGATCATAGCTTCAGTGGAGGGCAAGTGCATTTAAACAAAACCCATCCTTTTCCAGAGCAACAGGGCTTGACTGCTGATGGGCTGGAAGTACCAGTGTGCATGAGGTTGGAATATTTCCGTTTACAAGACTGTTCCTTAGCCAACATGCTGTAAAGTCCGTGGCACGGCTATTTTTGCATACTGACACAACTGCACACACACACACACACAATGCATGCATGAATGAACATGCGCACAAACACACTCATCCTAAGCTGACATCCTAAGCTGATTTAAATCTATATATATAAAATTGAAAAGTCACAGACTGACTCACTCATTGACTCATCAATGGCCAACCAAAACCGCTGGGCCTGGAAATGTGAAATTTGGTGAGAGTGTTCCTTCTGTGATGGAGGCACCCACTAAGAACCAGTTTTCAGAAATTCCCACAAAAAGGGAGTGAAAGGGGCGCAACGCATTTTCCTCCGTATACTTAACATTGACAAATCCCTGACTGATCAAGGCCCTGCCCCAACCCCCAGACCTAGAAGCATGAAATTTGGGGAGGGTGTTCCTTCTGTGACATCAACATCCACCAAGAACCAATGTTGAGAAATTTAACCCTTAAAGGGCTGAAAAGGGGTGCAACGTGTTTCTGTCCTTTACTTAACAATGAAGACTAACTGATCAACATCCTGCCAATTTGGTACCCAGTGCCTGATGCACCGGGAGGGATGTTGGACATGGGGGATGATTCACATGGGGGACAATGCACAGTGGGAGTTGATGCACATGGGGGTTTGATGCACATGGGCGGATATTGCGTAGCGGGGTTGATGATGCGCATGGGGGTTTGATGTGCATGTGGGACGATGCACACGAGGAGTTGTTGCGCATTGGGGGTCATCATCTGCCACTGGAGATATGTGGACCAAACATCGGTGAAAGATCATAGAATCATAGAGTAGGAAGGGACCTGTCATCTAGTCCAATCCCCTTCCTATAGCAGGAAATCCTGCTAGAGTATGCCTGTCAGGTCCTCACTGAGCCTCTGCTTGAAGATCCCCAGTGAGGGAGAGTCCACCACGTCCCTTGGCAATCTGTTCCATGATAGCATCACATGGCACGCTGATAGCATAAGAGAAGGAAAAGTCACTATGTCAGTTCTGATGCAGACATCCTACCACAGAAGCACTGACTTTCAAGTCCTTCTGAAACTCTTGCTACAGTTAAACATGTATGTAGCACATTTGAGGCACAATCCTAAACATGTTTACTCAGATGTAAGCCCTAGTGAGTTCAATGGGAGTTACTCCCAGAAAAGCGTGGAAAATACCACAGCAGTTACATGGTTCCTTCCATTAAATGAAAAGGGCAGGAGTGGTGGTCAGAGGTCAAGGACTGAAGAGGATTTTTGTCTTTAGCATAAAAGCTTCCTTCAGCGCCAACATCAGAAATATGCAAAGCCCCAAGACATAAGCTTTTAATTTTTTTTAAATTTGCAAAACACAACCATCCTCGTTCATTCATTATATCCAGCATTAGACACTGCTATCTTTGACAAACATCAAGGGGTAATTATCTTTAAGATAAAGGCTGTTCTTGTATATTTTTGGTTCTTCTTTCCAAAGACAATCTGAGAAACAGAGGGAGAAAGAGGTGGTGTAGGATTAGCCGAAGGTCCCCCTCACATACAGATGGAACACTGTTAGAGTTTATGTGGCATCAAGAAACATGGCAATCAGCTGACTGACCAAACAGCAAGCACTTGTGATGCATGCACAAACTGTCACTGAAGCTTTGGTCATGCTTCTTAGCATCAGTCATTACCCAAACTTGTCAAGACATGATGCTTTTTTTCTGTTGCTGCTTCTACTGCTGCTGCTCTGACCCACACAGTGATTGGGAAAATGTTCTGTCCATCTTTCTTCTGGACAGTTTCTTCTCTGCTCCTTTCTAAGAAAGGTTGACACATGCAGTTCTAGGAAACATCCCAAGTCCCATATTCACCTTAATATTCCAATGCTGACAGCGCAATCTAAACCTGCAGATCTGCCAGCGCAGTGGTTTTGCACCAGCCAGTGGTATCACAAATGTGCCGTGAAGCACATTGCAATACCACTGACAAAGCAGTGCCAACAGGAAAGCCTGTGCCACCCCACTGCCTCATCCACCCCACTGCCTGTGCCACCCCACTGCCTCATCCAGGAGATTGGTGCTGACAGAAGTGCTAGGTGATGGGAGCCTGCGATGAAGGTGAAAAGGGGAGTTTCTGGGCAAGGGAGGGCAGTACAGGGCAGATTGGATCCAAGAGCATAAAAATGTAAGACGAGCCCCACTGGATTAGACCAAAGACCAATCTAGTCCAGTTTCCTGTATCTCACAGTGGCACACAAAACACAGATGGCACAAATCCAAGTTGCCCTATTGGGAAGGATGAGGCATTAATAGGGATAAGGGATTTACATTCTTCTTAATCTGCCAGCCTGATCCTAAACTATGCTGGATATTGCAGAGGGAATGTGCCCAACTGCACCAGCCAATGGCATACCTAGCAGGGGGCAAAGCGCTGAGTTTTGCAGATAGGCTCACCAGCCACTCTTTGGAAGGGTGGATCCCTGCAAATCTCAGTGCTTTGCCCTCCTCTAGCTACACCACTGGCAGCAGTGCAGGTTTGGATTGGGCTGTACATGTGTCATCTAACTGATTACTGGTAGATTTCATGCTGGACACACTTACTAGAAGTGATCTTACCACCAGAAAGTTGCGTACTTTAACTTGGTGAATTACCCTTTTAGTTTAGAAAAGGAAGGAAAAATAAGAACTCTGCAAGGTTTAACCTTGCATTTCTGGTTCATTATTTCTGCACTCTTTTTCCACATTGCTATTGGAGATGAAAGTATTTTTTATTTTGTTTGTTTATTTATTGAAGGATTTTTACCCTGCCTTTCTCCATTGTGCGGCCCCACGTTTGCTACAACACGATCACAGCAACAAAGCAATAAATAACATGATAAAAACACAAAAATTTAAAAAACATTTAAAATTTAAATTTGGTAACATTTGTAAGGGACAACTTAGGGACCAAATGGGATACTCTCCTGTAGGGATACTCTCCTGTAGGGATACTAACAACCCCTAGAAGAAGTTGTGGACAGTGATGGGATTCAAAGAAATTAACAACCGGTTCTATGCCCATCTGGCAGCCACTTTTAAATGGCTATTTTTAAACATTATATGTCCTAACTCTCATTTTCAACCAGTTCTATAGATTGGGTGCAAACCTGCTGGAGCCCACCACTGGTTGTGGAGAAATTGGGACTGAAGTGCCATCAGCACATGCTTGACACCCAGATCAATTGCTACTTTTCATTTAATCCAGATGTGGCCATGGACCTCCGAAATTAATAATGCCTAGATTCAGTATGGGCTGAGTAAGAGCTAATAAACTACGGTTACAATTTATTCTGGATTGCAATATGAATTTCCCATAGGTTTTCACTAGGTGGTGTAGTAACTACGGGTGCCCGTAATGTCTCTTACGTGCTCCCGTAGTTACTCTGGATTGTAGGGCAAAAGTCAATCCTAACAGGACTGCTGGCAGGTAATACAGTTCACCACATAGATGGTATTTGCCTCTTCCTGATGGGATTGCACAATTTATATTCCCCTGTAAGGATAGAGTTCACAGTGTGGGAGTCCTTTTAGAGTCTGCTTTGATCATGGATGCCAGGTGATTTTTGTTGTTAACAGTGCTTTAATCAGCTTCAGCTGAAGTGAAGCCACTCCTGAGAAAACATGATCTGATCCCCCTCCTCCCCATGCACTCTTTCTAAGCCCTGCAGTAGCAGATCCAGAGCTGGAATTTCTTCATTCCCATCTTTTCACCAGTAGAGGTTTTTTTGTACTCTCTTAAAAAGTTCTGATCTTTAAGAAAATGAGATTGCCCAGGAGAGAATCCCCTCTCCATGAATTGCATGGGGCATCTTCAGGGCTCTAAAATCTGCATGGAAGGTAGGAGGGCTGGAAATGTAATGGAAACTAATAGAAACTCACCATCTCCACAGTAAGCCTTGCACTTGCGGGAATAGTAATTTGAGCAGAGAAATTGAACCAACCTCAAAACTTAAGGTGGAAAAAATGGCACCCTCCCCCCCTCCAAAAATAATGCCACAGTTTGTTGTTTATGTTTAGGTAGAGTTTTTAATTATAAAAATCACTTATTGGGGCAATCCTAAGCATTCCTTGCGCTGGCACAAGCCCTTTGTACACACAAAAATGCTGTAAAGAACTTTGCACCACTCTAGGCACAATCCTAACCAATTTAGGCCAGCACAAGTCACCCATTTCCCTGTTCCAGCAGTGACATGGTAGGTGACATGGTTCAGCTATGCATGTCTATACACGGGACTAATCCCCCCCCCAAAATGGCACAGAAGTGACTTGTGGCACTTTTGTCACACCCCCAGGCCAGGACAGGACTTGTGTTGGCCTAACCAGGCGTTAGGATTGCACTGTCTGAATGCAGATGGGCCAGCTCCTGGATGTGTGCTGGCCTCTCTATGCTGCCCCAGGAGGAGGTAAGGTTGTGTTGGCCATGCTCAGTCTATGGAGGAGTCTGAGGGCATAGGGAGGGCAGGGAAGAGGTGAGGGGAAGCTGTTCTGGAACAGGCAGGTGTTCCCAGGGCTGAGAGGAACTGGGAGGTGGACCAGGACTCGACACTTGTGCCAAATCCTATCCCCACTCCCAGGCAGCCTGCATCAGTCCCAGGCTGTTCACCACTGAAATAGGTGTTGCAGATCTGAGGACAGCATTGGGTCTGCGACTGCATTACCTGAGGAAAGGGAAATGTTCCCCCTTGCCTCCAGTTGGCACAGAAGCATCCCCAAACATGTCAGCTAGCCTGTTCCAGCACAAGTCAAGATTGTTCTGCAAGTCCAGTTAACACTGAGATGTAATTTTGTATAGTCAAATGAATTCAAGGCAAAAGGAGATTTTTAGGCACAGCACTGAGTATTACTTGAAGTCTCTTCATAGCCATTATTACTTTCATTATTGTGCCATTGTTATAATGGGTAAAAGCAGGCCTCCGTCAGTCTTGAAAGACTATGGTATCGTGCTTGGTGCTGCATACGCTGCATGTGAAGCACAAAAGCCTGGGTTAGATTGTTATGGAGGATAGGCTGTTACCCAAGCAGCAAATCCCCCCTCTCCATGCCACTGAATTAGTCCAATGGAAAGGCAGAGCCAATACAATTGGATCCAGCTGGCGTTGCAGAGCTGGGCTAAGGACAGGAGCTCACCCTGTCTTGTGGGGCCGACCCGTGTCTCGAACCCTGGCCTGCTGGTTAACAGGCACAGTGTCTTAGCCACTTGTGCCACCCACAGCCCACAGTATGGGTAACATACTGTACTTCACGCAAAAAATCTCATTCTTCTCAATATTTTTATATGGTAGGTTGCTAAGCAGTCTGTGTGGGCCAAAAAGAAAGTTTTTATAAAGGAATTTTAGACTTATTTGACATAAGATTGCCACAATTCTCTTCCAGAAAACTGGGACAGGACCCCCTGTCAAACTTGCCAGTATTTGGGAAGAATTCCCAAAGCCCAGGACAGTCCTGGTTATCCATGGACATATGGCAATCCTATTTTGACAGCAGAGTTCAAAGAGTATGAAACACCTAAACTACCCAGACAGCATCTATGTGGGTTTAGGACTAGAGATGAACAAGGTCTTCCACAGGGTGAAGTCCCTCGATACGCACTCTCAGGCATCTCATCTCAGTGCAATCAGACACAAACATTAAGTACAGTCCTGTATTTATTGAACTAGGAAGGAATCCTCTGAAATGGTTCAAAGCTTTTTTATGGTTGTGATGCAAACTTAGGAGCAGATGACTTGCAGAAACATTGTGTGACGCAGCTGAATTAAGGAAGGTTTAGGAGGGGGTAGGTTCTGGAAGGGTAAGAAGGCAGGGTTGATACTGAGATAAAGAATTGCTGTGGGGAAACTGTCCATGAAATAGTTCCAGTCCTGACCGCTAAGACTTTGTTAACAAGGATCTGCTTACATGTTAAGTGGACTCCCTCCTTTGCTGCACATTGGCCAAAATCGGAGATAACATAATTCTGCAGGAGGCTCTTCTGTGCAAATCTCCCAGCTACAGATGTAGTTGTTCTTTCACCATAACCAGCAGCGCCGCACATCTAAGCCCAGAAGCCCAGATGCAACCATTGTAAATAGACATAAATCAGGCTATGGGAAGTTGTATTTCTTACAAGAACTGTGTACATTCAAAGCTATATATTTAACATAATCATATACTGGCATCATAAACATCATAGCCAGGGTGGTCCTTAAGACAGCATGTTAACAATGTTGTTTAATCCCACCCATCCCTGTACATTTTGGGTGGCCTCCTTAAGCCCTACCCCTATGCAAAACAGCAAGAACGGTCATATGCCTCCAAGCATCGTTGTGTGACTGAATCCATCTCTGGCACTTTAAACATGTGATAGCAACACACAGTGTCCTATTGTAGTTCCCAAGCAACTGGGGTGCAATTTTACTGCGAAATAATAGTTTTCTCTCTCTCTTCCCCCCCCTCTCCCCTTTCTGTATCTGGGTTGCAAGCTAGACCATATACAATGACTCTTCTCTTCACCTCCCTATACAACACTCAGTTCTCCAATGCATCAAGAGGTTCAAGGTGAGACTTATCCTGGTCACTCTGGATTGGCCTTGACTCAATGGTATACAACAATAGTAACTATAGTGGTGGGCCTTCCACTCAGGCTCCCGAACAGACCGGATCCCCTGAGACAGGACCCCCTGACTCATCCCAATTTGAGCATCTATCGTTTGACAGCCTGGCTTTTGAATGGCAGGGACTGGTAAGAAAAGGCTATTCAGAGAGGGTCCTGCCCACCATCCTGGTTTCCAGACACCTCTCCACTAACAAGATCTATGCTCATATTTGGAAAGGATTCTCCTGCTGGTGCAAATCTAAAGGGGTCTCAGTCGGAAAGACTAAGGTAACGCACAGTGCTTTTTTTCTTTAAAAAGGTGCAGGAATGCACCTGTGGGACGCTCGCGCCCCAGGACACTGCATGCGCCAAAGGTCAGTGCATGCGCAGTGTCACCTCTGAAGCCAGTTGGCTTCATGTGAAAGGCCCCCATGTGCAAGGCCCCCATGAGCACCCCCATGCACATAGAATCATAGAATCATAAGAGTTGGAAGGTACCAAGAAGGTCATCTAGTCCAACCCCCTGCCTGCAGCAGGAATTCCCCCTAGAGCATCCCCAACAGGTGCTCGTCGAGCCTCTGCTTAAAGATCCCCAGAGGGAGAATCCACCACCTCCCTTGGCAATTTGTTCCACTGCTGAATCGCCCTCACCGTCAAGAATTTTTTCCGGATGTGTACCACCGGATCATCCCATGTGTACCACCTCCATGAACAACCCCCATATGTACCATCCCCCATATGCACCATCACCCTCTATGACCCTCCCACTGCATCAGTTGGATGCTGATTAGTTTTTGATGTTACGTATAGGCCAAAAATGTGTTGTACACCTTTTCAGCCCCTTAGTGGTTAAATTTCTCAACATCAGTTCTTGGTGGCTGTTCCCATTATGGAAGGAACACCCTCCAAAAATGTCTTTGTAACCCACAGCTTCCATAATGGGAAGCTGTTCCCATTATTCCTCCTTATACTTTCCATTGAAGAATCCCTGACTGAGGGAAGCAGTCCAAAGTTTAAGGAGGAAAACACATTGTGCCCCATTTCACCCCCTTCCCATTGGAATTTCTGAAAACCAGTTCTTAGTGCGTGCCTCCATCACGAAAGGAATACCCTCCCCAAATTTCACGCTGCTAGGCCCGGTGATTTTGACTGGCCATTGATGAGTTAGTGAGTGAATCAGTCAGTGACTTTTCAATTTTAGTTTGATAGATAGATAAATAGATAGATCGATTGATAGATAGATAGATAGATAGATAGATAGATAGATAGATAGATAGATAGATAGATCGATCCGTTCTCCCGGTGTTAGAGAAGACTGTATATGATGTAAATGGTAATACTACTAACTAAGCCAGGAAGCACCATTTAAAGGGTTGGTTCTCCTATATTTATCAGGGATTCAGTAATTGTCTCTATTCAACCCTGAAGAGCATCACAATCAGTGGCTGATGCTGGTGCCCTTCTCTGCCTCTTTTAAAGATTATAAACCTCTTCAGGACAGTGAACCATATTTTCATTGCTTTTTCTTTTTAACCCACTTTGAGAATGTTACTGTTGTTGAATAGTGGTACATAAATATTCTAAATAAGAACAGTGTGCATATTTATGTGCAGATGGAAGAGTCTAACCAATTCAATGATGGTGCCTAGAGGGCATTAATTCTCTCAGAACACACTGCATGCATAGGTTATGCCTATGATGTATGCAAAATTATTGTAATTACCAGTAGTAGCTGCTAAACCTTTATAATCCTTATCTAGTGATGTCTTATAGCAAAAACTTATGCATACTGTGTATTTACTCAGAAGCACATCTTATTGATATCACCTAGACTTTTTCCTAAGGTAGTTTTCCTGGGATAACAACCTTCATTACTTTCTGATCACCATCTGTCGGAGAATAAGCTATAGTGAGTCTGAAATTGGAAGACAGATGAGCAATGTGAAAGATCACTCAGTGTGAAACCATTGTCAAAGTCAATAATATTGCATGCTAGAGTTGAGGAAGATAGCCAGGATCCTGGAGGTTGAGGATACATCTTCAAACAACCCCCTTTATTTGGAAGAGTCAAGGAAGAGGTGGAATTTGCAAAAGCAAAATCCTTCATCTGACTATGTTGGGTGCATTATCTATCCATCTAAAAGCGTTAACCTGTGAGTTACTCTACAATCCAGAGTAACTACGGGAGCACATAAGAGACATTACGTGTACCCGTAGTTAATGCACCAGCTAGTGAAAACCTATGGGAAATTCATATTGCAATCCAGAGCAAATTGTTCTTACACCGGAGCAAGGACTCCCCGTAGTTACTCTGGATTGCACCCAAAGTGTGTCTGATGCTATACTGCATTCAGCCACTAGATGAGGTGAATAATGGAATCTGATGGAATCTCAGCTGTGAGGACTGCCAGTTTGGAAGTTGGCTAGATTTAAACAATATGTTACATATGATTAAATTTAAAACTATTACATATAATTTATTATATACTTGCAGAACTTATCATTCGCTGCGGGAGTAAAATTTAAAGACTATTAGTACCAGTGGCACTGGGTAGCATGCACTGGCAGGCACTGGGGAGTGGGTAACAGGCAGCAGGCACCAGCAAACACTGAGGGCACCACTGGGCACCTCTGAGCACTGACTGGCACCAAACACCGACGGGCACCGGACACTGGTAGACACCAACAGGCAGCAAGCACCAGACATCAGGCACCACTCCTTAAAATTGGTTCTTAGTAGGTGCTTACATTGCAGAATGAATACCCTCCCCAAATTTCATGCTTCTAGGTCCAGAAGTTGGGGCTAGTGTTGATGAGTCTGCAATACTTCAGTGTTAAGTATAGGAAAAAAATACATTGTACCCCCTTTCTCCCCCCTAGAGTTTAATTTTCTGAAAATCAGTTCTTAGTGGGTGTCTATGTCATGGAAGGAAAACCCTTTCCAAATTGCACGCTTCTAGGTCTGGGGGTTTTGGCTGGGCATATTCAGGAAGCGTATTCCTTCTGTGATATAAGGACACACTAATAACCTATTTGAAGCTTGTTGGTGCCGAGTGCCAATTGGTGGCCAGTGCTTGGTGCCCAGCAGGGATACCCAATGCTCATTAGGGATGCCTAGTGGTGCCCACTCGTGTTCACTGCCTGCTGGTGCCCAGTGGTGTGCCTTACACCATTGCCTGTTGTTGGTGCTTGTTGGTCCCCACTGTTCAACACTGGCCACCGCCCGGTGCCCAGCATTGCCCTACAGTGCCCACAAATATTCTTGAAATTTTACTCCCACAAGGGTGGGTAAATTCCACTACTTACTAATAAAATTTTGCTGGTGACACTCTGACCACATGCAGTGTGAGGCTGGCCTAGAACTCACCCAATTTACTTCTCTAGAAGTGCATGAACAGTACTGTATATGAGCAATTACGAGGACACATCACTGAAGCTCTATAGTTTTATTTTGCCTCCTGTTATCTGGGTATGTTCCTTCACTTTTGCTGCACAAGAGATCTGTATACAGGAAATCCTATATAGGGAAGACAACGTATGGTAATCCTGAATAGGAGACACACAGCACAGATCATCTCTAAAATTACTGTTTATAAGGGAGGGAAGGTACAGTAATTACACACTGACTGCCATTCTCTTTATTTCTGGATTGGCTCACACCACCTACATGCTTTCTTGGGCATAGTGAATTTACCTCCGTAGTGGGCAAGCTCACCCAACAGTATGGACTTGATACAGGAATCTTTTTTTTAATTGCCTTGGGATTTAGTAAACAAGCAGCTGATTAGGAGTCAAGGAGTTAATGCCAAAACAACAGCTGCCTTTCAGAAAGGATTTACTAATATAGCAACTTGTAATCAACACAAGGTCGTCGCTGAAATAACCAGGCTGTTAAATAGCTTCCTCTGGGGGACGGAGCCTTGTTAGTGCAGGATAATTTTCTCATGCGTTGATGAAGATAGACAGTTAGATGATCCAAACAGGAGCTGAGCATGTCAAGGGAGAGCATATAAGTGCCCTGCTCCCACCTTTTTCACATGAGAACTATGACTATAGGTCACAGAAACCCAGAAATAGAACCCAGGAAACCTTTCACCACTGAAAGTTTCCCATTTCACCACTAAGAGCTTCCCATTCCTTGTTGCCTGATATGTACAGATATAACTGTGAGCCTCATTTACTCCCTAGTATCACACTCCTAAGCCTTGGTTTGGCCAACACAAGTCCCATAATGGCCCTGGGGTGTTGCAAAATAACCGTAAGGCACTCCTGTGCCACTCTGAGGGTTAGGCCAGCACCAGTATTCCTACGCTACTGGAACGGGGAGAAGATCCCTGCTTGTAGTTGCTTGGTGTGCAAAATGGCAGCAATACTACTCCCTCAGCCATAGGTGGTGGGTGTGGGCAGGCACCACCCAGAACTGAGCCATGTTTATTTCTCATGTAGTTTCAGAACACACCTGGAAGCCACCTACAGACATTCTGGAAATACTTCGGCCTCAGGGCCAGCCCAATCATGAGACCTATTTGAAGCGGCCTCATATTTGCCGCCTCAGGCAGCATATTGACTGAAATGCTCATCTCTGTCCACCCACTTTCTTCGACTGTTCCTCTTTTTCCTTCCACTACCTAGATTGGAGAAGGATGAAAGGAGAAGAGAGAAGAGGAAATGTGCTAAATATAAGCTAAAATATTGAAGAATGGGAAGAGGAGCAGAGGCTGTACATCACCTCATAAGAAGGCAGCACTTGGTATGCACTTTCGGGTATCAGGGGGTCTTTGGCTAGCCCAGTTTTGCACCACTGGAAAGCCATAGCAGAACTCTGATCCAATTTTAGTATACGTGGAAAGGCAGGTGTGCTTCAGTATTATTTATACTGATGCTGGCTGCTGCACACTGTGGTATATCTACCCAACTTAATGAATACTCAGAGTATGTTTGACTAGGATGGCCCAATTGACATATCTCTGTAGGGGTCTGAGAGGCAAAGGAGATGCAAATCTGAATTTACTTTCAAATTTTTCCATTTATGTCCCATGTTATTTGCTCAGAGATGAGCAGACAGCCATAGACCCTTCATTCACCTGGGTAAATGTCTCAGCCTGGTCTTAATGACCATCCCTCAGCAGGTTGGACAAACAAGTTATTCTTTTTATCCTTCCCTGTTTGGGATTTCATATCCTCGAAACTCACACACATCTGGGGAAATGGAATTAACCGGTAAACAAGGTCCTGGGAAATGTACATTACTACGGCTTTACAAGGACACAGCTCTGAATAGCCTCTTTGAGTTCAATGTGTTTGGTAACTTAGCATTAGTAGCACATGCTGATTTATGATAACTTGATTTTAATAAGTAGAATATCCCTTGCATAGAGCAACTTGAGTGTCCTCTTTATGCTGATTCCAATAAAGTTAGGGAGGCAAAATACATGAGTTATCCTAACCTGAGGAATAGTACTAGGTTCATAGGGAGTTCTTGGTCGAATTTGAAACATAAGTCCAATTAATCTTTCCTAAAGCAACCAACGATGTCATTAAAAACCCATTATAGGTGTGAGTAGTGTGAGTACAGTACATTATACGTGTACTGTAGTTACCAATCTATGCACAGTGGCTAGCCATTGATGGCCGAGCAAAATATACAAATGTATGTAATCAATTAATAACCAATACTGTATCTCAGGGCACAATCCTAAACAATTTTGGAGCACTGGCATAGCTGTGCAAGTGGGGGACAGGTTGCATCCTGCAGTTGAGGAGGGCAAGTCATGGGGACTTCCTCAAGGTAGAGCAATGTTTTGCATTGCCCTTATGCTGGAGTTGGAAATTTGGTTAGATTTGGCACCCTCATTAAAATTTGGAAATTTTAAAATATTCAAAATTGGAAATTTGGCACCCTCATTAACTAACATGCCTCATTATATTTTGTGGTCTGTTGAAACATGTTGATTAAAGAGTAACTGTTGGGCAAGTGCTTCTTTGCTAGCCATGGCTTGAGAATGGAGAGGCTAGAGCTGGATGTCCTAGAGACCAGAAGGATAAATTGGGTGCTGCTAAGTGTAAGACTTTGCCGCTGTGTGATGCAGGAAGCTGGACTAGATGGGCCTTTGGCCTGATCCAGAGGAGGCTCTTCTTATGTCCTTATGTTTTGTTCTCTATGTTCTATTCTTTATGTTCTATCTCTTGAAAGCCTTAGGACCCTTACCTCAAAATGTCTAAATACCACCCTGTCTAACTGGTTTTGGTTTTTGAAGAAGTACAGAAATCTGTACAACTTGTCAACAGAGACGACAGTGGGTTGATTGCAAACTCCTGGGGCAACGATGTCTTGGTCAAAGCACCTTCCACACTCTTTAAGAAAGTCACGTCTTTCTCCAGCCTGAGTATACACAGTTTCTGAAAGAGGCTACTAATATCGGAAGGTCTGAAAGCACAGTATAGGCAGGCACTGTTTGGCTGTTTCCTCAGTGCTTCTCTCCTGACCTGCTTGTTTACCAGTCTTAATCCTCTCCTTGGCACAAACTAAGGTTTTAGACCAGGTTAAATCTGCCAGATCATGTGGCGGTTTTCAGATGTGCAAAAACATCCAGTTGGGACTTGAGACCACCAAACTTGCCTTACTGATCCTGAAATCTGATCTGAATGCAGCTCAGGTATATAAACCAAATGAAGAAACAAGTTCACTTTTTCATTAAAAAAGATAATTATGAAGTTTTAGCACCGAAATCATTCTATCCAATCCAACACTGGTGCAGTGGGGCTTTTGTGCCCACAGTATATCCAGTTCAGGAACTGAACAGGCAGGAGGTCTTCTTGGGGTAAGGAACATTTGTTTCCTTACCCCAAATCAAGCCCCAGCCTGCTCAATAGGGCTACTTGGGCATATGCCAGCTAAATTGCACAGAACCCCATATAAGGCTAAAGGCCCAGGAGGGGAGGGGTTAGGATACACCCGAACTAGCCTGCAGCATACACAACAGGTAACACAACAGGTTAATTTCAGACAAAACTTCTGAAGTGAGAGACAATGAGCTGAGTCAAACATTTGTGTCTAGCTGTTCTGCCCTGAGACAAGAAGCACCAGGTTTTGAACCAATCAGTAACAAACATAATCATATATAGGCAGTGGTGGGCTTCAGGGGGTTCTCACAGGTTCTATAGAACCCTTTGCTATTGAGTGCCTGGTTCTGAGAACTGTTTACTAATGGGACGTAGAACCTGTTGTTAATTTATTTGAATCCCACTAGTGCTCATCTATCTATTTCCGGACCAGATCAGATGGAAAACTCTACAATCCTTCCAGACTAAGAGCAAAGTCCAAAGTCCAGCTGAAATGCTTGTGAGTTCCTCTTCGCCGATGACGCTGCTGTTACTGCTCACTCTGCCAAAGACCTTCAAAGACTTATGGACCGTTTTAGCAAAGTCTGCCAAGACTTTGGACTAACAATCAGCCTGAAGAAAACACAAGTCATGGGTCAGGGTGTGGATCCACCAACCTATATCACAATCTCTGAACATGAACTGGAGGTTGTCCATGACTTTGTGTACCTTGGCTCAACTATCTCTGACACTCTCTCCTTAGATACTGAGCTGAATAAACGTATTGGTAAAGCGGCTACCACATTCTCCAAGCTTAGAAAGAGAGTATGGCTTAATAAGAAGCTGACGGAACATACAAAGATCCAGGTCTATAGAGCTTGCGTCCTGAGCACACTCTTGTACTGCAGCGAGTCTTGGACCCTTTATGCATGGCAGGAGAGAAAGCTGAATACCTTCCATATGCGCTGTCTCCGACGTATTCTTGGAATCACCTGGCATGACAAAGTTTCAAATGACGCAGTCTTGGAATGTGCTGGAATCTCTAGCATGTTCACACTTCTGAAACAGTGGCGTCTACGCTGGCTTGGGCATGTCGTGAGAATGGCTGACGGTCGGATTCCAAAAGATCTCCTATATGGAGAATTAGTGCAGGGAAAGCGCCCTAGAGGGAGACCACAGCTGCGATACAAGGACATCTGCAAGCGGGATCTAAAGGCCTTGGGAATGGACATCAACAGCTGGGAAACCTTGACCTCCGATCGTTCAGCGTGGAGGCAAAAGACCCAGCATGGCCTCCTCCAACTGGAAGAGACACTTGTTCGGCAGGCTGAAGTAAAGAAACAGACCCGGAAGCAGCGAAACCTGGGGCCTGGGGAGGGGACAGAATTTATTTGTCCTCAGTGTGGAAGGGATTGTCACTCTCAAATTGGCCTTTTTAGCCACACTAGATGTTGTTTCAGGACCTCCAATCAGAGCACGATACCATAGTCTTTCAAGACTGAAGGATGCCAATGATGAATACTGCATATAGGCATGAATGCCACATTACTATTGAGTGTAAATGTGACAACCATGTGCTGAACAGTGTGCATCATGTGCAGAGTTCCTGCTCAAATCTTAAGATCTTCCTAGATATCGTTATCCTTTGCTCAAATCTCCCAAGATGAGATGCTTTTAAAAATGGAGTTGTTCTAATTATAGGAAGATCCCACGGTGACACTGGCTTAATGAAATAGTATTAGCTATATACAGTGGTGCATCACATAAAGAGCTTAATTCGTTCTGGAGGCATGCTGATGAAGTGAAATGCTCTTTAAGTGAAGCAGATTTTCCCATAGAAAATAATGGAAACTCAGACAACTGGTTCCACAAACCCAAAATATTCATATAAAAGTATTAACTGTATGTAAAAAATTATGACAAAACACTGTAATTGAATTCAAAACATGCATTCAATCTGCATGATCCTATGAAGTCTACTTAGGCTGCAATCCTAAAGTCACTTTCCTGGGAGTAAGGCCCATTTAACACAATGGGGCTTACTTCTGGGTAGACATGGTTAGGAGGCTGCAAAGACACTTTCCTGGGAGGCTTACCTGGGCTGCTC
This sequence comes from Cryptoblepharus egeriae, assembly GCA_030015325.1. NCBI lineage: Eukaryota > Metazoa > Chordata > Lepidosauria > Squamata > Scincidae > Cryptoblepharus > Cryptoblepharus egeriae. The sequence continues at coordinate 221,521,098 of JAREYC010000001.1, forward strand.
CTGGAGGTTCAAAGTGGTTGGTGGGTGCACTTGGGGGCAGTTAGGGGCAGCTGCCTATGGCAATTGCTGCCAAGTTGGGGGCAGTTAGAGGCAGCAGCCCTTTTAAAGAGCTTCCGCGCAGAGCGTCAGGGCTGCATAGCACATGTGCCCATAGCGCGCTTGCTTGTTAAGTGAAGCGGAACTTGTTATGTGAAGCAAGATTTCTTGGAAATTTATACTTGTTATGTGAGGTGCTTGTTATGAAAGGTACCATTGTACTCTAGATTATATAAACACACAATGGCATTTGACTATCTACACTACAGTATATCCAACTTTTCCAATTATCCAATCATAAGTGCCCTCAAGTTAGTAAATATAGTAGCCAGAGCTTTGAATATGGGGAAAATCTCAGATGAAAACAAATGCCCATAAAATATTTTCTAAACAGGAAACAGAACCTTTGAAAGGGAAGCAAAAGGACAAGGAAAAGTTGGCTGCTGTTCCCCCAAACCATGACTGAGAATGCTGTCCTTTCAATTGTTTTTCATGTTAAAGTTCAAAAAGACACTGAGGCAACAATAAATTTCTCATCTACTATAGTCCTCACTGCTGGGTCAGATGCTTGAAATGTGCCACTTGGTGTCCCCAAAGTGACAGAGATCAGATCACCTTTCAATTCCAGACAAGCAGTGAGCTGGGATTTGCGACATGACTTGCCCCTTTGGGATCTTCTCCAACCCCAGCATTTCAAAGCAAGAGACACACAATCCTAATCATGTCTACTCAAAAATAAGCCTCATTGTGTTCAATGGGTCTTACTCCCAGGAAAGTGTCTTTAGGATTGCAGCCTGTCTGACTTCTTAAGGCCTACCCAGGAGATACTGCATGGCACAAATTGCCTTTTACACAGTGAGAGCACAATCCTAACCAACTTTCCAACACAAAAGTAAGGGCAATACAACTCCAAGGTAAGGGAACAAACACTGACTTCCCTTAAGGAGGCCTCCATGACTGCCCCCCAACTGTAGCATGTGGCACATGCCTCTTTGGCATATATATTCCAATCAGTGTTGAGATTCAAAGAAATTAACAACTGGTTCTATGCCCATCTGGCAGCCACTTTTATATGGCTATTTTCAAACTTTATATGTCCTATCTCTCTTTAACAACCAGTTCTATAGAGTAGGTGCGAACCTGCTGGAGCCTACCACTGATGCTAGTGCTGGAAAGTTGGTTAGGATTGTGCACTTTGAGCACGTTTTTATTTACTGCAGTGGTTGCTCATCTCTTATCTTAAGCATCATCCAGAATCACACATGTCCTTATGCAGGTGAGTGATCCAGAGGGTAACCTGAATGCTCTTTTGTGTGAACATCATTACTCTGTATTTCCACTGACTTCAGAAAGGCGGCAAGGACATTTTGAAAGAGTGCAGCCTTCAAGGAGCAGCTGCATTATGGTCTCTTGGCCATATGGAATTGTAAAACCCTCATTTGGTTGTAAAGTTTATTACTCAGGAACTTCACGCCACTTTAGCAGTTAAAATATTAAAAAGCCTTACTAAAATCTAATCATGACATAAAGAACCAGGGGAAAAAATATCAGAATTTTATTTCATTTTTTAAGTGGTATCAGTAAGCCTGTTTCCAGATTGTCAAAGCTAGTGAAGGAATTAATAAATTTAGCGTCAATATCCTGTCAGTAACATTTATACTGGTCAAATAAAACCACATGAGGTGGGAAAACAATGATAGCCTTTCAACACCTAAAACTTAACAGCAAAAGTTTAGGCTTTTCCCTAGTACAAATAATTTTTCTTCAGCTTCCGCCACATAGTTGTAAATCTTGTGCAGCTAATAACAATTTGGAAGGGAACAGAATTGCTTTATAGATACTGTTGGAATTTGAAAATTATTTTTCATCTCCGAAGGTCCTGTTTTTAAATGTTTTATCTTGCTATCTCACTCTTCCTCCTAAGAGCTCAGGGTGGCATATATTATATCTAACAATAACTGTGTAAAATAAACTGAGACATGCCCAAGGTCTCAACATTGAACTTGGTGGCTGAGCAGAGACTCACACTGAAGACTTACAACCAAAGAATGACTGGTTTTTTCAGAAATAAAATGTGAAATTCACTCTCCGCAACATTGGCCTTTCCCGCAATCTTAAGTTCTCTGCCCTTCCCTTCATTTGTGTGCGTTTGCGTATAACACTGAATAAAAAGTTTTTCAGAAATCCTTCTTGATTTCCTCAATCTGTAGGTTATTTCCATTAATAATGACTTTATTTTCTTTATTTATGAGTAGGTATTTTCACAAGCAGATGGAAAGAAATGCAGTTTTGTTCGCTGGGGTAGTTTATATACAAATGAGCCACTGACATGGGGGTAGGATCAGCTGCCAGGCAGCGGGCAGGTTTGTTGGTCTTGGAAGAGGGGCCAGAGAGCTGGCAGTTCCCGTTTGCATCTGTTCGCTTCAAGAGAGTCACAGCTACATCAAAAGGCCTGCCCTGGATATTTTTCATGGTGTCTGCATTGATCCAACACAGTCTGCGTTCCCAGACCACTTTCAGAGAGGTGGGAGGGAAAAGAGGTGGTGGTGCAGGGGAAGTGGGAAATAAGATGGTTGGTAACCTCGTTTAGGTTGGAGAGAAGCCATGATCAAAACCAGCCCTTGTAGTATTACTAAACTGAAAGTCAAGTGAGTGCTTCTGGTCTTTAACCTCAGTATTTCTCCACACACCATTTTGTTTTCAATTTGTTTTTGTTAAAAATAGAATCCAAAATGTTTCACCCTGAAACATAACAGAAACAGAAATCTTATATTTTTCTTTTTTGTGAAAGCGGGTTAGTTCGCATAACAAACACTTCACTAAAAATAAGAGACATTATCCATACACTACATAAAATACACATATTGCTAAAACAGCCACTAGTTCTAATAGATCAGGCTTGTATGATGTGTGTCTTCACACAGTTCAGATTTAGAAATATGTATGAGACGAGGGCTTCTCAAACTGTGGATTATGATCCACTTTGTGGGTCATGATCCACTATCTTTGGGCTGTCCCTTCTAGTTGCTGTTATGTCAATTTCTCTTCAAATAGGTTATCACCAGTTGCAGTTGGAGACTGTGTTGGGCCTTTGCAAGTTTCCAGAGCAGTTGTAAGTAAACAGTTTATTTCCAGGTTCCTGAAAACAACTTCTGGTCGCTTCTCCAGACACCTGGTGCCAGAGAAAGAGATGGGTTGCTGTGCCCTCTACTGTAGGACAAGGGTTGTGGAGGGGGAAAGTTTGAGAACCCCTCTATAAGTTTTACATGAACTGTTACAATGAAAAATAAGAATGTAACCAACCAATGTTTGCAAACCAGTGTTGGGGTTCAAAGAAATTAACAACCGGTTCTATGCCCATCTGGCAGCCACTTTTAAATGGCTATTTTTAAACTTTCTAAGTCCTATCTCCCGTTAACAACTGGTTCTATAGAGTAGGTGCAAACCTGCTGGAGCCCACAAATCATGCAGAGATGCTTGTCAGAGATAGGACTGATTGCAGCATGATGGTGGGGAGGGAAGGGCATAGCTTTTGCTCCTGGACTTACATCTCTCAAGGATACCTCTTCAAGCAAGCCCCATGGAGGTCAGTCATCATGTGCATAAGACTGCAGCCCAAAAAGATGCGATTAGGAAGTCATGCTTCAGATTACTGTATTTTTTTTAAAGTTTGACTCAAATGCAAATTTACAGATGTTATGATTTTTGCTAGACCTTCTCCAGTTACAGTGAACCCACTGAAGACAAATTGGACCAGTTTGGGTAGAAGTTAATTTCTAGTACAGAAATTTCTAGAAGTTAATTTCTCTCATAACAAGCACCTCACATAACAAGCAATTCACATAACAAGTAGAAATTTCCAAGAAATCTTGCTTCACATAACAAGTTCCGCTTCATTTAACAAGCAAGTGTGCTATGGGCAGGCGTGCTATGCAGCTCTGACGCTCTGTGTGGAGGCTCTTTAAAAGGGCTGCCAGCCAGTGCTGCTGCCTCTAACTGACCGCAACTAGGGAGCAATTGCCTGGGGGTGCCAGAGACAACTGCCCCTAACTGCCCCCAATGACCACCTTGAACCTCCAGCAGCAGCCCAGGTAAGCTTCCCAGGAAAGTGTCTTTGCAGCCTCCTAACCATGTCTGCTCAGAAGTAAGCCCCACTGTGCTTCAGTTGGCCTCATAGAGGGGCCAGCCCTTAGGGTACCTAAGCAATGATTGTGTCCCTCCCCTTTCACTAATTTCTACAACACAGAGCACAATCCTAACCATGTCTACTCAAAAGTAAGTCCCATTTGTGTTAAATGGGGCTTACTCCCAGGAAAGTGTCTTTAGGATTGCAGCCTAAGAAGACTTCATAGGATCATGCAGATTGAATGCATGTTCTGAATTCAATTCCAGTGTTTTGTAATCATTTTTACATCCAGTTAATATTGTTTTATATGAATATTTTGGGGTTGTGGAACCAATCGTCTGAGTTTCCATTGTTTCCTATGGGAAAATCTGCTTTACTTAAAGAGCGTGTCACTTAAAGAGCATGCCTCTGGAACGAATTAAGCTCTTTATGTGAAGAACCACTGTATGTCTTCTTTCTAGTCTGCCATTGCCTGTCCTTAATCGAATCAATGCCCATTATCTGAGTGGCTCAAATAGGATAAAGAGGCACTGTCCTCACTCCACTCCCATCTATTCTACTGCAAATGGTGCCTCCAGTGAATTCAAAATCAGTGAGCCGAGTCTGTGAGCCTCTCATGCAGTTGGCTCATCTGAAAAAGCAAGAGAAAGTGCAAATGCCAAGCCAAGATGAACTAAAAGCAAACCGTCTCAATGGACAAAAGACAGTGATTGACTGCTTTGGAGAAGAGGTAAGCAAAGGGGTTTTCTTCTTTCAAACAAAGTGTGTGCATATATGAGTGCGTGTGTTACTGTAAACATCCAGAATTTGGTGCTATGATAAATGCATTAATCATTAAGATGCCATCAGAATATTGTTTTCACTGAAGCAGATTAGCAAAACTATTCCTCTAGAACTGGCCAATTGAAAAAAATATTACTATTAACAGTATTTATGTTAATAGTAATTAACAACCCCCCCCCCCAACATCTTTTTTTAATTTTTATTTTTTCTTTAAAAAATGTTTACAAAGCAGTTGGCAGGGGAAAAAATCCAATAACAGAAAAATAAAAGAGAAAGGGATTTTTTTTAAAAAGAACTTATGACTAGGAACCTGCAATAGGAAAGGTTATTTTGGGATAAACCCCTTTAACAGGAAAAATAACCTGACCTTTTGCGGGTCCCTACCTAGGACAAGAAGGTGTTTCAAGCCATAGTTTGATGTTTTGCTTAAATCATATACAGCAGTGGTCCTCAACCTTTTCGGCCCAGGGACCAGTTCTGTGGAAAAGAAATTTTCCAGGGACCAGCCCAGGGATGGGGAGAGAGTCCTGCCTCTGGCGACCTGGGGCGGGGGAACTTCCCCATCTAGAGCACAGCACAGCTGCCTCCAGCTGTAAATCCCATTAGAATAAATAGAGCTATGCCAGGTTACTGTGGATAGGATTGCAGGTGAGAGCCCAATGTCTCAATGCATGTCTATTCAGAGCAGGGATTTTCAACTTTTTCAGTGCAGGATTCATTGAAAATGCACAAAGACATCCTAGTCTCTCTTATTGGAGAGTAAGTCTCATTGACTATAATGGGACTTATTTCTGAGTAGACAGGCATTGGATTGGACTCTGAGGCTGCAATCTTATCCGTGCTTTCCTGGGAGTAAGCTCCACTGACTACAGTGGGACTTACAACTGAGTAGACCTACTGGGACTTACTACTGAGTAGGATTGGTCTCTGAGGCTGCAATCCTGTTCACACTTTCCTGGGAGTAAGCTCTACATTGCAGTAGTATTGCTAAGTAGCACTCATGTTCCCACCGTGCTAGGTGGCGGATAGAAGACATGTCAACCCTTATTTTGAAGCAATAAAGAGCCTGGTGTGACAGCTTGAACTAAGAACTGTACTGAGGAGGAAAAGCCAGAAAGATCAGTGTATTCAAATCACTTTGAAGTAGACACTGATACAGCTGTGAGAGTAGAGAGTCAGACCGACAAGGATAGCTTGTGGCTGGATTTATTTTTCATAGATAAAACCAGAGGTGTTGCCTGCTGTATTTAGGGCATGATAAGAAAGTGGATATGAGGAACTTGGCAAGAGGATCTGTCTTAGATCTAGTGTCTAGAGGAGTCCTTGTTTTCATATAGGATATTTGCACACATAGCAGTTCTCAAACTGGGTCCAGGATCCACCAGTGGGTTGTGACAGGTTGGCGGTTAATTGAGGGTTAAACAAACTGCTGCTTGCAGGAAGAAGTATTGCTGCCCAATCACCATATTAGCCACACTCCATCAATCAGGCAGCAGCCTCTAGGGATCTCTAAACTATTTGATACAGAGGACAATCCTAACCATGTCTATTTAAGTAAGTCCCATTGTGTTCAATAGGTCTTAATTCCAGGAAAGAGTCTTTAGGATTGCAGCCATAATCTATATACAGTATAAAAAACTGAAAAGTCACTGACTGACTCACTCACTCACTCATCAACCCCCAGCCAAAACCGCTGGACCTCTTATCATGAAATTTGGGGAGGATGTTCCTTCCATGATGGAGGCACCCACTAAGAAAAGGTTTTCAGAAATTCCAACAAGAAGGGGGTTAAAAGGGATGCAATGCGTTTTCCTCCCTATACTTTACATTGAAGAATCCCTGACTGAATCACACTCTGCCCCAACCCCCAGACCTAGAAGCATGAAATTTGGGAAGCATAGTCCTTCTCTGATGGCAGCACCACCAAGAACCAATTTCTAGAAATTTAACCCCTAAGGAGCTGAAAACGGGTGTAACACATTTTCGACCTATACTTAACATTAAAGACTTATCAACACCCAGCCCAAAATCCTGCACCTGCCCATTAGGGGTGCCCACAGTTGTGGGGATATGGTGCATGGGGGGATGATGCGCCCAGGGGGATGATGCGCCCAGGGGGATGATGCACATAGGGGAATGATGCATGTGTGGGTGATGCATGTGGGGGTAATGTGTATAGGGGGTGATGTGCATGGAATGTTGCGCATGGAGGGTTGATGTGCATGGGGGGTTGATGCGCATGAGGGGTTGATGCGCAAGGGGGGTGTTGCACAATGTTTGGATGGCATACTGCGAGTATTTACTTCCGTAACACAGGTACATTTTGCTAGTTATACATTTAATTATACATAGTACAGTATGTATTCTATGTGTATGTATACACTATGTAAAATTTTACACTAATATACATAGCAGCTTACAGACCTATAACATTTCCTCAAATATAGACACATACCATGGTACCTTATATATTAAAAATAAAATTTTGGAATGAATGGGGATGAATGGGGGACCCATCTGAAATTGGTTTGTGATCCACAGTGTGAGAAACACTACACTACACTAGCAGCCTCAGGCTAATCATGCTCTTTCAGCCTGTCAAGGGTATGATATAATATGTAAAGTCACCAGCAGAACTCAGAGGATGCCATGGGCTAAAACATTCTCATACTCAGAACTCATACTCATACTCAAGTGATGAATCTGTTGAATGACAATGCAATGTCACATTTCCGTGAAATCCTCAAAAGGAGACAAAAGCAAGTGTCATCAGAAGGTTCCTTGTGAAAGTTGTTCAAAAAGACACCAGTGACTCTTTTAGTGAAAATTAGTCATCCTTAGCCATAAATGTTTTTCTTTTCTGTTTCATTGTACAGTATATTACAGTGTCTTTAATTAATATTATAGTACGTAATTGTGTTCTGTATTATATTACAGTGTTTTGTATTCAATTACAGTATTTTGTCATCATTTTCACATACAGTTAATATTTTTATATGAATATTTTTGGGTTGTGGAACCAATCGTCTGAGTTTCCATTATTTCCTATGGGAAAATCTGCTTTGTATAAGACAAACATGCTTCCGGAACGAATTATGTTCATCTTACAAGGCAGCACTGTATAAGGTTTCCTGTTTGGGCTGGGATTTTACCTCGTCAGCAGTAGCACTTATGGTTTTAATGTTTTAGTTTGTTCCTTAGGGTTCTGACTCCACCCTGACAGCTGCCCGTGACCAAGCCCTGAAACCTGCAGGAATGGTGTAAGGAAAAACATGAGGAAATGGAAGAATCACTCCATACTCCTTGTTGGTAGTGTTAGATAAAAATGTAAGATTAAAAAGTAGACATTGCTCAAGGGAAATTGGCACTTAATCCAAATCATTCCTAGTAGAAGCAGCATAAGAAATTATGGGATATATTTCCACAGTATTACTATTTCTATTCTCATATAGACGGGGGTTCCAAGAGTGTGCATGGAGGTTTGATGTTCATGGTGGGATGATGCCCATGGGAGGGAAAATGCTCATGGGAGGGATAATGCCCATGGGAGAGATGAAGCACATGGGGGTGATGCTCATTGGGGGATGGCATACGGGGGGAGGGATATTTTACTCCTGCAACATGGGTACATTTCACTAGTCTATATATACAAAACTGAAAAGTCACTGACTCACTGATTCACTCACTGACTCATCAATGCCCAGCCAAAACCGCCAGACCTAGAAGTGTGAAATTTGGGGAGGGTGTTCCCTCTGTGATGGAGGCCCCCACTAAGAACTGGTTTTTGGAAATTCCAACCAGAAGGAGGTGAAAAGGGGTGCAACACATTTTCCGCCCTGTAGTTTACATTGAAGAATCCCTGACTGATCCAAGCCCTCCCTGAACCCGTGGACCTAGAAGTATGAAATTCAGGGAGGGTGTTCCTTTTGTGATATCAACATCCACCAAGAACAAATGTTGAGAAATTTAACCCTTAAGGGCGTGCAAAGGGGTGCAATGTGTTTTAATTAACAACAGGTTCTGTGTCCATAGAACAACAGGTTCTATGTCCCATTAGTAACCAGTTCTCAGAACCAGGCGCTCATCGGCAAAGGGTTCAATAGAACCTGTGAGAACCCCCTGAAGCTCACCACTGGATGCTGTGTATGTGGGAGATATTGTGCATGAAGGGGTTGTTGCACATGGGGGTTATTGCGCAGGGGGGTAATGCGCATGGGAGGTGTTGCGTATAGGGGGTGTTGTGTATTGGGGAGTGTTGTGCATGTGGAGTAATGAGCATTGGGGAATGGCACAAGAGGGGCATTTTACTCCTACAATGTGAGTACATTTCACTAGTCTACATTTTATAAAAAAAGAAGTGACATGAGAATCTATACCAGCCTTGTTCTTAAACCGATCTACCTATCAAAAATTCTTGGTTGTGCTTAACTTTGACTTGGGAGGTAGTGGGGATTTTTTAAAAACTTTCTTTTTGGCTGAGCCTCTGCAACAGCAGCAGCAGTTTTTATCAGCACTTTGAGCACTGATAATGTTCCCAGTGGTTTTTTTCCCCTTGTTCTTTGCCACACATCTGCAGACTGGCAGCCTCTGCAGAGCTTAAAGGGCGGTTAGTGTTCCAGGCGGCCAGCTGTTGTCACTGGTCATCATGCTTGTTCCTGAGAATGCTCCTGAAAATGATCAGCAATTCGGAATCAAATGCTGTGAAAGCTGCTGTAGCTCAAGGGGATACAAGAACTGAAAAATGTTTCCAGCGACCCAGTGAGCATGCAGGGAAAATAAAAGTGTGCAGTAATTAAGACAATATCCCTAAAGGAATAATAGGAGTAACCAAGTTATGAACATCCCATGACATTTTCCAAATACACCACTGCGAATTAAACAACTACCCAATGGCACCCAATTTTCTTGAAGAACAAGCTTAGGGCAGAAGTGAGATATCCTTCAAGACATCCTGTTGAGTATGTTGTGTTTTTTTGTTCTTTTTGTGGCTGCCAAAAGCGTTTCCTTTAAAACACGCAGAACTCTCAGAAGATTCTTCAGCATGAACTCAGGCCTCAGGAATGCTGAAATCAGCCAGCAAAAACTCCTTTCACAAGAGGAGTTCCCTGAGGGTAGCATGATAATGCCATGTCGAACGGTATTTTTTAAAGCAGATGGACACATATTGGAACGTGCCTGTTGTTACAAGGCTCTGCAAGTTCAATCCTAATTTGCTGCCTCGTCCCTTGAAATCACTTTCTAAAAAAAAATAAATCAAAAAGCTGACTGCACAAATGAGTTGAATATTTGTGTTCTTGCTGAGTCATGGATACGAAGCATAGGGGGGGAAGGGGACTACGTATGATTACTGAACCCACCCCAAAACTGCAGATCTGAAAAATCCAGATCTATTACTGACAATATTTTATGCCACATAGGCATAAAAAAATCAGAAACACTAAGTTAAAAAACTTGGCTTTTAAAAAATGAAGTTTTCCAAAGTAAGAGCTGATACTAATCTGATATATGTAGAAATCTGATAAGATAAGATCTACTGCACTAGATTCTTTAAGATGAACCTTAGGTGCTGAACAAACTTTCCCTAACCTATATTTAAAATACAGAGAAGCAAATTCATCTCCCCTTATCCTAGTACAGGTCCAACTTAGTTATACACAAATTTTTTATACACGCATTTAACTCAACATGAATGGCCACTGCAAATCATAGTTTAAAAAACAGCTTTTCTACTGTTGTAGAGACGCAGTCATTCCATTTTTCAGTCCCAGACTCAAACTCCTATAGATATTGAGGCATTACCTTATTCAAATAGCCACAACAGAAGACCAAGAAATCTGGAAGTGGTTGTCCATTGTTTTCTTTATACACTGATTTTTTTGATTCATGGGAAGTTCCAGAACAGAACCCTAGTGGGTAACAAGGGACACCTGTATGGTGGTACCTTGTTTCATGAGCACAATCTGTTCTGGAAGCATGCTCGAAATCCAAAATGCTTGCACATCAAAGCGAGCTTTCCCGTAAGGAGTAATGGAACCATAGCCAATTGGTTCCAGCCTCCCCCTGCCCCATTCAAAGCATGATGCTACGCTACTGGGCCACTGGGAAGGTGAAAACAGCCCCCCATCCACCCCGTCCAAAGCAGAATTATGCTTTGGATGGGGCAGGAAGGAGACACGAACCTCCTCCGCCCCCAGTAGCGACACTACTGGGCTGATGGAGGGCACAAAGACAGGCCCCCACCAAAGTGTGGCTATGCTTTGGATGGGGTGGGAGGGAGGCACACAGCTCCTTCACCCATCCACCCTAGGACCTGCAGTCCTGATCCAATCCTGAAACAGCAGCCTGGATGGGATACACTCATCCAGGGTGCTGGTGGAGGACATCCCTGGGGATCCCTTGCATTCCCACTGATCCAGTGGGCATGCAAGGGATTCCCAGCGATGCCTCCTTCAGGTGCAGGGGATTCCCAGTGCTTTGACTGAGGAGCATTTCCCCCCTAACCCTAAGCGTTGGGAATTCCCTGTGTGCCGTGGCTTTCCAAGGAGCTGCAGAATCCTTGAAAAAATCCAAATGTCCTATACAAAGTACTGGATCGTAGCTGTAATGGGGAGCCGTGGTCAGTGGCTCAGTAGGTCAAAGGAGCTGCCAGTCAAAAAAGTTTGGAAACCACTGTCCTTGTAGATTCCTGTCCCACTCCAGGTTATGCAAAAAGGCCATCACAGGGGTTACTTGTGATGCTTGAATACATGTTTGAATGCTGGGATTCCTGGGATGGTCACTAAACAAACCATGGTTTATTAGATCATAGGAACTGGGTTAACTAGTGCAGGTGTTTGCCAAGGAAGACAGAGGGTCCAAATTCTCAAGTCTCCATATTAAAAGTTCCTGGGTAGTTTGGGCAAGTCTCTTTCAGACTTGCTTATTTCAACAGCATTGTTGTGGGATAAAATGTGATCACCCCTTGTAAACTGTCCTGAACTCCACTGAAGACTGGCCGCCAAATTACAAATAGGGCAAATACATATATAGACTCATGCAAACACACTCTGGCACGTGATCTAAGATCTATACACTATACTCTGGCACATTTTTAATAAAAGAGCTGCAAAATATTCATCTATTTTTCTGAAACAGAATAATTTTGTCTAGGCTCCAAGATTTCTGCAATCACGCCTGACGCATTAATACCAAGAACTGACCTGGGTGGGAAGGAGAAAAAATCTGCTAAAAGCAGGAAGTTGGAAGGAGGGGGGAGTAGTTAGTGATTTATTCCCCAATCAAGCCCTGAATTCTTTTTCCTATAAATATTTAAAAATATTTGGATCTGACACCACAGTTGGGATGGAGTTCAGCTGCTGACTAATCCTGAGTAGTTAAACTGGACTGTACAAGGTCAAAGCACTGTGCAAATATTTACTGATCAATGAGGTGCTACATGCCCTGCCTCTGCTAACAGCATGGAAGAAGAACAAAGGCAGAGCAGCTTGGACAGGGAAATGGGGAAGGGGATGCTGGCTCTGAACAGGAAAAGCATCAGGTTTCTTGGCAATGTAAACCTCTCAGACTCCGAACTAAAACCTACCTTGAGGTGAAGGCATTAGGATGGCATAAGTATACTTGCTGTCTTCTGGAAGTCTCTGGCTAAAATCACAGGAGCCAACACACGAAGGGATAATTGAAAGGCGGAAGTCAAGTGAGAATTTCTAGCTAGATCTGCCTTACCTAACGAGGAAGATGCACTATCTATGTTGGTGGTAGATTTCCATTCCTAATTTTTAGGATGCAATCCTAATCAATATTCTAGTTACCAGCATAGCTGGGCCAGTGGGGCATGTGATAATACTTGCAGTTGGGGGCAATCATGGAGACCTCCTCAAAGTACAGCAATGTTTGTTCCATTACCTTGGAGTTGCCTTGCCCTTACATCGGTGCTGGAAAGTCTTGAGGCTATTACAAGGGGTTTGGAGATAACGATAGAGGAATTTTTGTTATTGCCAGTCTACTTTATTATTACATCATGCCTCCTCCTGACCCTGGAGCTAGTTTGAGGGCTATGACCACAGAGCTTCTGTCCTTAGAACCTCCATGAGGGACCTACTCAATCTCAGCCAAACAGATCTTTCATTTCTGCCACAGAAATAAGATCTGTCAAACACCCAAAGATAGATCAGAACTTGGGCACTGAGGCTGTACAGGTGAGGTTTGTTATCCACTAGGTTTTTGTTCCAGATTCTCCCATGAATAAAAGAAATCCATGAATAAAAAAGTGGAAAAATAGATTTAAAGACCAACTTCCAGGTTACTTGCTACTCCACTACTCCTAATATACTAAGGTTGTACCTCCACATCTCTGAGAGTTTGATTCTGGAACTCAAACTGGTCTGAAGATTCAATACTAAACGAAAAATGTATACAGTACAGTGAATTTTACATGCTCCAAATTTCTTTCTTCTTATTGACAATCACAAGAGCCCTACTTATGTAGTATGGTGTTCTGTGTTGTAAACTTTTCCCCTTTGTTGTGAATCAACTTATCAATCATAATTTGACTTAAAATAACTTTTATATTTACAGGAAAAACAGGACAAATGATTGGTATCTGGAGAGTCTTCACAGCTAAGGAGAGAAACTCTTGCAAACTGGAAAGTTCCTTCTCATTTTTCTGGCACCTGGTCTGTGAGTAAAAGAGGAGGACACTAGACTTAAGCCTAACCCTACAATCCAGAGTAACTACGGGAGCATGTAAGAGACATTACGTGCACCTGTAATTACTACACCACCTAGTGAAAACCTATGAGAAATTGATATTGCAATCCAGCGTAAATTGTTCTTACACCGGAGCAAGGACTCCCCATAGTTACTCTGGATTTTGCCTTAAGGCTGCAATCCAGAAGTGCACTTGGGCTGTCCTAAGAAATTTGCATAGAAGAAATCTGAGCCTTGCACAGTTGCTGTTTCCATGTTGAAAAAAATATGCAGGCCTCAATCATACAATCTGCATATAGTCTGGTTAGACTTCCAAAGGCCATCATGACTTTTTATGGCAATAAATTCTGATAATCAGGGCAAATACATAAATTTATCTAGGTTTTCTTTCTGGGATAATTCTTAGACAGTGGGTACTAAATTAGGAAAATTATTGCAAAATATGTTTTTTTTCTCTTTCAGATATTAATATATGGGACTAAGCTCACCACCTTTAAAAATGCCTTCCTTTCAAGCTTGTGTACATAAACTCATTCATGCATGCAAACAATGATATGGCTGCTGATGAAACATACCATGCGAGCGCATTTCTGTATAGCAAGGCCGCTGCACAAAAGGCTTTAAGAAATCCCAGTTCACAAAATACTGAGCCACAGACTACGGCTTGCATAACATCACAAGTGCTAAATATTTCCCATCTGTAGAAGAATGTTACTGCTGGCCATCTGTTGGTCTTGCACAACCATTCCTGTTGTACAAGCAAAAAGGAAACCTGCCCATGCCCTCTGGAAATCCCATGACACTGTCAGTATGGAGGTGAAAAGTCATCACTTGGGAGACAAAAAGATATACAGGACAAGATTCCTGCTATATGAAAATGCAAGAGGTTTCTAGCACAATTATAAGAGAGCCACGGATTGTAACCTTGAAACTTCACTTACGTAACATTCTGCCTATGGAAGCTGCCAAGGCTGTCAGAGTGTACATAATCTGGTGGAAGAAGTTCTGCTATAGCATTTGCATTTCTTTCAGTGACTTGAAAATTATGGTAAAGCAGTGGCAACGAGACCAGGCTGTGAGCAAAGATGTCCTGCTTGAAACATTTTCCACAATGAGTTTCAACCAGGGCTTACCTAACCATGATGTCAAGTGAAGCATTGGCTTTGAAGTGGAAGATTGGCATAATCACGGGACTGCCACCTTGGGCAACTATCATTTGTGTCTTTATGTACCAGCCCAGGTCAAGATCTTCTCACCCGTCATTTGCTTTTTAAATGGGAAGATGGTGGGATCACCTCTTCCCACATTCTTCTTCCCTCTTCTTGTTGGGAGAATTAGGACAGACAAAAGAAGATATTTCTTTACCCAGCGTGTAGTTCGTCTGTGGAACTCCCTGCTAGAGGATGTGGTTATGGCATCTAGCCTCAATGCCTTTAAGAAGGGATTGGACAAATCCTAGAGGAAAGGTCCATCATGGGTTACAAGCCATGAGGGGGGGTGTACGAGGTAGGTAGAGGTAGCGGTGGACTACCCCAAAATGCCAGATACAGGGAGGGGAACTGGATGCAGGTGTCTTATGTGCTCCCTGAGGCATCTGGTGGGTTGCTGTGTGATACAAGAAGCTGGACTAGGAGGGCCTTTGGCCTGATCCAGTGGAGGCTCTTATGTTCTCCTCCAGCACAGGCCCAGCTGCAGTCAAGATACCTGGTGCTGATGTTTCCCCTGTCAAAAAGGCTGGGATGGACAGTGTGTGGAAGAGGACTGCTTCTCCTACTCTCTTTCCACTGAACCTTTCTGAAAGGGGATCTTTGTGGCAGGTGGGCATGTGCTGAAGGAGAAGATAGTGGTGTGATAGAACAATGAAGGTGCTGAAGCATACACTGATGCTTACCATTTCCCAAAGGAAGGCAGCAAACTAAATCCTTCTGCCCCGACTCAACATGGGCTTAGGCCAGGACTGCTTTTAGCCTCAGACTTGCAATCTGCAATATAAGGTAAACAATGCTGATCTACCTTTTAGAACGGTTGTAAAGTTTACTGAGATAAAGCAAAGTGAGAGGGAGTCTAAAATGTTATTTGCAAAATTACCCCACTCATAGTGTAAAATTGAGCTTATAAAAAGACAAAACACAATTCCTTGCTCAGTTAACATAATATTATTGACACGTAGCTATTAAAGTGGCTGAGAGAAACATCTGTGGATCACTCTGAATCCTTTTGACTGCATTTCTAAGCCCCAAATTTCCTTGGACCTCTGCTTGAACTGGTTGTAAAGTCTTCTGAGCAGGCTCAGAAGCTGCCAAGAAAAATGCACGGAGCACTATGGAGCACCATAGCATGTGCATTTAATTATGATTTAGGCAACCATGCCTTGATCCATTGGAAAAGGGAGGTTAAGAGGAATGCAACACTATCTGAGTGGTCCCCATCCAACAAAAAGAGGTCCCAAAACACACACAAAAAGATGCCCAAGCTATTGAACTCTATGGAAAGTGAAGCCAAGCTACACAAAACTTTTACTAACATGTTTAATGGTTCCTCACTGTGTTTTTCCCCCATACCAGTTTGTTACCATAGCAATTCTATGCTATATTCCATGCTGTCTGTTCAAATTGTTATTTTCCAAATGTTTTAATTTGTGTTTAGCAGCATTAGTTCATTCATTGTAGTTGTTCACATAAGTAGCATGCAAATTTCCAATGGCTCTTGTAAATTTAACTAGTTAACTGTGGCTGCAATCCTAAAGACACTTTCCTGGGAGTAAGACCCACTGAACACAGTGGAGCTTACTTCTGGGTAGACATGGTTAGGATTGTGTTCTCATTCGCTGGAAAGTATGGATTGCAGCCTGTGCCCCGTTCTAAGATGGAGGTGCCCAGCTTTTTGCAGCCCCCCTGAAATGAAGTCACAGATCCCCAATGGAGTCCCAACCCCCACTTGGAGAACCATTGCTCGCAATACTCAATGATCAATCCAACTCAAATATACAATCTCACAATCTCTGAGCAGATGGGGCTAAAAAGATTTTCACTGCAATCCTAAACATGTCTACTCAAAAGTAAGTCCCATTGTGTTCAATAGTATTTATTCCCAGGAAAGTATAGATAGGATTGCAGTCTTTCTGTTTTGCTAGTCTAATGGAATAGGACTTTTGCACCTTTTCTTTTGTGCTGCAACCCCAAGCATTTCTGGAAAGGCTGTAAGTTGTGGGATGGGTTTGTGGCTATGGCACAGGACACCAACAGAGGGGTGTGTACGTTTCCACTGCACCTTTTGTGCATTGTGCACCTCTCCACCTGTAGCTGGCAACTTCACTATCCAAGTTGCAATATTTTATGTATAATTTGAGGTTTATGTATAATCTGACGGTGCTGGTGGTGATGATGGTGGACAGAACTTCAACCCCAAACCTTTTGGAGTCAAGGCTAGAATTAAACTCTGTAACTCAATAATTCAAAATCAAAAGCAGTTGATTTTCACAGTTTGGAGTCATTAAGATTAAAGTTTACCCACTTTAAAATTCAAGATTGTTTGCTCCTCCAACTTCAGGTCTCCCAAATCTCCTATTAGAAACTGGTGCCATCCAGCGATGGCAGAAAACTAGACCACTACTCTTGGCAGTTTCCTAAGCCAAACAGAGGTTTCAGGGCCTTCTGGGCCAGTTCTGCAAGGAACAAATCGTTCCGCAAGATCTGACCCCCACCTCCACATTCCAGGCTTTCAGCACTTGCAACACAACAGCCAATACAACTTCAGCTCAAGGTCTGTGCGATCAACCACACACAAAGCAAGCCACTTTTTGTAAGGTGACATTTGGCTGTGGGCACAAGTGGATTTTTTTCCCCCCAAGTTCAGGGAAAGCTAAGCAACAACTCTGCCGCCTTTGCACTCAGGCGTGAAGCCTGGCAAGCTTTCAAAGGGCTGCATCCTTCACTGT
Source organism: Cryptoblepharus egeriae (assembly GCA_030015325.1). Lineage (NCBI taxonomy): Eukaryota > Metazoa > Chordata > Lepidosauria > Squamata > Scincidae > Cryptoblepharus > Cryptoblepharus egeriae. Next base: position 221,538,686 of record JAREYC010000001.1, read on the forward strand.
GCCTTACCGGCAGCTCAGTGTGGAGGAGCCATTGCTGAGATGTGGAGAGCAGGAAAAGGCACAGATGAGCAGCAGTTGTTTTAATTCCCACTAAAAGGACACTGAGAATCTCACACAAATACTTTACTGCTTTAGGCTGCAATCATGATCCCCAGTTAGACCAGCATAAATCCTGGGGTTGGTCACCTGGGGGTGTCATCAAAGTTATTTGGAACCATTTGGTGCCAGGAACCAAACCAAGAAATTGGTCCATTCCGTTTCTTAAAAAAAGTTTTACCGTCAAACCACCCTTTTCACATGGACTTGTGTGCTGATGAGCTGCTGTCTGCCATGGATCCCTTGCACACTGCTAACGATGCTGGAAGCATCTTCAGGAGCATATGCACAATGCACGCAAGTTGCTGGCAGATTTCAGGAATATAGTTGTTCACTCCACAACACAGACAGTGCTAGTAGCTGTGCATTTTGAGTGATCGGCAGTGGTGGGCATGCTGTCTCTTTCAGGATAGCTGACCCTGTTATAACAGATCTTCGGAGAGATCAATAGAAAGCTTTCCAGTATTCAAAAAACACAGTTTCCCATGCAAAGCATATGCTCCTATTGCAAGACTGTTGTCTCACAGTAACCAAGCAGCGCAGCACTTCCACAATTTGATGCAACATCAAACAACTGCTCCCTTCCTGCAACTTCAGGCAGCTGGATAAAAGTCTGAAATCCCTTATCACACACAGATCTATGGACCTGCTTGAATTTTTGTGGGCATGAATCCCTGGGATGTCTCGCTGGGTATATTTTGAAGAGTAAAACAATAATCGTGTAACTCTCTTGGCACACGTAGCAGCCCCTATTTATTACTGGCAAGTAAAATTTGTCTTTTCAATGAGGATATAAAATGGAGGGAGACATAAACATTGAAAGGACTTTAGAGAGGGAGTGACACCCGAGTTGTAGTCTTAACAGCAAAGCTTTGTTGTTTTTCCTCCCCCCTCATAGGAGGGAGCAGACAGCAGCCTTTACCTCTAAAAATAAACTGCGCCAAGGTCAGGCATGTCTGATGGTGTGAGTACCTGAAGCCTAGTTTTCCCTTTAGGTCCCAGCCCAAAGGGAAATAAGGAAGGGGCTTCACTCTCCAACTTATTTTGTCTCCAAACTCTCTTGGACATTTTCCACTTAGGTTGCAATCCTAAGCGTGTCTACTCAGAAGTAAGTCCCATTGTGTTCTATGAGGAAAGTATAGGATTTCGGCCATCGGCTAATAAACCTATCATGTAGAATCAATTAAACAGCTGGATACTCTCTGATGGGTGACTGGATTTTCTCCAATGACTTTTATATGAATTTTGCAAATAATAAAACTTAGCCCCTCGCTGTACACTGAGTTGTGACACCACATTCCTACCTAGACACGTTGTGCAAAACCACTTAGGCTGCAATCCTAAAGACACTTTCCTGGGAGTAAGACCCAACGGGGCTTGCTTTTGAGTAGACAGGGTTAGGATTGTGCTCTTATTTAGCTACTGTATCAAAAGTCCTATCCAAGTTTTTGGTGCTGGCCTAGCCTAGTCAACAGGTATGTGCTGTATCCTCCAGTGGAGGCCTCCCTAAAGTAAGGGAAGTACTTCCTTAAGTAGTTAAGTACTTAGGCTGCAATCCTAAAGACACTTTCCTGAGAGTAAGTCCCACTGAACATAATGGGGCTAATTTTTGAATAGACATGGTTAGGATTGTGCTCTTAGTTAAGTATTTAAGTAAGTTCAACTATCTTAAGTTCAACTGCCTTAGGGGTGTGTTGCAGCTTGCATCAGTGCTGGAAAGTTGGATTAAATCCTTAGATTGGTAAGTTGGATTGAATCCCTTAGATTCCCATCTAAAAATAGCCTAATTTGCATAAATTAAAAATGCAGGTCAAATTGACCCGCCTGGGAATCTAAGGGTTACAGTGGATGAAATTATTATTCCTATATATGTGACTTGAAAATGGCTGTCTTAGATATTCTTTAGGATTTTTCAATATAATTTCCCTAATGAACCAAGTTTTTGGAAGGAAAAAAAAATCCTACCTTTTTTAAACTTCATGCTAGATTTTCTTAGCACAAGCAGCAAAATCTGTTTTACTTTTCATCACAAAAATGCACATTTGACCCACACTTCCTGCAGGCAAAGGTTGTATTCCACTTTACCTCACTACACTCCCCTGCTGGCAACAGGAAACATCCAATATACTTGTACTTCTGGGACTAAGAGCACAATCCTAACCATGTCTACTCAAAAGTAAGCCACATTGTGTTCAATGGGTCTTATTCCCAGGGAAATGTCTAAGAGCACTTTCCTGGGAGTAAGTCCCAATGAACTCAATGGAACTTATTTCTGTGTAGATCCAAATAAGATTGCACTAGAAAGCTCATGCAAATATTATGCAATATTAGAATTGTTTCACAACTTAATTGGTTCTGAAATATCTTGGTGGTTGAGACTGTCATCTGACCAAATGCTAACCTTTTTAGCACATGCACCACAGAAATTGCTGCATACCCGATCAAATGGGTGTAATATGAAACAACCAAAGCTTAAAACCCCAATCTGGAAACACCAAAACATGCTGCTATGACACACTCAAACTCTATTAACTATTAAAGGGTAAAAAGATGGTGGATTTGGAACAGGGAAAATAGAGGATAAAGCACCTCTGGTTAAGATACTAAAAATAATTTCTATACCTATTTTCAGGCACTAATAGTTTAATTCTGGGCTGGTTTAATCAGAAGTTCCACTGAATCCAATGGGACTTACTCCTGAATAAGGTTACAGTTCTATGCATTTCATTGGGAGTAGATCTCATGGAACCGAATAGGATTTCTGATGTTAAAAGTTAAAACGTTTTAACATTTTTTAAAGGAAATAAGCCCAGTATCCTGTTTGTGAAGTGCCAGGTGTGCTTCTGCTGTGAACTCATCAAAAAGCTACAGGCAGAACCAACTTACCTTAGAGGTATGTTGTATAGATTACAAAATAATACTGTATATGCAAAGCTTTTATCACTCTAAATAGCCAGGTAAAGATGGAAAATAAACAGCATTCCTAATAAATTATTGTTCTCCAAGCGGATCAAAGCAAACACAACTTGTGATCCACTGCGCTGAGTATAGGCCAGTGTGCCTGTACAGAAAGCTTACCATACGTTTGCTTGATACACCTCCCCTAAGAATGGAGGTGAGCAGGCACAACATTAATCAAGTAACTGGCAGGTGACTATGTATTCAAACAGGGAGGAGGGGACAGGTGATGCAAATCTATTGTAGAGTTGTGGTCCTCCCCCCCCCCCCCCCAAGATTGCAGATTTAAGAGCACAATCCTATACATTAATTAATCCCCATCATGTTGTGGGATTTACTCCCAGGAAAGTGTGCATAGGACTGCTGTCTTACCAAATAGAGTGGGATTACTTCTGAGTAAAATATTTTTCAAACACCTCTAATCAAAGACTTGCTTTGCTAGCCCTGCTAGAAGCACATGTACAGTATGTTTGAGATGTTAACTTCAGTTTCAAACCAGAATGACAAATTTTTAAACATGAATTATACTTAAGTTTGTTCTTTGGTTTCTTGGCAAGGCTTTCTGCTAAGACACAGCTGTCAGCAAGCTGTATTATAGAATAGGGGTGGGCAAGTTAGGGCAACTTTAGGGATTGGGACCTTTCAAAATTGTATGGAAAAGAAACTTCAACAGGTGCTGCTTGTCCTCTGAGATAAGCTGCACCTGCAGAAATTCCACCTTCTATAGAAGTCAGATCCCTAAAGTGGCCCAGTTTGTCTAACTTTTGTTATAGATGTTACTACTACGCACCAAAGACTAATCTATAGAAACTCCAACAGATATAACTGCAATGATATATACCAAGAGCATGTGATTGCATTCCTACCAAAAACAGTTATTGCAGTGCTTACCTCAATCCAGCCAAGCTTTGTTAAACTATAGCACATACGTTCTAGCTGTTATTTATAGAAGTCATCCTAGCAGGATAGGCTATATTAGCTTTAGTTCCAGGGCTAATAAAAATAAACACGTATGATCATGAAACCACAGATGCACTGTTAAAACTATGCATGCAGAAGGCTTGATAACACCGGACCTTTGAAGGTCAGTATTACAGAACAAGTCAAACTTTGAAATAGGGGACAAAAAGTCAGTAAAGAAGCACATGGGCCTAATTCAAGGTTGGATGACAATAGACTTGATTTGAAACTGTACCACTTGAGAGTAATGAAATCTCTTCCATATAAATGAAGTTACCCGCACATAGAAAACTAGGTAAGCAATAGTGCAACGCTAAATTTTATCCCAACCATCCTCTAGCATATGTGGCTGTATAGTTTTTTTTTAAATGGAAAAACCTCTAATGGAGATCTTTTCCTTCCGTACTCTCAAAAGTTAGAGGAAGATAAACGTGTCTGAAGTCTTTAAAGGTATTTCCCCCACCTATACTGCAATACCAATAAAATAGGAAAATACTTCCAGAAATAGGTTAGTTTATCCAGTCCTATGCTATCACATAGGTCAGTGCTTGCCCTTTCCTGCTGCAGAACTACTTCCCATAAAAGGGGAGTTATCCCTTTTGAAGCAGCTCTACAGCAAACTATTTGACAGTCAAACCATAGGTTTGGAAACACATGTTCTCTAGGCCAATTTGAGGGTTAAAGTGGGAGTAGTGTGAAGGAATGTGGGCTTGTCAAGGAGAAAATTTTGGCCATTGTGAGGCCCTTGCTGGAAAAGGAAAATAAAAAATTGTTAGTTTCAAGGAAGAAACCACCACTGCAAGAGACCTCCTGTGTGCAGTGAAAAATTCAGTTAGTTCACATTAAAACATTTGGAGCAGAACTATTTCTGTTCTTGCAGTATCATCCCTTCCTACCACTTCCTCCTAGTGTCAAGAAATAATGGCACACCACTGTTATAGTACCTAAGCCAGTGTCAACTTCCTTTATACTAAAAGCATGCAATTGCACCCACACCTCCTTCTAAAGTCAGTACCTGTGGAGCTTACTAAACAAGGTTACTTCTCTCCCGCCCCAGTCAATGTATCCAGGATGGCATGTGGTTTGCAACAGTACTTTGGAACCTTCTGGAGCAGAGTTATTGGTTTTGGCAGCCTCCCAGCTTTTCTGCAGGAATGGAGCAGTTTTGCAGTTCAAAACCAGGTTAATCTGTAGGTAGACAGCATTCTGATAGGGGAAAGCTAATAAAGAAGTACCACCTTGCAGACATGGCTTTAATAGCTTGGGATTTTTTTCCTCAAAGTTTTATTGGGAGAACTACAAAACATTTACAGTACAAAGTTTACAGTCTCACACTCCAAATTTGTAGTGAACTGACTCTCCAAAATATATTACAGCTCAAGTTGACTTATCCTCTAGTTACATTCAAAACATACTTCTGTTAAAGTAGTCTAAAGAGTACATAGTGCTGAACCTGTACCTATGTACATTAGAAAAAAACCACACGCCTTAAAAGGTACTGCTCATTCATCCACCTTCCAGGAAAGTTTTGGAGAATTCACTTTCTAACAAGAAAAGTTACGTTTTGGAATTTTATTAAAGTTGATTATGTACGTAAAATGTGTTCAGATCCAAAAAGGTGACCTCCTTTCTTATAAAATGAGTGGCACAATTTCTTGTATTTCAGAAAAAACCCAGCCCTACATTCAAATTCTCAAGCATTAAGAAAAATACTTATTTGGTTGAGGAAGATTTAAGGCAAGCATGGACCCTTATGAAGGCACTGTGAGAGATAATACTGGGATCCCTCCCCCCTCCCCCTTATTGCTACATATTTTGAGAGTATCACAGTGTGATTGGTGAAGTTAGGCAACATGAATACTTTTTGGTTAATTTTAAGTTTGAATTAGGTTTGCCACTTTCAATTCTGATTGCAAAGTAGGTTTCCTTTAGAGCTTGGACGGGTTACAACCATTGTACATTCTAAAAACCCATTGAAATTTCTCATACTACTTCCACAGCATTGAGTCAGATTTCTATAAAAAGCCAATGCAATCTTTCAAATTTACGTAAACAAGGAAAGAAATTAATGAAATAAATATTACATACAATCTCTTAAATTAAGAATTTTACTCATTTACAATAAAATAACCAAGTGAAGTTACAAAAGGCATATATTACTGTGAAAAGAACACACTCCACATTTTGCCGATTAATAATGGCAATCATAATTTAAACATAATAAAAGAATATATATCTATTGCTTTTCATCATACCCGATAAATACAGTATGAACAAATTACCAATGTATACTTTCCACAAGATAATAAATAAGTTAAATAGTTTCATATTGAGTTGTGCAGTGACTTGCGCAATCAACTCAGACAGCTAAAAAAAATTAAAAAATCAGCAGTTATTCGCCAACAAAATTACAAACTAAATTCAGTTGAATGCTTCCAAATAAAGCAACAAAAATTGTTCTAAGCCAAACATCCACTAAGTGGTGGCAATGGAACCAATATTAAACTTTGGAATGGAAGTTTTAGCATGTTATAATATATATATATATATATACATATATATATATAATAGATATATAAAAAACTAGAGTGTTGTTATCAAGGCATATTCTTGGCAGGATGTTGGATTTCTTTTAAAAGCTTATACATTTAGTATATTTTTTAATTTGATTGAAAGGCAAAAGAAAAACCCCACACTCCTTAAATTCTTGCTGTTGTGTATAGATCTGGAGGGCCCTGGAATGCAGAGTTCGTGGGTCTCCAGACTGATTGTTGATTCTTGGGGGGAGGACTGGGTAGGATTTCTTGTTTGCAAACTCTCCCTTCACCCTTTGCCTCCTCCCTTCCTGACATTCACACTTGAAGATGGAATGGCTGCTGCTGCTGCTGCTGCACGTTAAACTCGGTCTCAAAAAAAAAATTCTCTCTCCTTCCAAGGTCTCTTTAGATACAAAAATAAGATTGTTCTGTTGATGACATCATCAGCCTTTGATGACATCATCAGACTTTCTGCAAACTTTGTTTTGTTCATCTTGATAAGGAAAAAAAAAAACAAGTTTCTTTTACCTTCTTCTTCCCTGTCTTAATTTGCTCAGCAATCAAAGGATTTTGTATTCACCGGAAAAAGCATACATTTAAAAAAATAGGAGAACAACAATAATAATAACAACAACAGAAGGAAGGAAGGATCTGTGCGAGCTTGGCTAGTTTTCTGGAGGTTGCTGCAGTCTCTGCTCCTGGGGGAGAGGCAGGGGAAGGGAGAAGGAAGAAGGGAGGCAACTGTCCCAGTTGGGTGGTAACTGTCCCAGTGAGGGGAGGCAAGTGCCTCAGTGAGGGGAGGCAACTGCTCCTGACAGCAGCAGCAGCAGCAGAGACTCTCTTCTCCCCTCACAGCCCTCCCTCCTTCCTTCCCCTCAGTCGTCGGAGATGGAGAGGCGGCTGAAGATGGGCAGGCGCCTGCCGGAGTCCAGGCTGGGCGACTCGGACCCGCTGAGGCTGCCGGAGCTGAGGGAGCCGCTCAAGTAGCTCTCTCGGTCGGAGAGGGAATCCGGGGGGCTCGGAGGGGCGTCGAAGACCGGCGACTCCGAGAGGCGGCGCAGGGGCTGGAAGCTGAAGGGGGGCGAGGCGGGAGGGCCGGGGGGCGGACAGCAGCCCCCTCCGCCGCCTCCTCCTCCTCCTCCGGCTCCGGGCTGCTGGTGGCAGCGAGGGAAGAAGGCGGCGGCGGCGCCGGGGAAGCAGCCGGCCTGAGGCGGAGGCGGCGCGTGGATGGCGAGGGGGGCGATGAGGCTGCCCAGCTCCTGCCCCGCGGAGAAGGCGAAGGCGTTGTTGGCGCAGGGCGGGGAGGCCACCAGCTCCTCGCAGTAGGAGCCCCCCGAGGCCGGCGGCGGAGGGGTGCGGGAGCCCCCGGGGCTCTCCAGGAGCAGGGCCGCCGCCGCCGCAGCCGCCTCCAGCCCCGCTTGCGCCACGGGCCCTGCGTGGTGGTGGTGGGCGGAGAAGCCGGAGAAGCTGAGGCTGTGGTGGAGCTTGGGCCGGTCTCCTCCCCCCCGCGGCTGAGGGAGTCCGAAGGCGCCGCCCAGCGGGTGGTCCCTGCCGGAGGGGGCGAAGGCGCGGAGGTCTCCGGTGCTGCCTGCGTGCGGGGGGTGCGGGTGGTGGCCGTTGGTGCCGTTGTGCGTGGCGCTGGGCGGCGGCTGCGGGGGGCTGGGCTGCTGCGGGGGGCTGCCGGCGCTGGCGGGGGCCGGGCGGCGCTCGTCGGCGTTGTGTATGAAGTGGCAGCGGGGGCCGTAGGGGCAGAAGCCGATGGTGTGGAAGGTGCGGCACAGCTCCGTCTTGTACTTGGGGTGGCGGGTGAGGCTGCGCAGCTCGTGGAAGCCGTGGGCGAACTGACACTTCTCCCCGTACTTGCAGGAGCCGCTCTCCTCGAAGGGCCTGCACAGCTCCGTCTTGTAGCGCGTGGAGTTGATGGGAGCCCCGCCGCCTCCGCCTCCGCCTCCTCCTCCTCCGCCGCCCTTCCCCGCCGCCGTCACCACCACCACCTGCTGCTGCTGGAGCTGCTGCATGAGGTGCTGGCTGCGCTCGCCATTCTCGCTGAAGGAGCGGTCTCGGAACTTGTTCTCCTTGTTCAGCAGGGCGGTGGGGCTGCTGCTCCCTCCTCCTCCTCCACCGCCTCCTCCAGGCTCCTTGAGGCCGCCGAAGGACGAAGGCGAGGGCGACGAGGAGGATGAGCCACCGGGGAACTTGGCGCTGCCGTTGGCCAGAGCTTGGAGGTTGCTGGTCGAGTGTCTCCTCAGGAAAGCCGGGGCGAAGTTGGAACCGGGTGAGGTGCTGCCGCCGCCGCTTCCTCCACCGCCTCCTCCTCCTCCCCCCACCGGGCTCCCCACCGCCTTCTTATCCAACATGCTGCTCAAGCCGCTCAAGGATTTCTCGTTCTGGGAGCAGAAACAGGGAAAAGGGAAAGAAAAGGGTGCAGAGTCACTGCCAGAGCCTTGGAGGGAAAGGGGGAGAGGCTCCCCCACCACCCTCAACACCCCCTTGGAAGGGTCGTCCCTACAAGCCCACCATCTTGTGACCCGGTTGTCAAAGGGCTCCCCCACCACCCATCTGTAGCTTGGAAGAAGTTTAGAGGAGCCCCTCCCTCTCAAGACAGGAGGGACTCTTAAGCTGAACACTCAACACAGCTGGAGCCTGTGAGCAGCAGACTGGAGTAACACACCCACCACAACGCACGCAGGAGCAAGAAAAGGGGAAACAAAGCACACACACACACACACACACGCAAATACTTACACCCCTTTGGGTTCCACCACCAGCAACAAGTGCCTCCAAGCCTTTGCATGTAAAACCCCACTACAGTCAATGGGCCTCGCTCCCAGGTCAGTAGGGATAGGATTGCATCTCCACCGCTGCTGCTTGAGGCTGCAACCCCACCTCCGCTTCCCAGGGAGTGAAGAAGTGCAGAGCTGAGTTCTCCCAAGTCCAGAGACCAGACTGGGGCTGGAAGAGACTGCATGTCTACTCAGAAGTAAACCCCAAGCTAGTCCCTGGACTTCACTCCCAGGGAAGTGGGAGTGCACTGCAGCCTCAGCAGCAGCAATCGGGCTGCAGTCTTAGAGCACAATCCTAAACATGTCTACTCAAAAGTAAGCCCCATTGTGTTCAATGGGTCTTACTCCCAGGAAAGTGTCTTTGGGATTGCAGCCTTAGTCCTACTGACAGGGGAGGAAGCCCCACTGACTGCAGTGGGGTTTACTTCCGAGTAGACTGCAAAGGATCGGGCTTTCCTTACTTCAGTAGGGAACGGAGAGCCGCTTTCCTTCGCCAAAAAAATCAAACTCCTAAAAAAACATCCTGCAGAGAACTCTAAGGAGCTCCTCCACCAAGAAATAAATGCAGCTCCACTTGGAAGAGTTGAGGAGTCCCCAACTTGTTGCAGGACAAAGTAGGCTGCGCAGCTCGTTCCGATGCACGCTCACTGCAGCCCCGCAGGGTTCTCCAGGGCGTGCATAGGAGGGAAGCCCGGTCCCCTCCGCAGCCAGCCAGCCAGCCAGGCGGCCTCCGAAGCGCTTGCAGCCGCCTGCTTACCTTGCACAAGAAGTCGATGTCGTAGAAGGCCGAGAGGAGCGTGGCCGACATGTCTAGATCCTGTAATGGTCGGAAATGCAGGAAGGACCGAAAGATCCCACTTTCCTCGGGGGCTTTGGACGAGCCACGACTGGGCAGGGAAGGGCGGCTTTCTCGAGAGCGGAAACGGGGGCGATCGGGCTTCCCAGCGGAGTCGGGCTATGGGGCGTCCGCCTGACTGCTGGAACTCGCCGAGCGCCCTCCACGCCCCATATATAAACGCCCGGGCAGCATCGGGGAGGGACCCAACACTGACCCAGCCGGGGTCTCCCGGCAACACCAACCAGAGCTGCTCCTCCCTCCCGGGCCCGCCTCCCGAATTCGGATTGGGCGCCGCCAATTTTCTTCCGCGGCCCAGAGTGCAGGGAGGTGTGGCGCGGCTGAGACCCGCAGCAGAGAGGGAGAGAGCCGGAGCTGCCAGGGCGAGGCACGCTCGCCATCCCGGCTGTGCTAGGCACGCTGTGCCGCCTTCGGCCCCTGCACAGAGCAGGCTCTGTTCCTCTCCAGGGAAGGGAAAAAAGACACCCTGGCCCTGTGCACAAGAAAATCCCAGCATCAGCTCTCAAGTGCAACTCAAGGGAATCTGAACTGCACAGGGGCCGTTCCAGGCCTGGGAACAGAACGGAGGGATCATGGAACGTTGGGGAGTCTGAAGGTTCTATGACTGGAACGTTCGGGGGCTCAACGTTCTATGGGTGGAATGTTGGGACTGCAGTGGCGTAGCTGCAGGGGGCGGAGCGGTGAGTCTTGGAGAGAGTCTCACCCTTTCGGAGCCACTCCAGGCGGGGGAGCAGAACGGAGCCGTACGAAAGGGTGAGACTCCCACCGCTCCGCCCCCCTCCAGCTACGCCACCGATCAGTGACTCCTGAGCATTTTTTTAGTTGCTTGATGCAACTCCTCCTCTTCCTCCCTCCCTCGGGGCTCTTGTGCCACGCAACAGGTTTCGGAAACAAAGGCGACCGGGCAGCCGAGGGAGCGCAGCTCAGAGCAGGGCTTCCCCCTTCCCTTCCCTCCCCGGGCACCCGGCTGCGGACGGGTTCGCAGACTTGGCAGCCGCTCAAGGTCTTGTGATGCGATTGGCCCGGGCCAGCGCCTCGTCCTTTGACACACAGCCCGCAGCCAGCGACTCCCTCCGAGCAGAGCAGGAGCCCCAGCCAACACCGCCCCTCCTGCGCTGCTCTGCCTGGACGCCCGCCGAGCAGAGGGAAGGCGGTGGCAGCCGCTGCGCTTCGACACCCCGGGCCTCCCCCCCAACCCAGCCACTCTGCACTCCAGCCAAGGAGCCGCGCAGCCCCATCCTGTCCTCCTTTTCCTTGTGGACACTTACCAGGGAGTCAGCCCCGTTGACTATAGTGGGCCTTGCATCTGAGTAAACCTGCCTAGGTTGGGGGTCTCGTAAAATCACTGGGGCAGGCTTAGTCCTGGGAAAGCGCTCATAAAGAGCACGATCCTTTGCTTGCCTACTCAGAAGGAAGCCCCACTGAAGTCAACTGGGCTAACTCTCAGGAAAGTGTTTGCAGGATAGGATTGTTGCACCCGCTGCAGCAACAGGGAGGCGAAAGGTCGCCTTGGGGAGGCAGGGCACAGCTTGACTTAAGCGATCCTGGGGACTGGGCAATGCAAGCTAAGCTGCACGGCCAGCCCAGCCCAGAGGCGGACGTGACGGACGGGGCATTCCTCGGAGACGGGACCCCCCCTAGCGCCGGCAGAGCAGCGCTGCCTCCTCTCAGCACTCCTCAAGATTGCTGCTTGTCCCAGCACTGCAAAGCTACTGGGCTCAGCTGACCGTGTCCTTTTTCCCAGGACATGTCTTATTTTTTAGCTCTGAAAAAGAATCTTCATTGTCCTCCTTTCTTGTAGAAGCACATAGTCTTCTTGCGATTAATAACTTTGCAATCCTAAGTGTGACTGCTCAGAAGTAAGAGCCACTGGACTCAGTGGCACATAGCCCAGGAAGGTGTATGGGATTGAAATCTAAGTGTAATAAATTATATGCACTAGTTTTAAATGTAAGAATATGAGAGCAATATATGTTTTTAACTTTTATTTTCTCATGTCCTACACTTCCAGGGGTCTTGTCCTTTTGACATTATGACAACTGGTCACCCTGTACAGGGCAGTCCTGTGTGCTCAGGCCTGGAGTCTCCCCCTAAAAGGAAGGGTGACAATCTTAGGATTCCCACCTCCTCCAAGTCCACCTTGGTACCCATTCAACAGATTGGAAGGCCTGAAATGCCACTCATGGGTTCTCCATCCCCCTCCTCCGGCAAAGCACGCCTGAGCACTGGGTGCCCCAGAAAACAGTCCAGCCAGCCAAAGATCAATCTACAGTCAACAGTTGAGACAACCAATACTTAAGATAACTGACTGATAAACACACTACAAACTGCAACTCAGTCAGAGACTTTTGTTCTTTTACAGCTGCTGTTTAAGGTTTAAAGGTTTCTGATTGAGAAGTTATCCAGTAACTCACAATGTGACGAAACGCACACAAGATTATGTACAATTAGTCACTGTTGGGAAAGGAATGGATGCAATACACTTTCGAGCTATACTTGAAAACACACGTAAGCCCGCTTTTTCTTAAAAGTGTTTTTGTTTACTATTTAACCAAGTTTCTAAATTCTGCCCACATAGCTGTCGCACACCCTGCAATGCCAAGTGCAAGCAGGGTTGGCTTGTTAGGAAAGTTAAGGCAGGCGCTCTTGCTCACACGTTCACCCACCGCCCACCCATATCCACACACAAAGTTGGGCATTTTAAGTTATCCAAGTAAGTGCTACAGGTGCAATCTTAACGAACCTTCCAGCACTGGCATAGTCAGTTCTGCAGTTAGTGCAGTCATGGAGGCCACTGCAAGGTAAGGCAATGTTCCCTTATCTCAGAGTTGCATGGCCCTTACCTCAGTGCTAGAAAACTGATTAGTATTGTGCCCTACACATTAAAAAACCAACTCAGTGAAATAGCTCAGTAATCCTTTTTTCTGTTGAACCAATTTTTCATTTTATGTGAAAATAAAAACTATATGAAATCATTCCATGACTATAATTTAAATTGGATAAAATTAATTTCCTAACTAGTTGCACATCAGGAACAAAACAAAAAGCAAACGGTGTCATTTTCAAGAAAAGTAGCATGATGCAGCAGATCTTTTATTGAATAGCAAACTCTTAGGAAACATCATACACTGAGCCCCCTATTTAGGTACAGGTTAGGTTCCTGGGGTCTATACTTGAAATGTATTGTCAAATCATGGGCCTTGTAGGCCCAGCACTACTACAATTGGGCAAAAGCACCAGCAAAGGACACACTAAATCTGCACAAAAGATGCCTATAGAAGATCATCAACAGGCTTTCTGAATGCCTTGAGAACTGCCTTCCTTTCAGCAACTGAGAGAGGCAGATAGATGGTCCATTGTGAAGGAGCATTTTGGCTGTGGGTGGCGCAAGTGGCTAAGACACTGCCTGTTAACCAGCAGGCCAGGGTTTGATTCCCGGGTCGGCCCCACAAGACAGGGTGAGCTCCTGTCCTTAGCCCAGCTCCGCGACGCCAGCTGAATCCAATCGTATTGGCTCTGCCTTTCCATTGGATTAATTCAGTGGCGTGGAGAGGGGGGATTTGCTGCGTGGGTAACAGCCTATCCTCCATAACAATCTAACCCAGGCTTTCGTGCTTCGCATGCAGCGTATGCAGTGCCAAGCACGATACCATAGTCTTTCAAGACTGACAGAGGCCTGCTTTGTGAAGGAGCAACCACATAGGTGGATGAAGGAATGTGTTTATGGTGCCTTGGCAATGGGGATACGTTCAAAATTTCAGATTTATGGGAGGGCTTTATTTGCCCTCAGTGACATGTTAATATGGTAATTGAATTTGACTGTCGCTGTAAGTGATGATACCAAACAGTTGAGTGCAATCCTTCTCAAACTATCTGATATGGCAGGGAAGGTCTTTCTTTATCCATTGTGCCAGGGACTGGTACCATGTCTGTGTCATATTACAACTGTTTCATTTTTGCCTGGAAATTCACTGTGTACCAGCAAGCAATGGTTTACGTATACATTTTAATTTAAAGTATATGTAAATACTGCATCTTAAGCAAAACTTAAAACTATCAAAATGAAAGCAAAAAGCATATCAATTTGTTTTCATTCTAGTTTTCCCAATCCACCAGAGAGCACATGGGGTATTTTGAATATGTAACTTTAACAACCTCATCTTGAACAAACTGGTCAATTTAATGGCTGTTTCAAAAACATGTATTATGGCGCCACCTACTGGCTCATTTTGAATATTTACATAAAACAAGACATATCCATAAAACAACAATGGAATAAAACCTCATTTCTCACAAATGAATTACCTTTCCCAAGCTGCAATCCTAAAAGCACTTTCCTAGGAGTAAGCCCCATAGAATTAAATGGAACTTATTTCTAAGGAAACACAAACTGGACTGCACTGCAAATCAAATTGTGCATTAAACTGGTATCTAATCATAACCAACCAAATGAAACTAGTATCTTAATATTACCACCGGCTGTGCATATGCACATCACCTCTTGTTAAAGAAGAAAAAAATCTGTTATCCATTCCATGCTTTTGGGCTACTGGGCATAAAAAGCTACTACCCCTGCTAACTAGGCAAAAGCCACTCTTTCAAGTGGGTGCTCCTCTTTTATTCAACAGGGGAAGAGTGACTGGCTCTCCTCACTCCAGTAATGTCTATTCTAGTAGCTTGTGCTGGTGGTCTTTTATATTTTTTTAGATTGTAAGTCTTTTTGGGACAGGGACCATTAGCCGTTAATTTTTTCATTTTCTTTGTAAACTGCTTTGTAAACTTTTTAGTTGAAAAGTGGTATATAAATACTGTAGAGATAGATAAAAAAGAAAAAATAATCCTGTGTTTGCTGCAATACACATTTCTATGGGCGCAATCCTAATCCGGCACAACTCATCGGTCTTCCTGTGCCCGTAGTGATGTAGAGAGGCTAGTGCATGTCTGTGAACTGGCCTAAACCTGGCACAGAAATGTCTTATGGCACTTTTGTGGCACCCCCAGGACAACAGTTATGCCAGGGCTTAGACAAGCTAACTGGAGGTTAGGACTGCAGCCTTAATCATAGACAATACACCATTTAAAGAGCAAAATAAAGATAAGGAAAAATACATTAAAGATAAGGAAAATTGTTAAGGAAGTTGCAGTCAACCTTGGTCCATGTCTAACGGAAATGTCTAACAAATAACAACTGACTTTGCCCAAGATACCACTGAAATGGTGAATGGTTGCATCCCCAACAAGTGAATGTCGTACAATGAATGTACAGTAGAAAGCATACATTTGCATTTTTATGGTATTAGGACCATATATAGAGCAGGATTGTTCTAAAAAGAAACTGCATGTTTGATTTTGAACACTTTCTCAAACAGCAGCTTGCCTTTTTAAGTTGCAAGGATAATCAAGTAGATACATATAAAAAGCATATATTCGAGGCTACAAAGAGATAGGTTTCAGAAAAAAAACCTTACATTCAACATGGTTAAAAATATGTTATGAACTCTCAGTCCGGATAAAACAATTTTACTTATTTTAGGTATCAATAAAACTTTAACAACAATTGCATTTGCTTGTGCATGAATCTTCCTGGTGCATGATGAGAAAAACAATATTATTGTGATGTCAGGGAACAGGAAGAATAGCTAGTGAAATAAAATCAGCAGATCCCATCTGCAGGTGACCTGTATCTTCAGGGTGTAAAGGAGAAGTTTAGCAATTTAATTTCCTACAAAAGCTGTAATAAAACCTTGCTGAGCCTAACTAAAAACAAGAGGATGTATTAACAGGACAGTTCTACAGAAAATCTGATGAAGGCCCATTGAACTCAAGTCAGAGTTAACATGTATTGCTACCATCCTCACGTTTGTGACATACAAAATAAATGAACTAATCCTTTGTTCCCAATCCACTTAATCTGTGATCAACAGTACATAAATCAGTAGTCATGTCCTCCGCAAGCTTCAATTGCACTATTAAGCAAACCTAATATTTGCCTTACAATGGATATCCTTTCACTTTGAATTGTGACTTTGGTAAATTCTACAGTTCTGGAAAATTCTGGAGTTGGAGGCATATCTTTAAGAAGCTGGGTCACTAGCTGGTCTTGATCAGATGCTAATCTTGTCAACTGGTGGAGCTTTTCTTGATCACATGGATGGACACGTGTCACTGGAATGAGCAGGAGAAGGTGTCTACTGAGCATTCTCACCGTCATTAACTCCTCAGCCCAAAAATTGATTTGTCCTTTATCAAACAGATATTCATTTTTCATCTTCATAAAAAAAGAAAGAGCAGTTATTATCAGCATATTGACAACAGTATGGGATACACAAGACTCTTCAAAATCTGTCTAATCTGTCTCCACACTAACAGCCCAATTCTAACCAGTTTTTCCAGTGATGATGCAGCTGTGCCAATGTGCTACTTTCTTTTAGAAAGAATAGTCACAGAAGCCTCCTCAAGGTAAAGGAATATTTGTACCAGAGGACTGTATCACAGCTGCATTGGTGCTGGAATGAGGGCCAGGATTGGACTGAACATCAAGCATGTAATAATAATACGCATATGCTGGTATTTCCCATATTCATGGGAGTTTCATTCCAGTTCTGCCCCCTCCCGACAAGCACAATCCAGAGTAACTATGGGAGCTCTTAAAAGACATTAACGTCAATGTAGTTATGGTGCCACTAGTGGAAACCTATGGGAAATTTATCCAAAGTAAATTTTTCTTGCATCGGCGTAAGAGCGCCTGTAGTTACTCTGGATTGTGCTGTCAACAAATGAAAGTTGCTGTGTAATGTTCTGAAACAATAGGTTTTATAATGAAACAGGAGAAGAGCATCCAAGAGATACTAAACCATCTATTTATGAATTATTGCAAGACTACCACCAGCTTATGTCATAGCAAAGCTAGGCCACTTAAAACCAATTTAACTCAAGACACATTTGCCTTTGAGAAAGACTTTGTTAGCCTTCAGGTACATCCACAGCCTAACTGAATAAATATATATGAATGGCTAAGTGATGATGCATTCACCACAGTCCCAGTAAGGAGGGAATTGAATTAGCAATAGTAACCCCAACTTGAACAACCGCAGGAGAAACTTGTGGTTTAAACATTCCAAAATGTTGACACTGCAGCCCAGCAACACCAGTTGGAGTTAAAAAGAGGGAAGAAGCCTACAAGCTTAAGTTGCATTCACTCAGTCATCAGTATCTACTCCCCCCCTGAACATCCACAATTGGATATTATTGACATTTATAGGTGAATGATAACAGTTAATTAGAACAAAGCTATCATGTTAACTTTAAAAGCTCATTTTAGAATGCAAAACATTACTCTTTAATGTACACATTATTCTAATCAAAGTAAGTCTGTGATGCAATACAAATCTATAAACTGCACTGAGAACCCAAATGCTCCTAACTGTAAACAAAACACTGGTTCGTAGCATTACCAAGGCTGCAGCCTCTAAGTCTTTAATATCTTCTTTTCCTAGCAACCACTCCAGAAGGACTAAGACTCCAGCACTTGTCTGCTCCCATTGCTGTAGCAGTTCACACAAGATGGAAAACGTGAGGTCCAAAGCCATTGAATCATTTACTACATAGAAGTCAAACTCTGCAGAGAAAAAAGAAACAATCATTGCAAATACACTGCACAGAGTATTGACAGTCTTCAAAATAATTAATGGCCACAAACTGTAATTACTAAGTGGAAAGCTAATGAGGAATTGGATGGATGCCAGTTCATCACCGCGGTAAGTATGAATGGCAGAAAAAGAACTCATGTCTGCCGCTGCTGTTGCATGATGCACACCACTTCTTCGAGTGCTTCCCCACTGGACCCTGGCTAGTTTTCTAGGCAATAGTGATGGGCAATGCCAGGAGACATTCTTTTGATTTTATAATTATCTAAACATTTATTATAATTATGGTATAATAAAGAATATGAATGCTGAGCAAACAAAAAATGCTGGAATGTATTGGTTTTCTGGGGGTAGAAAACCTTGCTCTCTACCAGGGGTGTCCAAACCCTGGCACAGGGGTCAGGTGTGGCACATGACAAGCCTCAATGAGGCCCGTGGTAAGACCCCTCCATCTGGCCCATAGGCAAGTCTTATCTGTCTCTAATACAGTCTTATATATTAACTAGCAAAATTTAGCCGCGATGTTGGAGTAAAATACCCGCTTCAGCCCTGTGTGTCATTCCCCCCATTGTGCCATCCCTCCAGTGCAACAACCCCCATGTGCCATCCCCAGATGTGCACCACCCAACGTGTGCAACATCCCCCCACGTGCACCACCACCAATGCGCACCACCACCCCAGGTGCAACTTCCCTCCCCATGCACACCATCACCCGCATTCGCATCATCACCCCCATGCATATCACCCCCATGCATACCATTCCCCAGTGCCCAAAGCACTGGGCATCAAATTGGCTGGATGTTGTCAGTCTTCTATGTTAAATACAGGATGAAAATATGTTGCATCCCTTCTTACACCTTAAGGGTTAAATTTCTCAAAATGGTTTCTTGGCAGGTGCTAATGTGACATAAGGAACACCCTGCCCAAATTTCATGCTTCTGGGACCAGGGGCTGCAGAAGAGCGTCGATTAGTGATTCTTCAATGTAAAGTATTGCGTTGCACCCCTTTTCACTCCCTTCCAATGGGAATTTCTCCAAACCGGTTCTTAGTGGATGCCTCCATAATGGAAGGAACACCTTGCCCAACTTTCATGCTCCTAGGTCTGGTGGTTTTGGCTGGGCGTAGATGAGTGAGTGAGTCAGTGACTCTGTGTGTGTGTGTGCATGTGCATCAGAGAGATGATTTGGCCCTCCTGCCAAGACTGGCCTATGTAATGGAGTTGTACAGAGGCCAGCCACTTTGAAAGAGAGGCATGAGTGTCTAACTATTAGCAAAGTTCTTATTTCTGAAGATGACATCAAAAGGACTAAAAAGATGATGATCCACCATGAGCCACCATGAACAAGGCTGAAGTTACACTACTGGCTTCTTGGGCTTACGCAGTTGGAGCTGCTTCAAGTTAAGCTGGCTATTTAACCAGGGTGCCTATAGTGATTATAAATAGGGACACTGCTGTTAACTATCATGGGCAACCTCCAACTTATGTAAGTCTTGACATACGTAATTTTGAGAAATGTCTGGACTGTGCAAGACACAGCAGCTTGCTTTGCTCTGTAAGCTGAGATCATTTGCCAGTGCGTACTGCAATTCCTCCTTCATTTAAAGAGCGCATGTAAAGGAAGTCTGGAGCAAGCTTACAGAGGAAAGTGAGTGGCAAGCTTTACAGGGCAGCAGGCAGCTGTGCCTCCTTTTGCACAGTCCAGTTTCAATTTACATAATGGTGTTCAGTAACCACACAAAGGAGTCTGCAGCAGCAAGAACCTATTCTAAAGGACACACCTCAAGACTTCCTTCAGGTCCTACTGCTGTTACATGCGCATTTATTCCACTACATCATATTGGTTTTTCAAAGCAATTACATAAAAACAAATCAATTGCTTTTGAGAAACCAACACAAAAGAAAATGGGAAGACAATACAGAAAACTCTAAAACCAGTCCAAAATTCAGTATGTGGTCTTATTAAAGCAGAAGTTATAGTTTATTTGCAACTCAATCAGTTTTTCAGAGTTGTAAAAAGTGTGAGATCTATTGCGGAAAAAAAATGTATGTTTGATGTAGGATAAGTATCTTACATAAATCAAGGTGGTTTAAATATAGGGCATCTTTGTCTCGTCAACCAATAATTACAAGGAAAGTTTAAGAATGCATTCCACACACTTCAAATACAAATAATAGATTTTTAAAAAGAAAAGAAAAACAGGCATTTTAAGCTTCAGGAAGAACTTTAAAAAAATGTAGGAATTACAGTGTTTTGAGTCTTACTTGTTAATCCATTTAATGTAGAACAAGACCTCCCAAACACACAAACATTCATACACCACAAGATTTTTTATCATGCCAGATGTAATAATTTTTCTTGGTAGACTGTTAGGTGCTTTAAAATATACAACCCTTTTCTTTTTTCCCCTAAGGAGAATTGTAAGAACATATCAACAGTCTATTTTCAACTGACCAAAGAGCCAAATACCATATCCGTTGTTTTAAAAATGGGATATACTAAACAAGAACAAAGAAATGCTGCAGTTCTGTGTTTATTAATAACTTTTCTATTAGCTTATATATGAGAACTGTCAAATAATAATTTAACTTTATTAATTTAAGTTAACTGTAAAGGCGTGTCTTGTATTTAATGCAGATAAAGACAAATGAAGACAAAAATTGTGAATTTTTAAAAAGTATTGTATTTCTGAAAGCAACACTTTTTCTAAAACTAAGAAAGAGAGTAATGTGAGCTGATGAGAATACAGCAAGCCAAGCAGATCAATATTTTAAGGGTTAGTTTGTCATATTCAATAGGGACAATTCAGAATTAAAAAGTTGGATTCCATTAAATCCTGTTGATTTCAATGATTGGAGCTCACTTTTGCAGATCACTGGTGCTTACATACCCTCTACTGAGGGTATGTAAATAAATGACAAGCACCAACACATACCTCACAGAATACACAATTCAATGAATCCTTATTTTTTGAATTTGAGGCTATTTAATCCTATTGAAGTTAATGGGATTTAGGCTACAATCTTAATCTCCATCTAGGCTGGCCTAAACCCCAGCATAAGTCCTGTGCTAACCTAGGGGTATCACCAAAGTACCAGAACACACTCTGTGTCACTCCGGGGTTAGGGTTAGGCCAGTGCACAACATATACTTGCCTCCCTATGTCAAGGAATTGTGCCAGCATAGGTTAGGACTGCACCCTAAATTCCCTTAAACCTGTATACATTGGTACCTTGTAAGAAGTACCTTATAAGACGAATGCTTTGTAAAACGAATTAAGATTGCTATGGGATTCTGCTTTGCAAAACAAATGTGCTTTATAAGACAAATGCCCATTGGTTGGGCTGTGTGGCTGAGGAGGAACTTCTCCTTCTGTCTGCAGTACCAGAGACTGGCCAGCGGAGGATGCACAGGCAGCAAGGACCTCCACAGTAAGCATGTCTAAGCCTCCTGCAGCCAGCAAACCACCAGCAGATAGGAGGGGACTCCTGGACTCCTCAAAAGAAGCCCCTTATCCCAAGGAAACCCCCTGCCTGCCTGGACCGCACTGCAAAAACCCCTCTTTCCCACCCCCTCACCTTTCCTGCCTGGACCCACTCCACTCCTCTCTCCGCTGTAAGTCCCACTGGATACAGTGGGACTTGGTTCTGAGTAGACAACATTTGGTGCCTAATGCACTGGGAAGGAGGATGCACTGGGGGGACGGTGCGCATTTGGAGATGGTGCACATGGGAGGATGATGTGCATGGGTGTTGTTGAGCATGAGAGGATGTTACGCATGGAGGATGTTGATGTGCATGGGGGTTGATGTGCATGGGGACAGTGCGCAGTGGGGGATAGTGTGCATAGGGCGATGTTGTACAGGGTGTTGTGCATGGGGGGACAATGCACATGGGGTTGTTGCGCATGGGAGGATGGTGCGCTTGGGACTGGTGCCCATAGAGGGGTGGTGAACATGGGGGGTGTTCATGGGGGGATGTTGTACAGAGGGTGTTGCGCATGGGGTTTTAGCACGTGGGGGTTGTTGCACAGTTGGGAATGGCGTACAAGGGAACTTTACTCCCACAACGCAGGTACTTTTTCGTTAGTACTTTACTAAAGTTCTCCAAGCTTTGGTAGAGCTTCACTTCATGCATTCCTATTTATCAATGTCAACAGTTACACCTTGATTAACTGGCCAGGAAGAAGATGAACAGAGGCTACTGCTGCTTCATTTTTTGTTCTGTCAACTCATTCAGCAAGGTTTGGTGAACAGGAAGTGCAAACAAATGGGAGGAACAACTGAGGGTTGAGGAGTTTTGGAAACTGGCAGCAAGACTCATGCTGAGATATGGGACTCAGTAGATGCTTGATAACATTGATTTCCAGTGGCTGCTGAAACTTTGGGATGTGGGTTGTAGATGGGACTGGTGTCTTCAAAGTTATTAGTCATGCTTCCGATAATACTGTACCACTATTTCCCATAGATAAAGATCTGTGGTCTTTGGATTGATGAGAAAGTATGTGCAGTAATATCAGGGACCTTTGAAGAGCCCAAGAACTTTGGGACCATTGGTCATGCTGCTTTGGTTAGATCTAATTGAAGATGTTAAAATGGAGACTATGTTCCAGAGATATCATTAACACACAATGGCCAAGATAGATGACGTAACATAGGGACCAGGAGACCTAGGGCCCAATTCCATATATAATTAGGAGTGTGGACAGCTCACTTAAATATCATCAGATATTCATATGACTGAGATGATGTCTTAGATGGACTGAGCAGGTAACTTACATTTGAGCAGATATGTATAGAATTGAGCTATAAATAAAATGAAAATCGTGCTTTCCCTTGTTTGAATTTCAGCTCCTCAATGAACTTAGAGTGCCTTTAGAAAAGCCTTAGCTTGGCTTCTTCATGTTGCCACGTAGGCCCATTGCACATAAGGACGCAGCCTAAATCTGGGCCGCTTGCTAATGTGCACACACACTGCCCATTTTCTCCTCCTCCTCAGCTGCTTGCTTGCCACAATTCAACTTGGTCTAGGCTTGCCCTTCTCTTCCCACCTGGATTATTTGGGAGCTGAGTGGTTAGTAGGCTCTCCATAGCAGGAGAAGGTGTTTCTTATTCTCTCACTGTGCAATATACCTGGTCCACTTCCTTCTCCTCACCTCCTCGTTTGTTCCCAGGAATCCTACAGTGACCTTCGGAAAAGGAAATTGGTAGCTGCCAAATTTAATCAGCTAAAAATTCTGGTTTTTAAAATCTAAACTCATGCAATGGCTCATTCTAAACACAGATTTTAGAAAACATAGATTTTTTTAAAATATGAAAAACAGATTTTTTTATGGTGTTTGGCTGATAGGTGAAAAGATTTGGTGTGCAGGTTGTTTTTTCCCCGATTGATTCTTCTGGTGGAGGATTATATCAGGGGTCTGATATATGTTGGCATGAGTGCCACATCGTCTTTTGGTGTCAGGGGCCAGAAGAAAAAAAGAATTTATTTACATTTCAGATTTGAATAAATTTTTGAAATGAGTATATTAATGATGGACCTTTTGAATGAATGAATGAATTCAAATCCGTTCATAACACTTTCCAACACACAGGGAGAGGATGATCCTCAAACCAGTTCATAGACACTTTCACACAGAGGGAGAGGAGGTGTGTGCACCCTCCCCAGCAAAATTCCCTTCCAAGAAGTGGAGAGCAGAGCTCCTCTCGCCTAAGGGCTGGATGGAGGAGGCTTGCCAGAGGATTGAATGCAGGCTCACCAAGGGCATCATCTGGCCTCAGGGCCAGGGTTTGGATACCCCTGAATTATATCATGAAAAGGGAATGAAAAAGTATTGGGTGTAAATGAAAGAGTTTGGTTTCCTTGATTAAGGCCAGGATGAACATTTAAAGGGAAGAGATGGGCTGCTCCTCAAAATAGCTAGAATAAATGCATTTGGGAAGAAGCTTGCAAAGAAGATTGGAAGGGCTTTAAAATAAGCTGAAGGAGGATGGAAATAGCTCTATGGCCAATATGATGCTGAAAGCTGGTAAAATGGAACACAGGTATATATGTACAGGAAATGCAAATGTGAGTGACAAAACAGAGTAGCAGAATAAGGGTTTTACCCACAAGTAGTGTGCAAAGCATGGGAAACAAGCAAGATGGGCTAGGACTATTGCTACAAAAAATGTGAGTACAATATAGTGTGTATTACTGAAACCTGGTGGGATAAGATGCAAGAGTAGAATGCAGTAACTGAGAAGTATATCTTATTCTAGAAAAACATACAGTTGTGGGGGTGAACTGTAAAGAAAACAACAAAGATGAGAAGGAAAGGCTGAATGAGTCTGTTTGGATAAAAATAAAAGGGGAAGAAATCTGTAGTGACATAACTGGAAGTCTGCTACAGGCCACCTAGCCCGAAGGAAGGCCTGGACAATGTCCTCCTACAACAAATGGCCAAATGTTCAAAGAGAAGAAATGTGGTAGTAATGGGAGTCTTCAACTACCCAGACATCTACTGGAAAACATACTCTGCCAAGAATGAGCAGTCTAATAAATTCTTGACAAGTCCTGCTGATAATTTCTTGTTTGAGAAAGTAGAAACGGAACCTGCTATCTTAGATCATACCCTCACTAGTTGGGAAGAACTGATATATGAAGAGAAGGCAGTGGGAACCTTAAGAGCACATAGCTACATCTTCTTGGGATTCACAAAATAAAGAAGGGAAAAAGCTAGCACTGATGCAGCTATGTTGATAGGATCTGCATTTTGAGGCACACCACTTTTTAACCTCTCCTTAGTGAAAAACTGCCATTGACACCCACTCTCTGTTTCCTGGTCCTCTACCAATTCTCAATACATAAAAGGATTACAAAGTACCGATAATTCTCAATCCATAAGTGGACCTGCCTCTTATGCCCCCTGAGTGTGGAGTTTTCTCACTATGGGCACAATCCAGAGTAACTACAGGGAGTCCTTGTTCTGACATAAGAACAATTTACTCTGAATTGCAATATGAATTTCCCATAGGTTTTCACTAGGTGGTGCCATAACTATGTCAACGTAAATGTCTCTTATGTGCTTCCATAGTTACTCTGGATTGTACGGTATATTTGCTGTTTATAAAAGCTTGTTTTAAAATGATTGTAGAAATTCTCCAGGGGATACACATTAGGCTAGTTTCCCATTTGCCTTTTTAATTACCTGACACAAACCTGGTTTGTCAGCAGTAAAAAAACAAAAAAGTATTTTCTGCATGTTTTGACTATTAAACATATTTATTAGCTTTCAATGGTGAGGAATTTTCATGACTCTCATCTGTTAGAAAAAGGTAAAGTTCAGAAAACTCAGAAAAAGGTAAAGTTTACTGAGATTTGCTAATTCTTATAAAGAAATGTCAGAGCATAACAGAGATTTTTTTTAAAAAAGGGAAATATATGTGCCAAGAATTCAGTAACCACTGTTTCCTTTTTGCTTGGCACCATATTCCATGAAGCCAGAAATGAGCTTGTCAAAGCTTAATGTCTATACTTCAGTGCCAACATCATTTTATTAATTATCAGCAGCAGCCAGAACACACACAGAGATATGATAAAAATATTTTTTTTCCTTTCCCTCCCCCCATTAGATGGATTTAAACTTCATTAGCCATGGAGTTGGAAGAGACCCACTGGGCTACGTAGTCCAACTACGTACCTGGGGCAGAATGTTTTACTTCTAATTTTTTAGTCTAATATCAAGTTTATGTCCACCACCCAAGAGGGACTACATAGACATTCATTTACCTGTTTCTTGTTCACAGCTGCAGGGTGAACCAGTTGTGAAATGATTTGATGTGGCTTGTATCAGCGATGGATGGTGGAAGAACATAAGATTCAGAATACCTTCATCTAACGTTTGCCACTGCCTCCTCCTCTAGCTTGCTGCTGATGTGAACTGTATTGGTTCACTCTCCATTTGCTAAAAGCAAGTAAAGCTAAAATCATCAGCTTCTCTCACCATCCTCAATCTCTGCATAGCATTTAAAGGAATGCAATCCTTTAAATTGAAAACACTGGAGGAGGAAAGAGTACATTGCTAAACCACCTCATACCATATATGCGTGACAATTAATGTTTAAAGCAGAGGTCTCTAAACAGTTTGGCAGAAAGACCACATCATCATTCTGATACTGTCTTGGGGGGGGGGGGTGTGGAAGAAAAAAAGAATTAATTTACATTTCAAATTTGAATAAATTTACATACGTGAATATATTAGTGACAGAACTTGAGAATGAATGAATTCAAATAGCTCATAAACACTTTTCAACACACAGAGAGGGTGATCTTCATCCACAGTTCATAAGCTCTTTCGTACACAGAGAGAGAAGGTGTCGGCAGCCTCTCCATTATTCAAAATACCCTCCTGAGAAGTGGAGAGCAGAGCTTCCCATATCTACAGAGGATTACAGGGCTTGCCCAAGGGCTGGGTGAAGGGAGATTGCTGAGGGCCAGATTGAGGCTTGTTGAGGGCCACGTGGTTTGGAGACTCTTACTTTAAAGTTCTCTTTGAACAATAAATTCTGTGCAAGAATGAAGCCTGGCAAGGAAGTAAGGAAACATGGTGTGCACACCTCCTCACCCGCCAAGGGCAGCAGAAGCAAGCAAGGGGCTGCATTGGGCATCAGACACAATTCGGCTAACATTACAATGCTTCCCCCAAATAAAACTTATCATGCTGTTTAAACACCCCTAAATTTAAAAAGTGTTTAAAAATTTGCCAGAAATTAATTAAGGCAAGTTATGAATTAAATATATACAAACGGAATTGTTCAATCTAGATTTCTCTTTCAAACACCAGCACCTGTGGATTTTAGTATTTGTGGGGGGTTCCATAATTGTACTCTCATGGATCCTGAGGTCCCACTATAATGTCTTTCATCTACTTTTTCCTTTTGAATTCTCATGCCTCCAAGTTTTATTAAGTACAAAGTGATAAGATTTTCAAATGGGAGGTTGAAAAAATATACAATAATCTCCTTGTTGCTGCTGTATCAGTTCACAGTGCTCCACGCTGGGATGGTTTATGCAGACTATCTAGAATGAATGAACAACAAATACAGAACAGTTGTATTCATTTCTACTTAGAAGTAAGTCCCAAGTGTTCAGTGCTGCTTACTCCAAGAAAGTGTGAATAGGTTTGCAGCTTTAGTCTGTGTCATTACAAGAGATATAGATTTCCCAAGCAAAGGCAGAGTACCTGGAAGGAAACTAGGGATGCCCTGGCAATTTCAGTGTTAAAAGTGGGCTTCCCAGCAGATGGCACCATAAAGCTAAATGTCCTACTTTGCAAATTATGGTTAAAAAAGCATACTAATGCGTATATACTTTCTATATGTGCCCTTCATCTGATGAACTGAACTATTCTGCTATAGATTTACCTCATTTTGGTCACATATAGACAATAAAGGAACAGTTACACAGCTAAAGATAAAAACTACACAGAGTGAGAACTGTTTTATTCTAAAATTATAAAATATAACATACTGTGAGAGAAGCTCAAGACATCAAAAATTAAAACCAGATGATTTCCAATTTTTCTGTACAAGCACATCCTATCTAACATGTTGTGTGCAAGTTTAGATAGACAAACCTGCATCTGTCCACAAAACAATAGCAAAACACTTGTAAAGTGTTTTCCAATGAAAATCAATTGTGAGATACTAACGGAATTAACTTGTCATTGTGGGAGTACCAGGCATCTGCAGGCATCACTGGACAACAGTGGCCAGCAGGCACTACCAGACAACAGCAAGCAGTGGACACTGGGCATCCCTCTACTGGGCACCACTGGACATCAGTCATCACTGGGCACCACTGTGCAATGGGCAGTGGAGAGAATACTGAAAATTTCAGGCTTTTAGGTCCAGCTTCTGGGGCTCGATGTTGATTAGTCAGTCTTCAATGTAATGTATAGGGACAAAAACATGTTGAACCACTTTTCACCTGCTTCAGGTTTGAATTTCAAAAGATTGGTTCTTGGTGGGTGCCTACATCATGGAAGGAATACCCTCCCCCAAATGCCATGCTTCTAGATTTGGCTATTTTGGCTTTTTTTTTTTGCTTTTTTTGCATTTTGCAGGGACCCATTAGCTATTAATTAGCTATTATTATTTTTCCATTTTCTTTGTAAAATTTCTGTGAACTTGCTAGTTGAAAAGCGGCATATAAATACTGTAGGTAGGTAGGTAGGTAGGTAGGTAGATAGGTGTGCATGAGTCCATCAATGACTCTTCAATTTTATACATACTGTATACCACAGTGAGCATCAACTGATAGAGATTACAGAATTATGTTTCTTACATTACTGAAATATTTTTACACTATTCCTCCCCATAATGTGTTCAGTCACCCTCAATCTAGAGATTTTATGCCCAACAGGTAGGCTGTGGTACACATCCTTATAATACTATGAATTATTATTAATAAGAGTTTAAATTGTAAGTTTTATTTCTTACAATCCATTAACTCTCCTTAAACCCTCCCCTATTCTCCTTCTACTCTTTACTTACTTGGTAGTAAAAGATAGCTATGATTTGTTATTCTGTTGATGGAGTTGCCTCCATTCAGGGCCCACTTTCTCTCCTACAATATTAAATGCTCACTTGCGCCTTGGACACACCAATTGCTTCCTTTGTTCTCTTCCTCCTGCCCCAGGAATTCCCATATTTTCAATGTTTGCCTAATGTTATTGAGGTGTTGTTGTTTTTCTCTATTGCTACAGTAACAGGTATTATTTTCAAAGTTATTGAGCTGCTCAGGTGGTTACCATGTGGATTCATTGTTCCTTTTGCCATTGTGTTCATGGCTGCACCTGCTTCAAAGCCCCAGTGATGCCCATTTGCAAGTCAGATGTTCATAACTCAAAGGTCTGTAAGTCAGGAACCTTCTGAATTGCTGTTACAGGACTTGTTAAAGGTCTTGAATCTCAAAAGGAAAGAGAAACCCTTTTATCCTGAAAGGAAAGGTATGCAAGCCGCAGGAGGTACTTAATTTAATTCCTCAAGTGAAGAGGGACTAGTTACATCTGAAGGATAGTCAACCCAGGCAGACCGTAACACTCCTGCATCATTAAAGCCAATGAAGCAGGTAAGTCATAGCAACAGGATCAGGAACCTGCTGTATGTCCCCTTCCAAGATGGAATCTGGGGTTCAAAATATCAGCTGAGAGATTTCAGATGATTTGGCTAGAGCTCCTGGATAGCCTTGTTAGTGCAAAGCAGAAATCTTTTTAACAGAGACTTCAATCGCAGCATAGCCAAACTGATCCCTAGGCAACTCCTTATCTCTTCTCTTGTCACACAAGGAACTAAAGAGCCATTGTTCATATTATACATTACATCAAAAGATGTGTGCACTCGGGCAATGTGCTCTTCAGAAAATGGTTCTTATAATTTCAGTCAGATGGTTGTGCACAAGGCTAGAAACAAAGTTTTGGTCATAGGAACATGTGAAGTTGCCACCCATTGAGCTTGACCATATGTACATAATATACAGCAGTACTTTAGTTGAAGAGTGACTTGGATTAAGAGCAAAATTTTCTCAGAAATTTTGACTTGGTTTAAGAGTAGGCTTCCATGGCCAGGAAACTCACAGGAAGGACTGGGGTGGGAAGGACTTAAGCTAGGGTGGGGGCCTGGGCAAAATTTGGAACAGACTTCAATGGCCAGGGAACTCATGCGGGATCTGGGGAGAGCTGTCTGAGCCACGTTGTATATGGATGTGGATCTGTGTGTGGCAGTGTGGAAGGTGTGGCAAGTGTAGAAGGTGTGCCTCATTAGTGTTACAATGCTGCTCCTCATCAGCAGCAGGGAAATGTTAGAAGTTGCACAAAAAGACAAATATTTCATTGAGCCAATGGACAGCAGAGACTCCGTTAGTGATACTGAAAGTCATCATACAAAATATCCCTCCTCTCTCGTCTCCCTCACACTAGCCATGAAGATTTTCAAAGGTACAGTACAGTTCAGTACAGTATTTTCTTTATTACAGTGTTCTGTATTATATTACAGTGTTTTGGAATCATTTTTATACACAGTAAATATTTTTGTGTTGTGAAACCAATCTGAGCTTCCATTATTTCCTAAGAGAAAATCCACTTTGGATTACAAGTGTTTTGGATTACAATCATTCTTCTGGAACAAATTAAGCTTGTAAACCAATGCACCATTGTAGTCCTATACTCTCTAAAATGACTGATAGTAGCCCTTCAGGATTTTAGACACTGGTCTTTCCAACCTATATAAGCCAAAGACTGAAACTGTGGCCTTGGCTCCTCTCTTGATGGAAGAACTATCTTGCTATATGGTCTAGGTTTTGCATCCAACAGTAGCCAACCAGATGTTCTGAAAAACCTACACAGGGCCATGAAGGCAGCAACCTTCCAAAATTGTGGGTTAGAAAAGACTTAAAGGTAAAGGTGTCCCCTGCATGTTGCTGTGCTAGTCATGAAAAACTGTAAGGAGTGGTGCTCTTCCCCAGTTCTAGAGCCATAAAGCTAACATTTTCTGAAGACACTTCTGTGGGCATGTGGCCAGCATGCACATGGAGCACTGTTACCTTCCCACCGAGGTGGTACCTATTGATATTGTGTGATATTGATAGGTGGTATTTGTGTGCTTTCAAACTGCTAGAAGCAGGGCTAAGGACAGGAGCTCATTCCATCTCGCAGTACTTGGGTCTCAAACTGCTGACGGGTTGATGCATTTTAAATACTTCCTTTCTTTTCTTGTTTGAGACCCTCACACAAACCTCAAACCCTAAAACCATTAGACATATCAGACATTAGAATCTGCAGTCTTCTCTAGGAGAGGAGATAGACTTGGGTTAGGGACAATATGATTGCTGCACTAAGAGCACTGTGGACTAGAGGGAAGTAACAATAAGGGAGAACTATTATTGGTATTTCTTTTCTTAAGTTTGCAATCTTTTATAAAGTGAATTCTGAAATAATTTTTGTTTGCTCTGAAACAGTTTGCATTTTGCAGAACCATGAATCTCTATAATTTAATTGCTTTTATAAGAAACTAATTACCATTTACATTACACACAATACTTCCAAGTACATTCCCTTAATCAAAATAAATTAAAAAGACTTTCCTAGACTTTTACACCTCAATGAATAAGAAAGCAATAAACTTGTCACACTGTCTTGGCTTGTACTGCAAAGGTCATTAGTAAGATCTGAAATACGTGACAAGTTATTGTTCAAAGGCAAACAAAACAATAATTAATCTTGCTCCTAATTAGGCAGTTTGATTTCTATGCGGATTATAATTCTGGCATGATTAAAACAAAAAAATGGCAGCAGCAAACTACATCTACATTGTTTTTCATCAAAATTAAACTTTCAACTAGATAGACACCATATGGTTCTTATAAGTAACAACAATAAACCTAAATGTTACAATGCCTGAAACAGCATTTGTGTATTTATGCGTTAATAATCCAATCTACATATCTATACCGCCATTAAACTGGTTTTTAAAAGACATTATCTTTATTTTAAATTTGTAGTGCCCTATGCACCCTTTTGTTTGGTGCAGGG
Organism: Cryptoblepharus egeriae; assembly: GCA_030015325.1. Taxonomy (NCBI): domain Eukaryota; kingdom Metazoa; phylum Chordata; class Lepidosauria; order Squamata; family Scincidae; genus Cryptoblepharus; species Cryptoblepharus egeriae. Next base: position 221,570,091 of record JAREYC010000001.1, read on the forward strand.
TAACATTTCAACACAACAAAACTTTGTTGTGAAATGAAGGGGGTTCAGTCCTTTCCACAGCTTTTTCTTCTGTACTTAAAACAGCATAGAGATACTTAGATCTTGGCCAGATCTCACTTAGCAAGATTCAGCCTAATCCTAACCCATACGGAAATGGGAAAGCAAGCTTTTCTGTCCCATATCCAGTGCAGGTTTGGAGCTGACTACAGCTCAGCTCAGGGAGGGAAACAATTCCCCTTAGCGTGAGAAACATTGCAGCAGATCCAATAGGGTTACTTACCTCTGTGTCATTTTATCCAAGGTAATATTATGTCTACACTGAATTTAAGGGTATCATACTCAAAAAATGTGTGCTGGCAATTTGTTCCTCACAAACACTCAAATGGTATGTTGCCACAAAGCAGATAAACAAGAACTGTGGAAAGAACTACAAAGATTTCTTACTAAGATCTTCTGAAAGAAGTGTATTACCTGGAGGGCTTTTCTGCCACATCAAAGCTTGCACAGCCACATTTTGGCCTGTGTGTCGTTGTACCTGAGCTCAACAACTTTGGGTATGCATAACTTCTAAGTAGTTTTTTAATAATAAAACAACAATTTTAAAAGGTTCAGGCTAACCCCCCCACAAGGAAACTGCACAACCAAACTAAACCAACAAAAATTATGTTGCCATACTTGCATCAAAACAGCCAAGGAGCAAAAAGAAAAATCTCTGGATATCACATGTTAGATTCATAACTCCTAAAACATTGCCATTTGCTCTGAGTCTTCCACTTGTAAATATGCTTTATCAATCATTAATGGATAAGAACCGTATTTTCATACCTGTTTTTCTGAAGATATTTCCTTGTGATTGGGCCACTCTTACGACACCAGCAGCTGCATTCCTTACTATCTGCTCTTCACACTGCAAAAGCTGAACAACACACTTCCAGAGGAGTAGTGTATCAGAGAGATCTGAATATTTACAAAAAGAAATGTTAGCTGTGATGTTTTGAAACATGCTTGCAAAATAAACATGGGATTTCACACTGTAGACCATTACATTTACAGGGGAAACTTATTAATGTCTACTAAGACATATCTCCTTCTCTTCAAATACTGAAAGAGGAGGGATCTCAGTAATATTCAGTTGAAGATTTTTCTAGACATTATAGGTTTACTGGAATGCAGTTTGGTGTGTGCCAAACCTTTCATGCCAACATTAGCTCTGTTAAAAATGTACTGAAGTAGTGAAAAGTTATCCTTAGTATTTGTTATGTTTAAGGTACAGATAGCTACACAGCGACTAACCAAGGGGAATCAAAAATAAAACCCATGGAACCTCTTTGGGTGGCCCAGAGGTCCAAGATCATGCCACTTCTTCAGAAGGCCTTCAAACATCATTTCCAATATTTTTTTAAAGAAGCATGCTGGCACACAGTTTCACACTGGCCAATTTTGCCAGTCCTGCCAGGGAGACAGGCTAGAGTTGCCTCTCTTTCACTGGCTCATAGGAGACTTGGGATTGGCTCTGGCTGGAGATGGTGGGGCGGATTCAAAATGACATGCCTTTCTGCTTTTATAGACTTAAAATCATAGGTAAGCCTTTTAACTAGCCAAAAGTTGAATTATCTAATACGTGGCTAAATGACAAACTTGGTTAACTGTAGCATCAGGCAGGCAGAAGTGTCAGTTCAATTAGCATGCTGCTTAACAAAGCCATGTTTAAAGCAAGAATCCTAGTCCTTCCATTTATATCAATGATTTTCAACGTTAACAATGATAAATTGTTAAGGCACAACGTTAGATTTTTTGACCATTGACAAGACACACCTTGCTGCTGGTAGGGGGCTTAAATCCCCCAGTTACCCTTGTGATAAATGAATGACCCTTTCCAAAGTCCCATGGCACGCCTGCAGACCATTCATTGCACAATAGTGTGCCATGGCATAGTGGTTGAAAAACACTGCTTTATCTGACAGAGCTCCTCCTCTACTGCTGCTCTACTGCTGCTCCACCCTTCTTCACAAAATCCCTTCATGAATGGAAACACCTCTTTTCTCACAAGGATTTCAAAAGGGTCTTATAAGGAGTGTGACCTATTTCTAGAGAGTCCTCCCAAGGAAGGACAGAGGAAGCAGAGAAATTTTTAAAAGTGCTCAACTTTGACTTATTTGCGCTCACAGTGTTTAATTTTGCCTATTTTACATACCCAACAGAAGCTTCTGACTGGTCATGAAAAATGGTGTAATGCTCTCAAGAATGTCTGCAACGGCCAAACGGAGATCTGTTTGTTGTTCACTTCCACAAAAATAAGTTACTATTTCAATCCATTGTTTCACTTCTGATTTCACCTCCTATAAGAAAATATTGATATTGGAAACTTTCAGTTACAAAAGCAATGACCTCTTAGAAACATGGAATTAAATAAATTCTAATTATGCTCTGACATCCAGGTTAATGGATTTGAAACCAGCAATCGAAGTCAATAAGAAGAGCCAAATGCTACAATGAAACTTGTTTTTCCGAGGCACCTACATGCAGCATACATCGTTCAGCCCTGGCTTTACAGGATCAGAATTTCATTCAACACAGAAGAGGAAACCAAAGCCACTGTGGGTTATAAATATTTTCAAGGGAAAAAAAATAAACACACCATAAAGTATAAATTTACTCTAGACTTCTGCAAGAATTGACACTGTAGTAATCTTGAAGTTCCATAAATCTGAGGGTAATGTTTGCTTGTGGGCTGCAGTTTTAAACTTCTAAGAAGCAATTAACACAAGACACTGCCTATAAGAAACAACTAACTTATAGGGTCAACAAAATGGAGCAAGTACTGTATTTACTTGAATCTAACGTGCCTACAAATCTAATGCATACCCCATATTTTAGGGCTGAATTTGGCTGAAAAGGTATGCATTAGATTCAAGTAAATATGGTATTTAAAAATCATTCAGTAGAAAGGACACTTTCAATATACCGTACTTACTCAAATCAAATGCATCTTCAAATCTAATGCGCACCCTATACTTATAAATAAAAACACCGTATTTACTCAAATCTAATTAACCATCAAATCTAATAGGCACTCTGATTTTGGAGACTGAATTTGGCTGGAAAAGGTGAGCGTTAGATTTGAGTAAATACAGTATTTCATGACAGCAAATCTATACAAGTGTTTTAAGTGGTTTATTTTAGTACTGTTAAACAAGGTTCTCTTACCTCATGCCAATTTTGTGTAAGATAAACAATCAACTTTGAGGCAAACTTAAGGGATACGCTTTGAATTTCAATACTGCGAAAATAAAAGATTAAGCACAAGCACTCAAAATTAAATAGGAAGTACATATTACAGTAGCTTTGACATTTAAGGCAATCCACAGCAAGTATAAAACATCTCACAAATTACATACATTATGCTCTGTTAGCTAAAGTTAGGATGAAATCTAACCCAGTCCAATCAATCTATTACAGCTGCTCTGCACCTGAATATACAATCACATGAAAAATATTGGGTTAAATCAAAAGGAGGAGGTTTTACTTATGAATATAGAACTGATTAAAGTACATCAAAAGCTGAACATATTCCAACAGTTTATAAATCAGACACATAGAGCACAATCATAGCCATGTCTACTCAAAAGCAAGCCCCACTGTGTTCAATGGGTCTTAGTGATGGGAGTCAAAGATTTTAACAACTGGTTCTATGCCCATCTGGCAGCCACTTTTAAATGGCTATTTTTAAACTTTATATATCCTATCTCTCATTAACAACCTGTTCTATAGGGTAGGTGCGAACCTGCTGGAGCCCACCACTGGTTATATTCCCAGGAAAGTTTCTTTAGGATTACAGCCATATTTCGCTAAGAGAAAACTGCTAAACTGTGAACCAGCAGAACTACTCTGTTTTCTTCTATTTCTGATGTAACAAAAATTATGTTTTAACAATTACAGGTACCAATAACATTTATCACGAGAACTTACTATGCATTTTAATATGTACTTATTGAACGTACTCTAAAATAAATGATTAAAAAGGAGAAAGCAGCAAGTGGTAGGGAAAAAAAACACTCCAGAAATGCAACCATCCTAAAAAAGGCAACTTCTATGCATACGTTCCTGGGAGTACACAACTGAACACAATGGGACTTCTCTTTCAAGAAGAAATGAGTAGGCTTGTGCTCTAAATTAATTTTGTCAAAGACATCTCTTCCAAAAGGACTGAGCAACAGCACAATCTCAACACATTTAGGCCACAGTCATTTGTGAACTTGTAAGACTACTATGATTTTTGGTGGAAAGGGGAAAGAAGCCTAACTAACTCAAAGATCAACAAATTGTGCTATGAGCTGCCTTCCATGGATTGTGGAATCTGATTAAACACTTAAGTAGTGCATATCAGATTTGTTGTGGTGAAAGATGGAACTTTGTGGGATGTGTAGGAATAGGACAGAACAGACGCAATGCTTATCTAGCAATCCATCCAATTCTCTTCCCTCTCCACAAGTTGGGATCTGGAAAGTAACTACCAACATGGGGAAAGGTAGACAGAGAGGTAGCTCCCTTGGGATCTAAAGGGATTCCCAAAATCCAGGGAATTCTCCATTTGTACAAAAGCGAAAACAAACAGTAGCAAGAACTGGGTGTGCTGAGCAAATGTGGCTAAACTGCTCTCCCTAATAAACCAAGGCCAGATAGATAATCAATAAAAATGAGAAGACAATTTTTAAACAGATTTTTTAAAGGCCCCTTGTGGCTCTGTGGTTAAAGGTGTTATGCCTGTTGATTTGAAGATCAGCAGGTCAGCAGTTCGAGTTGCAGGTGCTGCATGAAGCAATATCCTGGCAACAGGCTCCTGCAACAGGCCAGCCAGATTTCCCTATGTCCTATCCATCATCTAAAAGCAGATCCTGCCAGGAGCAGGAATAATGCTAAGAAAATGAATGATTTTTTAAAAGACAAAATGATGAAAACAGGGAGGGGATCCAGGCAATCAAAGAACGAGACACATCAGAACAAACAAAACTGACCAGGATGGAAGGTTGGCAAAAGTTAAACACAGCACTTAAAAAGTGAAACCAGGAAAAAATCATTCCTAAATGCATCTTGCTGGGTTATTTCCTAATCTGAGCACCTCATACTGTCAAGCAGAAGGGTGGATCCAATTCCTATGAGGATGGGTGAGCTTTTCATTAACACATGGTTCAAGAGTATCAAAGGGCAAATTACAGATAATACAGCAATGCTATGCAGGGCCTTTAAACAAGATGTCTACTCAACTGGATGAGTGGGATGTACCAGAATATCTAATTCTCCCCTTTCATCTAACCAGGTGGTTTGACTTCCCAGTGCCAATCTTAGCAGAAGTGTTGGACAGAATCTTTGTCTCTGGGGCATTACAGACATGAAGACAGTTTTTAGGTTCCTCACAGTGCTGCTTCCTTCAGGCAAGAAAACTGTTATGGGTTCCAAATTGCTAAACTAGGCGTCCCTGGAAGGAGCGGACTTTATTATTAAAGCAGTTGAAACACGAAACGTGATAAATACATGCCCCGAAACCTTTCTACCAGTCAGCAGAAGCAAGAGACAGCTGTCAGAAAGGTGTGTTATAGTGACCAAAACAACATCTGCATAAAACATCTGCGTAATATATTACTTCACCTTGTCGCCAGTTCAGTGTGAAATTTGATGTTAACACAATATTTGTGAAATATTCACAACACTAAAATTTAGGTAGATCATTTTAAAATATACCTCATGTACTACCAACTACTATGCTTCAGTAACAGTCAGTCCTATGAAACAACAATTCAAAATTTAAAACCTAAAAATGTGAATGAAGAGTTAGACTGGTCTATTCAGATCCAGATCAACCTGGTATTCATTTAGGCAAACTATAATCTATCACAGAATCCTTGTCTGTTAAATGGGACTTCCGTGACCTACCCCTGAATCTTAATACCAATAATATTAATTTCAGTATAAAAGGTATGCACATTATGACAATATTTGAGGCTTAACATGAGAGAGAAAGCATATAGGCTTTCTCTTTTTTCAAATAATTTAAGGCAGTGAATGCACCATGAACATTTATACCCTTGACAAAACAAAGATGAGGCCACACCTGTCAGAAACATCTACAACATTCAAAATCCAACGCAAGAAGTCTCTTTGATTCATTTTTATAGCATCTTCTGTCTTTGAAAGCACATTTCTGAGATCCATACAGTGTAGAACCTCCAGTACCTATTGTTAAAAAAGAATATAAAATTCCATCAGAGAAAGAAAAATTTGTTCTAAACCTAACTGAACCCCTTTGAACTGAAATTTTTCCCCATTATTATGCGGAGTGTACAAATCATAAAATCACCTTGCAAAAACACTCAAGATGCTTCTCCAATACCATTCTCTCAAGAAGTACCTCTTCCAAACCACACAGTAGACACAACAAGCTTTTTCCTTTTCCTTCAGTCACATGTTTAGAATTCACTTGCTTCAACCACAGAAGAGTTGCTTCTAAGACCAATAAGCGAACTTCATGGAAGTCAGAATGTAGTAAATTTGCAACTGACAATGAAGGCCCCACTATTTTCTCAGAGGTACATAAATCACAGTTTTCAATTTCAGGACAAGCAGTGATCGGGGACACAGATATGAAGAGTTTGGTGACGCTTTGGAGATACTGTGCAAATCCTGGTTCGGCAGAAGAGTAGCAAATACCCATTGCCAGCTCCGAATCAGAAATAATTGTGCCCATTTGCTCCCAAAATCCAAACAAATCTGTTCCTGAAATGCCAAGGAAATGGAAAGTGGGGTGAAATAAGTAAAAGAAAAGATTGGTTATGGTATACATACATCCCAGTCAAACTTTTGCATACTTAAATTCTAACTATTGCAATTCTCTTTTGAAATTTAAAATATGCTTCTTACGAACAGGAGATATTTTAAGTTCAAACAAATTAACAATTCAAAATCAGCCACCAACTTACAAATTTTTACTGACCATCAACTTACATTTTACTAATGCCCTTGATTTTTTTCCCTAAAGAATTACCATACATGTTGGAAATCTCACATTTATTATGGTTACATGAATACAGAATCATTTACATAATTACTGATTAAAGCTACAATCCTAACCTCCATTTAGGTTGGCATAAGCCCCAGCATAAGTCTTGTGGTGAGCTGGGGGTGTCACAAAATTATATAATGCAGTTCTGCCCCACTTCTGGGGAGAGGGTTAGGCCACTGCACAGGCATATGCCAACCTCCCCATGGAAAGATATGCCATGTGAGTTAATCTGGCCTAAATTGGTTAGTTCTATATCCTAAGATATTAGCAGGTAGATGCTAGAACCAACCCCCTTGCCAAAACTAGATGAATTAAATAGTTCCTTTAGTTGTACTGGGAATTCAATTCAAAAACTTTACAGAAAAAGGAAAAAAGGAAACCCATTAACAATTTCTTAGAACAGAACTCCATTTCTTGGAGGAGGAGGAGGAGGAGGATATCTGTAAAATTTTTATTTGAACCTAATTTATATATTTAAAGCAAATGTTTCAAGTGTCAACAATTGCGTACAACCATATGACCAACTGGAAAAAGCATCATTCAAATTTATCAGGAGTTAATTAGTACAGTACTTGGAAATAGGTGCCTGGTAGACAGTGCATATATTATATGTCCAGGAGGCTGATTTGAGGATAGTGAATAAATTCACAGAAGTCCAGATGTAGCATGGGGGGGTCCAGATGTAGCATGGGGGGGGTCATCCAACAGATCACATGGACAGTTTTACTTCCGATCCAGTATCTGCACTTGTTCAGCATTCTGCTTTCCCCCCCTTTTTTCTTTTTGATAAAATGGTGCTAGTAGCTCCCCTCTCCCCTTTTAGTGTTCATCTGTTGGGTTGGGCTGTTGGGTTGGGTTGGGATGTTTTCTCACATCTCAGGACTGCTGTTTACATATTTGTATCATTTCAAGCCACAGCCAACTATTTCTAACTTTTCCTTCTGCTCTACATTTTAAACATATTTTTCCTAGAAAAATAAAAAAATCTCAACTCAAATGACAGAAGAGTATTCCTGTTTTTACCTTTGATGAAAAATCCTTCCCAAACGTTCATTTACATATTTATTTTTCTAGCTCAAACAAACTCTTTTTCTTGGCCATTGCCATAACTTTTTATTTAACCAATACAAACATTAATTTCTAAAGTAAATGTCTGGCTCGGTTTTAGAAATGCATTAAGGAGGCAGTTCTATTTACTGTCAAAACTATGCTGTTCGAAGCATCAGCCACTAAAAAGTTCCCCTATACTGAGATGAAGAAAGATGCAACAAGAACAGGAAGAAAAAAGTACACACCCTGTTAATTTAGATTTAACTAGAAGGTGCACTGGCACTGGTCTTAGTCAAAGGTGACATAGTTGTAAAGGAAAAAAACCTTTAAAAATGGTTAGATTCTTTACAGTGCCCTATGTTTTGCAATGGGTGTTCCTGTCTGCTGAGAAAGGAAGTAGTCAGCATTGCAGCACAGGAGAAAGGCAGGTGAAACCTCAGCATGGTAGCAGCAGAAAGCTCTTGACTCTATTCCACAGCCTTGTCCAAGGCTATTCCATAGCCTTTCCTGCTCCCATTTTGGAGAAGATTTTTTGAGTTATGTATCCACAGCAGGCTCTGAACACATAACTCAAACAGGCCAGCCACAGAACAATCAGTGCAATCCCATTCCTGCAAAAAGTGCTGGGTTTTAGATACGAATAGTTCAAATTGACAAGTTGTCACCATACAACTGTTTAATTTTGTGATGCTAAATTAATAGCACATAGTTTTAATCAAATCACTAGCTCTGAAACACACTTTAGAAACACAAGAACATTGGATCAGGCCAAAGGCCTATCTAGTCCGGCTTCCTGTATCATACAGTGCCCCATAGGATGCCTCAGGGAGCACATGACAGGCGCCGCCCCCCCCCCCCCCCGTATCTGGCATTCTGAGGTTATCCACTTCTACACACACCCCTCATGGCTTGTAACCTGTGATGGTCCTTTCCTCTATTTGTCCAAACTCTTTTTAAAGGCATTGAGGTTAGATGCCATCAACACATCCTGTGGCAGGGAATTCCACAGACCAACTACACGCCGGGTAAAGAAATATTTTATCTTGTCGGTCCTTATCCTCCCAACATTCAGTTGATGTCCCCTAGCTCTGGTGTTATGTGAAATGGAAAAGAGCATCTCGCTATCCACCCTAACCATCCCTTGCATAATTTTTTGCATCTCAGTCATGTCCCCCACTCAAGCGCCTCTTCTCTAGACTAAAGAGCCCAAACTTTGTAGCCTTTTCCCCATACAGAAGGTGTCCCAAACCGTCCATCATTTTGGTCGCTCTCCTCTGAACCTCCTCCATTTCTTCAATATCCTTTTTGAGATGTGGCAACCAGAACTGGACACAGTACTCCAAATGTGATCTGACCACCAATTTGTGAAAATGCCACAATGTAAAAATATGCTGATTTACTATATTCCTCATGAATTTAATTATATTCTAAGGAACAAAATAGGCAGCTTTGCCTGACTGATTTTATGTGAAGTATCTGCTGTCAACCATTCTAATACTATTTATAAGAAGTTCCAGTGGTTTTCAAACTTTGAAGCAGATTTACTCCCTCAATAAGTCTTTGCCAGGGATGGGCTAGAACGGTGACAACACCTATTGCAGAATGAGGGGTAATTTTGGCATTTTCCCAGGGTCCTGCAAGGTCTGGGGATCCCTACAGAGCACTTGCAGGTTGTTATGAGGCTTGGAAATAGTGAAATGTCCAGCTGCCACAAAACCGAAGGTTTCACTTCTGATTTTGTTGTGACTTGTTTCAAGACACAGAGAGCCCTGCAAGAGCTGTTCAGAGTACCCCAGGGGATCCTAGACCCACCATTGCCCCCCTTTCCTCACAGGGACTGCTTTTCCCCTTCCTTCACCCCTTAAAATAAGCAGAGGACCTTTACATGATCTGAGGGGTCATGACCTTCTCATTAGAGTATCATTGGTTTAGTACTTATTAAAATTATAATGCAAAAATGAGAGCATTTATGAAAAGGGATGAAACATATATTTACAGTTGTACTTTTATTAGCCAACAGTGGGCGGGTGTTTTGAACAGAACATTCTCCATATCCTCTTCCAAATCTGCACTTTGGAGCCAGAAAGGATTTGACAATGAGACCAGAGAACATAAAACTGCCATTTAGAAAGGAGTTTCTAAATGTGTCCAGTTTTCTTTAAAGAGAATCCAAGATGAAAAAATTCCACAGATGACAAGATATAGCAGTGGTTCTCAAAGTACAGAGAGGGTCCTTCCTCCTCCTGGGGTACATGACATTTGAAAGGATAGCCATGACATTCCAGTTAGATGGGAGGACGTCAGAAAATAGCCAGAGGCACTTTATTCAAGAAAAATACTGAATCCATCTTTGAACTCAGCGGTGGATTGCATATGGCTAAACTGAGGTAAACAGTTTAACAAGATAAACAAACAAGAGAGCTGATAAACAACATAAACAAACAAGATAAACAAACAAGATGACAAGATAAACAAACAAGAGAGCTGATCTGATGTTCTTCTCTTCAAGGCTATCTGTGGCCGAGCAAGAGAGAGATCTAGGGATGCTAGTGGATAGATCAATGAAAGTGTTGCCCCAAAGTGTGGCAGCAGTGAAGAAGGCAAATTTCATGCTTGGGGTCATTAGAAAGAGAATAAAAAAGCAAATATTTATAATTTCATTGTTCAAATTGATGGTGTGTCTATATTTGGAATACTGTCCCAGTTCTAGTCAAAAAGGATATAGAGGACATAAAAACATCTCACTAAGGATATAGAGGAAATGGAGATGGTTCAGAGGAGAGCAACTAAAATGATTGATGGTCTGGGACATCATATGAGGAAAGGCTACAGCATTTGGGGCTCTTTAATCTAAAAAAAGAGGCATTTGAAGGGAAACTAAGGGCTGTGGGTGGTGCAAGAGGTTAAGACACTGTGCCTGTTAACCAGCAGGCCAGGGTTCAAGACCCGGGTCTGCCCCACAAGACAGGGTAAGCTCCTGTCCTTAGTCCAGCTCTGCGACGCCAGCTGGATCCAATCGTATTGGCTCTGCCTTTCCACTGGACTAATTCAGTGGCGTGGAGAGGGGGGATTTGCTGCTTGGGTAACAGCCTATCCTCCATAACAATCCAACCCAGGCTTTTGTGCTTCGCATGCAGTATGCAGCGCAGAGCACAATACCACAGTCTTTCAAGACTGACGGAGGCCTCCTGAAGGGAAATATGATTGAGATACAAAATTATGAAAGGGATGGATAGAGTAGACAGATGCTCTTTTCCCTTTCAAACAACACCAGAACTAGGGGACATCCACAAAAATTGAATGTTGGGATAGTCGGGACAGACAAAAGAAAATATTTTTTTAACCCAGCATGTAGTTGGTCTGTGGAACTCCCTGCCACAGGATGTAGTGATGGATTCCAGCCTCAATGACTTGAATAAGAGATTGGACGAATTCCTATAGGAAAGAACCATCATGGGTTACCAGGCTGGAGGGGTGTGTGTAGAGGCAGACAACCTCAAAATGCCAGATGTGGGGGAGGGCACCCAGATGCAGGTGCCATATGTGCTCCCTGAGACGTCTGGTGGAAACTCTGTGGGATACAGGAAGCTGGACTAGATGGGCCTTTGCTCTGTTCCAGTAGAGGCTGGTCTTATGTTCTTAAGCACCATGTTAGCAGCTCAGGGTGCTCCTACATAGTCATGGTGTGGCGGTAGTTAAAAGTTAACTTTGAATGACTTCTGCTTGTACATCAGTGGTGGCTTTTCCTGGAAAAGAAAATCTGGCTTCTGTCACACATCATGGTCACATCCAGATTAGATTACTGAAACAGAGTTAATATGGAGCTGCTTCTATAAAGCCTTTATTAATGCAGATGCAGCTGCCATAGCCTGTTCTATAGAGAATGGAATTCCAAAGTACAGTGATTTATTCTTCCTACAATGTGACTGTACATAAAACAAAAAAAATTATAAATAGAATGAGACCAGGTTATTTTTTTAAACCACATTTTCCCACACAATATTACTCCTTCATTGAGAGTAATAAACTAAGACCTTGCTTAATGTATTTTGGCTATCATGGGTGTGGCCCACGTAAGGAGTTGTGGCTATGCACAGGCCCCTACCCCATGGATTTCATTATCTGCAAAATTCAGCATCTGTGGGGATTACGGGATACACCAGAGGACTCACTGTAGACAGACACAATTTTTCCACTGAAAAAGTTCCATGGGATGGTGAAAGGCTTCACCAGTTATACCACAAACTATGTTATACCCCACTTTTATGCAATGTGTTTTAACAGTCCATCCAATCCTGGAAAAGGCATGCTCCAAAATTTTTAAAAAAAATTGCCATTAGGAGGATGAGGATTTCCTGCTACAGGCAGGGGGTTGGACTAGATGATCCACTGGGTCCCTTCCAACTTTAGGATTCTATGAATCATTGAAAAAATGGACAAATAACAAGAAAAACATTTGATTGTAGAGGTCTAGCAATGTTGTTTTCCAGATTTTCTGTAATCACTGAGTTAATTCTAGAAAAATAATTACACATCAAACCACTGGAAACCAGAAACAAACCCATATAATTTTGGGTTTACCCAAACCCATCCCTTACTTACAATTGATGTATACTCTGATTTAACTATTCACAGCAAATTCACAACAATGTACTGCCAAATAGAAAGTATTCATTCTTGAAGAAAAATACATCAGTGACAGAAACAATGATAGGATAAGATAGCACAGGTTACAAGACATCTGGTAATGATTGTATGCAACTTCAGGGCCATAGAGGTAGCCGATCTCTGAATGCCAGACACTATCAAAATGTTCTCAGAAACAGTCTTTAAGGCAATAGAATAATTATATCAGTTTACATAGAATAATTATCACTGCTACTAATTTAAGTAACTTATATAGTTTCTTAATAATGTTCATCAGAGGCAATAGACTCTAGATGATGCTGACCTTGTTCAGAGGGCTAGAGAACAAAGAATAACAAGAGACAGAGATGATTGTGACTGTTTAGAAACACATGAAAATTATATTAAACAGTAACATGCAGCAAGTAGTAGTTCATTTAAACTACTGGTTTCCTTAAAGAAGTTTCAAAAGGTAAATAAAGGTTACCCTGCTACTTGTGACCGACTCTACGGACAATGCTTATCCCCATTGGCTGAAGAACCAGCATTGTCCTAAGACATCTCAGTGGTCATGTGGCCAGCATGACGACACCAAAGGCACATGGAATGCTGTTACCTTTCCAGGGAAGAGGTACCTATTTACTTATTGGCATTTACATGCTTTTGAGCTGTGAGATTGGCAGAATTTGGGCAAATAATGTGAACTCACTCTGTTGTGTGGTACTCAGGTCGAGAACCATCAAGCTGCTGACTTGACAAACACAGTGTCTGTAACCACAGAGTAAGAAATAGTAATAACTCCTTCGGTTTTTATATATACATTGAATGAGTTGAGAAGGGAGGGTGGCACAGACTGTGCTCTTGTTTTCTTTGACAGGGATGGGAGACTGGAGTGATTCAATGGCTCTTGGGATTTCATTGTCTTTTTGTTATCCTCAGTCCCACCTTCAAAGATATTAAAATCATGGTGTTCTGCTATCTTGACATTAAAATCATGACGAATGATAATTTTAGTCTTAGTATGAGTTTGCCATTTCCTTTTCATCACTAAACTGGATGAGGCTGACATTCCAAAACTTACAGAAGCTTAAATGGAAAACATTTTAGAACCCCTGGCCTACTAGAATCTGTTTCATCACTCGCAATATGGCTCTGAAAAGTTCTCTCATCTGATATAAAAGTGATACATTAACTCAAGCTTACCTTTTATTCTTGATTTCCCAAGATAATTACTCAGCAGAACAAGGACATCAAGATATGCTGCTCTGGTCACCAAACAAAGATTTTGCCTAAGAACAGGTGGAAATTATATTGTTTAATTTTTTTAAACGTCTTTTGATACACCATCACCCAGCCTTTAACATATTACCAATTGTAAAACTGGTATGTCTGGTTTTCTGTCACATGTATGGAAGGTTCATATATGCTCCTCGCAAATGAATGTTTTTGCATAGATTAAAGAAGTTTATCACAATTATGTATGGATATACACCGCTGACAACTTCTCATGTTTATGTTTCATGTTGTAAAGCATAACTGTAAATGACAGTAAAACCTTCAACAATGTGGATAGGGAGAAATCCATCCCCCAGTTTCCTGAAAAAGGCAACTTTTTCAGCGTTTGTACTATGTGGTGATGGTTTCCGTTTGTTGTGGATTCGAGTTTCTTCCAATCAATGATGGATGCAACATGGGGAAACCTGGCCAGCCTGTCGCAGGGGCCTGTCACCAGTTTGTTGCCTTTCCCACCGAAGTGGTACCTATTTATCTACTTTATTATCTATTTATCTACTTTTATTTATTTATCTATTATTATTTATTATCTATTTATCTCCAAGGAGGAGTACTGGCAGATAGTCCGGTCCTGTAGGGAGGGGGTCAGGAATGCAAAAGCTCAGTATGAGCTGAGGCTGGCCAGGGGAGTCAAGATAACAAAAAGAGCTTCTTTAGATATGCCCAAAGGAACAGGAGGAGAAACGAGGGGGTGGGTCTGCTCCTGGACAAAGATGGACAACAGGTGTCTGGAAACCAGGAGAAGGCAGAGCTGCTCAACTCCTACTTTGCGTCCGTCTATTCTGGGACGGAGGGCTGCGCCAATAGGGGTGGGGGATCATTGGCTGATGTGGGGATGTGCTTGCATCCGCAAAGAAGTAATGGTAACATGGATGGTGCAGAACAGCAGATTATGATTGACAGAGAACTGCTTCGTAACCACTTAGCTGGCCTAAATGAATTCAAGTTATTTGGGCCAGATGAGCTGCATCCTAGAGTTCTTAAGGAACTTGCAGATGTCCTTGAAGACCCTCTATCGATCATCTTTGAGAAATCCTTGAGGAGTGGAGAAGTGCCACTGGACTGGAAGAGGGCAAATGTAGTCCCAATCTTTAAGAAGGGGAAAAAAGAAGACCCAGGAAATTATAGACCAGTCAGTTTGACTTCAATCCCAGGCAAGATATTAGAACAATATGATGTGTCTGCAAAGAAGGCAAATGCCATTTTAGGCTGCATTAAGAGGACTGTAGCTTCCAAGTCACAAGAAGTTATAGTTCCTCTTTACTCTGCATTGGTAAGACCTCACCTTGAGTACTGTGTTCAGTTCTGGGTACTGCACTTTAAGAAAGATGCAGCCAAACCGGAGCAAGTCCAGAGGAGAGCGACAAGAATGATCAGTGGGATGAAAGGAAAGTCTTACAGGAAAGGTTGGGGGAACTTGGGATGTTCAGCCTGGAGAAGAGGAGGCTGAGGGGAGACATGATTGCCCTCTTCAGATACCTGAAGGGCTGTCATATGGAGGAAGGGGCTCATTTGTTCATAGCTGCTTCTGAAAGCAGGACTAGAACCAATGGGTACAAACTGCAAGAAAGGACATTCTTGTTGGATATCCGGAAAAAATTCCTGACGGTTCGGGCAGTTCGGCAATGGAACAGATTGCCAAGGGAGGTGGTGGACTCTCCCTCACTGGGGGTCTTCAAGCAGAGGCTTGACGAGCACCTGTCGAGGATGATATTGTAGGAGGATTTCCTGCTGCAGGCAGGGGGTTGGACTAGATGACCTACTAGGTCCCTTTCAACTCTAGGATTCTATGATTTACATGCTTTTGAACTCCTACCAGGGCCGTAGCTGGAGGGGACCAGTATGGGAGTTGGCCTCCGTGAGCCAGCAGCATCCTCCCTTCAAGCATTTTTTGCAGCCTGTTTGCCTAACATTTTTCACAGGCCTGTCCTGGTTTTTTCAGCCTCTTACCCTTCCAATGAAGGTCCTCAATTTTGGATTTTGTTCCCTGCCATGTTCACCCCACCCTACAGGTAGGTCAGTTCAAGGCCAAGGGGCAATCGGTAGGGTTGCCATAATTCTCTTCCACAAAATTGTGACAGGATCCTCTGTCCCATTTGCCAGTATGTGAACACAATCCCCCCAAATCAGGATTGTCCCTGTTTTCAGGACATATGGCAACCCTAGCCATCAGCAATCCCCCTTTGCATTACAAGGGGGAGAACTAAGCCTGCTAACTGCTCTGTCTTTCCAAGGAGGGGCAAGGAAGATCATACCCAGCCCACTGCAAGTTGGCAAGGGAATCCTAGGGCCTGCTTTTCACTTCTGGTCTTCTGTCATTTCTGGTCTTCTGTTAACTACACTTCTGGGTAACTTAGAGAATATATTATTCTGGATCATGCAAATAAATTATTACAAAGGTAATTACAAAGGGAGTGGACTGGGGTGAGGAGAAATGTCTCTCTTTGGAGAAACCCTGGATGGATATATTTTTTCAGATATTCAGGGTGAATCAAAAGTAGGTGGAAAGTAAATGATATAACCCTAACACAAAACCAATTCCACCTACTGTCCACCTACTTTTGGTTCACCTTGTATTTTTTAAATGTAATGCTTCCTTGGAGGGGCACGGGAATCCTTACCTGCTGAGGGACCACATGGGATCATCTGGGGCTTTTTCGTGGCTTTTAGAGTTCACTGAATGCAGAACTTTTATGCTGGAATTTTACTCCCACAACATGGGTACGAGTGGTGGATCCCTGGGGGATTTGGGGGTTCGGGGATCTCTGCACAGCCTCTGCAGCACTTCTCATGGGGTGGGTAGGGGTGGCAGGCATAGGGGGGGATGGAGCGCACAGGGGGGAAATGTGTTGCATGGGGGATGTGTGTTGTAGGGGTTAGGGAACAAGCAGGGCACAACAGGTGTTGCACGGGGGTGCACTGCACAGGACAGTGTTGTACGTTAGAAATATTCTTGAAATTTTACTCCCACTATGTGGGTACATTTCACTAGTTTTTAATAAATTAGAGACTGAATTGTTCTTAGGTAACCGTAAGTGGTAGATTTGTTTTCAGGCCTTAGGTAAAATCATACAAAATTATAGTTAGGCACCCCTCTAATCTCTGACTTATCTGAGAATCATTTGAAAAATCATTAAAAATTTTACAATGGTGGCTCAAAATTTGCCCTCGACATATCTGTGATAATGGCTTATAGGCACGTATCTGCTGTATACTGAGTATATGGTAAGATTATGTGCCTGGGGAGATGATGCGCATGCAGGAAGTTGTGCATGGTGCGCATGGGTGGATGGTGTGCACAGGGGATGTTGTACAGTGGTATTGCGCATGGGAGGTGTTGCACATGGGGGTGTTGCACATGGTGCGCACGGGGGTGGTGTGCATGGGGAGACAATGTGTAGTGGAAGGATGGCGTACTGGGGGAATTTTACTCCCATAACATGGGTACGTTTTCGCTAATTTGACTATAATAGCAGTAGTTTCTGAGATAAATTGAAATCTCATCTGTTACAATCTCTCCCTACAGAAAAAAATCTGAAATTGGGATGTGTAATGGTCTCAAAGATTCTGACAGAGGACCCTGAAACTTCTGATGCTAACCCATCCTAGTGACTCTTCTGCTGTCACCAGTTCCCTAGCTTGCCAGGTCTCACTCTCTGAAAGGCCTTGAGAGATTAGGGACACTCACCCTACAATCCAGAGTATCTATGGGAGCGCGTAAGAGGCATTACGTGTAACTGTAGTTACTGCACCACTTAGTGAAAACCTATGGAAAATTCATATTGCAATCCAGAGTAAATTGTTCTTACTCCAGAGCAAGGACTCCCCATAGTTACTTTGGATTGCGCCCTCAGTTTCCAACCTGAATTTCTTGTAACCCACTGCTTTGTAACCCACCTCTTGTAACCCACTGCTTTGGAAGAGATTAAATTTCTTCCCAGCCCACAGGTCTGGGAAGACCTTTGATCCTTGTTGCGCATATGAAATGTTGGGCAGAAATGAAAAATCTCAAATCAATTGGCAAGGAGTTTATCTCATCATATACCTTTCCTTTCATCTGGCCATTTGGGAGGGAAATTTTGAACCAAACTTCCCTTCCCAGACTTTTTTAAAAATTTAAGCGGTTTTAGAGGAACTTTGGCTCCTCTACCCCATGTCAGGCTCTGGAGCCTCTATGGGAGATCCACTATCAATCTATTTATCACTATTTAGCTGGCTTAGAACTAAGGAGATCTGTGCTGGGCTCCAAGGCCTGGTAGGAGGATTTGCCATTAGTCAACGCTGCCACCCCTACAGAGCCTAAATCACCTTGGACACCTTCCCCTGCCCAGTCCCACACTTTCCAGCCTTTCTTCCACTCTCCCCATCTACCCAGGGAAGTCACCCTCCCACCATTTGGTGGAGAATATACTGCTCCCATGTGCAGGCCAACCAGTGACAGGCATGGAAGCATGCACCATTTACCCTCCCAGTCACCACAAGGTACCCTATGGCACATTGCCAGATGGCTGTTGCAGTATACAAGCCACCAACTGCCTGGAATTTGGATTCGGCTGTTAGTCTCTTGTACTAATGGACTTTGTGAAGGGCATATTTTATTAACTGAGAAAAACGTGCATGAATGTGTCCCGTCTACTGTCATTATACTATGTATGCTATGGTGGAATTCCATTTCCGAAATTTAACTCCTGATTTAGATATTATCTTATATATTTAAATGACTCTCTTAATTGTTCACAAACATGACAACCAGCTATTCAACATGTTATTAAAAGAGAAGTATTTTAAAACAGGTATCCGGAGAGTTAATACCTGAGTTAAGTATTCCATAATACTTTCACTTTCTGAGAAGGGTCAAAATAAGCAATAATGGTGCACAAATAAGAGCCAAATCTCTTCACAATATTACCTATATTGTCAGAAGCCAAATTTTTTCAACCATGCAACCTATTATAAAATCCATGATAAATTCTATTATAGAAGCAGTTTTTAACTTACCTCTTAGCCAACCATAGTTTGGCTTCAATACAAGTGATGATGTTGCTCAGTCCTTGCAAAAAGTCTGAATTAGCCCTGTGTTTGGATTCCAAGTAAGACTGCAGCAAGTGAAAGATCTACATTAAAATAAAAGTTAAAAAAGGGTTACAGACTGCTGTGAAAATATTTTTCCAAATACTTGGTTCCTCAGCTTTTGGCTTTGCTCAAAAATAAGTCTGCAGGGAAAAAACCTAGCCACCTGCAGAATGACCCTCTACTATTTGTATAGAAAGAACTTGTTTGCTCTGAGCAGAGTTCAGCGAGAGGAGAGCAGTAGGCTAATAATTAGGAGGTCAGGAAGAAAAAGTCAGGAGAAGTTAGCAGAGAAGTGGAGAGCAATGGAGGTAGCAGTTCTGGCCGTTGCTCCTTGCCATTTGCATACTGCCTCCATGTGCCTCATGGACAGAACAAATTTCATTTTAATTTTAAAGTCAGGAGTTTATATTGATAATGTTCACTGTGGTACATTGTCTTGAAGAAGCATCTTGATTCAGTTTCTAAACATTTATGAATGTCTTAACGCTAATATTTCAACTTGACCACAGTCAAGTGTGACTGTGGTGCTCCTCGACAAAATATTCACCTTTCCATTGGACTAATTCAGTGGCGTGGAGGGGGGGGATTTGCTGCTTGGGTAACAGCCTATCCTCCATAACAATCCAACCCAGGCTTTCGTGCTTCGCATGCAGCGTATGCAGCGCTGAGCACGATACCATAGTCTTTCAAGACTGACGGAGGCCTGCTGTGTCTGAGTGTCCATCAAGAACTTACACTGGCCCAATATCTGATTTTTTCAATATAGACCACTCTGTCCTTGAATGGACTGGACAATAACATATGACTTACCATATGTCCATGTATTTGCAGTATACATGCAGTATGCTAAATAAATAAATCCAACTTGACCTCTAAACTACCATCACACAGAGACAAGGGTTGGAATAGTAATGACTTTATACTATACTGAAAAATGAGAGAGCAAAAACAGAGGCACCTGTTTAGACAAACTGTGGGGACCCAAGGACTGTGAGTGCTGCAACATCAGGCACACATTATAGTATCTTTTGGAAGGAAATACTCCATTTCACACATTTTGTTTGTGCTGAATCTACAAACAGATAACCTTGGGAGACAGATTCACATTACATCATGATACCCTACATCCCTTTATCAGGAAAAATAACCTTGCCTTTTGCAGGTCCCTATGCATACATAAACAAGATCCATATTTGCACTGTTTATCTGGTGAAAAAATAAATATGTTTTAATGAATCATAGTAAGTTTTGTGCAAATAACAGTGATTTCTTTCACTTGTGCCTTCTAGACAGTACCATTTTCTGAAAATACTAACAAGATCATTCTGAAACTGAGATTCGTGCTTTCCTTATCAAAAGTTGGAATTCTAGAATGACTGTATTGTTACGTTATTAAGTTACCAAAATGGTTCTCAAAGCGGGGCATTGCAAAGACCCAGCCAGGGCTGTGCAACTCTAAAAGTTAGGGGAAGACAGCGACGTGAATCCCAGGATTGCACTGCCATAGGAACAGAGGAGGCGTTTCTCAAACAAGTCTGTACTCCTGGCAGAGTTTGGAGGGCCTTGTGGGGGGCTCTGCAAGGCTCCCCGCAGCTTGGAAAACGTAGGGGGAAAAATGCCATCTCGACTTACTTCCAGGTTCACAACTGCAACACAGGAGTGGTTTGCGATCACATTTTTACTGTTTCCAGGAACCCAAGAACTGTTTCCCAGGCCCTGATAAGGCTTGTTAGAGAAAAGCTCCTTCTGTGCCTACAGTGATGTGATCCTGGGGACCACGTTGCTACCTTCCCCATGTTCCCACAAACTTACATGTAATCTGAAACTCCCTCTGAGTTTAGGAACCACTGAGCTATTGGGAATGAATATAGCTTTAAATAACAAATCCACTTTAACATACAAAAGTAAGCTTCCTAGTTCACTGAATATTTAATCAAAAAAGGAAATAAACTGAGCAATCTGCTTGTTCTGAAGATTTGTTTCATCTATGCAACTTGAACATGGTGGAACAGCTTTAGCATCATCTAAAGAAAACAGTTTATTTTGCTTTGCTGTTAAGCAACATGATTCTGCTTCACACACGCCATTACTTTTGTTCAGCGTTTACTATTATTAACAACAAATCCCTTCTCAAAACCTACTAACTGGTATTCAGAATAAGTGTTTTCTTTATACTTCTTTAGTCACCATAAGCCTATTTTGCTGCTCACCATCTTCCTTTCATATCCTGGTTTCGGTCAAACTTAAGTCAATATCTAGAAACCCTAATTATCTGCCAGTGGAGGACTGGTGTTAACCTTTTTATATTTTGCACACTGAAATGACCTTTAGCTCTGACCCTACACTGACACCTTCATAATATTCACATATCTGATAACCACACTCATACACATGATAAGCAAAGATAACGCGGACAATTACGCCCATACCTGCATTTTATACTCCAGTGCTTTTCCTTAGTAGCCATGGCCCATGGCTCAAGCATCAAAATACTAAAAAGTTCCTAAATTCAGTTTCAGGATGTGGGACAAGAAGAAGAGCAGCTGTTTCAGATACATTAGCAACAATCAGATACTAGGGCAGTGCTAAGATACATACAAAATGCATTTAACCTAGAATTGAAAAGCTATAAAATTTTTCAAACAGTATAATTGAATACCAAAGCAATATGATCTTGAGTAGAATTAATCTTTTTAAATTCTCTCCTTCTCTGTTATGCTAAATCATAAGGATAATCTGCCCAAAATTTAATAACGAAAAAATGAGGACATGTTTTATCTACCTGTTTTAACCTTAGTTTTTATTGTCCTATATAGTTTAATTGTATATTAATTGTATCTTAGTTCTATCATATTTATCATTCTATCTGGTTTTAACCTTAGAAGGGGCAAAGCTGGAAAATTTTTTCTATGAGATTTTGTTTCTGCTCCCTCTCTGCACCATGATGGCCAAGAGGCCTGCCCCTCCTAGTACCTTCCTAGTTCTAGGTGCTATTTGAAACCCCCCTAGTCATTTTTCCAGCTTCTTTTGTGGGGACCCCCTGGCCAATTCAGCCACCTTAGCCCCTCCTTGACTTTTTTGCGAACTATACTTATACAACGATTAACTAATAACTAACAACTTTAACTTAAACTAACTTATACAAACTATAGGTTGTCTTTTTTACAGCTTTTGTAAAAGCTTCGCTCCTCGTTATTACAAATTTCAGTATTTATTGTTTATTTAATAAATACAGTTTTTGAATCAGATTTTAAATATTCTCTTTGTACACCCTAATGAGCATCACTTATCACTTTAACAGCATTAGAATAGGTGCTAACAACAGTTTTATAACAGTGGCCAGTTATGCACACCTTCGAGCTTACGGGAACTCAGGGAGCTTCACCTGATGTTAATGGTGTTTTATTGTCCTATATGTTGTTAGCAGCCTTGAGTTTCCTTTTTTTAAGGAAGAAAGGTGGGAAATAAAGCTATTCATGTACTGACATTCCTATATCTCATACCTTTCCTTTCTTCTTGTTTCTGGTGCACTCATTACCTCAGTTCTCCATTAGCCTAATCCACTGTGACTTCTGAAACAGATCATATCAGTAGACTTATCATGCCTCCTTTGTTGTCATTGACTCAAGACTTGGTTCTTTAAGCAGGCCTTTGATCAATTCTTTTGAATCTATTGTTTAACTAGCAAAGCTTGATTTGTTGGTTTGGTTTCTATGCAACATTTATTTTCTTTCTATTTTTCAAAAATTGCATTTGATTATGTTGTGATTTTATTATTGTAATCCAACTTAAGCACTTGATAATAAAGATACAGCCCAATCCCTGCTAACTGGGCAAGAGGCACACATTTAAGTGGGTGCTCCTTTTATTTAGCAAGGGAAGAGTAACTGGCCCTCTAGTGGCTTCTGCTGGTGTTCTTTGACATCTTTTTAGATTGTGAGCCCTTTTGGGACATGGAGCCATTAGTTATTTCATTTCTCTGTAAACCACTTTGTGAACCATTTGTTGAAAAGCAGTATATAAACACTGTTGATGGACTGATCAATTAATTGAATGATTGATTGTGCATTGGAACAAGGAGACAAGCATGCCTTTAAGAAGGGATTGGACAAATTCCTAGATGAAAGAACCATCACAGGCTACAAGCCATGAGGGCTTTGTGTAGATGTGGACAATCTCAAATGCCTGACACAGAGGGGGGCACATGGATGCAGGTGTCATATGTGTTCCCTTATGCATCTGGTGAGCCACTGTGAGATATAAGAAGATTGACTAGATGGGCCTTTGGCCTGATCTGGTAGAAGTTCTTCTTATGTACTTATGCTGGCCTGTTCCAGAACAGGAGGTGGGTCCAGCACAACTTGCTGTAAGGGAATTTATTTCCCATCATCACCATGTTGCATGGCAGTCACATCATTTATCTACACCAACTAAATCCAAGATCCAAGCAGTCCAGTGTAATACCAGACTGCTTGGGAAGGGGCTTAGGCTGCAATCCTAAAGACACTTTCCTGGGAGTAAGATCCATTGAACACAATGGGGCTTGCTTTTGAGTAGCCATGGGTAGGATTGTGCTCTTAGGTTCTGTATTAAGAGAAGGACACCAGTCCCAGGCCTGCTCCTCTCACCAGCCCATCTGCCCTTCCCATGTCAAACATCCCTATCCTGGATTCCCCACAAAACATCTGCTTCTATACATTAACCTGCTGGTGAGCATCATGTATACACAACATAGAATGAAACATTCAACTGTTTAGTTACCGTATATACTCAAGTATAAGCAGAGTTTTTCGTCCTCAAAAATGGGCCCAAAAAGCCCCTCGGCTTATACTTGGATGAACTGAAAAGTGGCAGGATCAAACCCCATCACGTCATATACCAATGGATTCATATTGAAGAGCAGAATCCAATGCAAAAATCAGTTTTGAAATATCTCTTTCCTTAACTTCAAAAGTTATGGCCAAAAAAACCAAAAACTATAAAAATAAAAAATACATTTTTTGGCATTTTGTTTTAAGTGGGTAGGAATTTTGGTCTTGGGGTTCAGGAATTTTGGGTTTGGCATCTGGTCACCCTGTCCCATGCATGTCTACTCTGAAGTAAGCCCCACTAAGTTCAATGAGGCTTACTCCCAGGAAAGTATGCTTAGGATTGCAGCCTATGAGTTCCAAGAAGGCTACAAGGAAAAGGACCAGTACCAGTCCCTGCTGCATTTCCCATCCTAGGCTTATACTCGAGTCAATAAGTTTTCCCAGTTTTGTGGTAAAATTAGGTGCCTTGGCTTATACTCGGGTCGGCTTATACTTGAGTATATACAGTATGTGATTTTTAAGAAGAGAGAGCAAACTAACATAATGTGGAACTCCTTGCTATGGGATGTGGTGATAGCATCAAGCCCTGATGCCTTTAAAAATGGGATTGGACAAATTCCTAGAGAAAAGGACCTTCTAGGTTAGAAGCCAAAGAGGGGTATGTGCATATGTGTGTGTAAATGCATAGACAGATGTAGACAACCTAAAAATGCCAGATGCAGGGGAGGGCACCTGGATGCAGGTATCTTATATGCTCCCTGAAGCATTTGGTGGGCCGCTGTGAGATATTGGAAGCTGGACTAGATGGGCCTTTGGTCTGATCCAGCGGAGGCACTTTTTATGTTCTATTCTGACATTCCTAGACATCTAATGGGGAAATCAAGTTAATTTCTAATATTAAATTTTTGCTATTGTATCTTGCTAAGACAAAGAAAATGTGGGTGATTGAATTTCTGCCTATCCTGTTACCACTGCAAACAGGCTTTTTTCTTTAATGACTTTATCTTTTAATAGCAAAAAGCATGCCCGCGTTGCAGGACTAGAATTCCCCCGTACACAATCCCTCACTGCGCATCAATCCCCCACGCACATGAACCCCCCATGCACATCCACCCCCACGTGCAACATCCCCCAAGTTCATCCATCCCATGCACATCAACTCCCATGCACAACATCGCCCATGTGCATCAAACCCCCAAGCGCAACATCCCCCCATGCACATCATCCCCCCATGCGCATCATCCCCCCATGCGCAGCAGTGCGCTCCCCAGTGCAACCTCTTCCTCCGAACAACATCCCCCCAGTGCACCTGGCACTGAGCACCAAATTGGCTGGATGTTGGTCAGTCTTCCATGTTAAGTATAAGTACAAACACGCTACACCCCTTTTCAGCCCCTTAAGGGTTAAATTTCTCCTCATTGGTTCTTGGTGGGTGTTTACGTGACAGAAGGAACACCCTCCCCAAATTTCACCTAGGCCCAGGGAAGCCAGGATAGGGATGTTTTGACATGGGAAGGCCAGGTGGGCTGGTGAGAGGAGCAGGCCTGGGACTAGTGTGCATCTCTCTTAAGACATAACCTTAGAGCACAATCCTACCCACGTCTACTCAAAAGCAAGCCCCATTGTGTTCAATGGGTCTTAACCCAACTGAGGCACCAGTGATCTGTTCAGGGAATGGGATAAACATGTCAGCTGTGCTAGAGGCAACTACTGTGAATGACTGCAAGTGGATGACAAGCCAGCAGCAATTGGAAACACTTTGATCTTGATGCGTAGCTACTCTTTGGAGGAGAAAATGTACATTCAATGATATGAAAGTTATCTTGCACTGTGTCTAAAGCTCAAAATGCCTAAGACTCTGGAGAGCAGCTTGCTATGTGCCTAGAAAGGAATTACCGTACATTCCTGTAATATAGACTATTCACGGTTATAAAGCCACAATGGCTAAACCAGCACGGCTCAAGTCTTAACTGAGGATCTGATATTCAACAATTACTCAGGAAACACATGAATGCCATAATGAAAACCACTTGTATTTTTCTGGTTTTCTCTGGCTACTATGTAATTTAATTTTTCATAATACTCTGGAATATTAACTGAAGAATGAAAGGAGAAGTAAGTATGGTAGTTAAGAAAATATATTTGTTTGGGTGGTTATTTAAACTGAATGAAATGTAATGAGTCTTGTGCTTCATCCTGATGACACATTTGTGATTCACTGGAATAAGGAAGTTTTTTTGAATTCCAAAGGCCTTAAGCAGAGGAAGTTCCCTTCCTCAGGAATATCAAGAACTGAAAAATCAGGCTTGAGATAGAGTAGCATAAACATGGAACTAATAACATTTCCTACAAGAAATTTCAATGGCCTGGTTTGGTTCATGGTCATCAATAGCATAGTACTTGAATGAATATATTACAGGATGTGGTTTTAGGACAACATTTTACCAAAACAAGATGGTTTAGTATGTTAGGGCTGGGGTAATACTGAACACGTATTATAACAGACTGTAATCTGAATTGCACGAGGGATGTGTTTCTTGGCCCTGCAGACGGGGTTCAACCCCCTTTATAGCCTTTCTATGAACAATCCAAACTTCCTAGACTTCTGTTGGCGTTTGAGGGAAGTATAAGTATAAATATACTTCTGATATGAAGTCTGCTTCAACAGACAGGTATGCAGTCTGTGTGAGTAAATCAATACTAGACACAACAAAATTTCTGCCTGCTTCTGATATTGTGTATTTTTTTCAAAATATTCAGGCATAAAGGAAGAGCTAACCAGAAAAAAATGCAGGCATTAACAAATAGGACAAGTAATAATAGCAGTTGCTAAAACTTTGCAGGTTTGTAACCCATGCATACAGATGTGGCTATTTATAAATTTTACTTCCCATCAGGCTCAGCATGTCAGCTTACAATAACATGTTAATGTTTTCCAGCAATTTTCCAGTCCTAAGCCAAGGTAAACAGTGGGGCAATCTGAGGGCTAATTGCATTATTCAAAGAAAAACCTTAATGATCGTTGAATTTATGCTGTGAAGTAAACATTAAGACTGCCAGCAATACCTGGGTTTTTGTCTACATATTGCAACATTAGTCAAATCACTAGGATGCATCTCTTAAGAAGTAGCCAAAAATGAATTCATGTGATCATTAATTACAAACTTTTAGAACATTTTTAAATGAACTGTGACTCCTGTGCACTTCATTATATGAAAGCATGAAGCATAAAGAAAGATCCCAAAGTTTGAAGAACTCCTTAAGAAAAACAAATATCAAAGTTTCTAAACCAGAGATTTGTGGTAAACTGATTGATAAAACTAAATCAAGAGCCATTTCATGTGCTATTTTTGCTATCTGAATATTTAGGATGGCAATTTTCAATGAGTGTGCTATGGCATAGTGGTATGCCGTGAATGGCGAGCAGGTGCGCTGCCAGAATTTGGGAAAAGATTAATTAGTAGGGCTAATGTGGAAGTGAGCTCTCCTTTGTCAATTGTCTAACAGCATGATCCTAATCATATCTACTCAGAAATAAGGCCCCACTGTGTTCAAGGGGTCTTACTCCCAGGAAGGTGTGTTTAGGATTGCAGTCTAAAACTGATGGTGTGCCTTGGTAATTTCAGGATCTTGCCATTGCACCATGAGACTGAAGGCTGTAGTGAGTCAGTGGTTAGGCTGTAGTGGATCAGTGGTTAGAACACTGCCTGACTGGAATTCCGCTCAATAGGTCAACTGTTCAAGACCTGAGTATTGCAAGACATGGTGAGCTCCCATCCTTAGCCCAGTTCCTACCAACCTAGCAGTTTGAAAGCATGCAAATGCAAGTAGATAAATAGATCCCACTTCGGTGGAAAGGCAACATCCTGGCGACAGGCTTCTGCAACAGGCCAGCCAGGTTTCCCCAAGTCATGACCACCATGGATTGGATGAACCTACAATCCACAACAAGTGGACACCATCACCATATGGTACAAATTCTGAAGAAGCTGCCTTTTGCCTCATTGCTCCATGAGACGAAAAAGATTGAAAATCACTGATATATAATATTTATATGCCTCCTAGTAAGAAAGACAAGTTTTTAAAAACGCTTTATCCATGCAAAGAGCAGATAGGACCAAGAACCAAAATTACATTTCTGACTACAAACAAAATTTGCGAACTCCATTATGAAAGTTACAGCCCAATCCTATTCAGACACTAGCATAATGGTCATCATACCCATAGTGGGAAAGTATATCAACATTAGCGCAAGGAACAAATGCCAAGCCTGCCTTTGGTAAGCAATGCTAGTCCTAATAACACACACCAGCAGCCATGGGAACATCAAAAGAAGCAGAATTCTTATTGTTGTGACCCCAATTTCTGTCCATCTCACCCAGGGGTGAGCCTGGCCTGGCCCAAGATCCGGTTCGCCGGAAGTGGGAGGGGCCAGGCCGGGTCAGGGGCAAGGCTGGGGTCAGGGGGTGGGGAGGGTCAGGGGCGGGTCAGAGGCGAGGCTGTGGGTATGGATGGGCGGGGCGATGGGTGGGCCAAGATTGGCGCCTGCGCAGTGCCTGTACTGAAGCTGGCAGACCGTACATTTTTGGCTGTACATTACTTTCAAGGTAAAAATAAATGGTATACAATTTTGACTTTAGGCCCTAACCCTTAAGTAAGATGCCAGCTGACCCTTTTGGCTAAAACAAACTCTTCCCACACATATAGGTCTATGTGGAATGAAACCACCTCTCATCCAGTTGGTTGAGTAGCCACGATGCTGAGCATATATGGCAACAACCAGGCCATTATGGATAAATGGGGAGTCCTTCAATACACAAGCAGGTGTCCAATTGCCCATTCTTCTCCTTTGTATCCTTGAAATTTTTACAAGGAACTAATGCATCAAGGACCTGATGAGAAGTCATATGTGCAACACAGCAGCAGTACAATCTCCAGAGAGCTGATGCGTGTCTCCACACTATATGGAGGGTTATGCCATTACTAATTCAGCATCACCAACAAATGTAAATCTATTTCAGTTTAACTTCTAAACAGGACAGTTTAGCCTTATTTGTTTGTACAATCCCTGGTTTGAAAACTAGCTTTTTGTTGCATCGTCACTTGAAATCAAGGTATATATGTGCATGACCATATAAAGACATATATGAATTTCATCAGAAAAGGAAACATAGATACACAGTGACTATTATTTTTATTCAGATGAATGTTTTCCTCCCTACTTGACACCAATATTCCTCCTTTCCAACTTCAAAGAAAATCTTATCTTGGACAATAAAAACTGAGCTAGGAAGAGGAGCAGCTGCAAGGAAGTTACAATGAAAAAACATTTAATTATAATGGTTTTACTGCTTTGATCTCTAGGCATTATAACATTCATTCACAGTATCAGCCTTTATAAATCAGCTATGAACTAGTACACTTTAAACACTGCTGCCAAATCAAATAAGAAAAGCCATACATAATCAGCAATATTTCTATTACAAAGAGTCAAGGCAGTTAACAGAAAACTCTGCTGTACAAATTATGCACCAGAATGTATATTGTTATGGAGGTTACGTAAAAGTCTGGTCATCTTCATTTTCTAAACAGACAACTTTCATGGTGTATAACTACATGTAGGTCCATCAAGATTTACCAACAACCTTCAAGCTGCAAATAAAACTGGCTGTACACTGTATCACCATAACACACTTGCAGTTTTGAGGAGAATTTCCTAGTAGACTGTACCTTGCTGATTTCATATCAAAAACTGAATACAGGCCCAGCCTTGTTATACATTATTTTTTATACATGCATTTGACTCAACATGAATGGCCATGAATTGCAATTTAAAAACTGCTTTTCTAATGTTGTAGATAGGTAATCATGAAAGCAATGGTTCAGTTTTTCAGCTGAGTCAGGGAAAGGCAAGGTGTTCTTTGTATTTTCCCAAAATAATCCCAGAATCAAACCCCTGCAGATATTAAGGCACAACTTTAATGCCATTAGGAGCAAAAAAAAAAAAGCCACCCTGGAAATGGGTCTTTAAATATATTTTCTATTGTTTTTCTTTATACATGAACTTTTTTTATCTATGGGAGGTTCCAAAACTGAACCCTAGTGGATCCCAAGAGACACCTGTACTGTTGTTAGATTTACTGGCCAGGTTTACCGTATTTCTTGGCTTATAAGATCCACTTTTTTACCCCCAAGAGGTAAAAGAGGAACAAAAGTCCCCTTACCTTGGAGCTGCATTGCAGTTGCCATCAGTGCTGGATTTTAGTTAAGATTGGGCTATTTATTAGTCTAATATATTATTCTGTTTTTCAGGTTTTAGCTTTCTGCAAGGATTCCGTCTACACTCCTGCGCATGATGTTTGCTTATGAATTTGTAAATTATGATGATTCCATATATATTTCAAAATTGAAACCATTTTATAGATCTGGGCTGTCAAACTTGTTTCATACATAGATTTAATACTTTTAGGCACCTCCTGAAGGCCAGGAGTGTTATCATTAAGCAGATGATGGCCAGAAAAAATATTTTGACCTCCCAATGAAACTCAGTTGCAAATAACAGAAGAGAAAATATTCAAATTTTGTTCATAATTTCTTCATAATAATTTCATAACTAATTCACCTTATATGTACAGTTATCTCTACCATCTTTCTAGTATTCTCCTTAAAATGAATTCTCCATGAAGAAACTTCTACTCAATCCATATTACTGATGTTATTAATAAAATCTGTGTCTGTGCATGTGCTTGTGTATATACAGTGGTGCCTCACATAAAGAGCTTAATTCATTCCGGAGGCATGCTCTTTAAGAGCTCTTTAAGTGAAGCGGATTTTCCCAGAGGAAATAATGGAAACTCAAACGATTGGTTCTGCAACCCCCAAAATATTCATATAAAAATATTAACTGGATGTAAAAATGATGACAAAACACTGGAATTGAATTCAAAACATGCATTCAATGTGCATGATCCTATGAAGTCTACATAGGCTGCAATCCTAAAGACACTTTCCTGGGAGTAAGCCCCATTAAACACAATGGGACTTACTTCTGGGTAGACATGGTTAAAAGGCTGCAATTGAAGACACTTTCCTGGGAGTAAGCCCAATTTAACACAACGGGCTTACTTCTGAGTAGACATGGTGAGGAGGCTGCAATCAAAGACACTTTTCTGGGAGACTTACTTGGGCTGCTGTTGGAGGTTCAAGGTGGCCGGTGGGAGCATTTGGGGGCAGTTAGGAGCAGCTGCCTCTGGCACTCTCAGGCAAGTGCCCCCAAGTTGAGGGCAGTTAGAGGCCGCAGCGCTGGCCAGAAGCCCTTTTAAAGAGCCTCCGCGTGGAGCGTCAGGGCTGCATAAGTGTTTGTTAAGTGAAGCAGAACTTGTTATGTGAAGCAAGATTTCTTGGAAATTTTTGCTTGTTATGTGAAACACTTGTTATGCGAGGCGCTTGTTATGAGAGGTACCACTCTGTCTCTCTCTCTCTCTCTGTGTGTGTATAAGAGTGTATACACACACACACACACTCTGAGTGTTTGCAGCACGAGTGGCTATGTACTGTACATTAATGTCAGAAGGGAGATACTGCATCTCATACAGCCTGTGGAAAAACAACTGATGAAGTCTACAGTCTAGGGACTTCTTTCCCAAATAAGCCTAAAATTGCTGACCTAAAAGGAAAATTCAAGAAAAATATGGCTATGGGAAAGACAGTTCACAGGAAGTAGATCCATGTATGCTGAAAGAAAAGAATTTTCAAATGCCAAACATGCCTTTCTAAAACTGTATATTCGCAAATTTCATGAAGCAGTATCATCACTAGCTACAATACTAATTAAAATATTTAGAATGGTTTGAAAGGGTGGAAAGAATGGGTGGAAAGAAAAAGTCATATTCATTTGTAAGATAATGTCTTTACTTCTTTAGAAACAGATATAGTAACTCAAATATCTTCATTATATAGTGCTAATATACTTTTTCATTAGTATCTTAAATTCACTGACAATTATCGTTAATACACTTCAAACAAATGTCAGGAAGAACTTCCTATAAGTTCTTATATATGATGGTATAAATTGTTTAGCAACAGAACAATCTGTCCTGGAAAACAGTAGGCTGTCTCAGATGTCAATTTTGCTCTTCCACCTTCATATTCATTACCAGGGCAGCTTGCATAAATTTTACAAACATAAAGATAGTATAAACAATCTAAGCCAGGGGTCTCCAAACTTTCCATCTCAGGGCTCCTGGACCTTTAATAATTGTGTAGAAGAGGGAATTTCAGCAGGTAAACTTGTGATCTTTGAGATGAAAAGCTTCACCTGCTGAAATTACCTCCTCTACACAATTGTTAAAGGTCCTGGAACCCTAAAGTTAAAAGTTTAGAGTCTGCTGATCTAAACTCAACATAAAATATAACAATAAACATAGTGTTTTTATGGCTACCATAAGGGAGAAGGAGCACAAGAATATTTGGCTGACATACGTATGGAGGGAATGTTACAAAAGCTTTTCCTGGGCAGACAATGGCTGAAGAGTCTATTGCTTATGGCATAGGAGGAAAAAAAGCTGAATAATAAAGGACCTATAACAATGGAGCCAGGCAAGAATCCTTAGGAGTTCCCACTTCCTATATTTATCTTAGGTACACAAAAATCAGAATATGGTGGAATATTAAAATTTCACACGATCTCATGAGTATGCCCCATTGCTTGAATGAATACACCAAACCAAAGATTAAATTCTGTACTAAGATACACCATATTCCACTGTAAAAGGGGGCATTACATATTCTATCTGTAAAAGGGGGCATTATCTCACATAAATAAGTACTGAAAGCATAGGACAAGTGAGACCCAAAGGATCTCATTAAGAAAAAGCTGATGTACCGTCAGCAAATGCGAACTACTGGCATTACTAAAGTTACTGAAGATAATTTAAATACAAATTTTGCCTTCAGGAAGGGAGAGAGAAGCTGTCATATAGCATCAGATTTCCTACAGCATTTCAAAAAGCATTCACAAATACTTTCTGTGATACATCTGACAGTAATTGTCACAGGCCTCCTTCTGCCATTTACCATTGTGGTCCTGAATATACAACTCATTCTTTCCGTCTGATTCACCTTAACAGATAAAGGACTTAACCCACAATATTATCAATTAACAAATTTGATAACGGGTTTTAAATAAGTGGATGCAGCTAGATGGGCCTTCTGGTTGAGTGCAGGAGACTTTCTGAGGCATTGGGACCCCACATGCAACCTCACTAGGTTTCAGAAAACCTTCTGAACATGTCAGAAAGGCATTTCCTGTTTTAGCAAAAAACAGGGACATGTACTGGATAGGCCATGCACAGATGTGTACTTTTGGAGGTCTTCTTAGACCCAGTCTAAGATTCTAGTATCTGCTGGGTTTGATATCTGCAAAATATCCTAGAACTGATACTGTAAAGATATCAAGGTCCAATTGAATGATGTAGCATTTATGGAAGATCAAAGTGGGCAGCAGAGCAATATTTGTATCCAGAAATTAAAACCTTGCCTTGATTTAGGAAACTAAGGGTACAATCATAACCTAGTCTGGCACAACTCATCAGTCTTCCTGTTCCTGTGGTGATGTAGGGAGGCAAGCACACTTCTGTGCACTGGTTTAACCCTCCCCCAGGAGTGGCACAGAAGTGTCTTATGACACCCCCAGGTCAGCACAGGACTTATGGAAGTTAGGATTGCAGCCTAAGAGCTGTCTATCTCTGCAGAACATGCCAACACAGAAGAAAGATACACCATTAGAAAACTCTAGTGTTCTAGAGAAGAGGGAAGTGAATAAAGAGCACAATCCTAACCATCTCTACTCAAAAGTAAATCCTATTGAATTCAGCGGGTCTTACTCCTAAGAAATTATGTTTAGGATTGCAGCAAAAGTGTTTGAGGAACCTTTTAGAGACAGTTTCTTCCCGTCATGGAATGCTCCTTCCCTTAGAAAAGGCATAAAGGAATATAAATTCTTTTACCTGCTTCAGGGTTACAGTAACCTATAAGCAAGTCATCAGCAACCATTTGAATTCTACACTTTCATTTAAGAACTATGCCTACCTGTATATCTATCACACAAAAGATCAAAGACAACAATGCTTTAGACAGTGGTTGTCCAACCCGCAGGCTGCATGCAGTCCATGACACCTATGGATGCGGCCCAACCCAATAAGAAAAGGTCTGGCATCGAGGGGGTGGTGGGAGGGTGGTGGGGAGTACTTACATAAATTTCAGTGCAGCCACAGCACTGCACGACTGAGTTCTGGGTAAAGCTGAGTAAAGCTTGACCATGCTAGCACCCAAAAGGAGGACATGGTCCTCCCAAAAATTTTTAAAAGTCTGAATTTCCAGTGGAAAATCTGGACTTTTGAGGGACCCTGTTTTCTATGGTTTTTTTTTATGACCAGCTATCGTTAGTGTTTATGTGCTGCCCAAACCAACTCGCCTTCTTCCAATGTGGCCCAGGGAAGCTAAAACTTTGGACACCCCTGCTTTAGAACTTTTAGGGTTGGTCAGGACTAGCGGGGGGGGGGGGGTCACCTTTACCTTTACTTATGGATAACAAAAGGGAGGAACACTTTTTCCACAAGCATCTGAATCTGAATTTAATAGACATTTAATAGACATGTTGATAATGTTGAACATATAATTACTTAAAATGTGTGGTTACAATGCAAAACAGCACTTTCGTATTAAAACAAAAATATATTTTTGACTTTCTGGATCCTTACGTTGGGAAGAACTACTTTGTGAACTTTTCAACACACTTTTTCTCAACTGCTACTAAACTGCGGAGTTATGCAGTACCATGTGCAAAGTGCAAACTTACTTGTAGCAATGTTCCATGAATAGCATTTTGTCGTACAAACGGATCAGTGCAATGTGGAAGCCCAGCCAACAAAGATGACACTGTCTGGGGCACCTCGTTTGTCATAATAAAGGGAACAAGAGCTCGACCACTCATCTCACGTGTACGATACACAGGAGAGTGACCACATCTGAAGGAAGGAGGGGAATGGAAGAAACAAGGGGGAGGAAATAATGTTTTAGTTCATACACATACAGTGCATCCACTAATTCACATTTATGTGAACTTGAAAATAAACAGATCATTAATACACAGAGAAAATAGTGCCATAGTCTTTATAAAACTGTACACAATGGACTGTAGATGACTTGTGAGAAGTATGAATGGTATGCACATAAAGCACCTTTCCCTTTGTACTAAATAATGAGTATTATTATTTATAAAGGCAACTTTGCATGACTTAAAACTATGCTGAAACATGAGGTCCCTTCACATCTGGTAAGCATGCCCATCACCAAGAACATTTATTTTTAAAGATTTCTATCCAACTCTTCTTAATTTAAAACCAAAATGATTAACAACATACAAAACAAAATAATTAAACATTAAACCAAACTGTATTCCTAAATAGTGAAACTGAGTATCCATTTCTGGAACAAGGTCACTGAACAGTCAGATATTTGTTATAGCAAGTCATGCACAAAACATAGCAACCTTGTTGTCTAACCCCATTCTCCTGACAGATATTTTCAAGACGTTGAAAACTGTATTTCTAGGAGGAGAAAGATAAGTAGTTTCTTGGTAAGAAGAATTTAAATAAATGAGGATACAACTTAGATAATGACCACAATACAGCACAAAATAATTTGTCTGAACAAGTTTGTGCTTTATGTAAACTGAACAAACTCATGCGTATAAAAGTGTTTATTTTCAAATATAATTAACCCTGACATTACTGCATGTGTTTAGTTTCTGATTAGTAGTAACTGTAGACTCAGAAATGCCCCCTCTTCTGTTCAAAAATTTTTTTTTTTACAAATGACGATTTCTCAAAGGAATCTGGCCCCAATTCAAGAGAAAGAATGGAAAATGGGAACACAGTCAAGGTTTGTGACTGCCAGATATTTTGTGCAAAGGTACTTTCCAAAAACATGATTCAGAGGGCTTTTTACCTCCAATGTTAAAAATGCATTCCATTATATTTAATTGAAGTTTTGTTCTAGTCAGTAAATACTGTACTGTACACATTATAAATCAAATACTATATGCATTCTGTGTCTATCTAAAGTTAGTCTCTATCTGGGTCTATCTAAAGTTAATTTTAAACATGCAAACATTTAGAAACTATAACGATCTCTTATACAACTTGGGCCCGGTTCTCTGTGATGTAGAAGTGGGTATCGCTCTATTCTTATGCCTGACAAACTGTATCTTTAAAACATCAGAATTAGAAAGATGATACCAAGGCAAATATTCCAAAGAAACTTCCAGCACAATCCTAACCATGTCTACTCAAAAGTAAGCCCCATTGTGTTCAACGGGTCTTACTCCCAGGAAAGTGTCTTTAGGATTACAGTCTTAATCTCAGATGAGAAGATGCAAAGCAGGGACCTGCCCTGGTCTCTTAAAGGGGGAATTCAGAGATGTGGACTACAATGAAAGAGAATTTAGTGCACAAAGGGAGTACTCTAACTCCCCCCCCCCCCCGAAAAACACCTCTTGTCCTTCACATGTATGGCAAAATACTCTGATTAACATTTACCTCCTCAGAAATCTGACTGCAGATATTTTGCCTATGAGAACTCCAGAGACAATCCAACTGGAATTAATCAATGGATGCCCAGTCAATATTAATATTTTAAAACATCTGCCACCATTTCTACAGTGGGACCAAGATGTGAAGTGCAAAGAGCTGTAGGACAGGAAACTGGAATCTGAATTGATGTAAGGGGAAGAGTATTCGGTATTTCACTTGGAAGTCTATTACTAATTTTTAATTTGTGCAATGTTCTTTTTTCCATTCCCTTTAAGGACCACCCTTTGTTCAATTGGGCTAGTTTCAAGAAATGTTTTCTTGACCACTGTTTGCCTTTCCCATCTTAAGCTTACTGGCAATTGAGATCCAGTGGATGTCTACTGAGTGACTGTAGTGAGATTGCCTGGGAGGCAATACGAGAGGTATAATATGGAGCCCATATTATTACGAGAGGTATAATATTATACGAGAGGTATAATATGGAGCCCATGGGGACCTATATGGGCGAGAGCCTCTTTGTCAGCAGGCGTCCCAGGTACCCTCCCCTGGACATAGACTTGTTCCCTGACTCTGTGGAAGTGTGGTCGATGAAGGACTTGGTCGAGCTACAGAACCGAGGAAGGGGTGGTAACAGGTGAAGGAGGGGGATCACAGTGGGTCCTTCTCCTCGCTGGTACGCCAGAGGAGGAGCCAGGATTCTCCCGCGCTTGACTCCCGGCTATTGGGGGCGGGCGGACGAGGCGGAAAATTTGAGCGGGGACGAGACGCCAGAGAGGCAGTTAGAGATCTTACCCTGGAAGAGGGAGGACGCAGGTGAAGGGACTGCAGAGGAAGACGGAGTCCAAAAGTTGGAGGGACTATTGTTGGCTGCAAAGGACCCTGGAACAGACTGAGAGATTTTTGAAAGACCTGCTAATCCCCTCCCCTGGAGAGAAGGGACAGAGACTCTAAGTACCTGTTTATTTTGCCTGTTGTTCGTTTGTTGGAACTAGTTGTATTGAGGGAGCCTGCGTGCCCCAGTTCGAGAGTTGAGAAATCTGTGACCAAGAAGTGCCTTAAGTAACCATTATGCTTTGAACCTCACTAAGTAGTAAAGTAATCTTGCGTTTGATAAACCTGTGAGAGACTCTTCCTTTTTGCATCTTCACAATGAGGAACATGGATGACGATGAAACAGAGATATTGTTCCCCAGTGGTATCCTGAGTGTGGAGAGGGGAATGGGACTGCCCTGAAGTAACGGGGGACATGAAGTGACACATGGAAACCTGGAGGAAAACAAGGCTTCAACAAAATCCACTCTCCAGAGCTCCTCTACTTGATCCCTAGGAGACTGAGCCAAGATAAACCTAGAGCCGTTGTAGTCATTTGTCAGTCACCTCTCCATTGCAGAAAACAAGATTGATGTTTTTGGGTCTACATGGATCACAGTAGCCTTAATCTACAGGAGAAAGCAGGTGATGAAGAGCTTCCCTGATGCAAAACTGGGAATTGCCCTCCACAATCCTTTCTGTGCCCCTTTTCTGGTTGCTAAACAAGTGGAGGAAAGGGAAGCAACTTTAAAAAAAGAAGAAAAGGTCTGAAAGGAATGCCCAAGCTCTTAGGAGCTCTGTGAAAACTGCTTCCAGTCCAAAGACAGGGAGGTCCTAATGATGAGGTCAATGGTTGACCTTGTTTTTTTTTACCAGAGAAACTGCTATTCCAGATATAGAAACTGACCTCTGTACTCCTGGGAGAGAAATCCTCTGTTTAATTGGCTTAATTACAATCCGTGTCCATTTAAATATAGAGTTGTTTCCTTTAAAATGTGCAATTCTAATTAGCTGACAACGCCAACCAAGCATTTTGATTTACAACAGGATTTATGAGCTATATTTAGCATTCTGTTTTGTGACTTAGATTGAGAAACTGACTACATATGGCACACATTTCCTTATAAATTTGATGCTGCCTGATTGATACCTTTCTAGCATTTTAAAAAATGGTCAACGGCTTATTGACTTTTTTCCCCCCTATCTAAGGATTGCGGCAAGATTCTTTAGGGCAATGGTAACAAAAATGGCAGATCTTTTTAAAAGCAATCACAGTTCTGATAGCTGTTCGAAGTGTTAACGTATTTTAAAAAGACTAATAATTCTGTGGGTAGGTAAATTGGGATATCTCTGTTGGCATATATTAGGTACATTTAATTATATATTCTGATCTAGTTCTTGAAAATAGTGTGATAGCTCCAGTATATCTGACCAATTTGTATACACCTGGTTATATTTTAAATAAATCTGGTATATGTTTGACAAGTTACTTGATAGGTCAGACTACAAATAAAAGTATTGAAGATTGATGTAAAGAAAAGGAAAATCCACTTTGGGAGTGGATTTTTGGCAGACAGATATCTTGAGAACAAAAGGCAAAGAAAGGTTACTGAACTTTCTAGAAGCAACTTTCAGAGAAGGGAAACAACTTTCAGCAACTTTCAGAACTATTTTAAAAAAAGAAATTGGGGAAAAGGTCTGAAAGGAATACCAAACTCTTTGGAGCTCTGTGAAAACTGCTTCTGTGAAAATGTTCTGGGAAAACCTTTTGAATTATCTTCAAGGTTACTGAAGATACTAATGTCATGCAGATTTAGATACTAATGTCATGCAGTGTTAGATACTAACACTAATGTCATGCAGATACTTTCTAAGTGGCACCCACTAGGTCACGTGTATTTCTGAAAAAACATTTAAATAATAACAAATAAAAAGCGCAACAGTTAATGGTTTACTTGTTTTATTTGCAACTCCTTATACAGCATGCCCCCAACTACTAAACCAATAATGGGCATACTAAAGGCAGCCACACCTACTGATTTGATCTGGTTGGAAATGGAGAGAAAAGCAGGAAAGAATGATGTATACATGAGAGAAATAGGGTAGATTCTTGTGAGATGCATTCCACCAACTGAAGGGTCACTTACTCACCCAAGAAGGCCAGTATTGGTGGAGCACCGAAGAAGTGAGGGGTGGGCTGTAGAAAGTGGCTGGGGTGGGGGCCTGAATGGGACAGCACAGAGATGGCCAATGGGACTTCAGGAAAATAATCTGCAAAGTACC
The DNA here is from genome assembly GCA_030015325.1 of Cryptoblepharus egeriae. NCBI lineage: Eukaryota > Metazoa > Chordata > Lepidosauria > Squamata > Scincidae > Cryptoblepharus > Cryptoblepharus egeriae. The sequence continues at coordinate 221,609,687 of JAREYC010000001.1, forward strand.
ATATTTCCCAGCTTATTACACGCACCGGACCATGAGACGCACCAAAGTTTAGAGGAGCAAAACAAGGAAAAAAATATTCTGAACCAAATGGTGTACTAATATATTTAATAAAATATAGCAGAATAATATTTCTACCATGTAAAGTCAACAGTGGTATTAAGAACCATTATCACTGTCATTAACAAATTAGGAAAGACTTTAAGCTTCAAGCACTCTTCTAATTTTCTGGTAACCCCAAAGACTCATCATCTCTAGTGTCAGTGATTTGTGACTTTTGCACAAATCTCATTGCAAATGGTCCAGGAAGGCAGGTAAGTTGGGGGGATTCTTTTGGGGGGTAGGTAGGGAAAGGTGAGGGGATCTAGATAGATAGGGAAGAGAGAGGGAGGCGCAGGCATGGAGCAGGAGGGACCAGGTCTTGTGCATGTCTACTTTGGAGCAAGTCTCCAAGCAGGGAAGGCTGCTTAGGATTGCAACTGTGCCAGGGTGACCAGATGCCAAACACAAAATTCCTGAACCCCAAGGCCAAAATTCCTACCCCCGGGGCAAAATTCCTACATGCTTAAAAAATTGCCAAAAAATGTATTTTTTTGTTTTTATATTTTTGATTTTTACTTTTTTGGCCATAACTTTTGATAGGAAGGAGATATCTCAAAACTGATTGTTGCATGGGATTCTGCTCTTCAGTACGAATCCAACAACATATGACATGATGGGAAAAGGTGCTCCAGGATTGGCCCTATCATTCTATAAGACGCACAGACATCCCCCCCCCCTTTTCGGGAGAAAAAAGTGTGTCTTATAAGCCGGGAAATACGGTAATCTTGGCAAAGATAATCTTTCTTGGGGATGAAAACATGAGGGGCAGAGGAGGGTTGGGCTGTGCAGTAGAGAAATGAACACATCTTGAAACAAGTCTTGTTGGGTTCATGCAAGCCACCTTTCTGGCTTCATCAGCAGTTAGCCAGATGTCACTGCAAAGCCCTAAACAGGCAAACAACTCCCATGTTTTTGCTTTCTATCTTCTGGCACTCTGAGATACAGGGCAAAATCCAGAGTAACTACAGAGAGTCCTTGCTCCAGTGTAAGAACAACTTACTCTGGATTCCAATATGAATTTCCCATAGATTTTCACTAGGTGGTGCAGTAATTACAGGTGCACGTAAAGTTTCTTAAGTGCTCCCGTAGTTGCTCTGGATTTGGGGGATACCCTAGAATCCTACAGATTGTAGGAGTAACTACGGGAGCACATAAGAGACATTACATGCACCACCTAGCGAAAACCTATGGGAAATTTGTATTGCAATCCAGAGCAAATTGTTCTTACAATGGAGCAAGGACTCCCCATAGTTACTCTGGATTGCGCCCACAGACTTACTGATGAACTTCTTGACTGTTGGAACATTATTCTACAAAGTTACAGAAATTCTCAAAACTCATCTTGGCTTCATATAACTTCTTTCAAAACAATCAACAAAAAAGGAACACCATTTTGACCCACTGTCTGACCCAAAACTAAAATTTAGGTTCCACTGAAGTGTGTGGTGTGGGGGGACCCAGTTTCCTTCCTTTCAAACAATTTCTCCTTTTGATTGCTACTGTATGCCACTCAACCATTACCTGTAGTCATTAAGTTTATTGAGCACAGATTTATTGAAGAAAGTAGAAAGAGAAAGGGACCGAAAAACAATTGTATGGTAGATGTAAACATGTCATAAAACTCCAGGTTGGGGTGCCAATTCTTGCTTCCTTGTTACTGAAATCACAAAAGCAGCCTTCAACAATACTGTATCTGATCGTGGAGTTCCTGTCTATAAAAAGTACCATTTCCTCCTGGCAGTTCGCAATAAACATGGGAAATCGTTTGACTTGTCAAATAAAGTTTCAAAAGATTAAAAAGTGCTGGTGCCAAATCAAGCTAACTATGTTTGCACATATTCTAAAATGAAACATAGATCCTTCAAGTTAAAAAATAAACAGTGCACCAGCAATGAGTCTGCATTTAACAAGCAGGATTAAAATGAAATCTCTCTGTGATCTTTCTTCTCACTTGAATTGGAGTAGTGGGGGTTTTCCCTGCAGATTAATCTAATGGGATTTGCTTTTTGATGGTGTGTAAACAAAGCAAAATATACAAGTTGTGTCATGCAACAGCTGGAAAATCTTAGAAAGATATCACATATTTTATTATTCAAATAAGTGCTCTTAGTGTTTGGACTCTATGCGTTAACCTTTGCATAGTGAGACTGAACTATAAAACCATGACATGCCTGTTACAAAATGTAAAGTCTATTTAGCATTTCAGAAACTGTAGATTAAATATTGTTTTTGTTGGAGTAGAAAAAGTTCAGTTTTTTGTTTGTATCTTCTTTTTGAAATGGTCAAGAAGTTAATTCAAAAACAGACAAGGTCTTATAAGTCAGTGCTACTCAAAGAGTCCACTGTCACAGACCAACAATTGTTTTTTCAATGTACCATATACTGGCAGTATATTTACTTTGTATAACGTTAGTTGGCAGTACACAGATTTATTGGTATTTGGTATGGTATTTCCTGCATCTTTCTAATTTCCATTGTCTCTCAGGGGCTTGGCATGTGCCCAGTTTGTGGGACAAATTTAAAAAGACCCTGAGAAAGCAAAAGAAGGAAGCTCCAGGAGATATGAAATGAATTGGCAACTGATGCATTTCAGATTGGTAACTGGTCCACAGACCGCATTTTGAGAAGAACTGTTATAAAAGTGAATCACAACCCAATCCTACCTAAATCCCTATGTGATGATATAGCAGTGCCAGTATGAATTTCACTGTATCCTAAAAGGAGGCTGCTGGAGGTCTTTGCGGGTTAAGCCCTGCTAATATTTATGGGTCAGGCCTGCACAAGCTTAATTGCAGGAGAAAGTACAGGTTAATCTGGAAGGAGCAGGCTCAGAAAGGGGCCACCAACCCTGCCCCCCTCCCAGGCCTGAACTACCCCATCTCCTCCCCATTCCATCTACACCGTGCCCCATTCTCGTTCCTGCACCAAGCCTATCTTCCAGTGGGTATCTCAATATCCACTGGTGTAAAGGGAAGGATCTAACCTTTGAATCAAAACTGGATCAGTTGACACATAAAAACAATGTCTTTATTCTACCTATGTTTCCATTTCCATTCACATACATGAAATGAGAATGAGTAGAGTACTCTTACGAAAGCATTCTATGCTATTTTTCTTTAGCTATTGAGTAAAACTTTGACTTTCAACAGTTCATGACCAAGAACAAAAGTCAATTAATTTGAACCTGTAATTTGGGAAATGTCTCCCAATACATTTCTGCTGCTTCAGCCACCCTTTACAAATATTTACATCTTCCACAAACCAACTAGAGTGGGCAACATTCCCTGTATAATGAATGCCAGTAATCTGGATAAGAAGATTCTGTACCTTTAGCACCCTACAAACATTCATTTAACACACAAATCGCTTCCTTCAAACAAAAATTACTGAAAGGCGGCAAAATAATGTTATATTTACACAAGACAGTCTTCAATGACTACGCCAGTGATTTTCAGCCTTTTTCATCTCACAACACACTAACAAGGTACTGAAATTTGTCAAGGCAGACCATTATCATTGACAAGGCACATCAAGCTGTTTAAACCCTCAATTCTGTACCTCAGAGCCAGACGAATGCAAGTCCAAAATGGACAATTTTCAGGTTATTACCATTTTGCATGTATAATCTGATTCTGCATCAAGCTATAACAACGTAGGTCTGTTAAGAATTAAGGAGATTGTTAAGGAGAATGCTTAACAGACTTAGGGCACAATCCAGAGTAACTACGGGGAGTCCTTGCTCTGGTGTAAGAACAATTTACTCTGGATTGCAATATGAATTTCCCATAGGTTTTCATTAGGTGGTGCAGCAACTACGGGTGCACATAATGTCTCTTACGTGCTCCCGTAGTTACTCTGGATTGTAAGGATAGTCTCTTATGCCCGCCTGTAGTTACTCTGGATTGTAGGGCTAGGTTGTTATGGCTTGATGCAGAATCAGATTATACATGCAAAACGGTAATAATCTGAAAATCGTCCATTTTGGACTTTCGTTCATCTGGTTCTGAGGTACAGAATTGTCCTATCCTACTAATAAATGAAACTCTTCAAACTTCCACTGTACACCTCAGGACTATGCACAACACACTGGTTGAAAATCACTGGACTACGTGGATATATGAAGCTATGTTATAGAGTGAGAGAGCTAATCCATTTCAGACAGAGTGCCAGCCTTGCAGCCCAAGAACCTTTTAGCTAGAGAAGCCAAGGACTGAATCTGGGAGCGTAAGAATGCAAGCATATGATCTGTCACAGAATTTCAGCATTCCTATATTTTATAGTATATTCCTGCTACTATTTGCCATATATACAGCGCTTTTTGAATGTACTTAGCACTTTACATATACTACTTTTATGCAGTCCTAAAAGGTAGTGGCCCCCAAACCTTGTTGGCTAGTGTCACCCTTGACCAAATGAACCATTATAGCTCATTTGTATTGTATTAGGGATACAATCCTATACATTGTACATGGCTGCAGATTTTTTATGGCTCCTTGGCTAATTTCTGTCGATCCCAGGGGAGCCACAGTTCACAGTTTGAAAGTCACTGTGCAAGGGAAGGTAGAGAGTGATGAGTTGGGGAGAGGGCATTTTTGGGCACAGTGAGGGTGGTCTAGGAGGTGGATTGGGCCTGGGAGTAAGGTGAGATGGACACTCAACACTAAATTCTAATCAGCCCTGGCTCAAGCAGACTTACATGGGCTGCTCAGATTTACAACAGCAAATTCAATGGTGCAGATCCAAGTAGCCGAAAGGGATGTTTGGGGACTGACAAAGGGTAAAGGGAGAAAATACCAGATTTTCCAGTAGCAGACGGGGCTGCTGCTCTATGTCCGTTGGAGCACTCTTTAAACATTCTCCTGCTGTCCCTACCTATCTGTAAACAGGACTGGAGGGGTGGGAGGGATTGTGGGAGAGCAAAGAAGGAAGCAGCAAGTTGGGGGATGAAATTTACGAGAAGTCGCTGCAAGGCTTACTAGGATGACATAAGCCTTGGCAGCCCTATTCAGTAGTCCCACTGCAGCTGATCATTCAGTGAAGATTCTTCCTGCCTCCAGTCATGAGGTGAAAAGCATGAGTGCTATGAACGGCCCTCTGTCCATTCCTCATCCTGTTCCCCTACTTAAGTCACAGTAATAAACCCTTTGGGCTCTTCCTCCTGCCCTCCCTCAGCCAATGAAAATATTTGAACACCAGTCCTTTGTTCCGTTATCATCCACCTTCCCTCTGATGCAAAAGGACACATTAATCCTTCTCTGCGCCATGAATGGAACTCCCTGTTGCTTGACCAGTCTGAATGATGGCCTCACAAGGTTTTTGTGCCGTTTTGTGTTTTTCTGCCACAAAAACAGTAAGCAAGCAACCCTAGATACAGGCAGATTTGACTTACACAAATGTGTGACTCAAGTTAGTAAGACACTGACTCAAGGGTTTTCTGGAGTCTGCAAAAAGTGCAAATTTTATAACAAATAATATATAAAATAACCAGGAATATTTCCAAACAAACTAAATATGTGTGAAGTGAAATATAAAACTCACCTCAAAATAAAAGGAACAAAAGGTGCCATGCTGAGGGCAGAATATGTGCCATCCATTGGTGAAGGATATAGTTTACCCAAGATCAAAAGCAAAAGAAATGTACTTGGGTGTAGCTTTGATTCACCAGTTCCACTAAAAAGAAAAAGTAATTGAAGATGCAGGTTTAAGCAGATATCTACTTTTAAAAAGCAACTATCCTATTATACAACAAAGAACACAGGTATAACCTAATTATCAGTGAATTTTTACCTGCAATGTTGCTTCAATTTGAATGAAGTTGGCCATTTAAATTAAAAGATAAACATCACTTTAGACAAAAAAGTCTGCTGACCACTGTAATGTCAGGCAAGCAATTAGAAATTCCCTCTCCAGAATTTAGAGGACCTTTCTTTCAGCTAAGAGAGGGAACCTTCCCTTCCCCTTTGGAGCAGCAAAGTGATGAAAGAATGCAAAGTGATAACCAAATGGCCACAAATCTTTTAATTGCTTTTGTTTGTTTTGTTTACTGGGTAAGAGGCACTCTTTCAAGTGAGTGTTCCTCTTTTAATTTAGCAGGGGAAGAGCAACTGGCCCTCCTCACCCCAGCAATGGCTGATATAGCGGCTTTCTGCGGGTGTTCTTTTGCATTTTAGATTGTAAGCCCTTTTGAGATAGGGACTCACTAGCCATTAATTTTTTCATTTTTTTTTAAATAAACCACTTTGTGAACTTTTCAGTTGAAAAGCAGTATATAAATACTGTAGATAGATCTAATGCAAAAATTCCACGAAGGTTCCTGGAACTGAACACTCACAGATGCTGAGACTAACTTGTATTAATAAAATTCTCTGTTCCATTAGTCAATTTGATTGCTTTATTAAACTTTCTCATGTATATAATGAAGATGCCTGTCATTCACTATAACTGTTTCACTATAATCTGTTTAATTATTTTCAAGATTTTTTCTGAAAAGGGAACATGAAAGCCAAGAAAAAAGGATAAATGCATTATATATTATATTTCAAAGATGCTTTGGGTGCCCTTGAAGTGAACAGAAGAATAAAAACCAACACTGCATTTTCTAGATGTATATATAGCTGTATTTTGCTTTTACGTACTTTTTAAAAAATTGAAAATAAAGTGAACCAATAATATTTTATTTCTTGGATCACTGAAAGGTCCAATATTATACTTTATACTTTACTAACTTTTGTTGTTAAACATTGTTAATGTAATAGTAATGTTTATTGATTAGATATTGATATTTGTTAGCTGCTGTACTTCTAATGTGAGGAAATTAGGCTATAAGCTTTATAAAATATTACTAAAACACTCACTGCTAAAATGGCAGTGGCTGATCATATCAAACACAGAGAGATAATACATTTATCTTTAGCCTGCAGTTCCTAAATTTTCTGAAGTTTGGGAGTCACAATAAGGCTATAATCCAAATCTAGGCTGGCACAACTCATCAGTCTTCCCGTTCCTGTGCTGATGTAGGAAGGCAAGCACATGTCTGCGCACTAGCCTGACCCTCTCCCAAGGAATCGTGCAGAAGTGTCTTACAGTACTTTTGTGATACCCCCAGGTCAGCACAGGCCTCATGCCAGGTCTTAGGCTGGCCTTATTGGAGATTAGGATTGCAACCTATGTCTTTGTGGTGGAGGGGGGAATGAAGCAATGTGATCTCCAGGATCATGCTGCTGGTAGGGGCAACAGGGATTTTATTTTAGTTACTGGTAGATATTCCACCTCTTGAAGAGGGAAAGATAGAGCTACTCAGGTTGGGGCATCACACTGCCCCTATTTGAGAACCTGTTTTAAGAAATTTTGATGTATATGGTAATTTGGTTTTGCATGCATTTTAACAAATAAGCCACCAACACAGTAAAATTAATTTAAAGATAGCTATTAAGATAGCTATTATATCACTTAGCAATTATTGTTTTTTCTTTCCCTAAAATTGAGGTCTAAATTGTTGGTGGATAACAATAAATTTATCTTACCTGTCCACTGTATTGGCTACAACTTCCAACTGACTGAGTAAGAATGGATACAGATTTGGAAACCGAGTGAAAAACTCTCTCCCCGTCATTCTGTGAAAAAAGAGAGAAAGATGTAGGTGGCACACTCTATAATCCTTGCAATTCCATTTCAATTACATTTAAAGGTCAGAACACCATATCATGAAAAATGGCCAAAATGTTTATAAAATGTATCTTAAAATTAGTACTTTAAGTGCTTACTATCAGATTATATTCTCCTACACAGGTGCAACTTTTGTAAAGGAAATGCATAAATGTCTTAATATGCACATGTACAAAAATTTTGGCTTGAGGGTGTTATACTGATGCAGGAGCCTCAGAGTGATGGAGCCTCAGTTTTATCTGAAACAACATAGTCTAGGAACAGTTATGATATCTAATCCATTTGTGCAAACTAAACATACAAATTTAAACTACAATACAACTGGTATGAGGAAAAGTGCTATTGTGAAACTAGTGCATAGTAGGGGCTCAAAATCAGACTTCAAAGAAACAAAACACCACTCTCTCAGTCTAACAAAAACATCTTTGGTTTTCCTGAACTGAAATAATAGACAATAACAGAAAAATTCTGACACCCTCTGACACCCAAATTCAGCAAGCTTGCTGAATGGAAAAGATCTTCCCTGCTCAAACAGTGAAGAGAAGAAGTTAGCCACCCATACCTCTTCCTCCAGCTCCATCACTGCATTGTTCAGCATTAGTGCCGAAGAAGGAAACAACCCCACGGAGCAGAACAGAATAGGGTAGCAAGCAAGAAGGACAGCTAACAGTTCAAAATCTTCTTAAGCCCTTTTGAGGTGTTGACCATCCCTGGCAGTTATGATTTAATAATGATGAAAATGAGAAAAATCAAAGACGAGAGGAATTAAGCTGACAGTAACCCATTAGCACCATGGAAGATAGGGTCACCAATATAAACCTCAAAAGGTATTGTATATTTAGGGTTGAGATATGTTAAACTGCAGATAGCCTTTTTCTTGCAGGTCCTTTAAATACATCTCAATAAAAATAGGTAAGGTTTTAACACAAGAGTAAAATACCGCATGGCAAATACTAGCTGAGCACTGAAAGGATCTTTGCTAACACAGCCTGTCTTAACCACAAACCACTGTGCAAACATTGCAAAACAGATCAAAACAAATCTTTTAAATGAAGTACGTATAGGAAGTTTCCCATAAGTGCACAGAAAATTAGTAACCTTAAATGTTCATATAACAATGCTATGACAGCAGCTCTATTCAGAAATTTTTCACAAAAGTTTTTTAATGATACTTAAGAAAATCAATGATTATTTCAAAGAAAGAGGTAGGATCATTTAGAAACCAAACCCAACCCATGGGTAAAGTAATCGCAACTAGATGAACTGGTTGTTTCCCCAACTTCACCTGAAGTACACTGTGATGCGGGCTTGCCACTGAGGTGATGTGTGTGGAAGGGGCTGAGTCTCGGGTGGCCTCTCCTGGCCCCACAGCCAGTTCCTCACTAAAATAAGTCCAAGGCGAGATGTTCACCAAATGATATTTGTACAACAAAGTTTCAAATGACGCAGTCTTGGAACGTGCTGGAATCTCTAGCATGTTCACTCTTCTGAAACAGCGGCGTCTACACTGGCTTGGGCATGTCGTGAGAATGGCTGATGGTCAGATTCCAAAAGATCTCCTATATGGAGAATTAGTGCAGGGAAAGCGCCCTAGAGGGAGACCACAGCTGCGATACAAAGACATCTGCAGGAGGGATCTAAAGGCTTTGGGAATGGACATCAACAGCTGGGAAACCTTGACCTCCGATCGTTCAGCATGGAGGCAAAAGACCCAGCATGGCCTTCTCCAGCTGGAAGAGACACTTGTTTGGCAGGCTGAAGCAAAGAGACAGACCCAAAAGCAGCGAAACCTGGGGCCTGGGCAGGGGACGGAATTTATTTGTCCTCAGTGCAGAAGGGATGGCCACTCTCGAATTGGCCTTTTTAGCCACACTAGATGTTGTTTCAGGACCTCCAATCAGAGCATGATACCATAGTCTTTCCAGACTGAAGGATGCCAATGATGACTGTGAAAATGATATGTGGATACATACCTACTTGGCCATTTTTTTGTACCAGCTATGTCAACTATGTTGACATTACTTTCATCTTATCAAAATAGGAGCTGTGTTTCAAAATATATGGCAAAATATTCATTACGTGTTAAGGATGCACCGAAATGTGATGTGGGGAGTTAAGAATGCAGAATGCTGTCAAAACAAATACTCCAACTTGAAATCAGAGTGTTAAATGTCATGTTTTAAAAAGAACCTTTAAAGTGTTTATTGCAAAAATGATCTTTACTTTCTTAAAAGAACATTCATTATTCCCTACCGCATCTGCAGGCCATTAGCTGCTGATGTTTCAGTAAAAGAATACCTTCCACTAAAGAGAATGAACCTCTTGAGATGCAGCTGAAATATGGTTTTGATCTAAGAATTAAGAAAAAACTTCTGGCAAGAATCATTGGTAACACCTTTTGGGAGAGATGGGTGAAGCTCAGCCACAATTTTCATCACTGAACATGAAACTCAAGCTTGTTCACACACACACACACACACAGTAATGTGTACCACACACAGTGACGTGTACTACTGGGCTACTATCAGTTTGAGTTCACATCTAACAATATGGAAAGTCTGCCTTTGGTGATCAGCATGTGATGGCTGATAAAAACCCTTAAATCATCAATATTAACAAATCATAAACATGCATACTTAAACGTGCACAGAAAGAAAATACTGTTTTTATATATGATGCGTTAAAAGAAAATTCTCTGAACTTTACAGCTCCGATAACTGTAAATCAATTCACATGTTTCTCAAGGTGGACAGACAGAATCCATCATAGGTTCAATCTCAAAGATCCAATTTTCTTCTAGCAAGTGGAAGTGGGGACACTTCTCTTTATTAATAAAGTGACCATTTGGGATAATTCTGGGTAAAAGTGATACAAGAACAACTTGTACAGGAACAATATGAAGATTGGAACCAGGACAGTAAAGTCAAAGCTCAAATTAGAGAGTGGACAAAACACTTAAAATTGATTAATGCCCCTATTCAATATCTCATATTAATCTTATTGTAAACCCAAAAAAAGCAGGCCTCCATCAGTCTTCAGAGACTATGGTAGTGTGCTCTGCGCTGCATACGCTGCATGCGAAGCATGAAAGCCTGGGTTAGATTGTTATGGAGGATGGGCTGTTACCCAAGCAGCAAATCCCCCTCTCCACGCCACTGAATTAGTCCAATGGAAAACAAATGCTTGATATTTACCAGTACTGAAAGGGCATTTTATTCTTTTTGAAAACAGCTGCATTTATGCAAGAAAATTTTCTCCCTGTTTACCAGGATTAAAAAAAATCAACAAAATTAACTGCTTCAGTTTTATCAGGGTGGAAATGGAAATGGATGGAATGGCAACAACCTTAGAACTTGTGGAACTTGTTTCTAAGTAAACATGGTTGGGATTCTGCTGAATTTAAATGTGGAATACTTCTTAGTAGAAAATACTTCAGAAGCTAACACTCCCATCTCCTCTTTATGCATGTTTGAAGAACAATTTAGATTTATAGTACTGTGAAAAGGAAAGGTGGGGGACTAGAAGGATCATTAAGCATCACTGAAATGCAAAAAGATTGATAAATGTGGCATTTGTTTTCCAAGGAATTATAACAACATACTTAAATACCAGAATGCAAGTATCATAGTTTAAGTTCATTGGCTTGGGAAAACATTCTTTTATACTGCATAGTTCTAAAGTAAATACTTTAGAGAAACAGAGAACAAGCCATTATACCTTGGTTTTCATTTTCTTTCAGACAGAAACTGCTAGAGCAAACATTCCTACTAGTTTACGTTGCCTGTGTTTTTATGAAGTTAATAACTGAACTGTCAATCAAAGCCTATATAAATACAGTAGTTGAATGCTTTCTGCTTTAGAAGCGTTCTTATTTACAAGAGCAGCCAGCCAAGATTTTGAAATGACTGCATGGTCTGTTTGCTTTGATCTCTTTAATGGCCTGGTCTCTCAATACTTGTTAGTTTGCTATTTATGATACCTTTGTGTATTTAGGCATGAGAAGAGCAGCTGTGGAGACCCAGCACTTCTTAAGAAAATCAGTAACTGAGGGGAAAATGCATCAGATGGTGCACAAGATATTTTTTTAAGTTTCAAAAATAGTCATGTGTGGATGGCAAACGGACTGAAAACTGTATTTATTTGAGGCAAACAAAAGTTAAGGATATACTAGTCTTGTAGTACATAAACAATACTCCTACTATAATTTTCCCTTTACAACATTTCCAGCACATCCCAAACTAATCTCAGCCAATTTACTACTTTGAACGTAATGCTACTACTCTACCACCAAATATAGAGCTCTTGGAGAGATACGGTTTCTGATATTCTGAAACAGAATTACAAGCGCCTTCCCAGCAGCAAGGCACAACCTTGTGAAATAAACACAGCAAGCAAACAAATTGTCAAAAGTAGTGGGAAAGCAGAGAAAGAACCCCTTGGTAGCTATAACGGAACTGATGCCTGATCAACCACACTTATCAAGGCATGTTCACATCCTAAAAACCTCCCTTCGAGGAGAAGCACCAGTTCCAACAGTCATAGAGTAGCTCAAAAATAGTCCTGTACTGGTGTGATTAGACATAGACTACAAAGAATATCCATCTGAATAAAGATGATGATGGAAACAATGTCCAGAGTAGAAAGAATTGTGAGATTCGTTCGGACTATCCAAAGAGAATATAGGTTTGTGTAAACCAGTAAATAAATTCTTTACCATAGCATTTAGTGATGACAAACTGAAACTTTCAAAGATTTGATCTGTGACAGAGGTCTGTCACTTCAAGTAAAAAAATATAAAGGCAGTGGACTCCAGGACACCCTTCTGAGAATGACAATCTGATTGGGACTCCCTGGAAGTTATGTTACAGCCAAATGGGAAGTGCTATCACTTTGATGCCAGAGCTCTTCAATATTCATTTATGTAAATTTATTCAAATTTGAAATGTAAATCAATTCTTTTTTTCCAGCCCCTGAAATAGTTATCAGAAATATGAGATGGTCCTTCTGTAAAAAGTTTAGAGACCTGTGGGTTAGCGGAAAATGCACTGAATCAGGTGGGGGGAGCTCAAATGTATTTTGTTTATTTGAGGTAAGGCCTATTTCCAATTAATCTCCTTGGATCTGCATCACCTATTTTACTGGTGCAGAACCTAGAAAGTGAAAGGGTATGGGGGAAAGGAATGGGGTAAGGATTCTGGCAAACCTGAGTGCCACTGGTAACCTCTCCCTCACTCTTCCACCTCCTGACTACCCCCTTCTGCCTAGACTCTTCCCTGTCCCTCCCATAGCCTGCCCCACTTACTGAAACTGAAACTTACTGAAACTGGGTGGCCTCTTCACCAAGCTGTACACATGGCTGCCAGCTATGTGTGTTGGCATTTTGTCATGTGTGACACTAGAAGTGATGCTAGAAGAACAGATGATCTGCCAGTAGAAAACCCAGTTAGGTCTGGGCTGTAAAAGTTTGGGCATGAGTCCTGAAAACATACACCTGGGACAAATAAAATACACACCATCTCCTTTCCCATACAAAATTATCCACCAACTAATGGTTTTTTATTAATATATTGTATATCCCATCATAGAAGCATTCTTTGCAGTAACATGTGAGTAACATCTCTGAAATATAGAACACCTAGCGTAAGGATGTGACAGTGTCTCCATCTCTGTCACTACTCTGGAACCATTTTTGTTCTATTTAGCTTCAAGGACCTAATTTCACTTGTTGATTACAGGTAGGGTCTACTGTGGTGCTTCTATTATATTGTCTTAGAGCGGCTTTGTGAGAATTCATTTGCCACTTCTCATTCAACTGCACAAACATGTGATGTTATCTTCCCACCTGGAGATGAATGACGCGAACCATACAAATTCCCTAAATATCAGATTTTCCCTAACAAAGATCCTAAACAGGGTTTCTACAAAGATGCATTAAGTCAAGGACCATAGTCCAGATATGGCAACAAATCAGGAGGAATCCCATCGCTGTCATTTTGGACTTTTCATCCTCTTCCTCTCGTAGTCATCAGTGGCTGATCCTTCTCTCCAACTGCCTGCGGCCCTTTCAAAAAGCAGGAAGGAAAGGAAAGGATGGAGCAAAAGACAATTAAAAAATTGCCACCGACATGCTCCAAAGGATCTGCAGCAACCTATTAAGGTGAGAATCCCAATATTCCCTTCAATGGGTTCCCTTAAATCAGGGCTCTCAAAACCTTTTGGCTGAAGACCACATCAAATAATGCCAGTGTTGAGGACCAGAAAAAAATTAAATAAACAGACTAGAGTTGAAACTTAGATTCATGAATAAATGGGTTCAAATTTCCAGGACTTCTTCAAGCAACAACACACAGCATAAAAATAAAGCACACAAAAATGAACACCCATTTCTCCCACACCACCATCACAGTTCCAGTCATGTTTGGTCAACTGGATCAGAACCTCTTGGGGAAAAACTGGCTGGCCACAGGCCAGTTTGAGGCTTGCCATAGGCCACATCTGGCCTGCAGGCCAGGGTTTGGAGACCCCTGCCCTAAATTCACAGTGCTGTCAGATCAGATTACATGGACAGCCCTTTGTATATATTATGTTAGGGAAAAAAACTACACTGACTTGTAAGTGTCAGAAGGGGGCAGTGAACCACACCATGTCCTGATTGACCTCTCTATCTGCCCCTCTCAGTGACCATTGCAGGAGGTGTGGCTTGGACCCTTTTTCCTCTTCCTGTTCATCTCTCGAGATGTGAGCACATGGCTCTCCACCACGCCACAAACCCACATGCAAGCAGTGGCAGCATTAGAGACTCTGGTCTGAATTAAGTCGTAGGAACTCTGATGACAATCAGATGCTGTAAATATGAGCCTTCATGATCTGTAAGAAAACCTGTTCTAAAGTTTGATTCTGATCTCAGCCTTGAATTTTGCATGCGCCAAAGAAAACAGCCAGGGTGGAGGAAAAGGCTTCTGAACCACAGAAGGGATGCTCTGTAGTCATTACTCTGCTGAGTTGATTCAACTTTCAGTAAATTATGGGCCCAGCAGCCACACTGTGCATAGAAGTAAAGGAAATTTTTGAGCTATTTTGAACCACAAAGATGTCTGCTGTATTAAGTGACAGTTGGTTTGAATACAGAAGTCCTACAGGATTTTGGCCTGTTCATTCTGGACTATCTTTTGTGGTTTGTTCTTGGTTGTGACTGGGTTGTATTTTTGGCACAGATTCCAATGTATCATGGCGGCCACTTTGTTGTGTCTTTTCAGGTAGTCCGTTTGGGTGATCTTTCTGCAGCCACAGATATGTGTTCCACTGTTTCTTCAGCCTCCTTGCACAGCCAGCACTTGCTGTCTTTCTGGCTCTTGTCTATTTTAGCCTTTCATTGCATTTGTTCGCAGTGCTTGTTTTTGGGCTGCTACTATCAGGCCTTCTGTTTCTTTCTTGAAATGAAATGTTCCTTTCCTCAGCCATCGCCATGTTGCTTTGTTATCTGTATTAGTATTCTCTTGAATGTTCAGATATTGCCCATGCATGGCCTTATTTTGCCACCTGTCTCTTCTGTTCTTAACCATCTGCATTTTGTAATCCCACTTTGTTTCATCATACTTTTGGATGCCTTTTTTGTGAGCCTCTTTTAAGTGTTCTCCTCGACTTCCCCTTAAATACTCTGACAGGGATTGTTTTTCCTCTTCCAATGGCTGTTGGACTTGAATCATGCCCCATCCTCCTTCCTTAAGTGGTAAATATAATCTATCTACATTACTTCGAGTGCATGGTTGATGGTCATTATATTTTGGGTTTTCCTATCCAAGTTTTCTAAGTCAATTTGAGTCCATTTAACTATGCCAGCAGTATACTGAACCACTGATACGGCCCAAGTATTGATGGCTTGGATGGCTTATTAATTATTATCATCTATATATATATAAAAGCCATCTTCATCATCATCACTGACTCATCAACACCCAGCCAAAACCACCGGGCCTATAAGCGTGAAATTTGATGAGGGTGTTCCTTCCATGATGGAGGGCTCCACTAAGAACCAGTTTTCAGAAATTCCAACTAGAAGGGGGTGAAAAGGGGCGCAATGTGTTTTATAAAACTAATCTTCATCGTCATTACTGACTCATCGCCGCCCTGCCAAAACCGCTGGGCCTAGAAGTGTGAAATTTGGGGTGGGTGTTCCTTCCGTGATGGAGGGGTGCATTAAGAACTGGTTTTTGGAAATTCCAACCAGAAGGGGGTGAAAAGGGGCGCAACGCATTTTCCTCCCTATACTTTGCATTGGAGAATTGATGACTCATCAACATTCTGCCCCAACTGCTGGGCCTGAAGCATGGAATTCTGGGAGTTCCTTCTGTCACCTGAACACCCACCAAGAACCCAAGTGGAGAAATTTAACCCTTCAGGGGCTGGAAAGGGGGCAACGTGTTTCTGTCCTATACTTAACATGGGAGACTGAAAAACCTCCAGCGAATTTGGTGCTTGGTGCTTAGTGCACTGGGGGGATGTTGTTTGAAGGGAGGATGCTGCACATGGATGATGTTGCGCATAGGGAGTTGATGCGCACGGGGGGATGATGCGCACGGGGGGATGATGCGCACGGGGGGATGATGCGCACGGGGGGTTGATGCGCACGGGGGGTTGATGCGCACGGGGGGTTGATGCGCACGGGGGGTTGATGCGCACGGGGGGTTGATGCGCACGGGGGGTTGATGCGCACGGGGGGTTGATGCGCACGGGGGGTTGATGCGCACGGGGGGTTGATGCGCACGGGGGGTTGAGCTTCGGGAATGATGCACATGAGGGGTTGATGCGCATGGGGAGACGTTGCACATGGGGGATGTTGCGCATGGGAGGATGTTGCACATAGGGGGATGAACATGGGGATGTTGCGCATACGGGTTGTTGTGCATGGGGGTCTGATGTACATAGGGGGATGATGCACATGGGGTGCATGAACATGGGGATGTTTTATGGGTGTTAATGTGTGTGGGGGATTGATGCGCAGTGGGGGGATGGCGCACGGGGGAATTTTACTCCCGCAACGCGGGTACGCTTTTTGCTAGTTATTATTAATTAGATTTGTATCCCACCTTTCTTTCTTAACAAAAGGAACCCCAAGGCAGTCTAAATCTAGACCTACCGTAATTCAAAATCTGTAAAAGCATGCTACTATACAATAGGTCTCACTGTCCTAGATAACAACCTGCCTCACAATTACGAAAAATGCACAGGTCCATACAAAAATGTCTTCCTGACCAGTAAAAAGGCATTAAAAGAAATTCACAGGGGTCTGCATTCAACATGCCAGTAAATGAAGAATCATTACTCATTGCTGAAAAAACGTAAATGTGTGTTTCAGGAAATTATAGGCAAGTCCTGATGGCACAGTTCAATAGTTTAGAACACTTTTACTTCCAAAATCCTCAATCCTTGACAGGTCTCTTTAAACAATTATCCATAAGGGGAGTTTTTTTCTTTTATAAGGAAATACCATTCAACATCATCTACTAAAATATTTTTTTACAATACACTGTTACAGTGGTTCTCAAACTTTTAGGGGGATTTACTCCCCAAGTCAATTTTTGGGGACGAGCAACAAGGACAGCAACTTGATCCCTAGGACTATGTCTGTAAGGGTGGCAAAGGGGGAGCACTTACACTTACTTTCACTCACATCTTCAGACTCCGAGAGGTGCAGGGAGCCCCATGGAGACCAGAGGTGTTTTGCAATTACTTTGTTTAAGGGTTCTAAACATCAGGGAGAGGGCTACACAGTGCCTGCTGAACCTCCTGGGGCCTGCAACAGTCCATAGTGAGGAAAAGTAAGTGCACATGCCCCTTTTGCCCCTTTAAGGACCAATTTCTGGGGATCATGTCCATGCCTCTCCTCTCCCTCACCCCTTAAATGAGCAGGGCAAGTTTTACACCAACTGGGTGGGTTGAAAACCAATGCAACACATTTGAGTTTGCCAGCAACAGGGAAATTGTTCTCTATATAAAACAAGTGATTAAGTGCTTGTTTGTTGCAATCATATAGTACATCTAATAACGTTCTTGATGGATACCTGTATTACAACAGGAGTATGTTTCACAAACTTCATTGTGAGGGAAATGTAAACAGGTAGAATTTGCACAGGTCAATGAATAAACTGCAGCAATGACAGCAAGATTGGCTCAACATACAAACAAATGCACCTCCATCCCTCCTTGTGTATCTCCTTTCTTTCCTTTCTGTTCTCCACTTCCCTCTCTACCACTTCCAACACACTGCCTCCCTTCTTTTCCCTCTACACTTCCCATCTAATTTGGCCATGCACCTATCAAGCATGGATCTTGCAACCTTAACTCCGGAGGCTGAAGCTTGCCTACTGGAACTGAGGGTTGGTGGATCTCAGTTCTATCCGTCTGAGCTACCCTTGATGCACAGACTTTTGTTCCTGCATCAAGAGGGATGTAAATGAAGAGGATCCATGCTAGTTGCCCTTCCCAATCTGAGGGGAACAATGGAGAACAATGGGCCAGCCACTCACTGTGGTGCTCTTGGACCGGCCATCCCCCATGGTGCCTCTGGATTGGTCAGCTTGCGACACAAGTCATTTTGGTGTCACCCTCCAGTCTAGTCTGCAATGGCATTGGCATTGACTTAAAGACAATTCAGAATTTTTAACTGGTATAATATACTGCCACAGGGGCATTATTGAGTCCTATCATGTACACACAGTGGAAAAACAGTTTTGTGAAGGGATCCTGTGTCAATACCTATGGCAAAGCTGTATAAAATTATAGAGAAGGGACGATGAAGAGTGAAGTGTGCAACACAAGTTTTGGTGACTCAAGCCTTTTTAAGTGAGGCCATTCTGAATTTACTTGCTCACCTTTAACCTAGACCTAGAGATGGGAAAAGCTATTTCCACCATTCACTTCCTACAAAGTCCTAGTTAGAGAATGTTCAAAGAAAGCGAAAGTGAAACAGGAACTCCTTAGAAGGATAAAAAGAGGAGAACCATGAAGGTGAAAGCTAAAGGGGTGGAGGAACCATATGGAGATGAGGTCAATTTCTCAGATGAGTCTGGCCAATTTGAACTTCAGTACATGTTCTTGTAGAACAAGTGTTTTTGAATTGCCTCATCACATTTATTTTTAAAACATTCTGCATTTTTCTCCTATACATTTCAACCTTGGATACAAAAATCAGAATCTTACAGGAATAATAACCACAGTAACAAAAAATACTCAAATGTAATTTGCATCTACTCAAATGAGACTTCTTCTATCCCTAGAGTCTGATCAGGCTTCCTATTTATATCCATACCTGTCCATGTGATTTAATTTTTGAGCGGTATCTATTGCTGCCAATTAAAAGTCATGGGATACCTTTTCAACACATTGTCCATGGGAAATTAGATCCACTTTTCGAAAAAGATTCCTATCTTCACACTTCACTATTTGAAAGTGTTGGTTCACTTAAATTACTTCAAAAGTTACATAAAATGATAAATCAAAATCCACATACGAACTCCAACATGTGAAACAAAGGATGCCTGGGGGAAAGGCATGTTATATACTGCTCCCAGGTAATTATTATTCTGTACCAAAACTATGTATGTATCAAGAGAGACATCTAGTGGATGACTCAGCTGCTTTTAGAATGTGAGGCTTTGGAACAGGAATTTATATACAGTGGCCCAAAAAATGTATACAGACCTCAACATGAAAAAATGCACAAAATTTTTATTCCTAAATTTATATAAACATCAAAGGGTAGATGTAAGTTATGTTTGAATTATGCAATCACAATAGGTGCTCAAAGTGGTCACCAATAATATCCATACACTTTTGATTTCAGTGAAACACTATATGTCTGTAAGTGTGTCAAGCATGTCTCCGCCATATTCTTTGGTTCTCTTCTCATTCATATGATAGCATCAACAATGATGCAACTACTAATAACTTTAGAGAAAACATAATAACACATTGCTGCCATATGATTCAATTCAGTTTTTTAAAAGGGAATAGATAACTGTTGAAGCGTATACATTTCATATACACCTTTCTATATAAAAGTTCTAGTGGAGCTACCAGTGGTACTCAAAGTGGGGGTCAGGATGCCTGGGGGGGGGGGGTTGCAACCTCCTTTCGGGGGGATTGTGATAAACTGGACACTGCCATCTTGAAATATGGCATTCTGAAATCTGGCACCACCATCTTGGAATGGGGCATCCAGGCTGCTTTCCTGGAAGTAAGTCTCATTGAACACAATGGAAGAGCTCTGGTACCTCAGTGATGTCACTTCCAGTTTGATGTAACTTTCAGGTAGACATTACTTCCTGGAAAGATTGGCAAGGGGGCCCAAACAAATTTTTAAGTTTGAAAGGGGTCCTTGGCCAAAATGTCATAGTCCTTTATATTTAGGCCCTTTCAATCTGTGTATGTGTGCGTGAAGCCTCTGATGTAATCCTGCATGTGCACGCACGCACACACACACACAGAGAGAGAGAACGCATGAGAGAAGTTGATACATAAACTTGTTCTTCCCTTACCTGAGCACGTGATAGCAAAGGCTGATAGCAGAGGCTGAAAACTCAACAAAGCTTGAAGCCTCTGATGTCATCTTGCATGTGTGTACTACTTCAGTATCCATGATTGCACACAAGACTACAAAAATTAACTTATGTCTGAGGTCTAATGATCTTACAAAAGGAGAAAAAAGCCCAATTTTTCAGACTGTTCTTGACCAGGTTGTTATTTCACAGAGTATACTTCCTGGTATCACAAAAGGAGCTTACCTGTTTTTTTTGGAGTTCTCATCCCTTCCTCTTTTAACTCCAAATATTCTTGTAATCAGAGTACTAAACAGAAGTGTAGATGAATTTCTGACCTAGTATGTTAAGCAAAATAAAGATCTGGGTTTTAGATTTGGGTCTATTCGGATTCTATATATTACATGAGGAACTAGGACTACAATCCTATCTGCACTTTCTTGGGAGTAAGCCCCATTGAATTCAGTGGGACAAACTTCTGAATATACATGCGTAGGACTGCACTGTAAGTGGACCGTGGAAAGAGAACATTCCTTCCTACCTGTTCCAAATTAGTTAAACAAATGCTATTGATTTAAAATGTAAAAATAAAACCACAAAGGCATTATCAGAAACTATTTTCAGAAATTTATCCAGGTAGTTGTCAGAAATTTACCCAGGTGATAAAATAAATATGGATAAACTATGATGCTACATAGAACAGGGATGGTGTTAGGGCAAAGTGGCCTACTGCATGACATTTGGCCCTGCTCTCTTGGGGAGCACACCATGGCAGCTGAAGCCAATGTGGCAAAACTAAGTGTGGGCTTGCTGATCCCCTCCCCTTGGACTGTATGGACTAAATAGGCCTCTCAGAAGTAAATGGTGTTGATGCTCTGTCACTGACAACTATTCACAGGTATCATGCTTTGCACACAATACCACAAGCATCTGGATCACCTCGCTGTCTGTTGATAGGAGAGCACAAGACCCTCATATTGGGCCTAGCCAGCCATGGTGCTGTTCCTGATGTGGAATATACAGGTCTATCAATATTAGAATTTTTACTGTTATGATCAATGATTTTAATCAATTAGAAACTGCTATCTACTGTATGTCAGAAGAAAAGCAATCTTACATATTAAAGTTAGCAAAATATTGAACTTGCATTGTAAGAAACCAAATAAAAATTAAATAAAACAAAATTTTTAAGTTAGTTGATACATGAAAACACCAAGAGCCAAGATTCAGATTCTCTATGGCAGTTTTATAGCATTTCCACCATCCTGCCGAATCAGCAGACATTCCCCATAACTCTATAAAAAAATTCATAAAAATTCAATCAGACATTATAGTATTATTGAGAAACATAATCAACAGTCTGCTTACCACCATTAACATGTGGCTCTCTGATTTAATATACTAAAAGTTAAGGATCAACTTACTGCCCACACAGAAGATGTAAAACCTAATATTGCTGCTCGCATTCCATCTGCCACATAAGGAATGATGTTTTCGCCTAAGCGGGTATCTTTGAATAAAGCCCTCAAGATATTTAAAGCATGAACCTGGGGGGCAAGTCAATACAGGCTGATTAATTGTTGGAAATAACTTCAAAATTATGAACTTCACTTTGATTCTAGAACTGTGAGAGAACAGCAATCAGAAATCACCTTTCAGAACTGATACTTTCAAAAAATAAAGTGCCTAGATAATTTTGACTGGATTCAATTTAGGAAAAGACATAGGAGGTACTTCAAGAAATGAACAGGAATGAAAATTTTGCCGTAGGCAAGTCTCAGGGTGCATTCCTAAGACAATTAGGCCAGCCTAACTTGCCTGGCCTATCTCCCCATGATGGTGTGGAAAGGTCGACAGTATGCCCGTGCACTGGCCCATGCACTCTGCCAGGAGTGGCAGAGAAGTGTCTTACTGCATTTTTGTGACACCCCATGTCAGAACAGGACACGCGGAGGATTAGGCTGGCCTCAGTGGAGGATAGGATTGCAGCTTTACTGAATAAATTTTTACCCCACTTTTCTCTACATAAAGGGGAAAAATTGGCACTCACAGGAAAGCCCCATCAGATGATGTAAGAGGTGGGAATACCAGAATACATGGGAAAAGGAAGTCCTTCAAATAACCTGAACCCCAACCATGAAGGGCTTTAAAAAATCAATACCAGCACCTTGAACTGAGCCAGAACCAAATAGGCAGCCAATACAGCCACCAAAACAACTGACTGACAGAATAAGAATCCCAGAATCCCAAATCACTGCAGTCTGCACTAGCTGCAATTTCCAAACTGTCTTCAAGAGCAGCTCCACACAGAGAGCTTTACAGTAATCCAAACTATAAGTCATTATGGCATGAACCACCACTTATTCTTAATATATAATGAAATCTTCTCACCTGTGGGATTGTGCTTGGTGGGATGTCTGAAGGTGAGGCCAAATTTAACAAAACTTTCATTGTCATTTTCAATAAGCCTGTTTTGCCTCTCTTTGGTTCTGAAGCTAGCAAAGCCTAGATTAAAAATAAAAAGAACACAATGTATGTTTTACAAATAAATTTGATCCAGTAACTTTTGTAGTTTGAATTACCTCCCAGTATTCCTTCTTAAACTTTATAACTATCCTCATAGTTTTGGATCATTACTATAAATACAGAAACTAGTTAATGGCACTCAGAGCACAGTAACAATGCCAGTAACACCAATAATGCAGACACTGTTAATGATACTACCAGCTGCAGCCACCAACTATTAAGAAGCAGCTCCAGATTTCTGTAGGCTTGAGGCACGAAGCCCTTTTTACTACACCCTTGCTTATACAAGTATCACATGCCTCCAATCTGTAACCACCTACAATTACTATACCTGAAGTACAGGGACCTTATACCTTTCAAAAAAAATTCCCAGCTCCATACTGATGTTTGGGTCTACTACAGTCCTTTGGAAATGCCAGAGAACTGTTCTGAGCTACATTTCTCATTTTGCTTAATGATGCTCTGTACCATCCCAATGAAAATTATGGGACTGCCCAGCCGTCAATATGTTCATAATTTAATCCCAAGTGGACAAGATAATTCTAAAACACAGACTCAACTGAAACAGGTGCATAAGGAAGCACAAAACAAACCCTTAAATATTTATCCAACAATTCTATCATGCATATCTAATGAAGAAACTACAACAGTATTAAGATCAAATGCTTATTTATTAGAGATACCTGAATATAGAATGGAATCCCAGCACTGCGTCTAGTAGCACATAGTTTAGATGAAGGATCACTAGATTTAATCTCCTCTAGTATGTTGTAGAGCCACTGCTGTGGCAGCTTATGTAGTCTCTCATTGTTACATCTGATATAGACATAAGCATATTAAAACACAGGGAACACTATAAAACAGAAGAATAACAGTGCAAAAATGACCTTGAGATGGATCATTTTCAGAAAAAATGAAAATGGGAGTTGGGGAGTCACAGGATCTCAGGTAGCACTCCTCCAGTACAGTTGCAATGCCGCTCCTGCTGCAGCCCTCACCCTTATTCCCCCTCTGAACCACAGGGTAGTCTGGGACCTTTGGAAGGCAAGAACAACACTTTTGGGGAAGTGACCAGAAGTGACATTTTCCCAGTTGTATTCAAAAGGAGTGTAGGGGCAAGCGGGGAGACACTCCTTCCAGATACACCCCCTGTATGGAACTTTTCAGATGCAGATCCACCTCATCAGATGTAGGTTACAATCTTCCTATTTCATGACTTTCACTTTGAGCCATTATTTGTTAACACCATACAAATAAGTTTTAAGTATACGACTGCCTTGCAAACAGCTGGAATTCACAAAGAAAGTAGCACAAAAGGAAATGAGCTACAACAGAGCACTTTAAACATAACTATTTTTTTCTCCTACTGAGACCAGCAGAAAGAGAAAAATATATTGAAATGCAATCTGACAAATTCCTGACACCACAACACTGTGCTGCTTTGATGATGCCAGTACTAATACAGTCTTGCTCAGTCACCAACTAAATCCCACATTTTTGTGAAAGCAAACTTCGGTCGTCCTAGAGAAATAAAAACATTAAGAACTATTGGCTTTGAAAATGGAAGAGCCTACTCCCTTTAACTTGGCAACAAAATGCTACAGGCTGTCTGAAAAGTTATTTCCATGAGAAGCAGGTGGCCCTAAAATTTAAAGAGGGAAACTGAGCCTTACCACACACAACAGTGGCAGTCACAAAGTCAAGCATGTTTCAACCCATGTTAAAGCTCTTGAACCAGATCAAATGGCACAAGACACTAATTTTATTGTACTTAATCTCAAAATTTCTAATTAAAATATCATACAGTTTGCCAATGTGAAAGTTGCTTGCATTCCAATTCAGAAAATGGTTTTTGCGGTTTTTCAGATTTACTTTTCCTCTAGCCAGTTAAAACAATCTCCAACATAACCATAATAGCTACTATGATCATTTTCAATAAATACCACAAGTATACCACACACAATCAACACCTTTAGCGACATTTCATGTAATTGTACACTTTGTCCCTCCCCAAACATAACAGCAGGCTAAAAATAATGTAGACATCTCCAACAATTTGAATTTTGTTCTAGATTTGCAGCAAAATCCTAACATAACTGAAGACATTTCATTGATAGAGAAAATAAGAGCCCAGTCCTATTCTAGAATTTTAAAAAAGACTTCTGCTGTTTTCAAATGCCCCACTGCAGTTTTAAAATTTACTCTACTAAAATGCATTGAGTCATATATTGGACTCCTATGAGTCTGCTATTTCACCAAATAAAAAATAAATAAAATGTTCAAAAGAGGTGAGTTTCTCAACAGAACTTTATTTCAATCACAAATTTAAATTACAACTAACAGGTTTTTTCATACACTGCTTCTGCAAAAAAATATAGTTCTGCTTGTTACCGGATTATGCTTGTTAATAATGGCATAATCCTATACAACTTTCAAACACTGGCATAACTGTGCCAATGGGGCACGTGCTGCATGCTGCAGTTGGGGAGCAGTCAATGGCCTCTTCGAGGTAAGGCAATGCATGTTCCCTTAAATCAGGATTGCACTGCCCTTACCTTGGTGCAAGAAAGTTGGTTAGGACTGCAGCCTAGGTCTCAGAAGAGAATATGTTTTAATAATATTTAATGTCTAATATGAAATTCCTATGGAACAGACCCATAATTTTTTTCAGTAAAGTAATACTGCATTTTAGTATTCCCAGCTGCCTGAAAAAAACTGCTAAGTCTAAAGTGCACATGGATAGCTAAGGCAGACAGATCAAGTTTTGACACCTAGGCTGCAATCCTAAAGACACGTTCCTGGGAGCAAGACCCAGTGAACACAATGGGGGCTTACTTTTGAGTAGACATAGTTAGGACTGTGCTCCTAATCACTGGCTGAGCTAAGATTTGAAACAGGAACTTCCTAATTCACAGTCTTCGCTACAGCATAACATCAGCTTTGTGCACAAGGCCTAAGATCTTGGGAAAAGGACTAGTGACTCTGGTTTTCTGTTCCAAGGCAAAAATTTTGAACACGGTCAAGGTCACTTGTTTTGGAGTACTTTTCATTTTACAGAAGAAGATAATTAAGAGAAGACTTGGATACTAGATAAGAAAGATGGTACTGGAGAAGATGAATACAACAATAGAAGTTGGCCCAGCCTCTAGTAAAGAACACAGTAACATCCAGATAAGTTCATTCTGGTTTGTGGGAAGAGAAGAACTTAAAAAAGTATCAGCATGCTTGTTGGTACTACTTACCTTGAGAGTACATCTGTGAGCTTTACAAAACCAGCATATGCTAGCTCAAAGGCTCCTCTGTGCCTGGACTTAAGAAGGTGAAGCTTGAAATATTCCCCAATATCTTCTACCTAGAAGAAATTTTATATTTGAAAAAATATGAATACATATATATAGTACAAACATTTTGATAGTCCATTTTCTGCACTCAACAGCTAAATCTAAGTTCAAATACAAGGAGTTAAGCAGAAAAAGTAACTATTATTTGGGTGAAAGACTAAAAAGCTTAATGTTATTCTGTCAAGCTATTCATATTTTTATAGATATACAAATGCAGACATGTTAAAACACCATAAAATACATAGCAGGCACTGACAGCTAAAACACACGTCTCATGTGGATGGTGTGTACCACAACTATACGAAGATGAATCAAATGTCTGTTTTAATGAGGGAAAGCACTAAAAAATTCCACCCTCTTACAAAAAACATCAGGAAAAGCTTTTAGTCTAGAATCTTTTCCATGACTTGTTAATACATGTACAGAGTTTTTACACAGGGAATTGTTTAACTTAGATGACCATCTAAAAATAGCCTAATTTGCATAAATTATAATATCCGGGAGAAAAATCCAGTGGGTCATCTAAGCACCCTTGCAACTACAGATATTTCATGCTGAGCTTTGGCTTTACTGTTTATGCTCTTTTCCAATTACTGAATTGTATTATTCCTTTGGCAGATCAAAGAGATGTGGTTTATTTGTAACTCTGAATTCTTAAATGATATCTGTGCAGAAACATGACCTATCCTCCTCACTTACCACTATAGATCCATATCAAAAATGATTTTTAACTGATTTGAAGGCCATGACGTTCAACTTCTGGTTTTGTTGTAATCACACTTTCACTCATTTCAAGCCAAGAGGAGCATTGCAATTGCAAGCTCCGAGGGGCTCCCCACACTCCTATGATCCTGGCAGCATCTCTGGAAAGTGGCAAAATTGCCTCTATTACCCCCCCCCCCACACACCGGTCATGATCCTTAGGATTGCACTGCTGCTTTCCCGCTTTCCCTACCCCTTAAAGAGAGCCAAGGACCTTTATACAAACTTGGGGGTTGCAATCTCCCAGTTTAAGTAGCCTCACATAGCCTTAAGTAACTCAAATCAAAAAGGTGAAAGTAATTTTTTGAAACAAATTAATGTTTGACTTGGAAAAGGGACAAAAACCATTTAAAGGTAGAGGTATTCTGCTGGTCGTTCTGTACTACAGGGCATTACAAGGTAACAAGCACAGAGGTCTGCTTGATGAAAACATCTGCTGGAGATAATGTGCAATCAAAATATTAGCATTATTTCCATGACACTGCACACAGGACGGTATTAAGGAGCTGTTCATCAGTATACTTCCAAGTTGTTTGTTTCAGCCTAAAATGTTGTAACACCTTTGTAGAAGCTTAATTTTGTTTCTGGACCTCCTCCAGCTTCCACCTCCCACTCTCCTGGAAAATGCTAAAGAAAAAAAAATACATGCTATATATGTCAGTCTCCCAGGCTGGAAACTGGTTTGGTTGAAACCATATGGGAATGGGAAAGGTCATCAATAAAAAACAGAATCCTAATAAATGCTAAATATTTCCAAATGAAATACTTGTGGTAAGCTAATTTCTTGTAAACACTCAGTCCATTCTCTTGAACAGTCCCAGATGGTGTACTGGTCTTCAACTTTTTTTAAAAAAATAAGGTTTTCAAAAAGCAGCCATAAATGAGCATAATTCTGTCATCCAACTTGTGGTGAACATGATATCCCCAAATCAATCAGTGAATTTGCCGTCCAAAATTACAGACCATAAAAGCTTTTCTAAAAAAGCAATTTCATCAGATTTCACCTTGCCATCTACCAAATGAAAAACAGGCAAGAAGAAGTAAAACTTGTCAGCAAGAGAATTAATCACCCTCCATTAAAACAGAAATGTACCTATTTGTGAATGGCTTGGACACCTACAGCAGAATATACATGATATAGACCTTCATCAGACAACAACTACAAAATGTTCCTTCAAGAGAATACCTCAAATTAGGATAATTTTTCTTAACATATAATTGGAAAATTTAGAATTTGTGATATAGTAGTATTTAATTCAACAGTACTTTTCTAGAAGAAATAGTCAGTGATCTTCCGAAATACTTTGCAACTTACAACAAATTTGTGATTTACTTATGAATGCCAAATTACAAAAAAGCAAGATAATTAGTACAGTGGTTGTTAAACATTTTCGGACCACAAACTAATTCTGTGGGAAAAAGCTACATGGGAGTAGCTTTGCCTCCAATGGCCTAGAGGCAGAGCTACACACATACACAGAACACAACCAGTGGTAGTTCTACTGGGCTTGGAACAAACTGGGTATGTGTGCCCCAGGAGCATTTTCTCCCAGCCCAGTAATTCTGCTGGCTGGCAGTGAACTGAGCAGCTGCCTCTACACAGAGAGGTCGGGATTTGGCCTGGCTGGAGGAAGCAGGGCTCCAGTCTCTGGTCTCAGCGCAGCCTAGCCCGACCAAAACTTTGTGGCCCAAGCACAGGGCTGTAGACCAGGGTTTGAGGACCCCTGAATTAGAAGAATCCCAAACAGAAAGTAAGCAAATCTACCATTATCATCTAGCACAGTGATTTTCAACATCTTGTGGCACAGTTACTTTTCATTATGTTAAATTTTCAGGGCACATCATCAGTTTTTTGGGGTTTTTTAAGGCAACTGACAAGTTACAACATGCTGTCAGTGGGGGCCTCATATCCCTTGGGAGTGATTTTCTCATCTCATGAGAGAGGTGAGATTAGGCTCAGGAACATGCTGATGCACAGCTCACAACCCAATCCTAATTATAACTAGTACAGTGGTGCATCTTCTCAGAGCAAGGGGGTTACCCCAAATAATGCCCCAACTGGACCAGGAGCTACTCAGATCTTCATCAGCAATTTACCTAGCAGAGGCTTGAGCAAACTGGTGCAACACTGACCCACCTTGATCTGCCCCATCCCACCCTCCCGTTACCCCAAAAGAAACAAATTCCCTCCTCTGAAACCCCTCCACTGTCCATCTGCCATGTGTCCAAATTTTATCTCCTGTGGTGGGTGGCAGGCTGAATGCAGAATAGATGGGTGGCATTGGTCGGTCCACTAGCACAACTTATTAGCTCAATGTCACAACATGCCTTTTGGTTAAAGGTGTGGGGTTTTTTGTGATGAAATGAAACATAATATCTCTTTCTGAAATGAAATAAATATCTCTTTAGATTTTTGTAAACAAACACAAAAGTGCAACTTCTGCAAAATCTGTGGGGAAAACCTCTCTCTAACACCTCTACATGCATGTGGCTGCTAAAACTATACCATATATATCACCAACGTAGTTGCTAAAAATACATTGGCACCACTTTCTGCACTTCTAGCGGAAACACTGGAATCCTGAAAAATTAAAATAATTTTCACCCACCTCTTAAAATAACACTTTTGTGACATCTTCTGCTAGAACACAGACTGCTGTACTGGCAGAGCTTAAGTTAGTATAGCGCCATCAGTCTCTAACCACTAAATCATACTACACTCAACATAGGCACAAAAGAGAGTGCAATAATTCTATGCAGTACTTTGAAGAATTCAATCCCAGTACCTTAAAATTTCAAAGCACAGAATACTAAATTTTCCTACCTGTTCCACTGTTATCAATGCATCAGAAGAGATGGGAAACGTCTGTAAAGGCAGAAGTTGACATAACTTCCCTAAAAGCAATGATATTGCCTTCATACTTCGCCAGCAACATACAAGGACCATCTGAGCTGTTACATCACATGTCTGTTGTTCCTCACCTTAAAGGTCAAAATAAGAAAAGCAAACTGATCATTGATAATTTTGATCAGGTAAAGCTTTAACAACTGTTTTTCACTAGTAAGTGTTCTATTCAAAATAATTAACAAAAACTGTCTTTGTAGAAACACAAGTTCATAAACAAAACTTTTGGATAAAAATAATAAAGTAAAATAAACCTGGAATCAAACAGACTATCCACAGAATGAATAACCCTGGATTGGAGCTTAACATGTGCAAGCAAAAAAAGGTGACACAAGCGATCTTCATCACAAAATCCTTCACTGCTATATTCCACTATACGCCCTGAAGTTTCCCCCTTTTCTCTCAGGAAAGAATTTTTAGGGCATGCAGGGGGCTCTCAGGATAGGGGGAGAGTGATCCACCCTTTCAGAAGGCCGAACACTGCCCTTGTTTAGTGGAAAAGTGCACCCTCTGCACACAGACATTTTTAAGTTAAATTCTAGCAAGAGGATGCTGTTTGAACCATTTACTAATGGGGCTATGCAATATTACAGGGATGTGATAGAGCAAAATTAATGTCATTTTTGGAATCACCACTCCAAATTCATATTAAACCTATATAAACTTATCAAATTCAACCATTCCATCTAGTGGCCTTTATGTAAACAATTCATATACGAAAAATGTGAATAAAGTACCGTATATTCCAAAACAGATTTTAAAATTACAGATAGTGATCCTGACCTACTAAAGCAAAACCCAAGTAAATTTCACTGCTATGTCCAATTCCAGTAATACACCATAACATTTTAATTAAATAGGATTGAAATAAGGCTTATTCTGTCCCAAGCACTCCATAATAAATATTAAGGTAAAAAGATATTTAAGGGCTTAATTGTATTAATTTTAATCTATTTTTTATTTTAAACCTGCATAAAGTACACCTTTACTACATACAATCATTACTATAGATAAATGGCCCTATTCAAATGTTACATGAAACCGGTTTAGTGCTATAAAGATTTATGCACTTCTCCCCCACCCATGTACGTGTACAAGAGGGGACTGAATGCTTCTGCCATAGAGCAAAAAAAATCCATGCTGAATACACAGTTAGGGAATTGTGTTTTAACGTCAGCTGATTTTAAAAAATGCAGCAAACTTCTAATTCTCTAGGCTTGATATCCTGATTTCTTACTGAACTAGAAATAGGAACCAGACTCTTAAGTTTTTATGTAAACTAAGTTTGTATGTAACACAAAACTGTCATTTATAGAAGCTTTCACATTCCAGGCCCTTGGGTATATACTGTACCTGCATGTTTCTGATGGTCAGTCGTGTAATACTAAACCTCTGTTAAAATTCTTCAGAATCGTTTATCAAAACAAGAACTTATAAGCTTTCATTTAATTGTCAAAAACCAGCACTTTAAGCTTCAAAACAAAATGGAAGACAGTCAAAGTCTTTCTAGATGGGATTCATATGCTTCTCATAACAGGTATTTTGGGAAGCATATAAATCCCATTTTAACAGCCTTATCAACAAGCAGCTTAAAAGTGCTTCCAGCCACCTTACTACTCATGAGTATGACCAAGCAGTATGCCAAGTCCTCAGAGGGATTGCAACTTCATCAAGAATTGTTCCCCTATTCCAAGGTGAACCAAATTCCTGACCAATACAATGTTGGTATCATTTGGACTGAGTTTGTTTACTCCCTTCTGCCAAATACTGAAGCTCAAATACTTTGGCCATCTCATGAGAAGAGATGGCTCTTTATAAAAGACCTGATACTGAGCAAAACTAAAGACAAGAAGAGAAAGGTTTAGCAGAGGATGAGGTGGTTTGTGTCACAAAGGCAATGAACATGAATTTGGAGAAAATTCTGGTTAGCAGAAAATCGGGGGGGGGGGGGGGCTAGCTTGCTGCAGTTCACTGGGGTCACAAAGAGTCAGATACAAATTAACAACTCCTTTCCAGTTACAAACACCTGCTTAGCATGTCAACTGTCTCAGATTTGATGGAAAAATGAGAAAAAGCTGCCATACGCTTATCAATGGCAAGCTGCAGAACATTCTTATTTGAATAGTTACTGAATTAGTTGCCCGTAATAATCCTTGCTTTTAATAATATTGATTTCTAAAGTTTCTAATGTTCCAATACGTCCAATTTTTTTTTAAATTAAGCCTTTCCTTATACATAAGAGTGGAAAACACATATATACATTTTCAAAATGTAACAGCTTCCTCTATATTTGGAGTTACTAGTATAGCTGTTATCTTGTATATTGGAATTTTAATAAACCACTATATGCCAATACAGTGGTGCCTCACATAACCATTTAACACAATGCGGCTTACTTCTAGGTAAACATCATTAGGAGGCTGCAATCAAAGCCTCTCTCTCTCCTGCACCCTTCTGGCTAGCCCTGAGCTGCTTCCCTCTTCTCCACTGTTCTCTTCCTTTGCCCAGTGGACCACCAGCCACAGGAGAAACAGCACGGAAGTGTTGCTTTCACTATGGGCAGGCACGCTATGCAGCCCTGACACTTTTTAAAAGGGCTGCTGGCTAGTGCGTCTGGCCCAACTGCCAATGAGTGTGCTTGTTATGTGAAGCAGAATCTTAGAGAAATCTTTGCTTGTTATGTGGATCACTTGTTAAGCAAGGTAACACTGTATTTACTAATATCCTATGGTGAGGATAGTGTTTAATTTATGCTAACTCAAAAGGTACTAAAACATAGGTAACAGAGAACCAAATACATTTAACACCCATATGAGCCAAGAACTGCAGCAGCAAGATCACGTACAGGTGACCTAGAGCACAATCCTAACCATGTCTACTCAGAAGTAAGCCCCATCGTGTTCAATGGGTCTTACTCCCAGGAAAGTGTGTTTAAGATGCCAGCCCTAGTCAACTTTTTCAGTGTTTTCCCCATATGATGGCAGGGGTCCAGTATTCTGTATCTGAGTTATCTGATCCATTTTGTGATGTGATGCTGAGAAAACTGACTGGTATTTCACTGGGTCATTATCTTCCCACTGAAATGGTCCAGTACCTATTTATCTACTTTCATTTGCATGTTTTCATACTGCTAAGCTGGCAGGAGCTAGGACGAGAGATGAGAGTTCACTCCACTGTGTGGCACTTGGGTCTCAAACCATCAACCTGCCAACCTTGAGGTTGACAAGTACAGCATCTTTAACCATGGAGCCATCACAGCCCCTCATCCCATACAAATGTCATCTGGTTGGGATAGTCATGACAATGAGGTAATGGCAAAGAAAAGATTCTCATACAGCACAAACTTAAGAACGTCCCACTGAATTAGAGGGGATTTACTCTTAGGTAAGTGTGCATAAGAGTGTAGCTTTAAAGTTTGTTACATTACTGCATCAGCTGTCCAAGACAGAATACCAAACCTGCAAAATGTGTATAAAAGCTATAGAATTTTAAAATGCTCTGACTTTAGGACAACTTTAATGTTGACCCCTTCTTTTATGTACACTGATTTCACCCTCAATTACCTTTATCTTCCATGGCAATACTTTCAGCTCTCTCATCGGCACAAGCTAGGCTGCAATGTTCTTTCAATAATTTTGCTTCTGAGAAATAATCATTTGTATCACAAGGCTGTATTTCACACAGAATCAACTGCAAACGCTCTGAAGTATCTGAGGGCAAACAGAAAGTTGTCTTGAAATCCAAAACTTTCCAAATAAGAACTAATTCTAAGCACTGTCATA
The DNA here is from genome assembly GCA_030015325.1 of Cryptoblepharus egeriae. Classification (NCBI taxonomy): domain Eukaryota; kingdom Metazoa; phylum Chordata; class Lepidosauria; order Squamata; family Scincidae; genus Cryptoblepharus; species Cryptoblepharus egeriae. Next base: position 221,643,303 of record JAREYC010000001.1, read on the forward strand.
CTGAATATATGTCCCTTTTTCTGTCACTGACATTTATTCAGTTCTGGGTTCAGCATAAGCTTTCAAGTTGTGTCTTAATAGCTCTCAATGGTCCTGCCATCCCCTTTCTCTAGTCATATGTACAGATTCCTCTGTAACTTTTGCTGCCCTCAACAGCTGAAGGCTTCTATTGTAGCTTGTCTGTCCATTTCTACTTCCCTTAAGTGAAAGATCATTGCTCAATGACAGAGCATCGGTTTTGAATGCAAAGGATCCCAGGATCAATCCCTGAGATATCTAGATAGGATTTTTTAAAAAAAATATATTAAAATTTGTACTGACTGAAGAAATTAGTTTGGAAATTCTGAATGTAATGCATAAAGCAGCAGAAGCAAATTTAGCAGTAATTCCAGCAGCAAAGCATTAGTACCCAAGTCATGGAATGGTAGTCCTGTGCTGGCCAGATAGTGTCACAAAAGTGCAGTAAGACCCTTCTGTGCCCACACCTGGGGAAGAGTTAGGTCAGTGCACAGAATTGCGCCTACCTCCCTACATCACCAGGGAAACCTGAAGATCAACCAGTTATGCTGGGATAGGTTAGGATTGCACCCTAAGTTAAATAAACTGTCTTAAGCACTAGGCTTTTAGTCTAAGGAGAGGCAGTACAGAAATCTTCTAATTAAATAAAGCTCACTTTCATTTGTTGAACACAGAACCGTATTGGGGCAATTAGGATTACCTGAGTCTGTGTCCATTGGAATAAGGCCTTCTGGTGATGAACTCTGAACTACAGGAGATACTACAGCAGAAAGCTTATAGGACATTCCAATAAGTTTTGCTATCATCTCTTTCCATTCAGAAAGCAGTGTCAATTTTCTGAAACATATCAAAAATTCAAAGTTAACATGTAATTCTGTCTTCTGTATTTGCGCCCTTGTAAAACACCAACAGTGAAATCCTGATCCCTGATTAGGGTTGCACAAGTGGTGACACAAATCTGCCTGGGGGTCTCACAAAAGTACTGTAAGGCACTTAAATGCCATTCCTGGGGAGATTAGGCTAGTGCACAAATATGTGCAGGCCTCCCCACGCCACCATGGGAATGTGCTGGCCTAAATTGTTTAGCTCTGCACCTCAAGAGAGCCAATCTTAGAACACTCGCAGTAAGTTACTCACTTAAGAGGTAATTGATGCAAAACTTCAGTTATACAATGTACTCTTCCATACATTGGGAATGAAGCAGCTGCTTGCAGCAAAGATTTCTCAGCTTGTAATATTTCTCCTTCAACATTTTCTAACAAGTACCTGATAACTGAGAGTTAAAAAAAACAAAGTAATAGTGAAAATCTAGGTAAAATGATAATCACAAAATTAGAAATTGGTCCTAGCAAAGCAATTTGGAGACAGTGATTTATGAAGGTTTCTCACGGCTATGAAAAGACAAGACACACAAAGGAAAAAGAAGATAGCACATAAACATGTTTCAGTATCACTGCTGTCTCTCATTAGTGTTCATAAATTCCACTATTTGAAGATTTTTCTACAGCCAACAATGAAAAACAGCATTTGGCTTTACAGGAGTTAAATCAGGACACCTACAATTTAAGGATCATTGATACCGCTGAACCTGCGGGATCATTGAACCCGCTGAACAATTTATGAAGGATAAATACATAAAAGAAAGAAATTTTAAGATTTGCTACTACCTACTGATCAACAAAGTCTATCTGGAAAGAAGTACTGTAATAAAAGTGTTGCATTGTTACCATCAGTATTTGTAACCAGATATATTGAACAGACTGGAAATCTTGCAAAGAAAGTATGGAAATCCGTACCTACTCCACTCTGCAGTTCTGTATGTTTTTCTTCACAGTTTAAGTGGCATTTTTTGCTGTGGTTTTGTGTTTTTATATTGATATAATTTTTTAATGTTCACATTATCAGCTGTCCTAAACCACTTTTTGAGAAAGACTGTGTTTTTTGAAAAATAAATATCCCTGAAATTAAAGTAAAAAATAGGAGACCACAGACTGGATCCAAACTAGTAGTTCTTCCAAAACTGTCTTCTGTTAACAGACAGCTGTGCTTACAGAAAGGTCCTTCCATGAGAATAGTTCTCTTTCTGTAAACAAAGAGAATGTATACAATCTTGTATACATCAAGAAATTAATTACCGGAAATGATCACACAGAACTGGAAGCCCAAATGACAGACATGTAAACTCTATACATACTAGGTTTTGAGATCTGCTTTGTAATTTACCTGGAATATAAAAATAAGGTATTACAGTATGTCTTTCTTATTCCTATAGCCATGAAGGTGGATGTCAAGCTAAAATGAAAATCTATACATATATATATAAATGAAAAGTCACTAACTCACTGACTCACTCACTGACTCATCAACTGCCAGCCAAAACCGCTGGACCTAGAAGCGTGAAATTTGGGGAGGGTGTTCCTTCTGTGATGGAAGGATCCACTAAGAACCGTTTTTCAGAAATTCCAACCAGAAGGGAGTGAAAAGGGGCGCAATGCATTTTCTTCCCTATACTTTACATTGAAGAATCCCTGACTGAGGGATGCTCTGCCCCAACCCCCGAACTGAGAAGTGTGAAATTTCAGGAGGATGTTCCTTCTGTAACATCAACACCCACCAAGAACCAATGTGGAGAAATTTATTCCTTAAGGGGCTGAAAAGGGGTGCAGCGTGTTATTGTCCTATACTTAACACTGAAGATTGATTATCATCCAGCAATTTGATGCCTCATGCCTGATACACTGGAAAGGAGGGTGGTGGTGCGCATGGAGGTGCGCATGGTGGATGGTCCCAATGGGGGAAGTGCACATGGAGGATGGTGCGCACAAGGGGATGATGAGCATGGCGGGTTGATGTGCACTGGGGGGTTGATGCGCATGGGGATGTTGCACATGGGGAGCTGATGCACATGAGGGATGATGAGCATGAGGGATGATGCGCATGGCGGGTTGATGCGCATGGATAGGTTGATACGCATGAGGGGGTTGGGTTGATGCAGATGGAAGGGTGCTGCACAATGGTGGTACGGTGTATGGAGGTTATTGTACTCCTGCAACTCGGGTACACTTTGCTAGTTCAATATAAAGCTATAATGAAAAATAATCAGTTACTTATTAATATTTATTTTTTAATTAAAAACTGATAAATTAAAAATATATATATACTGACCAGCTAATGTATTCTCTTCCACTGGATCATTAGGCATATCCTCAAGTGCTGGTTGAAACATGTTCCTAAGTGGATGCTTTTTAAAGCAGACTTTCAGCAGGCCTTTCTGATGTATTAAGAACTTCAACAGATAGGAAGCAGTCACACAGTCATAGGGCTTGGTACTTGTACTAAGTTGCATTGCTACTTGGAACAATGGATGCATTTTTTCAGCATCCTGAAATACAAAGTAGATGGTTCAAGAATTTTCAGTACAAAACATTCATGCTCTAATTTTTTTATTGATCAAGAAAAGAAATAATGTCATAGAAAAATAGATCTCCAAACCAGTTACTAGGAACAACTTACAGGACCTAAAAAAAAAAAAGACCTCATATAGGAAACTTTAGAAACTGAGCTGTAATAGTTCAGTAAAGGAATCAGTATCTTGAATCCCCAGGACCAAATCTCAGCTACCAACCCATTTATTGATCAAGGTCCAAAAGGAGAGGCAAAATTCACAGGGAGGTGCGGCAACACAGTTTCAATCCTTTGAAAACCTCATGCAGAAATGGTAAAGGACCCTGTTCAAAATCCTGGAGAGCAGCTGTCAATGTTGACAACAGGAAGAGAGATCTATGGTCTGATTTAATACAGTATAAGGCAGCTTCATATGTTCATGTGACTAAGGCTGCAAAGCTGAATAAAACGACAGTATCAGTGGCCATATGAAGAGTCAATAAAGCCACTATGGGAAGCAAAGGATCAGTGGGCCCTGACTTACTGCTTTCCATGCCTTCCTTTAATTAGCCATTGGGAAAAGTAATTAGTGATTGGGACTGCAATCCTATTCGCAGTGACCTTGGAGTAGACCCCATTGACCATAATGGGACTTACTTCTGCATATCTGTGCAAAGGATTGGGCTCCAGAATATTAAAAGGTGGAGAGAAGTAAACATCCATCTTTAATTATAGTGTGTTCAGGAATCCTCAACCCAATGCTGGATGCATTGACCAAGCAATATTAAGCCTACTGAATTGTAAATTGGCCATTTATTTGGGGGAAAGAGAATGTCGCTTTAACTTTTTCTAATTTATATGCTTACTGAGGTTTCCTGTTTGCAAAATAGCAAATCATATTAGTATACCCATTCTGTACCTGGAAACATGGTGCTGCCGAATGCAGTTTCATTAAAAGTTCAAACGCCAGGATCTTTACTTCTTCAAAAGTGCTGGCAAAACAGTGAAGCAGAGTTTGAAGACGAGTAGGATCAATTTCTTCGGCAATCTGAAACAATTTTTGGCTCTGTCCTGTTAAAACAAAAACAATTACCATTCTAAGAAAACATTACATTGTTTTCTTGTAAGAAAGGAATGTAACAATTAGGGTTCTATTCTAAGTTTAGCTTAGCTGAACTGATTTGATTGGAAAGAATAGTGAAGGACAGCTGAACACCAACAAGCTGCACATTATTGATACTTGCAACTGCTGTTCCATTCCAGAACCCCCCCATGGTTAAGTGAAATTGCAAATATGAAGTGAAACTGTGACGTCCACCCTAGACTCTGGAGGTGAGAAGAGCTGAGCTCTCTTTGCCTCCAGAGGCCACATGTGTCCACCCATTACTGGACTCAGAATGTTGATTACAGGCTATAAAACAATACTTCCAGTTTTTGATCAAAACTCAGACTCTTTGGCTGGTGACCACTGCGCGCCAGTGCCCACTGCTGTCCCTGGGTACTCTGTGGTATCTATCAGTACCCAGCAGTCCCTTGTGCCCACTGTAGCACACTGCCCGACAGCCACCACCCACTACCAATGCCCAGTGTCTGCTGATGGCCGGTGCCTACTGGTGACCAACAATGCCAAGAAGTGCCCGGTGCCAAGACATACCTGGGGTCCACAAATATTCTTGAAATTTTACTCTCACAATGACTGGTATATTTTAAATGTATAGACTGCTTAAAATTACACTGGGATAGGGGGTACTCTGTACAGAGAAAGACAAAGACCACCTCAGCCAGCATAAGCCTAATTCCATGTAGGTGAAAATATAGTATCCTCAGCTAAACTTACAAGAAGAAATATCGTCCAGTTCTATCTGCCTGTATTGAGTTTTACCCTTTAAGGTGAAAAACAAAAAGCTCATATTCTACTCAGTTTTTTTTATTTTTACCTTTTCACCTTGCAAGCACTGGTGTTCATAAATAGGTTGTGTCTGACAGTTTTTACTGACATATACATAGAAACAGTAAGGAGAACTTTAAACTTTGTAAGATACACTAAACTTTACAATTAAGGTTACCATCTTCATTTACAATATAATCTGGAAAAGTCCTGTAATGAAATCCTTCCCAATCTTACCTTCTGAAATAGGAAATATTTCTGTTATTATTCCCAAAAGTGTTAGCACAGTAAATCTGGTCGGATGAGATGAACCAGGAAACAGAGCTTCAAAAAGAATCCCACACACAGCAGACATGAAATCCTAAAGATCAGAACAACAGCCTTAACTGAATGTAGTCTGTGTACGAAACATATATGAATTACTTTGAAACAAAATATGAGATAGACCCATCATCTATCTATCTATGCTCTCCTGTTACACAGGAAAGCTGTGCATACTTCTGAAAAGATATCAACAAAAACTGAAAAGTATTACATTTAAAAGGGTCTTCCATGCCTATTTTGTCTATTTTGCTTATAGCTTCTACTCTCCACTATTAGCCTCATCCACTATAATATTTTTCTCCAAAAGGGCAACTTTTGAAAATTATTCCTACAAATAGATACCCTTGAAAATCACAACACTGCAGGTAATGACAATAAGCACTTGTTCATAAAAACACATGCTTGAAACCAAACTTTTGAGAGCTAAAGTACTTTCATAATTCTCAAATCTCTGTCCCAGAAGAACCCCTCTATTGGGTTTGTGGCAGTGGGCTTGATCTACTAGATCTGGTCTCACCAACCTGCCAAGTAAACCTATAGGAAGACTGGGAGGGCAGGAAGAAAGTGAATGCTTGATACTAGGCATCACTGTTCTGGAGAAGTGAATGGACATGGGAAGGCTTCCCTCCTTTCATGACAGCTTCCGGAGGCTGTAATTTATCAATCAAACTGACTCTATACTCCTCTTCACTGGCTAAGGATTGCTTTGGAAAGTGTCACACAATTCCTAGGTTAATTCTCAGAAAAATAACCATACATACCTTGTAATTCTGCAAAGTTGTTGATGGATCCCAAGCAGCAAAATGGTTAATTGGATCTTGCTTGGATTTCATTTGCTGCATTTTATGAACAGTTTGAGAGCTTTCATATATCCGGCAGAATAACTTTTTAAAAGGGAACAAAATACCAGTCCATCAGAAGCAGCAATGATATCATCACACTTCATCTCATGTTTAAGGAACACACAAAGCAAGAAAAGAAAAAATGGCCCATTTTTGGTATACAACACCAATGGAGGGACTACATATGGAAATCCAAACTCCTTTTCATTATTACCTTTTTAAGCAGGGAACAGATCTGTTGCCTCACTGCTGGAGACTGGTTATTCAAGTTGTATTTAAAAAAAAACAAAATCAATTCCATCTCTTCTTTGGAGGTGATTTCTGTGCTGCGGTGACTTTCACAAAGCAAACCTAAAGCATCCATGCGCACCTTTAGAAAGAGTCAGAACTGAATTTTAATAATTATTTCAGTAAACAAACTATCTCAGAACTAAGCAGCCTCTAATTATCTTAGCAGTATAGAAGCACATAAATAGAAATAGATAACATTACAATACTCAGAAAAGCATACTGAAGACATTACAATATTTAAACTCAAGCTTGCTAAAAATCAGCCAAAAAACCCCAGCAAGACTCTGATTTACATTCAAATTTTGTTCCAGATGTCTGTCTGGAAGTTGGAACCAGTATAAATTGGAAAGGCACAATTGTGCTGGTATGGAAGTACCAGGATGGATGGACTGTACCTGCTTGGTTCTACCCACACAGCCTTTCAGCTGGCTATTCCTCAAGACACAAAACAACAAGGCCAAATGGACAAACTGCACCTGCATGAAAGTCCCTATAAAGAGTGATCAAAGGTCAGAGGTCCATAACTTGGGGAGGATCTGTATGTAGAATTTCAAAGAGAAACATTAAGATACTAAAACTAGTACCTCATCATGTTGATGAACTAAACCTTGTCTTATACATCCAGAGGATACAAGGCTGCCATGCATCATATCCGTAAACTGTAGGTATCCATGGGCTCTAGCAGTCCTCAGGCACGCCATCAAAGCACCAAGTGCACCTCTTGTATTGCAAGATCCTAAATTAAATAAATGAAATAATTTAAGTCTTGTTAAACACAGATCTGAGGCATCAAGTTCTCTGCAATTCTGATGAATGTGTTGAAATTTCCTTGTGAAGTCAAAATACCGTATTTTCACAATTTCTCACTGGTATGAAATGCAGAATGGACTCAGATACCTACCAAAATACCATAATGCAAAATTTACAACCTAAAAGTTAATTACGGTAATTTGTTGTGGTGCTGACAAGCATATACCTGTAATGAAGCCAATCCTCAGCTAGGAAAGAACTTGGCAGCTGACATTTCAAATGTCATAGTGTTACTTTTAGATAATTTTCAAAAAGCATACTTGAAAACCAATTATGCTGTTCCTATGACAGCTAAACAAATAAAAAGTTACAGTGTCAATAGTGTCCATTCACTTTTTTAAAAATGCCTCTCTTCTGTTTCTGTATTAGAACATTAAAATTAATACTATGTCAGTTCAGGTACATTTTGAAGTACATTGTCAATGTCACTTTTGAAAAGCAACACCTCTGGTGTTCATTTTTGTCTTTTTATTCCACAAAAAAGTCTCTTACTACCTCAAAGAATTCCCTCCTCAGGGAATTTTGAAATTCCCTCCTAGGGAGTGTATTACGTCTTGTGTGCCCTTCTGGGAGAAAAGCAGAATACAAATTAAATCAATCAATCAGTAGTACAGTAAGATGCAGCTCTCCCATTTGTGCTCTGAGAATGCTTTGCCAACAAAGGTTTCTGAAGTTTGTTCGCTTTGCCAACAAACAAGTGAAATACTTAAAAACCATTTCAAGGTATGATCTCACCAACATTAGATTCAGCCGATGTCTGAAGCATTGTAATCATGTAGTTCAAACTTTCAGGGCTACATTTCAGCAACTTTGGTAAGTAATAATCTGTTACATAGGTAGCTTGCTCTGGATTCCCATCACACAAAATGAGAAGGAGGGGAGAGACCCATGTCTTATGCCAATCAACAATCCAGCCATTTCCTTCCAATACAGAAGTAAGATGCTTCTTGTGATTTGTAAACATTGTTTCCAATAGATCACTTGCATATGGTGCAAAAGACTGATCATTCATAACATCCAAAATTTGTGAAGGAATTGTCCTGTCCATTTCCAGAATATTTTCGATGCCAACACACTCCACAAGGCAGCCAAGTGTTGAGTATTTGCCTTTTACATGCCAGTCTAAACTTAGCAAATTCTTGGTCAACATGGAAAAGAAAGGGTCTAGTTTTACATCAGATCCTTTCACAGAAGCATGATGTATTTGGAGTATATTTTTGAATATCATTTTGGTTTGGTGCCTCACAGCATCCAAAGGATGTTCCCAATGTGCATACACATAATCCAGCATTTTTTCAACTGTGTCCGAGTTTCCATTAAGACTGAGCTTCAGATTTTCAGAACTTGACTGGAGAGCATCCAGTGCCGAATTTGTCCAAATAGTTAAAATTCTGGACAAGGATGCTGCCATAGAAGATTCCTTTAGCCTACGAAAAACAAATATAGCAATGAGATGATGACGTTCTTTTAAAATTGGCACTATTTTTCTCCTAAAATGTCTGCCAAGTTTCATAGTATTATTAAGCTGCAATTATTACTACACTGACACTGAACAGGTTACATTCCAATTTAAGTTGTTTATGCTTGCAAGCAAATGTATCACAGTACAGTATTTTACTGTGACAAGTACATTTAACCTTGTAGAACATAGTTTGAGATGAATCTTTGTTCTCCACACATTCCTCCTGCCAACCTGCTGTCTATCATGGCTACAAGAAAGGAAGTCAGCCCAAAATTTCCCCAAACCATATGAACTCAGTTGCGTAGCCCAGGAAAATGCAGTGATGAGGATGAGGAAGAGTTGAGCCACTTCCTTGGTTTAGCCTGTTGGTGGCTGTCACACAACAGTGACGCTCTACTCTCATGCTGAAGTCCCTAAGTCCAAACCTCTTTTCACCGCAAGGCCCTCCAGCTGGTGCATGTGGGTGCCTCGTATTACAATTTCAATAGAACACTATATAGGATACTACATTTTAGCACATTAACAGCTCAATCCTAACCATGTCTACGCAAAAGTAAGCCCCACTGTGTTCAATGGATTTTACTCCCAGGAAAGTGTCTTTAGGATTGCAGCCTTGATTTACTGGTAATTTACTAACAAGTTATTTTTATCTGAACATTTAGTACATTCATCTATAACACACTATAAAGATTCCTAGAAATTGGTGAACCAGAGCTAAATATATTTTAAAAACTACTGTATAAGTTTACCGTTTACTTAAGGTAAACAAAGTGAAGGCAATATCCAAGAGTAGTTTCTCTCCACTTGGACCCATCCTGCTATTTTTCCATTCTAACATGGCTAGTGCTCCATGACATAAGAAAAGGAGGACTGAATCAGAAAGCTCAGCATTGCAAAGATTTCCACAGCTATCCATAAACCACTCTGGTATGTCTGAAGTGTGGGAGCCAAGAAGCAAGTCACTAATCTGCAAAAAGAAGGACATCACTACTGAAGGAAAAAATAAAAGAACAGATATCCATGCCATTATAATTGCAATATATGTGATAAAATAAAAACATCTTCTTTGAATATTTTGATTTATTGACCAAGAAATATAATGAGATCCTTTTCATTCCTCCTTTAGGTGAACCTTTGATTGTAAGTTTGCAGGCAGACTTTAATTTTTGCAGTGGCTAGAACTTCCACTCATTTCCAGCTCCCCTCAGCTCCCCCTCCCCCCAACCCTGGCATGGCCCCTTGTACCCAGAAAATAGCCCCCGTTTCCCTGCAGGGGCACGATCCTAGGAATCGCACTGCTGCTTTCCACCTTTCTCTGCCCCTTAAAGGGAGGGGGAAAACCTTTACACAAACTAGGGGGTTGAGACTCCCCTGCCCTAGATGCTAATGTATCCATGTGGAATACCCTAATCTCCCAATCTATCACCCTCTCTTCCATTAACTGTGCTAACACATCCTTCCTCCTAGTTATTTTCCCTTTTTCTTATATTGCCTGTAAACCACTGCTTTATAGCTGCTATAAACAGTACACTGCACTGGATAGCTACTTAGAATTTAGCTGTGTATACAGTTAAACATCTTTTCTACTTTTCACCTCCCTCTCATAATATATCTACAATAAATGATATTGCATTGCACAGTCTGGTATAATCTATCAGCTTTGTTTAATCTACAATTTTATCTCAATGCAAATGAAGTTAGCTGTTAAAGGATAAACATCCTTTAAGCAGTAGTCAATGGTGTTAAAACAGCTTGCTTACCATGTAATCTGGCAGGCAATTAATCTTGCCAGAGAAAGGCTTCAGCTTCTCTTTAATTTCAGTTGGGAGGCAGACCCCTCCCTCCCCCTCCTCCATGAATACATTATCAATTCCCAATTACTTTGCAGGGGAAGAGAAGTGTTTGCCTCTGAGCTGAACCAAGGGAAAGTGAAATTGATTCACTGCCTGCTTCATTACCATGGTAAACAATTACTTTTGTTTAAGGCAAAAGTTGTATATTCTTGTCTCATTGTCATTCATTGCTAATCCACTGAAGTGTGTCATAAGCTGTTGAACCTCGATCCCTGCACATACATTCAAAACTTGAGTAGGTTAAACATATGTCAGAGCAAGCCCGGCAGCACCTCACCCTATCAGTACACACTGCAATAGATTAATGATATAGAAAAAAAGAATTATATTAAACAGATTGTACAATGATAGGCAGCTCAGTCTTTTGCATGTTATCAGTAGTGTGTTTTACTGAGTACAATGTCCCCCACAGGTGCTCAGGTTTGAAGTCCAGGATTCTTGAACATGAAAAAAGTTCTAAAATACTACAAAAAAAATTTTCTATAACAAGAGATATGTTTTGGGGCTTGATTTGGGATCCAGTGACTGACAATAAAATGATGGTATTTTTCAGCCCATTTTCTTTTGTCAAGTATCTTATGACGGCACTTAGTTGAACATTTTTCAAAATAAAGGAAACAACATTACCAAACAAGGTAGTTTTTCATCGGCTTCAAGCCTAGTCTTAAGAAACAGAACAACAGCCAATCCTGCTGTCATATGGACAGCCTGTAAGAGATCTTCTGTATAAAAGAAGAGGGGGGAAATTTCATTTAGCAGCATTTATTTTCATACTAATCTTCACAATCATACCAAAAGGTATTTCAAAAGAATTGAATTTCAGTTCAGGCAAGAATTTCAAAAGAAACTCTGAGAACTAGAACTTACAGATACAGCAACTGTTCAGAATAAACCATTGAGATTTTAAAATGAAAAACTAAGAATTAGACCCAGCTCAAGCATCCTGCTTAGCAAGCTACAATTCAGGTCCATGTTATGTACCTACAGAGTAGAGTGTCCAGAGGTCTCCAAAATCTTTATTACAATGGCTGCATTGTACATTTCACACATTTTTATACAAAAAAAAATCAGTTTTAAAAATAAAGTAGCAGAATTTACCCAGTATGGATATGTTCCCAGACTGTAGTTTGGAGACCCCAGATCTAGCCTTAATAACATCATACTGCAACACCGAGAAAGAAATCTTATAAAAAGGTTTTCTGTCAACAAAAATTTGGACCATAGCTTCACTAAACTATTATTTACCCCCACCCCCCAAAAAACTGGCAAAGGCGACATTTAATCACTATGAAAATTTTCCTCCCACAGATATTTCGCTCAATTCCATTATTTCACTCAATTCCATGAATGCAGAATTCTCTGATAGTTCTACACTATTCTCTTCCTAGACATGCACTTAATATTCTTTAAGACTGAAAAAAAAAAAATTCAGATTTGTCAGATCTCCAAGACATTTTGTCATCTTGTTATAAAAGGGATTGATCAAGACAACAACAAAAGGGCTTTGATTAATACCTAAAATTTAGTGCTGTATTACTTACCATTTATTAAGAAACGTGTAAAAGTATTTAGCAGCCCACACATACTTTGCCAAATAGGAGAATCTATTTTTTTCCAAATGTTCTTTTGTATATTTTCTTGTAAGTTTTGTATCAGGGACATTGAAACTTTTATACCCATCAACAAATCATGCATCAACCGAGTTTGAGTAATGCAATTTCCACTCAGCTTCCTTTAAAAAATAAATTAAAAATGGGAAGACATGTTACAGTGCAACGAAAGGCAGTTTTATTCCAAAGTAACATAACATATAAGAAAGTGACCATGTTGCTCTTTGATTATGACAAAATTCTATAAGAGAACATTTAATTCAGAAAAAAACTTGTGTCATTGGAAGTCCTATTAAAGTATGGTCACAGTTTATAACCAGATAGAATATATAACCAGTACAGTTTATAACTAGTTTATAAGAGTACAGTTTATAAACCAGCACGGTACAGTTTATAAACAGATAGAATATAACCAGTACAGTATTAACATGTTCTCCATTCCAACAAAAACTTTCCATTGCTGGCAAAGGGTCTTCAGTTAGTTTGGTCAAATTAGTGAATGAATTACAAAACGGCACCCTCCCACTGCTCTAAAGTATGGATATTTTCTTTCTCTATAATAAAAAATCAGAACTTTACCTCAGTTTGTACCCATTATTGTACAACATCAGTTCAGAGCAATAAACCCTATAATTTGACAATATATTTTAAAAACACAGAGAACAACATATTTCCACACAATGTAACTAAACTCAAGAAACACATCTATGAATTGTGCTGGTTAGGATTGCACCCTCAATCTATGAATTACAGATTGAGGGTGCAATCCTAACCAGCACAACTCATCCATATCCCTGTTTCTGTGGTGGTGTGAGGAGACCAACGCATATTTGTGCACTGGCCTAACCCCACCTCCGGCAGTGGCACAGAAGTGCCTTATAGCAGTTTTGCAACACCCCCAGGTCAGCACAGGACTTGTGCCAGCCTAAATGGGGGTTAGGATTGCAGCCTGACACAATTAATTCCTGTCTTGGCAATTCTTCAGAGACATAAGAGAGTGATCATTTTAAGAAAGTGATCATTTCCCAATCCTAGGCTTTTCACATTTTCCTTCTTTTATTCTGAGTAGTGATACTCACCTGTTTTCTTCCTCTATTTCACATACAGACTTTTGCAGAAATTGAAGAGCTTTGTAATAGAAAATATAAAGAGGTGATTATTTGATACAGTGAAGGGCAGTGCAATCCTAACTTGCGCTGGAGCAGGCAGGCTGTCGTGCCTGCACTGCATCCAGCAAAAGTTTGATGATCCTGGGGAGAGGAGGCTTCTGCCCTATCCCAGTTTAAGGCTGCAGCAGCCTCTATAGCTCTATTTGGATTTAGGCCACCTCTGGAGGTGGCCTAAGTCTGAGCAGAGAGGAGCAGTGATGCGCCACTCCAACTTGCCCTATAATGATGCCAGGATATGCTACCATCATCTTGCGACCCCACTCCTTGCTCTCTGTCCTTCTTCTCTTGGCCCACACTTTGCCCGCTCCTCATCCTGCCCATCCCTGCCCATCAAATCCTAACCCTCTTCCTGAGCACGATCCAGCTGCTTGGATCAATACAGACTTGTATCAGCTATCAAGTGAGAGCAGGTCCAAGTTGACTCACTGAAGCTGTTGGGGCTTTACTGGGCAAATGACAAATGTTCTCTTACCCTGAGGAGGCCACCAGAGGAATACCTCTTGGTGGACCTTCTTAGTGGAATGCAACGACAGCCACATGTGTTGCTGCACTGCCACATGGGAAGTTAGTTAAGGTTAACTACAATAGAAAATTTGAACTAGGGATTAGTGCCAGGCTACCACTTTCTGCCATCTGTACAACTACTCAAAACAAAAACATCTTTCTCTAACCTTCATGAAGGATTAGGTACCTCTAATTCATTAGCTATAATAAGAATATTCTAACACAGAAATATGATTTTACCTTCCGTGAACAGGATATGCACACTTGATCTACCTAAAAAAAAATCAAAGTATATATGGCATATTTTTAGTATCCAATGCAGCAGCATAAATTATGTTTTAAAACATTTGAAATACAAAAAAAGTTTTTAAATGGATCATACCCACACTGGTATCCTCCATACAGGAAGCAAGACTGTCCATAACATTTCTATAATGAGAAAGTTCTGAGCATTTTAATTCTTCCCTAAGGTAGCCAGCAAGACAGTCTGTAGCTTCTGCCATAAGAGGCTCAGGAAGGCCATTTAGGCAGCTGCAATGGAAGAGAGGGTTGCTTGGATTATCTAAATACTAATCAAATTCAAGGTGAATCATTATATGCAGCTGGAGCTATATCGGGACCATAGTGCTTCTGTGGTTCCAAGAGATGCATTGCTCAAACCTCCTCCACTTGCACACAGAGGAGAAAGGAGTGTGCAAATTGAATGCATAGCTTACACTATGATTCGACAGGGTCCACACTCATCACTATAGTTTCGATTCAAAAATTTCATTTTACTTGTGCAATTCAAACTCTTTATTATTGTCTACTACAGTAATACAGTAATAAAAGTTTGGGTAGTTTCTACTGTATCACTCTTTAATAGGAGAACAGGGGACAATTATAGCCAATATGATTCTACAACTACAATGTTTAACCAACTGGGTGCCAATTAGTTTCATCCTTCAGATAATCTGTTTTCCAGAAAGACTAGCTTTATGTGTCTGAACAGTCTGCAAACTGGGCAAGAGGACAGTAGTCCCTCTGTGGTTTCTGGCTACTAGTACAATATTTACCCTACAATCCAGAGTAACTACGGGAACACATAAGAGACACTACGTGTATCCTTAGTTACTGCACTACCTAGTGAAAACCTATGGGAAATTCATATTGCAATCCAGAGCAAATTGTTCTGACAACAGAGCAAGGACTCCACGTAGTTACTCTGGATTGCGCTCTTAGTGGCAAATAACCTCAATGACACAAAGATTCCAAATAGCCAGTAAAAATCTATGTTCATTTATACCCTTTTAAATTCACACCCTTTAAATCCATCAAAGATGGTGGTTATCACCAAATCCTACAAGAGTGAATTACAACTACTTTGTAATACATTGTTACCTTGCCAACACTTTTTTCAAAGGGTTCTTTATGTCCAGAGATAAGAACATTACCGCCAATATATCTAAACAATTTTTGACCATGGGATCATTTAGATGGTTTGCATTCATCTTCTCCAGTAAAGGAACAACCTACAGGTTAAAAAAAGTTCACTTTATTTTGTTATGCTTACATTATAGTACATCTTTCTTTATATTAAAATAAATTAAATAACTGTCCCAAGTTATATCATAATATTCCACAACTGTACCAAAAATTATTGGTATTGGTATAATAATTATTGGTACAATTCATATCTGATAATACAGCAATCTTGTGGATAGTATAAAATCAGCAAGGGCAAACCATAGCTTCTTATGAAAATGTAAAAATATGAATCATTTTTTTAAAAAATTAACTTGCATAAATAAAAAAGGTAAGGGGAACCTCTAACTTTTAGTGCTTTTGGCTGCAATCCTAAAGACACTCTCCTGGGAGTAAGACCTATTGAACAAAATGGGACTTACTTTTGAGTAGACATGGTTAGGATTGTGTTCTTAGTCAAATGAAGTCAAATAAAGTGAAATAAAGTGAAGTGAAGTGTTGCATTGTCACATAAGTATAAGGAATGAAATAAAGAAGTCCAACTCTTAAGAAGCAAGGAGCAGAAGATAAACGCAAAAAAGGAATAAAAGAACATGGAGGAAAGTGAACTAAACAGCAGAAAAAACAGTAAGTGCAAAATATTCAGATCGTTTATAACCTTGTATGTTTATTTTTTACTTTGGCTCCAACCATTCCTTCCATTAAAACTTAGCATTCTTTAGTAAAAGAACCCACTTAACATTTCAACAGTACTGTTTTTAATACTACTAAAATCAAACCTGTTTGATGCAATGTATTTGCTGAATGCCATCAGTTAACTGCATGCACTGCAATAGGTGAGAAGCTAGGTTTTGTCCTTCAGCATCTGCAAAAACTGTACATAGAGGAAAAAATAGCCCTGAATGCGACGTGATCATGCACACACCTAGTTTTCATCCCAGATTCTATTGGGTATTTTGTAATATGAATAGGGCACAGGATCTTACAGTTGTAACGGCTATAAAGACTTGTGGTGTTCCACAAATCTTTGTAGTTCTATGCAGTACTACTTAAACTGGGAAGTTGCAAACCCCCTCCCAGTTCAAGTAAAGGAAGGGGGAAAACAGCAATCTTCTGAACTTCCAGTTTTGTTACAATAGCTACTTTCATTGTGATCCAGCTGCAGGGAACCCTGCAAACTCTGCAGAAGCTCCCCACACCCCCAAACCCTGGCAATACCTATGCTAAGTTTCAAAATAGCGCCCTTACCCAGCAGGAACGCTGTTCTAGAAAATGTACTGCAGCCCTAGACCCTGCCCTGCAAAGACTTACACAAGGAATAAAACTCCCTGTAAGTTTGAGAAACACTGTCTATAAATGTCTGTTCTATGGAACATGACTGAGTTTACTGCTTGACTCAGACCCCCATTCATAATATTTCAGCCATAGAGTGCCCCTGGTACCCTCCAGTGTCTGGTGCCTATTAATGCCCAGTGTCTGCTGGTGCCCCACACCTGGTGCCAGTAACTGTGCCCACAAATATTCTTGAAATTTTACTCCCACAACAATACTTCCTCGAGTTTGAAGGATATAATCCCTTAACATTATATTTACAAAAGCATCTTTAAAAAAATTTTTAGAGGAATTATGATAGAACAAATTCAAACATCCTGCAATGTTTCTCTAGAATTTGTTCTTCAGTGCAGAAACTTTCCTTTCAAGATCGGATGAAAAGAGCACTTAAAGCATAGTACATTTACAGTGTATTAAAACAGCTGATTTTTCTTTTAATCTAAAGCTATCATCAAGGAAAATATTTAAAATGTCATTGAAATATATTTCTATTGAAATATATCTATAGAGACAAACTAAACAATTTAATTAGACTTACAGTAAAGTCTTTCAAGCAGTTGCTGATCAAGAACAAAGGCTTCAACCTGAATCACTTTCTTCTTCTTTAGGACCATTTTTGATAGATTAAAGAGTTGCCTCCTAAAAAAACAAAATTATATGTTGATGCTTGATATAATCAATGCTCAATTTAAAAGCAAAGACTGTTCAACTTAAGCTCATCTTTATGTTCTACAAAAAGTTTGTTTGTGCTCATTTGAACTCCAAAAATTTAGAAAAGTGTTATAAACTCTTATGAGATGCTCTAAGATTTTCACTGATAATTCACATACCCTACAATCCAGAGTAACTACGGGAGCACGTAAGAGACATTACGTGCACCCGTAGTTACGACACCACTTAGTGAAAACCTATGGGAAATTTATATTGCAATCCAGAGCAAATTGTTCTTACACCGGAGCAAGGACTCCCCGTAGTTACTCTGGATTGCGCCCTGTGTGTCAGCACAGTACATGAAACACATGCACAAATTAACTTCAGCAAAAGGGGCAGGAGGGTCTTGATACACAGCTTGTGGCAGCCATGTTCCAGCACTTCTCTCCCTATTCACTAAAGCTGCAAACCTGAAGACACTTTCCTGGGAGTAAGAACCATTGAACACAATGGGCTTACTTTTGAGTAGACATGGTTAGGTTTGTGCTCTAAGGCTACAGTTCAAAGTTCATCTACTGTACTGCCAGAATTGCACTGCAAGTCTGTCACTGGAATTGCAGGGCTGAAGTGTGTTAAGCGGTATTTTAAACCCACAAAGTTAAAGGTACGAATCAAGTAAGCCAGGGAAACAAAAAAGTTCTACCTGCCTCTCATCCCCATGGCCTCTTCTGAGCAACACCATCCCAAGAACAGATTTTATTATTCTGGGCTCCTGTTTGTCAGCCTTCCTCACAATGACTCCTTCTACTGTTTTGAGGAACCTGATCATTTCTTACCTAAAATTATACCATTTGTTTCTGGTCCTCAAGTGGTTGAAAGCTTGTTCTCAGGGCCGGATTTATGTTTGATGACACCCTAAGCTATGGAAGGTAATGGGGCCCTATCTATGTCCAGCTGTCCTTTGTCAACAAATTGTTGCTATTTCTTGTGTTGAATATATGCTAAATTATGGACCTAATAGGAGCATGAGCATACTCAACACAAAACACTGTTTGTGTATGTAGGTTTTATTTTATTTTAATAAAATATTTATTTTATTTGTTTTTTATTTTATATTTTGGAAATGTACATACAGTTTTTTCCTTTAAATTTTTTTTTTGGGGGGGGGGGGGGGTCCCAAGAGAATGGGGCCCTAAGCTTTAGCTTTTTTATCTTGTACGTAAATCCGGCCCTGCTTGTTCTCCTGACAATGTGGCCTTGCTTCTATAACTACTGTAGTTAGGAAGCTGACTTTAAAATATTGCCATATTTCTAAAATATTGCCGTAAATGACAATAATGCAACTTTTTCATAAAGCTGCAAAGAACAGTTGAAACCCACTGACAAACTTCTAACCTCAGTTAGTCTTATATAGTAAGTCCCCGACTTCCAAGCATTCAAGATGCAAACTTACATACAAACATCCCTGCATTGATATCCTTGCACTGACATCAATGGTGTTGGACTTACCCTACAATCCAGAGTAACTATGGGAGCACATAAGAGACTTTACGTGCACTCGTAGTTACTGCACCACCTAGTGAAAACCTATGGGAAATTCATATTGCAATCCAGAGCAAATTGTTCTTACACCAGAGCAAGGACTCCCCGTAGTTACTCTGGATTGTGCCCTAAGGAACATTTCAACTTACGAACAAGAGTCTGGAATGGAACTTATTTGTAAGTCGACATACAGATTTCAACCACATTCTGAACATAGGGGCTGCCTCAGAATCAAGAAACCCCACTGTGGGACATCTTTCTTTACCTAGGGAAAGGGGAAAATCTTAATAATAGCATTTGAAAAGCCATTGTGGATTGATTGAGATGCTCATTATTTCCATCCAGATTTTAAAAACTTTGACACGAATGAAACATGTGAGGACATCACTTAAGAGAAACCTCAGGCTATTTCACCAACACTACTTGCTTAGGTTGAATTTGAGGCTGTGCAAAATTTAAAGTCGAATCATATCCAATAATCCAGTGCCGGTGCAGCTGTGCCAGTGGGGTGTGCGCTGCATCCTGTAGCAGGGAAGCTTTCTGAATGAACGGGAACATTTGTTCCCTTTTCTTAAGGCTGCATCTATCCTGGAAAGTTGGATTGAATTGGGCCCGCAGGTATAGTTTGCTTGAGCTGCCAAACTCCAGTTGGAAAGCATGAGGGACTGTTTTATTTTTGTGTGAGGAAATTACTTAGAGCACAATCCTAACCATGTCTACTTAAAAGTAAGCCCCACTGTGTTCAGTGGGACTTACTCCCAGGAAAGCATCTTTAGGATTTCAGCCAAAATTTCCTAAATTCATTAAAAACAGACACTTGGGAGAAAGAGATTGAATAATCTTCCCTGACATGCTGGATTTGAACATTCTTCATACTATCAACTATGAAAGTCATACGAAGTCATGAGCAGAATGCCTCTGAGCATGCACAAAGTGACCTTCCCTGACACAACCAGAAACTTCACTTAGTCCATCTTAAGAGTTTACCAGGAGACACAGAGACCAATCCTACATATGTCAAGTCAGAAGTAGGTCCCATTATAGTCAATATGATTTACTCCCAGAAAAGTGAGGACAGGTCTGCAGCCTTTGAGCCCAATCCTATGCCTGTCTCCTCAGAAGTAATTCCCATTCTAGCCAATAGGGTTTACTCCCAGGAAAGGTCTGCAGCCTTTGAGCCCAATCCTATGCCTGTCTCCTCAGAAGTAATTCCCATTCTAGCCAATAGGATTTACTCCCAGGAAAGGTCTGCAGCCTTTGAGCCCAATCCTATGCCTGTCTCCTCAGAAGTAATTCCCATTCTAGCCAATAGGATTTACTCCCAGGAAAGGTCTGCAGCCTTTGAGCCCAATCCTATGCCTGTCTCCTCAGAAGTAAGTCCAATTCCAGTGAATAGGGCTTACTCCCAGGAAAGTGTAGCTAGGATGGGGTCCTCAGAATGCCCCACTGGGGTTTTCAGCATCCCTAACATCACATGGCACCTGAATCCCCTCATTTCTCTGGGGAAGGAGTCAGGAGCTCCTCCTCTCCTTGGTCCAGGAAGGAGCTGAGCATCCCTAGGAGACCAGCGGCCCCTGCCTGGAGGTCTCCCTCCCCCTGAGGTGCCTGTGGGGGGCGCTCTGTGCACCCACCTTGTCTCCTCCCTGCCCCCCCCCTCGGGCCCAGCTGGTCTCACACGCTCTCCCGCGAGCTCCTTACAGCGAGTAGGAGGCGGGGTACAGGAACAACGTAGACTCGCCCCGCCCACCCATCTACGTCATCCGCCCCACTTGAAAGGAGCACCGCCCAGCCAATGCTGCCAAGCGTGGACGTTCTAAGGTTGGCTGGGGATTCCCCACCCCGAGAGATTGACAGCTCCCTGCTCCAATCAGAAATCAGAAGCAGAAAAGCAGCCCTATCAGAGTCGCGAGGAGGCGGGCGCAATAATGCAAATTAGTTGAATGCTTTTCTGGCCATCTCTTATGGAAATAGGATTGAAATGCTTTGAGCACAATTCTAACTGTGTCTACTCAAAAGTGAGTCCCATTGTGTTCAATGGGTCTTACTCTCAGGAAAGTGTCTTTAGGATTGTAGCCTAAAGACACTTTCCTAAAGACACTTTCCTGGGAGTAAGACCCATTGAACACAATGGGACTCACTTTTGAGTAGGCATGGTTAGGATTGTGCTCTGAGGCTGCAATCCTAAAGACACTTTCCTGGGAGTAAGACCCATTGAACAGAATGGGTCTCACTTTTGAGTAGGCATGGTTAGGATTGTGCTCTGAGGCTGCAATCCTAAAGACACTTTCCTGGGAGTAAGACCCACTGAACACAATGGGTCTCACTTTTGAGTAGGCATGGTTAGGATTGTGCTCTGAGGTTGCAATCCTAAAGACACTTTCCTGGGAGTAAGACCCATTGAACACAATGGGTCTCACTTTTGAGTAGGCATGATTAGGATTGTGCTCTGAGGCTGCGATCCTAATACATTCCTGGGAGTAAGAAGACCCATTGAACACAATGGGACTTACTGTTGAGTAGGTATGGTTAGGCTTGTGCTTGAAGACTGTGTATGTCTACTCAGAAGTAAGTCCCATTATAGTCAATGGGGCTTACTCCCAGCTGCTGCTACTTTTTCTTATTCGGCATTTCCACCGAAGTAGATAAATAGGAGGATAAATACTTGTACTGTCATTGTAAGTTCTCTCCACCAAGAGATTTCAGCAAGTTTGTTCATATTTTAAAAATTTGCAGTTATATTTCATTTTTTGATTTCTCAGTAAGAAAACAGCATGAAGCACTCACTATTCAGCTCAAATTTAAAAAAATGGAAACAGTATTTCTAAAAACATGATTAACATCATCAAATGGTTAGGAAATTTTATTTAAATGAAAGTTAATATTTTTATTATTTTTGCAAGGCAAAAAACAATGGTTTGAGAACTTGCATGAAATCAAGGTTAATATTTATTAAGATTTGTTTTACACAATACAGAGATTCACCACTCAGTGGCGCCAAAGTATTTTAAAAATTTCTATCTTTTATGACAAAATGCAATGTTCAAATCCAAACAAATGGTATATGGATGATGTCATGTGCCTACATTCTATTTCTTTTGCTGTATCTTTGGCTAGAGTGAGATATGTCTTTATTATGCAGTAATGTTGCAATCCTAGACACACTTTCCTGGGAGTAAGACCCATTGAAAACAATGGGGCTAACTTTTGAGTAGACATGGTTACCATTTGCTCTATGCCCCCTACTTACAAACATTTGTGATACAAACTTTCATATATACAAATATACGGTACCTTCAAGATATGAACTTTCAAACATACAAACATGTTTCTTTACTTTTCTGCTGCATTTAAGGTACAATAACAGTATTTCAACAGCAAATAGTTTTGCAAAAATATTTTAACAGTAAACAGTGTTAAGAGTAAAAAGTACTTTTTAACAGTAAAGATAGTTAATTTACACTACTTTTACATTTTTTTCTTTTTGACATTGGGTGAAACATCCATTAACATCAATGTGTTGGACTTACAGTGGCACCTCACGTAACAAATTTAATTCGTTCTGGAGGCATGTTCTTTATGTGAAACATTCTTTATGTGAAGCGGATTTCCCCATAGGAAATAATGGAAACTCAGACGATTGGGTCCACAACCCCCAAAATATTCATGTAAAAATATTAACTGGATGTAAAAATGATGACAGAACACTGGGATTGAATTTAAAACATGCATTCAATGTGCATGATCTTATGAAGTCTACTTAGGCTACAGTCCTAAAGACACTTTCCTGGGAGCCCCATTGGGGCTCACTTCTGGGTAGACATGGTTAGGAGGCTGCAATCCAAGACAACTTCAAAGTGTCTCCCCACTTTCTCTTTCTCTCCATCCTGAGCCTCTCTCTCCCCTCCTCCCTTCTGGCTAGCCCTGAGCTGCTTCCCTCTTCTCCACCTCTGTTCTCTCCCTCTGCCCAGTGGACGCCCGGTCACAGGAGGAACACCCTGACGCTTTTTAAACAGGCTGCCGGCCAGCGTGTCTGCCCCAACTGCCAACGAATGTGTTCTTTACGTGAAGCACAGTTTGTTACGTGAAGCAGAATCCTAGAGAAATTTTTGTTTGTTACGTGAAACATACTTTACGTGAGGCATTCTTTACGTGAGGCGTCAGTGTACGAACAAATTAACACACGAAGGAGCTTCCAAAATGGAACTTGTTCATAAGTAGAGGACTTATTGTATCATTATTTTATTGTTTTAAAGATTTTGCTATATTTTTTCTTGCTGAGAGTGGCTGAAAATATTGATTATACAAAAAACATCAGGAGCAGCAGTAGTACATACAATGATTTCTATATATCTTTGCTGATGCTCAATCATCATATAGAACAGTGGTACACAAAGGGAGGGTGGAATGCCCTTTGGGGGTCATGACCTCAAAGATGAAAGTACTGTATATACTCGTGTATAAGCCTAGTTTTTCAGCACATTTTTTATGCTGAAAAAGCCCCCCTCGGCTTATACTCGGGTCAGCTTATACTTGTCATAAGATGGGCAAAGAAGTGGATTTCTGTGGTAAAATTGGGTGCCTCGGCTTATACTCAGGTTGACTTAGCAGGCCTCCGTCAGTCTTGAAAGACTATGGTATCGTGCTCGGCGCTGCATATGCTGCATGCAAAGCATGAAAACCTGGTTTAGATTGTTATGGAGGATAGGCTGTTGCCCAAGCAGCAAATCCCCCCTCTCCACGCCACTGAATTAGTCCAATGGAAAGGCAGAGCCAATACAATTGGATCCAGCTGCGTCGCAGAACTGGGTTAAGGACAGGAGCTCACCCTGTCTTGTGGGGCTGACCCTGGTCTCAAACCTTGGCCTACTGGTTAACAGGCACAGTGTCTTAACCACTTGCGCCACCCACAGCCCACAGTATAAGCCACAGGTTGGCTTATACTTGAGTATATACGGTATTCTGTTTCTAGAGAACCAAGCTCCCAATATTCCTTTCTTCAGTATTGGACTGCTTCTCCTGAAATGTTTAAGAAATATTGATAAAAATAAAGCTGGGAAGATGGGTGACTTGTGCTGGCCTAAATTGATCAGGATTATACCCTAAAAATCCAGAGAATACGAACAGAATCAAGATTAAAACTTAAGCTGTTAATGTAACAAATTACTTCATTGATGATTCAATCCTAATGTGCTGTAGGAATGAGCATTCTGCTAGTGGACATTGCTTTATGGCATTTGTAAAAGAGACTTTGACAGTATGTGAAGCCGCACATTGCCAGAGCACAGGAAGGGCCACAATGCCCTCACATTTGGCAGTGGCTTGGTATTTCATCAAATCAAATGAGTCAGTAGGAAAGACAGGACAGGGAGAGGTCAGATCAGGGTTGGGGAGGGTGGAACAGGGCAGCAAGAAGGGGCAGGGTGGACAGCAGACTAGGTACACATGGACCTGTTCCAGCAATTTTGAATCAATTACTGTATATAGTTTAACTTATATCAGCCTATGGCAACAATGCAAAACCTTCATTGACTACAATGTACTTTCATCTTTTCTTCTGCATACCTGCAAGCATTAATAATATCATTAGCATCCATCAGTCTTGAAACACTATGGTATCATGCTTGACACTGTGTGCGAAGCACGAAGGCCTAGGTAGATTGATACGGAGGATAGGCTGTTACCCAAGCAGTAAATCCCCCCTCCACGCCACTGAAATAGTCCAATGGAATGGCAGAGCCAATACGATTGGTTCCAACTGTGTCGCAGAGCTGGGCTAAGGACTGGAGCTCACCCTGTCTTGTGGGGACCTGCCTGCTGGTAACAGGCACAGTGTCTTAACCACTTGCACCACCCAATACACAAACAATAATTTACAGCCCAATCCATAGCAACTAATCCGCCAGCGCAAGGGCTCTTGCGCCGACGGAACGGCGTTTCTGTCAACAGAAATGCCCATAGTGTTGGTGCAATTACACCGGCGCATCTCTCCGGCGACGCAACGATGTTTCTGTTGGCGCAATTACTTCAACGTCGGCGGAGCAATGAAAACCTTCCGTCAGCGTAACTCCGTCGACGGAGGGATTTTTTTTTATTTTTTCAGGGGGCGTTTCGGGGGCATGTTGGGGGTGTGTCTTAGCTTCCTCCCCCTTCCACATAACTATGTTGTATCCTGAACATTTTCAGAGGCTTATGGGCACAGGTAAATGCCTCCTGAGTTATACTACCTCAAGAGGTACTTTAGTAACGAGGAGACCCATAGGTCTCCATGTTAAGGAGAAGTAGGGGCTGGGGAAAGTGGGGACTTTGAAAAATTTTCGCACCAAACCTTACGGACAGTACTTTCCTACTTGAGGATATGGGGTACCTGGGTCACCCCAGTGGCCGACCAATCCCCTCACAGCTACCCTCCCATAAAAAGGCCCACCCCTGGACCCACAATTCCCTTTCAGAGAAGCAGAGTGCTTGGCCACGGACCATGTCACTCTGCTCTCTCTCAATGGGCACTTTGCTCTTGGGGAGCATTCTCCCCACAAACACATGAACACATAAGGTCCATATATGATGATATATTGATATGATATAGATGTGATATGAAACAATATGATATCTGTGATATATGATTAGAGTGTAGACTTTGCAATTTTTTTGTATGTTTGTTGCTCTCTCTTTCTCCCTCTCCACAGGTACCCCAATCAGATAAGTGGGGGTGTTGAGCAATGTTTGCATTCAAAAACTCAAAAACACCTATACAGGCAATCTTGCAATGATGATTACCAATACCATACTTATGTCTCTGCAAGTTGTTGTTTCTCTCTTCCCCAGAGTTACTCCAACCAGGTAAGGAGGGCTGCATGGGGGGTGTTGGAAGCACCTCTTTTGTTTAAATTTCCTTCATCTTCCTCCAGTCTTGCATGTCTACTCTAAAGTAAGCCCTAGTATACTCAGTGGGGCTTACACCTGTGTAAAGGGGGGCCTTGCTTCACCAGGAAATGGGCTTGCCCACTTGTTGGGAAATGCTGTGAGGTCCTCTGTAGGTTTGCCTTCCAACCCAACTGGTCCCCCAAGGTAAGGGGGGGCTGTAGAGTGAAAGGGGGAAGGGGTGCACACACAGACCCACCAGGAAACAAGGGCACCCCTCAAATGTGTGTGTGGTCTCTGTCCTTGCAGCCCCTCTGACTGACTGCCAGATCACACAGCCAGCAGGTGCTGATTCCACTCATCCCTGCCAGCAAACGGCAAGCCAAGGGGCATAGCAACTAATCTGATTCCATGCTCAGCCAATACCAATGAAAGCTTTGCCTGTGATGTGATGCTTCTGTCTTTGCAGGATGGTGTCTCACCAGCAAGGAGGCTAGCAGGCAGCAGGCTGCCATTCCACTGGGAAGGAGACACAGTGCAATCCTAAATATGCCTACTCAGATGTAAGCCCCATTGTGTTCAATGGGGCTTACTCCCAGGAAAGTGTATTCAGGAGTGCAAGCCACTGGATCCCTGCAAGGAGCCCTGGGAAGAATCTCCCTTCAGACATGTTTGCACAAGCACTTACCTAGAACACAAACCCCACTGAACACAAACCCCACTGTCCCAATCACATGAGTTAAACAAGCACCCTTCATACCTAATAAAGTTTGAGCCACAGAATCACTTCCCCCCTCCACAGCTGATGTTATTAATGATGACGAATTAACAACTACATAGTCGATGGTATGATACATCACAGGTGAAGTCCTTGCCTGATGACGAATTTACAATTCAATTCGTCAGCGTTGCTGTAGTCAGATACGTTAACATTAATGATGTGAACATGTGTAGCAGTAGTTATTTTAAAGACTTCACAATGAACACATGCATATGATTGCTGTCATCAGTGGCTGGGGAAAGCTAGTTAGAGCTCCAGGGATTACCTGAGGATGGGTGAGTGGGACAGTGCCTACCTGGTTGGGGGGGGAGAGAGACAGGGGTGCCCATCCTCAGTGTAGACCCCCAATGGCATCCAGACCTGGTCCCCTGTTTCTGGAGAGGGAGCTGCCTGTAGCTTCCTTAGCATTGGATAGTCCACAACAAGAGGCCACATGGAAGTAGTGAGACCACCTGTGAGCATTGCAGAGATGAGGGAATTCAGGCAGATGCCAGTGCTGTGTTCAAACTGCCTACAGTCTGAAGATACTGAAAGGTCCAGGCACTGTTTAAAGGTGCAGGCACTGTGTCATCCCTTCCATGTGCTCAATCTGAATGTGGTTGATTCTGGGGTCCCACTGCATCCTCACTGGAGACTGTTCTGTATCTGGAAGTCCCCCTACTCTGTGACCCTCTGAATGAGCAGGAGCAACTACAAACATATGAACAAGTACACATGTGAACTGACCCCCCTTTTGTGTCTGCAAAAGGCCATCTGGGAGTCACTGGGGTGGGCTGAGAGAGGGTTCCTGGGGCCTGATGTCACCCCTTAGGCTTGTGAAGTGAGAGGTTTTGGGTGGACAGTGGCCCCGCAAGTGATCAGACACCCTTGCCCTGTTGTGGGAGCCCCAGGTCCCCTGTGCCCCAGGATGTGCTTTTGCTCCCTGGCAGACCCAGGTGGGCTCCTGTTCCCTCTTCCAGGATTCCCTCCCCACAGATGCTCCTGGCAGCCCCCTTGCCTCCCCTTGCCCCCTGCTCTGCCAGCTGCTTGGGGGACCCTTGCCCCTCCCCTGCCTGAGTCAGCAAGGGGGTCTCTTTCCTGGGCCTTCTGCCTTCTGGATGGGGTCTTCCCTCTCCTCCCAGCCCACCTGAGTGTGGACCCTGCGTCTGGCGTGCTGTACCTTTAATGCTGATGTTTCCTCCGGACTGTTGCCAAAGACCACAGGACACTCATGTTTATCTGTTGATGTTGTTTTTATTGACAATACACACACACATGTGCATCTTGCCCCTGCTGATGCCTGGGCTTTTCCTGGGGCACCTTGCCTGTTTGGGGGTGCAGGGGGGCAGCTTGTTTCCCATTTCTACCCCTGACAGCCCTGTCCTGTCCACCATGCTGGGGAGGCACTCTGACAGCTTGACAGCTACTCTCCTCCCCATCTTGCCAGCTGGTTCCCCATGTGATCAGGAGAGCAGCAGTTTGGACAGCTGCTAGTGATTCTGAGTGATGTGGAAGCAGGTCAACTTGTGTGTAACTGCAGGCCATGTAGCACTTACAGGCTGCCTTCTGAGCATGCCCGATGGAATAACTTATGTGGATCACTGCACTGGAGCAGTTATGGGCAGACCTAAGTTATGGGCACACCTAAGTTCTCTGCCTCACACATAACTTTGTGTTTAGGATATAACATAGTTAGGGCAGAGTAGTTAGGTCAGAGCAAGCAGACTTTGCTCTGGATTGCGCCCTTACTGCCTGTCAGTGTAGACCAGGGGTGTCCAAACCTCAGTCCGGATGCCAGATGCAGCCCTTAGCAAATTTCTTAGCGGCCCGTGGCAAGACCTCTTCATCTGGCCTGCAGACAAGCCTTATAATGCAGCTAAAATCATAACTTTAAATAAATTCTGTTCAGGTTTTTTTACTTTGTTTCCCAATATTCCCATAAATAGGATTTTCCCCGTCATCTCCAATTTAATATTACATAAATCTTCCACCTTTTCCAAAACTAACTTCCAAAATTGATTTGCCTTAGGACATTCCCACCAAAGAAGTAAATAATATCCCTTCTCCCTTTTACAGTGCCAACAAGTTGGGTTCATTCCCTTAATCATATAGGATAACTGAGGTGGTGTCCTATACCATTTTAATATCAATTTCAACTCCATTTCTCTGAATTTTTCCAATTTTATTTCCACAATTCCTTTCATTAATCTTTCTATCTCCTGTGCTGTCAATTCCACCTCTCTTTCCCACACAGTTTGTATTATCCCAGTCATCTTGTCAAAGTGTGGTCCTCTTGTCAAAGTGTTTGGACATTCCGGATTAGTGTCCTCTTCACACCACAGAAAGCAGCTTCATGTGTCTATAGATTCATATGTAACACAAATGGTCAGAAGAGAATTCAGAGAAACATTAAATCCTCAAGTGTCCTCAATTAAACCAATATGAGGAAATTGCCTAATGTTACTTTTATATAACTGAGGCTGTAATGCAATGTAATGCAAATATATAACCCCCACACATGACACTTTATTAAACTGCGCAATTTAAGGCATTTAATTGGAAAAAGCAAATTGGAGCTCAGGCTTAAACATAATTATGGAAACTTATTTCCCTGTGTCTGTGCTCCGGATTCTGAGAGATTTGCTGGAGCCAATCAGACACACAGATAGAGCAAAACAAGCAGCGAGCTGTGAATTGCTGGCCCAGGACTTTCTCTAAAATAAAAAAAATATGCTTGTGAATCAGTTGAACCAACAGTTGAGAGATGGAAAAAATTGTGCTTTCCTATGTGACTAATCAGGCAGGCAGACACTCTGAAGGATCCAATCCACACCCTTAGTATATCATTCACCCTCAAGGTGAAAGAATCCAAAATAACAAGATTAACTGAAGTCAAGGGAACATCAACTGACAGAATTAAAGTGGAACCTAAGAGGCTGATCCTATTAGTGGACTTTGGTTGTTGGCAACTTTTTGGCAACCGTTGAGTAAGCTGTACAGGTGGGAAGGCTTGCACTGTTCGTTAGGAACTGTACCCTGCCAATGGCCTCTGGGGCAGGCAGGACTTCCACTTGGCCTAAAGGAGTGGTGGGAGAGTGTTCCAGAGGGAGAAGGGGTGTTTCTGGGCCTGGGAGTGTCCCAGAGGGGGTCACAGAAGGAGAAGCTGACATTCAGAGCATCCCAATCCTCATCTCATGTCTGCAAGTATTAACAGTTCCCCAACAGCTTTTTAACTGCTATAAATCCAAGAGGCTCCAAAGCAGGTTGGAGCTACACAGTGTAAGGGAATACAGTATATGCTCCATTGCCCCAAAGAACCCCCCCCCCTCCAATTCAACAGGAGTTAAAGTGTAGGCCTGGCAGCCCCACTGTATCAACACTGTTCAGGTGAAGTCATTAACACCGCTATTTTATCTGCAAAGCAATTAGTACGCTGAGAGATTGAGTTGTCTTTGTCAGCTGCCTTGAGGAACCACACAGAACAGATTCTGAACAACTTGAAATAACTCAACTAGATGATTCTCCATAGATGAGGAAGGGAAAGACCACTTTCTCTGCTATCACTGCCATGAAATAAGCTCTGTCATTAGCTTTACTTCGTGATCAACGGATGGAGTTTTTTGCCACTCAAGATATCTGCCAAGCCATTTCATGGCCCGCAGCTCCAAGGAAAACCAGGTTGATGTCTTGGCTCTATAACAAGGCAGAGATTGGATGGGAACAATCTGATCCACTGCCCTAGCTATTTCCTCATTCCAGAGGTCAATGAATGCTTTGAATGAGTCACTGACCTTAGCAGCCAGGAAATCCCCCAGAGTCTTCTGGAAACTATTAGGGCCCATCAGCCTCCAGGAACAAATTTGGTTCCCTGTCCTTGAGCTGGTAAGCGGCCATGATCAAAATAAAACACACAAGGAGTGATTTGTCCATAACAAAGGAGTGAACTTGGGCCCTAATCCTTGCAACTTTTCAGCACTAATGCAGCTGTGCCAATGGGGCATACACACTATTGTAGAGGTAGTGGTGCAGTCACAGAAGCCTCCTCAAGATAAGCGAATGCTTGTTCCATTACCTTGGGGCTGCATTGTGACTGCAATGGCACTGGAAAGTTATATAGGACCAGGCCCTTAATCTCCTTCACATCCAGATCATCATGTTTGTCCAACAGCAAACACCAGATCCAGCACATGCATGAGGGCAGAACTTATCTAAGTCAAGGTCATGAGTACTATGGTTGCTATGAAACCCATAGCTGCACTTATATCAGAGGGCAGGATATCACTAGGGTTAATATCACCTGGTGCAGGATGCCAGCGTGTCACCCCCATACATTGGGCGGGGGGCAACAATATGAATGGTGGGTGTGGTTATGTGCCATTGCCTTACCTCCATTGGTATTTTAGCCATACATTTTAATAGAATAAAGTGGTTTGTTTCACTGCAATCTGCTGTAAATTACACGTTCAAAGGTGTATCACATGATGGGATTATTTCCACAAAACATAATTTTAGCTATTTATCTATCTATCTACAGTATTTATATACCACTTTTCAACTAAGAAGTTCACAAAGCGGTTTACAAAGAAAATGGAAAAATAATAATACCTAATTAAAAGCTAATGGGTCCCTGTCCCAAAAGGGCTCACAATCTGAAATGCAAAAAAGAACACCAGCAGAAGCCACTTGAACAGGCATTGCTGGGGTGTGTAGGGCCAGTTACTCTCCCCCTGCTAAATAAAAGAGGAACACCCACTTGAAAGAGTGCCTCTTGCCCAGTTAGCGGGGAGGTCACAAAGGCTGCCAACCCCTTCAAGGGTGCCCCCTTTCTAATGCCTTAGTAACGTCCCTGATCGGGTCCATTATGGAAGTCTTGTCCTCTCCTGGACTGACCTTACACTTCAGCCAAGGCATGCTTGCTTACTCACTAGTAAACACAGCTGTGCAGTTCACATCCATTTTCAATGAATTTCAATGCAATCACCAGGGACCTCTTCCTGGGGTGATTTGTGGGGGTTGTGTTCATTAGATCAGGACAATTCTGGTATCCTTAGACTCCTCTCAGTCTACCCTTTCCATTGAACTAAGGCATGTTTGCCTACTTGCGAATAAAGCTGCGATATGGGTCGCTTTCACTTTCCATAGAGTTCAATGCATATTTTAGTTTTTTGGCCATAACTTATGATAGGAAGAGGCTATTTCAAAA
Source organism: Cryptoblepharus egeriae (assembly GCA_030015325.1). Lineage (NCBI taxonomy): Eukaryota > Metazoa > Chordata > Lepidosauria > Squamata > Scincidae > Cryptoblepharus > Cryptoblepharus egeriae. Next base: position 221,675,268 of record JAREYC010000001.1, read on the forward strand.
TGGATTTTTGTATTGGATTCTGCTCTTCAATATGAATCCAACGGTGTATGACATAATGGGGTTTGATGCACCATCACAAAGTCACAATTTTTAGGTCCCCCAATTTACATCACCCCTCATGGGCGCGTCACTCGGTGCGGACTGCACCACCTGCACTACCCTAGTGACGCCACTGCCAGAGGGACTGCTTGAATACTGGAGTCCCCCACCACCAACAGTCAGTGGTATTCTAACACCACATCAGAGATATCCTAGTCATTTCAGGCAGAACTAGTGGTCAGAGTAGCTGGTAAGGACATAATGATAAATTATCATAACCTTTCCTTCCTGCCCCTAGAAACCAGGCTGACAGAAATGGCTGCATGATGAATGCCTACTATGATGAATGTCCCTTCCAACTCTATGATTCTATGATTCTATAAAGCAGAAAAATCTGGCAAAGGAGCCAGAGAGGGCAAGAACAGGACAGGTGATGCCAGCAGCATACACAATATCTTATTCTTCTTCCCAGGCCAACAAAAATCAATGCATCTGCTATGGTTGCCCCTGGGGAAAAGGACATTGTTCCTTTACCTTGAAGAGATCTCCAGCAGCCTAAATTTCCACATGAGATGAAGCATGGGATGAATTGACAGTGCTTGTCAACTACACAGATATGAAAATATTGTTAAGTTTGGGCTGCATGTTCAATATTGTCTACATCAGGGGTCCTCAAACTTTTTAAACAGGGGGCCGGTCATTGTCCCTCAGACACTGTCGGGGGCTGGACTGTAGCTTCCTCCCGGCGAGCTACGCCCCGTGCCTGTGACGTATTCCTACACTGAAGTAAATCCCATGATAGTCAATGGGCTTACTCCCAGGAAAGTGTGGCATGCTTGCAGCATGAGAGCCCCATCCATCCTAGGAAAGTGTGACTTACAAGCCAGCAACTGAGCGGGAAGGGCACAGGAGGGACTGAGTGGGAAGCATGCATGCCTGTTGCTGCTTCTCCGCAGCACCATGGGTTTTCTAGCCAGTGCGCACGCAGCAACTAAACAGAAAGCAGCAACTGAGCAGGAAGGGCGCACACACCAGCCAGGGAACCCCTGGCGCTGCGGAGAAGCGGCAACAGGTATGCGCGCTTCCTGCTCAGTCCCTCCTGCACTTGTGTGCCTGGTGTCGAGGCCCCTGGGGTTCCCCCAACCCCCAGCCGGGGTGGCGGGGGGGTTCTGAAAGTGCCCGCGAGCCGGATTGAGGGATCTGGCGGGCTGTATCCGGCCCCTGGGCCGTAGTTTGAGGACCCCTGGTCTACATGGACTGAAAGCAACAAATATGGAATTAATTAATCTCTGCACAATTTTGGCTTCTGAGATGGCTTACAGAGAACACAAGAGCCCCACAGGATCAGTCAAAGGCCCATCTGGTTCAGCTACCTGGATCTTAACAGTGGCCCACCTAATGCCCCAAGGAGCACACAAGTCAAGAGACCTTGACTGGCGCTCTCCCCTGCATCTGGCCTACTTCTAAAATAAGTACTGTAGGTTCCACATACCCATCATGGCTTGTAACTCCTGATGGAATTTTCCTCCAGAAATTTGTCCAAACCCACTCTTAATGGCTAGATACCACCATCATATCCTGTGGCAGGGAGTTCCACAGATTAATCACACCTTGGTTAAAGAAATATTTTATGTCTGTCCTAACTCTACCAAAGCTCAATTTTAGGGGTTGTCCCCTGATTCTGGTGTTGTGTGAGTGGGAAAAGAGCTTCTCCCTATCCATCCTTTGCATAATTTTGGATGTCTCAATAATGTTCCCCCCTCAGGCATTTCCTCATAAGAGAGGCACAAGTACACATTGTACTTGTCTTTTCCCACTGACTAACCACAGCTAATTCACAAGCAAGCCACTGGTGGCGACTCCCAGAGGCCGGAGCCCAGGCAAGCAGTTCTCCTGGGAAAAGCGCCACAGCCAGAGTCAGGCGCACCTAAATCCACTGAGTTACAGCCCCATCATTTGCGTAGAAGTAAGTCCATTAAAGTCCATTAGGCTTACTCCCAGGAATGTGTGGCTAGGACTGCAACCTCAGAGCCCCAGCCTATGCATATGTCTCCTCAGAAGTAAGTCCCATTAGAGTCAAGGGGGCTTCCTCAGAGGAAAATGTGGCTAAGATTGCCCAATGCTATACAGTACATGTTTTACTTGGAAGTGAGCCTATTACTTCCAATGGGGCTCCCAGGAAAGTGTAGCTATGATTGCAGCCTCAGAACACTATCCTACATGTTTTACTTGGAAGTAAGTCCATTAGTCAATGGGGCTTACTCCCTGGAAAATGTGGCCAGGACTGCAACCTCAGAGCCCCATCCTATGCATGTCTCCTCAGAAGTAGGTCCCATTAGAGTCTATGGGGCTTACTCCCAGGAAAGCCTGGACTAGATTGTAGCTTCAGAGCCCCAACCTATGCATTCTACTTTGAAGTAAGTTTTATTAGAGTCAATGAGGGTTCCTCTGACGAAACTAAACCTCTGATGTTGCTAAAACTGCAACATCAGAGCCCAATCCTATACTCCTGTTTTACTTGGAAGTAAGTCCCATTACAGTCTATGGGGCTTACTCCTAGGAAAGTGTGGCCAATGTTGGAACCTCAGAGCCCCATCCTGTGCATGTCTCCTCAGAAGTAAGTCCCATTACAGTCTATGGGGCTTACTCCCAGGAAAGTGTGGCCAGTGTTGGAAACTCAGAGCCCCATCCTGTGCATGTCTCCTCAGAAGTAAGTCCCATAAGAGTCTATGGGGCTTACTTCCAGGAAAGCCTGGACTAGATTGTAGCTTCAGAGCCCCAACCTATGCATTCTACTTTGAAGTTTTATTAGAGTCAATGAGGCTTCTTCCTCTGAGGAAAGTGTGGCTAAAATTGCAACATCAGAGCCCAATCCTATACTCCTGTTTTACTTGGAAGTAAGTCAATTAAAGTTAATGGGCTTACTCCCAGGAAAGTGTGGCCAGTGTTGGAACCTCAGAGCCCCATCCTGTGCATGTCTCCTCAGAAGTAAGTCCCATTAGAGTCAATGGGCTTACTCCCAGACAAGCATGGCAAGGATTTCAGTCTGAGGCGGGCGGGCCCGATTCTGGAGAGGAGCGCATGTGCCACGCCTCAGGGCGAGGGAAAGCCCTTCCCCAGGAAAGGGGATCCCTGTGCCGTCCCTCCCTCCCCGGTGTCCCCCTGGGCCTGGCTGAGAGGCTGGAGAGGCCCCGAGTCCCGCCTAAGCGGCTGCTGAATGGACGGCGCGGCTGCCGCTCAGTCCAGGCCCCCTCGCCGCCTGCCTTCCCCCCGACCGCGGGGATGGAGCTGTGGCTGCTGCTGCTGGGGAAGCTGCTTGGAGCGGTGGCGGCGGCGGTGGCTGCCCCGTGAGGGGAGACGCGGCCCGAGAGGCGGTTGGGGGTCCCGCCCGCGCCCCTTGAGGTGGGTCTGACTGTCTAACTTATGGTCCCTTCAGTCGCGGGACGGGAAAGTCTCCAGTCATGACTCCCCCCTCGTTGGGAACTGGAAGGAGAGAGTAAGAGCCCAGCCCTGTCTACTCAGAAGTAAGTCCCACTGTTCACTGGAACTTACTCTCAGGAAAGGGTGCTTAGGGTGACAGGCTGAGGCTGCCACCCTCTACACTCTTACGCAGAAGTAAGCCTCATAAAACTCAGTAGGACTTACTTCTGAGTAGTCCTTCATAGGATTCTGCTTCATGATTGGATTAGGATTGCAATCTTAAGACACTTTCCTGGGAGTAAGACCCACTGAACACAAAGGGGCTTACATCTGAGTAGACATGGTTAGGATTGTGCTCTAGGACTCGCATCTCTTTCTAATAGATGGGGGGTAGTGGGTTTCAGCTACTTCTTGTTTACTCAGAAGTAAATCCCATTAGAGTCAATGGGACTTACTCCCAAGTAAGTGGATAAGATTGCAGACTATGAGCACAATCCTGATCATGTCTACTCAAAAGTAAGCCCCATTGAGTTCAGTGGGTCTTATTCTCAGGAGAGTGTCTTTAGGATTGCAGCCTATGTCTCCAAGGTGCCTTACTCCTAAGTAACTGGATAGGTTTGGGGCAGCTCTGTGGAACTGCCTTACTCCCAAGTAAGTGGGTAGGACTCGAGCCTGTGTCACTGAGCTGCCTTACTCTCAAGTCAGTGGATAGGGTTTCATCCTGTGTCACTGACATGCCTTAAGTGGATAGGATTGCAACCTGTGTCACAAGTGTGCCTTATTCTCAAGTAACTAGGATAAGATTGCAGGTTGTGTCACTGACATGCTTTTCTTCCAAGCAAGTCAGCGTCACCAACATGCCTTACTGCTAGTGGTTAGGATTGTAGCCTGTGTAACTGATGTGCTTTACTCCCAAGTAAGTGGATAGGACTCCAGCCTGTTTCACTGACATGCTTTCTCCCAGGTGAGTGGACAGGATTACAATCTGTGTCACTGATGAATCTGAGATTACCATTCCTAGTCATGCCATGCCCTTATGGCAGGGCTTTAATCTGAGCACTGCACAGGTATGTATTGAGACACAACCTGAGGAATATGTGGATGACTAGTTAAAATAGAGGTACTCTGGCATTTCAGCCCAGGCCCACTTTTCAAACTTAAAAATCTGTCTGGGACCCCTTGTCATACCCCCTGTCAAATGTCACAGTATGACATCACTGTGATGCCAGAGCTCCTCCTTGTCTACTTGGAAGTAAGTCCTATTGTGTACAGTGAGACTTACTACCAGAAGTGCCAAGTGCCAGATTGCAAAATTGCAAATCCCATCCTCTCGCAACTGCCCGTACCAACATTGTGACCTCCCAAAGGGGCCCTAACCCCCACTTTTGAGCACCACTGAGTTAAAAGATACTAGCACTTCTGAACTTGTGAAGAGTGCCTCTCAGTTGTGTTAAGACTTAGCACTCTGATGCTGAAATCCTAAAGACACGTTCCTGGGAGTAAGACTCATTGAACACAATGGGGCTTACATTTCAGTAGACATGGTTAGGATTGTGCTCTTAGAATCATTCTTAACACCTCTCAGAAGAAGTGTAAGACTGCACACTCTGTACATGCCCAATGGTATCTACATGATCCACCATATATTCACATGATCTGCATATTCCAGAACCAAGCCTTGCTATTTAGAACAAATTCCAGGGCTCAGTGCTTGTAAGCCCACAGCTCAGATTTAGCCCCAGTGCTATTCTGGAATCCATTGTTTTTTGAATCTGCCATAATTAATTTACACACAGAGTAGAGCAGAGGCAAATGGAGCGCACAGAATGCCTATTACATCCTCTTCACCCTGAAAACTCACCCTTGAGATTCTTCTGCTCCTCATGCTGGCCAGCGTCCCAGAACTTTAAACCGTTCTCAAGCTGGGAACATGGTCAGTGCTTTTTTGCCTTGTGATAAGGAAACAGCCTTGAGTTCCAGGGAAATTTTTTAATGTGCTTAGTACAGACAGAGAAATGTCATAGCCTTTACGTCAAGAAAAGTCTTGAAATAACTATGCTGCCAGGGTTTAGTTGCTAATGGGTAGTTCAGATCCAACCTTGTTAAACAATACATGGACTTTTATACACTACACCCATGGCCACTGCAAATGAGAAGGAACATCTGATCACCAGAGAAAGAGAAAAATGCATCCTTTCAACATTGTTTACTGCAACATTAAAAAACTGCTTTTCTTCCCGTTGTAGACAGGTAGTCAAGCAAGCAATCATTCCATTTTTCAATTGAGCCACTCAAAGGCAGAGGATCCTTTGCATTCCGAACTGCTGACTGCTTCTCTACAACAATAAGAAAAGCTGTTTGTAAACAATTGTAAAGGGACAGCCTTTTAATTTTTTAAAAAACTGCCTTTATTTAACTGCTTTAATTTAAAGTTGATAACTGTGGGGATTCCAAGAATCAACCCGACAGTGGATGTTGAGGCACAATCTTATTCCACTAGGAGCACTGAAGGAGCAAGAAACCTGGAAACAGGTCTTTAAATCTATTTTGTATTTAAATTTTCTATTTAAATCTTTTTAAATCTGGGGCATTTTTGGAATGGACCAGTAGTGGATAGTAAACACCTGTTTACTGTACAGCAGTGGTTCTCAGAGTGGGGTTGGGTGATTTAGGGGGTGTTCATTTCAGGGGATGTTGCAAAAAGCTACATCCTGCCATGTTAGAATTGGACACTGGATGCCACAATCTTGGAATGGGGCACTCAGGCTTTCACTGAACACAATGAAACTTAAATTCTGATTAAACTTAGAGGAGCTCTAGCATCACAGTGATGTCTGGCCATGGCATCACTTCCAGGAGGGGTCCCAAACAAATTGTCATTTTCAGAAGGAGGTTGTGGCCTGAAATGCTTGAGAACCATTATCGAACATATTTTTAATGATTATCTTTTCAACATGTAGATGTACACACAAATACTGTAAAAGTGTTGCTACTGTCAGATCATGTTTTGGAGGGAGATACGTTTTTTATTATTGTGTAAGCTAACATGTTGGCAACCCTGATGCCACTGTCTACTGTATATATAAATACAGGTATTGGCATTACACAGAACCCGTAGCAAAATACAGTCCCCTTACTTTGGAATTAGGTGTCTACAGCATTCTTATCTCTATTTATACCATTTGCATGTGGATGTAAAGATGCTCCATGTTTTTCTTGATATTAAAAGTCTTGGGAGGAGAGAACTCTTAGTATCTTTGTCTTGTACTCCAGAGCTACCTTTCTAAAAAAGCAGTCACTGAAGTGATGCATCTCTCTCTCTCGCTCTCTCTCTCTCTCCTTTTTATCCTCAACAGGCTTACTGGTGATAGAAAATGGGAATCCATAAATGAATTCAGAAGTTCATTTTTCATTTTTGATAACCATATTACAGTAGTTTGAAATCAACATATTCTGTTACTAAATGTATATTTAGAATATACATATTTCTAATATTTCTGTTACTAAATATTTAGAATATTTCTGTTACTAAATGGGGGAGAGGATGAACCAATATAGTGAAAAGTAACAGAGTTCTTCTATTTTGTGTTTGTTTACATACTGTGTTGGGAAAGTATTTTGGCCAAAAACCTGACCTGACAGAAGTCATTGGATATTTTTGCTGAGTTTTAAATAGGAATTGTTTCCCTACTCACTTCTATGTATTAACTTTCATTACTCTGTCTAGTACTGCTTCAGATTGTTTAAGTTTGGGTCTCTAGTTATGTTTTCTTTCCTTTCCATCCTGTTCAATAACATATTGAAATGAAATTAATAATACAGTCAACAAATCTTTTTATTTAAATAAAAAACATATTGCGACATTAATGTTGAGGTGTCAAACTTCTCAGTATTCAAGGAAATCTTTGATTCTGCAATAAAAAATCTTATCACACTTTCCAGAATCCTTCATGTCATTAACATAATTTGATATTTTAACCAATCGAGTTGATTTATAAAAAATCTTTACTTTGAAAAAGAAAATCTGCACGAAATGGGAAAGGTGCATAAGTTCACAATGCTGAATCATTTAGTCAAACCAAAGCGATGAACTCATTTATTTTCCCTTGAGGAATTGAACAAGAGACGGGAAGTCATTGACTCATAAGTAAGATCATTCAGTGTGCAATTGTAAACAACATGTATTCTGCCAGCAAATATTTCCATAGTTCTTTGCCTCTGGAAAAACCAAAGCAAATAATTTGCTTCTATTACAACTAATAAAACCCTCACAATAATTGTGATAAATCTCATTCTTTATTTGAGTTTATTTTTGTGTCTCAGCTGAATGTTAAGTTGCTGGCAGACTGAAACATTTCATCTGGTTTATCAGGCTGATTATTCACTGACATCTTTACAGAAAATCTTTTTCCACAAAACCTCAGTTTTGTACCACAGTGAAGCCAGAAATACTGGTGATCATATGTCAGATAAAAATCTTACTTTTTATATTTATAAATTATAAAGTATAATTGCCCTTAAGTTTATATAATGAATTACAAATGTTATTCAAGATATATGACAGGCCAATCCTATACTTACCTTTTCAGAAATGGTTCAATTGAGATCAGTGAGATCACTGACTCCCAAATGCTTGGATAGGATTGCAGCCTAAACTGCTATTACAGCCACTTGAGACTTGCTAGTCTCACATCCCAATCCTATCTAGCATGGGTGCAGTGGAGCTAGGTGACTCATGGCACCGTCCTAACCAATTTAGGCTGGCATAACTCACCTTTTTCCCTATTCCCATGGTGGTGTGGGGAGTGTGGCACATGTTTGTGCACTGGCCTGGGAGGGCAAGGGACTGGCCTCTGCACTTAGGATGGATCCTAACAATCCTCCCAACCTGCCCAGCATTGCACAGGGCTGCTTAAATCTTCTTCAGTGATTTTCGTGGCACAGAACCAGGCAGCCCTTTGAGGTGTCTGAGGTAGTTACTTATAAGTCTCTTTATTCTGAGTTATCTATCTACAGTATTTATCTACAGTATTTATATACCGCTTTTCAACTAAAAAGTTCACAAAGCGGTTTACAAAGAAAATTGAAAAATAATAATAGCTAATTAAAAGCTAATGGGTCCCTGTCCCAAAAGGGCTCACAATCTAAAATGCAAAAAAGAACACCAGCAGAAGCCACTTGAACAGACATTGCTGAGGTGTGAAAGGCCAGTTACTCTCCCCCTGCTAAATAAAAGAGGAGCACCCACTTGAAAGAGTGCCTCTTGCTCAGTTAGCAGGGGTTAACTGAGTTGCGGGAGTTAACAGGAGTTGCAGTTCCTTTACAGTAATTCCTGATCAAGTAATACAGTAATACTGTTGGATACAGTAAAATGTTTGCCTGTTCCAGCACAAGTAAGGATCAGGCTGTCACTGCAGCCGATTTGAAAGTTGCTTCCATAACATACCTGTACTGTATATGTTTTTTTTTAATTTGGAAATTGTGTGTATTTAATCAAAATGGTAAGCAATTATAAGTGTTTTAAACCAAGAACTTTGTCTTGTTTTCAGTGTTCCAGTTGTTCCAAAAGCTTTCACGACATGATTGGATATTCTTTATTGCGTGGGTCTCTTAAACTTTTTGGCAGGAGGGTCACACTGTCTTTCTGATACTGTGTCGGGGGCCGGAAGAACAAAAAAGAATTGATTTACATTTCAGATTTGAATAAATTTACAAAAATGAATATATTAGAGCACAATCCTAACCATGTCTACTCAAAAGTAAGCCCCATTGTGTTCCATGGGTTTTACTCACAGGAAAGTGTCTTTAGGATTGCAGCCCCAGTGATGGATGGAATGAATTCAAATCAGTTCATAAACACTTTCTAGTACTTCAAACCAGTTCATAAGTACTTTCATACACAGAGAGAGGAGATTTGTGCAGCCTCCCCAGGCTTCAAAACACCCTCCAGAGGTGTGGAGAGCAAGTCTGGGGATTACAGGGCTTGCCTCTTAAGGATTACATGGTTTGCGCTAGAGCTGGATGGAGGGAGCTTGCCAAGGGCCAGATGGAGGCTTGGCGAGGGCTGCATCTGGTCCCAGGGCCAAGGTTTGGAGATCCCTGCTTTAAGATTAAAATAAACAAGAATAATGTGTAATTATTATTAATTGAAACACATTATTGAGCACATTATGAATTAAACACATTATTAATTGAAAGGGTTCATACTCTTCTGAAATTGTAATATCCTAGTATCCCTTTGGAAACCTTAATCCAATGGAAAACAATTTTGATTTACGTACATCAAACACACAATAACTGTGTAGTTCATATTCAATTATAAATAACAAACAGAAAACAAAAACAGTGATGCCTCACATAACAAATTTAATTCGTTCTGGAGCCATGTTTGTTATGTGAAACGTTCTTTACGCGAAGCGGATTTTCCCATAGGAAATAATGGAAACTCAGACGATTGGTTCCACAACCCCCAAAATATTCATATAAAAATATTAACTGGATGTAAAAATGATGACAGAACACTGGGATTGAATTCAAAACATGCATTCAATGTGCATGATCTTATGAAGTCTACTTAGGCTGCAGTCCTAAAGACACTTTCCTGGGAGTAAGACCCATTTAACACAATGGGGCTTACTTCTGGGTAGACATGGTTAGGAGGCTGCAATCCAAGACACCTTCAAAGTGTCTCCCCACATTCTCTTTATCTCCATCCTGAGCCTCTCTCTCCCCTCCTCCTTCTGGCTAGCCCTGAGCTGCTTCCCTCTTCTCCACTGCTCTTCTCTCCCTCTGCCCAGTGGACACCTGGCCACAGGAGGAATAGCATGGAAGTGTTGCTTTCACTATTGGCAGGCGCGCTAGGCAGCCCTGATGTTTTTTAAACAGGCTGCTGGCCAGCGCGTCTGCCCCAACTGCCAACAAATGTGTTCTTTATGTGAAGCACAGTTTGTTACGTGAAGCAGAATCCTAGAGAAATTTTTGTTTGTTACGTGAAACATAATTTACATGAGGCGTTCTTTACGTGAGGCGCCACTGTATTTTAGTTATGTGCATTTTGATGTATTTCATAGTTCTGGGGGAAAATTTACTTTGAAGCCCAAATTAGGTGTATACAGTATTTATAAATACAAATGCATCAAACTTTCTGGCTTTGTGGAATTTATTGCAGGAATGTAGCACTTTTGAATTTATTGCATAACATATGCAGGTATGTACATTGAATATACATTGTAGTATACAGTGACTATACATGGAATGTATATTGAAGGAGAAGGTACAACTATATGGCCTATATTCTAAACAAAATCTTTTTCCACAGCATAAAATATGGCAGAATTGCTAGACCTAGAAGGAACAATAAACTGGAAGGAAAAATGTATAGCTCTGGAATCTCAGCTGATGAAATTCCGCCTTCAAGCAAGCAAAATTAGAGAGCTGCTAGCAGAGAAGGTGGGTTTTAAATTTTCTAATAAAATGTTTATTACAGGATTTTCCCAATATTTGCAGGGGTTTGGTTGTCGACTCTTCCCACCGGTGTATACCGGGGCACCTTTTTAAAAGCTAGAGAAGGTGAAGGAGAAAGGTTAATAACTTCCTTACCATAGTGCAGTGTAACTGCTGTTTTTCCGAGTAGCTTAGAACCTTCTTGCACATTGCTTCAAGGCTCTTCCTTGTCACAAAATGCACTGTGATGCATATTCTTCAATTCCCATTACATTTTGGGGTGATACTGGGGTAACATTAGAGCAATTTGGCAAAGGCTGCAGACAGTTCAGAAGGTTGTTTTCAACCCTGCAAATATGTAAAAGAAGCTATTTTTTTACTTTCCTCTTCACTTTATCTTTTAAAAAGACATCTCTGGTATCCTCCAGAATCAGATCCATAGATAATTGGAACAGAGTTACTTGATCCATTTGTGTGTTCTAAGTAGAATGAACCTATTATTAAAGCAGTTCTGCTGCTCTGTAAAGGGTGCCAATTACTGCCTGTTGCTGAATCCTATCAAAGAAAATTTGTGTGCGTAAACAGCCTTTTCATGTTTTTCACTTGCTGGGTTAGGTATTGTTGAACTAAGGGTGCAATCCTGAGTAACTACGGGGAGTCCTTGCTCCGGTGTAAGAACAATTTGCTCTGGATTGCAATATGAATTCCCCATAGGTTTTCACTAGGTGGTGCAGTAACTACGGGTGCATGTAAAGTCTCTTACGTGCTCCCGTAGTTACTCTGGATTGTAGGGTAAGGCTGCAGTCCTAACCTCCACTTAGGCCAGCATAAACCCCAGCATAAGTCCTGTCCTGACCTGGGAGTGTCACAAAACTTGTAAGGCACTTTTGCCCCACTCCTATGCCAGTGAATAGGCATACACTGACATCCCCACACGATTACCAGAAGATATGCCAGGTGAGTTAGGCAGGCCTAAATTGGCTAGACTGTGCTCTAAATTTGAAACACATTTACATCAGTGTGAACACTGAATTAAGATTTGGATAATGGTGTAGGTGAAAATTTTAGGTGACAAGCTCATTCTTTCTCCTTAGCTTTATTTTTAGATTGTAGGAGATTGTCAGAGGGCTCTGATTCCATTTACATTTGAATTTTCTGGATCAAGCATTTTGAGTTGTTTTTTAAAAACAGTTAATAAATTAATAAAATAAGAAATTCATTATGCTGTACACAAATTTTTTAAATGAAGATCAGTAGCACAATATTGTATCCTAAAAGATAAATAATTGTTGACTGATTATTGGAAAGAAATTCTCAGTCATCCTTTCTTACTGCTTAGTTTATTTTGACCAGTTTTTGTTGTTTTGAGCAATAGCATTTCATAGTAAATGTGTTGCTTGTGAAGTCAAGAGGCATTTGGAATAGTTTAGCTTTTCATGAATTATGATTTGTATAGTACTTCCTGCTTGACACAGATTTTTATAAACCCATTTGGATTGCGGGGTGGTATGTTGCTGTTTCAGCCAGCCAAGGTTAAGGGGGAAAGTTGGTGCTGTAACATAACAAAATCACTGAAGTGCTGATTAATCATTAATCTCTTGCAAGACCTGAAATAATGTTTCAAATAAGGTCTCCTTATAGGAGGATAGAGAAGGTTCATAAGTTCATGTATTGTACTGTTTCCTTTCCAATTTATCTTAGAGACAGAAAATTCATCTTAGAGACAAGGGAAAAAGAAAAACTTTCAAAGAGATTTGGAGTATGCATCCTATCCTTTTGACTGGGAGACCATTAAACAAAGTTTGACCTTATTCCCACCAGTTTATTTAATACAGTTGCCCCATGGAGGGATGTGTGGCATGCTATAGTGGGAAGGCAATCAAGTGATCTTCAGCAGCCCCCTGCTCCCCCGATTGGCCTTTTAGACCTAAGACCTGTTGTAGGTTTGAGGAGAGTAAGGAAGAAGTATGACCTGAATTTTGGGAGATAGAATCCCCAGTGTCTGTGTTTGCATCTATTGCTTCCTGCTCTCCTTCTCCCAGCCCGCAGCGTATCTTTCCCAACATCTTACAAGGTCCAGCGCATCTCGCAGAGCTGCAGCCAAATGAATTTCACTGCTTGCAGTATCAAAGCATTTTGTTGTGCCATAAAGCAGGTTGTACTGCCAGAATATGAATTCCAGTAGTGCATATAGCCCATATGATTGGGCTGTTAGACCACAGTCCTATCCTATTTACTTGGAGTAAACCCTATTGATATTAATAGAACTTCTGAGTTGACATGCATAGGATTGGGCTTTAATTCATCTACTCCCAGATCTATCTATTGGGAGAAATAAATCAGCTATGGCATATATTTTAGAACTTGACTGAAGGCAAAATTATTACTTAGAAAATTTAATCATTGTTAATTCAAGGCAAGTGAATGTGAGATGTTATTGGTTTAGGTTTCCTCAAAACCAATCAGAATAAGTACAAAAAAGTGATTTCTGTACAATAGACCCTTGTAAAATTATCATTAAATACCTTCCCTACTGAAGGGTCAATACAACCATACAGATGAATTACTGTATTTGTTATATATCATTATCTATTTGTTAGATAATGCTTTATCTCCCTGAGGCATTGAAAACAGCTGTTCTTTGAAAATAAGTACAGGAAACCTTGTCCAGTTACCTATGTTTACTAATAAGAGGAAAATGGCACAACTTTTAAATGCAGATAATTAAGAAACAAAATTGTTATTTGATTTTGTTAACCAATGACCCAAAGTGATTTTATGAAGTCAGCCTGGATTATTGTGGATGAGTGTGGAGAGATAATTGGTGACAGGTTGCATGCAGGCATGTGTGTGTCTGTGTGTGTGTGTGTGTGTCCCATCATAGGGAATTAAAGAGAGCTCTCTCCCTTGACAGCTTTGGTTTTGTGTTTTTTTTTCTGAATTTCATTAACATATAGGATAGCCATAATTTTCTTCCACAAAATTGGGACAGGACCACTTATCAAAATTGCCAGTATGTGAACGCAATCCCTGAAAACGGGAACAGTCCCAGTTTTCAGGGACATATGGCTGCCCTATTGGCATGGGTGTTAAAAACCATGACTACTTCAGCATTGTGCTAGTGCTACTTCAGCACCAGGGGAATAGAGACATTTACTAGCGAAAACTGTGCTTTTTTTGTTCTATTGTGCCATGGCAGAGTATTATAAAAATTTAGATGCAAAGAAAGAGGGCTTGTTGGAAATCTCAGCAGACGCTGGTACTACTGCAAGTGGAAGAGGTCTTAGAAAGAAATTAGGGAATGGTGTAAAAAGTGGTCATACTATCAACATAGACTGTCCAATGGAATTTATTTTATTACTGTTGAGTTTTCTGAATTAGTAAAGTACTAAAACAATCAAAAACACCCTTCTTAAGAAATGTCAAGAATATTTGTATGTACAGAAGACTGCAGTTGGCACTTAACAATGGAAAATATGTTGCCTTTTCCTCAACATTTGCAACTGCCTTTTCTACAGTTATAGATTTTCCTTTGCATACCGTAATACATAAAGTTACCAGAATGAGAGTGTTTCTGTCCATCAAAGATGTGGCATAGATAGTCTTGGTGAAATCAAGTGTAGCAATTAAATGTAAACATGATCCAAATGCTAAAGGGGCAAGACAAATTCAGAGTTGGACCAGAGTTGCATTTAGGCCAGTCTTTGATCCAGTCAAACAGATGATATCCCACATTTCTTATCAGAGATCAGATCCTGACAGGCAGTTCTTGGGAGAAGAACACAGAAGTATAAGACTCTAATATGTGAAGGTTGGAACAAGCAGTACATCATGGAGAAAATATTTGCGTACCAGAGATGCCTGAGGAATCTAGGAAACAGTTAATGATGCAGAGAGAGTATTTTGGTCTGATCTTCATGCATCAGATCGAAGGTTCCATTGTAGATAAACATATAGCTTCCATCAGGGGTCTGCTAGTGGGGTGTGTGTGAGGGTGCAGTCTGCACCAAATAATGTTCCCCAGAAGGGGTGATGCACACGGGAGCTGTGACACCATAACTTCGTAATGGTGCAGAATAATCACATCATGTTATATACTATTATATACCTATGCAAAAATTCGTTTTGAAAATTTTTATTTTCAAAAATTTATTTTCAAAAATTTCAATTATACCATCATGTTATATACTTTTGGATGCATACCGATAATTTACAGCAGAATGCAATGAAAGAAAGAACTTTGAAATATCCTTATTCTATCACAACCTATAGAGACAAAAAAACCAACAGAGGTGGTGCAATGGCACATAATCACACCCACTTCCAGGTTGTTGTCCTGCCTACTGCATGGTGATAATGGGTGGCTTCCCATATTGGAGGATGCAAGCCCTAATAATGTCAATGGCTGCCAGGAATGTATTTCCTGGGACGTCAGCCCTTCCCTGCTGTTTGCACACACCCCTTTTTCAGAGACATAGAACTATTGTCACTATGATTTATGGTCACTGATAGCAGCTAATAAACCTATGAGCATGTCTTATCTCTTTTTAATGTCTTCTAGTTCAGTTCCTATTATTGCATCATTTTACAATGAATTCCAAAACTTGCTTACATAGGTGTGAGGAAATATTTTGTTGTTTCTGCCCTGAATCTACTGCCAATCATTGGATGACCTGTAAAGGTATAAAGCTATGGTAAAGAAAAGTTGTTCTCTATCTTCTTGTTCCAGAACGCTGCATACTTTCATGAGTTTCAGCCATATCCTTCTTATTCATCTTTTCATTCTAAACGTCCAAAAGCCCCACTTTAGCCTTTCTCAGAGAGAAGGAGCACAATTCTAACCATGTCTACTCAAAAGTAAGCCCCTTTTTGTTCAATGGGTCTTACTCCCAGAAAAGTGTGCTTAGGATTGCAGCCAAGGTGCTTCAACTGCTTGATAATTTTAATTGAAGTTTTCTGTCACTTTTCTAGTTCTACCATTTTTAACGACACAAGGCAACCAGAACAAAATACTTAGGCCAGCGTTGAATGGAGACATAAAACTTAGGTTGAAGGCATCCTGAGTCCACCATCCCCATGCAACGTGCCTCTGATGAAACATGCTCATGGAAGCCACATGGAAGGGCTGGCAGTGGTCATCTCCCGCATTGTAGCTGCTTAGGGGACCTAAAACAATTTGCAACAATTACTGCTTTGAAATTTGATACATGCTTGATTTTTATTTTTGTTGAGTTGCTTTATCTTTACCGTAAAGTTTTTGTTCTGATTGATTTAGATATTAAAAAAACCAAAAAATAACTCACTCACTCACTGACTCACTCACTCTTCAATGCCCAGCCAAAACTGCTAGACCTAGAAGTGTGAAATTTGGGGAGGGGTTTCCTTCTGGAGTCACCCACTAGGAACTGGTTTTTGGAAATTCCATCCGGAAGGTGCTGAAAAGGGGCGCAACACTTTTTCTTCCTTATACTTTACATTGAAGAATGACCCAAGCCTAGGACTGACCCAAGCCCTGTCTCAAACCCCTGGATGAAATTTGGGGAGCATATTCCTTATGTGACATGAGCACCCACCAAGAACTGATATTTAGAAATTTAACCCATAAGGGATTGGAAAGGGATGCAACATACTTTCAGCCTATGCTTAACACTGAAGATTGATAAAACCCAGCCCCAAATGTTGCACCTGCTTGGTAGTGGTACCCATGGTGGAGAGAGGATGATGCACGGGAGGGGAATGGTGCATAGGGGGTATTGGATGGGGGGAGTGGTCCAATGGGGTGATACATGGGGAGGTTTGCAAGGGGGGTTTGCATGGGGGTTTTTCACAGGGGTTTTTTTGCATGGGAGAATTTTGCACAGAAGTATTTTTTATTCCTGCAGCCCGGGTACATTTCACTAGTACTGTATATTACTAAAGTTAAAATTGGTCTTAGTGATTGGTACAGTATTCAAATCTACAGATTTAGCATTACACAGACAAATCTCTTCCTTTAGGGATCTTATTATTTCCTGGGCCACTAGAGAAGCAATGAAATGAGTACTTACCAGTTTGCTCTGGTTCACTGGAAATAGCCCTTAGAAGGATTTCTTAGATCATAGTGAGAGATTAACATTGCTTTCACATGTGATGCTTAAATCAGCTTTGTTTCACATCAGAACAGAAATCCCAGATAAGAACTATATTAGCTGGGAAGTGGATTTTTTTTGGATTTTTTGGTTGAATTTCTTCCCACATTAGCAATATTTTTAACTGTTTAATTATCATATTTACTCGAAACTAATGCGCACCCCATACTTGACCCTGCTAACTGGGCAAGAGACACTCTTTCAAGTGAATATTCCTCTTCCTAGCAGAGGAAGAGTAACTGGCCCCACACACCCCAGCATTGTCTGTTCAAATGGCTTCTGCTGGTGTTCTTTTTGCATTTTAGATTGTGAGCCCTTTTGGGACAGGGACCCATTAGCTATTAATTAGCTATTAATTTTTTCATTTTCTTGTAAACCACTTTGTGAATTTTTTAGTTGAAAAGCAGTGTATAAATACAGTAGATAGATAGATACTTATAATCAAAATACTGTATTCACACAAATCTAATTAACCACTGAATCTAACACGCACCCTGATTTTGAAGACTGAATTTGGCTGGAAAAAGCACCTCATGTAACAAGCACCTCATGTAAAGTATGTTCCACATAACAAACAAAAATTTCTTTAGGATTCTGCTTCACACAACAAACTGTGCTTTGTGTAACAAACACACTCATCGGCAGTTGGGACAGACGTGCTGGCCGGCAGCCCTTTTAAAAAGCGTGAAGGCTGCCTAGCGCCTTTCTAACTGATGATATTACCATTCATACATACCATTCATTACCCTCGTTTTTCACAATTTTAGTCACTAGTGTCATGCTCAGCATGTAGCCCCCCTAAATCTTGTAGCCCGGTGTAACTGCACTCCCTGCCCCCCTAGCTACGCCACTGATATTAGTGCATCTGATTGAATTTAAATCTCAAAAACATATAGATGTAATTATTTACAATAATTGTGTTCATTTCCCCTAAGTAGAAATGAAAATCCTTTAAGTAGCTTTTATTTGAACTGTGCTCCAAACTAGTTTCAAACATAAGATTCATTTTTCTTTTAAAAGACCATAGCAGGGCATCAGATTGCTGTTCCTTTTTGTATTTCAACTATTTTTTCCTAAAGGCATTGAATATTTATTCACATGTGGCATTTTTCTATTCATTGTTGGAACCAAAATAACTCAAGGATGGTAATTTGATTAGTGTCAGATGTAGAGCTGTAATTTCCTCTGAGTTTAGTACTTAGTCTGATAGATGCTAAAAATTTGATTCATGTTTGTTTATTCCTCACTGATGGTTTTATTTCAAACATTCCATGAATACTAAGTCCACTACTTAAGGGTTAGGTTTCAGGGGTCATATTTAAGCAGGGTGATCATATGTCCTCTTTTTCCATGGCATCCTCTTTTTAAGCCTTGTGTCCTAGAAAAAGAACTGCAGTGTCCTCCTTTTACCTGTGAGAAGGTAGCACATTGCCTTCTTGTAATTAATATGTTACATGTAGTACTCTAGCTATAAATTTAATAAGTAATGTTGAAATTAACCATATGAAAGTGACATACATGAGTGTTTTTAGCTTGTTATGTCCTATATTTTTCTTGTGTATCCTACATTTTGGGGGGCCTTATTGTCTTTTGTGATTATTACATCTGGTCTCCCTGTACTTATTGAAAAGTACTTAAATCCAAATATCCTGTTTTTGTTAGCCCAGCTTTACCACACCTGCACTGAAGGACATATTGAGCCTGTGTACAAGTGCCATTGCTGCTCTCAATAAATTAGAAAGCCAATGTAATGGTAACATATATACCGGTAATTAAATTATTTTATCCCTAAAAACCCGGAAGCCTTTTGCTGCTTTGAAGATCATATAAGTTAGTATACTGATAAGTGACTGAATATGCCAATACTTGTTGTTATCCAAACAATGAGGGTACATACAATAATCGTTAATTAGGATAATTTCTATGTTTTATCTTCAAATTCTGGCATTGTTTAAAGAATTTGCCCTTCAATATGAGTATCTTCAAGTGGCTTAAGATAATATACCATACTTTAAAAAGCAATAAAATGAATAAAAGCAGAATTCTTTTTATGGAATTCTTTTCAGGTTTTCAGGCTTTTAGGCTTTTAGGCTTGAAGTTGCAATGAATTTATGACCATGATTAGAATATATTACTTGTCTGCATAATTTTTTATACATAACATCTTGCTATACCCTACTAAATAACACGTTATTTTCCCATAGTCAGGCTGTTCATATTTTAAAATGTATCTGTGTCAGGTACAGACATTGTTACAGGTACAGAAATTGTTAGTTTGTATATGGATATAGCACAACCTTCTGTGTAGAAACTTCTGACCAGAAATATGGATGCAAACCTGGTGGGCAGTGGGCTATACAGCACTGACTGCTCAGAACACCACACTGATTGGGTGGGCTGATTGGGTGGGCTGATTGTCAGCTGTGCGGTGAATAGTAGGTACTGGTCCGTATGACATTTTTTGCTACACAGCAGTCTTGGGTTGTTAGCCCAGCAAGGCCCAAGTGAGGAGAAGGTTGCTTTATCCATCCTCTTCTTCCATCTTTCTCTGGCCCCTGGCCTTGTCTCTTCCTCAGAGCAGCCCTCAAATTGCCTTCCAGAGTTTCTCATTATTGGCCTCTGGCCTCTGATCATCACTATGGTCATGAAGATTCTGCGGGAGTACCTAAGATGGTGGGGCAAGACTGAAAGCAGACACAGAAGTGTCTGACAATTCTCCAATATCCAGGCCCATTTGATATGGAAAATCGACCCAATCCAGAAAACTTTCAGCTTGCTCATGACATAATATTCAGGGACAATGAGAACAGTCTCACAGATAATGAGAAATATAGGGCAATTCTTTGACAGTATTTGCAAATAAGCAAATTTTCAGATAGCAAATTTTTGTGTAAAGAGAACTGACTGTATTTTAAATCTTTGCTTTCAAACCAAAAATACATAGAATGGATTGCCATTAGAGTGTGTTAAAAATCACTATAACTGCATATAGGATCTAATGTTGTGGCATAGTTGCAGGTTATGCAATGGAATCATGGTGCATAGTTACTAAAGACTCCACCATTGTGTGGATTCAGGAGTTGAGCAGATATTTCCTAAGCAGAAATGTATATTAATTGTTGGATGTCATGATTAAAGCATACTGATTTTAAGCTGAGCAGTGCCTTCATGTTTCTAGGTAAATTTAAAACAATTTCTGTCTCAGTTGGGCAGACTGGATGTGGAAATCTGTACCAGTTTTCTCAATATAGGAAATGAATTATCAGTAAATGATCTAAGGAATGTTACAAGAGTGATGCCAATGGCGTGTGAACTCATAACAGTGCAGATACACTGCATGATAATTGCACTGTATTCATACCGCAAGTAGGGAGAGCTAGTATCTACTCAGTTCCTCATTTTATGGCTTGTGGATTGCTCTCTCTTATTAGGATTAAATTTAGTAGTGTCCCTCCCTGTCTTGCTTCTCTTTCTCATATTTTGCAGTATGTTTAACTGCTTTGTGTAACTCATCTTTGCTGTGAATAACTTGTTTTTTCATAGCTCTCCTACCAAGAAATACACCCAACACTAGCATTTATTAATATCCACCAACCCAGGAAACAGAGAGCAGCATAAACATTATGACTTTAGATATCTAAACTTTGATCTCCTGGGTGGTGCTGGTCAAGGAGACTGTTCTACCTTAGAGCTCTGAGTTATCCCTTGCGAATTTTGGTAGTTTGTCAGCAGAAAGAGTCCTGACTCTAAAGCATTAGCCAATTCCTGTATCAAAACTCTAGCTGATATAAAACATTTCTAATTTATGGGCACTCTGTTTGAACAAATTGTACGCACTGCTATTTTCACAGCAGCAGATCTTCATGAATACAACTGTACTGAAGTAAATTTCTGAATTACAAGTTCAAAGTTTGCTGCCAGAAAGCAGACTAATGTATCCATTCTGTGAGCTCATGCAAAACTACTTAAAATATTTTCTTAACATAGTCAGCTTTACAAGAAGCTGCAGTCCATCTTGGCATTACTTGAGACCTATTTTCTGAGTACACACTCCATTTAGTTATTAGGTTTGGAGAACATTATTATTTTGTGTATCATAAACATGCATATAGTTGGGTACAGTAGTTGCTTGTTTGTTGTCTAAGCCTGTGTAGGACTGGATGGCTTGTTTGTTTTGCAGGCTTTGGGACTATGGTTTAGGAGCAGTATTAATGTACCTCATATTTTAATACATGTTTAAATTGCCTTGTTAGCTGCTTTGATCAGTTGTAACTCTGAACCATGATTAAGAAAAGAGAAGGAATTCTAGCATGAGATGAGAAGAGGGAAACACTATCCTGCATCTTATTACTTCTGTCTAATTATTACTACTGATAGGGGCAGAGGGAGTGTAAACTCTGCATGTTGAAACCATGATAGCTTTTGGGGGAATAATCAAATTTGGGTTTTTGCAATGACATTTGCAACCCCATCACTTCCAGTCTTTAATAGAGAGATAATATTAACATTGATAATATTAACAATGATAATATAACATTGCAAGAATTATTGAGAAAATATATATTTATCTCGTTGATTCATTAGAACAGTGTTTCTCAAAGTGGGGGTCGGGACCCCTTTGGGGCTCGCCTAGAGCTTTCCTGGGGGTCGCCTAAAGACCCCTGGTGCAGGGGGCAAGGTCAGGCTTGCCAGACCTCCGGCTGTAGCTGCGCGTGCACTGGGGCTGACTGACAGGCTCAGGGCCCAATCCTATGCTTGCCTACTCTGAAATAAATCCCATTATAGTCAGGATGGCCTTTACTCCCATGTTAATGTGGATAGAATTGCAGCCTCAGGGCCCAATCCTATGCATGCCTACTCTGAAATAAATCCCATTGTGTTCAATGTGTGCATAGAACAACACACATTTCATTTGTAACAATGAAAATACATCCTGCATTTTGGATATTTACATTACGATTCATAACAGTAGCAACATTACAATTATAAAGTATCAACGAAAATAATTTTATGCTTGGGGTCCCCACAACATGAGGAACTTATAAAGGGGTCATGGCATTAGGAAGATTGAGAACCACTGCATTAGAAGAATTATATATATGAAGCAAATATTTATGTTGGTTAATAGCTTTAATAGTTATGAAATTAATTTATCCTTTCATCTCCTTTTGAAAATCTATGTATATATGTTTCTGTACAGATGCAGCAACTTGAAAAACAAGTCATTGATGCAGATCGTCAAGCAGAGAAAGCTTTTCAGCAGGTGTGTACTAATGCAATTATATGCACTATAGCTGTAAACTTAAACCAATGTTAGTTAAGGTCATACCAAGCAAATATATTGCATAAATGTTTACTTTTAAACATCCTACAAAATAAGCAATCCTAAAGAAGAATTAAATTTAAATATACAGACCATTGTTATGTTTGGTTGATTTCATCTGTGACCAGAACAGGATAGATTAATTTAAATCAAGAAAATTGATGAAGACCTGGAGTGTCCAAATCCCACCCCAGGGGCTAGATGCGGCCTGTGGGAGTCCATGTGACCTGGGGCAAGCCTGCTGATCTAGCCTCTGGATGAGCCCTGTAATTCAATGGAAATGAAGGGAGCTCTTCTGCAGGCTGAGGGAAGCTACAATATCTCCCCTTTCCTCCTTGCGAAAGTGTTTACATTCTAGTTTGAAAATCACTCCCCCTCTCTCTGTTCAAAAGTGTGTATGTGAAAGTGTATACAGTATATAAATGAATGTCTTTAATAAATTAATTTAGGTAATGAAATTACCTTCTGTCAGAAAGTTTGGACACTGCTGATGTACGACAATTGAAGACAGTAGAAGTCTGGTTCGTTCTACAGGGACAAAAGCACCCATGTCTATTTTACAATTATCAGGGTCATCAAGGCCAGCTCACAGAAGCAAACATTAGCATGGTGGCTACTCCATGTTGACAAGCTCTTGGATAATGTGTCCATACAATGCTGTTTTCTTTACTACGTCATTGCCGTGAACATGCAAATATATTTCACCTGATTTAGATGTGTCAGAGAATTCTACCTGACAATAGGATTAGGTTCCTGTTGCATACACGTGTATAGCAAAAATGAACAATTGTGCTTTATTGTGTATGATGATGAATCTTAAGTGAAGCAGGAGTTGAGGGCAATCCATAGTTATGTGAAATGATAAATTTGCTATAGATAGCAGCTTTAAGACTTCCTTTATTAGCAATCATTCAGGTCTTTCCAGGTTACTGGTGAAGCTCATTTTTTTAAAAAGGAGGAGGAAGAAAGTGAACAGCATGAACCTATCTTGGTATGACAGGCCTGTAATGCTTTCATGGCCTTAGCTAGCATGTTTGTACAAATATGCTAGCAATTTATAGATAACAGAACCTTGACTTTTATCTTCAGCTGTGATGTGTCAGCATGTTCATTTTTTCCATCGCTTCACCACATGCTATAATATGAGCTATGTTTATAGAAACACAGAATAGGATGTTTTAAAGGTTGTTTTTATTTTCCTTTTCCTTTTTTCTTTTGCTAAAAGCAGAAAAGCTGTTGTTTGTGTCTTTGTTACCATATTAGTAAGGGATTTGCGTCAAACTTGCTCTGCATATTTTATGTGAAATGGAGATCAGTGTGTACAAAGTTGTCTGTACTAGAGGGGAAAATTTGAAAGGTCTCTTCGGGGCAAGTGAATGTTTGCTCACTATCCTTCGGGAAAGCCTCTACCACTGCCTTGGCCTTTTGCCTGCTGTTCGGCAGTCATGTATCTGAGATGTGTAATGGTGGCAGTGAAGGAGTAATGAATGAAGTAAAGAAGGCACTAGGATATCATTGTAGACAAGTGCTGCAGATACTTCCCTTGGTCCACCTCCTCCCCACCACTGTTCCACAACATTCTGCTTTTAGCACACCTATCTTTCAAGATGCACTGACTAGCACGGCTGCCAAATGCAGCAGCGCACCTAAAAGAGTCATTGCTGGACAGGGTGACCAGATTATTCCTGAACCCCAGGGCCAAAATTCCTGAACCCCAGGGCCAAAATTCCTAATCCTAGGCCAAAATTCCTACCCGCTTTAAAAAATTGCCAAAAATTGTATTTTTTTGTTTTGGTTTTTTGACCATAACTTTTGATAGGAAGGAGATATCTCATAACTGATTTTTGCATTGGATTCTGCTCTTCAATACGAATCCAACAACATATGGCATGATGGGGTACTGTGCACTATTGCAAAATTTCAAAACAAAGCCAAAATGAAGCAAAAATGTAGGCCGCTCAGAGAGGAGGCTACAAAACTGGACAAATCTGGGTTTTTCCAATCATATGGTCACTCTGTTGCTGGAAGCCGTTTTACAACAGCAGTACGGTGGTGCTCCTTGTATAGTTCTCAGTGTGTTGGCTCAGGGTGCAATCCAGAGTAACTTCGGGGAGTCCTTGTTCCAGTATAAGAACAATTTGCTCTGGATTGCAATATGAATTTCCCATAGGTTTTCACTAGGTGGTGCTGTAACTATGGGTGCACGTAATGTCTCTTGCGTGCTCCCGTAATTACTCTGGATTGTAGAGCTAGTCTCTGAAAGTATCGAACCTTTAAAAAGGTATCATTAAAAAGTGAGTACAGGGAGTTTCTACTGAGTTCTTGAAACTCTACTCATCTACTGTTTCTACATAAAAGCCTTTACCAGTGTGTTGGCATGTGTTAGCACCCTCTGACCATTTTTGTCAAGGGTCAAGCAGGCTGAGGAGAGGAAACTATCTGTTTCCACTTCAATTGGCTTTCCTAACTGCCTCTTGGGCAGATAATAGACCAGGCTGAGAAGAGGCTAGTGGGGGCAAGAAGTTGAGGGGTGGGGAAAGGGTATAGCAAAGGGAAGTTGAAGGAGGGACATTGAGGAGACTATTGAGGAGAGAGGTGACAAAAGGGCAGTTAAGGGGACAGCTGAGGAACGATGTGGCAAAGGGGCAAAAATTATCTCTGGGCTCCACATTACGGATGAGTCTATATAGTATACATAAAATTGAAGTCTCGCTGATTCATTAACTCCTAGTCAAAACCATCAGAATTAGAAGAGTGAAATTTGGTGGGGGTATTCCTTCCATGATATAGGCATCCACTAGGAACTGATTTTTAGAAATTCAAACTGGAAGGGGGTAAAAAGGGGTGCAACACAGATTCATCCCTCTAGTTTACATTGTAGAATAACTGACTCATCAACACCCATCCCAAACCGCCAGACCTAGAAGCATGAAATTCAGGGACTATGTTCAGCCCATGATCTGGGCACCCACTAAGAATTGGTTTTTAAAAATTTAACCCCTACCAGGGTGAAAAAGCATAAATATGTTTTTGTCCCTATCAGCACCTAGCCTGAAGCCCTGTACCTAGAAGCATGAGATTTGGGGAACATATTCCTTCTGTGATGTAAGGATCCACTACAAACTGATTTGGTTCCCAGTGGTGTCTGCTGCCCTGTGTTGCCCAGTGATGCCTAATGCCCAGCAGGAATGCCTGTACTCTGTAGGGATGCTGGCTGCCACCCAGTGGTGCCTGGTAAGGGTGCCTATTGCCTGGTTGGGGTGCCTACTGCCTAGTGGTGCTCGGGGGTGCCCTCTGCCCGGTGATGTCCACTGCCCACTGATGCTTGGAAGGGATACCCAGTACTGCTCAGTAGTGGCTGCTTTCCACTGTTGCCTGCAGTCCACTGGTACCTTTTGGTGTCCAATATTTAGTGGTGTACTTTGGTGCCCATGCCCGCTGGTGCCCTATGGTGTCCACTGGTGCCTGCCGCCTGGAGGTGTCTGGTGGTCACTGATAGGGATATCTCATGCTCAGTAGGGAAATCCACTGTACACTGGTGCCTGATGGTGCACCTGATGATCCCTGCTTCGTGATGGTGCCCAGTATGGATGCCCAGTAGGAGTGCCTAGTGCCCACTATTGCTTGCTGGTGCCGATTATTGCCCCTTAACCCTCTGGTGCCCAGTGCCTTTTGTGCTCAGCACTGCCCATTGCTCGCCACTGTCTCCTACCCGGTGCCAGGTGGTGCCCACCTGTGTCCATCTGTGCCCTGGGTCCACAAATATTCTTGAAATTTAACTTCTGCAACTTCTGAAATTTTAAGTTGCAAGTAAGTTGTGGGAAGTGTTGTGCAAGTAAGTGTGGGCAGTGTTAATCTGGAATTAACCTGTAGTACACATACTACAGGTGAGTGTAGTTCAACGTAACTGAGCATACCAGAATTTAGAAAATAAAAGTACAATCAGTCCTGGTGTTTGTATAAGTCGTTTTATGACCAGTCAGATTATACCCATCTCATTTTGAAGGCGTATTCAGTTAGCAACGTTGTTGCTTATTTCATCACTATATCTTTGACTCTGAAATATGTAGTAAATTATGCCATTTTTAGAGTAGATCTTCTATGCTGTGCTTTATGTTAACTTTCAGGTGCAGGTTATGGAGGAGAAATTAAAAACTGCAAATATTCAAACCAGTGAGTCAGAGATGAAGTTGTATAAAAGGTGTCAAGATCTGGAGACTCTGGTGCAGGAGAAGGATGATATTGTGCAGAACTTGGAACAACAGCTTGCAGAACAGGTTGGGATATATAGGATTATTTTTTATTTAAAGCTTTTAAATAATAATTTTCCTCCCATAAGCAGCGGCCTTTAAGGTGGCTAATTACCATATAAACTTGCATATAAGCTGAGTTTTTTTACTTTTTGGAGCTTAAAAAGCTCCATCAGCTTATACGCAGGGCAAGCGCCAGGCTTGCCCCAAAATGGCCACCGCTGGTGGTTGCAGCCGCCCGCGTGCCTCTTCAGTTGGACCAGAACCAGTGTCTGCCTCGCGCCTCCCTGGCCAGCTGGAGAGGTGGGCGGGCGCCAGAACCAGCGTCCGCCCACATGTCTCTCCGGCCAGCTGGAGAGGCGCGCGGGCTGGCACCAGAACCAGCATCTGCCCATGCGCCTCTCCGGCTAGCTGGAGAAGCGTGCGGGTGCCAGAACCAGCGTCCCCGCGCACACCTCTCTAGCCAGCTGGAGAGGCGCATGGGCAGACGCCAGAACCAGTGTCCACCTGCGTGCCTCTCCTGCCGGCTGGAGAGGCATGCAGGCGGGCGCCAGGACCAGCCATTGCTCATGCGCCTCTCCGGCCAGCTGGAGAAGCATGCAGGCAGACACCAGGACCAGCCTCTGCTCGCACGCCTCTCCGACCAGCTGGAGAGGCGCGAGCGGACGCTGAGGCACCTAATTTTACCACTAAGGCTGGGAAAACTTATTGACCCGGCTTATACGCAGGTCAATAAGTTTTCCCAGTTTTTATGGTAAAATTAGGTTCCTTGGCTTATACGCGGGTTGGCTTATACACGAGTATAAACTTCTCATCAAGGGATGAGAAGTGCTTTGCCTCCCCTCCTTTATTTTTTGCTTCCCCCTTGGGTCTCTCTTAAGTAAAGGTCCCTGGCACATTGTCCTGCTACCCATGACTGGCTGCAAGTTTCCCTGCTGCCTATACAGGCACCAGCCACAAGCTGTTGGATGCAGTGCTCATCCCCAATTCAAAGCCAAGAGCCAGCACTGTCTGAAGTCATCTCTGTGGTCATGTGGCCAGCATGATGGCACAGAACACTGTTTACCTTCCCAACAAGGTGGTACTTATTTATCTATTTGCATTTACTTGCTGTCGAACATCTAGGTTGGCAGGAGCTGGACTAAGAATGGGAGCCATTCCATCTTGCCACACCTAGGTCTCAAACCCTGGTCTCTTTGATGAAATGAACAGCATCTTAACCAGCTGAGCCACTGCAGTGTCTTATTCTTATAAAAATTATTTTAAAAAGATAATTGTTCAGAATGTTCATTCTTTAAAATATTCTTGTTTCAGAAACAAATAAGAATACAAGAAGCAAAAATTATAGAGGAGAAAGCAGTTAAGATAAAAGAATGGGTGACTGTCAAGTTCCATGAGGTGAGCCTTGTGCTAATAAATGAGTAAAATGTACTTTAAACTGACTTAAAATCAATTTAATTGTTCTAAGTAGGCAGCACAACACATTAAATAAGCAAATCTGCAGAAACTTGAAAGAGTTACTTGGGTAGAGATTTCTTCATCAATGAAGACACTGATGCTCTGTTAATAGCTTAGTGCAAAACCACGTGCAGATGTAAGTAATAGTGAATGTTTTGATAAGATGCAGCACCATTTCCAATCTGCATTAATCACTTTTGCTGATCTGTTCACAAGGCTTAAATGCCTTCTTTTAATGTCTGTGTATGGGCACAATCCAGAGCAACTACGGGGAGTCCTTGCTCCGGTGTAAGAACAATTTGCTCTGGATTGCAATATGAATTTCCCATAGGTTTTCATTAGGTGGTACAGTAACTATGGGCACACATAATGTCTCTTACGTGCTCCCGTAGTTGCTCTGGATTGTAGGGCCAGTCTGCATTTTACTGGATAAACTGGAGTTGAACGGGGAAAATAAGTATAGCTCTCTCTGCAAAACTAGAAAGCCAATTCAGAAGGAGGCTGATTTTGGACTGTCTTCCTCCCATGTAAATGCATGCCACAAGATCTGTGATCCATGGGGAAGTGGGGGGTCTATGGGGAGATCCACGTGAGTTCTTCCATAAAAACAACCATTAGCAAAGCATGGGCATTCTGAGAAGATGGGCAGTCCACTCCATTCTGAGTGAACTGAGACCAGTTAGGAAACCATAAAAGAAGTTTGAAAGAACAAACCAACAGTGAAAAAATATGCAATGGATTAAACCAGGTTATCAGGAAAAGGAGAAAAAGTGAAGTTTCGATTGGTTACGTAGGCTTCAATCCCATACATGTCTACTCTGAGTAAGCCCCACTGAGTTCACTGGGGCTTACTCCAAGGAAAGTGTTCTTAGGATTGCAGCCTAAAAGGTGAGTTGAATTTATTTAGAAACCTAAGTATGATCCCTAGCTTGCTGGGACCCACCCTGAGAACAATGTATGCAAGCAAGATCTAAATGAAACATCGTGTGCTTCTGATAATGGACCTTGGTAAATGTGCAAGGGATGCATGTGATCCTGCTTTTTATAACCTGGGTTCATATGAGGGGGATTGAAACTGAGTAAACTCTGTATGTTTATACTGCTAGTCAAGAAAAAAATGCGCATGAATAAAGCCCACCAAATCTCACCTACAAGGTTAGGGTTTAGGACATTTTTTAATATCCTAGAATAGAAATGTGGGCAAATGGAAATGTGGGCAATTCTTTTTGTGGACTTCTGTCATAGAACAGTTTATACTATTTTAATTAAATTTTTATGGCAGAAATGCTATGTAGAATTTTTAATCCTGAATGAGCATCCAGGATCATTGATAAAGATCTAAACAAAAGTGATTGTTGAATGTTGAAGAAACAATGTTGAAGAAACATTTAAATTGTATTGCACTTAGATGTCACTAAGGTATACAGTATTATGCCAAATGTATTTATATAACATGAAAGAAAATTACAGATTTCTTTTGGATATCACACTTTCAGTGTTTTGCTTATGTTTGTATGCTTTCAGCTAGAATTAGAAAATCAGAACCTTCGCATGATCAATCAAAACCAAACTGAAGAGATACGTATATTGCAGATTAAATTGCAAGGTAAATGGCACAACTTCTCTGAAAACAGGTATATTAACTTTTACTCCAACAAAAGCCCTTTTGTCTGGATACTTATTTTATTTTATTACAAATAGTTTATTACTTTATTACAAATAGTAAACGCAATATTAATATAGACAAACCTAATTAGTAAACCTCAGCCCTGTAAATATGCCATACAATGACACTAACAGTAAAAATGGAGATTTTCTTTCTTTCTTTCTTTCTTTCTTTCTTTCTCTCTTTCTCTCTTTCTTTCTTTCTCTCTTTCTTTCTCTCTCTCTTTCTCTCTTTCTTTCTCTCTTTCTCTCTTTCTTTCTTTCTTTCTTTCTTTCTTTCTCTCTTTCTTTCTCTCTTTCTCTCTTTCTTTCTTTCTTTCTCTCTCTCTTTCTCTCTTTCTTTCTCTCTTTCTTTCTTTCTCTCTTTCTTTCTTTCTCTCTCTTTCTTTCTTTCTTTCTCTCTCTCTCTCTCTCTCTCTCTCTCTCTCTCTCTCTTTCTTTCTTTCTTTCTTTAGGGCAGATTCAATCCCATATGAAAAGACCTGATCTTTCAGAAATTAAAATTAATATAGTAAGTAATATAATTGTATGCATGTACCTGATTATTGTATTATTTCTATTGTATTATTGTACCTATTATTGTACAGAGTTTCAGGGGAAGAAATCTATTCCTTCAGCACAAAAACCTGGAGAAGGCCAGCGGCTGAGCAGTCTAACTTTTGGATGCTTCTTAAACAGAGCAAGAAGTCCTCAACAGGTTGCTCAGTCTGAAGATACAAGCAATTCAATATCAAAGGAAGCTGAAGGCAATGGCACAATAGGTATATTGGATATAGTTTTTTTAATGGTACCGGCAAATCAGTCCTAAAAAGATTTACAGTACCTAAAATTATGTTTTAGTTATTTTAATTGAATTTGCTTCTATAGCAGCTTCTATTAAATTTTTGTGTGTAACAAGAGTTAATTGTTCATTTTCATTTGTAATTTAGAGATCCTGTGCTACTTGAATTTAAACTCTAGATAATTTCACTTTAATTGGGGGTTAATACAGTGGCCCACAATGTCTGGTATTCATATAGCAAAGCTTCTTGACTATTAAAAAGCAGGCCTCTGTCAGTCTTGGAAGACTATGGTATCGTGCTCGGCGCTGCATACGCTGCATGCGAAGCACTAAAGCCTGGGTTGGATTGTTATGGAGCATATGCTGTTACCCAAGCAGCAAATCCCCCCTCTCCACGCCACTGAATTAGTCCAATGGAAAGGCAGAGCCAATACGATTGGATCCAGCTGGCGTCGCTGAGCTGGGCTAAGGACCGGAGCTCACTCTGTCTTGTGGGGCTGACCCACGTCTCAAACCCTGGCCTTCTGGTTAATAAGCACAGTGTCTTAACCACTTGCGCCACCCACAGCCCTTATATATTCTTGACTATAATATATAGTCATATTATGTTAGCATGACTCTTGCTACTCTCTTTATGTGCTTTTTCTGCAAATCCTACAACAAGTTCTAACTTTCCCAACACTTTCAGGATTGCAATATTCTAATCCTGCTACATGGACGAAGGAGTATTAAGGTTAAGATGTTTTAACAGCAGAATAGCAACATGATAGTTTGCTGCTATATTGGCTATAATGTATTAGAGCTTCATCTTTGTTTAAAAACAATGACAACAACTTTCTGTGACTTAGGGCACAATCCTATCCATGCCTACTCAGAAGTAAACCCCATTGTGTTCCCTGGGTCTTATTCCCAGGAAAGTGTGCCTAGGATTGCAGCTTTACATATATTGTAGAACTAGTTCTTATTTACTTTAATATCTTTCATGTCTCATTATGTAACTCTTGGCACAATCCTAACCAATTTAGGCCAGTGCAATTCACCCATATCCCCATACCGGTATCAGCGTGGAGATGTTGGTGTACTTGGCTCCCGCACAACTCCCAGGAGTGGTGAAGAAGTGCCTGACAGCACTTTTGCAACACCCCCAGACCAGTGAGGGACTTTTGCCGGCCTAACTGAG
This sequence comes from Cryptoblepharus egeriae, assembly GCA_030015325.1. Classification (NCBI taxonomy): domain Eukaryota; kingdom Metazoa; phylum Chordata; class Lepidosauria; order Squamata; family Scincidae; genus Cryptoblepharus; species Cryptoblepharus egeriae. Next base: position 221,706,955 of record JAREYC010000001.1, read on the forward strand.
GCTTAGGATTGCAGCCTATGTTAATCAATCCATAGATTTTTAGAAATTGCTAGTGTCTTGCATGATCTTAAGATGATCCTCAATTACTGATATTTTCTTGACAGAAGACATAAAAGAGTTTAAATTGTTCTTCTACATCTCCTGGCATTTTCTGACCTAATTTCAAGTAATTTTATCAATCTATTACTTTTCCAGAGAAAGAAATCCAAGAAACATCTGTTGCTCACCCGAAATATGGAAGTAGTAGAGGCCTGAAGCCACTGCAACAAAGCTCCTGTGGACCAGAGCAAAGACAGAAAGTAAAGGCAAAAGATCTAGATTCGAATATATCAAATAACTCTTGCATTACAGTAAGTGACTGGAGCTCTGATGAAGAGGAAGACGGCAGAAGATCAAAATCAAGATGTATATCTACCCTTTCAAGTCATACATCTGAAGAAGGCACCGGTTACAGCAGAATTGGGAGTGAAATGTATTTGACAGCATCAGATGATAGCAGTTCTTTACTGGAAGAAGAAAGCTTTAGAGCTCCAGGAAAAGTACACAAAAAACTATATTCTTGGCAACAAGGATCTCCATGGAAAAGCCAGAACCATCTAGCTGGAAATAAAAACTTGGAATCCTTCAGTGAAAAGAAAGATCACCGTAGCTTTTCCGACGAGCTAAACCAGAGATTTCAGTCTCAAAGGCTAGATTATTCATCCTCGTCTAGTGAAGCAAATACTCCAAGTCCAATTTTAACTCCAGCTTTAACACCTAAGCATCCAGCACTGGTGATGACAATAGGCGCTCAGTCTGGCAGGCAGATGGATTCTCCAGGTAACCTGCCACCACCAAAGCTCAGGACCCCTAGTGTCTTCACTATAAGTTCAGCGCTCGCCAAGAAGCACTTTAGCCAGCCTCCTCTATGTTCAGACAAAATGTTTGGCAGAAACAGAAATGCTATAAGCATGATACGACCTCTTAAACCTCAGGAAACAGACATTGATCAGGTGGATGGAGATGGTACAGATGAGTTAGAGAAGATGGAAGTTATCTGCAATGATGAATTGTTTACCTATGACTCCTGTGAAAGTCCCTATGCTGAAGCCCTGGACTCTTGTGATGCAAGGAAAACTAGTAGCAATAAGCCACCTACTCCTCCGCTACATCGGTTTCCATCTTGGGTAAATTCAGTTGTATATAACAATCATTTACTTGGCAATTTAATCATTTGTCCATTTTATGTGACTCTGTTACATTCAAATTTACATTCAAACTGTGGATTGTCCCATAATATCCTAGATCACTGTTTCTCAAAGTGCTACTAAGAGCTGTGGGGCTTCCCAAGCCCTGGCAGTATGGTGCTCTAACACCAAAACTTTGGCCAGTGCAGCAACCACTGCCCCTCCAGCCAATCTTTTGGGCAGCTAGAGTGGCAAATATGGGACTTTCATCAGCTGGGGCAGCCAATTACTGAAGGGATAGAAGTGTGGGTGCATCAGTTCAGGAAGCACTGTCACTTGAAACCACTCGGTGAGGAACAGCTGGAACATCCTTTTCAGTTATTTTCACCAGGGGATCCATGCAGATCAGCCATAGACAATTCATATGTGGGAGGTGGAAGGTCATGTAAGCACCCTGTGGACCACTGTGGTGGCATAGCTAGAGGGGGTTTGGAGCAGTCAGTCTTGGAGGGAGTCTCACCCCACTTTTGCATCCAGGCAGAAGCCTTCGCTGCCGCTGCAAATTGGAAAGAGTCAGGCTGTAAGCCACAGTAAGCCACAGTGGTTTCAGTGGGAGTTGATTCTGAGTAGACAGCATAGGATCTTTGCCCTTTTTGCATTCAGGCACAAGACTTTGCTGCTGCTCTGCTGCAAACTGCCTATCTGGTTTGCATAGATAGATCTCACACAGAAAGAGGCTCCTTGTTAAAGTTGCTCAGAAAGAGACCAGTGACTCTTTTGGTGAAAATTAATCATCCTTGGCCTTAAAGGTTTTTCTTTTCTGTTTTGATGTACAATATATTACAGTGTTTTATTACAGTGATTGTATTCTGTATTACATTACAGTGTTTTGAATTTGATTTCAGTATTTTGTCATCAATTTTACACATAGTTAATATTTTTATATGAATATTTTTGAGTTGTGGAACCAATTGTCTGAGTTTCCATTATTTCCTAAGGGAAAATCTGCTTTGTAAAAAGAATGCTTTGTAAGACAAACTTGCTTCCAGAATGCATTAAATTTGTCTTGCAAGGCACCACTGTACTGCAAAAGATAAATTCCATAATGCAGAATGGCTGTAGACAACCAGGTAGTTCATTTTTGCTTGAAAGAGAAGCATTCATCTATTTCTGTTCTTCCCATTTATTTGGATGATATATTTCTCTGCATTTCAATGAAATTATTACCATATGGAAACAACCTCATAGTTATAGAAGAGCATATTAAAACATACTTTAACATTTTTTTGTTTTTATGTTAGGAAAGCAGAATTTATGCAGTAGCCAAGTCAGGTTTACGTTTTTCTGAGGCCTTCAACTTAGACTCCTTCAGTAAAAGTAAGTCTGCTTAGTGTGCTTAATAGACAATATGTTTCTTTGAAGTCAGTGAAACCCTTCTGTGTAACCATGCGTAGGATAATTGATCATTAAAGAACTTTTAGCTGTTGTTTTACAGGAAGTAAAGTGTAAGGTTTGTAAAGCTTTCTTCTAAATAAATATTTGTTTTTCAAATAAATTAAATAGTCACCAGACAGAGAATGTTTTATATTCATAATTGTTTCAAAATTTCTACTTGCTTCTTTAGTGTGGTGATCTAATTTATGTACAGTACAATCCTAGTATAGTACAGTCTACTCAGAAGTAAATCTCATTTAATTCAGTGGGACTTATTTCCAGATACCTGTATAGAATTGCTACTTTAACTGTAGCTAAATATTCTTCTTGTGTAGAGATCATGTTTGTTATATAAAATACAAAATATATTTGTACTTACTTTGTCTATGGATAAAACTCTGCTTGTGCAAGGGAGTAGAGATGACCTTTTACACCCACACTTTCACTACTACTACCCTATGCAAATGGAGATTCTTCTTTTAATAGAAAAAAGCCCTTAGCTTTCAACCCTTAGATTTTGTAAATATGTTTTGAGGATTAATTCTTTATGAATCAATAAATAATCTTAATTTCTGAAAAAGTTTTATAAATAAGAATAGCTATCTGCCTCAAATTTTTCAGAAGTTCTTTTGAATGAATGTTCTTTTATTTCAGGTTTGATGCCTTCAACTTCCTATCCCCCATCGGGACTCTACACATCACTGATATACAAAAATATGACAATTCCTGTCTATACTACTCTTAAAGGGGTAATCATGTTTAAAAATGGGTTACTTGGGCAGGGTGTGCATGCTGTCAGGCTGAAATGTCACATTTCATGTATGGTGTCCACTATGTGATAAAACTGTGTTTCCAAGTTTAAATAACAAATGCTGGAAAAGGAACTGTCGCTGTTAAGTGTTACAGGTGCAGTTTAAATCCCATGCTGATCTGACTGTGTAAACACATGTTGTAATGCCACATGTGCAAAAAAATTTAAATATGATTTAATAACAGGGCATTATTTTTATCTTTATTTTGCAATACTTGCAATAGCTAATTATAAATTTAGGCCTTTTGGCAGTGTTTCATAATAAGAAAACATTTTCAATTGATAAATAAAAATTGTGAAATACTAAAAGAGGTGGTATTTTCAGTGATGTATAACTATTTTATGTACCAAATGTGAAGTCTGAATGTAGTTATAACATTCAAGTCATAACTAATGATGGAAAAGAATGAATTCAGAGAGCCAATTATGGATCCCAGTCTTTAGTATATACTTAGCTACAGCAGAACTTTTTCTTGTGGTATGTGAAGAGACAAGAATGAACTAATTGCATTTGAACACAATGATATGGTTCAGTTGGCCAGACGCATAGGAGTTAGTAGCCAAAATTTTCCATGCCACAAATATGCATAGTAGTATCTATGTCATGTGTTAATAACTTAGAATGAACAGTAAATCATATCCTTTATTCCTTTACTCTGACCTATGTTATAATCTATGAATTTCTTTTAAGGACTATTTTGTAAATTGAATTTTTGGCCACTAAGACCCCAATCCTATATACATGGGGCTGCTGCAGCAATTGGAGCCCCAGTCCTATTCATATCTACCAAGATATGAACCCCATTATAATCAGTGGTGCTTACTGGATAGGATTGCAGCCTGTGTGCTGCAAACATGCTATTAGGGATGCCTGCAAGCCCCCACTGGGCCACCACCAGAGAGCTAGCACAGCACCATAAGGCACTGTGCTGATACTGGTGAAACACCTGTTCCCCACCTCTCAGTGGTTCACCAAGTGGTGGAAAGCTTAGATGGTGTGAGGGGGGAAGCAGGGAGAAGGTGTTCCAAGTTGGGAAGGCAGGAGCCAGACGGGGGAGGAAGGTGAGACCAGAGAAGGAGCTCCTCCAGATCCAGAGCCTCCATGGAGTGTTTTTCAACTGTAAAGGGAAGGGTGACCCCTGCAGGTTGCACTGCTAGTCATGACCAACTCTGGAGAGTGGTTCTCATCCCCATACAAGGCTCAAGAGCAATGCAGTCAGGAAACACCTCCATGGGTATGTGGCTGGATGCCAAAAGCACATGGAATGCTGTTACTTTCCCACTATCATGCGACTTACTTCTGAATGGACATGCAAAATTGTATTTATTTATCTGCTTGCATTTCAAACTGCTAGGTTGTCAAGGAGCTAGGCAAGAGACAGGAGCTCACTCCATTTTGTACTCGGATCTTGAACTGCCAGCCTTTCAACCTTCAGGTTGACCTGCACAGCATCCTTAGCAACAGAGCCATTGCAGCCCTTAAATGGAGATTATTTTATCACCAGTGAAATAGCTGGTGCAGAAATGAGTAGCCACATTGTGAAGCTGCTCACTTATGTGGGAGAAGTCCCTTTTCCCTTTGGAGGTGAAGGTTGCAGCCTGCTTGCCCTCAGGATCTCATTCAGGTACTACAGGATTCCTCCTCAGGATTGGGCTGTTAACATCTTGCCTTTTCAACTGGATAGTACATCTGATTCTGTAACTATTACTATTATTAGAACATTACAAAGATGAAGTAGACGTCATAAAAGATGTAGCTTGAAGATCTTCAGAAGTTCCTACCCCAAATGTTCTGTCTTTTCTAACCACTATTTTGGTGAAATTCTAGACATCTTTTCTGTCTAATAATTTACAAAATTCACAAAATACTGTATACAAAATTTAATAATTTTGTAAATATTTTAATAATTTACAATACAGAATAATTGTGTCATTTTAATAAATATGTTTATGCAAAGTTAAGAATGCTTTGTCACTTTCTCCAGAAAGCAACACAGATAAGCAACAACCCATTCTTAGATGATTCCTCAGGATCTGAAGAAGAAGACAGTTCCCAATCTAGTTCAAGGACATCTGAATCAGAGCCTCGAAATAAAAGTGGTCCAAGCAGTCCCAGGGCTATGAAACGAGGTGAGCAGAAAACCTAAAAGCAGATATTATCCCTCCAAATGTGGACAAAACTTGTTCTGTCTAGGGCTAGAGGGGAAAAAGAATAATTTCATTCTTAAAAGGATATATAAAGAGAAAACATATCTAGAGTTTTAAGCCACACATACTAAAATTAATTGGCAAAAGAAGCTTTTTATTAAAACAATTTTTAAAATTTTGAATTAAATTGCTATTGGCATTAATTGTTTGTGAGTTCTGTTTTTTGCTAATTGCCCTGCCATTTCATATTCAGTACCCTTCCTTCACAGTTGCACAAGAGCACCATCTAAAAGTAAAAAAGGTTGTAAGTGGAATCCAGTCTTTTTCAGCTTGCAAATGCAAAATAGCAACCAAAAAAGATATATCATTTTCAAAAGCCAAACCAACACATATTTTTAACTCATAGCAAAATACATACACAATCAAATTACCGTAAAATGATCAAAGGCAAGTACAGAGAATGAATTTGATATCTTGTGTATTTGAATGAAGGTTATTTACTGAAGAAAGTCATAAGGAAGAAAGTCATAAGTCATTTTGATCACCAGGTCACATGCAAATCAACATCAGGGAAGACAATTTCAACCAGCAGAGAGGTTGAAAGAGTGGAGCATGTGTTGAATGAATGAGTCCTGGATATAATTGAAAGGTGTTGAAAGATAGGAACCATCAGAAAACAAACCGTCAGAAAGTAGGGGATGCCTATATCATGTATGACAAGGACAGACATATATATGATTGATATTTTCTGCAGATCAGGATTGTGGGCCCCCACACATAAGCTCCTTGAGGTAAGGGGAGTTCTGCTCCCATCACCGCACAAGGGTACTCTGAGCCCAGCCAGAGACCATGCACATCCATCTGCGGCCTCTGCCTGGCTCAGTGTCAACTTCAGTACAGTCAACTTCAGTACAGTCAACTTCAGAAAAAAATTACTTCAATTTTTAAAAATGTATTACTTCAATAAAATACTTATTACTTTCAATAAGCCACTAGGAGACCCCAGATAGCCAATGAGGACCCTCTGAGGATTTCAGACTGGAACCCCTGCAGATACCAGAATATGCATATAGTGTTGGGAAAAGCATATATTCACACTGTGTTCACATTTGATGTTTGCCTAACTTTAATATGCTCCATGTTTATAATATATGTAATAATGGATATTCCCTTCATTCTAAAACAAAGTGTTTTTTTTGGGGGGGGGAGGGGGCTGAGACAAAGAAGGATATTACAAGGATATGTGTCTATTAGACAACGGGATTAGTGTCTATTACTTGCTTTTCCACTTAGGGGTGTCTTTGTCTTCAATGGCCTCAGAAGGTGACTATGCAATTCCTCCTGATGCCTACTCAACTGACACAGACTATTCAGAACCAGAACAGAAATTGCCTAAAACCTGCTCTTTGTCTAGTGATAATGGGAAAAATGTGAGTATGCTGCAGTCCTAATTATTCCAGGATTCTAAGTTACAAAAAAGCTTCTGGGCTATTTTTTATTGGTTTTGGCAACATTGATAAGAAAGTTTAAGCCTGTATATTGCCAAGATACCCCCTTGCTTATGTGTGTAAATTTACCACATTGACTGACTATCATGCGACTTACTTCTGAATGGACATGCATAGGATTGGGCTGTAAATCTAGTTTCTCCATCCTAAAGATATACTATTTAATGTCTTCTTTTTTTAAACAGGAACCTCTGGAAAAATCTGGATATTTGTTAAAAATGGGTGGTAAAGTGAAGATTTGGAAACGACGGTGGTTTGTGCTTAAAGGGGGTGAATTGCTTTACTACAAATCTCCAGTAAGCAAGTTCAATTTCTTTGTTATACCATATTTTGGGTTTCACTGACTCAGAGTGCAATCCAAACTTACTATTCTGCCAGTGTATCTGTCACTCAGGTGGCCTGATTTCTTGCAAATGTGGCGTAATGCTCATTTGCATCTACCTAAGGGTCTGCTGCACCAGTGAGTCAGCCTGTGCTGGCCTGCCTGTTCAACATCCTGTCCCAGGGTCATCAGGGTATGCCACCAAGCTGCTCAGGGGCTGGGAAGACTGAAGACAGAGGATGCATTTTGGGCATGTATGTAAGTAGCAGGTATAACAGGTGGATCAAGCCCATGAAGATGCAGAATCAACTAAGCCTCTTCTTTCATATTCTAACCCCTTCTTGGGCCAGCCAGTATTACACTAGGCTTCTCAGTCTTCTGGCAGCTATATAGTAGGATCTATTTATTTAGCATATGGCAAAATACATGGATATGAGATAAATCAAATGTTTATATCCAGTCCACCCAGCCATTCAAGGACAGAGTTGTCTATGTTGGAAAAAGTCAGACATTGGGCCGGTTTAGGCTCTTGATGGACACTTGGACACAATGCGATGTATACTTTGTCAAGGAGCACCACAGTCACACTGAGGTGTAGATGCAAGACCCCACTTATACAGTGAGTCCTGGCAGGCACCATGCTGGGTATGGATCCTGTTCAGAGTTGACCAAAGCTGGTGAGATTGGTCAAAACCTGGCACCAATTGTGTAAGGTCCTTTGTGTATGCCTGTATCTGGGCATTCAGCAGCCCATTCAGCTTTCCATTGCATGTTGATGTTTTTAAAGTTGTTAAATTGCTGTTGTGCAAGTGCCAGAGACTGCTTCCTGGATTAAAGCCTGCCAGTTGATAGGTGGGGAAGATCAGCATGCACAGGAAGAAGTGGAGTTCTCCAAATTTTGTTGTACTCCTTCACTAAGGCATCTTGCCTTCTTAGAGCTGGTGGTGCAGGTGCTATGTGGCTCAAGATGGGGAGCCAGCAAATAGGAGTAGATTTTATACAACCACTTATGATCCTTATGTTTTTGTTTAGTCTGGCATCGATCTTACTAGTGTGGCAGCTATTAAGCCATATAGAGGCACAGTATTCTGCTGCGGAGTAGACCAACCCTGGTGCTGACCAGTGATGGGCTTCAAAAAATTTAAGAACCGGTTCTCTGCCCATCTGGCAGCCACTTTTAAATGGCTATTTTTAAACTTTATATGTCCTATCTCTTGTTAAGAACCGGTTCTATAGAGTAGGTGCGGACCTGCTTGAGCCCACCACTGGTGCTGACGTTCTGAGAGTAGAGGCTGAGCATTAAATTAGGGGAGTGTATTCCTTCCATGATGGGAACACCACCAAGAACTGATTTCTAGAAATTTAATCCCTAAAGGTCTGAAAAGGGGTGCAACCCATTTTCTGCCTATACTTAACACTGAAGACTGACTGATCAGCATCCAGCTGATGAACTGGGATGGAGGGTGTGCATGGGAGTGGTGGTACATGCATGGTGGTGGTGGTGCACACATGTTGGTGGTGGTGCGCATGGGAGGGTGGTGTGCATGGGGGTGGTGCACATTGGGGCGTTGATGCACATTGCGGGGTTGTTGTGCAGTGCGGGGATGGCATATGGGGGGAATTTTACTCCCACAACGCAGGTACATTTTTGTTAGTCCTTATATAAATCTCTCCAAGTAAAATATGTTTAAAATACTGCATTTTTAAATAAATATGGTCAGTGGATTTTATTTGCACATTTGTACAAATACAAGTGAATCAACCAACATCATTCTTCTGCTTTGACAACTCTTGTAATTTTGGGAGTGAGGGTGCTTAGAAATATAAAAGAAGAGTTTTAGCTCTTGGACAACAAGTTTCTGAGTGCTGAATCCAACTTCTGAGTGCTAAATCCAGTGTGGCCATGCCAAGTGGCCATATGTGCTGCAATCTGCTGTGGAAGGCCAGTAAAATTGGCCAGCTCAAGATAAGAGAACGTTTGTTCCCTTACCTCAGGGCTACATTGGATAGGATTTGCCTCATGGCAAATTTGGATAAGATTGGGGAGTAAATGAGGATGTAATCCTAACCAATTTAGAGCAGTGCAACTCACTTTTCTCCCTTTTCCTGTGGTGGTGTGGGGAGGCTGGCATATGTCTGTGCACTTGCCTAACTCCTAACCCCAGGCCAGATTGGGACTTGTGCTGGAATTTGTGCTGGCCTAACTGGAGGTTAGGAGTGCAGTCTTAGTAGATCCCAAAATTGATCACAGCTAGAAGCAGGGCATTCCCCTTAAAGGAGTGGCCCTGCTCAAATGGCAGTGACAGTGCTGGTGAGAAAGCAGTGATGACACTGCAAAGGGGCTTATTTTTTAATTTTAGGCAGAGCTGGTTTCAGTGGCTTCTGAGCTTTATGTAAGCAGTTTACATCAGCTTGAACCTCAGAAGTAACTGCTGATTGGAAATAATTGTTTACAGAAGTCTTAGAAGACACTGAAGGGGTCTGAAAGCCTCCAGGACCTTGCAGGAGGACAACTCTTTCCACAAAATAAAAATAGTGCAGTAGCGGTGTTGCTGCCCACCTTCCTATCCACAGAAATTTACTTGAGAACCACTGGTATAACCCTTCTGGTTATTCTTGTTGCTGTACATTAATAATCTTGTCTCAATTTTTCTCTATAGAGTGATGTAATACGAAAACCGCAAGGTCAAATTGAACTATATGCATCCAGCCGTATTGTAAGAGGTGATGGAAAACAAACAGTTCAGGTGTGTTCTTAATTAACTTTATTAGATGTGGGGTAGAGCTTGCATGTGTGCTTTCAATGGCCTCCTAACCACATATTATTTTTGGAACATCTGTGTAAGGCTAAATATTATTGGCGTAAGGGTAAACAATTGTGTAAGGCTAAATAAATTTGCAATAATGTGGCTGTAAGTGCCTGTCTTCCCACAATTCAGTGTTTTCTTGTATCACTTCATAGCTGATCACTGAAAAGCGGACATATTACTTGACAGCAGATTCTCCAAATATTTTAGAAGAATGGATTAAAGTACTGCAGAATGTTCTTAAAGTACAGGCTGCAAGTCCACTTTTTATTCAGCCAGATGTCAAACCAGCCATGAAAGGCTTGCTCACCAAGGTAGGAATTTTTCTCAATAAATGAATTAACAGTATTTATATACTGCTTTTCAAAGAAAAGTTTACAAAGCAGTTTACAAAGAAACTGAAAAAGCTAATGGGTCCTTGTCCCAAAAGGGCTCACAATCTAAACAGATGTAAAAGGAACACCAACAGAAGCAACCATAGATGACATTGCTAGGATGAGGAGGGCCATTACTCTCCCCCCTGCAAAATAAGAGGAACATCCACTTGAAAGAGTGCCTCTTGCCTACACAAAGATTTCTATCACGTATTCTCTCACTCTTGTATATATGCTCCAAGCAGGTGCAGAGTTTTATCAATCTTCAGTGTTTATAGGACAAAAATGCACTGCACCTCTTTTCACTCCCTGAGGGATTCAGTTGCTAGATATTGGTTCTTAGAGGGTGCTCATGTCACGGAAGGAACAACCTTCCCAAATTTCACACTTCTAGGTACAGTGGTTTTTGCTGGATATCGGTGAGTAAGTGAGTGTGTGAGTTAGGTAGGTAGGTAGGTAGGTAGGTAGATAGATAGATAGATAGATAGATAGATAGATAGATAGATAGATAGATAGATTGATTGATTGATTGATTGATTGATTGATTCTGGGGATGGAAATACCATTTCTGCTCACACAACATTCGTGTGCAGGCAGTACTTACTCTTCTTCTGGAAACAGAAGGAATATTAACTGGTGGTATTTAACATTTCTGTCATTAAAAGTGAATCCTTATGTATTTAAAATCCAGGTTTCCAATTTCTCCTTTTGTAGGTTAAGCATGGATACTCCAAGAGAGTGTGGTGTATGTTGGTTGGAAAAACTTTGTATTACTTTCGCAGCCAAGAAGATAAGGTATTTTTTAATGTGTCTTTTAATGTATCTTGGAATTACAATTTATTTCTAGTCAGTTTGGCGCTACATGGTGGGAAATTCTGAGTCTGAATGCTTTATAAAGGATGAATACCATTTTCCAGGACACATACGTTCTCAAGTATGTTAGCACATGCATTCCCCTTCAGACTCTTTAAGTAATTTTGCATGCATTTCCTGCTGGCCCCTTTCAAACTTAAAAATCTGTCTGGGACCCCTTGTCAAGCCTCCTGTCAAATATCACAATATGACATCACTATGATGTCAGAGATCCTCCATGTCTACTTGGAAGTAAGTCCTATTGTGTTCAATGAGACTTACTACCAGAAGTGCCAAGTGCCAGATTGCAAATCCCATCATCTCCCAACTGCCCGTACCAACGTTGTGACCCCCACGGGGGCCCAAACCCCCACTTTTGAATACCACTGAGTTAAAAGATACTAGTACTTCTGAGTTTGTGAAGAGTGCCTCTCAGTTATGTTAAGACTTAGCACTCTGATGCTGCAATCCTAAAGACTTTCCTGGGAGTACGCTCCATCGAACACAATGGGGCTTACTTTTGAGTAGACATGGTTAGGATTGTGCTCTCAGGCTCCAATCCTAATCCCCAGTTAGGCTGGTATAAGTCCTGGCTCAAGACCCATGCTGGCCTGGAGCTGTCTCAAAAGTGCCATAAGGCATGTCTGCGCCACTCCTAGGAGAATTAGGCCATAGACATGCGCTGACCACACCACCATGGGCACAGGGAGTGGGTGAGTTGTGCCAGCCTAAATTGGTTACAATTGCACCATCAACTGCTTTTTTTAAAATTTAAGCATGCTTTTCCTTCATTACTGTGCAAGATAGGAACAAATACCCAAGGCATATACCAGGGACTCTTAAGGAGACCCGGGTCGGCCCCACAAGACAGGGTGAGCGCCTGTCCTTAGCCCAGCTCTGCGACGCCAGCTGGATCCAATCGTATTGGCTCTGCCTTTCCATTGGACTAATTCAGTGGCGTGGAGAGGGGGGATTTGCTGCTTGGGTAACAGCCCACCCTCCATAACAATCTAACCCAGGCTTTTGTGCTTCGCATGCAGCTTATGCAGCGCCAAGCACGATACCATAGTCTTTTAAGACTGATGGAGTCCTGCTTTTTTTTTTTTTAAGAACCACATGTGATAAAATTCAGATGTTTGAGAGCAACAGTATTTAAGTGCGTTTGAATTCCTAAATGAATTTACTCACCATGAACATTTAAGCATACATTTTTGAAGTCTCCAGCCAATAATTTCTAAGCTTTAACATTTTTAATTTGCCTTTATGTTGCCTTTTATATTCACTGTAATAATGCAAGAAGGAGCTCAGCCAACATACTCGTATTTCCATGAACCACACATTGCAAACTACAGGGGTCCTGGAAGTGTACTTCTTGGAAGTTTATTATGTTGTTGTTTTTGAGATAATGATTAAAGTCATACTGTGCTACTTCCAAATTTAAACCATTCTGGTGTTTTGTCAGTTTTTCTTGGTGTAGCCAACATGTATGCTTTCCTCACTTGGCAAATATTGTTCTTTTTAGTTTCCTTTGGGCCAGATAAAACTTTGGGAGGCTAAAGTTGAAGAAGTTGACCGGTCCTGTGACTCAGATGAAGATTACGAGGCCAGTGGTCGTAGTGTATTATCCACGCATTATACCATTGTCATCCATCCTAAAGAGCAAGGGCCAACCTATCTTCTAATAGGATCAAAGCATGAGAAGGTAGTAAATATACTATGTGTGTCAAGTTTTTGCACATAATTGCTAACATTGCTCTTGATTTTCTTCATCTTGATAGTAAGATAAAGATGATTGTGAAAGAGATGTGCAATCTTGGTAAAGTAATTTTTAAGTGTCTTGAAACTTTCTTCAGCATTTGATTGTTGGCTGAACTCTGCAATAACATGTATGCAATGTATTTTTTTAAAAGAATTCATTATGAAATTTACTCATTGACTCATCAATGCCCCGCCAAAACCTACACCTAGAAGCGTGAAATTTGGGTGGGTGTTCCTTCCATTAGTGGGTGCCCACTAAGAACCAGTTTTCGGAAATTCCCACCAAAAGGGGGTGAAATTGGGCCCAACATGTTTTCCTCCCTATACATTGAAGAATCTCTGACTGAGGGACTCCCTGCACCAATCCCTGGACTGAGAAGCGTGAAATTTGGGGAGGATGTTCCTTCTGTGACATCAACACCCACCAAGAAGCGATGTTGAGAAATTTAACCCTTAAGTGGCTGAAACAGGGTGCAATGTGTTTCTGTCCTATACTTAACATTGAAGATGGACTGATCAACATCCAGCTGATGCACTGGGAGGGAGGGTGCACTGGGGGGGATGTTGCACTGGGGGAGGTGATGCGCATGGGAGGTTGGTGAGCATGGGATTTGGTGTGCATGGGGGTTGTTGTTCATGGAAGGGTGATGCACATGGGGGGATTTTGCGCATGAGAGTTGGTGCGCAAGGGGGGTTGGTGCTCATGGGAGGGTGATGTGCATGGGGGTTGGTGCGCATGTGGGGATTGGTGCACTTGAGAATGCCCATGGGGGTTGGTGCGCATATGGGAATTGGTGCCCATGGGGTGGTTGGTGTGCATAGGAGTGTGCATGGGGAGTTAGTTAGGATGGAAGGATGATATGCATGGGGTGTTGTACGTGGAGGGTTGATGTGCATGGGGGATGTTGCGCATAGGGGTTTCGTGCGCATTGTTGTTTCGTGCTCATGGGAGGGTGATGCCCATGGGGGGATGTTGCTGCGCAATGGGGGATGACGTATGAGTGGGTATTTTACTCCCACAACACGGGTACATTTCGCTAGTTGTAAAATATTTTCTTTTTTAGGACACCTGGCTGTACTACTTGACAGTTGCTGCTGGAAGTACAAATGTAAATGTTGGGACAGAATTTGAGCAACTTGTCTCGAAACTGTTAAATATTGAAGGAGAGCCCAGTGAGTAAATCTTTTATTTCCTGCAGTTTCTACAGATTTTCTACCTGGCTTGAATATATGGGGTTTCTTTCTAATTTTTTTTTCTCTATAAACTGAAGGACCTTCTTTTCACAGCATATAGTTCTCCTTCCATGAAAATTTTGGATCTGAAGTTGGCACATCTCAATAATATGTAAACAGTAGTATGACTCTTTTAGACGTTGTTAATGTTTCCTTCTTCATGAACGTGCAGAAGAATTTCAGACTGTTCATGTATCTGTCCATATTGTTTCTTCTTCTTATTTGCTATTTCCAGAAATTGTACTGAACATGCAACAAGCGTAACTACAATTTCACTTTAAATATGTTAAATTTAATAATAAAAAATTTTGTTCACATAGACTGCAATCCTAAACAAACCTTCTTAGGAGTAAGACCCATTGAACACAATGGGTTTTACTTTTGAGTAGACATGGCTAGAATAGTGCTCTTAACAGAATTTATGCTCTTAAATTGTGCTCTTAACAGAAGACATCAAAAAATTCCTAAGAAAAGTCAAAAGAGAAGGCTATATATTATGAGCAATAAGAAAATATATGTTTGGCTTTTGTTGGCCCATCAGTAGTCAGGGCAAAATTCAAATATTTTAGATAACTGTCCTTTTCTAATTTTTTTAATTGTATCAATTAAAAATATATCAATTTTTGTAATTCTGGGAGTTCCTCAACACACCTCAGACCCCCTTCATTCAGGGCTTAGGAATGTAGACCCTGCAAATGAAGAGACCCTGTTATATCATTAACATCTTTTTTACGAATGCAGACTTTTGTTTTCTTCTCTTCTTCTCTCTCATAGTTAGGTTAGAGAGAAAACTTTTGGCTCAGTTAAGTGATAAATTCTTTTGACACTTCAGCTGTATTATAATTTTACAGAAGAATGTAGCAGGGCCATATTAGCATCTCACAAAAAGACAATGATCTTTCAGTCCCTAGAATGTGATAATACTGCATTTTGCAGCATTCAATTGTTTAGCACACCAAATAATCAACATGGACCTTATTTAAGCTTTATCCCATTCCAAAGAAATAAAATAGTGTCTAGTGGTGTATTGCTTTCTTTCTGTAATTGTGTTTTTCTCTCTTGTTACCAAACACTGAAAAAGTGCAATGGAAAATGTGAAATTGATCCTTCTGGATTTAGTAATAACATGCCTGACAGCGTGCTGGACAATCTGTGCAAATATTTGTCTATAAAATGCACATCTTTCCTCCTGTGGGCTATTTTCATTTGCAAAATCACTTTCAGCACAAATAGTTGGGCCACAGGATTTCAAGAACACTTCTGTTACACTTTTAGTGCATTAGCTACCTTGCCCTATGGAATCATAGATGTGGACTTCATTCCCTCTTGAATTGAAATTGATCCCTTCCCTATCATTATTCTATTTTTCTTTCTTTTTTTGGTTTTTTTATGAAGCATTGAGTCAGTTTATTATTCTTAGGCTGTGACTGATTAATTATTGTTTTTCTTACTTTGTTAATATATTTTAATATTGTATTTTATACATTATTAACCACCTTGGCATTTCTTTCCTATGGGAAAAGTTGGAGTAAAAATAATTGTTTAAATTAAAATGAATAATGAATTCCGGTTGTGAAAGCCTTAGCATGTTTGTTATATAAAATTTCCATTTTCTTTCCCTCAGCCTCTCAGATTTGGAGGCATCCAACTCTTTGTCATAGCAAAGATGGGATTACTTCTCCTCTTACTACTCTCCCATCTGAGGCGTTGCAAACAGAAGCTATAAAATTATTCAAGGTAAAAATTTAACTTTAACAAAAAAGTGCTATATGATATTTTTAACAGGATAATTTTTGTTCTTTTAATAGATTTTATGAAAAGTCTCCCAGGTATAGGTGCTGCTGTTGAGAACCTTTGAATGTTCTGCTAATGCAAATTTATGTTTTGCTAATTTATTCTGCATTACTTCAAATGCAAAACTGGATTATGTTTTTATTGTCCATTTGTGCAGACCTGCCAGTTGTTTATAAATGCAGCTGTGGACTCTCCTGCCATTGATTACCATGTTTCTTTGGCTCAAAGTGCTTTGCAAGTCTGTCTCACACACCCGGAGCTTCAAAATGAAATATGTTGCCAGCTGATTAAGCAGACAAGAAGAAGGCAGCCACCAAATCAGATAGGACCAGTCCAGGTACTTGATAGCAGAGAATCTGTTACATCAGTAGTGAGGGACTGGAAAAGCAGTAACATGTATTATGGAAAATCAGGAGACGAGAATGCCTATACTGTATTGTTCTTGAAAATGATTTACAGTGGTGCCTCACATAAAGAGCTTAATTCGTTCTGAAGGCATGCTCTTTAAGTGAAACGTTCTTTAAGTGAAGCGGATTTTCCCACAGGAAATAATGGAAACTCAGACAATTGGTTCCACAACCCCCAAAATATTCATATAAAAATATTAACTGTATGTAAAAATGATGACAAAACACAGGAATTGAATTAAAAACACTATAATATAATACAGACCACAATTACTGTAATAAAACACTGTAATATTCTGTACAGTAAAAAAGAAAAGAAAAACCTTTATGGCCAAGGATGACTAATTTTCACTAAAAGAGTCACTAGGGTCAAAGAGTCACTATGCAAACTAGGTAGGCAGTCTGCAACAGCAAAGGGGCCAGATCCTATGCTGTCTACTTGGAATCAAGCCCCATTAAATCCACTGGGGCTTACTCACAGGAAAGTGTGTAGGATGCAGCCTGACTCCAATTTTGCATGAAGTGCAACAGCAGAAGGGCACAGAAGGGCTCAGAATCAAGTCCCATTGAATCCACTGGGGCTTACTCACAGGAAAGGAAAAATGCAGGCAGGGAAGTTGGTGGGGGGAAGAGTGGCCTCATGTTTTCTGGCTACAGGAGGCAGCCACCTTTGTTCCTCTGATAAAGAGGCTCCTCTGCTCGCTCTACTGGCCTCTTCCCTGGTACTGCAGGCAGGGAGAGAAAGTCCCGCCTCAATGCCTCAGCCCAGCCAATGCAGACTGGAGGAGGGGGAGCCCAGCCAATGTGACTCATTATGAGAATCATGCTCGTTAAGAGAGGCAGAAGCCTCCCACAAATTTTTACTTGTTATGTGGAACACTCGCTATTTGAGGCACTCATTAATCAAGGTACCACTATATATGGAGTTCCATGAATTAAATTCAAATTATTACCTGAGTCCTGTAGTTTTCTCCTAGCCTTAATTTAAAGGATCAGGCTTTCAATTTGACCAAAGGCTTGACAAGGCCCCGAACCAGTCAACCCACATGGAGATACACGGCTGCTGCTCTGCCCCCAAGTCCCCCTTGGGCTGCATGGATGTTCCTCCACAGAGTCTCCTCTGACAGCTCTGGAGGAGGAGCAAGCAGCTGATGCTACTGTTTCTTCTTTGCAGCCTCTTCTGCTCTTCCTTTGCCTCTGAGGACCAAATTAATCCTCTGTGTAATGGGCAAAGTGGTCAAGATACAACTTATGGAGGTGGTCAATATGTAGAAGTTGGTCTCCCATGATGTATATGCAGTATCTGTCTGTACTATGAAAATTAGGTCAACTCAAGGAGGTGGTCAGTATAGAGAAGTGTTTAACTTGGAAGGTTCTACTGTATATCTCTGCTTCCCAGACCTGTCTACATGATTTCACCTATGCTGCTCATTGCACACCACCTCCCCAACTATGACACTGCCTGCTTCCCAAGTCAGAGTTGTTCAAAGTCTCCTAAACTCACAGACTGTGATCAGTAGATTGTTTTATTCAAGAAGAAACTTCAATGATATTGCTTTTCTTTCTTGCCCAGGCCTGGCAGCTTTTAGCACTCTGTGTTGGACTCTTTCTTCCCCAGCACCCATTCCTTTGGCTTATCAAACTTCACTTGAAGAAAAATGCAGATTCCAGGTAAACCTTTACAGTGGTACTCAAACTGGAGGGGTCACTTTAAGGGGCGGAGAGGAGAAGTGAGGGCAGTGACATGGTCCCCAGGGGGAATGAGGGGGTGTTTTCATTTTCACTGCTGGAGTAAATTTCCCAAAAAGCTTGAGAATCATTGCCTTACAATACTGGATCTTTTAAAGCAGGATCTGTTCAAAGTACAAACAAGAGGCTAGATGCAGCCCATGGTGAACCTCCATGTGGCCCCCAGCAAGCCCTCTCTGTCCAGCCCTTGGGGAAGCCTTGTAATCCTCAGGAGGACACTCTGCTCCCTGAACCTCCAGAGGATTTTCTGAGGGTTAGGGAGGATGCGTACTCCTCCTATCTCTTTGTATGAAAGTACTTATAAACTGGTTTGAAGATCACACCTTTCCCCTATGAACTGATTTGAAATCATAAGTTCCATCACTAATATATTCATTTATATAAATTTATTTAAAAATGATTTGTAAAATTCTTTTTTTGGGGGGGCCCCTGACAGTGTCACAGAGAATGTGGTCCTCCTGCCAAAATATTTGGTCATCCCTGTTGCTGCACCATTCTAGATATCAAGTATGAACCTGAACTCAATCCCACCCATTTTAAGGGTCCCAGAAAAGATGCAAAAGATATTTTAATTAGATAATCACTATTTAAAATTGTGGTATTGGTATGATAGTATTGACAAAATGGTAGGCAAATTTACATCATTCTGTTTCAAGTGTTCGCTAAGATCAGGTTTAAGAGGAAAGATGCAAATTTAATTTGAACATGACACCATGGGAAGCTTTTTGAGCAGAGAAACTTCACCTGTTTACATATGTGGTAAAACGTCATGTTGTAATCCATGTTTTTACTATAATTCATCTTTTTCCACAGGACTGAATTTGGAAAATACGCAATATACTGTCAGCGATGCGTAGAAAGGACACAACAAAATGGTGATAGAGAAGCCAGACCATCAAGAATGGAAATTCTTTCAACGCTTTTAAGAAATCCCTATCACCATTCCTTACCTTTTAGTATTCCAGTGCATTTCATGAATGGCATATACCAGGTTGGTCTATGTTTTTTGTGGACAAAATAATGTATGATATACCAGTATGGCAGTGGTTAGACCAGGGGCATTCACACCCCAGCTCAAGTGCCAGATGCGGCCCTCAGCAAGCTTCAATGCAACTCTCAGAAAGATTCTTCAATCCGGCCTTTGGGCAAGCCTTGTAATCCACTATAATCTTAAATGTAAATTTATTCAAATTTGAAATGAAAATTTGTTTTTCTGCCCCCGACACAATGTCAGAGAGATGATGTGGCACTCCTGCCAAAACATTTGGACATCCCTCGCCCTTCTGCCAAAAAAAAAATAATTAAAAAAAATCACTGTGATGTTAGATAAGTTACTAACAAGAAAGGGTCTTAGTTCTGATTACTTCTTGTCAATAAATATCCTGCCACAATTATCAGCTTTTCAAAAAATAAAGATTTTGATCAAATGTGCTTTTAAGCAGATACCTTTTGTTGTAAAGTTCCAGAATACAGTATATCATTTTTCCTTTTCAACAGGATAGAAAATTTAACAGAGTACATGTGAGAAAAAGAATTGGTTATTAACTTGTAAAACCAATTTAGCAAACCAGAAGTGAGCAAATAGTATTTCAAAAGAGCCTGGCTTCCTGTATGCACTGCTTCTGTTTCCACCTGAAGTTATTAAAGATAGTATTGAAGCTGGAGATTTTAAGAACTTATTGTTTTTAATATCATCTATTTTATCACTATTTTGCTTTATTTTGTTATTGTTGTAGACCACTTCCAGAAAATTGTAGAAACATTTTTAAATAAATTGTGTGTGTGTGTGTTAATTTTTTTAAAATAAAGTATGTGCTTGTTGCATTGCGCTTGATTTAAAAACATTGTAAAAGTGCTCTGGGGAGGAAGGTTGTGATGTCACAGCTGATGGTTGTCCAGCATTGAGTATAGCCAGTTCTATTGCACAGGTGACTTCTTTAAAAATAAAAAAATAAAAAGAGCACAGAAGATAATAACTACATCAGTCAATAATATAGTGAGTGTGTTTTTTAAAAAAATTACATCTACATACGTACATGTAGCATAATGATTGATATTTTCAATAATGCTTTTATGTTATTTCATTTCATGTTTCATTTGCTTCTGTCTAGGTTGTTGGATTTGATTCTTCCACCACAGTGGAAGAATTTCTGAACACTCTTAATCAAGACACAGGAATGAGAAAACCAGCCCAGTCAGGTTTTGCCTTGTTTACTGATGATCCTTCTGGCAAGGATATAGAATACTGTCTTCAAGGAAGCATCAAAGTAAAAAACTGCTTGACATATTAATGACATATATTTGTTTTACAGTAGCTGAAATGTGTTTTTTTTTTAAAAAAAAAAAACCTTTATTTGAATGTGTTAAAAATTTTCTTGGTGCATATGAAGGGAAAAGAGGAAAACAATTGCTGGAGTGAACCTAGAAATACTTGGAAACTTACATATATTTTTAGGAGTCTACAGTCAATCTTTTTAAAAAAATTTTTGGCGTACATTATAATGGCATTAGGAGTTGTGCAGATGGCAGATTTCTCACATGATTTTCTACTTTATTGCTATATGTGAAGTATGGCATGAACACAACTGTGCCCTCTCCCAAGGAGTCTGAACTGCTGGTGTTGAGATTTTCCACATAATGGTACAAATTCATGTGATAATTTCCATCCTGCCACACAGTTGCTGGAGTTTCTGGAGTAAAGCCCTGTACTGGGCCCCTCATGACACCACCATGTGGCACATTGGCTACTACTGCTGCTACAGCCAATACAGTGCTCTTGAGTTGCCTCTGCAGGAGGGTTCTTGCAGGATGGTTTCTTGACTAGTGGCTGACTCACAAACCCCTAACACCATCTTTGGATGACACTGATAAACATGCTACAACAGCTATGCAGTATATTTGTTACAGAGAAATATTTTCCTGACACACCATTTCTAAAAGGTAAAAAATGGCTCTAAGTCAGTCCCAATAGTTTTAGTGAGATATAGGATAGGTTAGGTAGTTGCCACAGTGCAAAACTGAGCATGATGCATCTCCAATGCATCTCCAGTTATTATCTATCTTTCTATCTACCTACCTACCTACCTACCTACCTACGGTATTTATATACCACTTTTCAACTAGGTGTTCAAAGGTACACCTAGTTTGCCCCTAAGTCTCCAGCTTAATAGCCAAAGTGTAAGCCTGCGTCTTTTAAGTAAGTCCCACTAATTTTGTTGAGGCTTGCTCTCAAATAAGTGTACACAGGAATACTTTCTGTGATTTTTAATGGTTATAGCAGCAAAATTTATCAGCAAAAGTACTGAAATCTTCTATGTTTTTCTGATAAAATGTGGTTTCTGTTTTAGATCTGTGACATTATTTCTAGATGGGAACAGGCTTCAAAAGAACAGCATCCTGGGAAATGTGAAGGCACACGAACAGTGCGACTTACATATAAAAACAGGTATAGATAATACTGTGATTGACTAATTTGTAGTTTAATTTATAGTTTATAGTGAAAATTTGTAGTTTAACTGTACCCAGAGATCAGCGCTGTAAATTGTCTTAGTACTAAAACTCAGACAGGGAAACCTCTAGGTAACAATAATAAATAAGAGAGTTACTTTAAATATAATTCCATTCCATTTCATTGAGTAACCGCAGTGGTAGTGATGCATTTGAAATAAAGGAGCTGAACAAGTTTAACACTTTTCTGTGAGAAATTAATCAGTGGGATCCAGCTGATTACACAAGTATATCCTGTTTTTTTCTTACACTTGCAGCACAAACCTATTTGAAAGTAAACCCACAGAATTCAATTGTGTACACACTTACTTCCATGTAAGTGTGTACAGGAATGCTACCTTTTAACCCAATCCTTTCTTGGAAAATGTCAGTGTATCTTCACAAATACTAACCCAATGAAGTCCTAATAGTTTAAGTCCACCTGCCAAAGGAACACATCACTAATGCTGGCACAGTAGTGGAAAAACACTATACTGATGTAGCTCAGTTTGGATGCTGGTGGAGTGTCCAAAACACCAATGAGAAAAAGCATGGGTTTGATGAGAAGGAACTGGCATATCCTATATCCCAACTCACTTTGGATGATGGACATTCCAAGACTCCTAAACAAACAAACAAACAAACCATTAAAATTTTTTTCCAAAGACAGACCTGGTAATGGTCAGAGTAAGTCCGTCAGGAAATATCATCACCTGCATCCCATCCTTCTCCTCACAATGAAGCAAAGAATACTTACTTGACTTTCTACATTTTTCCTTACTAGACTTTGTACGTTTCTAAGGAAATTCAAGAGTCTGTACCTTGTTACTTATCACAAGTGCATATCCACTATGAAATTTCTATGACTTCTTAACATGTCACTCTGATTCCTTTTGTAGACTATATTTTTCAGTTCAAGTCCGTGGAGAAACGGAAAGGGAAAAGTTGCTGTTAATGTATCAGACAAATGATCAAATTGTAAATGGGCTCTTCCCTGTAAACAAGGAGCTAGCACTGGAATTGGCAGCACTTTTGGCTCAGGTAATTTGTACTTATAGTAATTTTCCTGTTTCATATCTTTAGGATTGCCCATTACACAGTTTTTTGCTACATAATATGTCAGGTAATTATTGTATCATATTTTGTATCTTGAGATCTTGGCTCCTCTTGCTTTATTCTCACAAAAACTCTATTCGGTAAGTTAGGCTAAACGTGGGTTTCTGATGGATTCAGTATCACCTAGTGAGCATTTGAATCCAAGTTTCTTTTGTTATAATCCATTATTAACCATCCTGCCCTGCTTCTCAACTACAATACATACCTGTACTTTTTGTAAAATTACGTCTAGGGAGTGTTGTGTGTTGTTCTGAGTTTTGAACATTCTTCTCTTACTAGGAAAATTAGCATTTAAAAAGCATCTTTATATGTCATTTTGAGGATCCCTCCTCTAAACAAATTAGGAAACAGAAACTTAGAAGAGGTTTTATCTATCTAGGGTAAAATTTGGGAGTTTTATGTCCAAGCTTGCTTGTCAGTTTCATGAAAGCAAGGGTTATGCTGAAGTGTTTAGCTTATATAAGATACTATGTGCCCATGTTGCTGAAGTAAAATACCCCCCGTACACCATCCACCTTGTGCATCACTCCCACATGCACACCAATGCACACCAATCCCACTGCTCATTAGGGACCAACCCCTCGCAAAGTATAGGGAGGAAAAATATACTTTACTTCAATGCAAAGTATAGGTTGAGCCCCTTTTCACCCCCTTCTGGTTGGAATTTCTGGTTGGAAGTTCTTAGTGAGTGGCTCCAACACGGAAGGAACACCCTCCCCAAATTTCACGCTTCCAGGTCCAGAAGTTTTGACAAGGTGTTGATCAAGCAGTCAGTGACTTTTCGGTTTTATATATATTACTAGTGAAAGGCGTACCCGCGTTGCGGGAGTAACTTCCCCATACAACATCCTCCACGGCGCATCAACAACCCATGCGCAACCTACCCCCATGTACAACATTCCCCTGTGCGCAACTTCCCCCATGCCCATCATCCTTCATGCACAACTTTCCCCATGCGCATCATCCCCCCACGTGCAACTTTCCCCTGTGCGCAACTTTCCCCCATGCGCAACTTCCCTCCATGCGCAACTTCCCTCCATGCGCAACTTCCCTCCATGCGCAACTTCCCCACATGCGCAACTTTCCCAATGTGCAACTTCCCTCCATGCACAACTTTCCTACATGCGCATCAACCCCCCATGCGCAATTTCCCTCCATGCGCAACTTCCCCCATGCGCATCATCCCCCATGCGCATCATCTCCCATTCGCAACTTTCCTACATGTGCAACTTTCCTACATGCGCAACTTCCCCCATGCGCATCATCCCCCCATGCGCATCATCCCCCCATGCGCAGCTTTCCTACATGCGCATCATCCCACCATGCACATCATCCCACCATGCACATCATCCCCATGTACAACTTCCCCATGCACATCATCCCCCCATGCGCAACTTTCCCCCATGCACAACCTCCCCATGCGCATCATCCCGCCATGCGCAACTTCCCCCCATGCGTAACCTCCCTACATGCGCAACTTCCCCCCATGCGTAACCTCCCTACATGCGCAACTTTCCTCCATGCGCACCATGCCCCATGTGCGACTTCCCCCATGCGCAACTTCCCCCCATGCGCAACTTCCCCCATGTGCAACTTCCCCCATGCGCATCATCCCCATGTGCTTCTTCCCCCCCATGCACAACTTCCCCCATGCGCAACTTCCCCCATGTGCAACTTCCCCCATGCGCATCATCCCCATGTGCTTCTTCCCCCCCATGCACAACTTCCCCCATGCGCATCGTCCCTCCATGTGCAACTTCCCCCATGCGCATCGTCCCCCATGCACATCGTCCCCCCATGCCCATCATCTCCCATGCGCGACTTTCTCCCATGCGCAACTTTCCTACATGCGCAACTTCCCCCATACGCAACTTTCCTACATGCGCATCATCCCCCATGTGCAACTTCCCCATGTGTAACTTCCCCCATGTGCAACTTTCCTACATGCGCACCATCCCCCCATGCGCAACTTCCCCCCATGCGCAACTTCCCCCATGCGCATCATCTCCCATGCGCAACTTTCCTACATGCGCAACTTCCCCCATGCACAACTTCCCACATACACAACTCTCCAACATGCGCATCATTCCCCCATGCGGATCATCCCCCATGCGCAACTTTCCTACATGCGCAACTTCCACCATGCGCAACTTCCCCCATGCGCAACGTTCCTACATGCACATCATCCCCCCATGCGCAACTTTCCCCATGTGCAGCATCCTTTCCAGTGCAACCTCTTCCTCCTAACAACATCCCCCCAGTGCACCAGGCACTGAGCACCAAACTGGCTGGATGTTATTCAGTCTCCCATGTTAAGTGTAGGACAGAAACACGTTGCCCCCTTTTCAGCCCCTGAAGGGTTAAATTCCTCCAGATGGTTCTTGGTGGGAGTTCAGGTGACAGAAGGAACTCCCAGAATTCCATGCTTCAGGCCCAGCAGTTGGGGCGGAATGTTGAGGAGTCAGCAATTCTCAATGCAAAGTATAGGGAGGAAAACTCGTTGCGCCCCTTTTCACCCCCTTCTGGTTGGAATTTCTGAAAACTGGTTCTTAGTGCACCCCTCCATCACAGAAGGAACATCCACCCCAATTTTCACGCTTCTAGGCCCAGCGGTTTTGGCAGGGCGGTGATGAGTCAGTCAGTCAGTCAGTGAGTGACTTTTCTCTTTTATATATATAGATGAACTAATTAACTTTTATTTACTTGCCCTTTAGTGACTGAGCAATATTTTTACAGGCGACTGGTTGATCAGTTTTCTCCACAGTTTTAAAACATACTCTGAAGTCTGTTTTTTGTCAATCGTATCCATTCTTTTGAGAGCCAGAGAAAATGAAACTTAGAGTTCATTGAGAATGTCATGTGTGCAACTGACCAAAGATGCCTTAAGGTGCTCAAATTACAGAAAAAACAAGAGGCATGTCCTTGAGTGAAATAGGTCAATATGTCAATATTAAATATGTGGATTCAAGACTAGATTAGGTAGAATATCAGCCACAATATTCCTCGAAACATAAGGATCACTCAGGCTAACGCCCTTGTTTGTTTAATTCAATAAATTCCGTACGACTTTCTTCAGTAAATTATCATCATTCAAATACATTGCCTACATAGGCTTTTATTCATTATAATGTAATTTGCCTCATATGTTGGCTATGTGTTAATAAATATGTGTTATTTAGGATTTTGCAAGTGTTGTTTATGTTTTTTCGGTAGCCCTTTTTCACTTGCAACCTGAAAAGGAGTGGGTTCCACCAGTTTTCACTTTTGGATGGTGCTCTGGTCCCTAACCCATCTAATAAGTGGGGGATGCCTATACTTTTCCTTTTCCTCCCTTTAGCCATTATTACCGCCTACTTTTTCATGTAGTTGGGGAAATATTTCAGTCAGAGAAAGAATTAAAAGGTATTGAATATTATGGGAAACTCAAAACACCTGGTGCTTTTCATCTGCTGTCTGGTTGTACAGCTTTTAAACATGAATTCCTAATATTCAAAGCCATGAAACATTAGGAACATTTGCTTTTCTTATGGCTGCTGAATTTTGTAGACTTGGAAGAAATAAGCAACACTTCTGTTTTGTACAGTTTTAGAGATAATATCCTTATAGGGTTCTTCCTTTTTGCTGTGTTCAGTTTGGGAAAGAGTACCCATTTTGATACCACATTTTGAGGACACTCTACCCCATTGTTATGCTAATTTTAAACTCATACCACATCCATATCAAATGAAGTAGTATGTTTTTGAGCCTTCCATATAATACCACTTGTGAACATAATTTAATCCTCCTTGCACATGTCATGGCTATGTCAACAATTTTAATAACCATATTAGAAACTGAAAAATTCACAGATTCTTCACCTTCTATAATAGCAATCAGATTTATTGTATAAATTGAGAGATTCATGAGAATTGCACATGGTTAGGTTGTAAGCACTGAACTATATTAAGTACTAAAATACTTAAGTGAAAGCAATTTTTTTTCTTCAACTAGGTGGAGATTGGGGACTTTGAAAGGCCTTTCTCAACTCCAGCTGGGCAAGTCACTTCCCAGTCCAAATCTAATCAAACTTTAAAACAAGTTGTGGAGAAATTTTACCCAAAAAGATATAAGGATGGCCTTTCTGAGGAACTATTGAGGTGTGCATCTAAGGTTTTTTTCTGCATGTCACAAATAGTGCTTAGTAATAATTTCATTTGATGTGGCTAAAATTAAATTCTGCATGCAGTTACTAGATAAACAGGATGTACTGTTATTAATACCGTACGTTTTTGGAGCCACTAAGCTATAGGATATAGAATATATTTTATCCTCTTTAAAAACTGCGTTTCCACACATGTGTAAAAACAAAATGGGTAAAATTAACATATTTGCAATCCTAATCATAAACAGCTCATGTTACTCCTTTTTATTATATTAAAATATTTTATGCTTAATATCAATAGACAGCTTTGCCAGCGACTGTCAACAAAGTGGATGGCTCTCCGTGGTCACAGCACAGCAGACTGTGTGCGTATTTATCTTGCTGTTGTTCGAAAGTGGCCTTTCTTTGGTGCCAAATTGTTTGCAGCTAAAGTAAGCATTCATTTATTTCCTATTAACAATAATTCAATATTAACAAAAATTCAAACTGCATGATGCTCAAAAATTTGACTAACACTAGGTTTTAGGAAAATTACTTCAATCCACACCGTTGTAAATGGCTGACATCTCTGGTCTGGGGATATGGAAGGCTATCAGAAATAGTATTGACTATATTGGGGTTTTTCAACCCCCAGGCCAGGGACCACTGGCTGTCATTGGCAGCTGCCTGACCGGTCCCCGAGAAGACTCCTCTAAGTGCCTCTTTCCCTCTTCACTGTAAGAGGGCTCTGACAGAGGATTGCAGCTTCAGAGCCCAATCCTATGCCTGTCTACTCAGTATTAAGTCCCATTTTTGTTAATGAGGTTTACTGTTCAATAAGAGTGACTAGGATGGTTTTGTGCGTTTTCAGTGCATCCTGCATTGAAAAAGGTTAAAAATCCATGCATTGACATGCATTGAGACACTGAGCTCTTACCTGCAATCCATCCCGTAGAACCTAGCAATAGCGCTATTTATTAATTTGTTATAATGGGATTTACATCTGGAGGCAGCTGTGCTCTAGGTGGCAAAGCTCTCCTTCCAGGTTGCCAGAGGCACAACTACCCTGGGCTGGACCACCCCTGGGCTGGTCCCTGAAAATTTTTTCCCCACAGAACCAGTCTCTGGGGGCAAAAAGGATGAGGACCACTGGACAATATCATTTCTTGTAAAAACTTAAGATGGGTGTATTTTAACCACGGTAGTTCTATAAAGACAGATGAGGGATGAGAAAAACATTTTTATTTGGATTGTCTTATACTAGAGTCTCCAAATCATGGCCCATTGGCCAGATGTGGCCCATGGCAAGCCTCTAAACCTCCTTGTAGACCTCTGGCCCATTTGGCTAAGTGCAATTGGGGATGGGTGCTCTGAGTGACGGAGAGGATATAATCTGCCTTCATAGCTCTGAAAAGTATCTTCCTGGTCTTTCTGAAAAACAAGAAGTGACATGTTTGAGCTCTGAAGTCTTTCTGAGAAGGGGCATGGAGCTCCTCCCAAAACCTGTTCCAGGCATTTCCTTTATGTGCTGTACATGTAAGTAAACTTAGGAGTAGGGGAATGGGAGTCCGTTTGAGTGTGTGCTTTGTTTCTGTGGGGTGTGTTGGTGCTTAGAGAAATCCTGAAACTTTGAGCCTGTTCATCCATTTATTCATTCAGCTAAGCCCCACGTCAAAAGTATTTATTTCAACTTTATATTTAAAATGTATTTTTTCTGGCCTTGACACCTTGCCAGATATTTGATCTAGTCCTCTGAAATGTTTCCCTTTTATAAAATGTTTCCCTTGCCTTTTATAACAGAGCCTACATCTGAGTAAGTGCTTTAGGATTGCAGTGTTAATAAGGGACAAGCTACATATCACATACCAATACCGTTTATGTAACTCTGCAATCTACATTTTACATGGAGACTTGCTTAATTAATAGCATTTTGAGTTCAATGGAATTTACTTCCATGCTTGCAACTTAGGCAAGTCATGAAAAACAAATCTTGGAATAGGCCAGCATTTTAAATTATTCATTAATAATCACTATATCTCTATTTCAGATTCTGACGTCTGCCCAGGGGAATATGTTGGTATGGCTTGCTATTTATGAACATGGCATAAATGTTCTGGAATACAGCTCTATGGTAAGGAAAATCCATTTGAGTGTTATGTTAAGAAAGAGGTAGTAGAATCAGAGGTGGGGTCGGCCTGGCCCAAGATCTGGTTCGCCGGAAGTGGGAGGGGCCAGGCCGGGGTCAGGGGGTGGGGTGGGTGAGGGGCAGGGCTGGGTGGGGTGAGGGGCGGGCAAGATTGGCACCTGCGCAATGCCTGCACTGAAGCAGATTCAGGCCTGATTCAGAGCAGGCACAGCGCAAGCGTCAACCTTGGCGCTTGCGCGGTGCTTGCCCTGAAGCAGGCGCCCGCTTCAGAGCAGGCACAGCACAAGCATCAACCTTGGGGCTTGCGCGGTGCTTGCCCTGAAGCAGGCGCCCGCTTCAGAGCAGGCACAGTACAAGTGCCAGGGTTGGCGCTTGCGCAGTGGGTGGGCACAAAAACATGGCGGCTGGCCCAAACATGGCGGCCGGCTGTTCACCAGTGGCGGGGAAATGGGAAGATACGGTTCAGGCGAGTAGGCCCGAACCAGCATCTGCCCACCTGTGAGTTGAATCAATGAATTACTGTATATTAATCCATATATTAATCAATTGTAATTATTAATCAATTTAGGAAATTGATTAATTTAGGAAACTTGTACTTTAGGAAACTTGTACTGTAGTGTGGATTTAGTCTGTTCTAAACAGGTAGTTAGTTTCCTGGTTCAGTTATTTTTAAGCAGATGTTTAAAAATTTCCAGTTATGCTCTAGTAATTTTGCAACATATTGTTCAGGATTCAGAGTGCATCTTACGGTGTTTTGTTTGTATATGAGGACTTCATTCTAGGTTTTATCTGACGTTGTGGGGGGGATTTAACACCTAATAAGCTATTGCTGGAAAAAAATGGTAAGACACATCTGTGAGCCCCACTGCCAGAACTAACCCAGTTTTTGACAGGCACTGCATTAGCATTGGGGAACCATCTGTTCTTTGACACTTGGCAGACCACATGGACCGTGGAGGGTTGGAGAGCTGAGTGGGGAAGGTGGGGAGGAGGTATTGCAGGAGGGAGGGCAGGGAGACTATAGATGGGAGATGTGCTGGAGAAGGGGAGAGGTTGGAAAAAGTGGAGCACAGTTCATCCCAATCTAGAGCCTCTGTCGAGAGCTTTTTGCTCTTACACAGAGGGTTGTTATTTGCATCACTTTGAAGATTGGCGCAGAAATGAGTAGCCTCATTGTGGTGCAGAAGGTAGCCTGCTCACCCACAGGATACTGCAGCAGCCAGTCAGGTGTGACGATAGTCCTGGAGCTGCACACAGCTGAGGATTTGGCTGCCTGCTTTGTTAGTTGTTAATATTTCAGGAAAATGGGGTAAATATACAAAAGTAATATTTCATTGTAATATTTCTAGACTTAGGACACAATCCAGAGCAAATTCAGCCTGCTCTGACCTAACTGCACTCTCCTAACTATTCTGTATCCAGAGCAGAAAGTTATGCTGAATCCAGAGAGTCAGGAAGCCTGGGCTGCCCTAACTGCTCCAGAGAATGCTAAGTAATTGACACAAGGGGAAGACTTGCTCCTGAGGAGACACCCCTCAGATCACACTGAACAAGGAACAGCTGTGGTGCCTACAGTGGTGACATGACTCTGCACTTCACCTGGTGCGGAAGTCTGTGCGTCATCCCTGGGATGCGCCCCCCCCACCTGGACTGCGCAGTCACCAAAGTTGGCGTCTGCGCAGTTGTTTCTGAAGCCAACTGGCTTCAGAAAGAGTACTGCGCAGGCACCATCTCTGACACCTGCGCAGTACTTTTCTGAAGCCTTTTGGCTTCGGGGGAGACTGTGTAGGCGTCAGAGCTGGTGCCTGTGCAGTACTCTTTCTGAAGCCATTCGGCTGCCGCTCCGCCTCCTGAGTGAGGCCAAATGGCTGTGCAGAGGCGCGGACTTTTTCTGCTCTAAGGAAGTCTCCTCTGAAGCTGTTCGGCTTGCTCAGTGTGTTTCTGCGCAGTGCACCTCAGATGGCCGTTCAGGCCAGCTCCTCAGACAAGTGGCAGCTTCTGGCTGCTGCTCTGCCTTGGAGCAGGCCTGAATAGGGGTGCTGACGCCCGGGGCCTGCCAAAGGACAGTCAAACTCCTCCGGCACATCACCCCATACGGAGCACATCACCCAATGCAGCCCACACCAGCCGCACCAGTCTGGTGACGCCACTGGGTGCCTTCCTTATAAGGAGTCCCTGATGAGATGCCAGTACATTCTACAGTGAATACAAGGGGCTTCTTGGAGTGGCCTGCTGTATCCTGAGGTTTGTGGGCAGCCGTAGTTTGTTCCATATCCTGAGGTTGAGAGGCAGGGGTTGCACCTAGGGTGGCCAAGAACTCAGATTTTTGGTCAATACTGCCATTCTTACTCGGGCCTTATCATGGACCCCTATGGGTCTACTCATTATTATACCTGCTCCTGAGGTGATATATCTCTGAGGAACTGGAAGAGGCATTCCTGCCTTGGAAACAGGCTTTGGATACAGAGTAACTGCTCTGCCCTAGGCAATGCTAAACATGCCCTCAACTTGCCTCCCCTGAGCTGCTTAGGCTGCCCCAGTTAGGGCAGAGCAGGTCCACCTCTCTTAGGGCACCCTATCTTGCCTTGCTCTGCCCTAAGCCTCTTCCAGAGTAACTGGGCTGGAGCATCTTGCAGTTGCTCCAACCTAGTGTTAGATAGGGCAACCTAAGGGCTCTTATGTGGACAGATTAGTTGCTCTGGATTGTGCTGTTAGACTGCAATCCTAAACACACTTTCCTGAGAGTAATCTCTATAGGACATAGTGGGACTTCTGTGTAAACACCTTTAGGATTGTGCCTTAAATAGTGTTTAGATAGGGATTTATGTAGTCCTAATTGACACAACCAGACGAGGTCGTAACCAAACCTCCCCCAGTTCATCTACAGCAGTGGTTCTCAATCTTCCTAACGCCGTGACCCCTTTATAAGTTCCTCATGTTGTGGGGACCCCCAACCATAAAATTATTTTCGTTGCTACTTTATAACTGTAATTTTGCTACTGTTATGAATCGTAATGTAATGTAAATCGTAATGTAAATATCTGATATGCAGGATGTATTTTCATTGTTACAGATGAAATGTGTGTTCTGTGCACACATTGAACACAATAGGATTTATTTCAGAGTAGGCATGCATAGGATTGGGCCCTCAGGCTGTCAGTCAGCCCCAGTGCATGTGCAGCTACAGCTGGAGGTCTGGCAAGCCTGACCTGGCTCCCTGCACCAGGGGTCTTTAGGTGACCCCCAGGAAAGCACTAGGTGACCCCCAATGGGGTCCCGACCCCCACTTTGAGAATTGCTGATCTACAGTTTCCTTGCTTCCTTTAAGGGGCAGGAGAAGGGGAAAAGCAGCAATGCCCCTGCTGGAGAATGGGGGCTATTTTAACTTTACTGGAGATCCTGCTAGGCTCTGGGGGTGTGTGGAACCCTGCAGAGCAATTACAGGGTTCCCAAAGGCTTGAAGAGAGTAAATGTTTAAACTGGAAGGCTGACTTTTTTTGCTTATTTATTTTTTTATTTACTTACTTACTTACTTACTTATTGGTAACGTGAAACATCTTCTCTTTTTCCAAGCGATTAATAGTGACATATTTATATAAGAACCTGATGACCTTTGGAGGGTATCAAGATGATTTTATGCTGGTGGTTAACAATGTGGACACACAAGAAAAATCAACTGAAAAACTCCTGTTTGCTATGGCCAAACCAAAGGTTAGTATGTTCGCTGAAATTGCAACTAGCCTTTGTCAAGTCTCTTATCTTATTCCCAGTTTTTAACAATTTCTGATTTTTGTATCTTTTCAAAACAGTGAGAGCACAATCCTCAAATGGCCATGGACTGTCCATTTTTAATGACTTTTTTCTAGAACTCACTCAGTAATTCTGACGAACCCAAACAATGTTACAATGTTTCCAACTTTCAGCCTAACGGTAATGTCAGCCTTTCTTATCTGTTCTGGAAAAGAGCTATTGATTCTCCTGTGTGGTAGAGCCATTCCAGAGGTAGTGTTGTTATTGGTGAAGCCCTGTCCTCTCAAACCAAACAGCAGCCTTTGCCCACCAAACTGCTGGTTTGCCACTTGCACTGTCTCTGCTCTTGTATCTTATAAGCAGTAACAATTTTGACAGCTGTTGCTTGTGGAGGTACAATATAACAACATTTATCTGTTTTTTAAAAAATCTCTATTTCCAGTATCACAATGGCCCTTTTGCCACCTCTCTCCTCAGTGGCTCTCCTCATTGGCCCCCATAGCATCTTCTTAGCCTTGCCTTCCTCAGAGTTGAGATTCCATTTGTCACCCCATCTAGTGGCTGAATGAGGTATAGTATTGGACAAACTGAATAATGTTTTTATGCAGATGGATATGGTTTCTTTCAGTGGTGGGATTCAAATAAATTAACAACAGCTTCTATGTCCTAATAACCTAAATCAGCAAAAGGTTCTATTTCCCATTAGCAACTGGTTCTCAGAACCAGGCGCTCATTAGCAAAGGGTTCTATAGAACCTGTGAGAACCCCCTGAAGCCCACCACTGGTTTCTTTCCCCATTACATTTCAGCAAGCTTTCCAATGGGCCATTGGTATTACTGTGAAAACTGTTCCAGGATCCCCTGCAAGATACCAAATTCCACAGAAAATGAAATTAAAAGCATGTATAAGCACACAGAAAATGAAATTAAAAACACATATAATTAAAAGAACAGAAGTGCCTTCCAGTCATGTTCAGGAGGCCCTCAGGCCGCAGCATTTGTGAATTTTCAATGGATGTTAACTCCAGGGATTTTCTATGGATATCAACTCCAGGGATAAATTGGACTAAGGCTGCAATCCTAAAGACACTTTCCTGGGAGTAAGAACCATTGAACACAATGAGGCTTCTGCATAGACCTGGGGAGGATTGTGCTCTAACTGTATTTGCCCTTCAGTTTTTTTAATATATATATTATTTTTGCATATGCATAAAGAAAAACATTTTTAAAAATAAAAATTTTCTTGCCTCTACTGCTTGTGGTGAGTTTATCTGACACAGCAATGAATTGCCCATTTTTGCATCTATCTTAGAAACAGATATAATATTGTAATGAAGTATGTAGAAGTTTAAGTGCTGTGTGGAACCAAAGATACAGCTACAGCACTTTGAACTGATCGCAAAATAACAGTTCCTTAGCAGCCTTAAAATGACTCTAATGTAGAAGCTTACTCTGAATAAATGTAGACGTCTTCCTTGAATTTAAGGAACAGAAACTGGTTGTCAGTATATGCTATAGGCAAAATATTCCTGTTTGCTTACAGATTAGCTGATTTAGGATCTGAAGATATATACCTCTAATTCTTACCATGTGGCATTATTTATTTCAGATTCTTGAGATTACGCTGCTGGTTGCCAGCTACATTAATTTTCAACAAAAGGGAACTGCTTGTCATCTCTCTGCTCCAGCATTACTGACTCCAGAGATAGGAAGACAAAAAGCCAAAGATGTAGGATGTCATCCATTTCTGTTAAAGAATAGACCAACCAAAGGACCTACTTTGTTATGAAACTGCCATGCACATGTGGTATGCATACAGGTCCAACCTTGTTATACACTGATGTTTTTATACATGGATTTGACTCAACAGAAATGGCTGCTGCAAATGAGAAGGAACATGCCATTCCCTCAAGATGGGGAAAAATGCATCCCTTTAAAATCACAGTTGAATAAACTACGTACTTTTCTATTTATGTAGAGAGGCAGTCATGCAATCATTCCAATTCTTCAACTGAGCCAAATAAAGGCAGGGGGGCCTTTGCATTTCTAATTGCTGACCGCCTCTCTATAATAGTAAAAAAAGCTGTTTGAAATAATTGTAAAGGGACACTTTAAAATTTTTTAAATTGCTTCTATTAAACACATTTTTGGTGCAAACAGAAAGTCCCAGAATCAAACCTCTGCATATATGAAGACATTACCTTATTCCTGAAGGAGCCATAAACCTGGAACTTGGTCTTTAAATCTATCTTTCCATTTTTTATCCACAGGATTTTAAAAAAATTCACTGGGGGTTCCAGAATGGAACCCTAGTGGATGTGGGAAAACTACTATATATGCACGTACTGGATGGGAACAGTAGAAAACAGAATAGTCTGATTTAATTTCAGTGACAGGCTAGGGGAACATTCCATCAGCTAGTTCTGTGCCCAACCAAAATGAATGATGCAAAGTATGACTTTCTTTATCTGATTGATTCCTTTGACTCCCAAAGTATCACAATAACTAATGGGTTAGATTGGTTTTTGTATATGCGATAGTACGTAAAGAAGAAATGTCATGAATTTTGGTGATAAAAATAAAAATTAAGAAAGGTCCTGCTGGATCAGGCCAAAGACCCATCTATTCCTGTTTCGTACTGTGACCAGGTGCCTCCAGGAAGGCCACAAGCAGGAGAGAATGTCATACCTTTTTCCTGACATTGCTCTCCCACAGCAGGAATCCAGAGGCATACTGACATTTGATCTTGGGGTAGTCCCAGTAATTCTTTGGATTCAAATAAAAAGAACCTTCCTAGGTACTGTTTTGTGATATTTTTAATGTTTTAATTTATGTATTTCTAAAGGCAATTTCTGAGCAAGATGTGTGTATTTTGTTACAGAAAACCTTATAACATGGACACCCATTTATTGATATCCTGAAAAATGTATATTTAAAAGTGAAAAACAGAAAAAAGAGTTATATGTATATTGCCCACTAGCATGTATCAATTAGTTAAAAGGAGTTATAGAGCATAGCAGAACATAACTAACATGGGGAGATATTTTTGTAATCCAAAGCATTCCAGCAAGGTGTCAGATAAGCCTTTATTTTCTCCAAAACCACAAATCATGTTACAGTTCCAGTACATACATAGTTGCTTTATTTCCCAAATTTTAGATAAAAATCACTGTGATATCATCAAGACTCTGTACATGTGGCAATGTGTTATCATCAGGAGTTGGCCCAAGCCGGTTCGGGCTGGATCGCCCAAACCGGTTGTTCCCGCCAACCCGCTGCTACCAACCCGTTCTGTATGCCGGGAGAAGGAGATGCAATGTGCGTGCGCTGACCTCGGCGCACGTGCACTGCGTCTCCTTCTGCTGGAGAAGATGCTCTGCGCGTCTCCTCCCGCTGGAGGAGACATACAGAGGAAGCGCCGACCTCGGCGCGCATGCTGTGGTCTCCTCCAGCGGGAGGAGATGCAATGTGCATGCACCGACCCCTGGTGCGCGCAGTGCTCGTGCGCCGGGGGTTGCCGCATGCGCAGTGCGCCAGGTTGAGGTCTGCCCCCTGAGGTCTGACCTCAGGTTGAGGTCGGCCCCACCCCCTAATCCTGGCCTCACCCCCAACTTCCGGCGAACCGGTTGTTGGGCAAGGCGGGGCCCACCACTGGTTATCATGTATGAATCTGGCCTATATTCCATCTAGCTGAATGTGAACTGCCATATTGAAAATTCTGCTTTATATTTTAACTGCCTGGTAATTCTTCACATTTTCCTTCTGGTGTTCTCAAGTAGATCATCTTCTTCCCCTGGCTCTACACTCCACTTCCTTTTTTATTTCCAGTATGCTAGGTTGTAAAGGCACAGCCTTTTTTGTGAATAGCCAACCTCGAACCTAGTTAACATATACGTTTTTGAATACGTTGTTTGAGCTGATGTTAAAAGTATTTTATTATTTTATTATTTCATGCTATAGCTATAACAGAAAATTTATTTGTGAACCTCATCCTTACTTTCACATAGAGCACAATCCTAACCATGTATACTCAAAAGTAAGCCCCCTTGAGTTGATTGGGTCTTACTGTGAAGAAAGATTGCAGCCACAGATGGATTTATGAATAGTAACGCCATTTATACAAAAGATACATTTCTCTGGTCAGTTTGTCTACAGTAGAGGTACTTCTTGGGTTATAAAAGGAATTATTAGTTACTAGTAGTTTAAGGGTGCAGTCCTAAGAAAATCAGTATGTTTGGAAAATATGTATTGCAACATACATAATTCAGGTTCAATCATTGTTTGCTACTTATTTCAATATACTTTGATTACATTGTTTTACAACTCTTAAAATACAAGTCTATGCATAGACTTTCATCCTGGATGAAAGCCAGGATGGTGTAGTGGTTAGGGAGTTGAACTGAAACCAGGAAGATCCAGGTTCAAATCCCTCCTTGGCCACAAAGCTTCTGGGATGAACTTGACTGGTGGACCAGTCACTCACTCTCAGTTACTACCTCACAGAGTTATTGTGAGATCAGCAGGAGGGGGTAACAAAAGCTTTGTAAGCCGCTTTGGGTTTTTACTTTGGCATGGGAAAGTTGGGGTATAAATTCCTTAAATGATAAAATATTTGCTTGGAAGTACAGTGGGACCTCAGTATCCATGGGATTCAATTTCAGAACCCTATGGAGATACTTAAATCTCTGGATACCAAGTTCTAGTGTAAATGTGTTTTTATAAAAATTTAAAAAACACCAAAACAGGAATTTCTATCTTGCTGACACAAGATAATTTCCTGACACTTGCTGATAATTGCTGACACTGATAATTGCTGACACTGACAATTGCTAACACTGCGCAATTTCCAAGGGTCTCAGCCAGAGGTGATCTCCATCAGGGTCGCACCTACTCTATAGAACTGGTTGTTAACAAGAGATAGGAGATATAAAGTTTAAAAATAGCCGTTTAAGAGTGGCTTGAATCCCATCACTGGTCTTGGCTTAAAACAACTCGAATCCACACTTTTTCCTCCCTGGAGCACTGTACTGCTTTCAAGTCATTAGATGGGGCTGAAAGTAATGGAATAATTTCATTCCATTACTTTCAACCCCATCTAATGGCGGAATGTGGTATAGCAATTGTGGGAGAAGAAAGGAACCTCTGTGTGATCAGAAATGGATCTTTAGAAGTATTTTTAGGTCTGAGAACCTTGGCAATGGTGCAATGTGCCAACTTGGGAATGACAGTTTTGGTGCTTTTTATTTTAAATACATTTACACTTATATCCCGGTATTCTGGTTTCTGTTATAAATCAAATACACGAAGCCGTGGGGATCCCCTTCAAGCGTTCAGCGAAGCTTTCCCTCACCCTTAAACTCTGGCAGCACGTCAATTTAGCTTAGACATAGCCTTTCCCTGATAGTGGTGAGGTCGAAGGGACTGTGTTGTTGCTTTTTCCTTACCCCACCTCTTAAATGGGATAGAGCAGTGACCTTCCCCCTACCCCAGTTTGAGTATCAGTGCCTTACAGGATGATTAAAACATCAAGAACAGAAGATTTGAAGTACCTTGTGTGTGCAAAATGGCATATAAATAGTATCCTTTATGAGCCTTATGACTCCATAATGTGAACTTGTATTCATTTATGGTACAATTTCAACTTGAAAGTACTGTAGTAGATTGCTCAATCATACATGACTTAAAGCATAACGGAACACTTTTAACCTCATCCAACAAAGGATTTTTACATGCAGATCACTTACTGGATTAGGAACTGCAAATGCCATTAGATGCACATTCAAATGTGCAGATAGTACCTTTCAACATATCACTTTAAATGGATGGTACACCCTATCTACACTCTAGTCTGACGTCACATGTGAATATCTTTACATACAGCTGGACCTGGATAGGGAGGTCTGTACTGACTACAAATGTAGGTCAATAATGATGACAGAAGAACTCTCTCATTTAAGCTATCCATGTAATCTAAAAATGTTTAATCATTGAAAAATAATTTCAGCTTGTTTAATAGACTTAAATATCTTAATGGAATATGTACTTCAAAAACATTAAGTATAGGGTATTAATTTATGTGTAGAGAATTTGTATTTATTTTGTGGATTTTTAGCAAATTTTGTATATTTTTATTGACTGTAAACCATTCTAACGAATAAATGCATTATTTTAAAAGGTGGTTGATTCTGTCACTGAACATTCAGTTAAAGTTATCTAATATTTCACAGCATTATTTTTGTCAGCTTATTTTTCTCTTTTGTGTCCAGTAAACATATGCTTCCACTATAAATATTAACGTGAAATATTTGACAAAATAAGAGTCTTGACCAAACAACAGGTCTCATCTTTCCCAACCTATCTCTTTACACTCATGTCTGTTAATTATTGTGCTTCAAACTATAGCACCTTCTATTATTTTTCTGAACTCATTTCTTTGCTGCTCCTTATGATTGTAACCACTTCAAATACTGTCTTAATACTTAAACTTCCATGAACCCTTTGCCACCATAAGAACATAAGAACCACATCCGCTGGAGCAGACCAAATGTCCATCTAGTCCAGCTTCCTGTAACACACAATCCTATCCAACTCTCTAGCACTGATGCAGGCCACATGTCTCTCCACACTTACTTAGGAATAAACCCCATTGGCTACAATGGGGCTTATTTCCAAGAAGACATGCATAGGTTTGGCTGGGCTGTTATGCAAATAGAACATATAGTGTAGAGATAATCACAGAGGTCACCTCAAAATAAAGCAACATTTTGTTCTCTTTGGGGTTGTATCAATATGGAAATTTGGATAAGGTTGTGTCCTCAGTGCTTATTTCCATCCTAACTAAGCTTCAGTACGTATATTGGGAGTGTGTGTAGAGGTGGATAACCTCAAAATGCCAGATGAAAGGAGGGCACCTGGATGCAGGTGTCATATGTGCTCCCTGGTGGACCGCTGTGTGATACAGGAAGCTGGAGTACATGGGCCAGTGGCCTGATCCGGTGGAGGCTCTTCTTACGTTCTTCACTGAAACAATCATTCATGCCTGTTTTTCCCTGCTGTTGTTTCCTCCACCACTTAAGTTGTCTCTTGTATTATCTAGAAAGAGCATAAGCCATGAGGGCAATATATTTTTATATATAGTAGTGTTAAAATGCAATGTCTACTGTCTGCAGTGTCTACTGATTGATCTGTATAAATCAGTGTTTCCCAACCAGTGCTACTTCAGATACTTCACTTCAGATGGTGTCTGGTGGTACTCAAATAAGCCCTGGAAGTGAGACCAGGAATGCAGCACAACATACAGCCATGGGAAGCTACAAAGCATGCTTTCCCACCTTTGAAAAAGGCCCTGTGTCCACACTGAGCCTCTTTACTGCTGTTTATTGCCTCCCAACCAGAATTAACTAGTAATAGTGTCATTGTATGTTACCTGTGGTATTTGAATAGGTGGACCAGGAATACAACCGAGGAAAAAATTAAACTCAAATTGAACCAGATAAGACAGTCATCTGCAACTCCAGTGACCAACTTATACAACTATGGCTGCAATCCTAAAGTCATTTTCCTGGGCGTAAGACCCATTGGACACAAAGGGGCTTACTTTTGAGTAGACATGGTTAGGGTTGTGCTGTAAGTCTGTCTATAAGCCACTGGTTCTTGAGCATTTCAGTCTAGGATTCCTATCTGAGAATGACCATCTACTCGGAACCCCCTCCCTCAAAGTAACACCCCCATGGTGCCAGAGTTCCTCCATGTCTACTCAGAAGTAAGTCCCATTGTGTTCAATGAGACTTTCTCTCATGAAAGCAGCCTGAATGCCCCTTCAAAGATGTGACATCCAGTGGCAGATTCCAGGATATGGTTTTTGCAGCCCCCCACAAATGAAGTCATGTCCCTCAAGGGAGTCCAAACCCCCACTTTGAGAACTACTGCCTGTTAGCCAAAAAGACTAACTCGGAGAAACCTCAGGGCTTGGAGGAAAAAGAATTACTATTTGACAAACCACCAAAACTCTTTTAAGGCTCCAAATTTATTTGGCATAAGCCCCATTGACTATAACAGGACTAACTTCTGAGCAGACATGCATGGGATTGGGTTCTAAAGCTCCAACCCTATCTACACTTCCCTGGGAGTAACCCCATTGACTATGATGGAGCTTACTTCTGAGTGGACATTCATAGCACTGGGCTTTTAGTGAACACAGTGATCTCAGCTGAATCAGTCTTCACAGCCCACGTCTATGCCTGTCTACTCAGAAGTCCCATTAGAGTCAATGGTTTTCTTACTCCCAAGAAGTGTGGAGAGGATTGCAGCCTCAGAGCCCCATCCTGTGCATGTCTACTCAGAAGTCCCATTGTAGTCAATGGGGCTTACTCCCAGGGAAGTGTGGAGAGGATTGCAGCCTCAGAGCCCCATCCTGTGCATGTCTACTCAGAAGTAAGTCCCATTGTAGTCAATGGGGCTTACTCCCAGGGAAGTGTGGAGAGGATTGCAGCCTCAGAGCCCCATCCTGTGCATGTCTACTCAGAAGTAAGTCCCATTGTACTCAGTGGGGCTTACTCCCAGGGAAGTGTCTGGGCGTGGAGCGTGACAGGCCCTCTGCCTAGGACGGAGCCAGCCATCCCTCCAGTGGTGTCCCCCAGAGCAGCGCAGGGGGCCGGGGAGGTTCTCGGTGGCAGCTGCCAGGGAGGGTGTCCGGAGTCTCCGGTGAAAGAACTACAGTTCCCGTGATGCTCCTGGCCTGGTGGTCGGCGTGGGCCCTGTTGTTATGGTCACCTGGAATGGCGGAGGCCTAAGAGGCAGGGAGGCGGAGGAGCCATGCCTGGAAGCGGGTAAGGCCTGGCTGGGCCTCGGGGCTCTCAAGGGCAAGGAAAGGGCCTGCTCAGCGCCCACCCAGCCACGTCTACTCAGAAGTAGATCCCACGGTAGTCAGTGGGGCTTACTCCCAGGTAAGGCGGGCAGGGCTGCAGCCTCAGACCTCACTCCCGATAGACACTCCTGGAAGGAGCAACCAGAGACCCTGGAAGAGCCTTCCTCCCTCCGCACTCAGAGACACACTCACTCCACACTCACTCATCAGCTGTAAATACCACACCACACCCTATACCCAGAGATTCTTGGCTGTGCTGGTACATACTGACTGCTGTGGGTTTGTATACACACATATACATATACACACACAGAATCATATATATATATATATATATATATATATATATATATATATATATATATATATATATATATATATATATAACACACACATATACACAATCATATATATAATACACACATATATAATCATATATAACACAC
The DNA here is from genome assembly GCA_030015325.1 of Cryptoblepharus egeriae. Classification (NCBI taxonomy): domain Eukaryota; kingdom Metazoa; phylum Chordata; class Lepidosauria; order Squamata; family Scincidae; genus Cryptoblepharus; species Cryptoblepharus egeriae. The sequence goes on from JAREYC010000001.1 coordinate 221,749,247, forward strand.
TATATATAATGTAATACTATATATAATATACACACAATCAGATATACACATATATATAATACACACCCATATATATAATTATATATAATACACACACTATATATAATGTAATAGTATATATAACATACACGCAGATATACATATATATATATATATAATACACACCCATATATATAATTATATTTAATACACACACTATATATAATGTAATACTATATATAATATACACGCAATCAGATATACACATATATATAATGCACACACGTGTGTATATAATATAATTGTATATATATTTTGTAATAAAATTATATATGTATAATAAAATATATATTAATTGTGTCCTATATAATAAATATTTATAATATACATACAATCGTTCATTTATATATACACAAACATTATATTATATATCATCTATATGTATAAAAGAGAAAAGTCACTAACTGACTGACTCACTGACTCACTGACTCACTGACTGATCACTGCCCTGCCAAAACCGCTGGGCCTAGAAGTGTGAAATTTGGGGAGGGTATACCTTCCGTGACTGAGGGGTTTTTGTTTTGTACTTAACATGGGAGACTGACCAACATCCAGCCAATTTGGTGCTCAGACCTTGGTGCACTGGGGGATGTTGTTTGGAGGAAGAGGTTGCACTGGCGAGGATGCTGCACATGGGGGGAAGTTGCGTTTGGGGGTAAGTTGAGCATGGAGGGAAGTTGCGCATGAGGGGAAGTTGCGCATGGGGAACGTGCATGGGGAAATTTGCGCATGTGGGAAAGTTGCGCATGGGGGAAAGTTGCACATGGGGGGATAATGCGCATGGGGAAAGTTGCGCATGGGGGGAAGTTGCGCATGGGGGAAGTTGCACATGGGGGAAGTTGCACATGGGGGGTTGATGTGCATGGGGGGTTGATGCACATGGGGGAAGTTGCACATGGGGGGAAGTTTCACATGGGGGAAATTGCACATGGGGGTGTTGATGCCCATGGGGGTGTTGATGCGCATGGGGGAAGTTGCACATGGGGGGGTTGATGCACATGGGGGAAGTTGTGCATGGAGGGTTGATGCGCATGGGGGGGTTGATGCGTACGGGGGTTGATGCACATGGGGGGGTTGATGCACATGGGGGAAGTTGTGCATGGGGGAAATTGCGCATGGGGGGTTGATGCACATGGGGAAGTTGCTCATGGGGTGTTGATGCGCATGGAGGAAGTTGCGCACAGGGGAAAGTTGCGCATGGGGGGTTGATGCGTACGGGGGTTGATGCACATGGGGGGGTTGATGCACATGGGGGAAGTTGTGCATGGGGGAAATTGCGCATGGGGGGTTGATGCACATGGGGAAGTTGCTCATGGGGTGTTGATGCGCATGGAGGAAGTTGCGCACAGGGGAAAGTTGCGCATGGGGGGTTGATGCGCAAGGGGTTGGTGCGCATGGGTGTTGATATGCATGGGGTTGATGTGCATGGGGGGGTTTATGCACATGGGGAAGTTGCGCATGGGGTGTTGATGCACATGGAGGGTTGATGCGCATGAGGGTAAGTTGCGCATGGGGTGTTGATGTGCATGGAGGGTTGATGCGCATGGGGGGGTCGATGCGCATGGGAGAAAGTTGCGCATTGGGGAAGTTGTGCATGGGGGGTTGATGCACATGGGGGAAGTTGTGCATGGGGTGTTGATGCGCATGGGGTGTTGATGCGCATGAGGGTAAGTTGCACATGGGGTGTTAATGCGCATGGAGGAAGTTGCGCACGGGGGAAAGTTGCGCATGGGGGGTTGATGCGCATGGGGGGTTGATGCACATGGGGGGTTGATGCGCTTGGGGGGTTGATGTGCATGGGGGAAGTTGCACATGGGAAAGTTGAGCAAGGGGGTTGATGCATATGGGGGAAATGGCATACGGGGGAATTTTACTCTCGCAACGCGGGTACGCTTTTTGCTAGTATTATATATATGTATACAGTACTGTGTTTACTCAAATCTAGAGCTGAGCTTTTTCAGCCAAATTTAGTCTCCACATTTGATTTGGAGACTTTTTCAGCCACATAATTAGATTCAAGTAAATACATTGTGTGTGTTTTTAGCTTTTACTCTGTCATGTCCTACATTTCCTCAGAGTAAGCCGTATTGACTATAATGGAACTTCCTTCTAAATAGGCAAACATAGGATTCGGTTGTCATGCTGCAGTTCTGCCCGCACCTTCCTGAGAGTAAGCCCTATTCACTATAATGGGACTTACTTCTGAGTAGACAAACATAGGATTGGGCTCTCCAACCAATTATGTTTCCTCTGACCAAACAGTGCCCTGGTTTGTGCCCAGAAGTTAGGGTTGCCATATGTTCCCCGAAACAGGGACAGTCCTAATTTTGGGGAATTGTGTTCATATATTGGCAACTGTGACAGAGAGTCCTGTCCTGATTTTGTGGAAGAGATTTATGGCAACCCTACCAGAAGTGTTCGTGGGAATGAACCACTTCAAGGCTTCCTCTCTCACCAAACACAAACTTAAACATACACTTAACTGACAATATTTCATTGAGACATTTTATATTGTTTTCTTTTGCCTTGTAGTGACACATTATGGGACATTGCTAAAGCTGAAGTTGAAAAAAGAGAAAACCATGAAGGTGACCGAGATGGTCTTGAATGTTGGGAAAGATCACTGTTTTTTATGGGAAATAAAAATGGGGTAATAATCAGTATTTTATTATACAACTTTCTTGATCTTTTCTATCCAGCACATATGCAGAAGTTTGAATATGTTTATGAGTAATGTTCATAATATAGAATCATAGAATGAATCATAGAATCATAGAGTTGGAAGGGACCTAGTAGGTCATCTAGTCCAACCCCCTGCCTGCAGCAGGAAATCCCTCTGCTTGAAGATCCCTAGTGAGGGAGAGTCCACCTTGGCAATCTGTTCCACTGCCGAACCGCCCGAACCGTCAGGAATTTTTTCCGGATATCCAACCAGAATCTCCTTTCTTGCAGTTTGTACCCATTGGTTCTAGTTCTGCTTTCAGAAGCAGCTATGAACAAATTGGCCCCTTCCTCCCTATGACAGCCCTTCAGGTATCTGAAGAGGGCAATCATGTCTCCTCTCAGCCTCCTCCAGGCTGAACATCCCAAGTTCCCCCAACCTTTCCTTGTAGGGCTTCCCTTCCATCCCACTGATCATTCTTGTCGCTCTCCTCTGGACTTGCTCCAGTTTGGCTGCATCTTTGTTAAAGTGAGAAATCTTTCATTCTTAAGGTTACTTAAAGAAAATCAAGATATATCTTTAACCTTATTATGGCCTAGGTCAGGGATCTCCATACTTGAAAATATATATCTATTTCATACAAGTCTTTTTAATTTCATTTTATTAGTTTAAAAAGCCTTTCCAGTAGAAGCAATTCATTAGGTTGACCTGTTATTTACAATTACTAGTGAGTTGCTAGATGAATACAGTTAGAATACAGATGAATACAGTTGTCTATATTTCTGGGTACTTTGTTGCTAATTCTCTGTTATCTCCAATAGTTTATTTTTATAACAGAAATCACAGTGTAGTTACACTCTGATAGAAAGTTGGCAGCTAACTTTCTAATAATGAAATTATTAAAAATTGCCCAAGTTTGTAATTTTCAGATATTTTATGAAAACTGATTAGAATTCATTACAGCTCATGGAATGATATAATATTTATGCTTTAATGACATTACAATAGTGTTCTTTGTTGTTTTTAATTTCTAGGGAAAGACTACTATTATATTGAGATGTCTTGACAGGTATGTGTTTAAGTTTTGAGAATTTTATAGTTTCTGAGTACATACTCAAAAGTCTCAGTTAACAATATTTCTATAGGAATGTAGAATATCTAACAGCCTGATCATGTTGGTGCCTAACATTGCTAGAACTAGCATTTTGATCAGTGATGTGATTCAAAGAAATTAGCAACTGGTTCTATGCCCATCTGGCAGCCACTTTTAAATGGCTATTTTTAAACTTTATATATCCTATCTTTCATTAACAACCAGTACTATAGAGTAGGTGCGAACCTGCTGGAGCCCACCACTGATTTTGATAGTGCTAGGTACTTCTCAGTTGTCTAAAAAACCAATGTACTGAACTGTGCTCTGGCAGCTGCCACAAACACTATGCAGCCAGTTCCATATGCCAGCAAACTCTGGATGCCTTCCAGCCCCAGTAAGTATATAAAGATGATGGGAAGTGGGTTGGAGATGGAATAAGGCAGTGTTGTAGGTATTAGGGTGGTAACAGAGTGGTATGGTGGTGGCAGTGGCAGTGACAGCATCCATCAGGTATAAACCTGTTCTTATTCTTGGGCTACTATCCTAAAAACTGTTTACTGGGAGTAAGACCCATTGAAAACAATGGGCTTATTTTTGAGTAGACATGGTTAGGATTATGCTAATTATCTCCTGAATCTGGTCCACTGAGGCCTGTGCGATCTATAGAGTTAGCTTCTACAGAGGCCTAGTTCAGCATGGGCTTACCTTGCGTAAAGGGAACACATTTTCCTTTTTACCAAGTAGGTTTCCTCATTGGTGCTGCAGTATCACTTCATGGGGGGTTAAGATTGGCTGTGCCTTTGAATAGCAGCAGTGTGTTACCTAAAACACTTTGTGGTCCAGTTTGTCCTTTTAAGACAATTTTATATTGGGACAAAAGTCATTTTATTTTAAATCATTTCAACATAATTTGACACATTTCTTCTTGTGTGGATCTTCTTTTATTAGGGATGAAATTCCAAAACCAACTTTAGCTTTGGAGTACACTTTTGGAAGAAGAGCCAAAGGGCATAATACTGTACGTATGTTGGCAGATCATTAAAATATGTTCCTTGTAGATCATCAGTTGTGTTAGGACATTATCAGAGCCATGAGGAGCATTATCCAGTCTATTCCTATGATACTTATGTAGTCACATTCTAAACAGCAGTCCGGTTTGCAATAACACAGAACCTTGGAAAGACTTGCATTATTTAATATTACATTACAGTATACTTAAGTGCTGGAAACCTTACAGTACTGTAAGTACTGTAGAAGAAGTGTTATTTTCTTCTTGTATATTTTCATCTATATATAGCTTCTTCTGTATTTATATAGCTTCTTGTTTTCCTTGTAGCAACAAGTCATTCCCACCAGCCACAGTAGTTTCTAATTTTGACTAAACAGTACCAGAAAGCTCCGACACCACCAGGAGCTTCACATTTTTTACTAGTTGGACTAATAATGATGGATTTTTCATTTTTCTACAAAGAACTACATCATCTTTTATTTAGCAGCTCAGGAACACCAGTGTAAATAAGAGGGATTTTTCTCCACACACATTGTAAACATAAAGTCAGGAAATTTTCTTGGTTTTTGCCCATCATGGGTATACTGAGTGCTTAGATACAAAAGTCTCCCATTTGTATTTTATTTGTATTTTTTTATTGCAATCAATGCTGGTATCCCTGCACAGTACCACTTAACATATAAAATTAATTTTAAAAGTCTTACACACAAATTTATATGCAGTACTTGCTCAGGCTTCATCTGAACATCTAAATTTCCACCTCCACTCAGCAAATTCTGTGGCTCAGATCCTTTAAGAGATTCCTAAAACTTCTGAGCTTTTCAAGTGATCAGTTATCTCTCATCTAAAATATTTATTGACTTTGTCAGTGTTTCTGGTGTATTTATACTAATGTGAAAAACTGTTTTACAGCCTAAAGATATTGCTCATTTTTGGGAACTTGGTGGTGGAACTTCTTTATTAGACTTGATTCCTATTCCAGTAACTACAGCTAACATAAGGTAATAAATAAGGAACATAAGGTAATAAATGAAAAATTTGAAAGTTTAAAATTCAGTTTCCAACTCCTTTGTATTAAATGAAGTCCTTTCCATTTCTGGGAATATTTCTGCGTTTTGAAGTGTCCATAAGTCTTTCACTTATCTTTTGGACATCTGCTTTGTGCAAGTTGTGCTAAGTTTTTCCTGTATGTATGTGTGGCATCTAGAATTGAATTGTGGTGATAAAGTCAGTGAAGTGTCATTGGAAAACAATAGTCAATTGTGCTTGTGGCTGAGATGGGTTTTCAGGCTCACTTTGTACATCCAACTGTTTTATTTATCCATGTAATTGCATATTAAAATTAGATCCTTTCATATTAATAATGTTCAGAAGTATGTGCCATATACTGTACATGATTCAGAAATCAACACCATCTAAAGAAAATCAGTGGGATGAATAATTTGGTTTTCCTTATTTTTTCCATGTCATCCATTGTAGATGGGTCTAGCCCACCATAATATTTTAGGCAGCAAAAGCCTCCAAAGAGATTCCCAAGCATCTTAGATGGAGAAGCTGTTCCCTGCCTTGAGATGCTCCTCTGAGTTTCTTTGTTTGAAACAAAGTTTCTCAAAAAGCCACGTGCATTAATCACATTTGGGTCCTTTCGAAGACAAGAGCTCCTAGCCAACCATCCTGCTGAGGGTGCTTTGGGCAGCAAAGTCCACCTTCAACATAAAAGGAGTGAGATGAAGAGGCCAGGTGGTCTTCCTTCATCCAATTAGATGATCCTGTGACATAATCAAACCAAAGTTTCTTGTGGTCAAGCACAAGGATGCTTGGGTGGGAGTGTTTTGCCTAATCTCACTTCATGGGCCATCCAGTCAAGACTAGGCATTTTTCACCAGTAGGGCAGTCATATCTCTTTCCATCCTTTCCCTATTTAATTCTTTTTTCTTTTTAATTGGAATGATTTGGTCATATTTTGAGTTCTCACTTATTAATAGGTAACTGAAAGGGTTGCCCCATCTCTAAACCTGCTTGGGTTCACGCAGTTTGGGTTAAACAAGAACCATTTGGTTCTGATTTCTTGTTGGAATAGAGAACTTTCCCAGATGATCCCCTGCCATTCTGGTTTTCACAACCAGCTTTAGTATAAGTGAGAACATATCAGGTGTTCCCCCCCACTTCCACAAGAAATAACACTAGAAATGTTGTGTATCTCAATGCAAATATCTTGCTGATAACCTGGTACAGGCTGACAATTCAGTTAGAAAAGAGTTTGATACATCATCAACTTTTGGTACAAAGGTAGTCTTTGGTACCTGAAAAAGCCATTTCTATACAGATATATAGATCCATCACTTCTGTCTAACAACTAGCTGCTTATACAGTGCTAGTACTGTGTATTATGTGCAAGTAAATTTTGATCAGCTCAGTTACAGGTTGCAGATGTTCTACCACATTTGGCCACTAGGTGGGGCTGAACATCTGTATAACAATGGAGTCATTCAACCTGGATCAGGGAGTGTATCCTTGTCATTAAGCAACTCACACTTGTATTACCTGTATATATGACCTATATTATGTGTAAACTATTTAAAATGATAGTACCATTTATGATTGTATGATAGATAAAAATTAAGTATCTTTTCAACTTTATGTTTTATTTATAGGACTTATGCTGTTGTACTTGTTCTGGATCTTTCAAAACCGAATGAACTCTGGCCAACCATGGAAAGTCTTCTGCAAGTCACCAGGAAGCATGTAGACAAAGTTATAATGAAACTGGGACAAACCAACCCTAAAGTAGCAACTGAAATGAAACAGAAAATATGGAACAGTTTGCCAAAGGATCATCCAGTAAGAACTAGTATTTTCTCCAGATGTCACAGGCTCATACATAGTTAAAGATAATCGTTGTAAAAATCATAAACAACTCCTTTGGATTTTTATGCATGACTGAAAATTTGATGTTGAAGAGCTTGTGCAGTGGAAAATTATAGCAATTTAATGAAAATTTAGTAGGAGCAGAAACAAGGAAAGAAGGTTTCTTATATATTCTTGTTAGACATCTAATGTGATTGTTATGGCATGTTACAACAATCAAAAGAAACAGAGTTTTAGAGAAGCGATTTGATATTGATTTTATAATCTCCTTTTGAAATGAAGGTGAAAACTAGAACGTACAGAAGTCATCTGGCAAAGCAACTCAATGAAGCTACAGATTTAAGGAAAGGGTGTAGTTATAACAGCCTCCAGCACGACTCTATACTTTGCATTTATTCAAGTGTCTATCACAAACCCAGTGCCTTTTGATAATGTGACAACTAATTAAATTATAAAATTTCAGGGATGTTAACATCAGACCTTGGAATTCAATTGCTAATGTGCTCTCTTGAAGAAAGTAAAATAGATTGCAGAAGATGCAGTTTGAAAAGGGGCCTGGCATCATGCATTCATCTTGTACAAATGTTGTGCATATGCAGTGTCTAAACAATGTATATATATTCTATAGTGCACAATCCAAAGATGTAAAATTATACTATAAAGTTAATGTTAAATGAGCAAAAAAAATGAAAGTGAAGAAGCACTGTGCATTTTCTGTATGTGTAGGCCAATTCATGCAATATTAGCTGAAGACTTTCAGTGTTCAACAGATATCATAGCCACCCTTAAACATTTGCTTGACCTTTTGTATGAAGGCCAGTTTACCTACTACTTTCTGGGCCAAGAAAAAGCACACTTCTGGCTGTGCATGAATGGGTGTCTTCACTTAAATGAGATTGTTTACTTCCCCACACCAGTCAACCTGCAGTCAACTTCGCAGCCTCTGCAGATAAAAAGCAAGCTGCTCTTCGCATTCGTAGGACCACTGCTTCAATTGGGCTTTTCCGATTGGAAGATAAAAGGGAGATTCTCCCTCCCCCCCCCCCCCCGCTGAACTGAAATCAAACAGTCCTCCTATTTGCGTTGCCTAATTTGTTCAAGCCTAACTTTACTGAGGAGTTCATACTGCAAGTTCAAGCCTAACTTTACTAAGGAGTTCATACTACAGGGGCCAATCCCTGGGATTACTTCTTTCCATAAATAAATGTACTAAGCCGTTAGTGTGGCAAGTGTGTCTTATCAACCATCTGGCCCTTACATTTCATGTGTGCCCACCCAGCAGACTCAGATTGGCAGGAATGTTGCTTCATCCTGCTGATAACATGGTAAGTTTCTTGCCCTCCCCATCTACGTGTAACATTTTCACTGCAGTATAATTCTAAATACCAAATTCTTCAATGGCTTTGCTAATCGTATGTTGAATATTTTGTGGCATTTAGCCTCCTTAGAATGTTATCTGTCATTTTAATAGAATAATTTTCTGGCCTACAAAAATGTTATATTGTCTTTTGATTAACAGGATCGTGAGATGATTGACCCATTTCCTGTTCCACTAGTTATAATTGGAAGCAAATATGATATATTTCATGTAAGTAATAATGCTTTAGTTTAGCTTCTTTTTCCACGAGGATCCCTAAAGCAGTGGTTCTCAAACTGGGGCATCACAGGGGCCCAGCCAATGAACCCTTGGCTCTGCCTCCTTACGGGGTGGGTGGAAGGCACTGACATGATTGCCAGGATCATGTCGCTGTTGGGGTACATAGGGGGTTGCCTGGACACCACAGTGTGTAGCAGGCTACCAGGGTTGTCAGGAGCCCAGTGCCAGCCTCTGCAATTACAAACTGGAAGTAGGTTACAATCGTTACTTTCACTCACTCACTCCACAACATGAAGCTTGTCTGGAGGCTGGTGCAGTGCCCCTGGAAGGCTGCTGCGCACTGTGGTGAGTCCATTAAAAAGTCATTGCTGGTAAAGCATAAGACTGGAAGTAATGGGGTTTTTGCCTTTTAGATCATTCTGAGGCCTGCAGCAGCTATAGACATGCATTGCCTCTGTGGGCCTCAGAAAGCCTCTGGAAGGCAAGGTTCTTCCTCTGGATGCTCTTCCAGTGGGAAGAGGAGTATCCCTAGCTATCTGCTGTTTCATTTAATTGCAGGGTGTTCCAAAATGGAACTCCTGTGGCTGTCAGGGCACACCCTGTACCATTTCAAACTACAAGTGAAGCTTATATTTCTGAATGTTCCCATTCATGTAAAAAGAAAAAAGTAATCTCTGTGTAAAAAGGTAGCACAGAAAAGAGAAAGATGCAGCACAACTGTCATACCTACATGCTAGCTTTTTTACTTGCATGATTTGTTTTAACAAGAGGAATTTTAAAACTGATGAACTCTTCTTGACCTACAGTACGAAGTGGCACAGTCTATTCTACCATCTGATTTTGTTACATGTACAGATCAAGCCATACCGATTCCTTTCAGAGTAGGATTTAAATGCATTTCTGTGATGTGCTTTAAAATGCTAGTAATGTTAGTCCCCCTTTTATTATAATAAAAACAAAATGCCCTTTTAAGCTCCATGTAGTCGTTGAGAACCTGTAGGTATCTTTTGGGGGAAGTATTCATTCTTGATCCCCTGTGTACTTTAGTGCTTCATTCATTTTTATCCCCTAGGTGGCAGCAAAGTACATTATTGCCCAGCAGGCTGCCAGTAATGCATAATTTCTCCTAGGATTACTATTTGTTTGCTTACATTATAAAGTAGGCAAACTTTTTGTTGTTTTAAGTTGACTATAATAATACTTTTCCAAGAGAGGGCAGTCACATTACTGTAAAGCAAAATGAACGGATAGCTGTGAAACAGGATGGAAATGTTTCCCTTTAGAAAATATGCGTACACATGCAGGGATACTATCACGGGTTGACATGGGTTAGTAGATACGTTAGTTGACTGGGGTTGACCAAGTTAGTTCACCTCCTGAAATTATGTTCTCTACAGTCTACACAATTGTTTAAGATCCAAGAGCCCTGAAGTTGAAAGTTTGCACTTGATCTAAAATATTTATAAGCTGCTTTTCCAGAGCTCAAATTTGTGTATACTTAAATTTCATATAGAATATTATATATGATTAAGTTGGTGGGTATGTAATATGTTAAATTGTGGAAAAACTAAAAAATTATTAAAGAACATTCCTTTTCTTGTTTTAGGAATTTGACTCTGAGATTAAAAAAACAATATGCAAGACACTTCGATTTGTTTCTCATTATTATGGAGCATCGTTAGTGGTATGTATACTATTATAATCCTATGGGCTCAATCTGCAGCAGCAGTGAAAGAAGATATTCCACATTAGGAGAGGATCTGCAAATAAAATATAGTCTAATCTTAATCAGTGCTGGCATAACCAGACCACGTATGTTAGGAGGTGGCTGGAGGTATCCTTGGAGTAAGGGAATATTTTTCCCCTTACCCCAAATACTTCAGGCTGTAATAATGCTCCAGCCGGCCCTTTTGGGCTATATAGCTGGAGAAAGTCATAGCAACCCAATATAATGGCAGCTAGAGGAAGTTTGAGCAACCCAGTGTAATTGGTGGGCATAAAGCTGGGCCAGGTTGCCATCACCAGTCCCACCCCTTTAGTGCCCTGTCCACTTCTGTTCTCTTTTCCTAGAAATGCCCCTTCTGAAAGCACTCCCACCATTTTCTTCCATTCCCTGCATTGCTTGGCCTCACCTCCGCCTGCAGCCAGGGATCAAATCCAGCACTGGTGGACCAACACAGTTCATCCCATCAGTACTAACTCTTTGTGAGTCATCTTTTTTGGTGTCCATCCATCATTTTCAAAGAGGACCTCGACATCTAACATGGCCCGTCCACAGTGGGCTGTCCACAGTGTGTCCACAGGTGCCTGATAAGACCAATGCGGGCATGGAATATTCTGCCACATGTCAAGCAGGTATGTGTGGGCACCACTGCTTCAGCATTTGCAGCTCTGGCTTTACAGCGTGCTCACTTCTTTTGTGCTATGGTTGTCCTTCTGGATTCATATGTCTGGCAATCATGGTGGACTAGCGTATGCCATGTTGATCAGTCTTGTGCTAGGGTTTCCCAGGAGGTGGTGTTGTTATCCAAGGACATAAATTTAAATTAAATTAAACCTTTATGGTCAATGCACAACATGTGTACAATGAGATCGGTTGAGCCTCTCCAACACAATACAACCCCCCCCCAACACAATACACAATACAATAACTCAATACTTATTATACCAAAAAACACATTAATTTCATCAATGTAAACATATTCCCCACTGCACTGGCACCGCATGTCTGTCATATTACATTGTTATGATGTTATATTGCATTCAGGAGTCTGACAGCCCACGGATAAAGGATGTTCTTTAACCTGTTCATGTGACTAACTATACTTCTATATCTCCTGCCTGATGGTAGGAGAGTAAAGGAGTGTTGACCAGGGTGTGAATTGTCCCTGAGAATTTTCCTTGCTCTGCTAAGACAGCAGGTCCTGACAATTTCATCCAGTGGTACCAGAGAACAGCCCATGATATTTTTGCTGGGCTCATCACCTTCTGTAGTGTCTTTCTATCTGCGGTTGTCAAGCCAGCATACCATGTCGTAATGCAATAAGTGAGGACGCTTTCTATGAGAAAGTTTTCTTTCTACTTGAGAGAGGCTTTCAGCGTGACTTTGTATCACGTCTTTTGTCCCCTGTGTGATCACTTTCCTTGAGACAGCTCACCATAGAAGAGCTGTTTGGGAATGCGGTGGTCATCTTAGAGGTTATCTTAGTCATTTTAGTGGTTATGCAACTGCATAGCTACCTCTGCGCCAGTGCTTTACCAAAATAGGATTCTGCTACCAGTGCCATACTGCTTAATACAAAACTGTTGTGTGGTTGCCTTTGGAACTCTGTTCTGGTTATTCGCTGTCAAAAGAGACAATGTAGAAATCAGAGGACATTAAAAAAGAACAAGCAAAATTATCAAGAGGCCAGTACAACTTTCCTACAAAAAGCGTACTGAAATATTTGGGTTTCTTTTGTCTACACAGTATTTAAAACAGAAACTGAAGGAAGTTATTTACACTGAGAGATAAGTCAAAAGTATATATATATCTTTATATATCAGTGAGAACTGGAACCCAGTTCTTTCTGCCACAGGTTCAGCACTTGTACCTACTTCACACTGGCACTTTCTAGACTGTATTTTAAAGTATGCAGTACAGAAGTGTGGAAATATGAAAGTGCTTCTAGTATCGAGTGAATAGACAATCCGGTACTGAATGTAATTTTAAAGCTCAGGTTTTTCTCCTTAAGAACTTCATAATTTTTTCAGCTTGACTCACCGAACATCTGGATATTGTATACTATTATATCTGTTATGATTTGAATAGGTAATAATGTATTTAGCCACTGCAGGAGATTTGGTTCAGCTGTGTTTCAGTGAACTTGGGCATGACAGATATTGGGGATTTGTATTCAGGGTGATGTTGTCACTTTAATGATTCACTGTGAACAGATCTCCAAGATAACTAATTCAAAAAGGGCAATAAAAGATATGAGCAGAGTAATCCTGCTTCTGATATGCCAATATAATCAGGTGCATTATTGAAAAGTATGCTAGCTACAGCCATTTCTTAGTACTGACTTTTCATGTGCTGTTTATGCTTAACGTGTAGATAAAGCGCTGATGGTGTATGGTGGCTAAACAGAGAAGTCGTGAAAAGTGTGAAAAGCTATGTAGGCCTATATTGCCATATAAAAGAACACTATAAGTGCATAGTCTATGTATCCCTCTGGAAGTGCTGTGTATGAGTAAAACAATTTTAATAGATGTCACACAAATCAAAACAGGAGCACTTGGTGGTAGGGATTGCTTTTTGTTCTGGTTTGTATTATACTTTTATGGTTGTATCACTGTTTTGGCTTGTATGACATGCTTTTGTGCAAGTGTCACTGCAGTGTAACACTTTTTAAAAAAAAGTCTGTAATTGTCTTTTTTTATTTGTACTTTTACCATCAGACCTTTTCTGCTCTTGATATGACAGCTGCGTTTTGACATATTGCTTCAATTAAAATTTCATAGAATCACAGAATCATAGATTTGCAAGGCACCTAATAGGTCATCTAGTCTGTTCCCCTGCTTAAAAAATCACTGGGAAAATCCTCTAGATTAGTGATTTACAACCAGTGGCACACCAGCACATTTGTGTGATGTGGATGTCCACAGGTGTGCCATGTGAGTTTGGGGAAGAGGCACTTATTAATAGGGCCTTTGGGGTATATGAAACCCTTGACAGAAATTAGGTGTACCTTTTCTGTTGCCCAATATTGATGATTTGCTTTGAAGGTTTTAGTGCCCTCTCAGTTTGCTATGAGATGAAAAGAAAATCACTGCAAATCTCCAACAGGTGGTTGTTGAGCCTCTGCATGCAGATCTCCAGTGAATGAGTGTCCACCATGTTCCTCGGCAATCCACTGTCAAACTCCCCTTGCTATCAGGAATTTTTTTTCCTGATTTGAAGATATTAATATTTTTTATTTTATAGTTTCATCTTTTTGGATTATTTTTTATGTTGCTCTAAAGGCTTGAGCCTAGTTTAGGATTCTGATTTGAGGGCAAACTGTTTGTTAAGTCAGTTTGCCTTATCTGGAGAAAATGCAAACTGTGGTTTACTGTGAATGAGAAATAAGGCTTCTGTCTCCCCTTGCCCAAAGAGAAGGATGTATAAGCGTGCAAGTTGAGGTTTGTTAACAGTCCTTCTTATAACAACATAACATCATTTGTTCTTATGTCCTTATATTTGACAGTATGGTAGAATCTCCTGTTTTTTGATTGTCATCTTCTCATCTTCTAGTCAGCCTTTAATATCCACATGTAGCTTGAAAGATATCCACATGTAGTTTAGAAAAATTAGAGTTGTAGAGGAAAAATGTCAGCTGGAATAGTTTCCTTCCTGTTATGTTTCCATTGAAAATCTCTTCTGGGTACATCTCACCAAAGAACTAAACTAAAAAAATATGCAGTTGCATATAATGTGTAATATAATCAGACTCAGGGTGCAATCCAGAGTAATTTTGGGGAGTCCTTGCTTCGACATAAGAACAATTTACTCTGGATTTCAATATGAATTTCCCATAGGTTTTCACTAGGTGGTGCCATAATTACATTGACATGAATGTCTCTTATGTGCTCCCTTAGTTACTCTGGATTGTAGGGTAATTTGCAGTCCTAATACCCAGCACGGTTATAAACCCCAGCACAAATCCTGTGCTGGCATGGAGGTGTCACAAAAGTGCTATAAGGCACTTCTGTGCCACTCCTGGGGGAGGGTGAGGCCAGTGCACAGACATGTGCTTTCCTCCATACATCCCCACAGAAACAGAAAGACCATTGAGTTGTGCCGGCCTAGGTTAAGATTGTACCAATAATGCTTAAGAGTTTTGTGTTCAGAATACTTGGTAATGGTTTTCATGGAAGAGTCTAAAAGAAGGTTTATGTGTTGTTTTAATTCCTAGTTCACCAGCAAATCTGAAGCTCTCCTGTTGAAAGCACGTGCTTTCATTAATCACTTAGCATTTGGTTTCGATAGAAGGTAAGCCCTCACGTTTCCTATTGATAGCTTCTCTTCAAGTCCTCTGTTTACTAAATACAGGAAAAAAGTGGCAAGGATACAAGGGTTGAAAGAGGAAAGCAAGAGAACAAATAAGTGGAGACGTCAAATGAGAAAATGATGGAGATGGGGAAAGAGTCAGGAAAGTCAGATTTGGAAATACAGATGCTAAAGTCAAATACTGGATGCTGGCAGAGGGTAAGAAAAAAGGAGAAGGAAAGCCCTAAACGTGGAGGAAGAGAGGAAAGAAAAGTTGGGATGAGAGAGACCATTCCGAGCCCAGAAGAGAGGCAGAGGACCCTGGAAGAGAAAAGAGGAGATTGCTGCACAAACCTGTAGACAGCTGAAGGAATAATTATTTAAATTATTTATTTTATGAATTTTTACCCTGCCTTTCTCCTGGAATGGGATTCAAGGCCGCTAATAATAAAAAATGGGCACAATAAAAAATTAACTACGTTAACATTTAAAAGCCAATAAAAACAATTTAAACAATACTATAATCCAGATTGCTTAAAACCATATTAAAATTACAATAAAACATCAGTCTGCATTAATCAAAGGCTTTTAAAAATAATGTTTTTAATGGGAGACAGTCCCCATTCTATCCAGGAGCAAGCAAAGAACAGGACTGAATGGGATCCAAAACCTATCCCTAACTGAGATCTGGGGAAGATTATAAGTATACTGGTGTAGTGTGGCATTTCAGGTATACTGAAGGCTGTAACCAGGGCTTTACTTCTAGTGAAGAGCCTCAAAGCCATCAGCCAGATAGCCTAAAAGGGGCAGATTGGAAAGAATGAGTGTGAACTCCATGAGAAAAAGGATGACACTCTTTTCCGTCTACCCAGTGGGTCAATATAAAGACTATTGACCCAGTGGGTCAATATAAAGTGCCTTCCTACATAACAGACATTTAAATGTTCACAACATTCAGAAATTCCCTGGAGGGAGAACTCCTCCACACATCCAGGAAGAAGAGGTAAAAGTGACTAACAGCAACAGTGGGGACAAAAATAGTAATACCTGTGTATACTAGTACTTCTAGTATTTTACTAATACTTCTGAATACAGATAATAGCTAGTTTCAGTTTTGCAATTTTAGTACAAAATGTCCTATTCATAAGCATATTACTTGTATTTATAAAAAAAATAGCAGGAAAGGGTGGTGAAACACAACAGGGCTATTGACATTGTCAGGGCTGAGGAATACAAATGGTATGGATTTAAAGGGGTCGAAATCCAAATTTTACTTAAAAAAATTATCTTAGTGAATTTGACCTCAGTATTTGGCTAAAGGATTTGAGCTCTTACTGCATACTAATTTCACTGATTAGTGGGGCATTACTATATCTTATTATTGCTGCAATCCTTAAGACACTTTCCTAGGAGTAAGACCCATTGAACAAAATGGGGCTTACTTTTAAGTCAACATGGTTAGGATTGTGCTCTATCTTGGATTGTATCCTTGGTCGAAATTGGTATTTTATTAATTAGTTTTATTGTGTTTGTATTTTTAAAGCAAATCCATGTCGGTGGATCAAAATAAACCACTCTTTATCCCAGCAGGAATGGACTCTCTTAGTCAAATAGGTCAGTAATTTTCTTGTATAACGTAAGTTATAGCTTAGATCATGGATTCTATAGCTTGTAGAAGTTATAGCTTAGGTTCTTTACATATTAAATTAGTCAAGGAAAATTGATCAGAAATTTTTAAAGTACTACCTATTTTCTTTAAAGTATCTTAAATATACAAATTAGCATAACAAGTTTTGTGTTTTAACTTGTGTCTTGCTTCAATTCAGGAATCATTGTTTTCATATTGTTAATTCAGTGAAGATCATACTTTCTTTTTAATTAGTTTGTGAGGGAAATACAGGTTGAACCTCCCCATTCACAACATTTGGTTCCAAGAACCTGTGGGGTTAACTTTGTATTACACAAAGGCAATTAGTTAGGATGGTAACAAGTCAGGCAATGAATCAAGATAACCAAGCATGCACCTTTTTCAAGTGCAGCTAACTGCCCTGCAAGGAGCTGAGCTCCTGTAGTTTGCAAGCAGATGCAATGCACGTGCAATTTGCAATGAGTAGGCAATTTACACGGGTATCAGCTCAGAGCAATTCACAAGTGATTTATGTATTGAGGGAAGGGAGAGTCTCTGCCTCTTAGGCTGGAACAGAAACAAAAGTTCATCAACTTTAAGACAAGATTAATTCCCTTCCACTGCCATGTTAAGCAGGCTGCCTTTAAGCCATTAACTGGACTTAAGGGAAGATTATTTCAGTTTAAAGAGCCAACCTCTTTCGCTTGGTGACAAAATAGCATATAAATAAATTGCATAAAATTAGGTTACATCTGTATGTTGACAGTTTTGAAAATTACTAGGGCCTCCCCCTGCTGCTGAAAGTGACATTGGAAAATTGCATGCACAGACACCTATGGAACTGTGGAAAAAAGTTTTTCAGAAAGCATTTCCGCCAAAGGTATGCATAGATTTTATTCCTTTATAAATGCTCGTTTTTATCATCCTCCATTTTTTCAGTGTGATTGTTGGTTCGCTGGGCTGCAGTTTTCTGCTTATATTTTTCAGTCCCATTTACATAAATGGGACTGAAGATTATTAAGCAGTACCCTCTTCTTTCACTTGGATGTCCAGATATGCTTTGATGCAATCTTAAATCACTATATAATTACATAACCATAGCCATTTTTTGATGTAAAGGTTTTGCCTCATTATCCGCTGGAGATTCAATTCTCAACCCCCATTTTTTGCTGGATAAAAAAGTCAGTGGAAAAATAGCTGTAAAGACCCAGTTTCAAGTTTCTTGTGCCTCCATTATCACCCCAGAATGCATTTGTATATACTTTATAACACATTCATAACACATACCAGTAGATGAGTAAACAATGGAATCTACTGGAGTAAAAGTATAATTATTTAACAGCACGAACATGGAAAATTTGATTTTGTTGCTTTTTTCTTGTTATAAGGCATTTAAAGATAGACCATGGTATCTGTGGTTAATCAAATCAGTGGACACCAGATCATTGTATACCAAGGTCCCATCTGTGCAGTTGTTAACAATAATAGCAATGGTTTAAGTTTAAGTAAACCTGTATCTGTATAAGTTTTTACTATTAGGGAAAATAAAGAGATGACAATTTAATATTTTATCTTTTCTAAATTCAGAATATTGGTGTCTTCAGAGAAGTCAAAGACCCAGCACTGGATCCACAATATGCTGAATATGAAGTTGATGCAATGCGAACTCAGAAGAATCAGGTTTGTCACTGTCTTCCTTTCGTGTATATTGCCTGTCATAAAGCTTATAAATATTTCTCAACCACTGCAAAGTGTTCAATCAAGGAACCTTTGAGCCTTTCTGTATTCAAGCACCTTTTAGCCATAAGGTTCATACAGTGGCCTTGGATGTATAATCGTCTTTCAGCCTAATCATGATAATTAGATAAGTACAGCAAAGTTCTTTGTATGCTGCAAAATGTGGTAGACATGATCAATGTTCATTGCAGAGAGATATGTTTTATTTGTGTTTGCACAGCTTGCAAGCCATTAAAGCAGGGTCTTGAAACTTTTTCGCATGGGCCCACATCATATATCTGGCATGGTACTGGGGGTCAGAGAGCAAACAAATAAATAAATAGAATAATTGTGTTGCCCATGAGCTCTCACATCTCAAACCTACCTGAATGGCTGGAGGAAGTGGGACTCCATAGTCTTGCAAATCCTGGCTTCTCCCATCATCCAGCCCTGGCATGGGGCAGCAAGTGAGCAAAAGGGGTGCCAAGATGAAAGCCCAGGCAGAGGAAGGAGGACATGGTTTGGGGTGGGGAAGTGTGTCACAGAAGCTCCCAGATGTAGACATGAAGGATTTTTGATTCAGCGTGACCAGTTTATTGTTCTTTAGCTGAAACAGTAGCTTGTTAAAATGGCAGAGTATTATTATTACCGAATTTTGCACAGGTAGAGGTTGCTGACTGGTTTATTTTATCTAGACATTGCGTCCTTCCCAAACAGGCTGACCATATACAATGGAGGACAGAATGCCTGTACCTCTAACCATTTGATAGTAGAGGGAATTTAGGCAGGTTCAAGTTTTAAAAAAGAAGCATCACCCTATCTGTTCCCAAAGACCTGGGATGCCTAGTTTTTATTCTATTCTGATGTTATAAATGTCATTGTAAGATGTAAACTGCAAGATGTAAAGCTTTTTGTAGTTGATGGATGCTAATTTTGATGGCCCCGATGCAGTTCATTGTGTTTTGAAATAGCACTGAGGGCAACAATAATAACAATTAGTAGTATTAGTATTTTTATATAACTTTTAAACAAAAAGTTCCCTAAGTAGTACAGTACAATTATGATCTCACGTAACCCCAAACGTACTTTGTTTCATAATTCACCAGCTAGACACTGTACTTTTAGGGTTACTTCAGTTCTTTTGATGCATAGTTCAGTAATCATAATACTGAGCCAAATTATTATCTTGTTGAGGTCATAGTTTTATTGTATCTATGTGCATAAAATAATCTACAGTTAAACATGCATACAGAAGACTATTTCTAATAGGCAGTAGAATTACTTAGGATGACAGGTTTATTCCAGGTCATTGATCTATGGTCACCCACCAAGTATTTACCTTTTAAGTCATGAATGTAAAATTAATCTGATTTTAAATTATTTCTTATGGACTACACAAGCTTTTTCATGGCATATAATTAATGACTCAGATGTTTTATTGGATTTATTTTAATGCATGTCTCAAAATAGAATGCTCAGTTTAATTGCCTGCTGGATACATTTTTGCTTTACCATTCTGCTGAGCCCGAGATTGTGGATGGTGTTTTTATTAACCAAAATAGTCTACTGGGATGACTTGATTAAATCAGATTCAAAATTAATGTTTTCTCAGGTTTGTCTCATTTCAGTGTTTTTTTCATAAAGATTTCTATCTCTATTGATGCCATTGGAAGTTGATATAGCTTTTGTTGCTGGGACTATTGGTAAAAAAAATTTTGACAATAGACAAGTTGCTGCCAAAAGAAAATTATCTGTGGCTATTTCCCTAAAATTTCCATCTTGAAGTTATTATGAGATTATTGTAACATTTGAACTGGCTTTTGTGAAAACATTTTGGAATTTTTGCATTTCATTTGATCTTAAGAACTGTAAGATAACCCTATATATAATCTATGAGAAAACCATTCCCTGGCTAGAGTTGTTTTTACTGCAATAGGATTTTCCATAATTATATGAAAATTGAGTGTGAAACATTTCCTATCTAACAATATTTCATGCTTATGAAGGCTAATCTTTGCTTCCTTTTTGTAGTCCTTTGTTGGCTACATTCTTTTAAAGATAAAGCATTTATATAGAGAGGAACATTTATGTTAAAAAAAGGTACCGTGTCAAATATAATGCTTTGTATTTCTGTTTCTCAGAGGTATTCATGCATAGTAGCTTTTTATTCCAGTTGAAAAGTAGACTTTGTGCATTTTTTGCTGATAATTTCATGTTACACTGGACTATCAATAGATTTTAATACACTTCTCATGACTTTTGTAATATTGCTGCTGACATGAGGAACTATACATCAGGAAGCAGTAAGAAGATACTCCATTTCTCGTCAAGTCTTCTGACACATAGCACATAAAAGGCATGCCTCCCTGGCTTGAGTTGATACATCAGTGTTTATTTTATACCATTTTTGTGGACTGCAACAGGGTAATAGTTTTTTTCTCAAGGTCTTAAAAGAGTATCATCACTTTTAGAATACACCAGAGACAATAATCTGTTTACTATATGTTTTTCTCTAAAATATTTATGGACTCATCAACTTACTCACACTGCAGTAGATAATACTCAGGCACCTGAAGCCACTATCTTTGTACTTTCTGTGTTTCAGTCAATCAATCAATCAATCAACAGTATTTCTATACCATTTTTCAACTAAAAGTTCACAAAGTGGTTTACAAAGAAAATGAAATAACTATTGGCTCCCTGTACCCAGAAGAGCTCACAGAAGCAAAAGAACAGCAGCAGAAGCCGCTATAAAGGACTTTGCTGGTGTGAGGGGGGTCAGTCACTCTTCCTCTGATAAATAAAAGAGTAGTTCAACTATTATTAAGATTTGGAAATATTACTTTCCATGTTCCAGGCAGGTGTTTTCCTCTGGCCTTTTGGATTTATCATCCACATGCTACATATTTCTAAAATACTGTGTTTTATGTTCTTCAGTTCATTTTTATGTTCATTGGTTGACAAATCATACTGTAATATTGACATACGTACTAGTTGTTGAACACAATCAGTTGATTCCTGTGGGCTTGAAGGTTCCTAGCTCTGTGTGGTGAATTCTAGCCATTGTATGTGCAACTTACCAATCATGTGGACAGTGTGCCAGAGGCTGAACAGGCATAAAAACAGTCATAAAAGAAAAGTGCTTTATATATCAAAATCATTTTCTTATTCTTCTTGGCCAATTTAATTTATTATTTTTAATATTTGTTTACCTTAGTTTGATTAGGATCCTCAAGACAAATCATGAGTCATGGTAATTAGAATCAGAGGAACCCATTCTAGTATATCTGATATGAGCCATACAGCCCAATCCAGAGCAACTAATCTGTCCACATAAGAGCCCTTGGGTTGCCCTATCTAACACTAGGTTGGAGCAACTGTAAGATGCTCCAGCCCAGTTACTCTGAAGGAGGCTTAGGGCAGAGCAAGGCAAGATAGGGTGCCCTAAGAGAGGTGGACCTGCTCTGCCCTAACTGGGGCAGCCTAAGCAGCTCAGGAGTGGCAAGTTGAGGGCATGTTTAGCATTGCCTAGGGCAGAGCAGTTACTCTGTATCCAAAGCCTGTTTCCAAGGCAGAAATGCCCTCTTCCAGCCCTCAGAGTTATACCACCTCAGGAGCAGGTATAGTAATGAGTAGACCCATAGGGGTCCATGATAAGGCCCGAGTAAGAATGGCAGTGCTGACCAAAAATCTGAGTTCTTGGCCATCCTAGGTGCAACCCCTTCCTCTCAACCTCAGGATATGGAACAAACTACGGCTGCCCACAAACCTCAGGATACAGCAGGCCACTCCAAGAAGCCCCTTGTATTCACTGTAGAATGTACTGGCATCTCATCAGGGACTCCTTATAAGGCAGGCACCCAGTGGCGTCACCAGACTGGTGTGGCTGGTGTGGGCTGCATTGGGGATGCGCTCCGTATGGGATGATGTGCCGGAGGTGTTTGACTGTCCTTTGGCAAGCCCCGGGCGTCAGCACACCCATTCAGGCCTGCTCCAAGGTGGAGAATCAGCCAGAAGCTGCCACTTGTCTGAGGAGCTGGCCTGAACGGCCATCTGAGGTGCACTGCGCAGAAACACACTGAGCATGCCGAACAGCTTCAGAGGAGACTTCCTTAGAGCAGAGAAAGTCCGCGCCTCTGCACAGCCATTAGGCCTCACTCAGGAGGCGGAGCGGCAGCCGAATGGCTTTAGAAAGAGTACTGCACAGGCACCAACTCTGACACCTGCACAGTCTCCCCCGAAGCCAAAAGGCTTCAGAAAAGTACTGCGCAGGTGTCAGAGATCAACTTTGGTGACTGTGCAGTCCAGGTGGGGGGGGGGCGCATCCCAGGGATGACGCACAGACTTCTGCACCAGGTGATGTGCAGAGTCATGTCACCACTGTAGGCACCACAGCTGTTACTTGTTCAGTGTGATCTGAGGGGTGTCTCCTCAGGAGCAAGTCTTCCCCTTGTGTCAATTACTTAGCATGCTCTGGAGCAGTTAGGGCAGCCCAGGCTTCCTGACTCTCTGGATTCAGCATAACTTTCTGCTCTGGATACAGAATAGTTAGGAGAGTGCAGTTAGGTCAGAGCAGGGTGAATTTGCTCTGGATTGCAGCCATAATTACTTTGGCTCAATGTACGCATAGAAGCGAACTTTGTTCAGTCTTTTTCCAAGCAAAATCTCACATTCACATTTCAATTCAAGAATGTTATGAGCTCAAAGAGCACTGCCACAATATTCCAGTGCCCCTGCCCCAGTTCTTCCCTCTTCCACACCCTGCACCATAAGCAGGAATCCTCTAAAATCAACAGAAGTGTTGGTGGTACCTCTACATTCAGAGAGAGCATAGAAGGAGTACAAGAAAGTTGTACATACCTAATGCTGTGCATAAGGAAGAATTGGATTCATTGTTTGTAGTGTAATGAAGAACAGAACATAATGATCTCAGAATAAAAACAACTGTGAGATTATATAATTAATGTTAATGTTTGATGTGTTTTTCATTTTAGGAACTGGAACAGTACAAAAAGAATGCCTCGAAAACCTGGAGAGAAATGAAGTTTGATTCTTGAAGGAGAAGAATATCATCAACCATTTAGCTTTGAAATGCTGTATCTTGTACCTATAAATTGATTCATGTAAATTTTGTAGTTAGAAATTTATATTATATTATATTATATTTTATAGTTAGAAATTTATATAATAACTACACTGTTTAAATGAAATTGCTTGTTTAATCTATAAATACAAAACTGAAAAGTCATTCACTGACTCACTCAGCAATGCCCAGCCGAAACAGCTGGGCCTAGAAGCATGAAACTTGAGGAGGGTGTTCCTTCCATGGTGGAGGCACCCACTAAGAACTGGTTTTTGGAAATTCCAACTGGAAGGGGGTGAAAAGGGGCTCAACATGTTTTCCTCCCTATACTTTACATTAAAGAATCCCTGACTGGTGGACGTTCTGCCACAACCCCTGGACCTAGAAGCATGAAATTTGGGGAGGGTCTTCCTTCTGTGACAGGAACTCTCACCATGAACTGATTTCTAGAAATTTAACCCCTAAGGGTCTGAAAAAGGGTGCAACACATTTTCAGCCTATACTTAACATTGATCAACATCCATCTGATGCACTGGGAGGGAGGGTGCACAACACGGGTACATTTTCACTAGTGACAAAATGAATTATGTTTGAATCACTTAATTCACACTTACTGAGAAGAAACTAATATGTTGCCAAAACATATGTAACAGAAAAACTGATACAAATTGTATCATTTGAACATTGGATAATTGGTTAGAATTTCTGGTGGAGTTCAGAAAATATTCTGAAAAATAATCTGAATAAGAGGTTGATGTCTTGAGCCTTAACTTTACCTGTTCACTAATTCACTTGCAAAGCGCTTTATATAGTGACTGTCACTTTAATTTCAGTGCAGGTAATATTAAAAAAAGAAAATATAGTGGTACCTTGCTTAACAAGCGCCTCGCTTAACAAGCGGTTCACATAAGAAGCAAAAATTTCCTAGAAATCTTGCTTCACATAACAAGTTCCACTTCACTTAACAAGCAAGCTCCGCAAGGAGGATCTTTAAAAGGGCTGCCAGCCAATGCTGCTGCCTCTAACTGCCCCCAACTTCGGAGCAGTTGCTCAAAGGTGACAGAGGCAGCTGCTCCTAACTGCCCCAAGTGCCTCCACTGACCACATTGAACCTCCAACAACAGCCCAGGTAAGCCTCCCAGGAAAGTGTCTTTGATTGCAGTCTCCTAACTATGTCTACTCAGAAGTCAGCCCCATTGTGTTAAATGGGGCTTCCTCCCAGGAAAGTGTTTTTAGGATTGCAGCCTAAGTAGACTTCCTAGGATCATGCACACTGAATTCATGTTTTGAATTCAATTCCAGTGTTTAGTCATCATTTTTACATCCAGTTAATATTTTTATATGAATATTTTGAGGGTTGTGGAACCAATCGTCTGAGTTTCCATTATTTCCTATGGGAAAATCTGCTTCACTTAAAGAGCGTTTTACTTAAAGAGCATGCCTCTGGAACGAATTAAGCTCTTTATGGGTGCAATCCAGAATAACTACGAGGAGTCCTTGCTCCAGTGTAAGAACAATTTGCTCTGGATTGCAATATTAATTTCCCATAGGTTTTCACTAGGTGGGGCAGTAACTACGTGTGCACGTAATGTCTCTTACGTGCTCCCGTAGTTACTCTGGATTGTAGGGTTAGTGAAGCACCACTGTACATATATCCACCACCCACATATTCTCGTTGTGGTTAATGTATTTATGCTTTGAAACTTCTCTGCCTAAGGAATCGTGGTAGGGTATTTTTCCTGATGGTGTAAGTTGTGCAGGTATTTATATTTATTATTAAATTTGTATTCCGCCTTTCTCCCCGAAGGGGACCCAAGGCAGCTAACAATCAATAAAACAATAACAATAAAATAGATCTAAAACAATAAAATACAATTTAAAACAATATAAAAAACAACCAAACTGCAGTAGAACCAAATCAGGGATGGACTGAAAGACAGAATACATTATGTGGCCTCAAATACTTTTTTAAATAAAAAGGTCTTTAGGCCCTGTTGGAAGGTTAAAAGAGGAGGCTGATCTTAATTCAAAGGGGAAGGAATTATCTAACAACAAGGTAGTCCTTGTTATCTATTGGTTCTGTACCTGCAGAAATCTGTGGCTTGCAGCCCCCTGATCCCTTCTAGAGCTCTGCTCCTGCTTGGGTCTGGAGGCTTTTGTTAGGACTAGGGGGAACTTTTAAGCCTCCCCATGAGGCTTTCTAAGGGCTGAAAACCACAACTTTTGGACTGAAAACTCGAAGTCAGATCCTGAACTAGATCCTGACCAGAGGACAGCTGTGCTTGGGCTAGGACAGCTTGAGACTCAAGGCTCCAAAACCAGTGGATTTCCATATCTGTGCATTTCGAATCCATTGCCATTCAATATCATGTTAAAATGTACATAACCAAAGCTAAAAATCATTTTAGGTTTCTAGATTTTTCCTTTTTGTGTCCTCCAACTCTTCATAGTGTATTTTTTTGGGGAGGGAGGGTATTATATTGCTACATTTTTTACTGATCTAGAATTTGTAGAACTTTACTGATCTTGAATTTGTAGTAAAATTCAGTTTTATGTGCATTGTTTTGGTAAATTTTGTACATTATAGTCTACCAATTTTCAGCCACTGCATCATGGCACAATGGTGTGTCGTAGCTGCTCCACAGGTATGGGTCTTGGGGGACCGTCATTTGTTGCAGCTCCTAGCACAGTAATGCAGTGGAACCAACATGGTGTTGGCGGATGGTGTGGGGTTAACCTCCAGAGTTCTTAGGGTAAGGAAACTTGTTCTTTTGCCGAAGGTAAGATTCTGCAAGCATAGTAGGTCAACTCGGACCTATGCCTGCATATCTATTTTGATTCATGAATTTGGATCAGGTCTGAGAAGCTGCCAAGATTTGCTGGGCACCACTGCAACTAAACCTGCCTCCTTCCTGGACCAAACTGCCTCCTCTCTATCTATGGGTTCAGTGCCTCTCTGTAGTCCTTTCCATGGCCTTCTCTAGGACCATAGGCATCCTGGCTTCTCATCCCTTCCAGTGATGGCCAGGCCACTCTCTAGTGGAGTTGCATCACTAACAGGCAGAAGGTACACTATGCTGCCAGAACATGCATGCCCTTAAGATTGGGCCCTGGGGAAGCTGAGCAGAAAACAATGTAAATACTTCTGCCTTAGTGAGCAATATAAAATGTTTTCCTGAAGGGCAAGAGGAAGAACAGTAGTTTCAAGGTAAGAAGGCTCCACACATGCAGCCGAATGAGATTTTGGACTTGCTAGCTAACAGCACTTTGAGGAAGTTTGTGTTAACTGTGTTAGGGTGAATGCATTTATAATATTAATGGAAAAAATGCTACGCTTTGGTCATTCTATAAGATGAAATGGTTTAGGTTTCATATTTCAAGCAGTACTTTGAGATACCACAAGAGTGAAATACCACGCAGTCCTGCAGTGGCATACTTATTGCCTGATGATAAAATCTCTTATTTTAAAACTTAGAACTGTCAGAATTACAAATAGAGGTATAAAAGCATACAACACTAAAAAATCTGTTGTGAATCGGGATGTTGCACCAGGGAAGGTTACATCAATGAACTGAATCCCATGAGAATATTGACAGAGAGATCCAACACCAGCAGAAACATTAGAGTGACCTGCCAAAAAAATGCTTAGATTAATATGCTACATTACTAATTTGAAATTAAATTCAGATTTAAGAACATGAATTATAATGTCTGTTAAAATAACATAAAGAACTGTGAAATGCCAAACAGAGGCTACAAAATGGGGGGGGGGCATTCCCTGGATTTGCTTTTCTTTCCAGTTACAACAAACATGAATGTGAGAACTAACTAGGGATGAAGGGAAGTGGCTGATGAGAGAAGGGTGTCATGGAAGAGATTGCAAGTTTCTATCACAAAAGGACTCTATGAGACAAGATGACTAGGAAGGTAAGCACAGTTTACTGCTCTTTTTTCTGAGGTTACAGGCTGTTTGTTGAACAGCATTAGCAAGGTACAACAACTTTGCAAACATGGCAAGGTCATCTTGCCTCCCGCCATTGGTGAGGACTAATTTGTGGCTGGGGTAGGGCTCTGATGCCCCAGCCTACTCTTATCAGTGCCTCACTCTAACTGGCTCCTTCCCACAATCTTGCTCTACTTCACTCTGTCTCCTCTCCTGCCCTCCTCTCAGGGTCTTCTAAGGCAAAGGGTGGCAATTATGATCCCAGGTACATAAATGGTTAGGTCTGGACCATTACTAATCCCCATCGCAGGGTCTGGCTCTTCTCCAAGCTCAGCTAGTCTCAGCTTGAGTCACTTCCTCAGCACTGGTCTCCTGACCAGCTCCTTCTGCTTCTCCCTTCTTCATCATCACTTTCCCTCTCTGGATGGTTGTCTGTTTCTCTACATTTGCTCCCCTACTCCTGGCAAGCTATCACCTAGGCATGTAAAGAGGAAGGGACCTGATCATGGTCTCCTGGGGTGGGGGTGGGGCTGACCTTCTCCTCTCCACAAAGGTTTCAGCATCTCTCCTCCACCCACTTGCTCACTTCTGCAAAATCACAGCATCTACCCCTGTTCTCTTCAGCTGTTCATTGTCAACTGGAGGATTCAGTCCTGGATTTGTCATTTCAGAATGTAATGTGGATGCAAATATGAAAATTCACACACACAGAATTTATTTATGTTTGTTTAGTACTTACAAGTAAATTTTAATCTGGAAAATTCATTCACGACAAGTATTTCAGAGTTATACTTTTGGAATGTGAGGTAACTTAGCATTTTAATAGCCACTGGCATTTCCTCCAAGCTCCTTCAAGAACATAAAACATAAGACAAACTTTGTTGAATCATCCTAACGACCCATTTAACCAACACCTTTTTCCCCACAGTGGTCCACCAGCTATCTCTAGAATCTCACGAGCAGTGGAGATTGGGGTTTTCCCCCCACTATTTTTT
Organism: Cryptoblepharus egeriae; assembly: GCA_030015325.1. Lineage (NCBI taxonomy): Eukaryota > Metazoa > Chordata > Lepidosauria > Squamata > Scincidae > Cryptoblepharus > Cryptoblepharus egeriae. The sequence goes on from JAREYC010000001.1 coordinate 221,777,889, forward strand.
GATTGGGTTTTTTCCCCTACTGCCACTGTTCCTAAATTTTGTCATCTTATTTTTCAAGAAAAACCTGCATTTTCAGATCCAAAAGCGAAGAGCTATATAGAAATGGATAGCTATTTGTAGCTAAATGTAACTATTACACAGTTATCTGCCATGAAGCACCTGTGGTGATCCAGTTAAGGCCTTCCTGTTATGTCTCAATACAAGTCTCTGTTTTTTACTTCTAATTCCTTTTGTTTTTCTGGTGTTATATGCAATGTGACAATATATTTTAAGATATATTCTGCTTTATATTGAAAAGCACATTTACAGTATATATAAAGCATATTTATAAGATATATTGGATATATGTGTGCTTTCTGCCAGAAACTGTGGAAAACGTAGGTATAAATGTGAATGTTTTCAGTAATATTTTGGGCTTCGAAGTAGACATTGTTCATAGGATTGTTCCCTTCATATATAAAAACAACAGGAATCTGCTTTTACTATTAAAAAATGTATGTGTGACTAGAGCTGCTGATTGTAACTCCACTTTCTTGCCGCCTTGTAGGCTCTTGCTTTGCATGCTTTTCTCCCAAGTTATTTTGATGCCACTTATAAGCCAGGCTAGGAGAAAAGTGATGGGGCACAGGGAAATAAGCCAACAGGTTATCTTCATCTCTGTGTCTCTTGAAAACAGACCCTCCTCACTCCCTGCTTCTTCATCATCATGTATTTGTATGATGTATTTGTACATCATCATGTATTTATACATTTGTATAGCATTTGTAAAGTGCTTTCAAGTGTTCAGAGCACAACAAACATTCTGCAGTTTCCAAAGCATCATTAAGGGCAACATCACATACACTGTAAGATGACTGAACCAGAATGTAGAGTGTTTAGGTCATCTCTGTTTTACTGCTAACTTTTTTCTGAGGCACAATCCAGCCATCTTTAAGTGCTTCCAAATATCACCAATTCTAATTACAGAACTAAGCACAGCTCTTCAATCAAGAGGATTGGGGCAAAAAAACATAAAATATTCATCACTGACTGGTTTGTGCCCCAACGTAGGCTGGCACTAGATTTCACCTGAAAGCTTCTGTAAATGGCAGACCAGTATATGATCTTACCACATGACTTGATTTAGCTTACCTTACAAGTCCACTTCCAGCCAGGACTCCTGCTATGTTAAGTAGTGTCACTGCTCCACTGACTACATTGGGATTTTGAACTATTCCAAATAAAGCAAGTGTAAGCAGTTCACCTAATATGTGAGGTACAAAAACAGCAGCACTGAAATATCCAAAGTTAGAAACCTCTGGGTATAATCCAATAGTCCTGCATAAATAAAAACAATTTTCTTATAAAAGAAGCTAGGCATAAATATTCTCAATAAATAAAAAAAATGAGTGGAAATAGATTTCTGTTTCAGATCTTCTCTACAAATAATCGTTTAGAAAGGAAGGATGCTGAGAGTGAAGCCAAGAGCAGAATCTCTCTCCCTGAAGTGCTACATTTCTACAATTGGGAGGCTTTCACATAGGATTATGGTATATTAAAATTGTTGTTCTCTCGCCTGTCCTGATTGGTACACCACTCCTAAAGAAATTACTGTGATTTTGCTTAATGTGACACTCTGTTCTTTTAATTATGGCCTTTGGATTGAGAAGTTGCCAGAAGCAAGTGTGATAGAACGAAACCCACAATATCTTTACTTTTGGTTTTCCTGAGAAACCAGAGAGTCATCTGCCAACAGCATGTGTCTTAAACCTGACAGGTAGCAATTTATATGCAGAAAATTTCACTCACCAATATATAAAGGTACTAAAAACTACTATGCTGATGATGCTGAAGGGCAGGAAATGCAGTATGTAGGCAAGCAGCATTTGCCACTTCTGATATAAACCATCTTTACTTTCTTGATCTCCAACAGCCCGCAGTGCAGGAACTGAAAATTGTGGACGAGAAGCAAAATCATGTTTTATTAAACATCAGAGTGGAAATTGAGAATGAAAGCTCAGTATCTATAAGTTCTTTAGTATAACTCCCATTCATTTCATTGGGTTTTGCACAAGAGAACTCCCCAGTGAATTTCATCATATATATATATCTTGCAGGACCAAAATCTGTTATGTAAGATTTTTGTATATTGTCACAGAACAACTGCATGTTTGATCTGGACCATTGGCTATAATCCAGAGTATTTACAGGACCTTTTACACTGATGTAGTTACGGTGCCACCTATGGGAAACCTATGGGAAATGCATAGAGCAATCCAGAGTAAGTGCCTCTTACGTCTTCCCATAGTTACACTGGATTGTACGGTAAATCTAACTACTTGTAGCTGCCATAGTAGTAACATACCGTTACTTCCTCCATTGACTCTTTCCTCCACTGTCCTCCCTTGTTTTCTGTCACTTTCATTGTTTCTCTTTTCTAAATTGTGAAGCCCTTCAGGCATGTACCTGAATGATCATTCTCTGTAAAATTAGGAGAGCCAGGATGATATAGTTCAGCGATTTTCAGTCACTCTACATTTATTAGTACAGGCATTTATTATTTTATTTTTAATCATCACTGGCATTTATTAGTAGGGCAGCTGGGGAATTTGAGCTCACTACCAGCAGCATGGTAAGTCTTGTTAATGCTCAAGGCACACTATTCAAACTATGCACCTTGTCTAGTTTAGCACCTTGTCAGTGTGCTGGGAGATGAAAAAAAGTTGAAAATCACTGGTGTAATGGTTAGGGAGTTGGACTGAGTCTTGAGAGATTCAGGGTCAAATCCCCCCACAGTCATGACTCTTCTTGGGTGACCTTGAGTCGGTCACTCACTCTCAGCCTCACCTACCTTACAGGGGTGTTGTGAGAACAAAAGAATAAAAGCTTTGTAAGCCACCATGGTCATTTGCTTTGGCATGGGAAAGATGGGGTATTAAATAAATAAATAAATAAATAAATAAATAAATAAATAAATAAATAAATAAATAAATAAATAAATAAATAAATAAATAAATAAATAAATAAGGAAGGAAGGAAGGAAGGAAGGAAGGAAGGAAGATTGCAGTGAAAGTAATGAGAAGATATCCCAGAACTGAACTTGCTTCTACTTCTATTTGCATAGTCAAATTCTCAAAGGATCATGAGGGGCTGGCTGGGACAAAAGCACAGTCTGTAATATTTGTATAAATGTGCCCAACAGGAGTTAAGATCTTCTTTAAAGAGGAAGCTGCAATGTTGTTGTCTTCATCAACTCCAGCCTACAAAAACAGTAACTATGGCAACTTGACTGCCATATGAAAAATATTTTAAGGTAGGCAATGCTTCCCGTAAAAATCAATACATAGATAAGCAGTAACCAGCCAAGTTTCTTGGATGCTCAGGATCACCAGCGGTCCTATTGTAGCATAATCCAGTTAATTTACCTGGTATATGATTGTGACTGTCATAGATTATCCCTACAATCCAGAGTAACTATGGTACCTTTTACACCGATGTAGTTACAGTGCCACCTATGGGAAACCTATGGGAAATGCATAGAGCAATCAAGAGTAAGTGCCTCTTATGTTTTCCTGTAGTTACTTTGGATTGTAGGGAATATCTGTCTTATGCTGAGTTAGATGATTGGGCCATCTAGCTCAGCATTAACTAAATTATACTCACTGCCAGAAGTGAGAAGCAGCCAAACCACAAGAGACTGAACTTGGAACTATTTGTACACAAAGCAGGTTGCCATACTACTGTCTCCCTTAGTGCCCTGACCAACAAGCTACTGATAGATTGTTGAAAGATGTGCAGTAAATCAGCAAGGGCTTCTGATTTCAATTGGAATGACACCCCCCCCCCCCATTTAGGCCCATTTAGGCTGCCAAGATCCCTGGGATCTGTTTTAACTCACATGGAATTTTGTACCTCAATGTGCAGGTTATTTTAGTGTACAGTCCATAGAGTGTACATGGAGTGTCGTAAATAATTGTATCGCAACCAGTGGTGGGCACCAGCAGGTTCGCACCTACTCTATAGAACCGGTTCTTAACAAGAGATAGTACATATTTTAAAAATAGCCATTTAAAAGTGGGTGCCAGATGGACAGAGAACCGGTTCTTAATTTCTTTGAAGCCCATCACTGATCGCAACCATTTTGCATTTGGTTTCATGTGTTCCACATCTAGTGTTGCACAAGCATGAGGTCTTCCTGCATCTGCTCTAAATACAAAATATTGTACTATTCTTTTTGTTGCTGCTACTGATGTATTTCTGCAACTCATAGGAATATAGAAACTTACATAAGGCCACGGCGTTGAGAAGTCCTGTATAAGGCATTGCACTCACACACTGATAAAAGAATCCTACACGATCTTGAATGGCTCCTTTAAGAAGATCATTATTGAGTCTCAAAAGGAAGAATGCCACAAATAGGCCAAACAATAAATTTTGGGAAAGTCTCATGATTATACCAGTCTTGTCTCTGGATAAATTTCTTGTTGTCCTTCTGAAAATAAAGAATAATTATTACAATTCTTTACAGTTTGCCGGTGTATTCACTACTAGAGTTACTGTATTTTTAAAAAATGATCCCTTAGCTTCAGATTTATGTAGGTCACAATGGATATGATTTGACTAGCATTGATGAAAGTTGGGGAAGGACCTCGGGATTGAAGGCCACCTTACCTTACCCTGAAATTACAACATTTCTTACAGATAATAAAAGGAAAAATCTAAAGCCTTGCCACTTTTTCAGTCAAAACTTACCTTAAAAGAATCCATATTTTGGAGAGGGCAGTTGGAGACTCTTTACATTTATATGGTATAGATAGCAGCTCTTTCACATTGTGCTTTGTTTCTTCAATAGCTTTCAGAGTTCTGTGAAAGATTTCTGAATTTTTATAGGCAGAACAAATGGTTTGAACTCTGCTGTATGTTTCCATTTCCCGCTCCTTGCTTCGACTGTCTACTGATGTGAGATCCACTGCAAAATGCACCCAAAAATATCATATAAGTACATGTGCTGCTTCTGGATACCATGTGTACAGCTTATCAAAGTTCAATTCATGTATGTACACTTAAGCTTACATGCAGACTTAAAAACTCACCTGCTATACACTGTTGCTTGTGAAAATATATGACATAGAAATTAACTCTTGGCTGTTACAGCCCTTTGAACGCTACTCAGTTTTATATAGAAAATATATAAACACTTTGGCATGGTTATGTGTGTGCTGCCTGAATGGTTTAGTACCTGGTGGTACTCACATGACCTCAGATACCTGCCATTTGCCATCAAGATCAGGAAAACAACACAACTAACAATGGTAGGAGACTCATCTTGATGGGCAGAGCTCCAATGCATGCTTTACTGTGAAAGAAAGCCTTCCTTTGGAAAGCCTTCCTTTCCACTTTGAGACTCTTACTAGTCTTTGTAGTGTCTTATCTGGCCTCATAACCCAAAAGTGATAGTATCCCAAAATGTCATTATAAGTCACTTCTGTGGTACTTTGAATAGGTGGACTGTATGAAGTGGTACAACAGAGGACAAACCTTGACAACAAACACTGGTCTAGATCAGTATTGTCTATAATACCAGCTGCAGGTCTCCACAACTCTAAATATAGATAAAAGGAACTCTTTCCTCACATAAGCAGGGGACTGAACTTGAGACCATCTGACTGCAGGGTAAGTGTTCTAGCTCTGAGCTATCACCCCACCAACCTGTTGTCTGCTATTGATGTGGGAAGGGTGCACACTTGGAGTTGTGTGTGTGTTATATGGTGTGTATTGGAAATGATGCACATGTACAGTATGTTGTACACCAGTGGGATAGAGTGATGGGTGATAAAACTGGGCTAGGAGTACAGGTGATGACTTGTTACGAGCTGCCCGTCAATAGCTGAACATAAATGCAGTTGTTCAGGAAAGATTTCTGTGCAGGTAACCAACCTCAGAGTTCCTTTCAAAATGATGCATAATGAAGTTTTTGGATGTCATTTATAAAATCTTACCATAAAAATCAAAAGGGCTGGAATGTTCAGGGCACGTGTATCCACAGTCATTGAAAAATGTGATCATTTCCGATGGGCCTCCACAAAAAATCAACTCTCCAAAACTCATGATGCAGATTTTATCAAACACCTTGGTGGAAAACAATAAAAAGAGCATTGATGAGCAGATACTAGTTTAAAATGAAGATTTCAAAGAAATCTGGTATCATATGCCTCAAATTTCAGAACTGTGTTTTTGCAGATATGCAAATCTAGTGGCATAACAAGAGGGTGATAAGAGGGGCAAATTCCCTGGATGCTGTGCTGGGAAGGGTGCTGCAGTGACCCCCCCCCTCCCCAATATATTGCCTCCTGTACTTTGAGAACCACACAAAGAGTGGCTGCTGGAAGAGATCCTGCAGTGATCCACCTCCTGGTATATCACCCCATTCTAGGAGGCAGCACAGAAGTCATTGACAATGATGTCACCACAATTACTTCTGGATCAAGGGAGCAAAAGGAGAGATGGCCCAGGGCAAGGAGAAGACCAAGACTGCCTTTGCACAATCGGTACATTTTTAAAAATAATAAAATTTTAAAAACTTACCTGAAAAAGTTCTGACCGTGGCTGATGGATAGTAATAATCACTACCCTGCCTTTGTGAGCAAGTTCTGAAAGCAGTGTCACAATCTGATTGGCAGTCATGGAGTTCAGGCCTGTGGTTGGTTCATCAAGCAACATGATCTCTGTGAAAACATCAGTAATAGTTCTTGAAAGCTTGTTAAGAGTATAACTATACATCACTTTTGCAAAAAATAAAAAATAAAAATAAAAAGGAGGGGGTGTCCCACATTGTGCTAATGTAAGGTTAATAGAAGAGAGCTTTTGCAAGGGAGAACAGATCACTGGAAATGGTGCAGAATTCTTCTCTCCTCAATCTTTCATCTCTCCTCAACCTTTCAATCCTTTTTCCTCCCTAACTGCTCTGAGACTATAAGTAAGCCTAGCTAAAAGGGGAAAAACTGTCTTTGTGTGGGTCAGGGATGATCAGTGGCATTGCTAAGGGTATGGAGGTACAGGCCACACTGGGTGACACACTCAAGGGGAGACACCTCTACTTTCCAAACCTGTGAAATTTGATATTTTCAAATAATACCATTATGTTATATATCATTTATGTAGAATGTCATACAGATATCTGTGTTCTATCAAATATTTTGCCAAATAACCAGAAAAGGAAAGCTCATTTGTCCGATGTAACAAAAAAATGAATTAAAAAACTGTTAACTAAGCAATGAGCAGAAACAGAGCAGAAACTTAAGACGAAAAAATGGTTTGTGATTTTTGCCACAAGTTGATGCTTTTTCAAAATCCAGTGTTCAAGAGACAATGAGGGTTGTTATGACACAGAAGAAAATCAGTCAGATGTTAGTATGAGTCAGCTCTCATTTCCATAAATTTCCATATAGCAGAGCTAATACTAGAACTCTTATTCAGTTGCAAGAGTCATCAAGTTGGGTTTTGTTTTTGGTTTGGTTTTGGGGTTTTTTTGGTTACCGAACTGTTGAGTGACCTGTCCTGTTTTATATTTAAACAATTAAAACTTGTGCTGGATACAAGCAGGCACATCAACCTGCCGGTTCCACCATTAGTTTGGATTGTGCTGTCATTTTCCCCTACCTCTAATGCCATCTTGGATATTCCTTATCATGAGCTGCAAAAATGTGTTTGGAAAATTCAGCCAGAAGTAGCTTTTCATTTGTTCATTTATTTGCTCGTTCAGGACAAAATCCTAACTACCATTTACGCAAATCTAATGCACACCCATACGTATAATAAAAACACCACATTTACTTGAATCTAATTAATCAAATCTAATATGCATGCTGATTTTGGAGACTAAATTTGGCTGAAAAGGGTGAGCTTTGGATTCGAGTAAATACAGTAATATCCAGCACTGGAATAGCAATGCCAGTGATGCATGTGTTGCATCTAGTTACAACTGTATATATGACAAAATTAAAGTATTTAAAATGTACTTTTCAAAATTTAGCATAGAACTTTTTCATATTTACGTCTTTATGTTTAAAATATATAATAGAGTTCACTTTTAGAATTAACATTCTAGAATTGCTCTTGCGTATGTATTTTCCACCCTGAGGGTTTCCAAAACATTTTGGCACAAAGGCCATATTGTACATCTGACATGGTGTTAAGGGCTGGAAAATATATACATGGAGAACAGATGTGCTGAGAGTTTGATTGAATACAATATGTGGGTGGTGGTGGAAGGAGGAAAAGAACAGAGCACCAAATTGACTTGCACAGGAAGAGCAGGGAATGGATTTTCAAAAAGCATCAAACAACTTATGGCAAAAATCACAAACAATTTTTTTTCTAAGTTTTTGCTCTGGGTAAATTTAACATTATCTTAAGTTTCTATTTCTATTTGGATTTCCCGGTATATAGCTCATTCAGCCAATAGAGGTTCTGGATGTAATGCAATGTAATGGTCCTCTATAGCATTAAGCACCTCAAATAAGTGAATATCACATAGCCAAGCTGGGAGACACAGAAGTGCAACTTCTGAGCTATTTTTAGCTCCCAGGCAGTGCAATTCTAAGCTTTTCTATTCAAATGTAAGTAACATTGTGTTCAACTTTACTACTCCCAGGAGAGTGTGGCTAGAACTGCACCCAGAGCCAAATAAAATCCTGCAAAGATAAGACCCACCGACCAGGGTTTGGATACCATTGCTCCACACAGATAAGTTTTAAGTGTCCAGTACCTAATTCCACTGTATATTTCAGTGACAAGATAACTTGCTGGCAGGTGCTTTTGGCCGTCAGTACAGCATTTCCCAATTGCCATAGTGATACATAGGTTGCATATATCACATTAGGTGCAATCCAGAGTAACTACGGGGAGTCCTTGCTCCAATGTAAGAACAATTTACTCTGGATTGCAATATGAACGTCCCATAGGTTTTCACTAGGTGGTGCCATAACTATGTTGACGTAAGTGTCTCTTACGTGCTCCTGTAGTTACTCTGGATTGTACGGATAGTTGATATCCTGCTTAGCAGCCTGTCAATGGGGCACTCTAATGTGAGCAAAGCAAACTATGCAATTCATGCGATCAGAAAAGTCAATCAGCAGCATAACATGATTGCTGATCACAGAGGCATCGTTTTCTGGTGCTAACCACACCACAAAATGTGATATAAGAATTTGACACCGCTTGAGACTTGGGAAACCTAGCGCCAAGACCAGATGGAAAATCGTGGAGTGCAGCAGCTTCTTATATCCACTTTTACAAACTGTTACAATCCTATTTGGGAGATTGGGTTGTTGTAAGCAATTTGTCAAAACTTTGCAATTGCAAATCTAATCAGCTCTCAAGCAGAGACTGCAACTCAGCCTGTGCCAAATCTCTGCCAGGTAGGGGTGGGCACATTGGGCTCCTCTTCACGTTAATGAGCATCGCTAAATTGAGCCTCTCTGACAGATGAAAAGTTCTATTGAAAAATGTTAGGCAGAGGTGGGTGGTAGGTGTGTGTACCAAGTGACATTCTAATAAAAAAGGACAGAGTATTTGTTTTGTTCTGAAAAGCTAGTAACTGTACTCACTGGGATCTTGTAATAGCTGTGCTGCGATTGAAACACGGCGCCTTTCACCATCAGAAATGCCTTGAAAAATACGGCTTCCAATTACACTGTTAGCAACTTGACTGAGTCTAAGCTCAGCCATAACAGCATCAACCTGCAAAAATAGTGACAGTTCAGAAAGAAGCTGAGGTGATTTTCTGCCCAGTGGCATGAGCATCCTTTGGGCTTTGCATTAGGAAACAAGGCTACATTCATACTGTTCGTAATTCAGAATTAATTCAGGCCGCCTAGAAAGTCTCTGAAGCAGAAAAAGACTTTTGATGTAGGTAAATCACTAAGTTATTACCTCGCTATGGTCCCAACCAGATGGCCTGATTATTGGGTGCAAAAGTTGGTGTAGTTACTATAAGGTATGGGCCACACACTAATGTCATGTCAGTTACGAATCCACTAAATTAGGTATATATTATTGTGGTATCACAGCCCACCAGATGTTTGGACTGAGGTGTTCTATGTTTTTCACTAGTTCAAACTCTACAAATTGACTGTCAATTCGAATTGACTGTCATGTCAGTTCAAATTTACTACTTACTTCTGAGTAGTCATACATAAGAATGGGCTCTCAGGCTGCAGCCGGGCTGGCTGGCCGCTGGAGCGCAGTTACAGAGGGCACCCCGGCCGGCACTTTTAAATTTGCCACTCTCAGCGGCAGCCTGCTGAGGTGCCCCACAAACCCCAGCGGCCAGGGAAAGGACGCTCCAGCGCTGGGGCTTGTGGGGTGCCTTGGCGGGCTTCCGCTTGGAGTGGCAAATTTAAAAGTGCGGCCGGGGGTGCCCTCTGTAACTGCGCTCCAGCCAGAGTGCGAACCGGTCCGCCCGGTTATCGCGCCCCCCCCCCCCACCGCTACCGGATCACCAGCGGCGGGGGAATAGGAACATCCGGATCTGCGGAACTGGACAGAACTGGCCTGGGCTCACCGCTATTTATCTCCCTTCACAGATCCATAACAGGACTTGCACAATACAGCTGGTGTAGGTTCCAGATAACCCATGAAGATAGTGGGGGCTTGCTTAATCCTGGAAGAAAACAAATCTCATATATTCCCAAAGAGGCCTCCAGGGGCAAAACTCCCAAAAGATGTAGTGAACACCATGTTGGTACAACTGCATCACTGTATATGGAGTGAGGTAGTTTTGGATTGTAATGCTGCCTACTGGATGCTCAACTTGTCGGTTTGTTTAAAAAACCCACAAATTTACAAAACAATTAATCTCCAATGTGTTTTTCTCTCTCGGGCAACTGATGCCATAAAAAGATTGCCAGGAATTTTCTACCACTTGGTAAGGTAGGGGTGCTTGTGTGTGTGTGAATTTTTATTTTAAAAAAGCTTTTTAAATGGGGCAGAGGTTGGGGGACAGTTTTATTGTTCTATTTTATTGTTTTTAACAAATGTTTTTAGTCTGTTTTAATTATTCTCAGTTTTTTAATCTAATTGTATTTTAATTGTATTTTAATTATTATTTTAATCTATATTTATAATTCTGTTTTAATGGTGTTTTATTTTTCTGAGTGATGTTAGCCACCTTGAGCTCCCTCTTGCAGGTGAGGAAAGGTGGGATATAAATTAAACTAATAATAATAATAATAATAATAATAATAATAATAATAATAATAATAATAATAATAATAATAGTGTGTGTGTGTGGCCAAAATATTACTATGTTCAATGCAAAATGGCATGAAAACAGATGGTTCTAATGCCTCATTCTAGAATGACAAATCTTACATATTCTGAATGGGAGATGATAGATTACATTTCTGTCAGGCTGGTTCTCCAAGTGCTTCATGTGCCTAGAGTTTGTGTATCACTTCATTTTTCAGATTAGAGACATGCATCTATCATACCTGTTATGGTGCAAAAACCAGCAATTTTATGGTGCAAAAAACAGCAGTTTTCCAGATGCCTGCTATGAAAAACAAAGCATTTCCATAGATTCCAGAGACTGAGTTTATACTTTTAGCAAACCAGAAACTGGAAGGCTTATGTATGATGTAAAGCACAATCCTACTCATGTCTACTCAAAAGTAAGCCCCATTGTGTACAATGGGTCTTACTCCCTGGAAAATACCTTTAGGATTGCAGCAGTAGATACCTTTTTCAGTAGGGGGTTAAGTTTTTACATGCATGAGTATTAGAATCACTGAAAGTAGACACTTCAGAAGAAATGGACATTCTCATGTAGAAAATATACGTTTACTGCTACTTATAACCTAACAGCATCATGAAGATCACATTTTAAAAGAAAAATCCTTGATCCAATTCCCTGCAATCCTGCAAATGGCTTCCCATAGGATTTAAGTAGCCTCTGTGAAGGGTTGCAATCCTAACTAACTTTTCAGCTCTAATGCAACCATGTCAATAGATGTGTGCTGCAACCTGCAGCGGGCAGGGCAGTGGAAGAAGTTTCTTTCAGGGCATGGAACATTTTTCCCTACCTTTCATCACACTATGGTTGCTTTGGTGCTGGAAAGTTGATTAGGATCAGGCTGATAGTTTCCAAACTTTTAACATTTCTACAAATATTATTTCATATGGTATGCATTGCAAGAGTAAAGCTACAGACCTTCTTTTTTATAAAGTCATGGGAGTGCTTCTGAAGTGCTAGCAGGGCTGTGTAAGTTAAACATTCTTCTATGGTGAGGTAGCTTAACAAGGTACCATTCTGAAAAAGAAAAATATGTGGCCATTTCAGTAATGTGGAGGCTTTGTAAGCACATGAATTGACTGGCATCTATAGAAGAAATTCTGTTGAAAAGTATGGGAAAAGGTATAGATAAGATCAACTGTTCTGCACTATAAATGCTTTGTACAGACATGTAACTAAAAAACAAACAAACCTGGATAACATAGGAAAAGCAATCCTGAAATTGCTCCTGCCTCAGTTCCTGCCCGTTGACATAAACCTGCCCAGTGAAGCTTTTCTTGTGGTTCAGTCTTCCAGCTATGGCATCCAACAGTGTTGTTTTACCAGATCCTAATATAAATTTGGAAATTGAATAACAGGATATATTAAATTGACAAAAATACATTAGGTTTAAGACTTATAAAAGTACTCAGGTAGAGAAGCCAACATTTGAAGATCCTTTTAGCTGTCTCTAATCTGCAGCAGTTGAATCTGCAGTAGTTAGGTGAAATAAAATTGGCCTCCACACATATCAGTCTAGTCAAAGATTACCTTGCAAATTCACCTCCATCAAGTCTCATTCATTATTCTTTTAAGAGCATTATAGCTAGAATGAAGGCAAGAGCAATATCCTTATGAAACTAGTTTTCTTGCACAAAACCATGGTCAAAATTAGATAAAACATGTAAAAGAATCCTGGTTCATACAATATAATATACACAAGGAAAAATATCTTCCTCCGTGACAACTACCATGTAGAGTAGCCGTTACAATGGTGAGTTATGACACAGGAAGTCTTTGCTTTAAAAACCATCTTTCTGCTACAAATTCATTAGGAGGCCTTAGGTTGAAGTGTACACCTCCCCTGCACTAAATGTTGCTGCTTTCTTCGAGTTGTGTTTTTTTTCCTATTGCTTTTCAGTTTTGCAGAGACCCAACATTGTGAGCTCTTCTGGGACAGGTATCAGTTAGCTATTAATTAGCTATTAATTTTTCATTTTCTTGTAAACCACTTTGGAACTTTTCAGTTGAAAAGCGGTATATAAGTACTGTAGACAGACAGACAGACAGACAGATAGATAGATAGATAGATAGATAGATAGATAGATAGATAGATAGATAGATAGATAGATAGATAGATAGATAGGATGATTGGTTGACTGATTGATTGATTTCCCACACTTGGGTCTTCTGTTGAACTCCTGATCTGGTTTTTAGGCAAGTCACTCTCTCTTCTCTGTCATATAAGGAAATACGTCAAGCTCCTGGAACACCAGTGTGTCTGTTCATGTGTCTCTATGTGTACATAGAGAAGGAGTCAGTAATTTTTTGCACCACTTCCATCTTTCAAAATAGTGGCTAAAGCATTAAACATGCAGAAAGCATTAAACAACCATTAAACATGCAGAAAGTCTAAATCTAAAGCACACTTCACATTATTCAGCCAGTAAGTGATTATCTGTAAAAACATTGTTACACTCCAGTTAACACAGGCAAGCATATTTGTCAGCTGCTTCTGTAATGAATAAAGAATTTACTGTATGTGGCAAAGAATTAAGTGTTGAATTAATGGCTGTTGGCTCCTGCTGTGTTGCTGGGTAGCGAGTGGATCAGTGGTCTCAGCTTCTGGGTTGAAATTGTGACATTAGTGTCATAACGAGGCAGTAGATTGAATAGCGAATGGAGCATTCAATGAACCATTGGGATGCCAAAGAGCCAATAACCAAGTTCAATCTGTACAACCATGTCCAACCCAGATTTCTTTATGTGCCAGCATATGGCATCAAGTGTGTCCTGTAGGTGTGCGTTCAACCTATTTATATATTTAATTCTTATTCCCCAGAGTCAGCATGTGTAGTGGATCAAGTGCTAGACATGGAGTGGAGAGAGACAGGTTCAAATTCATACTCAACCATACAGTTTACTTACTAGGTGAACATGCTAGGCCTTCCACTCGGTCTCAGCCCAGCCAGGATCCAACTTCATAAATTAAGGAAGTGGTTCTCAAACCTTTTGGATGTCCTTGACTAGAGGCTGCTGTCTGGTTTATAAATGCCAAGGGATGTGACAATAATAGTCATTGGGTAATAGTGTGCCCTTCCCAAATTGCAGCTTGTACAACCCTTGATGCACATAGCTTAATCTGCCATGTCAGTTTTGCAAACCACTAACAACTGAAACCAAGCAAACCACTTGGTGGGTCCTGGGCCCACAGTCTGAGAACTGCTGAGAATCCTCAAGTGTACTATTCTCAGCTTCCTGGAAAAAGGATGGGATAGAAATGCAAAACAATATTCTTGAGCTGTAGAAACTTTACAACACACACAAACAAATCCTACCTAAATTCTCTTCCTCCTCAGTGGTTATTAAACTTTTAGAATGAGACCCACTTTTTAGAATGATAAATGACCTACCATTTGGTATGTCGTGTCTGGAAGTGACTATCATCAAGTGGGAAAATTTATAACAATATTAAGTTGCAATCCTGCTCACACTTACACAGGAGCAAGTCTCTTTTACATTCATTGTTAAAAGCACATATATATGCTTTTATAGTAGCATATATAGTATATTATGCTTTTATATATATAGTATATATAATATAGTATATATATGCTTTTATATACTGTGTATATAGTAGATGGTTAAAAGTACATATCTGTAACATTTCTCCAAATGCAGTCACATAGCATCAAGTCTAATATTTTAAAAGCAAAATATTGAAATAATGGGGATGTACCTGAAATTGACGCATGACTCACCTAGTCGCATGGCCTCAGGTGCATTCTGTGAGGGATTTTCAGCTGCTGGAGATCTCCTTGGTGTAAGGGGACATTTGTTCCCTTGTCCAGATTAAGCCCCTACCACTACTATGGGGCAATTCAATTGCTGGCACAAGTCCAAGTTGCTCCGTGCAAGTGCATCAAACCCAGGAAGGGGCTTGGGATTTGGTGTGCATCACTGCCCAACCTTCACCCTTCTGGTCCTAATCACCCAGAGCTCCTCCCCACCCTAATCACTACCCTGCCTACCCCTGTTTTGCCCTCCCACTCCCTGTTCAACCCCCTCCCTGACTCACTCCCCATAGTTACTGTGGATTGCACCCTAAGTAGCTATAAAACTTTGTTTTAGTTTGTGCCAACCATGTTGACACTACTGTATCCTGGTATGTATTTGTTGTAACAGGATCTTGTAAGTATCTAGCATCCTGAAATTTTTTTTAAACCTATTCAATAAATAAATTTGTTCACTATATTTGAAAGTGGGTACAATGTTTAATATAAAAATTCAAGCTTCCACTGCAGAAATGTAACTATACTACTTACCAGAATTGCCTAAAATACCCATAATCTGGCCACTTTCTGTATGAAATGAAACATCTTTGAGAATGTGCCTTGTCCACTTTTTCCGGTATGATGGAATATCCCACCATGGACCTACATGTTCCCTTTAGGTAAAGCAAAAAACAAAAACAAAACATGTGAGATGCTTTTGAAAGAATAAGCCTGCAATCCTAGACACATTTTTTTTGTAAATAAGTCCTACTGAACATAGCACAGCTCATCAGTCTTCCAGTTCTTGCGGTGATGTAGGGAGGAAAGCACATGTCTATCCACTGGCCTAACCCAGCCTGAAGAGTGGTGGAAAAGTGTCTTACAGCACTTTTGTGACATCCCCAGGTTAATATAGGACTTGTTCTGGGGGTTAGGCTGGCCTAACTGGAGATTAGGATTGCAATCATAGTAGGATTTTGTTTCAATAAACAGTGCACAAGACTGCAATGTTAAAGCCATTTTTAAAAAGTGATTTAAGGACTCCTGTTTTCATTCAGAGAATAAAACTAGGAAGTTGAACTAGTAAATATTATAGGACACAATCCTAACAAATTTAGGCCGGCCTAACTCACCTGGCATACCTTCCCATGGTGGTATGGGGTAGTCGGCATATGTCTGCATAGTGGCCCAACCCCCAGGAGTGGCGCAGAAATGCCTTATGGTACTTTTATGACACCCCAGGTCAGCATAGGACTTAAGCCGAGGCTTATTCCAGCCTAAATGGAGGTTAGGATTTCAATAGTCCAGATCAATCAGTAAATGTTTAATTCAGTGTAGCTGTTTGATTCAGATACAAAGTATTAAAAATGGTCTGTTCAGGACACTGAACTGGCTTTAGATACATGTAGATTAGCTTCAAGGGTTCACATGACTATAACTCTATAAAATGAATACTGTATAATAATTATGTGTAATTGGTGGGAAATTATTTTCAAATTTTTTTAAAGTGCATTGTCTCTAAAAATACAATCATTTTATGCTCCGGTGGGGAGCATCCTAGCTAGACGTTGAAGTTGGAGCTCCGCCACATCAAATTTTAAAGATTGTTAATTTTCCTTTTATCAACTCAGCTTCTCCTTGACTCAGCTGGAATTTGAAACACACTAGCTTTTGTGTATACTGTGGACTGTCTATGACCTTGAAGGCATTTGTTATTGACTAACTGACTTGCCTGGTGACTGGATGCCTAACTGTGAGTAATTGGCTTCCCTACTTACTTTTATCCAATGGGAAAGAAAAGACGCTTTTCATTGACAATGACTCTTGCTCCAATCCAAGGGTTAAACAAACACGTCTTGAAAGTTATCTTCCCCCTGTACCATCATCGGATAATTACTGACTCCAACTCAGTGAATACTCTGTCGTCTGACCATCAAGCAACTACTCATGCTCAGACCAGATCTACGATTAACTCTATATCAACCCAGACACAAATCCATGTGCTGGAAAACGATTCCAGGCCGATATCAGAGGCAGCAATTTGCTATGTCGACATTCTTTAAAGATTTCCTTTACAGTCAATGCCATTTTTTCTCAACTAGAGATAATAGTTGCACATCTGAAATCCTTATTAAAGGGACCACAGGATGCCCTCATATCTCTGGGCTCTGCTGTTCCCCCTCTCTCATCCCCCTCATCTTTACACATGGAAAATGTTAAAGATTCATTGCCTCCTCTGTTGCCAGTTCATTCCCGGCCTACTCAGGACAGACATATGCGTTTGATCTATGATCCTAATACTATAGCCATCTCAGTATGCTACTGGAACTTGGACTTTGGCACCTGGGGCAGATTGCATCAGGCCAAAAGGAACCTTGCAGCGGCACTTAAAGTCAAATTGTCTCGGATTGACCTTATCAAGGTTGATAGACTGACTTTCTGCGATGCTACAGATAGGTTATTGCTTTATTTTGCTACAAGCTCAATTCCAAAATTACTTCACCAGCGCTCCAGAGATTTTAGCAGAAGTGGGATCACCATTCATAGACACTTCAAAGACAGTTCTATTCGGAGACTTTTACCAGCAAAGCAACGCATGCAGAGTTTCAAGCTACCTTTATTTTCATCCAAGTTCGAATCATCAACTTCTTCCAAACAAGGGACCCCCACAATGGTCATCTGCCACGAGACAGACACCCAAATGGCTGTAATGCATGCTACCGATGTGGACGTCGATATAGCTAGCCCAAGGACAATCCCAGCTACCTCAATTTCATATTGTGTAACGGATGACATTACCCCAAGTGGCTTAGAAAATCCAAATGTCCTTATTACAGTGGCAGACAAGGAATACGAGCCTTCAATCTCTATGGACTCTTTCAACGTTCCAACCTCTTCCCAGGAGAACAATAGTGGAGCAAACAGATCTCCCCGGTGTCAATTAGGCAATTTAGAGCCCTATAACCCTGTTGGCCAGCCTAACAAGAGTCAAGAGGCCATCAACACTCTACTCGAATATTTTACTCCTTCTCCGGTAGCCAACTTAAGCTCGAAGTCTCCTGATTTTCATCAAGAGTTTCAGAGTAACGAATCCAATATATCCTCCCTCACCCCATTCGCTACGCAGGGTCTATGTCAAGAATCCTCCATTGAACCTGACCAGCCATGACTACAAGTTAATCTCCCATTGGACATCTCTTCTACCTCACTTCTAAAGCATGGGACAGAGGCTTCCAAATGCCTAGTGTCTCTTTTGTCTCGCTCACATAAACCCCTTCGGATACTCTCTTGGAACATAGCTGGTTGGCGTAATAAGGCCAATGACCCAGATTTTAGTATCTACCTTAGAAATTTTGAAATCATTTTATTTCAAGAAACGTGAATGGTTCACCCTCTCCACTTTGAGGGCTACAACTCTATTTCATTGCCAGCCCATAAACCCTTGGGTAAGGGTCGACCTGTCGGAAGACTAACCATACTCTGTAAGCCTTTCCTGAATCCAGATATTCTGTTTATGGCAGACAGTTACTGCATGATTCAAGTGGTTAAATTTAATTTACTCTCAGGAACTCTGATCCTTTGCAATATTTATGTACCACCCAAGTCTGCAAAGCTCCAGCGGACCAGTCAATGGGATTACCTGTTCCAAGTTTTACTGGACATCGCTACCAAGATCCATACTGACTGGTTCCTTCTGGCTGGGGATTTTAACGCCCGTGTTGGATCAGGATCAGACATCTTTGACCAGATGGCTGAAGATTTACTCCTTCCGGATTTTGCTTATCTCCATAGAAACTCCAAAGACAAAGTCATCAATGACAATGAGGTTTTCTTGGCCAAATTGTGTCTGGCCCTTGGATATATTTGGCTCAATGGTCTATCAGATGGTGATAAGGATGGTGAATTTACTTTTGCGGCACCCTGGGGGGCTAGTGTTATAGATTACATTATGGTTTCAAAAGCCCTTTTACCACAGATTACTAGCTTTCAGGTTGAACCTCCTTTTCTTAGCGACCATCTGCCTCTTAGCTGCACTTTATATATTGAAGCCGATTACCCTCCCTCTATCTCTCCCACTGCAATCTATGAACCACCTAAGTGTCCAGTATACATCAAATGGGATAATAAAACCAGGAGTGCATTTTCTGCCCTGGTTAAAAAGGGAAGCCTGATAGATTTCGTCAAGCTTAATGATTCGTCCACTAAGTACTTTAATCTAGACGTATACAACCTGCTTATTAATGCCTTGTTAAAAGAACCCGGTCAAGTTTACTCTGTTATGGCCAATAATGTGTTGAAGGCACAACGTTCTCCTTTTAACGAAACCTGTCGTAATCTCAAACTTGCCCTTCGCCAAATTTACAAGGACTATATAGCCAAGGGTAGCTCCAGTCTTCCCGTGGAGTATTTCAACATCAAATCCCAACTCTCCCGGGTCATTAAATCTAACCAACAGCAGCCCATTATGGAATGTTGGGATGCTCTGATCATGGCTTCCAGAGCTAATAACCAGAAGCTTTTTTGGAAAATTATTAACACCTCAGCAAAACATGTGAGTACATCTTCTATTTTGCCAATTTCTCCATCTTCCTGGGAAACTCATTTCAGTAGCCTGTTTAACGATAACAATGTTCTAGAATTTTCCCCGAATTATCTAGAGTTTGTGAACCTGCCTTTATGGCCTCCAGTCACCGAGGAAGAAATTTTGTCCCTCATCACCCATCTTAAGGCCAGTAAGGCCACAGGCCCTGATTATATTCCATCTGATCTGATCAAACATGCACCCCAGTGGTGGGCATCCTTTCTCGCCGTTCTGTTCACAGAAGTGGACAGACACGGCCTAGTACCTACCTACTGGACACAATCTTTTATTGTCCCGATTCATAAAAAAGGTGACAGGTCGAATCCATCTAACTTCAGGCCAATCAGTCTCCTCTCCATTCCAGGGAAACTATACGCATCTTATCTACTTTCCAAGTTGTCCGCTTGGATTGAAGATAATAACATTCTGGGCCCTGAGCAAGCGGGTTTTAGAAATGGAAGATCCACCGTGGATCATTGTCTAATATTGTCTCACCTAGCTGAGAAACAGTTAGCCCGACCACACTCTAGATTGTTTACTGCTTTTTTAGATCTCAGAGCAGCTTTTGATCTTGTTGATTGGAACCTTCTTTGGGCCAAATTCAGAAAGCTAGGGATTGACAATAGACTTCTCTTCCTGATCCAGCGTCTGTATGGGAACACGTCCTGTCAAGTTAGGTACAATGCACAAGGTAACCTTACCGACACTATCAAGACCAACAGAGGAGTCAAACAGGGATGTGTGCTCGCACCCACCCTGTTTAATCTTTTCATTAATGACTTAGCATCGCACTTAGCCACCATTGATTCACATTGCCCCAAACTAAACAGCATGCCAATACATCTGCTACTTTATGCAGACGACATGGTTTTAATTTCCAGAACTCGAGTGGGCCTGCAACGGCTTATAAGGGCCACATTAGAATACCTTGATACCAATCTATTACAACTAAATTTTGAAAAATCTAAAATCTTGGTTTTGAGAGAAGATGGAAATCTCGATCATGGATATTCAATGGAAAAGCTATCCACCAAGTTAAGACCTTTAAATATCTTGGTCTGACTTTTCACTATACATTAGCTTGGGCACAACGAATAACGGTCATCAAAACAGCAAAACTCCTTGCCCAATCTCTACTCTGCTTTTCCTTAGTGCATGGCAATTCGTATATCCCTGCGGCGCTTAAGGTATTTAATGCTAAGGTCCCCTCTCACCTCTTATATGCTATCCAAATTTGGATCCCGGCTTTCAATCTGGAGGTGGAACGCATTCAATCCATGTTCCAGTATAAACTCTTTGGAGTTGCCCATTGTGTGGCCTATGCTTCATTATGTCTCGAGGCTGGCCAATTGAGCCTTCAGTTTCAGGCCTGGATCAGATTTTGTAAGTTTTGGCTTGCCATCTTTTTCAAAGCCGAACACTCTCCTTATATTAAGGCCATGTTAACTGACTCATTTCTTTCTTCCGGCTTATCCCGCTTCTACAAAAAAATTCAGTCCATTGGACTCTCGCCAGAATGTTTAGGTAGTAGCAACTTAACCTACGCCCGTAAGTTATTAATACAAAGAATGAAAGACATAGAAAGACAAAACTTTACAGCTGCAGCTAACAGAACATGTTCCCCCCTCTTCTTTCAATTACCTTTCACCATGGGTATAATACCTAAATATCTAATCTTCCTAGAGAACCCCCACCTCAGACGGGCTTACGCACTAGCAAGTTGTAACATCATACCTACCCAAGAGCTAGCAGTTTCATTTAAACAAAGCACAAGACCAACCTGCCAAGACTGTTCTTTAGGCAAGACCGAAACCCTGGCACATCTAATATTCGATTGCCCCTGCCATTCGGACCTCAGGTCAAATTATATCTCTCCCTTGATTTCAAGACCTGTTGAAGATAATCCTAACACCATTTTACATCTACTGCTGTCTTCTGTGGAAGAGGAGTGTGTCAATAAGGTTGCACTTTTCCTCAATGCCGTTTTACTGAGGAAAAGGATTTCTAACTGATAGCTCTGATCTATCATTGTTTCAGCCGTTATTTGAATTATTATTCTTTCTAAGTTGTATTGCTCTAGCAGATATTAACTTCTAAAACCCTTTGCCTTTGGGTTTTTTTTTCTGCCTTTTCCTTTTATTTATAACAAATTGTTTACTAATGGTATCCATATTCACCTATGCCTAATAAAGGTTTACTGACTGACTGACTACAATCATTTTATATTTACTAAAAAACTAAAACAGAGAACAGAATAAAAATATTTTTTTAAAAACAGAGGAAAGTTGAATATCTGGTGTTTGAACACTTACTTTGGGTCACACAGTTATGATTTGGAGTTGGATTCTGGTTTCAGATCAAGGTAACCATAAGATTTTAGAGTCAGCTTCTATTTCATTTCATTTGGGGGGGGGAATCTATACAGTAGACAGACAGACAGACTGACTGACTGACAGACTGACAGACTGATTGATTGATTGAGATTTTGGTTGAGTTTGGCTCCCTGATAAAATGTTGTGCTGAAAATCTTTAACATGCCTCTTTTAACATGTCTCCCTAGCATAATCAGAAGATTTTGAAAACATTAAGCCTCACTTACTTGGGAGTAAGCCCCAGTGACTACAGTGGGGCTTAAATCAAAGTAGACTAGGGATAGGATTGAACTCTGGGAGTTATAAAGCAACATATATAATAAGGTTTACTATAAATAGGAACATAGGGCAAAATCCAGAGTAACTACGGGGAGTCCTTGCTCCGGTGTAAGAACATCTTACTCTGGAGTCCAATATGAATTTCCCATAGGTTTTCACTAGGTATAGAAGTAGCTACAGGTGCACATAAAGTCTCTTACGTGCTCCCATAGTTACTCTGGATTTGGGGGATAATCAAGTGCTTTTATTACATAGCTGTCTTGAGCATTTGAGGACAGACAGACAGACAGACAGACAGACAGATAGATAGATAGATAGATAGATAGATAGATAGATAGATAGATAGATAGATAGCAAGCAATGGATTTTTTAAAAAGCTCTAAAAGGCCCATTTGTGTCCAGTTTTCCAGTGCTAGTACAACTGTGCCAATGGGAGATGCACTGCATCCTGTAGTAGGGAGGCAGTCATAGAGGAAACCTTAAGGCATGGAAACATTTGTTTCCTTACTTTGGGGCTGCATTGTGGTTGCAGCAGTGCAAGCAAGTTAGACAGGATTGAGCCCTCAGCCATCCTGAAGGATTGAATAGACCTAAATCTTAGTTTTAACTGATTGGTGGAATCAAATCAATGTAATTCTGATTTTATTTTATTTGTGATATTACCAAATGGCTTTATAGAATGGCTGGAATAGTCTGCAGAGTCCAGCAAGCACCCATTTACTTACCTGACAGAGTAAGAGACATTCACGACACTAACACTGTTGTTGTGTGGCATCAAAACACTCTGCCTGTCTTCTTCTTGGTAGCATAGATTACTCTTTGCCATCCCTTTAATGTGGGGCCATGCAACAAGAATGCTTCCTTAGTGATCTCTGTTTTAAAAAAACAGCTTCCGTGATCCTGGGCTTTTATTTTTCATTTTAAAAAAAGTCCTGCAGCAGCCGATAAGTCAGCTATAATCATTATCTGATGAACCTTTAGCCTGAATTTTTATTATCATATGTATAATAACTGGAATAATATTTCACCAGCTGTGCAAGTGGGTGTAGTCCAGGTGTCCAGATACGAAGGCACTGAGGGAAACCAGTCTGGAAAACCAGAGATGACTGGAAGGTTTGACAACAAAGACGAGAAAGACCCTTAATAGGTTTGCAATAAGAGGGAATAATAATAACCACAATGGAGAGGGAAATGACTGATTGCTTTTCAGCGAAAAGCACCTTGAAGAAGGAAGAGTCTGAGAAGGTGAGTGAAATTTAAAATCTCATGACTAAAATATGAACAAGTCAGGAAATAAAACAAAATCAGTAATTTTCATATTTTCATTGACAAATTCATAATTGAATGAAGGATGATACAGAAACCAAGAGGGTGGCCCCGAATAAAGTCCAGTCAGACTTAATAAGCCACTAATATTATATCACCATTATAATACTATAATAAGAGTACAATCACCAGAATACTGTGCTGCATCACAGATTGTCTTCTTCATGTGCAAAATGCATGGCACTATTGACATTTAAGCTTATTAAAGACCAGACTTGGAGGCAATGTCGTACAGAGAAGTGCACTGCACATTGGTCATGCTGTATAAATAAACAAAAATACTCTGGTATCTCTGATTTCTGCTGCTGGTACTTTAGCAGGATTGTAAGCAGGGCACCTGATTAGAAGCAAGATGTAGGTAAAGTATACAGGCAAGGAGGTGGACAAAGAACTTTTTATACGTCATTGTACATTTTATGTGGTTTTTTTTTTTACACTAGATAGTGCCATGAACACAACTGCAATTTGACTGGTTTCTTTTGAATCTCTTTTATGCTGATGCATAACTAGGCTAATGCAATGACTATACTGAAGTTTGAGTGTCAATAAGAGAGTTCGGTTCAATTATTCAGGGCCTTTTCACATTTATGATTTGGTTGGGTTTCTGGCTACATTTTCCTGTAACCAGTCCAGCTTTGACTTCTGTGCTGATTTTTGCAATAAAAAGATAAAATGTAAAAGGTGGGCCACATTAGTAAATAAGCAGCGACTACATTTTAAGGCAGTGATTTTCAACAACTGTGCCATGGCACGCTGGTATGCTATGGATGGTGATAGTCTGTAGGTGTACCATGGCACTTTGGGATCATACATTAACAGGGCAGTTGGGAGATATGAGCCCCCTACAAGCAGCATGGTGTTGATGGTCTAAAAATTGAGGCTGTGCCCATTTTAGTGACTTGCTAGTGTGCCATGAGATGAAAAAAGGTTGAATATGTTTTATGGAATCATCATAGCCAAACATGATTCTCTGGCTTATGTCCCCTCTTGACATCATGATTACAGATGTGCAGGTGCACTTCATGACATGTGTTAACTGTAGAAATCACTGGTGCTGTTGCACCTCCATAGCTATGCCTAAATGTGAAACATTTGTCTCCTCTCCATTTTTTGTTTTTAAAATTGGTGCAAATTGTAAGTACATAATATTGTGTCAATGATTTCCACAGATGAGATTTGAAGACAGTATTTTTTGCTCAGAGGATGATAACAGCTTATATTTCACATACAGTGGGAACTCAAATGTCTTAGAGGTCAAAGACCTCAACTACCAGGTAAAAGACAGCTTTTGTTTCTATTCATTTTATTTGTGTGTGCTTGGTAATTATGCTACCTGCTTTTTAAAAAAAGTACTGAAGGCTTAAGTAAAGAATAACGGGACCATTGGTTATTCTGAACCATTATAACTACTAGACCATTGGTTAACTACTGATCTTTGGTCAATAGTTCCAGTTTCAGATAATTTGATGTGTACAAGAAGTATGCTGGGTGGAGAAGAAAGTGTATGAGGGTCAGAAGAAATAATAACAGTATGTGAAAATGTTGGGCCAAACTGGACAGAAGGTCCCAGCCTATAGTCCTGATTGGGAGCAGGTCAGGGTGAATGAGTGGAAGGGAAGGGAATAGGGTGATGTGACCAGAGACCAGAGCAGTGTTTATCAAGGCTGGGAACAGGATGGTATCAATAGCAAAAGTGCCATCTATACCTTTTCCTTCTTCCTGGCCTTGACCTGCCTTCCGTGGTCCACTCATATTTGTTCCAGCAAATTTGGTGGTGCAGGATCCAACTTAACATCAAATATTTACCTTGGGGCAAAGGAAGAAAAGTTCTCTTAGCTTGAGGAGCTCTCCAGGGCTGTCCTCCCCCTGCTAGATTCAGCACATGGCCCAGTTTTATTGCTGTATTGGAGGGAGAGGAATAACATAGGATTGGGCTGTGTTCCTCTTCCTTTGTTTGTTGAGTGGATTGGGAAAATTTGAAAGGGAACATTTCGATGTTCCCTTCCTCCCTCATTTGATGTGAGTGTTATGTCACTACTTGCCTACAGCCCTGATTCCATGCTACCAAAAACACAGACTCCGGCCAAAGTTTCATGCATTTTGGGCTATCAGTTTTCTTTTCTTTATCATTTAATGTCAGTCCAGTTAAACCAGTCCAGTTAAATGTACTTAATCCCTGCACACAAAATTCATTCCTGCCATCCCATGTGTGCATGCTACACTTCTCTTAGAGCACATCCACCAAGTGTGTTTAAACTGAAAACACCTCTTTCAATAGAAGCAACTGCAGGGGGCCAAATTCAGATTCAGATCATAATACCAAATTCAGATCAGGAACATGGGTAGAGATTTTCTCTTCTACCATTTTCCCACTGAAAATCACCCCTGAAGCCGCTTGTATTTTCACAGAGAAATGGAAGATATACTTTAATTAGAATAAAAACAGAACTTTCACAGCTGAGCATGAATGGCGTATCCTTGAGGATGACCAAGCTTGCACAGGGACACTATCATACTGTGGCTACATGACCCTGGGTAATACATATGAACTCTTGCCTGGGAAAAAAAGAAACTGAGAAAGGAATTGAAATTCAAGTCAAAGTTTCAAAATATTTAAATAGACTAATCCACAGTCCTTGCCCTGTTAGAAATTACGTTTTTCAGGTAAACTTGGAAAAAAAAGATATGTTGCCTTGGTTTCTGCTTTATAAAAGCACTTTTTTTGTGTTTCTCTAGGTTAAAGCAGTCTCACAAGTTCCCTGGTATGAGAAGTTAGCACAGCTGAAAATGCCTTGGGCATGTGGCACAGGTTCTGATTCCCATGTGACGGCTGTCCAAAGCCTGAGCTTTAAAGTCAGAAGTGGGCAAATGCTGGCATTCATAGATAGTTCTGGTAAGATTTAAACCTTCTAAGTCTAGGACATCAAATTAATGTTTGGTTTCAGGTGTAACAATACATGCATCTCCCACCTGTTGGACTGCTTAGGGACCGGAACACCATTCAGAAGTGAAAACTATTGAGAACCCAGTCTGTTTCAGCTTACAAATGCACCAAAAGTACATAAATACCACTTGCAAAAGTCTGAATAACATATATTAATTAACATGTAGCCAACATACATAAAAAATTACAGTAAAAATTAACAAAGGTATATGTGGGCAATGAATATGTATTTGAATGATGATTATTTACTGAATGCCTTTCCTTTCAATGTGATCACCATGTCACAGAAAATCAACATTAGGGCAGACAATTTTAGCCTTTCGACCAGCAGGGAGAAGTTGAAAGGGTGAAGCATGTGTCAAATGAATGAGTTGTGGGTATAACTGAAAGGTGCTGAAAGAACGGAAACATCAGAAAACAAACTGTCAGAAAATGGGGGACACCTGTAGACTATGGTTTATGACAGGATTCACCAAACTATGATTCACAGGCTAGATCCAGAGAAACATTTCAGCCCACCTCATCACAAGCAGTGCAATAAAAACAATCTGCCTACTCAGTTTATAATGCACAATCCTCCAGTCCAGGCGCAATGCCTGTTGGGGCTGTGGGCTTAAGATGTAACTTCCCAGAACATCACTCAGTACAAATTGGGTGGACAGATTATGAATAGCACTGGAATGGTAAGCATAGGATGACTTAGGCTGCAATCCTAAAGACATTTTCCTGGGAGTAAGAACCACTGAACACAATAGGGCTTACTTTTGAGTAGACATGGTTAGGATTGTGCTCTATACGTTATAACTGGAAAAGAGGACAAGGCCCCCTAAAATGTAGGAAACCCAAGAAAAATGTAGGACATGACAAAATAAAAGCTAAAAATTTTCATATATATTGCTTTTATGCGGTTAATTTAAACACCATATTATTTATTATTAAATTTAAAACAATTATATATTATTTATTAATTACAAGAAGGCTATGTGCTACCTGCTCACAAGGAAAAGGCAAGAGACACTCTTTCAAGGTGGTGTGCCTCTTTTAGAAGTGAAAGAGTAAATGGCCCTCTTCACCCTAGCAATGTCTGTTATAGTGGCTTCGGCTGGTATTCTGTTGGATTTTAGATTGTGAGCCCGTTTGGAATAGGGACCCATTACCCTATTTTATTTACCCTACTCATTTTCTTTGTAAACCACTTTGTTAACTTTTTAGATGAGAAGTGCTATATAAATAGTGTAGATTATCTTAGATTAGGATAGATAAGATTAGGACGGACGGACGGGACAATGAAGATTGTTTTCCCAGGACACAAGGATATAATAGAGGACATGTCTTGGAAAAAGCGGACACCTGGTCACCCTGAGTGAGCACTGCTCTGAATGGGGATGGCTTTTCAGAATGCAGCAGTCACAAGTTTGGTAACTGCTGGTTTATGCTAACAATAGTTAAATATCCACACCATGGTTTGAGTTTCCAAATATAGAATTGGAGAAGCATTATTTAGAACTGCCACTTTACTTTTGTTTTTCAAAACCTAGCAATTGGCTTCATACAGTTACTTCTCCCTCCAAGTGCAGCTGGTGTCTTTATTGCCATTTGTCAATGGTCAGTTAATTCAGCCATAATAGGAAACCACAGCTAGCAAAAAATATGGGTTTCAAACCAGATGCAAACAGTTGTTTCAAATATTGGTTTATCATCACCAAACAAACCACTCACTGAGAATACCAATCATATGCTGAATCCTATCCCCTTCATTTGGAGGCTACCTGCCTCTTCTCCTCAGATCTGCTATAGATCTAGTCCAGATTCAAACAGACCACTTGGTAAGTTGGAAAGTTCCCAAGACACTATTCCCCGTCCCCCCAGATGCCACACACACCTTTTGGGCTCTTACCTTTTGGGATTGGGTACTTACTTTCCCTCTTCTACTCACTTTTGATGTAAATACCAAAAAACTGTGGAAATAACAAAAAAATTATACCAATACCCAGCTTCATATGAAAGATAAGCATGTGCAAATATGGCTGCCCTCATCACCAATGTCTGTTGCACCGGGCTACAACCTTGGGGTGGGGGCTACAAGCTGAGCTTGATACTAGTCATTAAAATGGTGAAAACGGGCTACATATGAATGATAATATCATCATGTCATATATCATTGGAAATGTAATTTAATGCAGAATGCAGTGTCACAAAATGCATTGGAATATACATTTTGATCAAATATTATGGCCAATTAACCAGAAAATAAAAAGACAAAAACCGATGGAACAAAAAGTGGATTTTCTTAACTCAACTTTCTCATGATACTGATTGCTCTGAGAGCCAATGAGATACAATTCTGATACTGTATAGAACAAATAAGATGTTAATCTGAATCAGCTCTCATTTCCATATACATATATAATAACACAGTTAACCCATGATAACTGGGTATATAGGCGCTTCTAAGTTGTGCTCCTCTTTTATTTAGCAGGGAAAGAATAACTATTCCTCTTTGATATAGCACATTTTCCCTAACCAATAAGGGGCACAATTTTCATATTTTTATTTAATAAAATTTGATTTTGTTATTGCAGGGGGAAATAAAAAAAATTTAAAAAATACCTGGACATCACTTCTGGTTGAGACATTACTTCTGGGGCAACATTTTGAGCTTTGCACTGTGCTACGTGATCATTAGCTATGCCATTGCTTAGCATAGATTCTTTCTATTTCTTTCAAAATTATTCTTTTGGGGGTAAACTAACTTAATGTTGTTGCTTGCCTGTGGACATTTAACTTTTTAATCTGTTATATTTCCAGCTTGCGGAAAGACAGCTTTGTTTGATGTGATAACATGCAGGGACCATGGAGCCAAAATTACCTCAGGTCAAATCATGATCAATGGAAAATCTAGCACTCGCCAGCTGGTGAAGAAATGCATTGCCCATGTTCGACACAACGACAGACTGTTACCTAACCTGACAGTCAGAGAAACATTATTGTTCATTGCGAAACTGCGTCTTCCAAAGATGTTTTCTGATTCTCAGAGAGAAAAAAGGGTAATTAGAATGAAAATTAAGTTGTCAAGAATGTATTTAATAACATTAGCTAAGTGACTGTATGAGAAGTTGTATAAAAGAAAAGCTGCTCTGAATATAATTATTTTTCTTTTTATCAATGATAAAGCATGCTATCTTTAATACCTGTTTTAGCATAGTTTCCTATTGAGTTTTGCTTGGGTTTTTTGCACTCAGACAGAAAAATATGAATTGTCTGGTTGTCATTGCAAGTGCTTGTCTAACTGCTGAAAGGAATTCAAAGGAAAAAAATGAATGATGGGCATTTTAAAAAGTGCTTTGACATAGAAGTTGGATGTTGAAATTTTTAAATGACTACAGGCAGCATAGAAGGACAGGCCCAAGCTATTTGGTGCTAGAGGTAGAAAATTCAAATTATTTTTCCCATTACCCATTCAAACTTGGGATGGGAGGTAAGAGGCCCTTAATGAAAATCCCAAAATAGGATGTGGATTTAACAGAGATCACATCCAAGGAGCCAGGGTGAGGAGTGACAGAAATCCTAACAGAATAACTTGTGAACTTGCAGTTTCAGTGAAATAGACAGGACTGAGGCGAAGAGAGAGCTATTGAAAAAGGGATCGGCAGAGGGTCTCAACTAAAAGGTAGGAAGACTATCTGCTGAGTAGACATTTAAGGATGTTTGAATGTACAGGGGACCACCAAGTTAGGCAAGGCTAGCTTCATTAGATTTTGCCTACCAAGCCAAAAGCAGAGAGATAGTTCCAAGAAGGAGTTACCTGGAGTGTGATCCAAGCAGGTATTTGGAGAAATGGGGGCTTCCAAAGGCAAGGCAAGGGTTGCAAATGGTGCAAAATTCTAGTATGTTGATAGCTCTAATTATACTTGTAAGAACTTAACAGTTAAGGTTTCCTGGGATGAATGGCTGGTACTCAGTCCAGGTCAGTCTTGACAAGTTTGTTGAAGGAAAAGCAAAAGAGCTTGTTTGGGGGGAGAGAGGTTCTAGGACTTAACAAGAGAGACATTCTTAGTTGCCTGGGAAGAGCTAGGGTGTGCATTTGTCAGGACCAGGGTATGTGAGGATCAGCTCTTCAGCAGAGACAACTTGTTTGATTGAGTGAGTGAGGGCACTTTTGATGCACTCACCTTGAGTTGGGGCAGAAGGCACCCACTATCTTTCCGGCAAAACAATAAAAGAATTATGTGTTCTTGATTAGGTTCTACTGTATGTAGAAACAAATGTGATCATATGCATCTGAAATGAAAGGTTGTGAAAATGTGAATGCTCCCTTTGAATGCTGGCTCTGATCTATCTATATCTTGCTGAATTCATAGCAACCCATGGTAGAGGAAATGCAGAGTATTTGTTACTCACTCTCAGCCTCACTTGCCTCACAGGATTGTTGTGAGGAGAAAAGGATAGAAGTCTTGTAGGCCACTGTGCATTTGCTTTGGCTTGAGAAAGGTGGGGTATAACTAACTACCGTATTTTTGTTCCATAAGACGCTCCTAGGTTTAGAGGAGGAAAACAAGGAGAAAATACACACTCTATGAAAATACACACACAAACACACACACAAAACATACACTCAAATTCAGGGTATGCGGCCCCCGCCTGCTGGAGCGCTTGGAAGATGCTCCTGCATTGTGCTCCAGGGGTGCGGTGGGGCTGTAACAGCCGCAGGGGAAGTGTGGCTAAGGCAAGTGGCTGCGGGGGGGGGGGGGCTGTAGCAGACACCTGGGCCCACCAGAGGGGCTAGAGAGGTGGCGCAGTGGCCGTGCAAGACCCAGGCCGGCCGGAGGGGTTGGAGAGGTGGCACAGCTGCCACATAAACGTTGAGGCCTCAGAGCTGGTCAGCAGCAGCGGCAGCAATAGGGACCCCTGGGGAGTGCCCTCTTGCCTGGAGTTCGTGGGTCCATGGAGGAGCCCCAGAAGGGCCCGCAAATACTACATTCGCTCCATAAGACACACAGACAATTCCACCCCTTTTGGGGGTAAAAAGTGTCTTATGGAGCAAAAAAATACGGTAACTAAATAAGTAAGTAAGTAAGTATTAGGAGTCCTGTGGAAGACTTACTAAAGTGAAAGAGAGCTGCACAAAAACAATTTACAGGTCCAACCTTACATGGATTTTTTAATACATTGATTTGACTCAATATGAATGGCCACTGTAAGTCACAGTTTTAAAAACTGCTTTTATACTGTTGTAGATGGGTAGTCATGCAAGCAATCATTCTATTTTTCAGTCCCAGAATCAAACCCCTGCAGGTCTTATTCAATTAGGCATAATAGAGAAGCAAGTTAACCCCTGCAGTTAACCCCTGCTAACTGGGCAACAGGCACCCTTTCAAGTGGGTGTTGCTCCTTTATTTAGCAGGGGGAGAGTAACTGGCCCTCCACACCCCAATTTTGCATTTTAGATTGTGAGCCCTTTTTAGGACAGGGACCCATTAGCTATTATTTTTTTTCATTTTTTTGTGAACCGCTTTGTGAACTTTTTAGTTGAAAAGTGATATATAAATACTGTAGGTAGATATGTAGAGAAGCAAGAAACCTGAGTCTTTAAATCTGTTTTTTCACTATTTTCTTTATCTATGGATTTTTTTTTTATCAACGGGATTAAAAAAAAAGTTATTGGAACAGAACCTTAGTGGATAATGATAAAACTGTTACAGAACAGAACCTTAGTGGATAACAAGGGACACCTGTATCCTTCATTTTACCTACAGTCTTCCACTTAAACCTGAATTCTCATCTTAACAATGTCTACAAGCCACAGGAAACCTTTCATGCACTAGCGCTACTCAAATTGACAGAAGCTGCAGAAGAACATCATACCTTTTAATGATATCCAAACTCTGCCTCCCAAGCAGGCAACTATTTCTGTCACATCAGAAATGCTTCTGAAAGAATTAACTCAATTATATTTCTGAATTACAAGTCATCTCTGAATTACTGTTTAAAAAAAGACCACCTTTATTAATTCTGCAGGTAGATGATGTAATAGCAGAATTGAGACTACGACAATGTGCAAATACAAGGGTAGGAAACGAATACATCCGTGGTGTTTCTGGAGGAGAGCGGAGGAGAGTAAGCATTGGGGTTCAGCTATTGTGGAATCCTGGTAAGAATAAGCCATAGGTACATAAGAAAAGTTCTTCTGGATCAGGCCTAGGCCCATTTAGTCCAGCCTCCTGTTTCCCAACCGCCTCTGGAAGATCACAACGAAGAGATGATGAAGACAATTGGTTTTCAGAGAAGTGAAAACCACTGATCCAGGAGGTGCTTTGATCCAGGAGGTGCTTTGATCCAGGAGGTGCCGCTGATCCAGGAGGTGCTTTGGATTGAGCCCTCATTGTGAATGACCACATTGTGAATGACTTTTTTAAAAGTAGCATATAAATATTATTATTAACCATGCATAGATCTATAGCATCTGGCTACAAGTCAGGAACTTCTCTTCATGCACTTTCAGTTGACTAAAGAACTCTCGAGCAGGTAAATAGTTGCAAGATTGTAAATTGCCATTGCGGCTGGGATTATAGTTTTGTAGTCAACTCAGATTTGGAAACTCTCACTGCTGCTTCTCTAGGGTAAAGCAGCATCAGGAGGGAGCAATTTGCTGTAGAGGGAAGGAATGCATATTATGGACTACTATTGGTTACTAGTTATTCCTTCTGTTAAACAGATAATTGCCCCAGATGCCAAACTGATATTCTTTTAAGACCACTGAGCTCTTAATGAGAACAGTTTAGGAGTTGTCTAGATTGAAGTCACCAAAACGTTGAAAACTGGTATTGATGTAAGATGTAAAGTTTGGAGGTTTGGGGAGATCAAAACAGAGAGAGAGAGAGAGAGAGAGAGAGAGAGAGAGAGAGAGAGAGAGAGAGAGAGAACTGAAAGTTGACTGAACACTGGAAGACACATGGGGGCAATGCCGCCTATGGGGAAAGTACTGTATTTGATCTTCTACATCATAGGGGTGCTACTTGCTACCACCAGATGCTCAACTTGCACACTTGTACAGTAAGTAAAAGCAAATATTATTATATACACCATAAGCCATAAATACCATAAGCCTCCAGTGGTCCAAGATTGAGGGAGCATTGTTCATGGAACTTCTCACTGCAGAAACAGGAAACGGGATGTTTTTTCCCTTCGTTCATCTCAACAGCCTTTCATTCCATGTAGAGTTCCAAATATATGATCCTGTGCCAAATGTCTAGTTTCCAATTATATTTGCCATGCAACTGCTCTGTGCATTAACAAGATGCTTAGCTTTATAAACAGCTATCATAAAAACTATATTTTGTATTTGGCAGGGATTTTGATATTTGATGATCCTACATCTGGATTGGACAGTTTTACTGCCCACAACCTAGTAATAACACTGTCCCGGCTGGTAAGAGGAAACAGACTGGTCCTCCTGTCGGTTCACCAGCCACGATCAGATATCTTCCAGCTCTTTGATTTGGTTCTCTTCATGTCATCTGGCATCACAGTCTACTCTGGAGCAGCTCAGGACATGGTTGGATATTTCACACAAATGGGATACCCCTGCCCAACATTAAGCAACCCTGCAGATTACTATGGTTGGTAATGTAGCTAATAGAGCTTATACATCTGAGTGGTTGTTTTCTGCTAGTCACAGATAAGTTGGTTGATTTTTCCAGAATTGGACCTGTAGGAATTGGAAAACTTCAGCGGGGGATGCATTCATTGAAGGTGACACTCAAGCTAATGATCAGGGCATAGAGGCAGAGCTGATGGGTGTGTGTATAAGAGAAAAAGATTGAGTTGGTCTAATGCACTTGTTCCCAACTTGTGGACTGTGGACCACAGGTGGTTCATGAAACTGTGAGATGTAGTGTGTGAGGTCTCAGATAGTCTGTGGGAGACTGCTTGGGAAATTGGTCATTAAAGATGGCAGAGACCCAGGGTGACCAGATGCTGAACCCAACATTCCCCCCATTTTTGCCAAAATTCCTGTCCTCCAAGCCAAAATTCCTACCCGGTTAAAAAAAAATTGTACTACACCCCAAAAAATGTAGGACATGTTAAAATAAAGCTTAAAACACTGGTATTGCTTTCCTGTACTTAATTTCAACACTATATTACTTTTTTTAAATTGAAAACTGATGGAACTCTCTACTCACCCCCTCCCAGTCTATTTGACCATGACATTGCCAGATGAGCCATTCAGCTTCATGTGGGCTCCATCCAGGTTTGAATGATGTGAAACTGCTAGCCAGTTTGGGGGAGAACTGGCACTTGTGTTTTGGCATTCTGGAAAATAAAAGCAAATAGACCAGAACAGACTAAGGCTTTTGCACCAATGTTTGCAGTCAACCAGATGCAGACCTTTGCAACAATCACAGAGACACAGAGGATGAAGAGACCCCCAGTAGGTCATCTAATCCAACCTCCTGCCTGTGTGTGTATGTGTGTGTGTGTCTATACAAGGGATGGTGAGTGTGGCGGGAGGTTTGTCTTGGGGGGGTTGGGGTAGTTAGGAGGTAAGTGAAGGGTTTCTCTTGGGAGGAGGGGGATGGTGCATGGAGGGAAGTGTGGTGGGGTGTTTGTCTTGGGGGAGGGTACACAGGAGCACTTAGTGGAGGTGTTTGTCTTGGGGGAAGGCCAGGGTGCAGGAGAGGTACACACACTGGGGGTGTCCTGGTTCCCAGACAATTGGGCTCTTCCCTGGATTTCCGGTTGGGGGCCCCAATTTCCTAGTTCCTTACAGGGTTTCCGGTCAGATGGCAACCCTGCAGAGACCAGACTCTCCACAACCACACATGGTCTACAATGATTCCAAATTTCACTTCAGTGTTCCATGGGCTTCCAAAGGCTGGAAAGCACTCGTCTAAAGAAAGTTCATTGCAGGCTTAGCTATATGCAGAAGGTATCTAAAGAAATTCATTGCAGGCTTAGCTAGCTGTGATATACATTATGTGCACGTATTATTAAGAAGTACAAATCCCATTCCTCTTGAATTTCTCACTCTTTTAGGACCAAAATAGGTTTATGTGACTGCTTTGAGTCATACCTAGCATTTTTTAAAAAATGGAAATAGCTTATTGCAGATTTGTGTAACTGCTATTTGTCTATGATGAAGACATAGCAATGACAGCAATGACAACAATAAATTTCCTCCTGCGTTATCCATGTTTTTTAGACCAAGTGTGTTATATGATGGCCCAAATAGCATTCCTAGAGAGGCTAAATATTTATTTATTTACTGACTGTTTTTCAGTTGATCTGACCTGCATTGAGAGTCAGAGTGAAGAAAAGGAGATGGAAAGCAAACAACGAGTTAACTTGCTCTCCACTTTGTTCCGTGAAAACATCAAACATTTTGATGATTTCTTATGGAAAAGCAACCCAAGAGACAACACAGCACCTTTTTCCAGAGAACCCAGGTGAAAAACAGAGAGCAATATATGCTTATTGTGAAATCAACCACTAAGCTAGTCTCATTTATTATGCTATCCCAGAATTGCTATGTATGTGAATTTCCAGAACTTCTCTTCCCCTTTTTGATAGCTCTGTGCTGCTTTTGGAGGCGACAACTCCTGTGAGCTCCCATTCAGTTGATCAGTTGCCAGGATGGTTGCAGCAGTTTTCTATTTTACTAAGGTAATGCTCTCTTGAGTATCAATATGATACCTTGAAAAAATAAGATCTTATGAACAGTAATTGGCTTTGGTAGTGATTGAATCGCAGATGTGAGCTATGTACAGTACTCAATTCCTGGATTAAAGAATAACTGAGATATACTGTATACCACTATCACATTTAAAAAAATATTTTGATCTTTGATATTTTGTGTAAATGGTTTTCATCAAGCATATCTGGGTAACAGGATGTGGGAGATCCATGTTTGTCTTTATGTTCCAGGAAAAGAGGGATATCAATTGGGAAACAGTAAAGGGGAAAAGCTTGTATAGTATTTTCCATCCTTGAGCACCATTCTGATCACAGGTCTCCTACAGCACATGCAGGTTGGCCCTTAAAATGTAACAGATTTGTCTTCTGTCATTTAAAATTCAATGACAGTCTTACAGCATGAGACTTACCTGGCAATAGGTTACAGAGTTACAGGAATTTTGACCCTATGTAGATGAGCAGGAAAAGTAATCCTGCTGGTGTTGTAAAAGTTATTTGTATGAATCTAAACATAAGGCAAAGCAAGTAAAAAAGGGCTGAGAGAGCTTTCCAGCAAAAGTGATGGGCATCACTCACAAATTACGGTATGTTCTCTACACTCTTTGGTGAGGAGAAAATTTAGGTTGATCATTTCTCAGTGATTATACTTCTTTTGTAGGCGCCAGATCTCCAATGATTTCAGAGACCTCTCAGCAATGTTAATCCGTGGATTTGAGGCCCTCCTAATGTCACTGTTAATTGGATTCATATATTATGGTCATGGGAAAACCAAGTTGTCTATTCAGGACACATCAGCTCTCCTGTATATGATAGGAGCCCTGATCCCTTTCACTGTTGTTTTTGAGATTGCTGTAAAATGTAAGTTTCCTGTATAATAATTGCAAATGCTTTCAAGAGGTTTCAAAGATAGGAAGAATTAGAGGGAGGCATTCTAAACCAGATCATCAAATGCAGGTCAATCAAATGCAGCATCCTGTTTCTCATCACAGCCAACTAGATGCTTCGTGCATGTCCTGCTGGTACATGCTGTCACAAAAGGAATATAAAGATGCTCTCAATTGATATTACTATCTAGCATTCCAGTGGGAAGGCCAGAGCAAACCTGCAGGCATTGGTGCTCACAGAGACACCAAACATACCAAGTAATTCTAGCACTGGGGCAGGTGGAGAAGAGAGAGAGGGCAGAATGAGAAAGAGAGGGGATGGGTGGGAGGATTGAGCCCAGGAAGTGGGTAGGATAAGTGGCACAGCATGCACTATAGCCTAACCCCCTTCTTGGACCTGAACTACCTGTCCAGATCAAAGCAGACTTGTGTCAACTATAAAGCTGGTGCAGGTGAAAGTTAACCCATTTGCAGCTGCTGGGGCATATCCCAAGGAGACTTCCAGCAACCTAAAATCCTATGATGGATGCAGTAGAATTTACTTTGGATTGGAAAGTATTTCTTTAAAGACATTTAAATGGTGAGGAATAAAATATTAGAGGATAGCAAAACAAAGGAAAAATTAGCTGTGGGTTATTGTAACATTCTAACAAAAAGCACAGTGGTTTATTGCTGTTTTGTGCTACAGGTTATTCTGAAAGAGCAGTATTGCATCAGGATTTTGAAGATGGGCTGTACCCTGTTAGCCCATATTTCTGTGCCAAGGTAATTGGTTGCCTTTCTAGCCAGAACAGATGCTTTTCTTTATATTTCATTGCTAAGAGAATGCCAATCTTGCTTCCTTTCTCAACAGGTTTTAGGTGAATTTCCAGACCTATTCTTCATGGTCATTGTTTATGGGGTTCCCATCTATTGGCTGGCAGATCTCAGACCCGAAGTGGAACATTTCTTTCTTAACTTGCTCTTTCTTTTGCTTGTGATTTACTGTGGCCGAACCATGACACTGTGGATATCTGCACTGCTGCCAACATTGCAGCTCTCAGCTTTCTTTGCCCATATGCTGTATACAACATTCTTCTTGAGTGGTGGTTTCCTGATAAGTTTGGAAAATCTATGGACAGGTGAGTTGGAAACACGCACAAATAAAAGAAACTCTAGAGATGATCTGTCCAACTAATTTTCTGGTTGTATTGCGGCTGAATACTGTCAGCCAGGAATACAGTATTTTGTTTAAAGTATGTATCTGTCAGGTGTCTCAAATTAACCATTATTTTAAGCATGTGACTAGACTAAGAGCACAACTAACCACGTCTACTCAAAAGTAACCCGATTGTGTTCAATGTGTCTTACTCCCAGGAAAGTGCCTTTAGGATTGCAGCCTTAGGCTACAATCCAGAGTAACTACAGGACCTTTTACACTGACTTAGAGTACAATCCTAACAGTGGTGGGCTCCAGCAGGTTCGCACCTACTCTGTAGAACTGGTTGTTAACAAGAGATAGGACATATAAAGTTTAAAAATAGCCATTTAAAAGTGGCTGCCAGATGGGCATAGAACCAGTTGTTAATTTATTTGAACCCCATCACTGAATCCTAACCATGTCTACTCAAAAGTAAGCCCCATTGTGTTCAATGGGTCTTACTCCCAGGAAAATGTCTTTAGGATTGCAGCCTTAGTTACAGTGCCACCTATGCGAAGCCTATGGGAAATGCATAGAGCAATCCAGAGTGCATAGAGCAGAGTCCAGAGTGCATTGAATGCATAGAGCCTTACATCTTCCTGTAGTTACTCTGGATTTTAGGGTTAGCATCTTAAGAGAAGCGTCTTTGCAAGATAAGCAAAACAAATAAAAGAAACTGAAACTTTATGTAGATATACAAGCAACCTTCTTAGCTGGCAATTGGGCAGGGGGTTGTTCTTTCAACCAATACGCTGCTGAAGGTGCTGATGGATTTTGTGCATCTTTCATGATGTGCTTCTTCTCTTGGTGATTGATGGTGATGTTTTTTAGCCT
Organism: Cryptoblepharus egeriae; assembly: GCA_030015325.1. Lineage (NCBI taxonomy): Eukaryota > Metazoa > Chordata > Lepidosauria > Squamata > Scincidae > Cryptoblepharus > Cryptoblepharus egeriae. The sequence goes on from JAREYC010000001.1 coordinate 221,817,007, forward strand.
CCTCAGTGGTCAATCACTGGTTCTTTAGGTCTTGTTAACCAGTTTGAGCCATGTCTTCTTTGGTGCGCCAGCTCTAGGGACCCAGGATGCTGGTGAGAAATGGACTACTGGCCAAAAACAATTACATTGCTTAAAAAAAGAAAAAAAGAATTATACATAACAAGGATTATATGTATCTTATACTATTATATTCAGAAATTGCCTCCAGATCTTCTCAAATATATCCATCCACAACTGCTGTCAATATGCCATTCTTTCAAACACTGATAAGTGCAAAAAATATTGTCCTTCCATTTGGCATATGTAGGTGGGGATCTTTCCAATTACATAATATAAGTCTGCAATCCTAAAGATACTTTCCTGGGAGTACGGCTCATGGAACACAATGTGGCTTACTTTTGAGTAGACATGGTTAGGATTGTTCTCCAAGTCTTTCATAATGACTAGATTGGTTCCACCACAGTTTGTGGTTTGTAGGGAGTAAGGACTTAACCTAGTGCCACATCACAATTCCAATCAGGAAAAAAGGGATCAGTGGGTCCCGCCCCCCAAAAATAGTTTCCATTGGTGCCAGTAAGAGTTTTTTTTACCTAAGGAAAATTGCATCAACAAGGAGTCTTGATCCAGAGTGGGACATGACAGCAGAAGATTAACCTTTTTAAGTCATGGTCCTGATCCATGGCACAATCCAACTTTTTTTTACAAAGAGGGAGGGGATATGCTAATTTCAATCACATCCTGATTCAGTATGGTTGAATTCTACCTGAAGAAGCAGATACAAAGTTGGGGTTCCTACTGGATTCACAGCTGCTCCTGAAATCCTAGGTGGCAGCTTTGGTTGGAGGTATATTATTCAGATTCAGCTATTATTTATTTATTTATTTCCCACCTTTCTTTTTTGAAATTTTACCGAACCCAAAATTCCCTCCCAAGTTCACCAAAATTCCTACCCAGTTAAAAAATTTGTAGGACACTCCCCCAAAAAATGTACGACAAGTGTAGGACATGTTAAAATAAAGCTAAAAACACCTGTACTTAATTTCAATATTAGATTACTTATTTTTCAACCTCCCGCCTATAGCAGGAAAGATCTCTGCAAAGGACCAGACAGACTTTTCCACTAATCTTTACTCTCAGTGCCAGTAGGTCCCAGTAGGTCAGGTGATTGGAGAGGGACTGGGAAGGGTGGGGGCTTTCTTTTGGGTGGGTCCAGGGGAAGACAGGTGATTGGAGGATGACTGGGAAGGGTGGAGAGCTTTCTTTTGGTTGGAAGAGTGTCCAGGAGAAGGCAGGTGAGTGCAGGGGGGAGGAGGAGAAGTGGTGGAAGCTGCAGGCGGCGACGCTCCTGGAGGAGTGAGACAGTGCTGTGGGGCTGGGCGGACAGCGGATGAGTGGCAAGGGAGGCAGTGGCTCCTGGAGGAGAGAGGCTGCACTGCTGGATTGGTGGGCTGCGGGTGCATGGATGGGCAATGAGCAGCAGCTCTTGGAGGAGCAAGACTGCCAAGCTGACCGGGTGGCAGGTGGGTGCAGCAGACAGAGGCTCCCAGAGGAGCAAGGTTGCACTGCTGGGCTGGGCTGGCAGTGGGCCGGCAGCAAGAGGCTCCCAAAGGACCAATGCAGGTGGACAGGTTGGTGATGGAGCAGAGACCTGGGGCTGCTCCTTCTTTGTTTCTGCCTTGGTGCACTCTGGCCACAAGGCGGGGGAGGACCTTCCTCCTGGTCCCACCTCAATATTTTACCACTCTGAGGAAGCCCCAAAGCAGCAAGTGCTACACGTGTAATGAAAAAAAGATTTTAAAAAATGGCTGCCAGTGCCAGCATGCCGAAACTCAGAGAAAGAGAGGGTTTTTCCACTTGTTTTTCCCTGAGGTCTCTGGGTAATACCAGTCATGTATGCAGCCTGATTTAGCATGAGTAACTATATTATTATATATGTAAACGGGAGGTGACTCATATTAACACCTTATTAGTTCCATACCGTATCATAATTACATCTCCTTGACTCACAGAGCAATCAGTTATGGGTCAGTTTTGAGTTTTAAAAATTCACTTTTTATTCTATAAGGCAGTTGTTTTTCCACTTTCTGGTTAATTGGCCATAACTTTTGAAAGAATAGAGAAATTCTATACCACCATTGACAAGCTCAGTTTGTTCCCCCCCTAAAGTTTACTGTCTCAAATATCTTTGAGCATTAGATTATTCCATGCTATGTCCTTTTTGAGGAACAAGATTAATTCTGCTTCCTTTTTCTTTTCAGTTCCATTCTGGATTTCTAAACTATCTTTTATCAGATGGGGTTTTGAAGGTCTAATGCAAGTTCAGTTTAATGGAACCACTTATCCTATGACTTCTGGGAATACCACCTTTCCAATTCCTGGAAAATTTGTAAGTCACATTTTTCTGGACAGATATTTTAAATTAGATATATTTAATCAATATGTGCTTGAATCCTATCCATGTCTTACACAGACAGAACTCATATTCCAGCCGTACATATACCGAGTGGATGGAATTCCCATCCACTTCTAGTGTTGATAAGCTGGTGGTAAGATGTGCCATAGGAAGAGGGAGTATTGAGGCAGGGACCATTGGGATAGAGATCAAGGGTATGATCTCTTGGGGAGGACATGGTTAATATTGGTGACGGCAGCTATGTTGATTTTCTATGTCCCTTTTGGCCAATGGCGCAATGGTGTAGGTAAATCAAACATTTTTTCTTAATTCTTTAATCCAGCATGGTCGACTGCTGACCCACAGCATGCTATCCTAACCCCTTTGTTCAGTTTGCACAAGTCCCATGCTGGCCTCAGGTGTTGCAAAAATGCCATAAGGCACCTCCACACCCACCATGGGGGTGGTTGGGCCAATGCACAAGAATGGACTTGCCTCCCCATGCTGCCGTAGGTATGGGGAGTTATCCTAGCCAATCCTAAATTGGCTAGGATGACGCCCTCAGTCAATGAAATAACTTATCTCAGTGATGAATAGATTTATTGGAAGGCCAATAAGAAAAGGGAAAGGAGAGGCAGGGGAGTTACAACTCTTCTTCAAAGAGGACTGATAACAAGCCCTGTTCCCACACCCAACTTTTCCCCCGCTTGAATCCTATCCATGCAGTCTCTTGCATCCTTATTTGAAACTGTAACTGAATAGGAATTGCTGCCTTCACCCACGGGCTTCTTGTTGCTGATCCCTAACCTACACCTATTCCAATATTAGCTGATCCTGATTCTGCTTCACTGTAAAGTTCCCTGTCAAAAGACGAAACGCAGCATCTTTTGTTTTGTTAAAGAAACAGTAATTCCCTTCAACACACCTCAGCTGTGAATTTAGTGGAAAACAGTGTTTAGAAATTGTGCTGTGTACCTCCCAAATGATGCATTCGTCAAGAGAAATGTCACAGTTCTTGCTATGACTGTCAGTCATAACTGAAGAGCCTCTTATCTGAAAGTTATAGATAGCTTCCACAAATCATGGACAAGAAAAAGAAAGAACAGCAAAACCAAAAGGCAAATTGGTGGGATTTTTTTCTGGAACAGCAGACTGGAGAAAATGTTAAAATATTTAATTAATTAAATTTTAATATTTAATTAATTAATTAATTAATTCACAGTCACCAGGTATTTGACTGGAATTGGCTCTGTTGTAATTTGGTTCCTATCCACGGAACTACGAATCACAAAATTATTGTCTCAGTATCTGTGAAGTTCTGAAGAGCGCTGATTATTATTATTATTATTATTAGTAGTAGTAGTAGTAGTAGTAGTAGTAGTAGTAGTAGTAGTAGTAAGTAGATTTAAACTCCACCTTTCTCAGGTGGCAACCTGAGGTGCTGACAATCAATAAAAATATAATAGGATACAATTAACACTATAAAATATCTTTAAAACAATAGAATACAACTAAAATAGTATATAATAAGCAGTCAGCAAAAAAACTGAATAAAAGAAAATTTCAAACACAGTTATGAGGCCTCAAAGGCTTTCTGAAATAAAGCAGTCTTTAGGCCTCTCCGGAAGGTTAATGAAGCTAATTATAAATATCTGTAATGAAGCTAATTAATAGGTTAGGTAAAGGAGATACAAATGAATTAGGCAGCAGATTTTTTAAAAAATGCATCTTAATACCAATAAAAATACCTCAGAGGCAAATGCTGTCTTAAAGAGGCATTTCTCCTTCTCCCTTTGATATAGGACAGAATGCCTCTAATATGCTTCCATGTGTTCATCACCTGAAAATAAAAGCAAACTGCCTTTGTCTACAACCATTGTGCCATGGCAAATTATTTTCCCAAGATCTGCAGGTCCTCAGTGAGGAGGCATGTGTGTTGCTTTCTTTTGCCCCCTTACACAATATAAGCTCCACTGACTATAATGCTTTTGAGTGGACACAACTGGGCTTGGAGGCTTAAAACTTAAGAAGCCAGGAGTTATCCCACTATTCCCTACCCTGAGAAGGTTGCCAAATTTACACCCAGCCCCTGCTCCTCTGCTTTGATAACAGCTGGATGAAAGGCCTCAAACCTGAACATCTCAAGCCCTTATTGTGAATTACATGCTTTTTTGTGCATGTAATTGGTGCATGTAATTTTGTGCATATATTGGTGGATCCATCTAAAGAGGTATAGGAGCAGGAGAGACTGGGGTTTCTCAGGTCAGTTGGCAACTCTGCTTTAAAAAAATTAATTCTTCCCCCTCCAAGCCAAACTCACTGCAAAGTTTCAAAGCAGTGGGAGCTACACTTTCAAGCTCCCTCCTTCCCCTGCTCTTCTCTCCTCTCCAGCAGCCTCAGCTGAGCTCCCTCCTTCCTTTCTGTGCTGCAAACAGCAAGCAGAGTTTCCTACCCCCCCCCCCCCAGGTCTTTTTCTCTGCAGGGACTGGGGGCCACTGCTAAGCACAGCCATTTTCCCAGCCATTTGGTAGCTGGAGCTACTTGGGAAATCTGGTGTGATGCATGCTGTGAGATGTAGATATTCCACTGATGGCTTGGAAAGGTGATTTGGCATGGGGAGGGGGGAAAACTGTAATTCCCTTTTCTCTCTACCTTCTCCTCCTTTAACCAGCAGCCCCAGTGGACCTAAAAGGCCTAAAATGGCCTAAAACAGGCCTAAAATCCAAGGAAAGGGCTGGAAAGGCTCCCAAAGACCCCCAAATTCCTGACAGAGATGCCTCTTCCTGGCCTCATTTCCAGTTCTGTCAGGGAAATTCCTGTTGTCTGGTCACCCTGGCTGTACCCAACACGGTGTCTGCCAGGAAGCACTGTTTAAGTGGGGTATTTACCCCTCAGTGTGACTGTGGTGCACCTCAACAAAATATTCATCACATTGTGTCTAAGGGTCCATCAAGAATTTATACTGGCCTTGTGTCTGACTTTTTCAATATTGACCACTCTGTCCTCGGATGGCTGGGTGGACTGGACATGAACATCTATTTACCATAAGTCCATGTATTTGCCATTCATTAAATAAACAAACACATACTTTTGTCTTGTTGTGTTAAAATTATCCAGATGTATGCAAAAATATGCTAATAGAAACTCATAGATGAGCAATTGATGCACAGTTCTCTGTCTCATAAATGTCAGCAGTGTTTTAAGTTAAGGTTTGATTTCTGTATTTGCAGGTGCTCCAGTCAATGGGTCTAGATTCTCATCCTCTCTACGAAATTTACCTCATCTTATTCGGCATCAGCTGTGGTTTCTTGATTTTATATTATTTATCTCTCCGATTCATCAAACAGAAATCAAGTCAAGACTGGTAATAGCATGCCATAATTAAGTATTGTGGGAGAGCGAGCTTCAATGTTCCAGACCTAACTCTCACTATAATGACATTTAAAGTCTCATAAACCTGATTACATTTTATGAAAATTCTGTACTAGTACAGGAACATTTTGTACATCCATTCAGCGCAATCCTAAGCATGTCTACTCAGAAATAAGTCTGATTGTGTTCAATAATTCTTACTCCCAGGAAAGTGTGTTTAGGATTGCATCCCTAGTGATTTGGATCATCCACCAGATGGCAGCAAAATACAGCAGGTTGAAGGCTCAAGTCACAGGTTTGGATTATTCTTGTAGCTGATGAAGGAAATTCGGTATCAAGCCAAGACTTCAGGATTATATTACATAGTTATATCAGTGATTAGATCCTTGCAACCTTCATATAGAAAGCTCCATCAGTGAATGGGGAATTATTCTAAGATCTTTCCAATAATCTGCCAACAAATGCAAGTCCTACATGAATCTACTATGCCACAGAATACTAGCAATCTAAATAGTATTTCTTGTTATTTGTATGCCTTTCAAATAATATGGTAATGAGACAGAGCTATTGACCTTAAGGAGAGTTACACTGGTCCTTGGATTTCCTGCAGATGTTGTTGGATCTGAAGGAAATTTTATATGTAAATATTGATTTTATATTGCTTTTGGTGCCAATCATTTTTGGAACAATGTATTTACTTACTCTTATTTTTAACAATGTGGGGGGAGAAGACTAAAGTCCAGTACTAAAGAGAACTTTGATAAATGCATGTGAAGTAACTTCAGTACAACAGGTATTTTGGAGAAGTATTTGGTAAAAGGTGCTATAGAAATATCAAAGTGCTGCTGGCAAACTAGCAAAAAATAGAGAAGTAAAAGGGTAAAATGATGTTATAACTCACAACCTTACCCCTGGAACTAAGGACGCAAACGTAAACACTTTCCTGAGAGTAAGACCCACTGAACACAGTGGGTCTTACTTTTGAGTAGACTTGCTTAGGATGGTGCTCTAAGTGAATCTAGATAAGAGAAACTGGGAATCATGTTCTTTTGTTGCCATTAAATACTTTTTAAAAAAAATTCAGAATTGAGTCAACATTTAAATCATATGAATGTATTTTTTATTTATTTCTTATGCTCACAAAGCACATTGTGTATATTCACTGTTGTTGAAATATAGCCATTGTTAAAGATAATCGTTTTTTTAAAACATTCATAAAATGATATTTGGAACTACAAAAGGGATTTTTTTGTTTATAATTATTCTATCAGTGGTTTTCAGTCATTGTGAAAAGGACAATAATTAGTACCAGAAAAAGCCCACAGTATAGATAAAGCATATGGAAGAAGACTTCCTTGCACAAATTTGGCATCTGGTTCCAACATCTGTATCATGATGCTCATCTTAGCTCACCTGAGCTGGCTGGATAATTCTTTTGAAGCTTATGTACTTATCCACCTGGGAACATTAGTTGTTGGATGCACCTAAACTACTGTGGTTAAAATATTAAGCTGCTTTATGTTTCACCATGGGTTAATAAAAAGAACATGATGCATTTTAGTAAAATATAAATGGGCAAAACTAGAGGGGAAGTTAAGCCATGATGATATTTTCATGCACCATGATATTTTCATTGCAAAATTGCATGTTATAGGAAAACTTCCGTTAATGCTAGTTTCAAGTAGTAAAAAAATAGAAGCTCTATGATGTCTTTAGATATCCTAATTCTGAAATATCCTAATTCATAGGAGATGCTAGTCATAACAAGGAATCATTGTCGAGAGTACAGTATGAAAACACTGTTGTTTCTACTTTCAGTTCAGATAGAACTAGCATCTCCAAAGATGGTTCAGAGTTTCTAGTTTTTACAAGCTGGAACAAGTTACTAATTCTGAGTTTTTACTGCAATACATACACCATCCTGTTCCTAGTAGATATGAGCACTGAAAATATTTTGCATTAAGATTCTCACAGGATAGATCAGTTTCTGGATGGAAAAAAGCTCTGGAAACAGATTTTGGCTTGGAGCCCATTCATTCCCTTCCTAACACTTTAGAGGTACACAGGAGAATTTCAAAATGCAGGCCTGCTGTTTGGAATGATTGGTAGGAAATGGCCCTAGCCCACCCATCTGCTCCCTTTGCCCTTGCTGTGCCACAAGGAAGAGTGGGTCAGGGTTGTCAGAAATGCCTCATGCTTTACATTTGTGGTTCTTACATGTGGAACAGCTGCAAACACAGGGCTAGAAATAATGTTCTTCTGCTCAGCTCTCGTGTCTTAAAATGGGCTCCATGAAACAAAACTATGGTACAGTGGTGTCTTGGTTTACAAGCATAATTTGTTCCGGAAGCATGCCCATAATCCAAAATGCTTGTAATCCAAAGTGGATTTTCCCACAGGAAATAATGGAAGCTTGGACAATTGCTTCCACAGTCCAAAAATATTTATATAAAAATATTTACTGTATATAAAAATGATTACAAAACACTGTAATATAATACAAAGCACTGTAACGAAGAAAATACTGTACAGTACTGAATTGTACTGTACCTTTGAAAACCTTCATGGTTGGTGTGAGGGAGAAAAGAGAGAGGAGGGATGACATTTTGTAGGATGAAAATGTCACTATCACTAATACAGTCACTGCTATTCATTGGCTCAGTGAAATCTTTGTCTTTTTGTGCAACTTTGACATTCTTACACTGCTGATGGGGAGCAACCTTGTAACATTGATAAGGCACACCTTCCACACTGTCATACACAGATACCACACACAAAACACCCCCCCACACACACACACTCCTTCCATACTGCCAATGGATCCTACACATACCTGGCTCCCCCTCTCCACCATGGACCTCTCCACCTCTCCCCCTTTCCTGGCCATGGAAGCCTGATCAAAACTTCCTCAGAAGTGCTTGTCTTCTAAGACAGTGCTCGTAAACCAAGTCAAAATTTCTGAGAACATTTTGCTTGTGATCCAAGTCTCTTGTAAACCAAGGTATTTGCATATCAGCTGTTATCAAGCATGCCTTAAATAAATGGTCTTGGATAGAAAACTTGGATTTAAAATTTTTAAATCAAACAACTTGGAGTTTCATGGAAGACCATGTAGTGGCAAGAATGGTTTCATTTCTTATCTCTCCTGATCAGCGTGATTTCTGATCAGTGCCCTAAACTCAATAGGCACCCAGGATAGAATTGGGCCATCAGAGAAGAGATACTGTGGCACAGATGGCAGTTCAGCAAACGTGCTTCCTTCTTTCTTCAACAATGCAGGCGCTAGGACTCATGTTTTGGGTGCCCTTTGGGGAGAAAGGCAGAATATACATACATACATACATACATACCTAAATCTCCAGTGACAATTATGCACGTAGCTGTACATTTTATTTGACAGCATTTTAATATGCAGTTGAAGCCCTTAGTGAGCTTTATATAGAGTAATTAATGATGGAGGAGAACCACAAACTGTGGCATTAGAAACACATGGTTAATGAAAGATAGAATTGAATTAAGGTTTTTGGCTTGTCAGAAGCAGAACTGCTCGGTGAATGAGTGCGTCTGTTCCCCAGAAGTAAAGTCTCCTATAGATGCTTACTTGCTGTCAAATATGTATTCTTTCCAATATTTTAAAATTTTATTCATGTAAAAAAATGTGAACAGAACTAATCTTTTAACAGTTTTGAAACTGCCTGATTTTAATTTCTTTTTCAAAGCCACACTTTTTTTGCTCCTATGTAGCATCATTAAACTGTCAAGATGGCGGCTCCTGTTTGATTCTTAATTATTCCTTTTTATTATATTTAAGACATTTAATTTTTTAAAAATGATTTATTCTTCTGCATAATGATCTGTTGTGATTAAGAGCTCTTTTCTACTCTCCTGTAGTTTCTAGGCTAGATATTGGACAACTCAGTTTTTTTAAACTCACCACCTACTTTTAAAAATTAAATTCTAGGCTGACTCTCTGTTGTGAATGCAATTTGATGGTTTTTCTACTTTTTTTAAAAAAAGGAGCCACATAGGAAGGAGGCAAGACAATAGAGTAAATTTAAAGCCATATGGACCACTCTGAATTTGAGGGGCAAAAGAAAAAGAATACATATGCTTAGCCTTTACTTTGTTCATGAGAGCTTCCTTCCTTTTGTGAAATGAGTCAGGCAGTTGACATTGCTTAAACAGTCTTTTTAGCATTTTAAAATTCCACCCTCTAAACGTTTTGCAAAAGGGACTAAGCAGTGTGAGTGTTTCAGAGGTGGTGTTATGACAAGAAGAGATGTACGTACAATAGGACTCAGGGAGAGCAAAGCTACAACAGCTTTATGGTACTTTAGAACAGAGGAGTTTCACAGGAGGAGACCATGCACACACAGTTCCATTAAAAACATGTGCCTGGTTTCCTATTATCTCCCTCTCTGTCCTTGCATGCACAAAAAGACAGGGTCTTTGTTAATACATATAGATCAGACCTGTAGAAATACTATGCCACGTAAGGTCCAAAAAGATCCACAAGCAATTAGGATGCCTACCTACAGATGAGTAAAAACATTTTGCTTTCCTCTGGGTAGCCTTCTGGATGCCTGCTCCACCATTAGATGCAGTGCATGTTATGTTAGTACAGCTTCATTTGTCATAAATAATAGGAGAACAGGATTGGGCTGTAGATCATGCAGGACAGCAGGTCAAATACATAAAGAATTATGTAAAAAGGCTGTAACAGAGAAGGAAGGGGTGCAATATACAGGTGTTTATATGCAAATACTATTTGTCTTCAAGTCTTGATGGGAGATTTGGAGTTGCTTACATCAAATGATATAGAATAGGCATAAAGGGAAACCTGGAGGAATGGAGGAAACTACTACCAATAACGGAACTTTCATATTTCCAGGCAGTATAGTTTTCATACTCTGAGATGCAAAAGAAAACTGAGGTTTCAAAAGCAAACAAATCCAAAAGCTGCTAAATATTCCAGTCTTAAATATATATATTAACAAACCAGAAGATTTCATATCCTTCATATACTAGGATAGCAAAACTCAAAATATCATTATAATATTTGGCTAGAATGTATACATATTCAGTTTTCTTTATGTCTTTGTATGAAATGGAAATACTTCAGGAAAGGTATACAGGCAAACAAAGGAAAATGCTATTGGGTTCCTTACACTTGCTTTCAGAGAAAGGTTTATTTCGCCAACAGCCTGCATATCAAAGTCCTGTTTCTATTTCAAGGCACTTGAACTTCACTATATATTTATCTGAGCAAGTAAAAACACTGTCTTTTCCAAAGGCAAGATTACTTGTGGATTATAGAACACTGACAGCTTGTTCATTCTGTGTGTCCAGAATACTTTTCCCTATTTATTTATTTTTTTTTGCCTTCATACTTAATAAATATCAGGGCTTGGACTTAATAAAAAAAACCTTTCACAAGTTATAGGTGGAGATATTTGATCTTGTGCTTCTAGGCATATTTTCAGGTCTATTGAATTCTGAAAAGACATTGAATTTTAAAAAGCATGCAGGTTTAAGTACAGAATCTCCATTTGTAGCTTTTTGCTGTACTTAAACCTGTACTTGTAGTTTTGGTGCTTTTGCCTAAAGCACCAAAGCATGGAATTACCAACTCTTAACAACATAATCCATTGTAACTCTCTGTGTGGCAATGTAGTGGCACCAATATGGCACCCACTTTATCCCATAGGGAAGTTTGGGCACACTTGGCATCTTTAGGGAAGGGAATATTTGTTTCTTCCCCTGGGGTAAGCCTCAATTGCTGCCATAGGTTAACCTGGAGCTATGCAATTATTACTGGCACAGGCTCATGTTGACCTGTGAAGGTGGGTCAGGCTAAAAGAAGGGGGTTAGGATTTGGCAACCAACATGATGTCCAAGCCTGTCCCTCACCCACACCTGATCTGCCATTATCCCTGATCTGCCCACTCCATCTTCTGCCCACTACACTTCTCCCTGATCTGCCCACTCCATCTTGTTACACCTCCGGGCCTGATGCTTGTTGTCCTAGTGTTAAAACCACTGCAATAAAAAATGCACAACAGTTGCAGAGCACATACTTGGCATATTTCATAGGTTCAATCCCAAATGATACATAACATCCCTGAACTCTTTTTTTTCACGCCTAAGACCGCATGGGTGAATTTTGACCCATTCGACCCTGTACTATAGTTAGGTACATATAATGTACATATGATGTACATATAATATAAATATAATGAATAAATGTTGTGTCAAGTTTTAGTATAATTATTTTTATTGTGAAATAATGATTTTTTAAGTACAATTTTTATCACCTAAGACTGCACGGGCCAATTTTGACCCGTGCGACCCTGTCCTATAGTTAGGTACATACAGTGTTCATATAATGTACACATAATGTACATATAATGAATAATAATTATGATTATAATTAGTATAATGATTTTTAGTACAATTTTAGCTAGCAAAATATTGAATAACCAATAAAAGGCAATATGGACCCATTAAACTACAATTTGTATAAATTGGATTTTACAGAAAAACTGTAAATTCAAAATCTTCATGCTTTTGGTATTGTGACTGTCTAATTAGCAGGAAAAAAGTCAGAAAGTCTTGTCAGGTAATAATAATAAATTCCAGTAAAAACACAACACTGGCAGGTGATGATTGACCCGGTTGGGTTTTTAAGAGTGAAAAGAGTTCTGCCTGACACATGGAGAGTTGCTGACTGTCACAGTGGACAAAACTGGGCTGTTACCGGTGGTGGTAGATTCTGGTTCAGTATAAGACAGCTTCAGAAAAGGGTGAGTTATCTGACTTTTTAGGGAAATCTCTTTTAACTAATCAAGTTCTTCATTAATTATTTTAAGTGGTCAAGGAAAAGGTGTTCCCAGCAGGATGCCCTGCTAGTTGTGACCAACTCTACTGAGCTGTGCTCTTCCCTGGTTCTAGAGCTATAGAGCCAGCATTATCTAATGACGCCACCATGGATATGTGGCCCACATGTGCACGGAACGCTGTTCCCTTCCCACCAAGGTGGTACTTATTTATCTATTTGCATTTGCATGCCTTTGAACTAAAAACATGTCACTTTGTCCTGAATGTCAGAACTTCAGCTGTCCTGACTCTCTTAGAGTCTGTGGTATCCAAGATGCAATAATGTTCATGCATTTCTTTGACTTGTGGTTTTTAAAAACTTACCTGGGAACCAAAGATGAGTAACAACAGTTCATGCTGCATTAGCAACTATTAATTAAGGAGACAATGTTTAAGCTGTAGGTTGAGTTATTATTCAAAAGCTGCTTAACCCTTTCAATGTTATAACTCACTGTAAGTAAATTTTTATTTATTCATATGGCAAAATACAGCAGCATAACATGAAATTCACACATAAAGTAAATGAACAGGGACTAGTTGTCTAAGCATATGATTATCAAAGGAAGATGAATATGTAAGTTCAGTAAATTGTCTCTTTACAACTGACCAGGAATGGCTAACAACTCAAGCTTCTGGATCTTTACCAATAGCATAGAGGAGAGAGCTGTTCCTTTTTACCCTAAGAGGGTAAAAAGGGGTACAACGTGTTTATTTTATTTTCTCTATAAACTACTCTGTGAACTTCACATTGAAAAGTGGTATAAAAATACTGTCGATCAAGAAGGGTATTCCTTCTGTGACGTGAGCACCCACTAAGAACCAATTTTTAGAAATTCAAACCCTAATGGGGTGAGAAAGGGGGAAACTGTTTCTGTCCATGTACTTAACATTGGAGACTGACTGATTCACTGAGTCATCAATGCCCAGCCCAAACCCCTGGATCTAGAAGAATGAAATTTTGGGAGCATATGCCTTATGTGATGTTATGACCCACTAAGAGCTGATGTGATGCCCAGTATTTAATGGTGCCCAATGATACCCACTGCCTGGTTTTGCCTGGTGCTTGCTGGTGCTTGGTGCTCTGGTCCCCAGAAGGCAAGCCCAGTGGTGCCTGGTGGTGGTTAGTATTGCCAAGTACCTGGTAGGAATGCCAGCTAGTGCCGAGTGGTCTCACTGGTGTGTGGTACCCAGTAGTGCATCCCTAGCAATAGCAGGTGGTGCCCAGTGGTAGCTGGTGGCCACCAGAGCCTGCTGGTGCCCAACCATGAAAAATGCCACTAATATTTTTTAAATTTTACTCCTGCAACGATGGATAAGTTCAGCTAGTATTTACAGCAATTGGTATTTCAGCTTGAAATGATTTGACTTGCACATCCTTAAAGCATGTTGGATTTCAGCTCCTGCTCATGACAAGAAAGTGAGCTTTAATGGGATTCATAAGGCAAAAGTTCTATTTAGCTGTACGTGCCTGGAAGACTTGACTAAAAGTACAAATGCAGATTTGTTGTATTAGTTTTGTTTGCTCCTCAAACTCACAGTAATTTCTTACATTTTCAAAGTAATCTAACTCAACCATTTTTGCCATTTTTTCCTTAAATGGAAGTCTCTCTCTCTCTCTCTCTCTCTCTCTCTCTCTCTCTCTCTCTCTCTCTCTCTCTCTCTCTCTGTGTGTGTGTGTGTGTGTGTGTGTGTGTGAGTGAGTGAGTGAGTGAGTGAGTGTGTGCACATGCACTCATGTTTGTGTGGATATTTTTCCATTCTATAAATATTCTAGTAAATGAATTTGCTGGCAACAAGGTGTAGGGAACTACCACTGGAATAAATATTCAAAACAAATTGATTTCCAAGGATTATAGCCATCCAGTGGGGAAGATGTCTTAAGAAAACCATTGAAGTTGCATCAGGTCAGTGGCATATCCCCAAATCCAGAGTAACTACGGGAGCACATAAGAGACTTTACGTGCACCCATAGTTATTGCACCACTTAGTGAAAACCTATGGGAAATTCATATTGTAATCCAGAGTAAGTTGTTCTTACACCAGAGCAAGGACTCCCCTAGTTACTCTGGACTTTGCCCATAGCTAATGATCCTGTAGCGCAGTGCAAAGCTCAAAATGTTTCCCTTGAAGTGATGTCACAACCTCCTCCTCCTCAGCAGTTCACCACCCATTTGCTCTGCTAGTGACATAGCTAAAGCACCTGTTTGTTACCTGGAGTTGAAGAAGATTTTGTTCCTCCCATCCCACCCTGCTACAGCAAAATCAAATTTAATTAAGTAAAAATAATGAAAATTGTATCCTTTTTTGGTTAGGAAACTGTGCTGGGACGAAGAGGAATGTTTATTCTTTCCTTACTAACTAGAAGAGGAGCACCACATAGAAGTGCATGTATACCCAGTTATCATGGGTAACTATATTATGATATATGTATATAGAAATGAGAGCTGAGTCATATTAACATCTTGGTAGATCAATACAGTACTGGAATGGCATCTAATTGGCTCTCAGAGCAATCAGTATCATGGGAATGTTTGAGGTTTTCAAAAATCCACTATTTGTTTCATAGGCTTTTGTTTTCATTTTCTGCTTAATTGGCCATATCTTTTGATAGAACATAGATATTCCAATGCAGTTTCATTGCATTCTGCATTATCTTTCCAACGATGTATTACATGATGGAATTATCCTTCATATATACCCAGTTTTTCACAATTTTATCCACTAGCGCTCTGCCTGTAGCTCCCCTAAAGCTTGTAGCCTGTTGCAACTGCACCCCTGGTACCCTTCTAGCTATGCCACCGCATCCAGTTTTAAAACTCCTGAAACTGCATGGCCAGAACTTGGTTTTTTTCCCTTGAACTTTGTCTGCAGCAGAATTTGAGATGTCCTTTTGCAATAATAAAGAAGCCAGTACCAGCGCACCATTCATTTTATTCTGACCGCAGCAACTGTGGCTTTTTAAGTCTAACAGTTTTGCTGCTTTCTCTGAATGAACAAAGCCTTCACTTCCAGTAATCATTTACCATGATAATTTGGCTAAGTATTATCTTTATTCAGAAAGGCTTTTTTCCTGCTGGTTACAATAGGTCCTAATACAGTCAACTGTTTGGAATGTGCGTATCTCTGATTTGCTCCTTTTAACAAAGACGAAAGAAGAGTGTATGAATATTTAGCTTTGTGCATTTCATGGAGAACTCATCAGCACTTCCATATAATAAAAAGTACATTATAGCTGCTTTGTAATGTGTTCAATGCCAGAAGCCTGATAAATTTCTACCGAACACACTCATGTGCATAAGTAACAATAGCATAGCTACAAATTATCATAATTTTTTCTGCCCCCCTGCAGTTAGTGGTACAACACACACTTTTTCAGGGTTGTTTTCACATCCTGCATTTAGTCAAATTCATAATGTTATTGGTGCAGGTTTAAAAAGACATTCATACAAATGGAAAAATAGAGGAGAAAAGACTCACCCAGCATTCCAAGCTATATTAGATTCGGTATTCTTAGAGCTATTCACTCTGTAGATCCTTGAAGTTTACTTTAGCTGAAAATAATATAAAGGAAAGGAAATTAATTTTTGTTTATGGACAAGTATCTTCATGAATTCAGAATGCTTATAATGAAACCCTCTCAATAGCTAACCTCCACCACTTATCCTGAGGATGGATGTGTACATAATCTCAAAGTTCCTGCAAGTTTCTTCAAACTATGTAGAGAGTAAAAGATGATCACATATCGTCAAGGCCCTTATTGGCCCATCTGGTTTAAAATTCAATTAATCTTCCACTGAAATAATTTCTGAAGTGAACTACATAAAGTTTGGATCTGAAAGTTAACAGATAAGCCTTTTTATTTTCTGTTGGTATACATGTATATAGTACTACAAAGTGAGCATAACCCAGGTGAGTAGTATGAAAACACTAGCTTGTGTCATGGTCATATATGAAAACAGTAGTATGTGTTATGATGTCAGAAGGCAAGAGGCCATGGATTCACAGTCCAAGTGAGAGACCACACTTATAACTGTAACACAATCAACTGGAATAAAAGGAAGGAAAAAACCCCAAATTTTTAGGTAGACATTGCTCATAGCTAAACAGTGACTGTGTTTCTTGAACTGTGGGTCTGGGACCCACTAGATGGCTAAAGAGGTGTCCCCCCAGGTCGTACTGCTAGCCATCACCAACTGTAGGGTGCAGTGCTCATCCCTGTTTCTAATCCGATGAGCCAGCGCTGTCCGAAGACGTCTCTGTATTCATGTGGTCAGCATGACTATACGCTGAGTTGCATGAAACACTACCTTCCCTCCAAGGTGGTACATATTTATCTACTTGCATTTTCATGCTATCAAATTGCTAAGTTGGCAGGAGCTGGGAAAGAGATGGGAGCTCACTCCGTCTTGTAGCACCCGGGTCTTGTACCCTGGCCTGCTGCTTGACAGCCATGGCATCTTAACCACAGAAAACAGCCCTTCACTAGGTGGGTAATGAACCAATTTCAGGTGGGTCCCATAAGCCCAATTATGAGGTTGTCTCTCAGACATGCTTGTCCCAAGCTGTACTTCTGGCTTTCTGTTTTCATTTTGGGAACTGTCGGGAATTTTGGGAATTTCATTTTGGGTTTGTGAGGAGCAGTTCTGGCTTCCAGACCTCACACCCATCATGCATACTATGCTGCGGGTGTTTGGAGCAAAGCTGTTGAAAATTCACTGAAATGCTCTTCTTGGTTCTGTGGCTATTTCTAGGGGAACTTTCTGTAGTAAACTGAGAAGTCTCCTGGAAGCCAGAAGTGACACCACAAGCAGCTAAGACAATAAAGGGCAATGTGTTGTGAGAAGAAAAATACTGACAATTACTTCAGTACATGTTTGCACCTGTTAGAGAACAATCCTAACCATGTCTACTCAAAAGTAAGCCCCTTTGTGTTCAATGGGTCTTACTCCCAGGAAAGTGTCTTTAGGATCGCAGCCGTGAAGCATCTGTAGCATCCACAATTCTTCCACTGGGTTTTATGTTTACACTAAAAAGGATTATTTTAAGCTGTGGTGTAGTGATGCGCTTTCCCATATAAAATACTCAAGCCACATTCAAAACTCACACGTTGGTTTCCTCATGACATGCTAGTTATTTTGGCATTTGGGTACTAGGTGTATGTGCCAGGCTAACAATTTGTCATCGCATCTTTGCAAGGTTGTCATATTTGGTTGTTGGGGGTGAGAAATCTGAATTTAATACTGTAATCAACTAAAATGCTAGCTGATTAAGCAAGAAACTTTTAACCTTTTCAAATGTTTCACTGTCTTGTTTTTGTGCTTAAGAAGCAATCTTCCGAGGCAGACTCAATTTCAAAGCTGTCATTTACAATGTACCAAAGGAGAACTGGCACAAGTGCTGATGGTAGGAAAACCTTCCCTCTCAGGCAATGTTGATTTAGAGCGAACAGATTACATTTCATAACAGTATAGAATTGCCTGCAGTGACATTTCAGATGAAGTAGCTGCCCATTAACCCGCTCTGAGAATGGGGTGAAGGTGCAAAGATTGGCACACACTAGTGTGTGTTAAGTGTTTATCTGTACTTTTTCATAGTAGAATCCAGGTTTCTTTGATACGTTTAAGTTTTCAGACTTCCAGTCTGCAGTGGTCCAACCTTCACGGCAGAGATACCTGAAATATGGGGAGAGCTGGGGGGAAATGGAGGGTTCTTGCCTCTCCCATCAAACTATTTTTTGGAAATAGTCTATATTCCTATTGGCAGGGTGGAACATACACAAGCATGATTCAAGATGATCTGCCACCATCCCACCCAGGCTGTTAACATGACCGCAAATTCCTGGACAGAACCGGAAATGAGAGCCTAGAACCAGAAGTCCGGATTTAGGGTCTCTGTATTAGGAAATTTGGGGCATTTCCAGCCATTTTCTAAGATTTTAGGCTTTTTAGGACTGCTGCAAGGAAACAGAGCTGCTGAGGCTACTGGTCAAAGGAGTAGGAGGGAGGGAGGGAGGGAAGAGAATTGAAGTTTTCCCCCCTCCTCCCCATGCTAAAACACCTTTCCAAGCCATCAGTGATTTCAACAGGCTTAGAGGAGTCATAGGCGGGATCCCATGGGTTGATGATCTAATGGGGAAAGGGGCCCAAGATGGGTGGGAGCTCCTTAAGAGGCAGCTTCTACAAGCAGAGTCAGAAACAATTCCAATAAAAAAGAAAGGGGGGGAAATGCTGAAAAAACCAGGTTGGCTCCACAGGCAACTTGGGGATCAGCTGAAGTTAAAGAAAGAGAAGTATAGAGAGTGGAAGACTGGAAAGATCACCAGAGAGGAGTACAGGCAGGTAGCCCGGTCCTGTAGGGAGGGGGTCAGGGATGCTAAAGCTCAGTATGAGCTGAGGCTGGCCAGGGGAGGTCAAGATAACAAAAAGAGCTTCTTTAGATATGCCCAAAGGAACAGGAGGAGAGACGAGGGGCTGGGGCTGCTCTTGGACAAGGATGGACAACAGGTGTCTGGAAACCAGCAGAAGGCGGAGCTGCTCAACTCCTACTTTGCATCTGTCTATTCACAGAAGGAGGGCTGTGCAAATGGGGGTGCGGGATCATTGACTGATTCGGGGATGAGTTTACATCCCCTAAGAGGTAATGAAAACATGGATGGTGCAGAACAGCAGATTAAGATTGACAGAGAACTGGTTCGAAACCACTTAACTGGCCTAAATGAATTCAAGTCATTTGGACCAGATGAGCTGCATCCTCGAGTTCTTAAGGAACTGGCAGATGTCCTTGCAGAGCCTCTGTCAATCATCTTAGAGAAATCCCTGAGGAGTGAAGAAGTGTCACTGGACTGGAAGAGGGCAAATGTAGTCCCAATTTTTAAGAAGGAGAAAAAAGAAGACCCGGGAAATTATAGACCAGTCAGTTTGACTTCAATCCCGGGCAAGATATTAGAGCAAATCATAAAACACACAATTTGTGCACATCTAGACAAGTACTCGGTGATCAAAATAACCCAGCATGAATTTACCAAGAATAAATCTTGCCAGACAAATCTGATCTCCTTTTTTGATTGGGTTACGAGCTTACTGGACAGTGGCAATGCTGTGGATGTCATTTATCTTGACTTCAGCAAAGCATTTGACAAAGTCCCACATGACATTTTAATTAGGAAGTTGGAAAAATATGGGCTAGACAGGACAATTGTTAGGTGGATCTGCAACTGGCTCAATGGCCGCACTCAAAGGGTTTTAGTAAATGGTTCTGTGTCAACCTGGAGGTCAGTTTCTAGTGGGGTCCCCCAAGGCTCTGTCTTGGGACCGGTTCTCTTTAACATTTTCATCAATGACTTGGAGGAAGGGATACGGGGGAGCCTGATCAAATTTGCGGATGACACCAAGCTGGGAGGAGTAGCAAACACAACAGAAGACAGGAGAAACCTCCAGGAGGATCTGGATAAACTGGAATCCTGGGCTGTAATAAACAGAATGAATTTCAACAGGGAGAAGTGCAAGGTTCTGCACTTAGGCAATAAAAACCCAAAACACAGGTATAAAATGGGGGATACTTGGCTTGGCAGCACAACATGTGAGCGGGATCTTGGAGTCACCGTGGATCACAAGCTGAACATGAGTCAGCAGTGTGATGTGTCTGCAAAGAAGGCAAATGCCATTTTAGGCTGCATTAAGAGGACTGTAGCTTCCAAGTCACGAGAAGTTCTAGTTCCTCTTTACTCTGCATTGGTCAGACCTCACCTTGAGTACTGTGTTCAGTTCTGGGCACCTCACTTGAAGAAAGATGCAGCCAATCTGGAGCAAGTCCAGAGGAGAGCGACAAGAATGATCAGTGGGATGGAAGGGAAGCCCTACAAGGAAAGGTTGGGGGAACTTGGGATGTTCAGCCTGGAGAAGAGGAGGCTGAGGGGAGACATGATTGCCCTCTTCAGATACCTGAAGGGCTGTCATATGGAGGAAGGGGCCAATTTGTTCATAGCTGCTTCTGAAAGCAGAACTAGAACCAATGGGTACAAACTGCAAGAAAGGAGATTCCGGCTGGAAATCCGGAAAAAATTCCTGACGGTTCGGGCGGTTCGGCAGTGGAACAGATTGCCAAGGGAGGTGGTGGACTCTCCCTCACTGGGGATCTTCAAGCAGAGGCTCGATGAGCACCTGTTGGAGATGCTCTAGGGGGAATTCCTGCTGCAGGCAGGGGGTTGGACTAGATGACCTACTAGGTCCCTTCCAACTCTATGGTTCTATGATTCTAAGTACATCTCCCAGCATTTGTGGTGTCAGGTTTTGGGTGTCAGGTTCCCAGGGGCCTGAGAAGCCCCAGTTGCTGAAAGGCTGGCTGGGAAAATGGCTGCGGCTAGCAGTGATTTCAGCTCCAGTCCCTGCAGACTTGCCAGAGAAAGAAACTCTGCTTGCTCTAGCTAAGTTTGCTGCAAAGGAAGGAAGGAGGGAGCTCATCTGAGGCTGCTGGAGAGCATTGGAAGGAGGGAACCTTGGAAGCTTTGCAAGTGGAGCTGCTCCAAAACTTCGCAAGTGAGTTTGGCTTTGGAGAGGAAGGGGGAGGAAGAATTTTTTTAAAGTAGGATTGCCAATTGACCCAAGAAACCCCAGCCTCCCCTGCTCCTTTGTAGAGGGATCCCCTCCCCTGCTCCTTTGTAGAGGGATCCACCAATACTCACTTTGCACAAAATACATGGACCTATCTTTACAGGCACCATGGATCTCCCCAGCCCTGCTTCTGATTCTGGTTCTGGAAAATGCTTGAGTGGGGACTTGGATATCTTGGTCAGAATCATGTCTGCTTTAAGTCTTGCAAAGAGGTTTTCACTTTAAAAAGAAGTAATATAGTGTTGAACCTAAGTACAGTGGTGCCTCACATGAAGAGCTTAATTCCTTCCGGAGGCATGCTCTTTAAGTGAAATGCTCTTTAAGTGAAGCAGATTTTCCCATAGGAAATAATGGAAACTCAGACGATTGGTTCCACAACCCCCAAAATATTCATATAAAAATATTAACTGGATGTAAAATGATAACAAAACACTGTAATTGAATTCAAACATGCATTCAATGTGTATGATCCTATGAAGTCTACTTAGGCTGCAATCCTAGACACTTTCCTGGGAGTAAGACCCATTTAACACAATGGGGCTTACTTCTGGGTAGACATGGTTAAGAGACTGCAATCAAAGACTTTCCTGGGAGTAAGCCCCATTTAACACAATGGGGCTTACTTCTGAGTAGACATAGTTAGGCGACTGCAATCAAAGACACTTTTCTGGACTGCTGCTGGAGGTTCAAGGTGGTTGGTGGGGGCACTTGTGCTGCCTCTGGCACCTCCGGGCAACTGCCCCCAAGTTGGGGGCAGTTCGGGACAGTAGCACTGGCTGGCAGCCCTTTTCAAGAGACTCCATGTGGAGCGTCAGGGCTGCATAGCACACATGCTCATAGCGCAGTTGCTTGTTAAGTGAAGCGGAACTTGTTATATGAAGCAAGATTTCTTGGAAATTTTTGCTTGTTATGTGAAAAGCTTGGTAAGCGAGGCGCTTGTTAAGCAAGGTACCACTGTACAGGAAAGCAATATGAGTGTTTTTAGCTTTATTTTAACATGTTCTACATTTATCCTACATTTTTGAGGTGTCCTACTATATTTTTAACTGGCTAGGAATTTTGGTGAACCATGTGTGGAAGGGGGGGGAGAATTTTGGATTTGGCATCGTCAGTCTGGTCCCACCCCCAATTTTATCACCTACTGTGAATGAAAAATAGGCCCACAATCCAAGTATCAGGTCCTTATCTGGTCATGCAGCCCTCACGCAACTCCCAGTAGTGCAGAAATGGGGTTTATTGTGCCCAGTTTGTCCATGGGTAGGTCAGGCACTTTAGGGTCAAAATCTTAGTTTTAAATATCAGGGCTACAGTTATTAGTTTTTGTTCTTCCATTCCTTGCAATCTCAAGGGGCACAACATAAGTCAGCAAGGCACAGTTCCTATACAATTCCCCAAGTCTTGGTAGTGCTTGGTAGTAACAAGTCTTGGTAGCGCTGCCGCTACTCTTGAGTAGTGACTTCATTGAGTAGCGACTTCATTTAGGAATGTGGAGGCTCTATTTGCTCACACCAGCCCTTGCAGGACCTGGGCTTCCTCTCAGAGACCCACAGCCATGTGCTTCTCTACTCAAAAGTAAGTCACATTGTACTCAGTGGGATTTTCTTAGGATTGCAGCCCCTGAATTTAGGACACTGGTCTGTAACTTACAATTTTCGAAGCTTAACCAAACAGGTAGGCTGGACTGGCACCAAAACACAAATCTGTAAAATATATTTGTGTTTATTATAGAAAGTTAAGACACAAACATATCAAGGTAGTAACAAATAAATGGAAACGATCTATGCAGTAGTCTCCATGGTATTGGGAATGCTGACTGTGCACATTGTCTTTCCAGCACCACATGCTCTCAAAAGTCTTTCCAAATCACATTATTGCATACCATGTTGGGATAACTCACTTTTTTGCCCAGTCAAGCAGGCATATCATCCTCCCTGCTGAAGTTATAATGCATTTATATCAGGCAATTCATGATGCTGCCCATTCGTACATAGAGGGTACGGAGCTATGATTTGTCATCCCTCCCTCTATCTTGGAGAAGCGAAAACATCCAACTGAAGTACCCAATTCAGAAATGGCTACTATGTTGTGAAGGAGATGTTGCTACTTCTCATTCTGTCATGTGAATAATAGTACAACTATAAGGCATGTACAGGAATAACCTAATTATCAGAAATTTCTTGCAATTTTATCTCAACATAAATGAGGTTGGCCCTTTTGTTTAATGGGAAAATGGGTATCCATGGAAGTTCCTGGAAAGAAACTCAGATGCCAAGGTTCAGTCTGTATGAATTGGGTAAAGCTAGTAAGTGAGCACTACCAGTGGCTGTAGTGACTGTGACATACACATGTATGAAGCATGTACATTTTTCAGGGATAAGGATTAGGTAATTCAAAGATAGGTCAGTTTGGCCATAATATGCCAAACAGATTTTAGTGAGTCTTCACAATCGTTTGGATTTAGGGTGAGTAAACATTGCACCTCTTTAGCTCAGTAACTGAACTCAGTCACTTGAGCTCAACTCAGTCACTTGAGCTCAGTAACTGGTGAACTTAAGAATGGTGACGGCTACTATCAGTTCATGTAAGAGAAATAGCAGTGATGATTGTAATAGCAGCTGGTGCAGGCAAATTTCTTGTAGCTAAATGCAACACCCATAGAAGATTGTATGTCGACCCTAACTAGGACTTGCACATTAGACTTGGACTTGCACATTAAGCCATTGAAGATCTTCCATTGATCTTCAGAAAGATCTTCCATTGCAATAGTTCTGATCTTCAGAAAGATCTTCCATTGCAATAGTCGATGGTAGCGCACAAAATTTTCCGACATCTTCTGGCAGAAAATTCAATGTAGCTTGAGAACTGTTGCCTGAATAATGAGTTGTCTGGATCCATTTATTTGCAGATGCCTGCAAGATTTTAGAAAGTTCAATGCATGCAGCAAAGATGATGACTTCACCATGTAGGAAAATACCTGGAGAAATGGAAGTTCTATGAGATAGTCTCATGGAGTAATACTTATGGTCAGCCTTAAATTGCACATTAAGGTGTGTGTGTAAGCATGCCTGCTTCCCCCCAAATAAGACCTATACTGAAAATAAGACCTAGTACTAGTTTAGGATTTCTACAATATAAGACCTACCCTGAAAATAAGACCTAGTAGAGGTGTAATTTTGTGACTGACCACCAGATGGTGAAATTGCACACCCAGCACTCCATGGCACCCTGGGGTGCTGTATGAATATTATTTGGGACTGGATGAAAGCCAACAAGTTGAAACTAAATCCTGAAAAAACTAGAGGTTCTACCAGTTTGTTCAGTGGAGGCACTGAATCATCTACCCCGTTAGAATGGGGTTACACTGTTACAAGGTGCACAGTTTGGGAGTTATCTTGGACTCTCTGCTTTCCCTGGAAAATCCCACATCAAATGAGATTAAGCACTTTTGCAAACATTGGGAAATGGTGCAAAATGGAAAATCAGGTAGCAACAGTTACTATAAGTGCTGTTTCCTATCTTAAAGCTGGTGTGTCATCTGAAACAAAACATACTTGATCCAGTTGAATCTTGCTACAGTAACCCATGCCAAGACCTGACAACTGCAATGTACTCCATGTTGGGCTAGCTGCTAACACAGTCTGAAAGCTGCAGTTACTACAGAATGCTGCAGCATGAGTTACAATGCCTGACATTATGGTCCACCCCTCCTTCCCTCTGCCTGCCCCCCTCCCTGTCCTGGAACGCTTCCACCCGCCTCAGCCAAGGTGATGCAATGAGCCTCTTTAACCAGCAGAGTAGTTTTCCCGGTGGGGCAATGTGCCTTATGGCACTTTTGCAACATCACTAGACTGGTGCAAGCCCCTTGTGCCAGTTGAGGGGGAACTTTGGGATGGCTCCCTACATCAATTTAATATCCTCAGTTCAGTCTGACTCACACCCAGAGGGCTGTTGTGTTAAGGGGTTGAATTAAATGTGTTGTGAATATACTCTTTGGGATAAGGTTTGGATAAAAAATGCCAATCATGTATCTTGAGGTATGTGATCTCACATAATTGGGCTGGGAAAGACCTATAGCCAGTCAGAGTAGACAATATAAGATAAGATGCACTGACTACATGCACTCAGCACAGGGAATCTTCAAATGCTTGGTCTTCCAAATCTAACATTCCACTCATTACATCATCTCTATTTGCCAGGAAAGTTGCTCAACACAACTACTCAAACTTTTTCCATAGGCCAAGCAGCATTTAAGTGGAGGACAATTTTGGAAATCTTTTAGCGGCAAGATTCTTCTGCACTGCACTGTCTGCAAAAACCCCTTTCTGAATTTGCATTGGGCATACCCCACCCCTTTCCCCATTTGTGAAAGGAAAAAGAGATTAGGAAAATGAGAATTATTTTCTATACACTGAGAAAGATCTAGGGAACATTAGCTAGTTTATTTATTTGCATGTGACAGACATAAATTAGTTGTAAAGAAACGTAACACTGATCATTAAAACACCATGACCCATTACCTGCAGGTTTGACAGAGAAAGAGAAAGCAAATGTATACCAAAATTATCCATCAGCTTCAATTCTTTCCCCAATATCTAGGTTTTATTTATTATTATTTTTAAAAAAATCTTCAAGGGAGAGGAGCTTCGGTGAACAGTAGTTATGAATATTATGGGTTTGCTGAAAAGCCATTGTAAGAACCAAGGATTTTGGAATAATACTCTTAATGTACAGATACATACACATACATTAAATATCAGGATATAGACAGATCTACTTCCAATGAAGTATTTATGAAAGATAATATACTCCAGTGATTTTTTTTTTGCCTCTGTAGGAACATCTGGTAAGAAAAGTGTAAAATTTTACATACCATCTATTTTTTTTATATCCCTTATAGATGGGCTGATTTAAATCCTCCTGATACCAGAGGCATCATGCCAAATACTGCCTCTTACCCAATGATGTTCCAGCCTCTACTACTTCCATTTTCCAGTACTGTATTCTATCTCAGCAGCTCTTCCCCTTAGCATTTCCTTTTCCTTTCTGTCCCCTTCCCTTTCCAATACAAGCAATGGAAGAAGGAGGGACAATGGAGGAAAGAGATAGACAGAAATGGGTGCTCCTCACCAATCTGCTGCTTTAGACCTCATGGCCTGCCTCAGTTCTTCTCACTGGATGGGTCAGTTCTGCCTTATGGTTATTTGGGGAGAGAGAGTAGGAAAACGATCACATATTGTCCTGTTTAAGGGATAGATTTTTAGTGACTGGAAATTTCTAAAGCTACACCAAATACATTGAATAGTTCTGAATCTTTGCTGTAGTTACTGACCTCATACTGACTTCCTGCAACTACCCTGCTCATCTTCCACGTCATTTGGATAATTTTGAGGCAAAAACCACAAACTAAATAAATATGCTTTGTATATTTGCATAAATTTCTTCTCTGATTATTTGGACTTTTCCTGGCACAGAACTGTTTAAGGAACAAGTATGCACAGGACCAGAGGATTATGACAAAAATGTACACAGTCCTGTAGATATTGGATATAACTTTAATGTGACGTACCTGAACTGGCAAGACCCTGTGCAGTGGCTTCAAAAAGAAATTCAGAGAATTCAAACTGCTTTAAAACTAAGTTTTATGGAGAAGTTGTGTATAAACAACATGTGTTACTCAGAAGAATCCTATTTTCCATTTTATTTCTTCATGACAATAATACATTATTGAAAACAGTATTTCACAGTCATAATATTAACAGCAATTAAAGTGTAAAAAAGTTAATCTTCATCAGATGAATCTCCCTGTTTTTCATTTCTTAGTTTGTCTGCGTAGAATTTGAAGCTCTCCTACAGTAGATGAAAAATGAGAAACAGTGATGAGAAGGAAAGCATATTATAACTTACTGTAACTGCACTAAGAAAAATTTGGATCAAATTCTATAGTGCTGCTGTGCTAAATCTGACCAAAACTGGCACTTTCATATCTTTTTGAATGCCAAAAGTCCATATATCCTGAAAAAGGTAAATCACAATAACTGATAATTACTTATCTAAAGGACAATATTGTCTCCTCATAAGGGTTCTCTGATTAATTGTGACTTTCACACGTATTCAAAGACTTCACATGGCATTCTTCTCTTCCACTCAAGAGCACCTATAGATCTAGATCAGGACTACAGTGTTGGGGTGGGATTTAACAATCCAATCCTATTCCTGGTGGCTCTGCTTGGTTCAGTGGTGCCAAAAAGGCAACTGCTACACCCAGCAGCACTGGAAGGGGACTTTTGTCCCCTTGCCCAGGGAAAGCATCAGGCCCTGCAATGGGGTTTCTCAAGTCTGCATCAGCTATTTTGTTGGAGCATAGCTCAGCTGGTCCCAGTGCTCTCTTGGACCAGTTCCTCCCTCCACCTTGCCCTTCACACAGCATTGAGTCTCAGAGCTAACTGATGATGGTGCAATGCTGGTGATTCCCCACTCCAGATGCTGTGAATATGCATATCTGCATCCAGTGAAGGAGTTCGGCCCAATGCTGAGATTCTATAGGATTGGGCTCTATGATTACAATCCTAACCGCATGTACCTAGGATTAAGACCACTTTCCTATAATGAGACTTGCTTCTGAGCTGGGCTCAGACTGGGCTGCAAATCTCTTACATCTATTCTTGCCAAAAGTCTCACCCTTGAAGCTACTACCTGTGGCGATTAACTTTAGTGGGTATGTATATGTAATTATCATTGAGAAAATGGTGAAGAGGAGAAGGTTTCACCTGTCTTCCCTACTGTTCCAATTCAAATTAGGCCCCTAAAACTAAAAAGAGGGGAAAATGGAAAAAGGAGGAAGAGGTTAGAAAATGTTTTAATATCTTATTTAGCTTGATCATGAAGTATGTTTCATGATCGGGGCTTTTCAACCACATACTTCACAGTCTAGCAGCTGGTACTTGGGCTCCATTGCTATGGTGGCCACATGGCATTATCCTGGCCCAACCCTGCTGGGATTAGAGATGGCTGGGGCGATGATACACAAAATGGAATTGGTAGGCAAAATAAGGCTGTACCTAGCTCTTCAAAAGCAGAACAGGTTGCAGAAGGAGAGCACAAGAGTTAAGTTAATGCACCAACCACTGGGAAAGCTGTCCACTACTACAACAACCATGTGCACAGCTGCATTCTATGGTGGTACTTGCAAAAGTGGTATTTGGAAAAAAAAGACTGAAAAGCCCTGGAACAGATCATGTACCAAGTTTATCCAAACTCTAGGTTCCATCTGTTTATGCATATAAATGAAGACCTAGGATTTCTTTTTACCGTGGAATACAATGAACGTCCTAAACAAGACTTTTGGATAATCCTATCTCTAAACACAAAACACTCCTAATTACAGCTACATTAACTCTTCGGTCCCAGCTTTTGTAGAGACTCACCCTAAAGTAATGTACTGATGAAGCTATTTCAAGTTGTCTCCACAGTTTTATATTAATTTGTTACCCTCAATTAAGCAGATTTACAGAGAGGCCAAGGTATGTGTTTTTGTTGGCAAGATAAGTAAAGATAAGTCAAGCTACCTAAGAAAATTGGTTTTTATGTTTTACATTTCCATTCTAGAAGTGCTATTTAGAGAAGAAAATACTTTATGTTTAAAAAAACTAGCAATTAACTGACATCTAAACCCATTCTGAAATAAAGCTTGTGGAAATCATTTAAAGTTTAAATATGGGAGATAAAACACTCCAAGGATGCTTGATAAACTCACACCTGAACGCCCAATAATGTCCTTATACTTTAAACACAATAGCCCCAGAAGGTTTCTTTCTCCCTTCAGTCAAATCTAATGCCAGATTAATACAATGCCTACAACATATTCAGCACTTGATTTGCGGACTCCTCTGAGGGTTTCTGTGAAGGCTTAATCCCAGCATAATTAAGTATGCCACTTGTTTTATAAAGACATACGCAAGCTCGCACACACACACACTTTGAAAACTGGTAAACACTCACAGGAGGTTCTATAAAAGGAACCGGCTCTCCTGCTTTCTTTAGGAGAACCGCCAAACGTTTCAGAAACAACTCATCTGGGTGCAGTTTCTCTGCTTTCATTTTATCATACAGAGCTTTTGCTGAAGCCACATCCTCATCTAATGCTAAGGATAGAAACAAAAAGAGAGAAAAACCACAAAAATTCAAACATTATAGAAAATGCTGAACAGTTTATAAATGAGAATGCATTATGCCAGAAATGTCTAATTTCATTTCTTTTCAAAAAGGCCTTGTTTTCAGGTAGCCACGAGGGTCAAATACAATACTCTATAGTAATCCCAGCAATGCCAGTGAAAGAATTCCACACTTAAATACATCTGAAGTGGTGCTGCAGGCTTTAATCGATTAATTGGTGAGATTAAATGAACGAAAGCTTTAACTGCAGATTAAATTTGTTTCTTGATGAATTACTGGGGCTGACAAGCAGACATGCCAAGTCTTGGGGCTCTTGAGGCTCCTGCCGCAGAGCAGGCCACAGAGATAAGCTGCCTCCTTGTCTGTGTGCCAAGTTTGAGAAAAGATGGTGTTATTTCCCGTCATTTTATCCTTAGGTAACAGACATTTTGCTTTTCAGAGTAAACTACTGTGACATTCCTTCTGGTAAAAAAGGCAGGTGATCTCACCTGAGATCAGTGAAAATGCATCTTTTAAATCTGGGTTTCTAGAATACTGACGGGCCTTGAACTCATCTTTTTTAAGAAACCATTTTGGTTCAGGTGAATTTCTGCATGAAGGAAGGCTCCACACTTCAAAATTTTGCAGACCAAATGGCTTAAAATGGCATTAATTTGCTTATTTTATTGACTGAGGCTGAAATCCTAACCTCAGTGAGGCCAGCCTAAGTCCTGTGCTAACCTGGGGGTGTCACAAAAGTGCCGTAAGACACTTCTGCCCCACTCCTGGGGGAGGGTTAGCCCACTGCATAGACGTGCACTTGCCTCCCTTCATCACCATGGGAATGCGAAGACCGATGAGTTGTGCCAGCCTAGGTTAAGACTGCACCCTAAGTTTAAGTTATCATGCTTGAACAACTGTCCCATTCCTTGCAGACTCTTCAAAAATGTACTTCTGTTTAGGCTTTAAAGAACGTTTTAAAAAAGGAGTGCCTGTTAACCAGCAAGCCAGGGTTTGACACCCGGGTCCCCACAAGATGAGGATTTCCCACTACAGGCAGGGGGTTGGACTAGATGATCCACTGGGTCCCTTCCAACTCTAGGATTCTAAATTCTTTAAAATCCGTGGATTGTCAACAGAAAAAAAATCTTTAAAAATGGAGGAAATACCACTTTAAAAAAGACAAATTTGTTGATGAGAAATGGAACTGCTCAAAAAGTGATAATGTTAATCATCAGAAATGAAAGGTGGTACCTTATGGTTTCAAGGTTTTAAGCAATTAACTGGTCACACAGGTTTAATGTTGCTCTCTTTGAAATTCAGGCCAGAAACTCATGCTTTAAAATAGCACAACCTAATATTTCAAGAGGCCACTATACCAAAGTCAGAAATCCTGGTTCCTTTGATTTGCATATGATTTCGGGAAGCTGCAGATTTCCAAATCTTCTCCTTTCAGGCCAGAATGGCTCTGTCAGTTATTCATTTGAAAGTTGTACAAAAATAAGTTCCTGGAGTTTGCATCAATCAAGGACAGAACACAGTTTATTGCTCTACTTAAAACTAGATTCGGTTTGGGTACTAGAGTAATAACTAAAACCGAGCTGCAAATAAGGCTTGTGTTTGCCATTAATTCAAAAGATGGCCCCAGGCAGGTCACCCATCTTGATTTTAGTTCCCTAGCTGCTATAGAGGGATAATTACTTACCACACAAGGCTGTACTTACCTCACAAGGATGTTGTTGAGGACAATACTATGTCAATATAGTTTATATGAAACACTTTGCATACTCAAGAAGCCCTATACAAATGCTAAGTATTAATCCATCACATTGTGCTTTGCTTTTCTATCAATAAAGCACTCAAAGTAAGGTACAATTGAATATGCAGGGGGGGAAACAAATCTGTTGTGTTCATTCCCATTTTTCTATTCAGCTCATGTGGCAGCAACTTGTTTGCTGCTCTTGGCCTGCTTCTACTTTGAGAAATAATACAAAATAATTCTGCAGAAAAACTAGGCTGTTATTTTTTATTCACTTTTTGATATCTGTCTTGACAACAGAAGTTACAATCCTTTTTATAAGGATTTTTTTGCCCTTAAAGCTTATATTCTGTAGAGGTGTATATTTCAGACCCTTCCATTTGTCAAGGAAAAACTTCCCACTCACAGCTGCAAGTGGATGAGTTTCATTCTAACTGTGGGAGGCTTCAGAACCGGCACAAAGTGATGGTTTAATGAAGGTATAATAGAAATTGTTAACTTCCCATTCTTTAAAATAGAAGTATCTATTGTATGAAAAAACAAAAAAAGAAGATCTAACACCGAGATTATGTTTAATGGACCGCACAATTGAGACATTTTCTGAGTAATTCTTTATTCTTGGAAGACTAACTATTGAAGGAGTTTTCTTTTCCTCCTCCTTCCTCCCTCCTGGACACAGTCCCAGAGTTTTATATCACTGATCAGGAACAGAATCAACACCTGCATATTCACTAGTTTAGGGAGAAGTCTTATCCAGGGACTTCATCTTCCACACCTTAGCTAAATTGCCACCTAAAATATAAAGTCCTTTAACAATTTTGGTTGTTGACATAAACATAATTATTCCTCCCATCCCCACTGCAGAACATACTTCTGAATTTAAGGGTGCAATCCTAACCTAGGCTGGCACAACTCATTGGTCTTCCTATTCCCGTGATGATGCATGTCTGTGCAGTGGGCTGGCCCTCCCCCAGGAGTGGCGCAGAAGTGTCGTATGGCACTTTGGTGACACCCCCAGGTCAGCACAGGGCTTATGCTAGGGCTTGAAGCGGCCTAACTGGAAGTTAGAAAACAGTTAATATGAACTTGGGTTTATACATGTTTTATTATGCTTCTAACTAGAGACATCTGTACCAGGTTTTTCTATAGAGAACAACAAATTGGTTAGACATAGGCCTATATCCTAAAGTGAAATTAAGCCCCTTGCTCTGGAGCAGTTAAGAAGACTTTCCATAAGATAACACTAGAGGAGACGTAACTACATGGACCCGTAACTGCAATGGATTTTGCCCATACAGACTTTCATGTACCCTCCTCTGTAGAAGGAGGAAAGGACTGAACAAAACTGTACTGTATGGCATCGCCTGAATATTCAGTATTTAAAACAACACCAATACATTCTTTCCAGAGTGAGATACTGGGCAGGTCAGGAAGATACAATGTTCAAATTCAGCACAACCAGTATTACTCATTGTGTTTTTCAAGGAATGAAGAGAAAGAGTGCCCAGGAATATAAACAACAAATTGTGAACAACAGGCTCAGTTAACTAAAATATTTTATGACAAAGCAACACTTCATTGCTAAATTCAATATGATATCTGAAGTCAGTGGGCTGTCCAGGGTTTTTGCTTTCCTGCTAGTTCACTGAGTCACTAATGTACCATAAGCAATGCTTATGCACCCTCATTTTGGGATTATGGACAATGGTTTGGCTGAAATAACTGTTTAAAAATAAAATGATCTGGCATTTGTACATGCAGTTCTTTGCTCTACTATGTGAAAAGCTGATGCAATGTCAAAGGCACTGTGAATTTTCTCCCTTCCATCAAAAAGTTGATAGCTTCTGCTGGAAATGGTTGCTTGGACTGATGTACACGGAATCCAATACTGCTTTTTCTTCTCCTCTATATGCCATTGTGTGAGTGGGGCTCATTTAACTCCGTGTTGGTGAAAGTTAGCAATAATGAGAAACTAGTTTCCCACTTCAAGCATTTCATGAATATGGATGTTCCCACATTAACAGCAAACTGTTAAGTAAGAACTTGGGGAACCATAGCTTGTTAAATTATATTCCAGAAAATCACTGGAATATAATCCCCTTACAGCTGAACTTGACAATGTGTACAGGTGTTACTAGTTATTCACTAGGGTCTTCCTCAATCATTCATTATCATGAGCTACTACTAGGCAGACTCCAGAGTCATCCACACAGCATGTCATGGGTATGGAGTCTTGATTTCACAGAACCATGTGCAACATCCACAATCCTAATGACATCCTTGCCTTCTTAACTTCTTCCAGAAGCGACCATCAAATTCCACAATCCATTCTGCAATAACTTACCATAGCATTTCATGAGGTAAGAAGAGATTGTTTTTGAATCTGCGAAATCAGGAACAAGGTCTAACAATGACTTGATTTTGTGAACCTATAAAAATTAAATGCACAGAAACAGAATGCAGATGTAATACTGAAAGTGATATTATTCAGTTGGATCTGACTAGGAAACACAGTACGCTATGGCCATAATAAGAAGTTGGCATGCATGTAGGTTTTAGGACAAGAAAGAGACTGTAGTTCCTTGGGGCGGTGGCTTGACTTTTGTGCTCATCATTAGTACTATTATTGTACCAATAGCATCAAAACAGAGGCTCTGCTTCTCTACCCACTGAACAACCTGGGCAGATGGCTTTGCTTAGAAAGAATATCTTTATGTTTCTATAGATGCCTCTCCGGAACATTTCTAAGCAAATAAAAAAGCAAGTATGTTTGAATATCAGACCATTGCCTTAAAAATATCCATAAACAAGATAGAGACTCATATTAATACAACTGAATGGTCTATGGCAGTTTGCACAGCTTTAAGACATTTCAAGGGTCCTGTATAGAATCAGTGGATCCTGTCCTCAGAAAGCTGATGCCATAATTTTCTTGGTGCATTTTTAAAAGCCAAATTGTACGTAAAAGTTTTATCTCCACCTCGAAACTGGAAAATCACCAGCCCTTGAGAACATCATTTGTCAACTAAATATTTTATGCTTAGAAATGCAGATTTTATAAATAACAAAAATGCACTTGCTTAAAAGAACCCTCTCTTTAATTAAATAATCCAAATACAGTAAAACCTTGGATTGAGAGTAACTTCAATTGAGAGTGTTTTCCGAGACAACCAAACATTTCTAATACATTTTTAACTTGATATACAAATGATGTCATGATAAACAAGTGAAAAACAGACCAAGCTGGGATATGAGTGGTTTTGGCACTTTGCCAGCCTCTGCTCAGCCTCTTCAGAGAGGTCTACTCCTATGCAGGTCTACTCTGAAGTAAGCCAGCTGGCTCACTCGTAGGTATGGGGGGCAATAGAAAGGAGCCTGAAAGACCTAGGCTTGGATGTGTACTCTAAAGTAAGCCTTATTAAATAATCAGTGTGGCTCACTCCTGTGTAAGTGGGGCAGAATGCAATCTGAGAGACCTGAGATACTAAGTGCAGGTTAATTTATTTTTCTTTATATTTTGTATTTTTTACTTGGTATTATATTACAATATTGTAATTGTTTTATATGAATATTTTGGGTTGTGGAATAAATCCTCTTATTATTTCTTATGAGAAAATGTGCTTTGATAAACAAGTGTTTTGGATTACAAGCATGCTTCCAGAATCCAAACCAACTGTAATCTGTACCACTGTAATCTGAGTGTTCTTATGGTCACAACAGGATACATATGCCTAACCTGCCAACCATAATCCTCTTGGAAAACTCCAAGAGATTATGTGGGATTAAGGGAAGGCATTGGGTTGTCTTCATCTCCCCCTCCCAACTTAAATTAACTTTAATAGGTAGGCACGATTTCTTTAAAAAATTGTGTCAGGATAGCCACATTTTCACCAATAGCAACATTAGAATAAATGAAAAAACTAATAATTCCCACCAGTAACTGCCTTGGGTATCAACATATTTTGCAAAGTGCTTTGTACTATAAATACTTCAAATGAACTACAGACCCACACCATAGCATTTGAGGTGTACCACTTAATAATGGGTTCTATGTACTCTTCTGCACACCCAAGAAAAGCCTCAACTCTACAGACTCTGCTGATTCATTTGAATGTTTTTCTCTTTTCTTTCTTCTTAGATTGAGAAAGTGCAATGTGTTAAAACCTGTGCTCAGAATTTTAAATAGGTGCCAATGCTGCACAGTTAAGTGAAGACTGTAAAGAATATGTACATTACATTTAGGGAAAAAATAAGTTGGTATACCTGTCCTGGATCCTGGGCTGTCTTTGCAACGAAAGCTAGCATATTTCTCTTTTGTTCACCTATTGCACTGCATCTCTTTAGAAAGAGAAAAGGGGTGGGGATTGAGAGAAAGAAAATTAAATGAGCAAAAGCAACTGTAGGCTTTTGATAAATAAAACTAGCTAAGGTAAAAACTTCCAATTAGAAAGGTTCACAATAACCAGTAATATATCATTTACCACCAAAGGCCTCAATAGTCGACCACTTATTAAAAACCTGCAGAAAGGAAAACAAATGGGATGCCAAGCCAATTCCTCCTTCCCCCTCCTTTTTCTGGCAAATGCTGTCCTTGGCACAATAAAGCATTGGGTTCACTCAAAAGGGGGAGAAAATGAACAAATGCTTCAACATCCCATAGAAAAGAGATTTAGGATGGTAAAAGAAAGAAAGAGGGGGGAAAAATCACTATTCCTCTCCAATTATTCTGCCAAGCATTCACAAGTGAGGTAGGGATCATAAGGTTAATTATACATTTAATAAGGTGTCAGGGAGATAACTGCTCGTTTCTTTATAAAAATTAAAATGTACAAAGCAAGTTCTCTTTAAAGTATAATTACCTACACTTATGCATACAAAAGGACTGATTTCAATCTCTCTATTTTATAAAAGGCTTTTTCTGCAACAGACAGCCAGTGCTCAAGAGACAAAAGTTAAACTCAAAAAAGTTTCTGTGACAGACCCAATAAATCAAACGTCTATCCCATCCTGGAAACTGTAGCTCCCCCATCAAATAATATTTTAGTTTATGCTCAGATATGTCATCAAAGATGTAGATAGCCTGTCAATGCTAATGCCACAGTATAAGCAAACTCGGCTTTGCCAAGAATGTTCGTATACACACAATTGCACACCAAGTTATTTCAGAAGCAGACATCATAGACTACTATGAATAGGAAGTTATTCAACAACTCATTAAGAATATACAACGTATACAGCGCTGTCTTGTCAATTTATTGGAGCTCCAAATGAAGTTTCTCACTAGTAACATCACTCTTCCAATGAACAGTAAAAAGAAGCCAAGCTGAAATTCTTGTAGATCTTACAATTGTTATTCATTATTAAATTGTGTCCTTGCCCTTCCAAGAAATGCCACAACTCAATGCAAATAGCTTCTGTATGATGGGGTCTTTGACTAAACACACAGCATGGTTGCTAAAAGTATTTTAAGTGCTCTAATTCAATACTTTCTGGTACATCATTTGTGGAGAAACAGCACATATCACCCCCTTAGAGGTTCCTACACCAAACTATTATACAAAGTCACAAAATATTAGCTTAAAAGCTTTTAGATAGAATACAGCAATAGCTTGCATTTTAGTCTTGTTAGGGACCAGAACATGGATGAAAGTCAAAAATGGAAGAAATGTCAAAGCATAGCCTTATTTAACTTGAAAATTTATTTGCGTGAAAAGCATGAATAGGTATACTGAACATGCAAATGCATGTGGAACCTAAATAAAAGAAATAAAATAAGCCAAAGCAGTGTAACAGATCAGACTGCATTTTACACAAGCATGGCAGGAAAGAGCACTGGATACATATTTCTATCCAATATGGAAAGTTTTAAAATATATTAGGGAAACACATTAGATGGCAGCTGGAAAATATTTAGCGCATGGACATTCTGCCTTATTTCCATGGGGAAATTCAAAAGCATTAGGATCCCAAGGTCTCAGGGATCAGATGTAGACTTGCTCAGCTTCAGCAAGGAGTTTTGCATTATGTACTGGCATAATCAGTGTGTCAAAGTATGGACACCACACAACAGGAAAATTTCTTTTTCTGGTTCAACCAGGTCTTTTTCAGCCAATCACAGATGAGATGACTCATAGTCTTATGACTATGCAGGGTAGAGTGTGTATGATTGCAGAGTACAGTGTGCGAGTTGGGGTGCATCTTCCATGCACAGCGGGAGCTTATGTAGGTCAATATCATGTTTTTGGCTGCATATAATCTTATGTATACAGTGGCGCCTCACGTATCAAACGCCTCATGTAAAGCATGTTTCATGTAACAAACAAAAATTTATCTAGGGTTCTGCTTCACGTAACAAACTGTGCTTCACTCGTTGGCAGGTGGGGCAAACGCACTGGCTGGCAGCCCTTTTAAAAGCGTCAGGGCTGCCTAGCGCGCCTGCCCATAGCAAAAGCAACACTTCTGCACTGTTCCTCCTGTGGCCGGGCGTCTGCTGGGCAGAGGGAGAGAAGAGCAGTGGAGAAGAGGGAAGCAGCTCAGGGCTAGCCAGAAGGGAGCAGGGGAGAGAGAGACTCAGGATGAAGAAGAGGAGAAAGTGGGGAGACACGGAAAGTGTCTTGGATTGCAGCCTAAGTAGTCTTCATAGGATCATGCACATTGAATATATGTTCTGAATTCAATTCCAGTGTTTTCTCATCATTTTTACATCCAGTTAATATTTTTATATGAATATTTTTTGGGTCGTGGAACCAATCGTCTGAGTTTCCATTATTTCCTATGGGAAAATCCGCTTCACGTAAAGTACATTTCACGTAACAAACATGCCTCCGGAACGAGTTAAATTTGTTACGTGAGGCGCTACTGTATATGGATATCATTTCTGTTGCTGAACCTTGTTTTGCTGCAACCTTAATAACACACCAGTCTACCTTGTACTGCTCTGTACTGGCTCATTTATTTTTGCCTTCACTGGTCCTTTCACTTCTGCTGACCATTGTCCCCATCTGGACTGAAGGTCATGCCTGCCAGGAGGGCCACAAGCTTTGCCCAACACAATGTGGTTCATGTAGGACAATTTATTCCTAATAAACATATACACACAAATTTCTCAGGAGGATTCATAGGCTTTACTTTAGACGACACCTGCCAGGCAGGCTACAGAGTACAAGTACAGGTATCCCTTGTTATCCACTAAGGTTCTGTTCCAGAACCTCCCGTGGATTAAAAAAAAGTTTATACTCCACGCAGTCTTGAAAAGCCTAGATGGTGTAAAAAAAACAATGTGGAAAAGTAGGTTTAAAGACCCACTTCCACGTTTCTTGCTTCTCTATTGCACTTTATTGAATAAGGTAGTGCCTAAATATCTGCAAAGGTTTGATTCTGGGACTGAAAAATGAAATGATTGCTTGCACAACTACCTATCTACAAC
Source organism: Cryptoblepharus egeriae (assembly GCA_030015325.1). NCBI lineage: Eukaryota > Metazoa > Chordata > Lepidosauria > Squamata > Scincidae > Cryptoblepharus > Cryptoblepharus egeriae. Next base: position 221,855,592 of record JAREYC010000001.1, read on the forward strand.
AGTCGAAAAGCAGTATTTTAAACTGTGATTTTCAGTGATCATTCGTATTAAATCAAATCCATATATAACAAGGTTGGATCTGTGTCAGAGATAAGAGACAACTGCAGTAAGGGCTTACAGACTAGACAAATGAGACTTTTTCAGCAAAAAGAGGAGGCTATTCAAACAGCCAATCATTTTGTAACATCATTGGCATCCTATGGTATCGTGCTTTGATTGGAGGTCCTGAAACAACATCTAGTGTGGCTGAAAAGGCCAATTTGAGAGTGACAATCCCTTCCACTGAGGACAAATAAATTCCGTCCCCTGCCCAGGCTCCAGGTTTCGCTGCTTTCGGGTCTATCTCTTTGCTTCAGCCTGCCGAACAAGTGTCTCTTCCAGCTGGAGAAGGCCATGCTGGGTCTTTTGCCTCCACGTTGAACGATCGGAGGTCAAGGTTTCCCAGCTGTTGATGTCCATTCCCAAGGCCTTTAGATCCCTCCTGCAGATGTCTTTGTATCACAGCTGTGGTCTCCCTCTAGGGCGCTTTCCCTGCACTAATTCTCCATATAGGGAATCTTTTGGAATCCGACCATCAGTCAGTACAAATATTAACCAGAAGTCTCTTATGCAATCAAACATTGATAATTATTGTTTGAAGATGTAAAGATGTTCAGGAAACAAAGCACAAGATGCTTCACAAAAAATATATTTTGGTACATGCTATTTCATAATCAAATAACTCTAGCTAAGGTCAATGCAAGAGGATAAGGCTGGGAAGTGGGAATGAGACACCAGGCCTAAAGCAGTGGTCTTACAATTGCAAAGTTTTCATGTTATGGGATACAAAGTCCAGGAAAAACAAAACTTCAGTGCTCTTCATAGTTCTTTGCCCCTCCAACTTGATTGGCAGAATAAAATTGCAAATCCTAAACACACTTACAATTAAAGTTAGGAATTAAATTCTGATCAATTCAACTGTAATTACTTTTGCGTAAACATGTTTAGCATTGCACTGTCAATCAAGAAAAAGCAAAAAAATTATGAAAAACTGTTTAACTGTAGACAGGTTGCATTTGGGCTGCCCATGCATCAGAATTTCTAAGTTCTGAATTTTCAAAATCCTTTTGTCCCATACCTACATCATAAAGTTAAGATATTTTTAAACATATTTAAATCCACTGGGATGTTTGATGTTTATGCAAAGTCAGCACAGATGTAACTTTTGAAAGGCCCTTGCAGATGTAACCAGTGAGGCCATGAAACAGTTCTGGGTCCCAATCCCAGTCCTCCTCATGCTCACAAAACTAGCTACATAATTCTTTAAATCCTGATCTAAGTTTATACTCCACACAGTCTTGGAAAGTCTAGGTGGTGTAAAAAAAATGTGATCAATTACCTCTGCCCAAAGGGATCACAATCTAAAAGTTTCAGTATGGTCTAATAGAGAACATAACACTCTACAACCAGAGAGACTGTTAAAATTTCCATTCTGGAACATCCCGTGGATAAGAAAATCAATGTATAAACAGTGGAAAAATAGGTTTAAAGACCTACTTTCAGGTTTCTTGCTCCTCTATTGCACCTAATGGAATAAGGTAGTGCCACAATATCTGTAGAAGTTTTATTCTGGGACTGAAAAATGGAATGACTGCTTGCATGACTATCTTTCTACAATGGTAGAAAAACAGTTTTTTAAACTGTGATTTGCAGTGGCAGGTTAGCTTTATTTTTCTTTATATTTTGTTTTTTATTTTATATTACAGCATTGTAATCATTTCACATGAATATTTTTGGATTGTGGAACGAATTGTCTGAGTTTCCATTATTTCTTATGGGAGAATTCGCTTTGATATACAAGCATTTTGAATGACAAGCGTGCTTCTGGAACAAATTATGCTCGTAAACCAAGGTTCCACTGTACATTAGCTTCAGCTCATTGGAGGGACAACAGTGTACTAAGTAATATGGATAGATCCAGCCCTCTCCCTTGGTAGCCAGTTACAATTTAGAATTAAACAGCTGCGGGTGGTGCAAGTGGTTAAGACACTGTGCAGGTTAACCAGAAGGCCAGGGTTTGAGACCCAGGTCCCCACAAGACAGGGTGAGCTCCTGTCCTTAGCACAGCTCTGCAACACAGCTGGAACCAATCGTATCAGCCCTGCTGTTCTGTTGGACTATTTCAGTGGAGAGGGGGGATTTGCTGCTTGGGTAACAGTCTATCCCCATATTAATCTACCTAGGCCTTCGTGCTTTGCATGCAGCATCAAGCATGATACCATAATTTCAAGACTGATGGATGCCAATACAGATGAGGCAATGGTGCAATGTGCCATGGCTGTGATCCAAACAACTGCCCTATACAATTACCATACAGAATGAAAAGTAAGCCTCTACATAACATGTATTTTGGTCCTTACTCCCACTTATAGTACTGTAGCCATGGCATTTTGAATATTCCAAAATAATGTTTTTCAATAAGATGCTCCAACCAACTCAGCAATTTTTCTTGTTCAAACACAGCGATAAAGTATTACACATAGAAAGAAAGCAAGACAATTCTTACAAATCAGCTAGCACCATTATTAAACCAGGTTTTGATTATCATAAAAAAGATTTGTGGTGCCTGTTAACAAAATAATGCATATTCTCAAACTGAAAGACATTGACTCCAGCATCAAATATACAGTTTGCTTAATTATATAAGCAAAAGCTACTGATCAAAATTTACTACCGCTAACTCCCCCACCTCCCCAGAAGGTTTAAAACCTTCTGATGACTAAAGGGAGGGTTTTTCTTCCCTTTTACCAGTTCAAGTACTTAGCAGCTAAGCAAGAATGTAAGTGAATGTAGCACTATTTACTATCAGAAATTGGTAACAGGCCTCAATTTGACACAAGGAGTCTACACAAAAGCAGCAATCTGCAGGATCACTGTGATTGTTTGACTGCCACCTGCTGGGAAAGGCTCCCTGTCAGAGCCTGTTTGTGTATACTGCCAATGGCAGTTCTTATCACCCATGGCTCACTCTGCATATTTTTCAGCTTTATATTTAGCCCTGTTAAAGTGGCATGAATGCCACTGACTAATTCCCTAAAGACAGAAAATTTGAAAGAGAGAGAGACAGACAGACAAACCAACCGACCAAGGGAGACTTTTGTCTGATGTCGTCCCAGTGACACACAACTAAAAAGAAAGCAAACACATCTTCTAACAAGGTCTTACTGTACTATCAAGGGAGGTACTTGTCTATCCCTCCCCCCCCAAATGCTAATATTAGATGGAATTAAATAAATGCCTACTGTTGGTTTGAAAAAAGTTGTTGGTAAAGAAAGGTTGTGCTTTTCTTATACCCTGCTTTCAGATAAAAATGGGCTCCCAGTGGTTTATAGCAATTAAAATCCATCACAGAAAATGCATTATGGCTTCTCTTGTCCTGTCTGCTCTGGAGCAAAATGCAAGTCCTAGTTCTTCCAGGCAGACAGAACAGAAGGATTAGGGCAATTACAGACTTAAAAAAATTAAAAGTACATTTCAGGGTGGGAGAGGAAGTTGAGGGTGTTGTGTTACACTAACAAATGGTTTTGAGTAAAATCAACACACGTGTCAAAAATACAAACCTTAGAATCATCCCAATAAGACCTTGTTCTCTTGATTCGGGATATTTCATGAGACCAATACAGAACTATTGCAACTTGTTTCCAAGTCAAAAGAGCCGCAAACTTCACAGCAAAAAACACAATGTGGTATACATTGAACTGTCTATAATTTGCAATTATCAACTTAGATCACACTACTACAATTCACATGGCAACTTGAAGAGCACTAGCTTCAGCATGTTCAGTGCATGGCACATTTAACATACCCATATATTTAATAATGTCTCAATTTACTTTTGACAGGCTCTGAGCATTGGTATCTCTTTGGTTAGTATATTATTACCTCTAGTAAAAATCTGGCATCATCCACTCTTCCTGCATTTATATACTGAAGGAAAAGGTCTGTTACAGGCCTGTACATTCCAAACTGGTTGGACAACCGTTCAGCCATGGCACTCACTGCAAAAAGCACAAGTAAATAGATACACAAATAATTGCTTGTAGTTGGTAGTAAAAATTCTTGTTAAGTAAATATTTTAAAGCTATTCAGGCTGTAATCCTAACCTCCAGTTAGGTTGGTCTAAGCCCTAGAATAACTCTTGTGTTTTTGATGCTCTTGAAACACAAAGAGCACAATCCTAACCATGTCTTCTCAAAAGTAAGCCCCACTGTGTTCAATAGGTCTTAACTCCCAGGAAAGTGTCTTTAGGATTGCAACCAAAACCTTTTTGTTTATAATCCCCTCAAGGGCTAGAGTAGTTTGCCCAAAGCAGTATATAAATACTGTTGTTATAGTGTTTCTTTTTGTTTATTAGGAATGTATTCATTCTATGTACCATGAATATACTCATAAAGTACTCTAATGTACTAATGATGCAATCCTAACCAATTTAGGCCAGCATAGCTCACCTGGCATAACTTCCTGTGGTGGTGTGGGGAATCCGAAGCATGCCTGTGCTCCTGGCCTAACCTCGCCAGGACTGGTGTAGAAGTGTCATATGGCACTTTTGTGACACCCCCAGGCCAGCAGAGGACTCATCCCAAGCCTAACTAGGAGTTAGGATTGTAGCCCAATTTATGTAAATTTGAAATGGAAATTATTTTCTTTGGCCCCAAAACTGTGTCAGAGAGATGATGTGATCCTCCTGCCACAATGTTTGCCCACCCCTTAAATACAATTTCAGTGACATCATTGAAACTTCCCTCTCATCCTCTTCATCCTCTCATCTTCTTCAAAACTCTTAAGTGTAAAGAGGCGGATTGTAATGTACATTTACTAACATTAGGCCACATATTTGGTCACCAGTTTTGGTCACCGGTTTTCAGTCAACCAGGCAGGGGAGATTTTTAAGGCCATGCATGATTAAAGCACAAGAACATGCACACAGGGAGGCTAAATAAAGGTTTTGAAGGATTTTTCTAGACTTATTTGCAGTGGTTAACTTACATCTTTCCAAACCAGCTTCAAGTTTATTCTCCATCAATTTTCTAAACACAAATGCTATACTTGCACTTGGAGAATCGGAAGACAGTGCTTTAGAGGTGAACAAAGGCTCAAGATATTCCACAGCGCCATCAAGGTTATTACTGGAAGAGGAAAAAGATTTGGCTTAGTTCCCAATGTTAGAAGTCCTATACCAATAAAGCAGGTGCATGAATGTTTTATTTTATTACTACATTAATATTACACAGAGAAGCAATGTTAAAAGAACTTATGACTCCATTCATGCAGATACTGTCTCAACACAAAGTGAAACAAATTTATGGCTGAGTGGATAAAGTTAGCACTAACTCCCTTTCTTTTGCAAATGAACTCTGACCCTTTTCTACAGCTGAGTAACTTTGACATAAATGTAGCCTTTTTAAGAAACAGAACAAAGATGACTTGTGCTTAGTTACTGCTGAAATAATAAAAGGGCAAAAATAAAACATCCAGTAGTAGCATCTGAAAAATTAATGCATTAGAAACCAAAGTATTTTTACAATATTAAATTAAATATTTTCTTGAATTTTTCATAGCTGTCTTTTTGGATGCAAACATAGCGATATTAAATGCAATATGTTTAACAGCTCTGTCTGCAAACTTTCTCTTCAAAGCACAACACAGCACAGCAATGTATGAGGAAGTATTAGTCAAGAGGAATACAAACAGCTTATTTGAGCCTTAATAAAAGTTCTATGTTCAAAACTCCCAGAACTTTGAACAGAGCAGGATTTTTCTCCCCAGAAATGAAAAAGAACACAGCCAAACTTGTTCACAAAAACAGAATTAAAAAAGTATTTCAACTACAGTGACAACAATAGTTACAGTGGACAATAATATTGATATTATTTTGCTCCTTTTTGCAGGCAGTTCCTTGCGCTTATCCTCTCATGGGATGATAAGAGAATCCATACTTCCCCTCTCATAGGATGATAAGCGAATCCTATATTTAAGTGAGTCGCTGACCTCACAAACATGACCACAGTAAGGCAAAACACTTTCAATGAAATTTATACAGCTTATAAATATTTAGCACTACAAAATACCTGCAGAATTGACTCTTTTTGGAAACGTTGTTCAACAGGGTCTGAAAACAGAAGCTTTGGAAACTACATGGCACTTGGCTTGTTTTACTGCTATCATTCTACTTTTTAATTAACTTACAGTTCTTCTGCGTGGGCATTTGCATTGGACCTATGTATCTCATTTTTCCGTACTATGGGTGAAATGCAATGCAATGCCATGAAAACACTACAAATTTTCTGAATGAAAGAAAGCATTTGATCTATCTTATAGATCAGGTATAAAATTAATAATTTAATTAGTACTACCAGACACTATATATTTATATATATTCATCGTATTTTTAATATATTCATTAATTCTTTTTTCAATATATTTTTTATATATTCAATAATTTCAATATATTCAATAATATGTTTTTAATATATTCAATTATCTTCAGTTTGGAGAACTGTTAAGTTCCATGTTCTCCTTTCTTATTTGGAAGGAAAAGCTTTTTATTTGAACTAAGCCCCACTGAATATCAGCTTAGTAAACTATAGTTTACTACACTACATCATTAAAGTAAGAATAAACCAGAATCAAACTGGTTTGCTACTCAATGAATGAAAAAGTACACTTCAAAAGAAAAACACTTTTACTCTTCTCCTAAGATGAACAGAAAGAGAAGAATAAAAAATGAACAAGCCCATAGTTCCCTGAAGTCAATAAGATTCTGCATGTAAAGCATACACCTTCATACTTCGAAAAATCACACACGTTATGCTCAATTAGTGGAGTGTAAGGCAAATAAATTAGAAGCTTACCAAGTCTAAGCAAACCTCTAAAAGGATTTCCTGAATTTGTCTTATAATGAGAATTTGAACAGTAGTAAGAGACACCAGCCTAAGCCCAAGTACGCAGAATTTGGTAAAAACACAATTGACATTATTAACATACTCAGAGTTCAATTATACAGTAGTATTCCTCTCCTTCTGCATTTCATTAAATGCACCCCAACTTCAATTCCTTCCTGGAGAAGGAATGCCAATGGCAGTCAATTCTGGTATTTATTTAACCATAATGAGAGGTTATTGACATTCCAGGTAAGTGAGGTTTCCTATTTCCCATCTCTCCTGCTCATATAAAAGAAGCAATAACCTCTACAGTGTTGCTTACTTCATGATGTGAGCCAACACTTTGTTATTGATGAAAAGCATAGATGACAATTTAATAGAGCTGCTGAGATTTTCCATCATCTTCTCAACTGTGCATATGCTCTCCACATCCCCCTTCTGAGCCAAAGCCTGAACAAGTCGAGTAACTGCAAGTGGAACAGGCACCCTGTCACTTTCAAGAAGTGTCTTGAGGGTAGACATTGCATCTGTTCAGGAGAATATAGAAAAATAAAGCATAAACATATTTGTATATTTAATCAACAGTTTAAAAAGTTATCCTAAACTATTTTCATTGACCTAAAGCAGAGACAGCTATTTTTTAAACCCCAGAAGGGGAAAAATGCATTATAGGTCTTGTGACAGTCACTCAAATTTGTTGTGCCTGACAAACAGCAGTCAGTTTTTGGTTCTCAGCTTTGAAAACGATAACAAGGAAAAAAATATTATGTCCTTTATCCCCTAACCATTATCAACCAAGGCATACTAACACTCAGGACAGCCATACTATCATAGAATGCAGGATGCAAACCAAGACTGTATACTGCAACATCAAAGATCCTTTCCAAAGCTGGTGCTCTGGTTTCAGTCATGCAGGAAACAGAAACAGAGTAAAGGTCCAACACTATCTCTTTCCTGCCCTCAAATATATTTAAATGGAAAAATCTAGGACCAATCTGTATACCAATTTTAATTAAGTTTTTTCATGTTAATGACCACTATCTCTGTTGAATTTTCTGTTCCTTGCTTGCATTTCTCAATTTTTAATATCATACCAAAGAAAATGTGTCATTTCTTAAGTGCTCATGGAGATATTCTCTATCCTTCTTCTTAAGAATCTCTTTAAGATAAATATAAAAAAACAACTTTTTTTTCTCTAGCAGGTTTATCCCCAGTAAACTGGAACTCAACCCAACAATTCTTGCCTTTTTTAAACTAGAATCTGAATAGGAATCACATCCCTCAACACAGAAAGTAGTAACCAGTTCAACTTTCAAATGTATGGTTGCTTCTTTTAACAAAAAACATGGTATGCATTTTGTTTGTAAAAGCCTTCAAAAAACAGAAATCAGTCAAACAATTATTTTTCTCAGGTTTTCACATACACTTTATGTGAAAACCTGATTATTATTATTATTACTACTACTATTATTAAGAATACCAACATATACCATTATTCAACAAAAAAGTTCATGAAGTAGTTTACAGAGAAAATCAAATGCCAAAATTGTCTATTTATAACTGAATAGATAATTGCACACTTTTACAGGGTTTCATTGCAAGTAGAAAAGTATGATATTCTGCATGATTTAACTGTTTTACTTAATTTTCACTCCTTTTTAAAAGCTATCGTCTAAATAGGGAAGCTAACAAAATAGCGATTTTTGATTTAATAGTGATTATTAAAATAGTAATATTTTAAATAGTTTCTGATCACCATCCACACAAAAAGGTGATATAATCACAACAGGGACATTTCAAGTAATTAAGATATTTCATTAAGCCTTTCCAGATATCAAAAAGGACATTGTGAAGACTTTCTTTTAACAAAATCAAGGCAGCAAAGGCCTAGTAGATGGTTGAAATGCTTATTTTGGCAGAAGCTCTTCATGCTCAGCATGTCATAGGGAAACCCAGGCTTAGGGAGAAGCCAGGGGAAGAAACAGGTAGACATGGCAAGCTTCATGAAAGAGGTAAAGACTTCATAAAATTATCAAGACAAAGCAAAACAAATGATTCAGTAAGCAAGACGTGTCAAGGCACAATCAAGAAGATCTCAGCAGTCTACAAGTAGCTTTTGGTTGTTTCCTTTTACGGTGGATTCTGGGAGTGCTAAAGTAAACAAAAGTACAAATGCACAAGAGAGCTCATGGGATTCATGGCAGCAAGGCTATGAACAGCTATTCCTGAAGCAACTTCCAAAGCTGCTCTGAGTTTTATTATACCTTGCCTGACAGTGTGGTAGCTACTTAAGGGAAAAGGCAGTGCTCAGCCCTGACTGCATGGCCTCTTAGAACTCAGGGCCTCTGATGTGCTTGCGGTTTTTTTTTTAATGTTCTTGAAATAAAAGTAGAAATATGATCAACTGTGCTTTTGATCCAAGCTTTTGTTGAGTCTAGTGGGCAATAAGAGATGCAAGTCAAACATGACATAAGGGCAAAGCCTGGGTGAGTGAAAAATGAGGGGTGCTGTCAACAGTAAGAGAATGAAAGAGGGGAAGTTGTTTAAGTTAGTGCGTGATGGTCTATTCAAAAGGAGCTGTCAGACAGAGAAAGGAACAAAAGGAAAGGGAACCTGCAAACAAATATGACTATTTAATGGCATGTGAAAGTGCCATATCTCCAGTAGGCTTGTTGGGGTTCAATTCAAGATTTTAATTATTAGAATTAAAACATAAAAGGATAAGACTTTATAAACACTCAAAATTTGAAGCACAGGAACCCAGTATGACCTTGAAATACCATTCCAGGCCCCTAAAATAAATTTACCGCAAAAGAAGAACAACTTAACCAAAATTAAACTGAGTGCTGTTGGTACAATTCTTAAATGTCTTTCATTAGAGTTTTAAAAAGGTTAACCTTTCCTTATATCAGAGAGAACAAAGAAAAACATAAACAATTAAGCATCTTTTACTATTATTTCCAAAGTAAAACTCTGTCAGACCAATAATTGTGCTGAAAGTTTGGACAATACTCATCTAGAACAATGACTTTTGAAAAAAATTGAGAGTCTATGTAAAAATCATGTAATTATATCAAAAACCTACTTGAGAGTCTTTATTCCTAATTCTTCAAATATAAAAATCCATTTATTAAATGACCTAGTAGGCTCAGCCTAGTGAATGTGATCCAGCTGCCCTGCTTCTCTGAAGTCAAGCAACATGTGTGGAAGAGACGGATACAGTCTAACAATGAATTTGTCCACCATTGCTTTCCCAGGCATTTATTTTGCTCAGGCAACATTTCTGTTGTCATGCGATGTTAAGATTAAAAGGAGCACAAAAGCGCCATGTATGTTTCATTACTGTTGGTATTGCAAAGTATTAAAAAGTATTAGATTAAGGTTTTTTAAAATCAATATTATAATCATTTAGTGCACAACCATGCACATTTAACACTCAATTTAACTCACTTGATATCTTGCACTACCAACACAATGTGCAGGAAGAAACTGCTGGGAATCATTTCAGATGCTCTAAAGCATGTTAATTTCCAAAGCAAAATGTCTTGTGCTGTGAATTTTAACACACTTGAAAGCCTGTACTTTCTCTCGTTCTGGAGCACAAATTTTGCATGTCTGAAGAGCTGTGATTCATCTTAAGAAAACCCATCTTGTGTTAAATGGAACGGAAACTGGACTAAGTGGTCAAATGACAAGTACATTCATATTCAAGCTGTATTATAAATGCATGTACAGTAATTTACGTCTCTCAGCTACCACAAAAGGCGCTTGATAAGCAGGTAATTTGCTAAATGGACTCCTTTATCCAAGTATTCGAAGGGCGTTACAAGAAAAATCTGCAGAGGCATTAATGTGACGTAAAGGTCAAGCATTGTGACATACCTTTCAAATAATCCCGCCTAACTTGCGTTATGATGAGGAGGCTGCTGGCAGCATCGTTCAGCACGAAGCCCTTGATGTGGGTCTCAGCACTAAAAGAAGCAGACATTTAGAAAGGAATTACTGACATGCTTCTGATACGATAATAAATGGTTGAGCACCAAGGTGAAATTATAAAAACTACTGTTCGTATGTTAAAAATATTGCCGCAAAATATCGACCTGGAGACAGCTTTTGTGTTATCCTGTCAATGGTTATAGAAGGATAATTTTTTTGTGCATTCTGACAGATGACAAAGTTGGAAATGAGCAACAAAAGAAACAAAGTACAAGATTTTTTTTAAACAATCGGTTCAGATTCTTGAATGCTGACATATTAGATGATGAAAATAACTGCATGCCCAGCATTGTTCTGCTGTATCCTAAGCGGGATACTCTCTCTTCTTTATAAAAACAGTCACCATAATTATAAAATGTAAAACTATTCTTTCCGCAATAAAAAAAGAAACATTTATTTTCAGCACTGTATATTTTAAATACAAACTAAAGGGATATTATGAACCAACACTGTATCATTTGGTTGATTTAATTTTCAAATTTCTGTCACCTAGATGCATACAGATTTTTTTAAACAAACTCAAAATACAGCCTTGATTCCATAAAAGTAAATTTCATCCATTTGTTCATTATCCTTTAAAAGACAAAAGCAAAAATCCCCAAATATGCTATATATCACTTTATAGGTCTGTAGCAGCAGCCAGAACCTTGGCTTTAATAATGCTGCATTAGACAGTAAATTAAATATAGTTAAGGAGAAAAAACACCTGGAGAAAAAACACCTGGAATCAGGCTAACTAGAAAATCTTTTTAACATTTTTGTGTGCATGCCTTCCAATTTCCTCAAATGCCCTTGTGAAATCTAGACCAACAAAAAAAATCTCTGGATAACTTTATAAGGTTCATTTTCTAGGTTAGGAAATCTTCACTGGCCAGCATGTGTGTGCCATATCAGCAATCAAGATAAACCACAGTGATCATCTTGTGGCAAACAACTGAGCAGCCTACCTACTTGAACTTATGAGCCGAGCGGATTGGGAGGTAAGCAGGGTCATTGCTAAATTATTCTCATCAATCCCAAGAAAATCCTTCATTGAGTACACAATATGACTATCCTCTCAGTCACTTTCAGCCTCTGGGGCCTGCAAATGCAGTCATTGGACTCAGGATTTTCTTACTCTCCCAACCAATCCTCTTAATCCCTGCCTAAGCACCCATTGCTCAGTTCTGTTTTTTTTCTTTGTCCCATCTGTCAAAGCCCTTAAGTCAACAATTCATGCATGAGACTGTAAATTACATATAACAAAGGATTTACTTTCTCCAATCTTCCCATCTTTCGAGTGATTAAATAAATGTTAGCCACTATTACAGAACTAATCCCTCATTCCAATGCTGCATTTCTATTTTGGAACCATACCTAAAATTCATTAGGATCTTAGAAGTAGGACTCTGGGCTGGCCAAAGGCATCAAAGTGTCAAATCAAACATTTCAATTTAGTTCTTTTCTAACCTGATGCAAAATAAAATGGAATAAAATAAAAATAAAGCTACTCTTCCTTAAGATGACAAAAATGAACTTGACCACTGTTCTATCTCTATTGGACATCAGGAAATGCTACTCCACGCCATCCAATAACTGTTTACAGAATTATCTGTCAATATTCAATAGCTTGCAACTGAGCCAGACAAACCTAAATATCTTTTTTTCTTTATGTATCAAACCCCTTCTAATTAACTGTTGTAGTGTTTATTCTTAGCAAGGGAAAAAACTATTTCCTTTTATGCATCTTCTGACCTTTATTCTGAAGTTAGCAATGTTTGATATCAAGATTTCCAACTTTTTATTTTGCATTTGTTTCTTAGATATCTTGACTCTATTCAACAGTATTGATTGATTGATTAGATTTGTACTCTGCCTTTCTTCCTGAAGGGCAACCAACCTGGGGCATAATTTTTTTCCCATTCAGGTTGTTCTTTATTTGCAACAGTTTCTTGTGATATTTAAAATTAATAAACTTTTGGAGGAAATTAGAATGCATTCTGCTGTTTTAAAAGAATGCTATTCTATATTTTTTAAAATAAACTTCAGATGTTTCTATAAAAAGTATCTCAACCCTCATCTTTGAACTTTCTGATATTTCTTACATCGGTGATTCCCAAATGTTTTAGTGCTAGGACGCATTTTAAAAAATGTTAGTGATGGAACCATCCTACTTGTACAAAACTAAAAAAAGAAATTTGACACTCAAGCCTCAATTTTTCACCTTTTAACTAAGGTGGTGGGCCGTCTTCTAGAGTATTTGTTGAGCTCCATGTTCATTGGATTGGGACAATTTGATGGCTGCTCTGCTCCATTTCGGTTTCCATAAGCTCAATAAATTTTCCTTGTCACTTTTACTATTCACAAAAAATCAGGTTGCCACCCACAATTTGAGAACCACTAATGATCATGAAAGCTACTTCCTGACAAAGTCTGCTCAAACTGTTCAGTTCATCTATTTTATAGCGGTCCCATAATACTGTACTTCTATACTGTGAAATGTCATAGGGTATAAAAAGCAGTAACACTATTTGGATCCTGATGTGTGCTTTCATATGCTTACATATACCATGGAAGAAGGATATGTATGCATATCCTTATGCATATATATATATATACACACACACACACACACACACACAATTCGTACAATAAATTCCACCTCAATAAATAAATGGAAGGATCTTGAGAATTCATTATCTATCACGCTTGCGGATTCATATGCATACTTTTTCTCTACTGCAGCATTCACAGTGTTTTACTGGGGCTGCAAGAACTGCCCTGAAAATTAGGTATGTTAAACCAGAAATGCCTAGTCTGAGCCTTAGGGGTATCTTCAGTTACTTTAAGTTGGTGAGTCTTACTTCACTGTGTAATTGTTGCTACAAGAAACACATTATATTTAATAGCTATTGTGTCTTTTTATAGGTTCATATGGCATCAGCAGGATCGCAACTCTTTTGATGTTCATTACTGAAAACTGTAAGATATGAGTACAAAGTTTGCTTCCGGACTCCAAAACTTTATTCCAATAGATTCTTGATCCAGTGAATAAAGGTTAAATAAAATTTAAAATGGTCTGATAAGATGATCCTGAATGTGAAACATGATACTAAAAAATCCAAAAGTCTCCATATTCTGTGGATATAACACTATCTTGTCTATATATATAAAACTGAAGACACTCACTGACTGATTCACTGACTGACTGATCAACAGCCAGCCAAAACCACTGGGCCTAGAAGCATGAAATTTGGGGAGGGTGTTCCTTCCATGATGGAGGCACCCACAAAGAACCAGTTTTCGGAAATTCCAACCAGAAAGGGGTGAAAAGGGGCACATCATGTTTTCCTCCTATACTTTACATTGAGAATCTCTGACTGAGGGATGCTCTGCCCCAACCTCCAGACCTAGTAGCATGAAATTTGGGGATGATGTTCCTTCTGTGACACCAACATCCATCAAGAACTGATGTTGAGAAATTTAACCCTTAAGGGGATGAAAAAAGAGTACAACATGTTTCTGTCCTATACTTAACATTGAAGACTGACTGATCAACATCCAGCCAATTTGGTGGCCAGTACCTGATGCACTGGGAGGGAGGGTTCGCATGGGGGGTGTTGCTCATGGGGGGACGTTGTGCATCAATGATGCAATGGTTGATGCAATGGGGGGGTTGAAGTGCATGGGATATTAATGCGCATGGGATGTTGAGGCACATGGGTGGATGTTGCACATGGGAGGGATAATGTGCAATGACTGGATGATACACAATGAGGGAATGGCACATGGGGTTTATTTTACTCCTGCAACGCGGGTATATTTTGCTACTTCTTAAATATAACTCACTTAAATATTAAGTTATTTACTTAAATAATAAACTTAAATAAAACTTACTTAAATATAACTTAAACTTATTCTTAAATATAAGTGACTCACAATAAACATTAAACTCATGCTTAAATGCAGTGGATTATCAGTTTATACCCAGTAAATAGTTTTTAACATTTTTATTTACTTTTTTAAATTAATTGTGATATAATAAGGAGATAAGCCAACCTATTTCTGAGAACCACACATTATATGTCAGTGAGCCACATGCAGCTTCCATGTTGCAATTTGGCCACTATGATTTAAATTTTTAATGTATAAATATTTCTATATTAACCACCAAAACTACACCTAATATCAACTTATATCTTTTGCAAATACATTTGTTTTGTTAAGTATGCTTGCCTTAAACAAAAAAGCAATTCTCTACCTAAAGATTTTTCCAGTTACAAACAACACTGATAATAACAGGACCTAATTGTATGACTAGGCAGTTACACATCTCACCAACCACTCTAGCCCAACTGCATTGCTAGATTGGTTAATCAAATATAATATTGACTAGCACACATGACATAAGTCATATTTTATGCACAAGACAGAACTGCTCAGTTCACTAAACGGCACATTATATTCATGTGATGCTGTAAATGCACTTGCTAAAAAGCCCTACTTGCAATGTTCCATTTCTGGTCTTGGGACCTTCATAACTATCCAGCCATAAAAGATGAATGGTGCTTCAATGATGTGCACATTTGTTTTACTGTTAAGTGTACCAACTGGGCGACTGTGCTGTTATGCACCATTAGCTAAAAAATGACCTGAGAATGCCAACCTCTGATGACTTATGACACGGTGGAAAGACCAATGCTTTATGCTGCTCCCAAGCATGGCTATTTCTCTTTTAAGAAAATGGAAATTTCACCTTAAAGCATACTGGCAATTTTTATGCAAGGTTACAAATGCATGGATAAAAGATAGATGTGCACACAAAAAACTTACATGTCTTTTACTTTGATGGCTTTCTCAAGACAACCTTCGCCCAGCAATGCTTTTATAAGATTGGAATAACCAAGAGATTGAAGAATAATATCCTTCTTTTCTGCCTCCAGTAAAATATTGTATGCCTCTGCAAAGAGAATTAAAAAAACAATTGATGTGTCAACTTGCTCTAAAGTGCCATAGATGAGCATTCACATCTCTTTTCTATTTTAAAAAAGACCATGACAGCATTTGAAACAAATCTATTTCTCTTTTCTTCATATATCTTTGACTCCAAAGCTATATTTAAGAAAATGTCTGTTTTCTGAAGTGAATGCTTCTCTTCAAGTTGTCTTTAAAAATTCCAAAATCTTTTTTAAACTTATAAGTGACTTAGTGCATTTGCCCTCATGAAGAAGAAAAACGTACCACCATCAGTGACTATAACAAGTGATGCATATTGCCATGTTCAGGTTCATTAACAAGATGCTACTGCACTGTATCAAAGACATACAGCATTTGATTTTAGTGCAATCTCTAATTCTGTGGTAGGGAGTTACAATGTTTGATATTGTATCATAGCAGCATTCAGCAAATATTGGCAGTGTTTTCAGTATTGGGAGACAAAATTATTTGGCTACGACAAGATTTACATAAAAACATACAATTTACAAATATACAGATACTTAACAAGTAAACTAAAGCTGCATTCATTTGACTGATTAACAGTTTTATTTCACACATTCACAATAACTGTCAGTTAGTGAAAAGACATTACCAAAAAAAAAGAATGAAAAAAGAAAAAAAATGTAAGCACACTTTTCAGTCATTTACTTTTCTGAAACAAGATTATACAGCTGTAAACATTCTGTTGAAACTGTAGTCCATTCTGTAACATACTCTATAAAAAGTAAATTTATACATCTGGAAAAAATAATGTGCTTATGAGTTTCACTCAAAAAGTGTCATATTAAATATTTTAAATACACTGCAATACATAAAATTCAACATTTTTTATTTGCATACTATTAGAAGTCAGCTTGTCTTTGAAAATTTGCCTACACATTAAAAACAAGGATAAATGAGAGGAAACTTGAAAGACATAATGCACACACTGGCTACATATTGTGATAATGAAAGTTCTTTTTTCCTATCTCTAACGACGGTGCACACAAAACTAAAAAACCGCTGCTGCTCAAGAAATGAGATGGGCACCTGTTCAAAAAAAAATAGCTGCATTTATTCATGAAACTTGGCACCAACACCTAATAATTTTAGAGCTATACATGTAAATATTAAATTCTATTTTGTATTTGCAGCAATTGTTATGTTTAAGTTATGTCTAGCTTGGTGTTCTAGCTACTGACTGCTGTTAGAGATGACAACACTGTGGGGGAGATTGGCAAGTCTTCACACCAAGGATCTAGCTATAGCTTGAGCATTACCAGTATGGGGTGCTTCCAGACTGCTCAGGACAATTAAATCAAATATCCCTTTTGGAAAGAAGCCTATGCAGAAGATCCCTTATTTGATAACATTAAGTTTAAGTACCTTCCAGATACAAATCTGCCTGGCCATATGTCCATAGTTGCTGTCAATACCCACTCCTATTATTACTATTCTCCCCAATA
This sequence comes from Cryptoblepharus egeriae, assembly GCA_030015325.1. Classification (NCBI taxonomy): domain Eukaryota; kingdom Metazoa; phylum Chordata; class Lepidosauria; order Squamata; family Scincidae; genus Cryptoblepharus; species Cryptoblepharus egeriae. The sequence goes on from JAREYC010000001.1 coordinate 221,872,930, forward strand.
TTATTCCAGCCAGTCTCAGCCCTGTTAGCTCTGCTTTTCAAGGTAACAACACATAATATATAGTACTATACTGTTGGTGTACTGTAAATGCATATTACAATTAGAACTCTGGAACATAAATATATTCTTAAGGGGAATTTCTGTATTGTGAATATACAGAGGATGCCATCATACTTACTGAAAAAGCTGAAAAAAGAAAAGTATTATTGACCTAAGGTGAGGAAAAGAATAAAGTATAGGTGAAACTATTTCTAATAAAGAAAAGGTGTAACTCAAAGATCTGAGGAAATTTAGGGTGCAATCTTTTTATTACCAGGAAGTAGGTCTCACTGAACTCAGTGCAACTTACTGATGAGTAAACACGTGTAGGATTAGGCTGTTACGCAAAACACTGATCTGCTTCGCCTAGAATGGGGATAAGACATGAAGTAGCCAGGTTTTCAGACAACACAAACCAGGAAGGATTGTGACGACCTCCAGATGGATTTTTCCAAACTAGGAAAATGGGCAGCAAAATGGCAGACACATTTCATAACGCATTTACACATCCAAGTGTAAACCGATGCACACTGGAGTAAAAAAGGTCAAAGTTTCACATATTAGCTAATGAGTTCTAAGCTGTCTGCAACAGATCAGGAGAGAAATCATGCAGTGCTGATTGGCAGCTTCGTGAGTGTCAAAATGTTGGCAAAGAATTGTTGGCGATTCCTTGCTTAGGAAAATTTTAAAAGGGTTGGAGGAATAAATGCAAAACAGTGGCGCCTCACGTAACAAGTTTAATGCTTTCCAGAGGTATGCTTGTTATGTGAAATGCTTTTTATGTGAAGTGGATTTTCTCATAGGAAATAATGGAAACTCAGACAATTGGTTCCACAACCAAAAAAAATTCATATAAAAATATTAACTGTATGTAAAAATGATGACAAAACACTGTAATTGAAGTCTATATAGGCTGCAATCCTAAAGACACTTTCCTGGGAGTAAGACCCATTTAACACAATGGGGCTTACTTCTGGGTAGACATGGTTAGGAGACTGCAATCAAAGATATGTTCCTTGGACCTTACCTGGGCTGCTGCTTGAGGTTGAAGGTGGCCGGTGGAGGCACTTGGGGGCAGTTAGAGGCAGCTGCCTCTTGTGCCCCCAGGCAACTGCCCCTAAGTTGGGAGCAGTTAGAAGCAGCAGTGCTGGCCAGCAGCCCTTTTAAACACCCTCCTCATGGAGCGTCAAGGCTGCATAGCGTGCACGCCCATTAGGTGCCAGAGGGGTTTGCCAGAGGGGTTTGCTTGTTTCGTGAAGCAGATTTGTTACGTGAAGCAGGATTCCTTGGAAATTTAGACTTGTTACGTGGAACATTATGTGAGGCACTTGTTACGTGAGTCACCACTGTATTATAATGTGCTTGTATAATTGAGAGTAAAGCCACAACTATAGTACTGTATACCGTTATGGTCACCACATTTCAAGGCAGACACAGAATTAAAAATGGTGCAGAATCTGAAAGCTTGAAAATGCTTGAGGCTGCAATCCTAAAGACACTTTTCTGGGAGTAAGACCCATTGAATACAATGGGGCTTACTTTTGAGTGAGGATTGTACTCTAAAAATGATTACTGGGCTAGCACACCTCCCTTATGAGGAAAAGCTAAAGTGTTTGGTTTCTATAGTGGGAAAAAGTGCCTATGGGAGGACATGATAAAGATTTTGAAGAAGATGCTTAGATGCTCTTTTCTTGCACATATAACACCAGAACCAGGGGCTACCCACTAAAATTGGGTGTTGGGAGAATTAGGATAAGATAAAATATTATGTTAATGAATGAACAAGTAGTCTGTGAACTCCTCACCATAAGGAAGAGTGATGGTGTCTGTTCTAAGATTGGACAGATTTCTGAAAGCCTATTACAGGTTATAAGGCATGATAGATATGTATGCAACCTCCTGGTTTTAGGATAAGGCTGCCTTACAAGGCCAGGTATAAGGTAACAGCATCGGGATGCAGGTTTCTTGTTGCTTTGTGTTCTCTGTGAGATACAGGAGCTGGACTAGGACCTTTGGCCTGATCCAGCAGCAGTTCTTCTTATGTTCTTATGAATGCCTATGTTTTCCCTCAAGATCAATTAAAAAAAAGTGAGCCTAGCTTCTGGTTAGAATTTGCTTTTTATCAAAGCTGCTACCAAATACAGGTGTCTCCCGCCTTCTGAAGGTTTTTTTGACAATATATTCGAAGTTACAATCCATTTGTTTTTCAACCATCAGTTTTAAAGTACTGTTTTTCCTTTCTTTTAACATCTTAAGAAACAAAACTGAGAGTTCACTGAGAATGACATATGTACGTGACCAAAAAAGCCACAAACAGCTCAAATTACAGGAAACAAGACCTTAAAATGAGTGAGAAAGGCATGTCCTTGAGTGAAACAGATCACACTTTTAAATGTGTGGATTCAAGATCAGATTAGGTAGACTTATCAGCCTAAATGGCTGCAATCCTAAAGACTCTTTTCTGGGAATAAGTCCCATTGAACACAATAGGGATTACTTTTGAGTAGACATGATTAGGATTGTGCTCAATATTCCTCTAACACAAGCATCATCCAGGCTATAGCCCTTGTTTATTTAATTCAATTATGGCTGAAAGATATTGAATTTATTTAATTCAATTATTTCCTTATGGCTTTCTTCAATAAATTACCACATTCAACTACATAAGAGAATCATTGTCCACATATGATTTTGTTTGTTTTATTGTAATTTGTGTATTTTGACTATGTGTTAATAAATGTGTTAAGGTTTGCAAGTGATAACAAGTGAGCCTTGTTTTTCTTTTTTTTCCATAGTTCACAGATATGTAGTACCTGCAGATCAATCCATTTAAGGTTGTGAATATTTCACTCATGATTACTATAGTAGCAATTTGCTATCAGAAGCATCATTTTGGGAAAATGAGGGCTCAGAATCAATACCCTTGTGCTTTTTACCAGAGGATAATCATTTGGTGACAGATGGTAGGTTGTTTGACATTCTACTACATAGTCAAATATTGTTTCTACAGTTACCACCATCTGCGTAACTATTTGCAAAGTGTGTTGCAAGTATTATCCACATGTAGACCTTTCAACAGCCTTATGAGATAAGTATTACTACCTCCAGAATGTAACTGTGGAAAATGCATGGCTTTGACTTGCCCAATGACATTTGTTAAGTTCATGTAGCAGAGGAGATAATAAGCCACATTGGACGCAATGACTTCACTACTGAACATGCATAAGATTGTACTGTTAGCCACTAAGCTACATCAGCTCAATATATATAAGATGTGAACACAGTAACCGCATACACTATGGCAGTCACAATCACATTATATTTCTCATTATGCTAATTAAGCAGGTAAGGAGAAACAATTGCTATCTATAGTGAAAATATATCTCCAAGTTTTTAGTATATTGTTTTATTGGATATCGCCACAACAGGAAAATATTACTATTGACGCTAGTTCTCTGAAAACAATCATTACCTGTTTCAATTGTGTTGAATATATTACACAGCCCCCCCAAAAGCCTACAAAAAAGTACTTTATCATCTATGCCAGCACAAAGCACTACAAATATATTTTCAAATTCAAAAGTAAAACATCTTGGACAATTGCTGAAGGCATAATTTTATTCCATTGAGAAATAAAGACCATTGTTCATGGAATCTAATCGCTTATTGCGGTCTTTCCCACAGGAATTTTATATACAGGAATTTTATGAGTTAAGCATGCCTGTCCATACATGCCTCAGAAATATATTTATGGAAGGAAAATGTTTCCAGGTTTTAGCCACCATAATTTTGACTTGTAGAATGTTATAGAATGATTTCAATATTGCTTTTCTCACTTGATCGCAAAGGTAACCCAACATGCAATTTGAGAATTCATAGAAATATTATCTTAGTGAACAATATGCTTAATATAGTCTGCCTGCCCCAACCAAGATACATGCAATCTTAATTACAGGAAAGCCTCAACTAAATACAGTTGAATTTGCTTATAATTCCTATTCTGTGGTACTTTTCACTGAATTAATTGCCTTTCTTTAGGTGTTAAGTTAGCCACAACTTACTCCTTACAATGAAAAAATACAATAAACTTCCTACATGCTGTATTCCTGTTTCAGACAAAGCAGCGGTAACAGGAAGTAGACAGCAGAGGGAAGTGGATAGAAAGTAAAAATGCTTTACTGCTTCCTGTTCTTGCTCTTGCCTCCTCTAGCATTACTCTATAAGTCTAGAGTTAAAATCATAGAATCATAGAATCCTAGAGTTGAAAGAGACCTAGGGCAAAGTCTAGAGTAACTACGGAGAGTCCTTGCTCCAGTGTAAGAACAACTTTCTCTGGATTGCAATATGAATTTCCCATAGGTTTTCACTAGGTGGTGCAATAACTACAGGTGCATGTAATGTCTCTTGTGTGCTCTTGTAGTTACTCTGGATTGTGATCCTAGTAGGTCATCTAGTCCAACCCCCTGCCTGCAGCAGGAAATCCTCCTAGAGCATCCCCAACAGATGCTCATTGAGCCTCTGCTTGAAGACCCCCAAGTGAAGGAGAGGGAGAATCCACCACCTCCCTTGGCAATCTGTTCTTGTTTTCTGCTTCTTTTTCCAAAATGCTTCCTCTGCTAATTATTATTGTTGTTATTATTAACAGTATTTATATACCACTTTTAACAAAAAGTTCAGGTGGTTACAGAGAACAAAATCAAATAATTAACAACTTCCTGTCCCAAAAGGGTTCACAATATTAAAAGATGCACAAGAACACCGGCTGACAGCCATTTGAAAAGATACTGCTGGAGTGAAGCCTCTCCCCCCTGCTAAAAAGAGGAGCACCTGCATGATAAGTGCATCTTACCCAGTTAGCAGGCATTAGGTTACTGACGTAACTGGAGTAAGGTTTTAAGCCTACCAGAAGCCTTAAAAGGCCATTTCCTTGGTTCTCTGGCAGACCCCCAGACATGAGGAGGAAGCAATTAAATTTGATGGGGAAGATTTTGTGAACCTGTCCCCAGGAAGTACTGGATCGAGTTTCACAAATGTCTCTGCTGATCACTTCCCATTAGCATTGCTTTGCAAGTGTTCATAACAATGAGAGGCAAGAGGAGGTGGTGGACTCTCCCTCACTGGGGGTCTTCAAGCAGAGGCTTGATGAGCACCTGTCGGGGATGATCTAGGAGGATTTCCTGCTGCAGGCGGGGGTTGGACTAGATGACCTACTAGATCCCTTCCAACTCTAGGATTCTATGATTCTAAGTCATGAGTATAACAGGGGAATGAGAACAGTGTATTACTGAAACAGTGGAAACAGAGTTTGTGTAGAGAGGTGGCTACAGTAGTATGAACTGTTGCGTACTGCAAATCTGGATTAAGGATTAAAGGATATTTCTTAAAATCTTTCAACAATCTTAAAGAAAATTAAGCATCCATTTACCTTCAGCTTTGCCCTTCTTGCAGAGTATGAAAATTTGCTTCTGAAGATCAGGTTGTACATCAGGCAACAAAGTGTTTGAAGGGATGGAACTGACAGTCTCATCATACCAAGTCTTAAAAAAAAAAGAATTATAGATACATTTCCCAGTTATAGATACAGTTATAGATACTTTTCCCAACATTCACCCACTTGCCATTCAACATAATGAGAATTCTTACACAAATATTCCACCATGAAAAGAAATCTAAATTACCTCAGGTACATCAAATGGAACTTCCTGATTATTAGTCTTAAGAATATCTGCTAACAATTTCAAAGTTCTTTCTCGGGGAATTATATTTTCTTCTTGCATTTTAGTCCAAATGGTGTCAGCCTTTTGCCAATCATTGGTTTCCCCTGAAGAGTGAAAAATTAAAAAAGAATTAAGAAAAGCATGAAAGTAAGTTATACGTATTATTTTGCAACTGTTCTATATACAGAAAGGTACCCTTGGATTCAATTCACTGTAAGCAAACTATTTTATATGAATGTTTCAACATTGACACAGTCAGCGGGAATATTCAATGGCAGGATCAGTAATCACAACTGTGTGCTGTGAGGAAAAAATAAATGGCTGGCCCAACCCATAGGAGATTGTTCTCTCTGTAAATGAGTCAGTACTGCATACTAAAGAAAATATACCTTGAAGAAAGGTAACGAAGAAAATTGCAGAAATTTTGAAGAAATGTGAAGAAAATTGCAGAAATATGGGACATGGTCCTATGAAATATACAATTCTTCTCACATAAGGTGTTAAGTGAGAACTGCAACTCCAGTTTCAACTCAATTAAACAAATGTTTTCGGAAGTTTAGAAAACAAAGTTTGATAGAAATATGCACAGAAACCCTGTAAACTCAGGCAACCATCATTAGAAGTGTCAAAAGCAATATTGCAAGGGAAATAGTAAGTCCTTTCCAAGCTTAGCTATGAGATTCTGGTTCTGGATCACATCCATCCATACTTATATTAAATTTGCAATTAAAAGCTTATAAGATCTTTTCTCCTTGGGTGGTCTGACCTAAAAGCTAGTACAAGATTAACACAGAATGCTGAAACTGTTATTTCCAAGAAGCACATAAGAGTTATATCATCTGTATAGGCTAGACTAGAGCCTCCTATATCATAGAATTTGATCTTCTAAAGAGAGATTATTCTTCTAGATCAGCGTTTCTCAAAGTGGGGGTCGGGAACCCTTTGGGGGGGTCGCCTGGAGGTCGCTAAAGACCCCTGGTGCAGGGGGCTAGGTCAGGCTTGCCAGACATTCGGCTGTAGCTGCACGCGCACTGGGGCTGACTGAGAGCCTCAGGGCCCAATCCTATGCATGCCTACTGTAAAATAAATCCCATTATAGGCAGGGGGCCTTTACTCCCATGCAAATGTGGATAGGATTGCTGCTTCAGGGCCCAATCCTATGTATGCCTACTCTGAAATAAATCCCATTGTGTTCAGTGTGTGCATAGAACACACATTTCATTTGTAACAATGAAAATGCATCCTGCGTATCGGATATTTACATTACGATTCACAACAGTAGCAAAATTACAATTATAAAGTAGCAACGAAAATAAGTTTACGATTGGGGGTCCCCACAACATGAGGAACTTATAAAGGGGTCACAGCATTAGGAAGATTGAGAACCACTGTTCTAGATGCAGTTGTGTGGTGACAATTCTCTAAGTTCGTGATCCTAACCCTTATAGATGAGCAGAGACAACAAGGAGTATTCGGACAGAGCTGTGACACGTATAGGGGCAGGCTGGCAGCAATTCCTTTTTTTTCAGCAATGGGCTCTTGAGGATGGAAGGTGGGGCAACTTGACTCAAATGCCATTGAGTCACGAAGGATTTACACAAGTACTCATGAAACACCCCCTTATGACTTACTGACAAGTCGCGGGGACTCAATGACATCCGACTTGACTCAAGTGCTGCCCCCACAACTTTTCCCAACACAGGGGGTTAACTTTGTAAACTTCCAGAAAGGAATGTAGTTATTTTAATATATATGGAAACCACTACTCAAGAGATGCTACTGTTTAATTATCTGCAACAATTTGACAAATGATCTGAAAGGGTCAGATGTTGGTTAGTGCATTTTTTTGGTCTTGGAAATGACAAAGCTGCAAATTTTTCAATTTAAGTGGAATTGATTGCTGACTAAGAATTTGCTGACTATGAATTTATCTTCCTACAGTAGATTTCTTCTCTTAGCAGACATGCTGTCAGTGTGAGCAACCAATTGGAGGGACACAGGCTGCTACTGGAAAGGATGATGACTTCTCCCTATTGGCAGAAATGTGTTTGAAGCCCAGTTGCTTTATTATGGTAACCTAGCATTTGTAAAGCAAGAATAAAGTCCTAGCCACATTTTTTTTAAAAACTTTGTTGCTACTGAGAAAATCAAATGCAATAAAGAACTGAGTAAGATGTATAGTAAGCTTCTTGGCCTTTTCTCTGTTGAAATCCTTTCTTAAAGCAGAAAGGATGGATACAAACCACCAAATTAGAAAGGCAAGGTGAAGGCAACCATCTAGGCTGCTAGGCTGCTAATAAAAACAAACCAATCTGATACCCAAAACACAACTTCAAAGGCTTAGCTGGAATTATTCTATTGTAGCATATAGAGTAGGGTGTGGGCTTCATTATTTGTGTAAAGGTCCTGTGATGGAGACTGAGGCCCATATCCTAAAGTCAAATTAAGCCCTTTGCACTGGAGCAGTTAAGATGACTTTCCATAAGGTAACACTAGAGGGTGATGTAACTGCGTGGACCCGTTAACTGCTCTGGATTTTGCCCTGAGACGCATTTTCAGATCCTGAATTGGGTTCTCTGAGTCATCACTCACCCAACCACCTTAAACACAGTCCTCTGAATTCCAATATAAAGATTTATTGTGATTGGTTACTCAATTAAGAAGCAAGCCACTCCAACAGAGGCTTCTCAAAGGGCTGCCATGTGAAATGTCAGTACAAAGGTTACATTTAAAAGAATACAACTATCTAAAGTCTAAAATCTCAATATTTAGCTGTTAGTTACACTTAGGGCGAAATCCAGAGTAACTACAGAGAGTCCTTGCTCCGGTGTAAAAACAATTTACTCTGGATTGCAATATGAATTTCCCATAAGTTTTCAGTAGGTGGTGCAGTAACTATGGGTGCACGTAATGTCTCTTACACGCTCACGTAGTTACTCTGGATTGTAGGGTTAGGCTGTCAGGCTATTGCTTAGACTCTCAGCAAGGCAGAGCAACAACTCTGCCAGGTCTAGGATGGTACAAGACAAAGGAAAACAAAGTAACAGATCCTTGTGTCCTTATTGTCATAACATCATACATAAAGCATATTAATTCAAACAAAACTTTATTTATCCTTCACAGGTCCCACTTTAAGGGGTCGGGGAAGAGAAAGCAGCAGCATGATCCCAGGATCATACCCCTGCAGGGGAATGGGGGGGGGGATTTTGCCACTTACCAGGATCTGGGGACCAGATGAACTTTCAGTTTAGTTGTGGTGGAACTCACTATTTCTAAGCCTTAGAGCAGGGGTGTCCAACCTTTTAGCTTTCCTGGGCCTCACTGGAAAAAGACAAGTCGGTTTGGGCTGCACATAAACACTAACAACTTTTTAAAAAATGTAGGACAAATGTAGGATGTCCTATATTCTGTTCTACATTTATAAACCTTGGGGTAAGTCTCATTGACTTTAATGGGGTTTACTTCTGAGTGGGCATGATGCATAGGATGGGCAGCGATCCTCGCCAAGCTAAACCTTGGAGTAAATCTCATTGATTATCATGGGGTTTTCTGCTGAGTAGCCATGCATAGGATTGGGCTCTGAGACTGCAACTTGGGAGTAAGCCTCAGTTACTTTAGTGGGGCTTTCTTCTGAGGAGGCATGATGCATAGGACAGGCTGTGATCCTCTCCAAGCTTAACCTTGGAGATATGCTGCAATCCTGAACATACTTTCCTGGGAGTAAGAACCACTGGGTAAAATGGGCCTTACTTATGAGTAGACATGGTTAGGGTTGCAGCATATCTCCAAGGTTAAGCTTGGAGAGGATCACAGCCCAACCTATGCATCACTGGGCTCTCAGACTGCAACTTGGGAGTAATCCTCATTGACTTTAACGGGGCTTGCTTCTGAGTAGGTCTCAAGGGCAGCAGCTGGGATAGAGGCTGAGGCTACTTTTGGGGGATGCGGGTGGGCGGGTGCTGCAAGGTCTGCAGGGGCCTGAAGCACTCTGAGTGCCAGGAGGCAGGTAGGGGGAGGAGCCAGGCAGCCAGACCTACTTTGTGGCAGCTGCCCAGGGCAGCGTGCAGAGAAGCACGCAAAATTTGAAAATGGCTGCTGCCACAAAGCCGGTTTTTCCAATGGTGGTGGCCAGCTTTGCAGGAGGGCCGCATCCACCCTCGTCCTGGGCTGCATGCGGCCTCCGGGCCATGTGTTGGACACCCCTGCCTTAGAGAGCCCTGCAGCTTCCCAGACCCCCAGACCCTGGCAGGACCTCCAGTAAGTGGAAAAATGCCCCTCACATTCTCACAGGGGCACAATCCTGGTGATCATGTCATACCACCTGGTGGTAACCCCTCCTTCCACAAAGAGTGCAGGAAAAAAACTCCCAGTGCAGAAGAGAATCTTCTTGTTCTCTTTAAGACTAACAGATCCGATTGTCACATCAACATTGATGGACATAGCCCATTTTGTCAGATGCATGAACTGCTGCCCTCAGTACAGTGATACCTGCATAATTTGTTCCAGAAGAATGATTTTAATCCAAAATGCTTTTATATCAAAGCAAATTTTCCCATAAGAAATAATGGAAGCTCAGATGATTTGTTCCACAACCAAAAGTATTCATAAAAAAATAATTACAATGCTGTAATATAATACAAAATAATAAAGAAAATACAACTTATAAAGAAAAATAAATTAACCTGCACTAAGGGCGCAATCCAGAGTAACTACCGGGAGTCCTTGCTCCGGTGTAAGAACAGTTTGTTCTGGATTGCAATATGAATTTCCCATAGGTTTTCACTAGGTGATGTAGTAACTACGGGTGCACGTAAAGTCTCCTATGTGCTCCCGTAGTTACTCTGGATTGTAGGGTTAGTCTCTCAGGTCTCTTAAACTACAATCTGCCCCTCTTACACAGGAGTGAACCCCAATAATAGGGCTTACTTTAGAGTAAGCATGCAAGGTCTCTTAGCCTTCTTTCCATTGCCCTCCTTACATAGGAGTGAGCTCCATTGACTGTAATAGGCTTACTTCAGAGTAGACATGCATGGGCTGGTCTCAATGGAGAGGCTGAGCAGGGGCTGCTGGAGCATTGAAACTGGCTGTATTCTGGCCAGGACTATTTTTACTTGTTTATCAAGACATCGCTTGTATATCAAGTTAAGCTTTATTAGAAATGTTTGCTCATCTTGCAAAATGCTCTCAATCCAAGTTACTCTAAATCAAAGGTTTTACTGTATATTTGTTAACTCTGTACCCTGCACTTTAGTGAAAAGGTACTTTAGTGAAAAGGTACTTTTTAGTGAAAAGGTACCCTGCACTTTAGTGAAAAGGTACCACTACAATGCGCAATTATATATGCACTTGAAATAAAACAGAAAGCATTAGGTCTTAGCCATAGGTGTATCTCAGCTTGGCAGAAAAGTGTGACAAACCAAGTTTTGCAGCCTATCTGCTAAGAAAGGATATTTCTTGCCTTTGATAAAATGAGCTCTAGCTATACTCCCAAATTACAGTTTGACAAATGAGAGTGCCCTCTATTTTTCTTCTGTCCCCATTTCCATCCTTTTTTAGAGTTTAATCCCCCACTTCCCAGTTTTGATATAAAAACCTATAAATTATAGCGATCAATAACCTTCAAATTACTTTTTGAAGGGGGCTCACAAACTGTGGTTTGAAGGCAACTGCATTATCCACAGCTTGTCAGCTGGGAAAACTAGGGAGAAAATACCCCGCAAACAAGAGAGAAGGAGAAGGAAGAAAGAACAGAGACCATATTGGGAGGTATCCAGGCAAAGTACTTCTTTAAGCCTGAATCTTTAAATCGTTTAGAAAACCACAACTCTTTCCTAAATACAGTATGTTCTTGGAGGATTATATTCACACATGTCCATGTATTTCTGACTAAATGCAATTTCTAACTATTTGAGTGTTACACTTGTGACTAAGCCAGCTTAAATGAATCACTACTATAATCAGTTAAGAAATCCACAAACAATGACCACAGCAAAGCGTTATGAATATGCAGTTTCTAATTTCTGCCAGCAACAGATCCTGGCGGAACTTACTTGCACTTTAAAAAAAAGACAGAAAACTACAATGTTTGAGAATGTACTGCTTTCTTCTTTGAACATCACAGACCCCATTCCTTAACAAATGACTTTTGAACGACCATTTTGTTTCAGAAGCTTTTTGCCACATGACAGTTGAGACTTCTATTTAAGAAACATGAGTGGAAAGCCTCTTTAGCAAGGCATCTGCTGTCAGGAAAGTTCCATATCAATAAGGATTTTATATCTCAATCCATAAAATAAAGGGTATGACAAAATATTGCACTTGTTTGATATGACTGCAACATTTCCTCTCCCACTTGTATCCCAATCTTATCTGTAGTCATGCAGACCTATGAGCTCTCAAAACTGCCCTGTCAATGCTTTAAAAATGCCCACATACTGGTAAGATTATGAACGGCATGGAGGATATTCTTTGGGAGTCTGCAAAAGCATTTGGCTACCCTTTATTGAAAGCAATTATGTATGTAGCAAAGAGGAACAGCTTTTCAATTTCTTTTGTAGACAGCAAAACAAGACAGCACTTCAAAGTAAAGAGAGAAATTACACAGATGATTCTTGAATTTCTGAGACATGGTTTAGTACTTCACAATGATAGGAAATGGCAACTCTCTTTAAAGAACTCCTCAAGAGATAAATACTACCTATGCAGAGGCAAATAGGTGGTTTACAAAAACCTTCAATTATCGTTCAACCAAAGTAAGCCAACTGTAGAATGTTTCCCTGTTCAAGTTAACACTCTAAAAATGAAAGAAAAACTAACTGGTAAATTAGAATACAGTTCTACATTTCACCTTTGGACAAGGGATTGAATTAAATGTACAGATACATTCCCAACTGTTTTATCAGCTGAAATACCTAAGTATAGGCCCTCAAGATGAAAAAGAAAAAAGTTACAGATATTGTTAAACTGAGGATTTAATTAAGCCTGTAAGTTGGGGAAGAAAAGAGAAAACCCAATACATAAAGCTGGGTGAAAGTAGAAGCCATAATCTTTGACAGGCAGAGTTTATGAGGAATGCAGTAGCCACTTCATCCACCATGCAAGAATCAAGCAATAATCGCACATGGCAAAGATGAAGAGTGCCATCCTGAGCTAATCCTTGGTTACTGTAGCCACTTCTAACTGCAAGTTACTGAAATTCGGTCTTTTTAAAGCAAGCTTGCCTCCACCTCTCCCCTAAAACTTCTGCAGGCATCCCACTTTCTGACAGTTCATTTTCTGACAGTTCTGCTCTTTCACACCTTTCAATTATACCCATATCTCATTCATTCAGCACATGCTTCACTATTTCAACCTCTCCCTACTGGCATAAAACCTAAAATTATCTTCCCTAATGTTGATTTGCATGTGATATGGTGATCAAACTGTTTTTGGCATTACCTTATGTCTTTTTTCAGTAAGTAACCATAATTCAAATGCATAATATATTCATTGCACACAATTGCCTTTGTTCATTTTATTGTTATTTGTTACGTATTTTGGATATATGTCAATAAATATGTGTTATTTAGACTTTTGCAAGTGATATTTATGTACTTTGGTGGTCAGTTTGCATTTGCAAGCTGAAAAAGATTGGATTCCACTTTTCAACCATTTTCACTTTTGGACAGTGCTTCAGTCCCTAACTGGTCCAATAAATGGTCCCTGTATTTTTTTAGACTAGTTAATTTGTTCTCCTCAGTTGGGCAAAGTGATGCAGAAGGAAAAGTTCTTTATAACGATAGCATCCTGCTTTATTATAGAAAATTGTTCTCTAAAAAATAGGGGCATGTCTGGTTTAAATGGCTTTATTTAGTCTTTTAATGACTAATATGTGTTCAGCTATACAAATGGCATTCAGGCATTTCAGCCAGTGATCCCCTTTCAAATTTAAAAATCTGTCTGGGACTTCCTATCAGACTTACTAGGATGCTCTTCCATGTCTACTCGGAAATAAGTCCCACTGTGTTCAATGAGATTTATTCCCAGGAAAGCCCAGTGCCGGATTCCAAGATGCCAGATCCCACTCTCACAACTCCTCTGACCCAAGATTGTGACTCCACAAAGGGGCCCCAATCCCTATTTTGAATACCACTGAGCTAAACAGTTGCTCTTGGGTACAGGTGACCTGGGTCAACTTCATGCAGTTGGCAAACTAAAAACAAAACAGCAGCAGCTTGAATAGTACTTGCAATTCTTCCTGCCATTCCACTTACTAAATACATGCACAAGGGCAGGTTTGAGATTAGAAAATGAAGCTAGCATGGATTGGTTTCAATCTGCATCTGTCATTTTTAAAGACACAGACTACATTTTCAAGAAGTAAGTGATTATTTTCAAGGCAATTTGGGGTACACTGATGTCCTTCATTTCAAGGCCTTCTGTAGATTAAAAACTGTGGATAAATTTAAAGACCCACTTCCAAATTTCTTGCTTTTCCATTGCTCCTAAAGGAATAAGATCCTGCCTCAACATCTTGATTCTTGGACTCCACACTGATACCAAAATGTTAAATACATCAGTTTAAAAAATAAAAAGGATGTCCCTTTAAAACTGTTTAAAAATAGCCTTTTTCTTACTGTAGAGGGGCAGTCAACAATGAGAAATCCCTGCCTTTGCCTGGCTCAGTTGAAAAATGAAATGGTTGGTTGCACGAATGCCTCTGTACAACAGGAAGAAAAGCAATCTTTTAAAGTGTTATTTTAAAGGGATGCATTTTTCCCCTTCTCCAGAGATCAGTATGTTCCTTATCAGTTATGCTGGCCATTCATGTTCAGTCAAATCTATATATATATAAGAGAAAAGTCACTCACTGACTCATCGACTCACTCACTGACTCATCAACACCCTGCCAAGACTACTGGGCTTGAAAGCATGAAATTTGGGGTGGGTGTTCCTTCCTTGACAGAGGGATGCACTAAGAACCGGTTTTCAGAAATTCCAACTGGAAAGGGATGAAAAAGGGTGCAACGCGTTTTCCTTCCTATACTTTGCATTGAAAAATTGATGACTCATCAACATTCCACCCCAACCCCCGGACCTAGAAGCATGAAATTTGGGGAGGGAGTTCCTTCTGTCACATGAACACCCACCAAGAACTGATATGGAGAAATTTAACCCTTAAGGGTCTGAAAAGGGGTGCAATGTGTTTTTGTCCTAAAGATAACATGGAAGACTAACATCCAGCCAATTTGGTGCTCGGTGCCTGGTGCGCTGGAGGGGATGTTGTTCAGAGGGAGGGGATGCAGTGGGGAGGATGCTGCTCATGGCGGGGTGTTGCACATATGCATGGAGAGATGAACATGGGGACTGTTGCGCATGGGGGACTGATGTGCATGGGGGACTGATGTGCATGGGGGACTGATGCGCATGGGGGGATGTTGCGCGGGGGGGATGTTGCGCATGGGGGACTGATGCACCATGGGGGGATGGCGTACAGGGGAATTTTACTCCTTCAATGCGGGTACGCTTTTCACTAGTCAATGTATAAAAGATCTGTATATATCAAGGTTGGACTTGTACACGATTTTAGATTTATGTCATAGAATCATAGACTTGGAAGGGACCTAGTAGGTCATCCAGTCCAACCCCCTGCCTGCAGCAGGAAATTGTCCTAGAGCATCCCCGACAGGTGCTCATCAAACCTTTCCTTGAAGATCCCCAGTGAGGGAGAGCCCACCACCTCTCTTGGCAATCTGATCCATTGCTGAACCACCCTCACTGTCAGGAATTTTTTCTTGATGTCCAGCCGGAATCTCCTTTCTTGCAGTTTGTACCCATTGGTTCTAGTTCTGTTTTCAGTCCAGATTTCAGTCTAGATGTGTAAGTCTAGATTGTATCACTTGCATAAGATAAGGGTTGACAGTATTGCTTTTTCCATTTTACTGCTTCCTGGTGCTTTTTAAAAAAAATGGTTTGCCTGATGCTGGTTGCACTACTGTTAATAGTGGTAATTTTAGGAATATTCCCCTCTTTTGGAAGAAATCCAGAACCAGACAGATTAGCTTCCAAACCTAAACAGTTTGGTAATGCCTCTACTCAGACGGGCAAAATACCCCCTTCCTAAATAGATACTGAACATGTGCTTGACATGATTAAATCCTCTCTGCTCTGACCTTGAATATTTAAATGACCAGTGAAGAATTGGCTGCCTGTATCTATTGTCAGAGAGGAGGGGAGAGGGAGGGAGGGAAGTGGAAAAGTAAAAGGTGGTAATGGATAGAAAGGAGATAATGGTAATGGTAATGGATAGAAAAGAGAGAGTGAAAGAAAAAGATGTAAAAAAAAACATTAATTCCTATATTATTTGTTGCAGGTCTCCACTTATCTTCAGATACAATAATGTGATGAAAAGCAATTCAAACTTTCTCTGGTTCAGTTGGGAGAAACACAGAATGTGAAAATCTAATAAAGATTCCATATTATGCTTGTAATACTACATTATAATGATTTAATAATACCTTTTCTCTGTTCAAATAAAACAAGTTCTATGTACGTCTTAAAAGTGAGAAAACAACTGCATGCTGATGTCTTAATTTTTAAAGTTGTGAATGTAGCCCCCTGAGATTGCCCTGCTAGTCGTGACCAATTCTAGAGAGCATTGCTCATCCCCATTACAAGGCCAAAGAGCCAGTGTTGTCTGAAGATGCCTCAGTGTGGCTGACATGACTAAATGCCAAAGTGCACGGAACGCTGTTACCTTCTTACATACATATTTATAGATACATATTTATTTCCTTGTATTTACATGCTTTCAAACTGCCAGTACTTGGGTCTCAAACTGCCAACCTTCAGATTGACAAGCACAAAAAATTTATTCAGGACAGAGGGAAGAACTTAACAACAGAGAATTCCTCCACACATAAGAACATGAATAAAACACATCATGAATGTACTTACTGTACAGTTTTAACAAGTAGTAATACATTTCATCTCTATCACATTCAAATAGTTTTTGTGTCATTTCTAGCAAGTTTTCCAGGGCTTCAACCTTTAAAAGGAAAAATGAAAAAAAAAAATTCACATTTGTAAACACCAAAATGCTATTTTGCAGATTAATGCATACACAAATTCATGCAATAGTGCAATTTATTCACTTGCTATATACAACATTTGTAAAAAGTTGTAAAAAATGAATAGGTAGACTTTTAAACAGAGTTAAAGCAAGATGTAGTTAGGGAAGTAGGATTAATACTTCAGTAATAATTTGCACTTGTACAAGTTGTTGTAAGAATATGTACTCACCACAAAATTATAATCTTGAAATATAAAAGATGTGTACATGTGGTGAACATATGTCATAACAAAAAAGAGGACAAGCCCCGCACCCCAAAGTAAGAGACCCAAGAATTTTTTCTCCAAGAATTACAGGTTCTGCCTCATTATCCCCTGATTTGATTCACCTGTAATACCAAGATCCACCTTTAAATGTTTTGCAACAAGGAAAATAACCAAAATTAAATTTCCTACTTTGGAGCAGTTATATTATTATAATTTTGTTTCACTAGATTCCATTATTCATCCAATCTAGTTGCTGAAAGTGGTACAGTTTCCATACTAATGCGTTCTGAGTGAAAATAGAAGAGCAAGAAACCTGGGAGAGGGTCTTTCAAGTTATCTTTCCATTAGTTATCCAGTAAGGGTTGTAGAACGGAACCTCTGTGAATAATAAGACATGGCCTGTACGTACAACAATTACAGAGTTCTAGGTCTGGTAGTATAAATAAAGCTATTTTGCAATACACATACCTGATTATTTGCAATACATTTCTCAGCAAACCACTGTAATCGGGTTGGTCGAGCTCTTAAGCCAGGTGTCTATGAAATAAGATTTTCAAAAGAAACCATCAAGCGTTTGATTACTCAGGATATTTTATTAAATGAAAAGAGTTGCTATGTAATTATAAGTCTCTGGTAAAGGAAAAACAACTGAGCAGACCCACAGAACATCACTTCCTTCTAAAAAGAAAAAAAGTGTCATTTTCCACTGTGAAGGTCAGTTTGAGCCAACAAGACAGATGTGCACAGACAACATTCCAGAGATACCCTACAATCCAGAGTAACTATGAGAACACGTAAGAGACATTACGTGTGCCCGTAGTTACTACACCACCTAGTGAAAACCAATGGGAAATCCATATTGCAATCCAGAACAAATTGTTCTTGCACCGGAGCAAGGACTCCCCGGAGTTACTCTGGATTACACTCTAAAACAGTTCTTACTCTGCAGGGGAGACCTGCAGACCTGATCCATGGATCCGGGGCCCCTGATTACATAATTTTATAGTATACATGCTATTGGCAATCAAATGTACCAAATGTTTCATGCTAGTATAATACGTGTTTGTTATTTTTTCCCTTTTTCAATCCCAGGCAATTTCATAAAAGGGAAGAGGGAAAAGAAAACCCAATTAACATCTTTTACAAGATACCCCTTGAAATTAAAAAAAGAGAAGTATGTTATTTGCATCTCTAGATAATCTTCTTTGTGACATGACAAAACTCAAATGTGGCATTCACTTCCAACTTTCACTATCACTGCAGCTCCAAGGGCCAATGATCTAAAAAGCTCTAAGAGCCGAAAACTTTATATAGCTAATCCTCTTCTGTTTGATTGCTGTGCACATTGCTAGAAGGACAATGAGTTATACAGTCGAAATTCTTGTTTTTCATTTTGAAATTGAGAAGTGTTTTCACATCCAGTAGGTTCTCAATCATCAAAAGAACATCTAGGTCAGATTAACTAAATCTCTAGAGCTTGCACGATAGTCCGTATTTGTTGGCTTATCTCTAACCATCTTACTGAATTTTCAACTTTATGCCTAGTATGAAATGGAGACATCTATAATACAGTAAACTGTGTAAAAGCAAAAAATCATGTGTGGCATAATATTAAAATTTAATTTTCTACATTCAAGCAAATAAATCAGGTAATTGGATTTCTATGTGATTTATTTTTGGTGTGGTGTATTTATTTTTATATCCAAAAATCAGGATAATAAATAAATAAATATTTGGGGCATTTTTATTTGGTGGCACCCCTACCACAGCAAACTAGAACACAGTTTTAGCTGAAGTATTTCAGGGAATAAGTCAAGAAGTCTGTCAACAAGGAGCTGTTTATCTTAATGAAAAGTTAATATAACAAATAGTAGGAACACTCCAGTTTTTCTGGCAGATGTCCCATGCTATCAACTAGTTGCACGCGACAGACACTAATCAGACCCCTAAAGATCACATCAATAACCTTGGAAGCTAAATTTCTTGAGAACATCCATGTTAAAGAAGTCAAATCATACTCTACAAATAAAGTAACATCTTGCTGCAGTAGTTTTATCTCTACCAGAAAATTGAGTGTCATGTTGATTTTATACAGATACGGACAAAAAGCAATCTGGATGAAAGGGTGCTGTAATCTCTCAATCTCAGGGCCCAGAAATGTTTCTAATGTTTTCGTGGTAGATTAAAAACATCCAAACCAATGGTGATTGGTTTTGAAAACGGTTCACACTGCAATACATGTCACAATTCTGGGCTTAAATCAATGTACTGCCACAGATTTACTAAACATCTTTTGAGGCATGTTTTTATCAATCTGAAGTGGCTTCTTTATCAGGTCTGAATGTCATCAGCTGCTTTACTTTTCAAACATCTCTTGAATGACCTGACCAAATGTACCAAGTGAATACTTACGTATTCTCCAATATTTAAGTCCTCTTATACTGAATATGTAATGTTTTGCACTAACAGAAACATCAGAAACATCAACACCCTATTCAACAATAATAGGTAATATGTTATTTTGATTTTTCCTCAGCCCAGCCTCCACAGACCTCAGAAAGCCTCAGAATCCACTTTTCCATTGGCATAAATTCTGGAGACAACTGCAGAACCTCTGAAGAACCTATGGTAGCAATGGTAGCACATCTCTAGAGGCTTCAGGTTGGGCCAATATGACTCAGTAGGGGTTCAGCACAAAATTTGCTAACAAGTAGGCTCAACTTCTTTTCCATATTTTAGAATTTCATATAAACAGTTCCCAACCTGTACTTGTAAAAGATCTGTTTTATAAAAATGGGGCTTATGGCCAGACTCCCATATGAGAAAGGTGGATTTAGTAGACAGGTGATATGAAACTAAAAATAAATTTTTGAAATCACCACTTTTATAGGTTTGGGAAACAAGGAATAACTTAAATTCTTCAAAGCAAAACTACACATCCTTGAGCACAGTGAAGTGAAAAATCTAATAAGAGAACTGGGATGGGTAGCAGGGTATAAAAATGTACTGACTGATTTTTCTGTTACACAGGAGAATGAAAGTCATATTAAATATAGCTGATATTGTTTAATATTGCTTTACATGCAAGGTACTCATGTCTAAGGATTTCCATAATTACAGTCTTGGCTACTTGCTATCATAGAAATGCTGCTTGAAATAGTCAAGTATTAGGCCTGATCTGTCCATAGAGCCATGACTGGGGGTTGGGAAGCTTTTTCATCTGACTACTTTAATCAGGAAGCAAAACAAATTTAATGGAAACCGGCTTGTAGTCTTAAATTGTCAGGACATTTCTATGGATTCATTTATTGGTTCAGATTTTCCAGGTTATGTTACACATTACCCAGCTGAGAGGATTGCATCACTTAAACTAGAATAGAGCACCAAAACATCTTCAGCTGGGCTCCAATCAGGATTTCTACCATTTGCTTTTTACAAAGTCAAAACAAGTGCAAACTATTCAGAATACAGACTTTATTCTAGTTTAACCTGAGCAGCATCCATCCAAATATGCACACACCTGCATCACTACAGTTCCCAATTCACAGGGAATATTAAAACATGTTCCCATGTCCATGTTCCCCATTACATCAGCCACTGAAGGGTGAAGAAAATTTTCTTTATCCATATATTTAATGTAAATAATCTGTGGAATGCTTTACCACAGGATATAGTGATACCGCCTGGCCTAGCTGCCTTTTTAAAAGAGAATTGGATGGATTCTTGGTAGAAAACTATTCCCCAAGAATGAATTTTATAAATGCCAACATCTAAAAATTTTGAGTTATATTATGCTTTAAAATAAAGTTGATTCTACCAGTTCACAAAAAGTTGATAGAAAGGCACAGAGGTACAAACAGGACCAACTCTAGCTGTCTCTCCTTTCTAAATAAATTACATGCCTAGGCTTTGTAAACTATATAAAACTGAAGAGTTACCGACTGACTCAACATATAAAATTGAAAAGTAACTGACTGACTCACTCACTAAATTGAAAACTGACTGACACACTCACTCACTGACTCATCAATGGCCAGCCAAAACTACTGGATTTAGAAACATGAAATTTGGAGCAGTGTTCCTTCTAGTAGGCACCTACTAAGTATCATTTTTTAAGAAATTTAACCCCTAAGGGTGTAAAAAGGGAATTCTATCCCTAACTCATCAACGCAAATCCACAAACTTAGAAGCATGAAATTTGGGGAGCATAACAACCAATTTTTTAAAAATCTTCCCCTAAGGGGGTGAAAAGGGGTGCAATATGTTTTATCCCTATACTTAACATTGAAGACTAACTCATCAACATCCAGCCTCAACCACTGGACCTTGATGCATGAAATTTGGGGAGCATATTCCTTCTGTCATATATGGACCCATTAAGAATAAATTTGGTACCCAGTGGTGCCTGGTAAGGGTGCCCGGTGCCTACTGCCCACTGGTGCCTGGAAGGGATGTGTGGTGCTGGGAACCTGATTCCTGGAGCCCAACTGGGATGTCCAGTGCCTAGTGCTGTCCAGTGGTGCCTGGTGCCAGGGGGTCTCTGGTGCCCTGGAGGGGTGCCCACTGGTGTCCACTGCCCAGAGGTGCTGCTGGGTAGGGATGCCCAGTGGTGCCTGCTGTCCACTACACAGTTGTGCCTGCTACCAAATGGTGCCCAGTAGGGCTGCCTGGTGCCTGTTGCTTCCTACCACTGCTCCCTGGTACCATCTATTGCCCACTGCTTGTCAGCCCACCAATGCCCACTGGTGCCCAGAGCTCATAAATTTTCTTGAAATTTTACTCCCACAGTGACAAGTTGATACATCTTTTGCACTAAAGAACAAGGAAAATTCAACTTCTGGAGAGTGAATGAAACAACATAACCCATATTAAAAATCTCAAATGAATCTCTGTCAGGGTTAAGCAAGTCTAAGAAATCCAAATCCAGTTTAGAACAGAAAAAGGACAAGCAAGAATGCCAGATGTCTCCTTTCTCTCCTGATAAACCAAGAGGAGCAAAAGTTTCTGGAATTAACATTTTCAGTTTCTTTTTGCCATTTGTAATCTACTGAATTCTTCTTACGTGATACATAAAATTAAATAAACAGCTATCTAGTAACAACGGAGACACAAATAAACTGAGATCTACTTACTAAAGAAAATGATAAAAAGTTTCTAAAGAGAGGCTGTTCTGGTTTTTTTTCAAGCCCACAGTGTAAATAGACTGCAAAACAGTATTGATACAAGTACAAACAATACTGGAGTCAGGTAAGCCCAAAGGAAGGGGGACATGCTGATGGTGGCAGTGGAATAAGCACTCTTGTATAGCTTAACCATGTTCCTATCCAACCTTTTAACTTCTTCAACAGTGCTGTCATATGTCCTGGCACCACCATGATGTACAGGGGTGCCAAAATGCCTATCTCTATCCAGCGAAGCCAGAGCAGCCACTGGAATCTACTCAGAGTAAGGTAACCATGTCAAACACTGCTAGCAGCAATGGGTCTTCTCAGATCTGCACCAACTATTTAGTAGGTGTGTAACCAAGGAGGCCCATGTTGAACTTTCAGGAAGGGGGACACACATAAACTGTTCCCTATCTGAACCTCTTGGTCTCCATTCCCTGGCCCCAAAAGCCTCACTGCTGGCCGATCCAGTACTGAGACAAAGTGCTGATCTTCACTGGCCTCTCCACTGGTGGAGAGTCTCCCACTGGTGGGAAGTTCCATACAGTACTCCTACGACACACACTACTTGAGTTATAAAACATACTGCCAGCTCTGGGCTTAATAGGAATGGGACCAAAAGTTACTTAAATGGATGAAAACGTTGGCCTTTCTAAAAGCACCAATCCAAACTACAAACTGTCTCAACATAAAGTGCACTTGATTTAAAGCTACTATTGAATAAACATCTTGGGGCAGTGTTGCTCTAAGGTTCAGTATTTTCTTTCCCAATTTTCTTTTTTTATTAAGCAATTACTATTAAATTGCTTTATGACTAAAGGATCATATATAACGATCCGTTATAACGATCCAATATAAAGGATCGTTGGAAATTTTTTTCCACCTTTTCAAAAGATTAGTTCTTCCTTCCGCTAATGTAATCTGGTCAACTAACATTGAGTTTGGAAGGGGAAAGCAAGTTTACGCTTGCTTGCATACACTCACACACACACTTTGTTAGAGGAAAATAATCACAATCTGGAAAGGCTCTGAAGCTGCCCTTTTGACTTATCAATTTCAGTAAGCAAAATTTCAATCAAGCATAGATAAAATATACTAATCCTAAATAGACCAAGTTTGTCACCTACCACTTTCTATAAGCTGCTTACCATAGTGGGAGAGGGGAAAAAAAGCTAAATTAAATGCCAAGCAGTAGCAGACAGCACTTGTTTGGCTGATTAACTTGTAGACAAGCATTACAAATAAATCGGAGAGAGCATGGTCTGCAGTAAATTAAATTCCAATGCTTTAAAGAACAAAGAATTCATTGGAAAGAGGATTAGCAACTTTACACCCAGGAATGCTAGTTTAATTTAATTGTTCCAAAATCCTAGATTTAATATGCAAATATCACTTGGATATTTAATAGTGAAATTGACAAAGTAAGGAAACAATTTCAATATACAACCTGGCTGTCTTTCTCTTCCCACAATGAAAAAGGGGGCTAATTCTCCATCAGCCTCCCCCTCCTCATTTCACTATTAGGATTGGATTCTATTAACATTAATCAGAACAAGACTAATTAAAGGTTAAAAACTTTAAATACGTTCTAATTAAAACTCTAAATAGCTGCATGATTAGAGTGCTATAGTTACGGTCCCACCTCAATGATTTTCTTGGCTTCTTTGTATTTTCCAGAATGCAGGAAGGCAAAGAAGAGATCATAGAGCATCGTCATCTCACCTCTCTCCTGGGTCACAAAGTCCATAGCTACAGAAATTTAAAAACCTCATTAGATTACATATTTAAAACATAAAATACATCCACAGATAAGATAGCAGTATCACCAGGCAGCCATGCTATCGAAGTATGTGATCGTTTATAACTACTCACTCTAATGGTTTTTGCTTTTTGCACTCTTTGCATTGTACTTGTTAAGAAGAGTAATTGCTACTAAGATTTTTTTTACAAATATTCGGACCATGTGGAACTTGTTCTGACCAAGACATATTAGGCGACATTCATGGAGTACATTAAGCTGATTCTCCAGTGTGGGCAAAACAAAATGCCCCCACAGCCAGAAGACCATACATAGTCACAATTAATGTTAATAGATTAGAACAGGGGTCAGCAACCCTTCAGCAGTGTCACACTGAACCTGTTTCAATGCTATTCCATGTGCCAACATGATTCTATGCCGACACGCTGTGTGCCGACATCACACACACTGTTGCAGAAATAAAATGTAAAAAATGTTTTTAGGCACTGGCGGGCACCAAACACCAGAGGCACTGACCCGCCTGTGCTTCTTTTGCTCCCCTCCTCACTCATTTCGGGACCTTGGTTGACAGCTGGAAGCCTCAGAGGATTGCTTCAGCCCAGGAGAGTAAAGGGGGTTGGAGAAGAAGCCATTTCAAACATTGGGAGTCCCACACAATCAGGGACTCTGTATATGGGACGGGGGAAAGCACTTTTGTTATGTATTTTGCACTTTCTTGTTTTCCCTTTTTTCTATTTGTATTTTCAGTCAATGGAAAGATTTTCTTCCATGCTTTTGTCTTCACTGCTGTACATTATTATTCACAAAGAAAAACGCAAATGGAAGTAACCAACCTTTCTGTAAGAGTTCAGTGTCTCCCTTCTCTATCAACTTGCATAAGATATCATGAAGTCTAGGGAGCTTGCCATATTTCTTACAACAGTCAAATACAGCTTCCAGGGCAGCTGCCAAATCACCCCTAAAAGATAATACATACATTTTCAGATGGAAGCAAATATTGTATATAAGAAATGTTAGAAATCCGTGTTTTAATAATCATACTCCAAATTTCATGGTTCAGCACAAAATATATTTCAGATAACCAATTTATTTTGAGATATTTTCTGCAGTGTCCCAAAACACCTCAAAATCTAATTTTGTGGTTCTAATAGGACACACTAGGAAAAAAATGAGGATTAGCTGATTAATACTTTAAAAGACTGAGCAAATTAATTACAGGTCCAACCTTGTTATACATAGATATTTTAAATACATGGATTTGATTCAACATGAGCGACCACTGCAAATGAAAAGGAAAATGCTAACCTTTGGAGAAAAGAAGAAAACGTATCCCTTTAAAATAACAGTTTTAAAAACTGCTTTTCTACAGGTTGGACAATCATACAAGGAACTATCCCATTCTTCAGCTGAGCCAGGCAAAAGCAGGGAGTTCTTTACATTTCTAATTGCTGACTGCATCTCAACAACAGAAAGAAAAGCTGTTCTGAAACAACTGTGAAGAGATGCTTTTTATTTTTAAACTGCTTTTATTTTAAAAAAAGGTTGTATCTATGGAAAATCCAAGAATCAAATCCCAGCAGAGGTCAAGACACAACCTTTTCCCATTAGGAGCAATAGAGAAGCAATAAATCTGGAAGCAAGTCTTTTGTGGCTGCAATCCTAATCTCCACCTAGGGCAGCATAAACCCTGGAATAAGTCCTATGCTGAACTGGGGATGCCACAAAACTGCTGTAAGGCACTTCTGCCCCACTCCTAGGGGGGTTTAGGCCAGTGCACATACATACGCCAACATCCTCACACCGCCACAGGAAGATATGCCAGGTGAATTAAGCTAATCTAAATTGGTTGTGATTGTGCCCTAAGTCTATTTTTCCACTGTTTCTTTTTTATCCACAGGTGATTCTGGATCAGAACCCTAGTGGACTACAAAAGACACCTGCATACAGTAACTACTGTTTCTAAGAAGAAATTGTTGGGTACAAGTAATCATATTGATAAGAGTCCTTATTTATTCTACAGAAGTTGCTTTTCAGCGCACAGAACTAACAATCAAGAACTACAGTCTAATGGACCAATGTAAACAGATATTCATGGTAAGGTACGAACTCTTGATTAAGTAAGTTGATCCTGATGACGTACACCCCAAAATACCCCATGGCCCTAAATTATGCATTTGCAATCTGTAACAAAACCAATTATAAATATTTTGAATATATTTTATAAAACTGGTTGGAAAGTAGTAAAGAAACAACAAAAAATATTAGAGGAAGGCCATAATATTCCCAGAAGCGACTTACAGTTTCTCATACCTGATCAATGCAGAAAGTTTCAAGACATATAAAGAATTTGAAACATACAGCTGATACTGCATGGTGTATTTTACCACAGACAAATATTTTAATGCATCTCAAACATACAATTGTTATCTTTAAAAACAGGAATACAAAATGGCATTATGGATAGCCTTTCTCTACTAGTTTCAAAACTATTTCAATAGCAAAAAATGTATTATAAATACAAACAATTTCTGCAATCCTCGACAGTGTAGAAATGAGTCTAGCTTGTTGGATCTCTACCTTATCCCCTTTACTGAGCCCTGTTTACAGTGCATCTTCTGGCACCCCACAGAGTCATTTGAATTATTGTCATTTGGGGTGAAGACTAAATTACAGGTTAATTTTAAAACTGAAAGTGGATGATGCAGGCTAGATTACTGTCATACAAAAGAAATACTATGGTATCTACCGCAGATGGATATAAAACTATATATAATCAGTGTTTTCTTCTTCTCTGGATGCAAGTTCAGTTAACACCCATAGAAACAACTCAGGGACAACTCCCAATGATTCCACCTAGGGTGCAATCAAATTTACACATTCAAGTTGTCTTTATATATGTTCAGTTCCTGATGCGGCCTCGACAAAATAGCAACAGTATTGTCTCAGCTGTAGTCTTTCAGCACTAAATTGACTGTTTAGGTCAAAGCTATCAATAAATGAAAGAATAATTGGAATGCCAATCAAACAGACATATTAATAGAGCTCTGGCTCTAGATATACATTTCTTAAGATATTTAGATGTGTGTGTATAAAATAATGTTTGAGTACATAAGGATCTGCGCATTTCGCTGCTCAGACTCACCATTTGACTATTAGAACACCACTTTGGTTTTTAATATGGGAATTCAGGAGATTAGTAAACTGGTATTCAGGAGACTTGAATATCACAGTACTATTTTGCAGTCCAATTTTAAGACACTTATCAAGGTTATACAAAATGAAGATATTGTAGATCTTGGATACCAAGAATTCCATGCACTCCACAGCTTTTCTGACCTCTTCTGCAATACAGCCCTGAAAACTATAGCAAATTTTGTAAGAGGAATACATTGTGGAAATTGGCAACTACCCCGGGAGCAAGCAGAGAGGCCTTGTACATGGGAAATTTTGTATTCTAAGCCAATAAGAGTTCTAATCAGCCACTGCGAAAACTGAATACAGTCATTGAATTGACATATAAAATTCCATATTAGGAGTACTCAAGATAAAACTCATGTGATTGCTCAGGATTGTTTCTGAGACACTTATACAAAACAAAAATTGGGGTCTGTTTTGCTAACTCAGGCATTATAAGTCATTGATATACAAATGACAGTGGTATACGACTTATACTCAGTCACTGGTACTCGGGTATTTAAGCCTGGGACCCTCTTTCAAACTTAAAAATCTGTCCAGGACACCCTCTTCAAACTTACCATAATGTGACATCACTGTGATGCCAGAACATTTCCATGTCTACTTGGAAAATCCCACTGTGTTCAATGAGATTTATTCCCATGAAAGCCCAGTGCCAAATTCCAAAATGGTGAACTTGTCACTTAACTACAAAACACAGAAGATACAATATAGGGCTAAAGAGTTTTTTTTTAAATGTGTTGATTGTTCCAATGTATACTAAACTTCCTATGTACTAATGTACTCAAAGTTCCAAAGAGCAAATCAAAATACTGCATGAAACTCATGACAAGTTGTTATTTGGATATGGCATAGTTTCTCTTTTAAATGATTGCAATCCCACTGCAATAAACATACTTGCATTTCCCACCCTGGGATCCATACTTTTGCAACTGTTCTTAATATAATTTTTAAAACAGTGTGTATATTTCACTGTTCAAGGATAATTTTTTTAAGTATTCCTTTCCAACTTAGAAATCAACTTCAGACATGCTTATTACTCTTGAGCTGCATGTGATATCACAACAGTCCAAACACAACAGCATTCCTTAATTTGGACTTGTCCATTGGTGTTGTAGCCTAAAGCATCTGGGACTTGCTGGGTGCAATAATAAGTGCAGGATAACTATCCCAACCTCTGAAGGAATCAGGTGTCATTATGCGCAGAACTATTTGAGCTTTTAACAAATTGCATGAAAGAGGAATTATTGTTAGACTCTGACCCTGAATTGTTTTTCTCATTTGAACCCATTTCAATTTTAAATTACAATAAATTTTCTTCCTTAAAGGCTGCCATTCTCTCAACATTACCTTTTTACTTGCTACAAACAACTTTCCAAACGAAGGAGGATGCTTGATAAAAAAAGACTCTAAATATTGATTTTAATTGGAATGAAGTGCTTCAATGTTCTACATAAAGTGTTAGAGAAGTGGCAATTTACCTAAGGGGTTTACTGATTGAAAAGCTCTCAAACCTGAAATCACTAGAGAGGAAGAAATAAAAAAGGACTCTGGGAAGAAAAAAAAAGAATGCCTCAAACAAATCCCTGTACAAATCTGAAGCAGATGTTAGTGTGGAGGGAAATCAATTCAGTAAGTTACAATCAGCTTAAAAAATTATTCAGTTAAAAGAACGGGGCTCTTGAAAGAGCTAAATGCCCCCCCTTGTTCATCAGCTATAACGAGGAATCTTCCAAGGAGACTGGTGTTGCAATTACAACTAATCCTCCCCAAAAAATTAACTGTGTTGAAGGCTTTGTAATTTCCCTAGGTACAATTTAGCTGTCACTTACTTTAAAATTTACTCAAACATGCGTTCCGAACAGCACTAACTTCACATGTCAAGTGCTTTCCAGCCAATTGAGTCTAAACTGGAAGTCGGTGTTAAACAACTGAATGATTAGACAAGATAGCTCATTTCCCTGCTCTTTTGTTCAGAATAAAATGCCACATTTACATTATCAGGCTCAACAGGATTTTCTGACAGAGAGAGAAAAAAATCCTGGTGAACACTGTCCGTACTAAACACATGAAGCCTGTCATTTACCAATCATCCTTCAAAAAGCAATAGCAATGAATGTAACTTAATTATGACCCAATGATCCTTGACGAAAAATCATCTTATCACCGTCCTGTTCCCCTTGGGCAAATGAACCACTTTAGTCCTTTGGCACTGATGATGCAAAATTTCTAATTGCAATAATGAAGAAAGAGACAAACCTTCTTTGCTTCACTTGAAAGGAAAAAAAAGTTTTTATTGTGATGGAAAACAATCCACAAACACTATGGGCACTAGAAATAATTATACAAAAAAGGGGTTGAAAAGGGAAGATTAGAACTACTGCTACAACTGGAAAAAACAGTCATTTGCAAAAGATTAACTTAATAAAACAGTTAAGCTATATTTAAACTGCAATAAGGTGTACAGCAACCTAAGTTTAAAATTTATTTAAAAGGTAAAGGTGTTCCCCACAGGTTGCCGTGCTAGTCATGACCAACTCTATGTAATAATTATGTAATAAAATAATATATGTTAATATTTTAAAATGTATTACATACCTGCTAATTAAGAGACCACTGCAATGCTTCTGTTCACAGACAGGAGCATAAATTAACCCATAGCCTCTTCAATCGAGAACAGGAGTGAATGATTCAATAATCATTTTTTTGGCAGCACATGCAACCTATGCAGAGTATGTATTCCACTTCCAAGTCAGATGTTACCCAATTAAATGATTCATTTCCTTTTTATCTCATCTACAAACAAGCTGAACATTTTGACAGAAAGTTAGACTTTTTCCATATTTAACCATGCCCAAGGAATATTGATAGAAGGGCTAAACTGAAATTACTCATTTTTCCACAAATGAAAAAGTACTTCTCTTTCAAAATTATCATTGACAGTAAACACAGAGTTGTTCACTTTTTTACACTGCCATCTTTCACAGTTTCTCTCAATTTATTTCATGGGCTATCATACTGACATTATCAAGTCACCAAATCTGGTTTGCTATTTAGTTACAATGACACCATCTTAGTCACGTGATGATCCCTCATTGGTTGAAATCACTCATGGCTGATCCTGGAAGCGCTGCATTTACTCTCAATGGGCTCCTCAGTGACACTTTCACACAGCTAACTCCAATTATATACATAGTGTTGTGACATCACCTATACATGATCATACATGATTGATCCAGTCAGAAATAAATTAACTAAAAGAACAAACTACAAATAGATTTTTTTGCCAAATAAATATTCTCTTGTGTTTAATTTTAATTAAAGACACTTATAATGAAAAGTTTCACATTTTTCACAGAATCTACTAGATTTACCAATAATTGGAAACAGTTTCAATTTCAAAATTAAGAAATGGAACAAATTTATTATAAGTTGAACCAATTTATTAAAGTGTGCAAAGATGTACAAAGTGCACAAAGTTTTTTTAAAAAACTTTGCAATATATAAATCTCTCAACTCTTTCTGAAATGAAAGCATACTGACAGAGAAACATAAGTAGGGAAATATAGATTTCTTACAATTTTCTGTTGCTTTTGAGATAATACAGTCTCAAATTCAAAAATAAAGGCATACAGTGCATTAGTGCCAGCACAGCATGAAAAAAATGCACTTCAAATGTTTAAAAAGCAGACAATGTTGACAACATGGAATTTATGGTCTGAAATTCTAAAAAACATTTATGAATGACTAACAAAATGTTGGTCTTTGTGACAAGTTACAGAAGAGGTAGTCCCATATTCTGTTACAATCCTGAAGAATCTGATGTATTTAAGTACCCTAGAGGACTGGGTTCTCCAATGTCAAAAAGTAGAACGCATTCATTTTCAGTTTACAAAAGTTGCTTCTAATGCCTTTTCTAAGCTAGCAAATGGCAAATGCCTTTTTTATCTTGCAAATACTTGCTGTCATAAAAAGATTTCTACAAATGGATCATCATTAATTCCTCTGGAAATGGGAATAGAGCTAAAATGACCATTTGTGCTCTTCTTTCTCACACCCACACTTACCATGTCATAAGCAAGGGATGCCCAAAATCCAGACTACAAACCAATTGCAGCACAGGACAAGCCTTGATCTGGCCCACAGTAAATGGGTAAGCCTGCTCTCCTCACTTCCAGAGAGTACTCTGACGGCCAGAGAGGCTGCAAGCATCTCCTCTTTGAATGTGTGAAAGTGCTTATGAACTGGTTTGAAGATCACCTTGAGGATAATCCTAACCATGTCTACTTAAAAGTAAGCCCCATTGTATTCAATGGGTCTTACACTCAGGAAAGTGTCTTTAGGATTGCAGCCCTTGTGTCTCTGTGAGAGGTATTTATGAACCAATTTGATTTGAATTCGGAGAAAGTGTTTATGAACCAATTTCATTTGAATTAGAGAAATTGTTTATGAATCGATTTGAATTCATCCATTCACAACTTCTGTCTCTAAAATTTGAAATGCAAATTTTCTCAGCACCCGACTCAGTGTCAGAGAGATGATGTGGCCCTCATGCCAAAAAGTTTGGACACCCCTGTTATAGGGAAATCAATATGGGGGAGGGCAATTTTAACCTTTGAGAAACAGCAGAGAGAGCTTGAAAGAGCAGAACATGCATTGAATGAATGACTTCTGGATACAACTAAAATGTGTTGAAAGAGTGGATTGTTAGAAAGTGAACCATCAGAAAGTGGGAGGTACCTACACAAACAAAAAGAACTGTTAAAAGCCTGCAGCTGTCTATTATGGAGTTAAAATGTAACAACATTCATCGGTAAAATCTTTACTGATTTTAATAAAATACCCATGCAGTGGGTAGCCAGGTAATAATTTTGGTTGCTCTCTTCTGAACGTTTTTCATTTTCCACTACAGTGGTACCTTGGTTTATGACCACAATCTGTTCAAGAAGCATGCTCGTAATCCAAAATGCTCGTATATCAAAACATGTGGTACTGGAACCACAGATGATTTGTTTCAGCCTCCTTCACCCACCCCTTCAAAGCCACAAAAAGGACTTTGAAGGGGCAATCAAACACAGTGTGCACCTCCTCACCTCCCTCTAAGACAGTGTTTCTCAAAGTGGGGGTCGGGACCCCTTTGGGGGTTGCCTAGAGCTTTCCGGGGGGTCGCCTAAAGACTCCTGGTGCAGGGGGGCAGGTCAGGCTTGCCAGACCTCCGGCTGTAGCTGTGCGTGCACTGGGGCTGACTGACAGCCATAGGGTCCAATCCTATGCATGCCTACTCTGAAATAAATCCCATTGTGTTCAATGTGTGCATAGAACATACATTTCATTTGTAACAATGAAAATACATCCTGCATATCGGATATTTACATTACGATTCATAACAGTAGCAAAATTACAGTTATGAAGTAGCAACGAAAATAATTTTATGGTTGGGGGTCCCCACAACACGAGGAACTTATAAAGGGGTTACGGCGTTAGGAAGATTGAGAATCACTGTTCTAAGACTATGCTACTCATCTTGGAGTGGGGAACAGGGCCTCCCTGCTCTGTCGTCACAAGCTGTGATTGCTACTTCCAAGAAGCTATGCTACTTGACTTTTGAGGGTGTGTGTGTGTGAAGAGATCCTTTGCCCACATCCCTTCCAGGCAGTAATCACCACCTGCAAGGGATGTGGGGCAGAGGTAAACGCTTTCAATCTCTTTGCTGCTTGTCTTTGTGGAGAGGGGAACATCTGTCATCCTTCCTCCAACTATGCGATGATCACACAGTTGGAGGGATGAGTGCCAGAGGGAAACAGTGCCTCTACCACATAACAAGCTAAGGAGCACTGTGTTGGTCAAGTGCTGAGTCTGACAGGATATATCAAGGCTGATTTCCAGCAAGGCTTAAAAACCTCATATGCGTTCACTGATCTAACCATGCCTCCATCAGTCTTGAGAGACTATGATATCGTGCAAAGGGTTAGATTGTTATGGAGGATAGGCTGTTACCCAAGCAGCAAATCCCCCCTCTCCACGCCACTGAATTAGTACAATGGAAAGGCAGAGCCAATACGATTGGATCCAGCTGGCATCGCAGAGGTGGGCTAAGGACAGGAGCTCTCTTGTGGGGCCGACCCGGGTCTCGATCCCTGGCCTTCTGGTTAACAGGCACAGTGTCTGAACCACTTGCACCACCCACAGCCCACACTGATCTAACCACAGCATATGATACCATGTGGAAGGAGGGACTGCTATACAAACTGTCATATTATCCCTTGTCAAATCCTCTATCGTTTAATCAACAACTTGCAACAGAAAGCTAAATGGGCTGCTGAACATCCCAATACAGGTACACATATAGGTGCCCTACAAAAAAGTGCCAGATTTTGACCTACTTTCTCAGCATTGGTCAACTTTGAACAGGATCCGTACCTAACATGGTGTCTGCCAGAACTCACTGTTCAAATGGGGAATAGTATCTACCCCTCAGTGTGAATGTGGTGCTCGTTGACAAATTATTCATCACATGGTGCCTGAGTGTACATCAAGAGCTTATACTGGTCCAGATTTTTTTTTTTAATATAGAGCATTCTGTCCTTGAATGGCTGGGTGGATTGGACATTAACATCTGATTTACCATAAATCAATGTATGCCACACATTAAATAAGTAAACCTTTTCTGTCTCTGCACATTTCAATGTCCGAGCAACCAATACTTCCACACTAGTTGTGAAACCTATGCAACACCTATCAGATTCTGCACAACGTTAGATACCCAAGTGACTATTATTGGGATATTCCTCAGTTGCAGCAATGTTTTGCTCACACTTGTCAGCATGTGGCTTCTCCTGCACCCTTCCCCATTAGGCTTCTCCATCCCTGCGTTGCTTTGAGAGCTGCAGATGCTGAAGAACAGCCAGATCCTATCCTTGATATGCCTCTCGCAAAGGGACTTCTGAGTAGAGAGGTGCAGGATTGGGCTCTAAGGATGCACTCTTCTCCACTCCTTCCTGGGTATATGGTCCATTGACCGAGTAAAGAGGTGCAGAAAAGGGTGAGCTTGAATGGGGCAGAGCAGCAAGGCACTCATTCACTGGTGCCACACAGGGCTCCGGCTGCTGGGATGGCAGGGAGGGCCCTGTGCTGCCCCACCAGCCTCCCCAGCTCTACCTGCCTGGCCTCAGTGCCTCCAGGCCTGCTGCTTCTTAGTTGGCGCTGGGAAGGCTGCACAGGGAGGCACCGTATGAAATGAGGCTGGCTCTTGGGTCCATCCAAATCACACACATGCTCTCAGGCTCCAGAGGATGCAGAGTCTCTGAGCTAGGGCCTGTCTGACAGTGGCAGGGCGAGGTTTATTTATTTAGCGTACGACAAATACATATACTTGTGATAAATCAAATGTTAATGTCCAGACCACCCATCCGCTCAAGGACAGAGAGGTCTATATTAAAAAAAAAAATCAAACATTGGGCTGGTGTAAGCTTTTGATGGACACTCAGACACAATGTGATGAATATTTTGTCAAGGAGCATCACAATCACACTGAAGGGTAGATGTGAGTCCTGGCAAACACCAGGCTGGATATGGATCCTGTTCAGAATTTGAATTCTGGGATGCTGGCAAGATAGGTCAATGCTGGTGAGGTAGGTGAAAACCTGGCACCTTAAGATCTTGAGAAAATTCTTTGCTGGCTGGGGACTAGTATAGCAAAACAGTGACTACTTGTTTCCATCTTAACAACAAACTTGCCAATGCATTCCCCCAAAGGCCTACCTTAATGACAACTTACTCCCTTATAACCCTCATTCCAAAGTAACTTTGGATCGGAGTCTCTCTTATAAGAAATACCTAGACAACACGTTTGCAAAAATTAATACCAGGAACAACATACTCCAGAAACTAAGAGGATTAAGATGGGCAGCCTCAGCCTCTCAGAATATCAGCATTAGGGTTGGTTTATTCCACAGCAGAATACTGTGGCCCTGTGTGGCTTAATAGCTGCCACACTAGTAAGACTGTTGCCAGTCTAAAAATAACCATGAGGATCATAAGCAGTTGTATAAAATCTACTCCTACTTGCTGGCTCCCCATTTTGAGCACCACCAGCTCTACGAGGGAGGATGCATTAGTGAAGGAGTACAACAAAATTACGAGAAACCCACTTCTTCCTGTGCATGCTTATATTCCCTATCTATCAGTTGGCTGGCTTAAATCCAGGAATCCCTCTCTGACACTTGCACAACAGCTATCTAACAACTTTAATATTAACACACAACAGAAAGCTAAATGGGCTGCTGAACGCCCAGATACAGCCAGTACATAGAAGACCCTACACAAATGGCAGGGTGAAGGAGAGATGTTGCCATTCCAGGCACTGACAATGGTGATGGGCCACCTGCTGGCAATTGGGGCAATGGCAGTGGCAGCACTCCTAGCTGTGTCTGCCATGGATGCCTTGGCATCAGTGATGGGATTCAAAGAAATTAACAACCGGTTCTATGCCCATCTGGCAGCCACTTTTAAATATCTATTTTTAAACTTTATATGTCCTGTCTCTCGTTAACAACCAGTTCTATAGAGTAGGTGCGAACATGTTGGAGCCCACCACTGGTTGGCATGCCAATAAGCACCTTTCTGTGTGCTTAGCTTGGCACCCATGCTGACCAAATAATGGACTGCCAGCACCTACATGAAGCCCTTAAGTGCCCTCAAATCTTCTATATAAATAAAACATCTCATAAATCTGGTCCACAACAATTCCAATTTTTCCCATAGTGGTCTGCAGGGTCCTAAGGTTGGAAAACATAGGTATAAAGGTTGGGAACCACTGCACAGACACTATTGAAGCTATAATGTAGTCAAACACTAGATGGCTCTGAATACAAGAGTCTTAATATTTTATACATGCTATAAACATGATCCTACTTTCAGCCACTAAATGGTGCTGGATGCTGACATAATGATGAATACACTTTACAATGGAGATTAGAGAATATATCCCTGTTAAGCGATGGACATCTGTACAGTATCCTAAAAAAAGGGAACTTCCCCATTTCTCATCTCCACAGCATGCTCATGTGCCTCCTGAGGCCTGGGGAACCCTGAGAAACAAAAAGGGATATAAAATGGGGGCTCTGCTAAAGTAACTGGACTGCTAAAAGTAGCATCTTTTAAATAAAAATTGGTGAAATTCCACCTCCTCCACAACAATTAAGGTACCTTTAGTTCATGCAAAATTAGCTTAGGATAAAACCTTTTATTGGGTAAGGTTTGGTTGAGTCCATGTCATCCAGAGACAGTCAACTTCCTGAATGAACAAGAACGTGAACTTCTAATCCCCACTTCTAATCTAATGATGTAACCAGTACACCAGACCAAGTCTCAAGTTTCCAGAGTATGTATCACATTTGTAGACCTGCCAGGAGAGCAAACCATGCAAACTTATTAGCCTGTTATGTCGGTACATATTCTTGTCAAGGAAAACAGTGTCAGTAGGGCTACAATCTGAGCCATTCCCCATATAACCCATTTTCAGATCCTCCAATATATTTAAGTTTTAATCTCCCAGTTGATTTCAGTGGGTGGGGAAATCAAATAATCCAAACTGAGTAAAGTGAAATTTTAGATTACTGTATGTTTCTGTGTCACCAGATTGGTATGCAAACTGAAATACATTATACAAAAACATCCCATTAAAATAATTCAGCACAAATCAAATTGAAAATGCTTAAGATGATTTACACTTAAGATTCTAAATTACTGGCACGCATTCTTATAAAAATCAATGCAGAACCAAAGCATTTACTATTTCAAAGGAGACGAGGAAGAACTGTACTATAGCAGTTTCATCAAAGATTATTTTTCTCCAATAAATTACAAGCAACTCACATAAGGTAGGTAAAAGAATGCATTGCAGCTTTTGAAAAATTATTTGCACTCACTTGTTAGAGACACTTTCTTTATAGAATTATGAGTATATATAAAGAAAAGTACATGCTGAATATTTTCACTATGTTTGAGCCCTAATAAAGGACTTTTAAAGTGTTAAGTTATTGTCAATCCATCATATACATTCACAAACATCTAGCAACTCTGTTGCTTGCTCATGTGGACATATAGTAAATTTCTATGAACTATTTCACACTTGACTTTAGAAACACAGCTTTGGATTTTCTTCAAGTAGCACATTTTTATCACTCTGGACAGAATTTAATAATATTACCATCTATTTGAGCAGCTGGACCCTAATAGCAAATGCTTCCTTTTAGCATTATGCTAATGGCACAGGAACATATCACATATGCATTTCTTGCATATCACATATGCATTTATTTGACTTCTACTTTGAAGTTAAACTAAAGATTACTAAAGAGGGAACATATATTTCTCAAAATCTACATAAGAATGAGAACATTATAAAACCATGATATAAATAATATAACTAATTGAAAAATATGATATAACTAATTCCAGTCATAATGGAAATCTGGGTGCAGATTTAAGTGTCTGGCCATTTATTCCATGGTTGCTGGGAACATTTATCTTTTATGAGGAGAAAACGTCCTGTTCCTAAAGATATTCAGATGGGAAGATTACAGTTCCGATTATGTTGTACCAGCCTAAAACACTGTTCATCCACAGAAGCACTAAGAGTCTCTGTACTGCCCCTGCTTCCTAGCTTACTATATAGAAACATGGAAAGAGCGCTGCTTATGTCTATACACAGTTGTAG
The DNA here is from genome assembly GCA_030015325.1 of Cryptoblepharus egeriae. Classification (NCBI taxonomy): domain Eukaryota; kingdom Metazoa; phylum Chordata; class Lepidosauria; order Squamata; family Scincidae; genus Cryptoblepharus; species Cryptoblepharus egeriae. The sequence goes on from JAREYC010000001.1 coordinate 221,910,841, forward strand.
GCTTCAGGGGGTTCTCACAGGTTCTATAGAACCCTTTGCTAATGAGTGCCTGGTTCTGAAAACTGGTTACTAATAGTACATAGAACCTGTTGTTAATTTAGGTTATTAGGACACAGAACCTGTTGTTAATTTATTTGAATACCTATATGTTAAACAATTTTTAGGAAAAAAACTGGCAGTCTAGATGCTTGAACACAATTCTGAAAAGTGTACTAAGTTTTCTTGAATTGTTCCAGAACAGCATGAATGAGATGTGCCCATGGCTAATTTTAAAACATGCAATATAGTTCAAAATTAGAGAAGGCTAGAACTAGTTTAGTGTTCAGAATATTACCAGGCATTTCAGTGTATTGGAACTATGCCCCCAAATATAGCCTACAGAGCAGTCATGAATGTATATTAGGTATCAAGCTCCCTTTTCCCCAAACCAGAACAACAAACTGATTTGGAGTACAAGTGCAAACCATAGTTTGCCCACACAGATGAATTTGAAAATTGTGGTTTGCAACAAATCAGGAAATAGTAAGCAGTGGGGAGTCTGAACATAAACCTTTCATGCAAGCACTTCCAGTGCTTTGGAGGATAGGTAACACAATCCTTTCTCTGTAGCGGAAGGTGTCGAGTCCTTGTATAAACATATATGACGGCAAAGTGTGCAAGTGGATTTCTGGATGACAAAATTCCTCCAACTTATAGGTTGCAATCCTAACCTAGACTGGCACAACTCATCGGTCTTCTCATTCCCATGGTGAAGTATGATGGTAAGCACATGTCTGTGCTTCCCCCAGAAGTGGCGAAGAAGTGTCTTACAGCACTTTAATGACACCCCTAGGTCAGCACAGGAGTTATGCCAGGGTTTAGGCCAGCCTAATTGAAGCTTAAAATTGCAGCCACCATCCCATAAATGACCCTGCCCCCCCCCCCCCCCCAATTCAGCATAGGTGTGAACCACCCTCACTAGACTATGGTAACTGTTTTAATAGCACAGAAAAACAGATACAAAGTACACATTTCTTGACTTAGTGGCAGATCTCAACCAACTTACTTTTCGAAATGAACAGCAACGAGGGGAGAACACAGATTTCCAGTAGGCTTTGCTAGACCCAAGGCCACAATGGACTCGTGTAGTCGATTGACAGTTTCAACTTCACCTCGCAAGGCCGCACCATTAAGGATGTGGAAAAAGGATGTGGCAGTTGTATCTTTAATAGGGATATCTTTCTCTTTCATCTCCTTTAAAATGTTAATTGCATCTACAATGAAATGCCACAAAAGACCCTTAGGTAATTTCATGTACAGAGAAAACAAACTGCTATTAAAACAGCATTTCAAAAACCAGCAGGAATGTAAATTCTGGTGTATAATGCCAATTTCAAGTTAATTACTACTTGCATTTCTAAACGAGACTACAATTATGAATCCACAATAGCATGGTTTTATCATTTTGCTGCAACTTTGACAACAAATTACAGACAGAAACTGTGTGCCCACTCTGCACCATGTAACCCTGTAGAGGCTGCCCTATAGCAACTAGATCCTACTAAATGGATGCTTTTATCGTTCAGCGCTAACATCTGCTAAAACACACCATTGTTTCTTCAGCAGATGGCTTGTCACGAGGCCAGATAATAAAGATGTGTTTACACTGTATATGCAGCCAGCCTAATGGTCTGATACCGATAGGGCCTGTTTGCTGTGTCGATACTAATTAGCCAAGGAGAGCCAATGAAAGCTTTCTAAGAGAGTGCATGTTAAAACATTAGGTTCATTAAGCTTCATTAGTAAGGCAGAAACAAACATTTTGGTATATGAAATAAGTGCATTTTTGGGTAATGTTCTTAATTATTGCGCAGGCAAAATGTTTTGACCACTTTACATAAAAGCAGGCTCATCTTTTGAAACCGCCTGCTGCAGCATGCTGCGTGCTACAGAAAATAAACACAATGCAACCTTTTCATGGCATAGGTAGTTATGATCTAATGTTACTGTCTGAGGGAAAGGAAAATGAACCCGCCAACTCAAATTTCTATCGTACTCTTTCGATTCAAATTAATTTGGTATAAATTTTCTGTTTAACAGTACAAATTATAATTAGTTACTGCCAGAATTTTTTGGGGAGGGGAGAGGGTTTTCTGTTCTAATTAATGGTGGCAATGTCCTACAGTTTACCAACCTTATCTGTTATGGAATCCACACCATTCAAAGCAAAAAAATGTATGAAATGCAAATTAGCCATTGCCAAAAGTGGTTAAAAATGATATCAGTCTTTAAATCAGCCTTAAAGTTCAGCTGTTACCTTCAAAATATATAACAAAGACAAACTTAAGATCTTAATATTACATTTATTATAAAAAGTTGAGAGTTGTGATTTTTTCCCCCCTGAAGTGCTTATACCCTTTACAAGGAGGTTATGTTTATAGGCTTTATGCTCAGGCTTCAGACCTTCTTAAGCAAAAACAAAACCATTAGTCTAGGCACATACGCAATTTGTGCCATAAGTCATGATCTTCAAACTCAATCCAAACAGCAATGCTAATAAAAACTAGCTACAGAAATGCAAAAAGCACTGAGCTGTGCAAATGTAAATGACAAGCTTGCCAATCCATTAAAACTAATGGCCTATACTGTCCAAGTATCTCTGGTTGAATTCACATGCAAATTTGTATGCAAAATGTTCAAGCACTTTACAAGACATGATATACCATTAATATCAACTCACATTTTTATTCTGATGGCAAGATACCTTTATTATATAGCAGAATATACACTGAAAGGAAGAGCGCTTACCTTCCAGTCTGCCATATTTCCCCAAAACTTTCACCAAGGCTAAGTACTTGTTTGCATCAAGAGCTGTAGAGGAATCTTTCCGACAGCTAGAGTACATAAAAAGAACTGCATCAATTTCTTTTTTTGTTATTTAAACTGGAATATTTTAGAAATAAACTTCATTAAATCCCTGAGAAAACTGCATTATGAAAGGACAAACAAGATCCAGCTTAAATGTATTTATTTTATTTCTCCCAGTCTCTTCAGATGCATCAATTCCAACATAATAGGAATAAATGTGTTTTGTTTAGAGATGCTTGCTTCCAGTAAGATAGGTTTGCACCACTGTGTGTTATAGAATACACTGGGATTACTTCTGAGTACAATAAAGTAACAGATTTATCAACCCCTCTAGTTATGTTTCATGAACTTTGGAGACAACAACATCGAAGGCAACTAGGCAAAGGTAAATTCTTCAGCATTAGTCCTATGTGGTAGTAGGGGCCACTACTTTGGATCAGGGTTGTCCAATACATGTTTTGATGCAAGGCTGGCCTTCTCGCTGACTTGTTACTTCCTCATCAGTAATACCTATTTATCTACTTTCATTTGCATGATTTTGAACAGCTAGTTTGGCAGGAGCTGGGAATTGAATCTCATTCAGTCAAAAAGCACTCAGGTCTCAAAGTACCTGTGACCTTCAGGTCAACAGGCACAGTGTTTTTAACCATTGAGCCACCACAGTTTCATAGGAAAACCACATCTAAATGAATACTTTGATCTCTTCATTACAGAGTAGAAAACAATTTGGGGTTATTTGGGGGACTAAGGGCAAAATCCAGAGTTAAGGCTGTGAGGATTGCCCTAGCTAGGCTGCCCCAACTATTCTGAATCCAAAGCAGAAAATTATGCTGCATCAGAGAGTCAGGAAGCCTGGGCTGCGCCAGCTGCACCACAGCATGCTAAGTAGGCATCAAGTAAGTGACAACTGGGGAGGGCTTGCTCCTGAGGAGACCCCCTCAGATCACACTGAAAAGGAACAGCTGTAGTGCTTGCCTTATAAGGAGTCTCTGAAAACCAGTAACAGCTGCAGTAGGAGACTGCCAAAACAGTCTACAGTGAATACAAGGGGCTTCTTGGAGTGGCCTACTATATTCCTAGTTTAGTGGGCTACCATAGTTGTGAAATATCCTGAAGCTGAGAGGCAGGGGTTGCAGCTAGGCTGGCTAAGAACTCAGATTTCTTGCTCACTGCCATTCTTACTCTGCCTTATCTTGGACCCCTATGGGTCGACTCATTGTTAAAACTTTTCCTGAGGTGGTAAAACTGAGGAGCTGGAAGAGGGAATTTCTGCCCTGGAAACAGGCTCTGGATTCAGAGTAACTGCTCTGCCCTAGACAATGCTGAACATGCCCTCAACATGCCTCTCCTGAACTGCTTAGGCTGTCCCAGCTAGGGCAGCCCAGGTCCACCTGTCTTAGGGCAGCATATGTTGCCTTAGGCTGTCCCAAGCCTTTTCCAGAGTAACTAGGGTGGCCCATCTTGAGGCTGGGTCAGCCCAGTGATAGATAGGATAATCCCAAGTGCACTTCTGGATTGTGCTCTAATTTTGTGACAAGCAAAGTAAAAGAAACTGAAATGCCCGGTACAGTTTTCAACCAATTCTGATATTCAATCAAATATGAAGCTACAGCCACCCACAGAAGTACTCAGTAGCTGCCACCTTTAATACTGTTTTTTTTCTTCTGAAATAACGTAGTCTGCTCAGTTCATAAGGCCATAAAGAACAGCATGTTTCTGCAAAATAAAAATTACTTCTAGGTCTTCTTACCTTGTTGTAGTTCATGTTACATGTCAATTAAATTACACTATGAGTGCAATCCTAGCCTAGTCCAGCACAATTCATTGGTCTTTCCATTGCCTTGGTGATACAGGAAGCAAGTGCATGTCTGTGCACTGGCATAACCCTTCCCCAGGGGTGACACAAAGTGCCTTACAACATTTTGATACCCCTAGCCCAGCATAGAACTTGTGTTGGGGAATAGGCTGGCCTATCTGGGGATTAGGATTGCAGCCTATGTTTCTCAAACTCAATACCTCATATTCATTATTAGGTTGTTAGTTATAATAAAGGGCTGCTCTAGGCAGCCCTGATGCTTTTTAAAAGGACTGCTAGCCAATGCGTCTGCCCCAACTGCCAACAAGTGTGCTTGTTAAGTGAAGCAATGCTTGTTATGTGAGACAGAATCCTAGAGAAATTTTTGCTTGATATGTGGATCACTTGTTTAGCGAGGTTCCAATGTATGCTTTTCTGCATGTTTCTTTTGCCAAGTGGAACATAGTGAAAGCAACACTTCTGCGTTGTTCCTTCTGTGGCTGGGCGTCCACTGGGCAGAGGGAGAGAAGAGCAGTGGAGAAGAGGAAAGCAGGACAGAGCTAGCCAGAAGGGAACAGGGGAGAGAGAGGCTCAGGATGGAGAAAAGGAGAAAGTGGGGAGTTTTGAAAGTGTCCTGGATTGCAGAAGAGTGTCTTGGATTGCAGCCTCCTAACCATGTCTAAGCAGAAGTAAGCCCCATTGTGTTAAATGGAGCTTACTCCCAGGAAAGTGTCTTTAAAATTGCTGCCTAAGTAGACTTCATAGGATCATGCACATTGAATGCATGTTTTGAATTCAATTCAAAATTGAATTTTGAATTCAATTCAATTCATCATTTTTACATGCAGTTAATATTTTTATATGAATATTTTTGGGGTTTTGGAACCAATCGTCTGAGTTTCCATTATTTCCTATGGGACATATCCACTTCACATAAAGAGTGTTTCACATAACAAAAGAGCTCATTTCACATAACGAGCATGCTCCCGGAACGAATTGTTATGTGTTACGAATGGTTGAATTGTTATGTGTTATGTAAGGAACTTGTTATGTAAGGCAACACTGTATTTGCAAATGTTGACAAACACAATTCTAAGGGACAGTTCCTACATAACCTTTACCCATCCTTAAGGAAATTTTCTGGAGTTATGTTTTCTGGTGAAAATACTGAATGACTTTTCTAGGTAATTCACTTGCAGGCAATCAAGGATCTGAAGATAAACTGCTGTGCTGAACAGATGCACTACACAGGATCATAAATTATCCCTTTCCCTCTGACAACTGCCAAAAAACTAAAAAAAACAACACTGCCAAAAATGTGTTCAGGTATCTGTAGCTTTCTAGCAAACATGTGATGGGTGTGACGTTAGTAGGCTACAAATTGTTCTGAGCACTGCTGAATCAACCTATGTGCATCAAAGGCCTACATTTGGCTGACACATTGAAAATGACATTACTGTGACAGTGAGAAGGAAATATGCAGAGTATCTACAGTTCATAGCATTCTCAAAGAAAGTTTCACATTAACCCAAGTTAGCAATGGTCGCACATAGTGGTGAACCATGGGGAGGGCAGAGAATTATGTATAAAATGGGGAAAGGAATAAAAAGGCATTAAGTCCTACAGATCATTCCTGCTCACCTGGTTAAATGTATGTCTATAGTGGGCCAATCTTATGCAAAGAGAGCACAATTCCTCAAATGCGAGATATTTTGATTACTTGAGCATTAAAACCAATGTGGTATAACTGTTGAAAACAACAAAATGAGGAACTGAAAAGGACATGCTCCTTGACAAACCGGACATTACAAGTTTTAGCTGGGAGCTGATTCTCACAACCAAGATATTATATCTAAAAACAGAGGTTTTTTAAAAAAGAAAATGCTTGCTGACAGGTATTAAAAGGTCACTTAAAAGCACTGCAATCCACTGTATTGCAGAATACCCCAGCAACCAAAACTGAATGTCAAGGTGGCTGCTAAGACCCTATCAAAAATGGATTTATTAAAATACAATGTAGATCACCACCACCAAACATGTGCATTCAAATGGGATTATATAATCATGACAACTTGTTATAAGCAATCTTGAATTTCAGCAAAATATTTCTTCACAGGAGAAAAGCTAATTAAAAATGTATGAGGTTTTGTTTTGGGTTTTTTTAATACTCAACCTACTTAATTCAATAAGGTCTGTATATCAGCATAAATCTCTGTGACATCTTTCAGCGCCGGTGTACTTACAGTTCTTCTTTCAGGTTCATTGCCTCCTCTGCATTATCATGTCGACAGCACAAATTTATTAAAGCTGCATAGCCACCAACAACCATGTCCGGTTCATATTTGGCTTTTACTTCAAGGGCTTTTTGCATATTCTAGAAGGAGCAGAGAGCAAAGGATAGGAAGCAAAAGTCCACATGATGTTTTGCATTCAAGCATTTCCTGTGCAGATACATAATCTCAGTGAATTTTGTTAAAAGCTTATGCGCTTTAAATTTTCAAAGGCAAATTACATATACATGTAACATCCTCAATTTTCAGCTGTGGTTTGCATGCTTTAGTGCACCATGTAGATGCAGATATTATAAAAATTATTATTTTTGCTAATGTGTGAATGTTCATTTTTTTAGTTTAGTTTTAAGGTGGTGGACGTTTTTAAAGCATCAAACTTAAAACCAAGTATGAATTTCTATACCCTTTTTAAGAATGTTACACAAGTACATATAAAAAATATTTTAAATATTGTAGTGGTTCTAAAACATGCAAAGAGGTCATATTAACAGTGGCTGCCACTATTTATATATAAAAAAATAAATCAAGCCTCTTCCTAGCCCAGATTTCTTGAAATGAAAAATACAACTACATTCCCTCCATAAAATTGATAAAATTAGAGACATACAAGCAAGAACCTGGACCAAGGTCTATGTATATACAGCAAAATTTTTGACCTACAGAAAAAATATGAAGTACAGCTGGATGCCTACTGATGAAGGCAAGAGCCTCTTTATCTCAGAATGATTTCCTCCAGCAGGAAAATGGATTTTCAATCCCTGCATTAACCACCTTGTAATATTTGACTTGCAAATGACTATGCATGTATCAGTTGCTTGACAATCTAGATATAAGAGACCAGAGTCGTGGCTTGAAAGGACATTTGGCATGTATGATAAACCTATCACAGTTGTTACCATCATTCAGTTTGCAGATTACCATTAACAGACCAGAGCAATCCCAAAACATGCCATTCAAGGGGTAACTGAAATGAGTTGACTTTTTCTTTAATTGCTTTTCTGCACTTGGTTTGATTTACAAGGGCCACAATGGGAATTCTCAATATAATACATTTTGCATTGCTTGAGTAAGAACTTTGGGGCAGAGATGTGTATTTTGTTTTTGTTACTCTGTAAAGCATCATGAGCATGGATGAGGTTATATAAAATCATTAGCATGTTTAAAAATATTATACTGAACACTCAAAATTTTACACATAAGAGTTACCTCTTCTGCACACAGAGCAAATATGAGCTGTTTTAGCACATCTCCAATAGGCTGATTTTCTGCTTTTAGTTGCTCAAGTTTTGCTTCTAGATCAGACACTTGAAGTCCTGAGAACTAAGGCAAATGGTAGAAAGAAAGCAGAATACATGAAAAAATATTAAAGACATGTGCAAGAAAGAACATATATTACCATTTCCACATCAGATATAGTAAGATGCTTTTTGGAACACTCTTCAGGTTTGTATAAAAAGTGAAAGGAGAAGGGTATCACAAACAAGTCCTGAGAGGAGCAAGATCTTGGCGGAGAGAGAATTGGGCTCAACGTTTCCTAAAACACAACCAGAACCACAAAAAAGAGAGTGATGCAGAGACACCATCTCATCTCTCCCTCTGTGCACACGTGTCAGCAGACACCAATAACCATTAATTGGAACTGAAACCAGAGAAATTTGCACATTGTCAAGTACAGCAGGAACTGTACTGCTCCTTGTTCCTGTCAAGTCCAGCAGGAACATAAACCCTTCTCCTTGGGCTGATTTTTTTGAAAAAGTAATACTGAGTCATGATATTTAAGTGCATAAGATCTTCATGTTGGTTTCTCAGAACATAAAGAAATGGCCTGGGAGTTCATAAGGACAAATATATGCTTTCTCTGTTACTAAAAATGCTAAAAACTCTAACATTAGCAAACTAACAAAACTGACACAATGAAGGACAGGGAGTATTGTTTTATTACCAACAAAATTTGCTTACTAACAAAGAAACTTAGCTAGTTGTCACTTACTTTTGATATGCTTCCTTGAAACAACTGGTCCCTATCAGTCAATAAAATTGCATCCTGAAATATAATGTAAAGCATGTAAAAATAAATTTTGAAATATATATAAATCATGAATTCAATCAATCAATTATGAGGCATGCTATTAAAATACAGGGTTTCCTACTTCCTGTTATCCTTATCTTTTAAAGCTTTAAAATTATTTCCCTGATAAATAAATATGTTTTCAATAGCAAGATTAATATTCTTTTATATCCATACCAGAAATATGTACTTTTTACAGGACTTGTATTCACAGAAAATATACACACTTAATAGCAAAAAGTCAAGCTTTATTTACTAATACAGACCTTAATTAATTCTGGAACGTGGCGTTTGTCTAGTAGGTTGCGAATACCTTTGAAGATGTTTGTAGGTATTACTATATTCTGTACCAAGAGTTAGAGAAAATTACATGAGTTTTAAAAACACAAGCAAACTGAGATAATTTCTGTTAGACAAATTTCAGACATAATTTAAGTCTCTATCACTTGCATGTCACTGAGAAGTGGTCTGGTTGTACTTAAAAGCTGCAATTTCAAATCTAATAGATACATGTCAGGAAGGACAAGCATTATGTAGCAAAAAATGAAATGGTACCATCTTCTTCAGCTGATGGAAGTATTGTCTCAACCGCTCCTCCTTGGCCTGTACCTCTGAGTCACTCAGGCTGTCAATCAAGCTATAAAGAAAATAGCCAACAGCTTCTGCAGAGGGGGAAAAAAACAAGAAAAAGCATTCCACTAAAATTACTGACACTGTCATGTTATCAAGATTAATTTATAAGAAATCATTTTGGTGTGAGATGTCACCCTGATGAGAGGCTCTGAAATGGCAACAATGATCACTGAGGCATAGAGATTATGTGGTTTGGGAGCACATATCTAACTGGTGAGTGAAAGGAATATTAATTATTTTCAAACCCGGTGACAGCTTTTCAGTACAGAATCTTTCTTCAATCTATTTCTTCCACTGTTGTGTGACAGAAACAGTACTGCCCAAGGCGTCTCCCCTACTCTCCTGCCCAATACCCCAAAATAGTTGCCGTAAATATTTTGTCATGTATTCAAAAGGAAATAAAGAGAGCTTCCTAAAGCATCATGTACACAGTTCTGTGTACTTCACATTATTTACAACGCTTTCTGCAACTAGTGAGTGAACATGAATACAATAAAGAGTATTAAATGATTTTTAACAACCAGATCAAATAATCCTGTGGAGAGCTGCTTATTAGCCAATGAAAATCAAGATTAACAAAAGGTGTTGTATAGCTAACAGCACTAATTTTCTTTGGCACTCAAGCATAAAATGTATAGAAGCATCAGAAAGAACTAATGAGCTTTCTATAAGGGAACCACATTGTGACATGTACTGTATTCTTTTTTATTATTCTTTTAGGACTGCAGCAGATCTTACGTCTGCTTGTTCTGAAAGTGCTATATTTGTGACATCAAGTACCACTGTACTCTTATTACCAAGGACTACGAAAATAAACGGCTATTAAAATAAACATTTGTTTCCATCTATTTAAATCAATGATGTGATATTTTCTATCATACTTAACTTTCAAATATCTGGAAAACATTTTTAATTAAAAAGGCAAAAAAAACCTACCCTAATAAAATCTCATGGATTCTATAAAATATACTATGATTATCTGGATAAAGATTTTGCCCAACATGTTTTCAAATTTCACTTTCAAAAAAGAAGTAATCAGTGTTTACTGTTGTAATCCCTCAAGCCCATCATTACATAGAAGAACGGATTTGTGGATAAGTTACAATCATAGAAATTGAAACTCTACCAGTTGGTCCTGGAGGCGTCTGGCAATAACGTCCATCCTTGTACAACAGTTCTGTTATCTAGTAAGACAGAATAATCGTACATTGCAGCCAAGAAAAGCAAGCAAGGGCAAATAGTATCTGAAATTGAATTCTACAAATAATAAAGCATCTCTCCGCTAAGCTATTATTCTATGCCACATCATAGCAATTCACTTTTTTTCTTTTGGTAAATATGTTTCTTTAAAAAATATGTATGTTGCACATCAAAATGTGTACAGAAGTAAGAAATAAGAACATATCTTCATGATGCAGTTCATGATCTTATCCACATTAATGATCATAAAGGAACTGCCTGAAACAAACATTAACGAAGTTAATTGAGGAGCATGGTAAAATTGGAGGATATAAATTGTTGTAGTTTCTGTACTATCCATTCCCTGACTTCTCATGAAGCACCCTACCATATTAAACTTGAAAGGTATTTCAAAATATACATAAGAATGCCTAAGTATCCCACTGCTGCAAAATAAAATGACAAACTTTCAATGCAATTCTGAAGGTGTTACAATACTTAAAAGCAGTCTTCCAGACTGCCACTAAAATAAATCTTACAGCCCAATCCTAATTAGCACTGGTGCAATAGGGCTGCATGACCTCTATTGTATCCCATGTTTGTTAGGAATAAGCAGGTTTTCTCAGGATAAGGAGATACTGTTCCCCTAAACTTGAATAATGGCACTCTGTCCTATGTAGCTGGCACAAGTCCAAGTAGCCCAGTGTAAGGCATTCAGACCCAAATGCAGGATATGATGATGGTCTGCTCTATTGATCCTCTCTTGGGCCTGACCCACCACTAGTCTGCCCTCTCCCTGACCAGAGACACTCCTCTCCAGTTCTTACAACACCGCCTAGCACCTCATTCACAGCAGTGGCCAATCTTTTGGAATTAGCATTGTTGGGGTGGTGTGTGCCTCCAGGCCTGCGCTGTTTACTCTCCAGGGGGGGATGTTTTATGGCATGTTTATAACACCTCAGTTGGCACAGGAGCCATAAGCGCAAAATTGCACTGTTAACTTCTCAACACCTAACCAATCTGAAAGTGACCCAATCTGACATATGAAAATTTGAAGCCACTAGTTCTTAACATTTTCCCCAAATAATTGTTGTACTGGTTAATTTTTTTCCTACTAACAACTGGTTACTACCCCCATCCCAGTATTTTGAGTTGATAGTACTTACACACTTTTTTTTAAAAAAGGTACCTTATTTATATAAGGGTGAGAGCACCAGAGCTGTGTGGGTGGCGCAAGCGGTAAAGACACTGTGCCTGTTAACCAGCAGGCCAGGGTTCAAGACCCGGGTCGGCCCCACAAGACAGGGTGGACTCCTGTCCTTAGCCCAGCTCTGCGATGCAGCTGGATCCAATCGTATTGGCTCTGCCTTTCCATTGGACTAATTCAGTGGCGTGGAGAGGGGGGATTTGCTGCTTGGGTAACAGCCTATCCTCCATAACAATCCAACCCAGGCTTTCGTGCTTTGCATGCAGCGTATGCAGCGCCAAGCACGATACCATGGTCTTTCAAGACTGATGGAGGCCTGCTGCTGAGAGCACCAGGAACCTGGGCCTTCGGATTCAGAGGATTCCCCCCAGTGGTGGACTTCATGGGGTTTTCACAGATTCTACATAAGCCTTTGCTAATGAGCACCTGGTTCTGAGAACCAGTTACTTATGGGACATAGAACCTTTTGTTAATTTAGGTTATTAGGACATGGAACCTGATGTTAATTTATTTGAATCCCACCACTGGTTCCCCCCCCCTTCCACCAATGGTGGACAAGCGCCATGGCCAACCACTGGAGGCCAGTATACTTGTGCAGGCGCCACTTGGGTTGTGATATATCTGATTGTTTGCTATTGCATAGCAATATGCTATAACAAGCTCGTATGTTCACATTAATAAACATGCTTTCAAAATAAAATAATTTTTTGCTTATGAAGACAAGGCTCTAGGAATATTTTATCATCACTACATCATTATCTTTTATTTAGACTTTTGTGATGCAGGGGATCAGTTCCAGAAGTCCTGTAGGTATGCGAAACTGCGGCTACGGAAACCTCCGGAGGATCTTTTGAGACCAGAACAGGCTTTAGATGTCCATCAACAGCCTCTGCAGGCCCAGATTGATCCAGGTAAAATGACTTCTTGTCTGAGCCCAGCAGCGACCACAGAAAAACATGGCTTCTGCTGGGCTCAGAGCATACAAAGGTAATGGGGGACACACAAGCAGACAGGCCCTGAAAACCCAACACCTGCATAAGTGATTCTATAGGTAGGGAATTGGCATATATGGGGGATACATGCCCCCATACCAGCAGGTATCTAAACTTGGTACAATAGCTATTTCCAGAAGAGGTTGCTACCAGAAGAAAAGCTTTGGTTCTTCTCCTCCATATTCAAATCCAAGTATTTTTTATTCACATATTTTGTGAATATGTGGAGCAGTATTGAATCTCTACTAGTGGAGCAGTATGCAATCTCTACTGTTGGACAGTAATTCCTACACATACACATAGCTATGCCTCTTTCTAGAAAGGTAGGACTATGAACTTGTTCAGCCAAAGTCATGCATTTCAAGTCCCATTGAATTGGGAATGAAGAGGAAAAGTAAAATATCTAGTTAACAGTGCAATCCCAAGCATGTCTACTCAGAAGTAACTCCTACTGTAATGAGCGGAAGTGTTTTTAGGATTGCAGCCTAAGGCACTTTCCTGGGAGTAAGACCCACTGAACACAATGGAACTTACTTTTGAGTAGACATGGTTAGGATTGTGCTCTCTGTCTCCTTACTGGGACTAATGGGATTTAATAGTGATTTAATAGTGATTAATTCTAGGGCCAACCACAGTAATAACGAAATGCTCCAAATTAGCTACTGTCGTCTGTGAGAACATTATCTTTCCTGCTGTTACTCATTTGCAATATATTTTATTTCAAACCATCTCTACCCTCTTCACTTACCTTGCTCCAAAGATTTTCATCATCAGACCTGTAGAGGGCAGCAGAGGATAATAAACTGAAGAGCCAAAAGATTTGTTCAATTTTATCCTTCTCTACAAATAAATACTGTACAACTAAATGGGCCAGCACAAATACAGAGAATTTATTGGGGTTGGAATGCTTGAAATAGTTATATTTAATTTTTTTTATTAGTGATTCATTTTTACAAAATGTTTTATTGTGCTAGGATACAGTATTTTCAATAGATTTCTAAATCATTTTTACCAAAAAGGCTAAACTGCAGTATTATCGAATTTCAATGATTTAACTATGACAATAATTTGGAACAGGAAATTAAGACTGCCAGCCAACTTAAGTAACTTTGCCAAAGAACATATTGTGCTTTCCAACATGGATAGGCTGTTTCCTTAAAAGTAAAGCTGAAAGCATTTATTAATCCACATGTTCACTTTGTTAATGTGTGATTAACTACTGAACTCATTATCATAGATTTAGTGTGAGTTCAAAACTATGATTTCACCTGTTTCCCACTAAAGCGTTTTCAGGACTGATAGGTTTCAGTGATGCTAACTTCAGATAGCATTTTTAATTAAAATATCAGATCATACATATGTATTGTTTAATATAAACAATTATCTTCAATTCTTGTGAAAAGCAGTTTTTCATTTTTGTAAATTTTAGGCAGCTTTTTCAAGTGTCACTTTATCTTATCAACCTAAACCCTTCCTAAGTAGATACAACAGTGTTAGACATTATATGTCAACTCACAGAAAAGTAAAGGGTGTTCTAGTGTACAAATTTAAATTGCTCAAGAAGACAATAGATTTTACAACCCTTAAAACACTCCTGAGCTGAAAATGAAAATTCACCAGGGAAAAGTCAACATATCTACAAGATAAATGACAAAACGACATATCTACAGAAAAAAACTACAACTGAATCAAAAGTTCACTATTATTATTATAGTAATAGTACTGTAATATCTACCTATCATATTCATATGGCTAGCCAGTCACACACACAGACACATATACACACACATGGAAAGAGGAAGGACAATTCTAAAACGCGAGGAAACATGCAAACAGGAATAGGAAATAGTTAACAGGGAAAGTAATGTTCCCAGTGTGAACATCCCCATTAGATATTAATTTGCTATTAATTTTTCATTTTCTTTGTAAACCATTTTGTGAGCTTTTTAGTTGAAAAGCAGTATATAAATCTGTAGATAGATATTTACTGTGCCACAAAGTTGTTGATCTGCTGCTACTACTGATCTACTAGCAGCATCTACACCATCAGGTGCAATAGATAAAAAAATTGTGCTAATAAATGTGAATTAAACCTCTAATTCGCTGCTGCTGGAATTCCACTAACTGGCTAGAGTGAAAATATGACCAAAGCATTCACATTTTTGTAAAAAGTAACATGTTACCAAGATATAATACAGGCGTGCTGAGTTAATTGATTTGCTGAAACCATGGATAACAGGGACAAACCCACCTTCCTTATCTTCAGGAACAAGACAAAACAAAAAGAACTACTACTGTCTGGAACATCTCTTGAAAGAGTATGATACAATGAAAACTTCAGGATGGCAATTCTCCCTTAAGAGGAACTTGCTTGAAATCTACGAGGCAGCACACTGAAAACAGTCCCCAAAAAACAATGAAGGACACACTAAACTACCTGACACAAACATTTAGGGCACCGGAAGCTTTCAGGTATGCATGGTTAGTTGTAGTTGTCACTTCCCCAATGTTTATCCATTTGAGTTGAGACATTCTGCATTTACAGAACATCTTTCAACACTCTTCAAGACTATTCTTGGAACAGAGAAGTATCTTGCAGCAAAAAGTATCTTGCAGTAAGTATGTCTGTATACATACAGTATGATCTCCACAATTGTTTAAAATAAAATAAAATTGTTTAGAAAGTAAGAGATTTGCAGTGCAAAATTATGTCTGCTTACTCAGAAATGTTCCTCTATTTTCAATGGGACTCAGAGGTTATTATTTGAAAAATGTTTCTCTGCCCTTTCCCATACCAAAGCAAATGAAAAAGGAAAATGTATTTGAAGAAATATTGTGAAAATGCATACTGTTAAAACCCATAGCAGCACTTAAGATGAGAGTCTGAGGACCTACAATTCTGTCTTTAAACCACTGCTGTATATCAGTTTTCAAATACCCCTAAAAACATTCTTCTTTGGAGTAAATGGAGATGATTTCTTATGTTCGTATATGAAAGATACCATCTAACACCAGGATAGTGATTCTTTTTCAAGAGAAAACTGAGTGTATCTTCTAGGCAGCACACTAATGGTACACTGAAATCTATGTCAAGATAGAGATGTCCTAGGAATACAGAAACTAAAAGAAGCTACAGAGATTGAGCTACCAGAATGGCAAATGTTATCTATCCAAAGACCTTCCCTAAAGATAGAAGTTTAAGGAAAAAAAATGAATTTTTAATCAAAGATTGTCTCCCAGGAAATTTTTTAACTCTCAATACACATTCCCAACTAGCTTTAGTCCTGGCATGCATGCATGACTTTATTCCCAACTAGCTTTAGTCCTGGCATGCTAGATTCTTATGTATAGGGAGCTATGAAAAGCAATATGATGCCCAGACGCATCTTAAAACTGCACAGCCCCTAACAGGCATATATCAGACATTTTCTAATCCAATTGGCTCTGATCTTCATTCTTAAAAAGGAACACACCTTAAAGAAGCACATACAGCTTGGTAGTGCCTCCTCTTAAATACTGCTGAAGGACTTATGCACAGTTCTCATCACTCTTATGCTATTTTATTAACCAAAGCAAAGGACTTATTGGGATTTAAAACTGGGCTCTACCCCACCAGTGAGGCAGCTCAAATCTCTCATCTTACAAATTCTTACCTTCTGAATCCAAGGATTAAGCTTCCTCTGAATTGTGTGAGATCCATAGGTGGCATATTTGTTGAAGACACTGCAGGGTAAATTAAACGTGTTAAGTATTGTTGACCCTTTCCCCCCTAAAAAGCAGTGATTAAACTATCAGTATCAGTAAATGACAGTACTTTAAAATAAATCCATTTAATAAACCATATGCATGCATAAAGAGTGATCTTTCAATATTAATAATTTTTTCTGAACACTGACCTTGGATCAAGTTTGATAAGAGAAAGACACAATACCCTGGATTTAAATGGCCTAGGATTACAGTCTACCTGAAATTTCTGTCAATGATTTGGGAGTGCATATTACTTTACACCCATCTTTATAAAACTTGTACTGCCTTCTTAGACAAGGTGTAGTCTCTGTGTATTTTTCCATGTCAAATCTCAATTATGCCTTCCCTTCACACACCAGTGGTGGGCTTGAGGGGGTTCTCACAGGTTCAATAGAACCCTTTGCTAATGAGTGCCTGGTTCTGAGAAACAGTTACTAATGGGACATAGAACCTGTTGTTCTATGGACATAGAAACTGTTGTTAATTTAGATTATTAGGAAACAGAACCTGTTGTTAATTTATTTGAATCCCACCACTGCACCCACCCAAGTGGTTCAACCCTCAGATCTTCTACTTCATCCTGTTTCAAATATAATGAATCTGGAAAAAATCAGAGTTATCTAGAGTTTCTAGCATTTGCCATGCCTGTGCCACTATCTATCTCATATGTATTCACTCTGGCAACAGCAGCTTAGTGGCAACGACTACTAATTTTGTGCCAAATGGAAGCTTCAAAACACTGAATTTTGAGCAGGATAGACAATCCCATAATTTTCATACTTTCTTGCGTAAAAAAAATGTATGCTTTTCTTCCTATACTATGGCTGCAATCCTATAACTTTCCTAAGTGTAAGTTCCATAGATTACAATGGGATTTCTGAGTAGGATTGCACCTATGTAAAGAAATGTCATATGAAAATGACCACTTTGGTAGATCAGATGTATAGAAGAATCTTGTCCAATTCATGGTTCAAGGAAGTGATTCTTTAATTAACTGAGACCTGACATTAAAAATTCATCTCTTTGTTTGAGTCTGCAGGTAGTCTGCTGGTGGTGGATATTTAGCTTTTTTTCCAAAAACAACAACAAAAAAACACAAAAAACCCACAAATAATCTATGTTTAAAAGTTTTTGTGTTTTTTATTTTAAAAAAAATCAAATACAGCTTTATGTTCAGTTTCCGCCGAACATAATCGGTAACCTGGTTACCTTAGCAACAAAGAAGAGTGAGCAAAATCAAAAGCAGATGACAATGAAGTGGAAAGGAATGGGATGATAAAGGGGAAGCAGCGGCTCTTATGCAGGCTCTTATGTGCCCAGACTCCTGAACTGATGCCTCGTAGTTTTGATCTTGTCCATAACTGAAATTACAGAAAACTGGAAGCAGGATCAACAACAGTTAAGCTTTAACTGAGTGTTGTCTTCCCTGTACCAACTACACTATGAAAGCAAGTTTTAAGTAAATATTCTGATATTTACACTCTTTCTGTAACACTCTTCCGATATTACACTTTTTCTGTAACAACACTGCCAAGAGTCACTGATTCAAGTGCTTAAATGTGCAATAATGCTTTCAGGACTTTTTAAGGCTAAAAACTACAGCTAAAAATAATTTAATGTTGATTTTTTAAAAAAACTTTGGTGGTTTTTTTTTAAAATCAACATTAAATTATTTTTAGCTGTAGTTGTCTGGGCTGTGTTTTTTTAAGCATCTAATAAAATATTTCACAAATATGAATATTACAGAATCTTTCAACCCTGTCTGTAACCCCACAGTGAAAATTCACTTGATTCTGTCCATTTTAAAACCAACATTTGGTTTTAAAGAACATACCAAGAGCCACACTGGATCAGGCCAAAGACCCATATAGTCCAGCTTCCTATATCCCACAGCAGCCCACTAGATACCTTAAGGGAGCACACAAGACAACAAGACACCTGGATTCTGGTGCCCTCCCTTGCATCTGGCATTCTGAGGTAGGCTACTTCTCAAATACAGAGACTGCACATGCCTCATCATGGCTTGTAACCCATAACAGCAGGTAACCCTTGTAAAATCAAGGGATCCTCTGTCACTGATTCCCCAGACCAGTATGATCAGGATGGATTGCAGGAGCTCTGCTATACACCAGACTCTCATCATCTGAACAAATGGAACAGTTTTGCAAGTTTCAGCCACAAACTACCTATAGAGAGATGCCTGGAGTAAACATCCCCCAAAACGTAATCAAAGGTAGGAAGAGCCAGACTCACTGAATAATTATTAGATAGAGAATTTTGAACCAGGATGTGTCTAATTATGTTGCTGCTGTTAAGCTTGACAAAAAAGCATTACTTTTAGTACAGCAGCACATTTTGCCCATGGCTCTGTGCGAGCAACAGGGATGTGCCTGTTTGCTGCCACATGTAGTCCATGCGACCAATTTGGTGCCCAGTGCCTGATGTACTGGGATGGAGGGTGTGCATGGGGGGCGGGGGTTGAGGCGTATGGGGGTGGATGCTGAACATGGAGTGATGTGCATGGGGGATGTTGTGCATGGGGAGAATGCACATGGAACAGTTGATGCTTAGGGGGTATTGATATGCAGTGGGAGGTGTTAGGAGGGGTATTTTACTCCCACAACATGGGTACATTTCGCTATAACTTGTACCACAAATACAATATGTAAATAAAATGCTCCTCTTTATAATCATTAATCTAATTACGAAAGCAACACAAGTTGTTTATAGTGCAATTCTTTACATGGCTACTTAGAAATACACCACATGAGCATCCAATTCCTGAGCTGTCTGCAGTGACAGGGTTCCAATGGCTCTGGAATAGCTACCATGGGATCTTGCAGGCGAGCAGGTGGCCGCAGTGGTTGCCTGCTCTTTACTGGGGGAAGGGGACAATAATCCCCTACCTACGTAGGGGTGCAACGTCTGTTCTGTAAGTGAACAGACCCACAATGGGCTACTCCTTTTTCACTGTTAAGTATAAGACAAAAACACGTTGCACCCCTTTTCAGCCCCTTAAGGGTTACAGAAAGCCCCTTAATTTCTCAACATCAGTTCTGTTTATGTCACAGAAGGAACACCCCCCCCCCCACACACACACAAATTTCATGCTTCTAGGTCCAGAGGTTGGGGCAGAGCGATCCTCAGTCAGGGATTCTTCAATGTAAAGTATAGGGAGGAAAACACATTGTGCCCCTTTTCACCCACTTCCAGTTGGAATTTCCGAAAACCGGTTCTTAGTGGGTGCCTCCATCACGCCCTCCCCAAATTTCACGCTTCTGGTGGTTTTGGCTGGGCGTTGGTGAGTGAGTGAGTGAATGAGTGAGTGAGTCAGTCACTCTTCAACTTTATATTCTTCCATTCATATATGTGTGTGTGTGTGTATATGTGTGTGTGTGTGTGTGTGTGTGTGTGTGTGTGTGTGTATATACATATACATATATATATACATATACATATATATATCTCAACAAATCTCAATAAAACTAAGCTCATGTATTAATTAGCCACTCTAGTACAACTACAATATCAAGGATACGTACATAGTGCTAATACATTATCCAGTCTTCCATTTGCAGCTTCATTTCTGATTTCTGCTACAGCAAGTGCATTTGTTTCAATAGGACAGCCTCTTTCCTGTGGATAGAGAACAATACAGTAAAGAACTACATTAAGTCCCAGGGGAATACAGTGTAGGTTGCAAGTCTGAACTTCAGCTCAGGCAGAAGTTCACAAAGAAGCTTTAAGCAAATCTTGCCACCTCCTGCAATTTAGGGAGACACTTCCCTAGTGGACAGACTTGAAGCCAAAGAATCACATGATTGATCAGCACACCCAACAGAGATTTGGAGGTGCATTTGTTGAACAGCAAGTCTGCATTGTAAACATCTTTGGCAACCCCCCCCCCCCCCCCAAAAAAAAGTCTGAATAAGCAATTTGCAATATAGCATGGTGACCTGACACTCAAAATAAAGAAGTCCAAAATTCAACTGAAAACACTGTCTTTTCGGATACCTGCTATTGAATGTTGTATTGAAATTGTAACAGCTGTTGGTTCATAGAATGTTGAAATTTCCTCCTATTTACACAACTCACATTATTTATTTTTATCAATTTTAAACAGCAATGCAGTGGCATCCAAGAAAGTACAGGTGCTCCCTGGTATCTGAGGGTGTCCAATTTCTCACACCTACCTTAAAACTGTGGATGCTGGTGTAGCCTCACATCTTCTGGCAGTTTTTCTGAGCCCCACCAAAGGTGCGCATACCTACCCATCGCCTCTGCGGAGCTCAGAATGACTGTTGGAATGGAGAAAAGTCTTCTGGTATTGCTGAAAAACTTCAATGACAACAGTCATTCTGAGCCCTGTAGAGTGGGTAGATGATTCAGTGCCTACATTGAAGATTTCTTAACCAGGAGAACATTTCTTTTTCCGGATTTAGTTTCAACTTATTGGCTTTCAACCAATCCCTAACAACATTCAGACAGTGCCGTAGGACTTCTGTAGCTTATTCACAGTTGGATGGCAGGGAGAGGTTTGGTATTTTCCACATATGGTTGGCATCCACAACAAATCCTGAGATCTCCCCCAACAGTTTCATGTAGATGTTAAAAAGCACAGGGGATAGCATAGGACAGACCCCTATGGCACCCCATACTGCTCATACATCTCGTATTAGTCAACCAGGGAAAGGGTTAAGCTAGCAAGAAGATATTCTCAAGTTCTTGAGGATCCTATCCGCATTCTCAGGCTGCATTCCCTAATGAAATTCCCTAAGGAAAAGTTTTCCTAATGGCAGATGTTGTAGGGACAGCTACCAGAACAGTTGAGTCAGAATCCAGGTTATGGAATCCAGGAAATTTTCATCTCCAGAATCACTATCTCAACGTCTTCCTATGAAAACAAGGTCCAATGTGTGCCCTAAGAACAACTGAAGTACATACAACTGATTTTTTCTGCAAAGTGTTTTGGAAACTCCTTGCAGTGCTCTATTTCATTTGCTGATGAAGCAGATCATGAACTACTTGAAAAAGCTCTGCTAGGCAGCTTTTTAATAAAACAAAGGTGGAAGAGAATGATGCCTTCTTTGCTGCCACTCAACAGACTTTAAAATGGATATGAGCATGTGTTCAGTTAGATTCATTTATAGTTTTCCCCCACTGTTGTTCTAGGCCAGTGATTTTCAACCAGTGTGCCACGGATAGTCCTCAGGACGCAGGAGTTTGGGGACAGTCATTCATTAATAGGAAAATTAGGGGATTTGAAAAGCCTGGTGTGCCTTGTCAATGGCAAAAACAACTGATGGTGTGTCTTGACAATTTCAGTGGCCTTGTTAGTGTGCCAGTGTTGAAAAAGATCGAAAATCACTGTTCTCGGCAATGGTCAAATTTTCCCCCATTTTCTGTTGTTTGTTAGTAGAACAAGTAGCTGTCTTGATTCTCAGCCATCAAGGCTGAGGCCGTTCAGCAACAATCTGATCGAAGGCTCTAACCTTTTTTCATACTAGACTCAGAGCAAGGTCAAAGGAATCATCAGTCTAGGACAGAGATTTTCAATCATTTTCATCTCATGGCACACCAGAAAGTTGTTGAAATTGTTAATTACCCTATTAATAAATGACATTTCCCAAACTCCCATGGCAACCTGAAGACAATCTGCAGCACACCAATGTGCCACAGTACACTGGTTGAAAAATAATGGTACAGGAAATAGAAAAATTCCCCAGAACTCTTTGGAAACCATTTGGGCAGAAATGTCATTTGGTCCTGTTGTTTTCTTGGGGTGACTTAAAGTTAGTCTAAAACTCACCAGAAAATGAGCTACCCATGGAGAAATTTTCATCTCCAGATCACTATCTCAACATCTTCCTATGATGATAAGGTCCAATGTGTGCCCTGAGGAACATGTGGGTCCATGATCCATTGAAGAGAGGTCCATGGCTGCCATGGTGACCATAAAATCCTGAGCCATAGCTATCTTAGGTACCTTGGCATGAACACTGAAGTCTCCCAAGAGTACCATATAAAATCTCTGAGATTCATATAATCTCATATAACTTAAATCATAAATGATTTAAGTTTAAAGTTCATATAAGGGAGTGTCATATAAAATCTCTGAGATCACCTTTGTCAGCTCAGTTAGGGAGACTAATGGCCCACCAGGAGAATCCTCTACCTGTCTTGTCCCTTTAAAATGGCACACAAGCATCTAAATTCAGAAGTGGTATATCTACAGAGGGAGCTGCACACCTGAAAGATCAATGCACCACCTCTACCATCACCCCAACCCTGTAGCCTGGGTTGATGTATCACTTGGTAGCCCAGCAGGTACACTGGGACAGTTTTCACTCCTCTAACCGTATCTACCTAAGTTTCTGTGATGCAAGCAAGATCTGCATTCTCATCCAGTATTGAATTCCTGATCAGGCAGAACTGATCATTAATTAACTTGGCATTTAGCAGCCACAGTTTTAAGCTACAGGTTTTACAGTCAGGCACTCTACAGGTTATGAGGGGGGAAGGGCACTAAGAGAGAGAGATGGTCTACCTATGAGCAACTGGTGTTCTCCTTCACTGACAGAGCCAGCCTCCGTAAGAATATCTCTCATGGTCTGTCACTCTTTCAATTGTAGCAGCATAGTAGCCTCGAGCACCCTAACACATTAACACACAAGTTTCCCTTCACAGCACCTGAAAAGTATAGTAATTTATGTTTCCCACCACTGCTTGGCCCAAATGATTTAAGTTTAAAGTTTTAAAATGCGTTTAGTAGGACTGATTCTAGGATTAGAACAGTACTCACATAAATTAAACTTGATGAGATTACAGAATTGGATTATGGAGTATTTAAGGCTACTGTCTAACTCACCTGCAGCAGATGGCATGCAGAGCTGACATCATCAAAATTAGCCAAAACATAGTTTGCATATGTTTCCACATCAGGCTCAACCTGCATTTCATGCATTGCTTTTAGGACTTCAATTGTACCTAAAGAAAAAGAAACCAGAGGCTGAAAAGCTTCATTGACTAGAAGGTCATTTCAGTTTTAAGAAAGGAAAACATAAGTTGTGCTTCTTCAAGAAAAAAATGGTTTTTTATAAAAGGCTACAGCTGTGCAGAAACTGGGCTTTGTGCTTTGTTTTGTTCCATCTGCTTTCCTTTCTCATTTTCCGTAATCCAAGTCCTAAAATCAGCACTATTCATGCCTATTTTGATCCACAATGCACAAAAAGACAGACAATGGCAACCCACAAATCACTCTAAAATTACTAGGAATGGGAAAAAACTTTCCACAATATAATAATGTTGAGTTACAACTTTATAAAAGAAACAAATCAGAAGTGTTTGCACCACAAAATCAAATACTAATCCAACATTAAGAGTGAAGCCCAAACCCAGCGAGATAAATAAAAAACTCTGCACATGCAGTGCTCTCTATCACAGTCTGCCAACACCCAGAAACCCTCCACATAACATGGCTAACTATTCTGGAAACTGAGGGTAGCACAGTAACGGAAAGCAGTAAAGAAAACATTTGCACCAGGCAAGGTTGATTGCTATTCAAAGGGGAAAAAATTCACCTTGAGAGTACCTAACAGACCTCATATATAAATTCACAAAATGCAAAGGGGACTTATATTTGACATAGGGGAGGTGAATAGCTTTCTGTGGGACGTGGCGTATAGTCATGCTTGCCACATGACCACAGAAACATATTTGGACAACATTGGCTCTTTGGCTTACAGACGGGATGAGCACAGCACAACTAGAAGTATAACCTGTAGGGAGACACTTTTACCTTTACCTTAGTTGAACAGAGCAACAGGCTAAGGGCTCAATCCTATAACAGCCCGAACCCCAGCACAGAGTTCCAATGGGGGCACTGAGTGTCACAAATATGCCGTAAAGCATGTCTGTGATACCAGAAACATGGGGTAGTTGGCTCTGAGACTCACTGCCATGTGGTCACCCAGGGAGGAGGGGCCATCAACTCAAGGATCAGTGCAACCTGGACAACTCTTGGTGCTCCTCTAGCACAGACCAGCAGTAAGACTTCTTAGGACCAGGGAGAGGTGGGGAATGAGTGGAAGGGGGAGAGGGGAGGATTGGGCCTGAGAGTGACAACCTCTGCCACTGCATCTTAACCTCCCTCCCAAGTTGGGCAACCTGACATGGGTGTCTTTAGCTTGGTGCCTACTCAAACATGGGTGCAGAGCTGAGGAGACTCATTGGTGCTGCAATGATATTACTTGGGATAAGAAAAATATTGAGGATTGGGGATCCAACACCTTAAACCTAAAAAACACTGCACCAATTACAAAGATGTGCTCAAGGAACTTTCTAATCCATTCTCTACCATCCATACTGGTTACTGGCTATTGTTAACAAGATTAATGTCAGTGCAGATAAAATTTAAAACAGCAATTTTGACTAGTATTCCTTGGCACACTGATATGCTGAAAATCACCCGCATGTTTGCCATGGGACTTTGGGGTGGGTACTGGAGAATGAACCTTGTCAATTGTAAAAAAAAATCTAATGGGGTGCCTTGACCGTTTCTGGTCTACTCAGTGTGTATGAGTAGTTTCTTCTGGTCTACTCAGTGTGTATGAAATGAAAAAGATTGAAAATCACAATAGTTTTAGTCAAAGTTTTATTTGTAAGTTATATATGTCTGCACCACTGCAAGGGCCTCTTTCCTCTCTGCACAGCCATACACAGATGCTTGGTGGTATCATCACTGGACTTCCAGGAACACTGTTTTCCCAACTGTGCAAACCTCAGCTGAGAGCTGTGCAGCCATACACCATACATACTACATGCGAGGACAGCTTGTAGAAAAATGCCATTCAGCATTCCAGAAGAGCAAGGCTGTTCACTATGTGCACAGCACAGTTATGGGTGAATGTGCACAGGACAGGACTACGTATCTGATGGAAATTATTTTTTTAATGCCACAACAGGGAACCAGTAAACAGAATGTAACATACAACCTGACCATTGCTCCACTTTGGCTCTTACAGGTCTCATTATTTATTCAGTACTATTGGTGTACATTATCCTTCAGTGATCTTGAGTTATTATGCACAATGATTAAGGGGTGAAGCCACAGGCCTTGAAAAGTCAGGGTGGAAGAGGGATTTCTAGTGGAAAGAGTTGGCATCAGAAAGAGAATGTCACATGCTGAGGACAATATAAATACTACTCTAAAATAAATCATAATAAGAATTTGTGCGTATCGCTAATCACATCCAGGGCTTTTTTTCTGGGGGTACTCACTGGCACTCTGTACCGGCACCTTTTTCCACCTGTCCCCAGCAGCTAATTAATAATTAGTCATATGGGGATTGCCTGTGGTGAGTACCAGAACCTTTTTCCCAGAAAGAAAGCACTGATCACATCCAGCATATGAAGATTACCACAAAGACACTGAATAAGCTCTTCTTAAAATCCACAACATAACTTGCAGAATTTTTATTACAACAGGTCCAGCAAACTAAGTCTGGGTTCATGTCAAAACTGATGCAGGTACTCGAAATTTTTTAGCATAAAAATGATTTGTCAGACGCTGCAGGATACCAGATCCAAGTAGCATATGCTATTTCAATTTTTTCTTCTTTCCAAGTTGCCTCAGATATTTGTTACTATAAAAAAACCTAAAGTTTCCTGAAGTCCTTGTCTCTGCCCTGGAGTGCCACCTATGGAAAAGTGACACTTCCATGAATATTTTATGCAGTGCACTACGGTGCAAATAATCAAATGTGAATTCCCTTTGAGCACTTAAAAATACATGCTGACAAGTCACACTAAATTAAAATCGCATCATCTGCTCAAGTTTGCCTTAAAACAGAACACTGAATGATTTTGGCCCAGAACTGGCAAATTTATCCAGAATGAATTAATTACAATATAATTTTGCTTAATATCTTTCAAATTCTGACAGCAGGCTTATGCTTTATATTTATAAGATGTCAAAAACTGTAATGAAAGCTCAGCTAAAGTTACATTTCATCAGTGTTTCCATAATTAAAACTGTTTAGATCCACATTATGAGAAACACCAGTTTTGTTTTTAAACAGCTGCTGCAGTAAGATATGCACACCATATACAGAAGACATAGGTTCAAATTCTGACCCAATCACAACAGAAAATTCTTACGTTCTTCTAAATCTCAAACTGATATCTGTCAGAAACCCATTACAGATGACCTTATATTCTTTAACAAATAAAAATAGCAAATTTTTATTTTATTTTTATTTATTTTATTTTTATTTTTATTAAGAGGTTAGACATTAGAGTGTTACTCCGTATTAGATTGCTACATTGGGAATAGCAACATAAAATGGGTTCCTTCCTGTAGAGTATCCTCCACCCCAATCCAAGGGTTCCGACATTAATGCAGCAGCTTCCAGATTGGTCTCCAAAACATGGGTTTTAGCTTAATTATGCAGGGTGGCCCTGATAATATTTCAGTTATTATGCCGCTACCAGGAACAAGAGATTTCAGACTTACTTGGGAGGTCATGCTGGTCTTCAAAGAGGTCCTGTAGGCTCATAGCCCCACTGAGAATCTCCACACTGCAATCAATAGCTCCCAACTGGTGTTTAGAGCCCACTTTTAGTTTTAGTGCAAAAACAAGAAGTAGGATCCAAATACCAACTGGAGCTATTTTGTTGCACACTGGAGGCCTACAGAGGGGGCTTAACACCTAGGGCAATCCCAGAGGCTAGTGTGAACCTTCCCCCCTCCAGTTAAATGCCTGCTCCTTGCTGCGTCATAATCACTGCAGCAGCAGCATCAGGGCACCCTATTCTGGGCCACTCCCAGAATGGTCCTCTTCTGGTCCCCTAGATGGATCATGATTCATCAGCTTGGGAACCACTGATCTAAGAGGGCACGTTATGTTTCTCTTAGATATCACAATTGAGGCATGGGGAGGAAGCATGTTTCTATGGTAAAACTATATTTTTTAAAGGTCAGCATTAGCACTTTAGGCTGTGTTCAGAGGGCAATCAAAGCAAATGAAAACCCTGGTATTCATTTAAGTCAAAATCAATTGAATTCATACAATATTTAAAGTTGTATTCTTCCAAACTCATTAACTTCCACACTGTTACACCTGACTTTGAACAACTCCCCCTACCCCCATTTTCCATCAAATGCATGGACTCAAAGCAAAACAACACCAGAAAACTCACTGAAAATGAATTTGAAGACGAGGAGAACCAACATTTTCTATCCACACTTGGAAACAGCTTTGTACCTGTTGACAGCTACACCTGTGGGGTTCTACTTGATCAGTATCTCATTTAAACCGAATCGCAGCTATAGTCATACAACTATATGGCATACTTTTATGTCACTATACCACATGCATAGGCTTACAAAATCAGATTAATGTAATGGATTCTAACTACTTAGAACTCCAAATAAATAAAGCCGGCTTCTACCACAGCACAGATACCTGTGCAACAGCCTCAATCATGCTGATAGAGATTATGGCATACATAAGACAAATATGTACCCACTGACATATATGTACACCCTGTACCCCTATGGCATCTTGTGGGCCATTGTGAGATATAGGAAATGGGACTAGACAAGTCTCTTGTCTGATCTGACAGAGCTCTTCTTATTTTCTTACCAGAATGTGATCTTTATATGTAATATAAATGTTGCCAAAAATTTGGAATGATGTTTGGACAGAATTCCCAGTAAATCAGACCAAGAACATACTATAACCTGTCAATGAGGTCCACAGCTTTTGGAATATATCCATGTTTCACTAGTTTGTGTCAGAAAACTATGCAGACCAACTAAGGGCAAAATCCAGAGTAACTACGGGGAGTCAGATAAAGCTCAGTTCTCTGGAACATGCTGTCCCACTAGAAATATTTCTGGGCTAGAGAGAAAACAATTATCTAGTTTTAACTAAAAATCTGACTGAAATTAAATATTTCCTATCGGGAAAACACACTCAAAAATAAAAGTGACCATTCCAAGGGTAACAGAAACTGGCTTGTACCCAAGACAAACAACTAACTTCTATTCAAAACACACTTTTTTTAAAAAAATCCCTATTTGTTGACATTAATATGAACCCAGAAATCCTAATGAATTGAAGAAAGGCTGAACTGTAAAACAGACAGAAGGCTGGATTTTATAAAGTATGTGACGAGTAGTAAAAAAGTTAGTTTCCTCATTTCTGAAACATAAAATTTCATGGCTATCCAAACCTGCAAAATAAATATCTCAAATGTTCAATATTCTGTAGAATATATATGTTGTGTGTTTCCCAATCTTCTAGGCCAGGGGTCCTCAAACTTTTTAAACAGGGGGCCGGTTCACTGTCCCTCAGACACTGTCGGGGGCCGGAGAGTGAGAGGACTTATGTAGGACAAAATGTAGGACGTCCTACATTTTTTAAATGTAGGACATGTTAAAATGAAGCAAAAATGCTTGTATTGCTTTCCTGTACTTAATTTCAACACTTTTGAAACTGAAAAACTTTTAACATGCCTGATTCTCAGCCAGACATTCTCAAAGCAGTTTCCAGCAACATGTTACTTCAACATATTTAACTTAACATATTTTTCATGTCAGACTTAAGACATATAATTGTAAGACACCCTCAAAGAAATTTGCAGCAACACAAGGAATGTCAGTGACATGCACTGACACACACCATGCGCTCTCTCTCTCTCTCTCTCACACACACACCCATGTATTCTTACACACACACACAAGCACAAGCTCACCTCAATTTTGAGCTTGCTGTTCAGGAATTTTGCCCAAGCCTATGCATGTCTACTCAGGTGTAAGGCCCATTAGACTCCATGAGGCTTACTCCCAGGAAAGTGTGGATGGGAAGGTGGCCTTAATAGCCCAGCTCTCTGCTTGTCTACTCAGAAGTAAGCCCCTGGCAGCTGGGGGGCTGTGAAAGAGTGGCGGGAGGCACACATGCCAGCCTCAAGCCCCTGGTAACGGGGGCGGCCACGCAAGGGCGATGAGAGGCATGCGCGCGCCAGCCTGAAGCCCTGGGACGGTCACGAGAGAGCAGCAGGAGGTGTGCACGCCGGCCTCAACCCGGGCCCCTGGCAGCTGGGGCGGCCGCGGGCTCCAGCCTGAAGCCCCTGCTCCAGCTGCGCACGCAACATTTAAAAAAAAAATTTAAGAGCCAGCTTGAAGCTGCCCAAATTCTGGAGCCTGGAGGGGCTCTCTCCCTTTGCACAGGGCTGCCACGACTGGTGGATCTTCGCTGCGGCAGCCTTGAACTGCCCCCAAGTGCCCACAAAGTGTCTCCCAAACCCCCCAAAAGACCGGCAGGGCGGATTGAGGCCTCTGGCGGGCCTGATCCGGCCCGCGGACCGTAGTTTGAGGATCCCTGTTCTAGGCACTATCAACCCAAATGAATGCAGCAGGGCTCTTTCTTACTATATTAATGATGAATAAAATGTACGTATATGTTATTTTTTCCAGATGCATCTGCTTCCCATTTTAAAAGATGGATGTCACTGTACATTTCTTTAGACATTTTAGAGATGAATTCCATCGCAAAAATAGAAATGTGCAGGCATATGCATTAAATCAGTCTGAAGAAAGAAATTTTCATAGATAACTTTGTGCTGAAAAGAATGTATGAACTAAGCCATTAGAAGAGAGATTGAACAGCTATAAGATTGGTTGATCCTAACACACACATTTAGAGTTTTCATTTCTGCAAAGTAGAATAAGCTTTTCTAGATTCACTACAGAAGTTTTATACGAGAAAAACATTTTATAACTTACATCACGGGAGGACTTTAAGGCAGGCAAAGACATTTTTATTTCTTAATGTCACTATTTTTAGTTGATGTTTAGTTGATGTTTCTTGTTCACCACAGAAAATTCTCGTGTCCAACTTCAACCAGTTCCACAATTACTGTCCATTCCCTCCTATTGTCCTTTGTAAAAGACTTTTGAATAACTCTTGCTTCCTCTGACCACCACAAAAGTTGAGTCAACCATTCAAGTAGGCAATATTTTTAAAAACATTACACCAAAAATATAAACATATAGACCCAGATCCAGAACTTTTCAACCACTGATTATGGATGGAATAGAAACAAATCTGAACCAAAGTCCACTTTAGCAAATAACTTTTTTAAAACAATGAATCAACAACATTAAGGTATTCAAATGCTATAGACAACTTGTTAAGGACTCTTAAGTACTGCCAGGAAGCTAAAGAGTTAACAAGAACAGAATATTGTTTTATAAAGGCTTTTTAAAAAAAGGGTTGACACACTTTTATAGCCAGAAACAATTAGGGAATACTTGTTTCAGCATTTCTTCTAAACTGGAATGTGACTGTATATTTAAAATAAAATTGCAATACGAACAGCCTACTTAAAAGCACTTTTTTTTGTTTGTGCATTTTGTTTGTCACCCAATGTCATACTAACAACTCTGCATCTCATTCTAAAGCACATTATACTGTGAGATAAGATGAAAAAGACAGTTTTTAATTTCCCCAAGGGGCAAGTACTTCTGTTAAAAGCATCTTTTTATCAGACCACTCTTTCTGAATTACCAATAATGCAAACCAAAGAATTAGATATTGTACTTTAAAATTTAATATTTGTTCAATTTTTATTCATATCTTACAGACACCCCCATGTGTAACAGGGGAAAGTGTGTGTTAAATGCTTAAACCTACTTAAGAATCCAAAAGATTGAACATTTCAGTCCTTCAATCAATGTGCTGTCAGGTCATGATAACTCATTGAACAATAGAGGTTTTTGTGCTTTTATTATTATAACTAAGCTTGAATTTAACTTATCATTTCTTGGATCAAGAAAATCTCACCTTAAAAATCAGATTTTCTACATTTTAAGAAAGGCTGTACAATGTAACCTGAACTTTTACTAAAAGCTTACTAAGATGTCGATACAATGTTTTTCAAGATCAGAAGATCACCAAGATACATAAAGTAAAGGATTTAGAAACACAGCAGAAAGTTCATCTAAAATCTAATCAATCATCACTCCATGAAGAGTTCTAAATCAGAACGATTAATATTGTGACATAATAAAGCACATAAGAAAAGTATTTATAAGGAAGCGATACTAAAAAGCAAATCTCAGCACTGATAAGAAAAGAGTTATTTTAGTAGGACTGTTTGTATTGCAATACTGTATTAGAAATTTTATTTTTGGCTATAGTGCTGTATTTTAGAGTTTCTCTAAGTTTCTAAAGCTTAATTTAAAAAGCTAACCTTGAACATTTTTTTCTTTCTGGTGCAGAACCAGCAATGGCCAGAAATAGTGAGGTCTTACAGGTAAGCCTTCTTCTTTCATTATCTTCATTAGGTCAATGGCAAGATCTGAAAAAAATTTCAAAAATGCAAGAATTAACAAACAGAACTATAACAAGGCTGTAAAGCCTAATATCAAACCAAGTTAAGAAACAGTAATAAGTACCAGGTTTCTTTAACTCCAAAGCACAATGCAGAGTCATCTGCAAGGGTGCAGAATGTATGTTGGCACTTTTCAATTCATCGCAGAAATGTTTCAACTTACTTGCTGGCTGCAAAGAAAAAGAGTTTTAATCACAAAACACCACATAATTGGAAAACTTAATGTTGATTACAAAAGAAAAACAGTTCTAAGATTCTTGAGAAGACTGTGTTGGCCTTGATCTGGTTGGTGCATAATGTGCATCATCACACATCTAGCCAGGAGAGGCAGTGGAAAAGACTCACTCAAACATGAAGTAGAACCAATTGCCAGAAAAAAGAGATGTCATAGGAATGGCAAAGGTAATGTTAGAAACCCAGTGAGTTGGAATTACTGTAGATTGAAAGGTGAACTGAAAGATCAACTCACTTGCTTGTACTTGGGGACCTGAGACTAGAACTATATACAGGGGGAAAGATTAGCTTACATCAAAAAACAAGAAAAGGGAAGTGAGCAGCAGAGCATTATTCCTCTGCCAAGCTGAGGAAAAGGTGAAACGAGATCAGATCAGAAGTGAGATCAGATCAGAAAATAAAAAGGTCAGATTGTAAACAGATCCGATTGTAACCAGAACAAGATTCCAGCCATGTCTGGAGCCACTTTTGGACCACAACCTGTGGATTAAATTATCAATATACAGTTTCAATATACAATATATAGTTTCAATATACAGAGGGTCTGTTTATGGCTCCACAGATACAGGCTCTCATGGATATTGAAGTCTGATGGTATTTAGTTTAAGAAAAGACTATTTAAAAAGTACTCGTTGAGGTCAAGTGTCTATTGGACATCAGCCATTTCACAAATTCTGTGAACTCAAAAGCAGTCATTCACTTTTAAATCTACATGCTTTCTATAGAATTTCACATACCCTATCCATATTTACACAGTGCCGTAAGAAGAAGCTTCCACGATCCAAACCATTTCCATTCCGGGAATCCGATGATGATGTAGGAAATGACTTCAGAACTTGAAAAGCTGCATCTTCCAACCCTTGTGTTATTAAATTCAAGCAAAGATTCATCCCGTCTAGATGTGTATGCAGTGGGGAAAAACAACCACAAAGAAGCATGAACCATGAGTCTGAAGATGCCCAACACTTCTCTAGATTTATATGCAAAGTCAATTTCTTCAGTGTTTGTACCGTTTGGTGAGGTGACCTCTTGTTGTGGACTGGATTAAAATCCATGATGGATGTGATATGGGGATACCTGGATGGCCTGTCACCAGGACTTTGCCTTTCCCACCGAGGTGGTACCTATTTATCTACTTGTATTTTTTAAAAGCACTTGTATGAATCATTAGATATGAAAACCTTGCAGCTTTTAATTCAGGGAAAATGTAAAGACACTACAACTTTTGGAAGACTTTAAAAATAAGTAATGCTGCAAATGAAATATAAATGGGATGGAAAAACGTACTGTCAGGTAGGTATAAATGTGTCAAAATCAGAACTCCCTCAATAATTATTATAGCCAGCAGTCACATCCTGCATTTCTTAACTGCTCCTTCAATCTACTCAAACTCATCTGCCACAATGAGAAGTTGTAAACTGTCGGTGAAGAATGTCTAGATTATTGCACTTCAATATTTCCAAGACTACATAAAACTCAAGTCATAACGATGCTTAGCTCTGCAAGCCATAAATGAGACAAGATTTTGACAGGGTTTATAAAAATACTATATCTTTTGACATTTTTAACAAAAGAATAGGATGCAACATAAAGGAATTCAGTCATGCACTTTTAAACATGCAGTGGAGAGACATTTTTCCTACATTTTAGTTCTATGGCTCTGAGAGCAAGTTTTATAAATGAAGTTCATTAATAAATTAAATAAAAAGCAATCAGAAATTTGTATACCTCTCCTACTACCAAAGCAAAGCTACTAGTTAAATGAGTCAGAGTTCTGGACACTTTTCTGAAATTACCTGGAATGTATCCCCGATCATATCTCATCTTCTCCAGAATATTTTGAATATACTGAGGATACCCAGCCTTAGCAAGAGTAAAGATGATGTTCATCAAATCCCTGTCCAAAAGGTAATTTTCAGACTTCTCAATACTTCCCAGGGTCTGCAACAGCAAAACAAATGCAACATGAAACAAACAGTAGAGACACATATACATCTTATAACATTATACTATAGCAATAAAAATATTAAGTTTTTGCAACTGTAAGACAACATGAAGTTGTTTATATAAAGCTATTCTACACCAAGTTGGCATTACACAAGTTGGCAATACCTCTTCTATCTTGTTTATGTCACCTTTTTCAGCATACGCGTTCAATAATGTGACATAAGTATCTGGACCAGGTTCAATTCCAGCATCTCTCATCACAGAAAGTATATTTTCGGCATTCTCCATATCTCTGAAGTGTTTAAAAAAAGGAGCACACACATTTTAGTTAATTTTATACACAGTGAGAAACATTACACGTGTTGCTGTTGGTACCAGCCTACGATTAAAGCTTTGAAAAATTCAAAGGCCATCCAAAATTACTGCATCCAACATGAATTCCTTATTTAACTAATAGCTGTGAAATGTAGGAAATGAGACATGGATGGGCATGAATCCATAGATTGATATGACAATCCAGGCAATTATTTTCCAAGAATAGATGAAGAACCAATGTGATAAACTTCATATACCCTACAATCCAGAGTAACTATAGGAGCACGCAAGAGACATTATGTGCACCTGTAGTTACTGCACCACCTAGCGAAAACCTATGGGAAATTCACATTGCAATCCAGAGCAAAACGTTCTTACACCGGAGCAAGGACCCCCTGTAGTTACTCTGGATTGTGGCCATTGACTGCAAAGTGGTTTAGAAGATCAGAGCCATATATCTAACCCTCTACTGAACAGAATGAAGACTCTTGCAACTTAAGGAAACCCATACACATGCATACTCAGAATCCTGGATTGTGGGTTAAATAATACTGGGAGGTAATATGAAAACTGCACTATTGTAACAATATAATGTAATGTTTACATTAATAGATGTATTTGGATGAAACAGGAATTTAAGAATAAATACTATGGACTAGAAATTACCCAGATTTTGCATGGCCAGTCACAAGGGCACTGAAAACAGACTCTGTGATTGGGAGTTCTTTGCTTTTCATAAAACCAAGGATCTTGCTGCAAAGCAAAAAACAAAGTTATATTGTTCTTCAAAAAAATCAGGTGAACAAATATTATAGCATAAACTGTATCATTTATCATAAACCAATATACTCTAAAAGGAAACGGAAAAAGATATTTCTTCTATTCACATTTTCAGGAAATGACACACATCTAAGATTTGCAGTACTACATTATATAGGAGCTGTGTACTATAAGTTTTAAATATAAAGCTGCTTAATACAATGTTTTAAGAAATATGCTGCTTTCAGAAAAATATCCCTCTACTACTTTATTCATCAGAGCCAAACAATCTTAATTTCAATTTAATTTAAAAAATTTCATTTATTAATGTATTTCTCCAGAGTTTTTCACCTATGTAAGTCAAGGAAGGAAATTGTAATTAAATGGTAATTAAAAATCAGTTATTAGAACATTTTCAACAAATCATACATACATCGTTAAATAAAATAGTCTTCATTCAACACCTGAAAATTGAAAGGGGCACCACACACCTTCTTGGGGAAGAGGGGAAGAACTCAACAATCCCACTATTGCCACTAAAATGGCCTGACCCTTTGTTATCACTCTTCACACACTGGAGGAGGAACACAGAGCAGGATTTCTGTAGGTAACACAGGGTGCAATTCTAACCTAGGCTGGCACAACTGCATAGGCTTCCTGTTCCCACGGTAGTGTAGGGAGGCAAGTGCATGTCTGTGCACTGGCCTAACATTCCCCCAGGAGTGGCACAGAAGTGTCTTACAGCTCTTTCATGACATCCCCAGGTCAACACAGGACTTATGATCGCGCTTAGGCCACACTGATTGGGTAAGGACATGGGTAGTAACATTTAAGAAGACAGCGGTCCATAAAATACCATCTCCCAGGCTGCAATCCTAACTTCCAGTTAGGACAGCATAAGCCCTGGCATAAGTCTTCTGCTTACCTGGGAGTGTCACGAAAGTGTCACAAGAGGAGGTTAGTTGAGGCCACAGGCATATGCTGACCCCATACTACCATGGAAGATATGCCTGGTGAGTTATGCTGGCCTAAACTGGTTAGGATTCCAAATTGCCAATCTCTTAATCCAGTTCTGTAATTCCTTCAAGCCTATCAGCTACAATAAAGTATTACTATATAGTTTGCACACCTCTGATATCCTACTACTATACAACTATAGTATGGACTACTATACAGGGAATCTCAGAGGGTTCTTAGTCCTATGAAGAGCATATCTTGGCCGCCTTGAGTTCCCCCCTGTGGGGGAAGAAAGGCGGGATAAAAATTACTTAAATAAATAAATAAATAAATATCAGTCCTTCCCATAACCACTGTAGAGGTATTTTGAAGCATTTTCCTGCATTTTCATTATTTCTTTTACACAAACTTTTCATTTCATGCAAATATTATCATTCTACTGCCCATCCATACTAACAGTTATAATTTCTGAATTTCTGAATACTCTACTAGTAATTTCTGAATAACTGAATTCTGAATTACCTACTAGTCCAAACTTCTGCTTTAGAATGCTAACTTCAACCCAACTCTGAGGAAATACTCAGAGGACTTTACTCAGCATTTGACAATGCTGAGTGCCAGGCAAAACATCCATTTTTCAAAAAACCTTTAACTTTCAAACCAAATTTTGTGTCAAGATACATGTGTTTACACCTAAAAATGTATGCAAAAATAGTACCTGGCACCATCAATATCTCCCTTGCTGCAATAGGCAGCAATCAGTCGCTGATATGTGACCTGCAAAACAGATGGTAAAAATTAAAATGGTTTTTTAATAAAGTGGTGGCAATAGAGAGGGAGAGTTGATTTATAACTACCTACTCGATTGGGCATAACATTAGCCTCCTCCATTTTTGTTAAGAATTCAGTTGGCGAAAACGTGTGTTCATTCTGAAGATAGACCTTCAGCAAAGCATTATAATGGCTTACATCATATACAACACCTAAACAAAAGATTATAAAGAACAATTAAGACATAATATGGTAATATAACCCTAACATTTAAATGTGCATCAAAACATAACAGTGATTAAGATCTCCACATATCTGAAAACTGATACAGTTACATGTACTCGCCCAGTCTGCCCCCATGTAATTCAAAGCCTGGAACTCCCAAATTTGCACATCTGCTGTAATGGATTCTCATCGCACTACAGATTAAGTGTAGATTTGTTGAACACAGAATGAAAGCACTATCTTGATAAAAGTATAAAATTCAAGAACCTTCAAAACTAGTTTGGAGAACAAGATACTTTGTGTTAACCTCTGCAGCATCCATCAGCCTGCAATTTACACTGTTAACTGCAAATTAGCAACAAATCATGTCTGTTACATCCAAACTAGGCAAACAATGTTTTTTACAAACCACAAAGCCACGACCCACAATTACAAACCACATTCAAAACCATAGTTTTAAAAGTCTGATTCATCCATTTTAGATTAATTGGAAACTACAGCTGTCCAAACATTTTGGCAGGAGGACCACACCTTCTCACTGACACGGTCGGAGGCAAAAAATGATTAAATTTCAAAATTGAATAAATTTACATATAGGAGTGTATTAGAGACAGTTCCATGGGTTGTAAGGCTTGCCTATGGGCCAGACACAGGGATCTTACTGTGGGCTGTATTGTGGTTTGATGAGGGCCAAATCTGGACCCTGGTTTGGGGTTTGGACACCCCTGCACTAGGGAAAGCAGTGCAGAAGTAAGAAGAAAGGCCAGGGAAATAACACAAACATAAATCTTCTTCACTTTGTATAAAATCAAAGTTTGGCACTACAAAGAGGTCTCCTGTATCCATGGATCTTATGCCCCATGGATTCTCTTTTCAGCAGATTAAGTCCATGCATCCCCCTTAGGCATTACAACATCCAGTTTGATGAAAACTGCATTTTTTGCATTTGCATTTTTTTGCCTTCTCCGGCTCAGTATGAAAGATATCTGCAGTCTCTGCTGGGCTGAGAGGACTGTCAGGAGAGTAGGAAGACATTTAATGGTATTATTTCAATTAAAAATGAATATTTCCAATATTCAAAATGAATATTTCCAATAACTATTTACTTCCCAATACAAGACTTTAAGAAAATTACTTTTTCTAAAATTACTAATTACTAGCCAGATCAATTTGATATTGTGCTTAAATTTTATCTAATTACCCGTAACAATACTAATAAAACCAAATACAAAAAAAGTTACAACAAGAGTATTACTCTTAATAGTAGCAAGAATTGCTGCGATTGCATAAAAAAAATTAAAGGTAATATGATTTCATTTTTCACATCCACCCCTAGATGTCAGTATAGCTCTCAGAATCACTTTGAATAAGCCTGCTAGGCTTTTAGTGTAATGTTGTACGTATTAACATTCCATTAGCTTTTACATCAGTAGAAAAACATAACATACACTAAAAAATATTCTTGTATGATTAATTTTAGGGCGCAATCCAGAGTAACAATGGGGAGTCCTTGCTGCGACATAAGAACAATTTGCAATATGAATTTCCTATAGGTTTTTACTAGGTGGTGCCATAACTACATAGACATAAATGTCTCTTATGTGCTCCTGGAGGTACACTGGATTGTAGGGTTAGTCAAACAAATGAATAGTCATACCTAGATCTTTTAACCTGGTCCATATGGTATGGGAAAGTTCTGTCCTCTCAGGTGGAGGCAGCTCAGGCAGCAATGAACCACAGCTTCTTAGTAGCAACAGGGCCTGGTTACTACTTGGAAATCCTGAATCAGAAAAAGTATGTTATTTAAAACTGTGAAATGAGCAGACCACTGACCTAGATGGAAATTAGATTCAAGTTTTTAAACCTCAATAAAAATTCATCTTAGCTTTTACAGATTTAAGACTGGAATAGCCACATTTCTCCCTTGATAATAGAAAAACTGCTGTAGATCAGCCTTTGTAACAGAGGTACTTAAATGTCCCAACTGGCATATAGAAAGCATTAGCACGTTTATGCATTGGACATGTTTGACAAGATACTCTAGAACTAGAGGTATCACATCTTTCCGTATGTGTCTAAAGCCATTGTGTGTATTAGTGGCAAGTTACAGGCCCCGCACTTACCAAAAACATCAAAACAATATATGCGAAGATGGGTGCAGCCCTGCATGGAGGTAGTTCAAGCAAAGCAAGTATGTTTCTTTGTGATATAGATGTGAGGAAACAGAAATCTACTTTAACCCCAGAACTGTGGTTTCAACTATACAAATTTTGACCTGACATACGATGAACATAGGGAATTTATTTTGATGTTCTCCTAATGTAAACTAAAAAGTTTTATTTACCCAGACCTTTTAGAAAGGAATGAAGTTCAAGTGCTCATGGCTAAAACACTTGCTTTGCATGGAAAGTCTTCAGTTCAATCCCTGACATTATCAGGTAGGGCTAGGAGAGAAAGAGCCGTTGCCAGTCACGTAGGATAATACTAAAATAGATGGATCAATGGTCTGACTCCATGTAAGGCAGTTTCATAGTACATGACAATACTGGAAATTAGGGGCTGTTCTTCAGTCTAACATCCACCAACATTGATCTTCTGCTGCATTTGTGTACCACTGTGTTTTAAATTACATTACATTTAAATTACATTAACCACTCTGAAAGGCTGACTGAGCAGATTCTTTATAGCAGGTGGGCTAAAAAAATGAGCTTTAAAGAAATGTGATATGAAATGAAGGGGTCAGTAGCGCAAGAAAAAGAGCAGGCCTCCGTCAGTCTTGAAAGACTATGGTATCGTGCTCAGTGCTGCATACGCTGCATGCGAAGCACGAAAGCCTGGGTTGGATTGTTATGGATGATAGGCTGTTACCCAAGCAGCAAATCCCCCCTCTCCACGCCACTGAATTAGTCCAATGGAAAGGCAGAGCCAATATGATTGGCGTCGCAGAGCTGGGCTAAGGACAGGAGCTCACCCAGTCTTGTGGGGCCGACCCAGGAATCGAACCCTGGCCTGCTGGTTAACAGGCACAGTGTCTTAGGGTGCAATCCTAACCAGGTCTACTCAAAAGTAAGCCCCATTGTGTTCAATGAGTCTTACTCCCAGGAAAGTGTCTTTAGGATTGCAGCCTTAGCCGCTTGCGCCACCCACACCCACAAGAAACTCATACAGTTATTGTATACAGTACATTAAGTTCTGTACGCACAGTACAAATATGAAAACACACCAGGGCAAGAAAGCAGAACACCATCTAAGGTGACTAAACTGTTTGCCCAACTCACAAAGTATCCATATTCTTTATTTGAATTTAGAAACAAGAAATAGTAGCTTCACTTTTTATAGGAAAATTCAAGGGCTTTAGAAAAGTCCTCTTCAAAGGACATATTAAGTCAGGCATTTATACTGGAAATATATTTACACCATGTACACCATTTGCTACCTGAAAAGGATAGTCCTATCACCTGTTGTTGAATGAACACATCTGATGAAAGAACACATACTTTGGCTTGATTTGCATACAAATTGTTTGTGGTAATTGTGAAAAATTAATAAGTTGATCCCCCTTTAAATTTGCGTATTCTGCTGCTACTTTAATTTGGGAATTGAATTTACTTTGAATGTCTGATTAAGCAGCTGTGAGTAATGAAGGTCAATGGGAGGAAAGTTTGGAAGTACAAAATAAGAGAATCAATGAATGGGTTATAGGAAAGTCCTTCCTTTCTTCCTTTAACCTGGGTATTTTTGCAAGGAAGTTGAGGAGATTGCCTTTTGAAAATGAGGGGGAAAAGAGCTCTTGGCTATTTGTAGTTCTAAGTATGTTCTACTATATAAACAGTATGTATTTTGTACTGTATGTAACTATGGTATTCAACTTGCTTTTTTATATAACTGCATTGGTTGTATTAAATTGTTGGGTTGAATTGAGATTGGCTCAGTGTTGGTGCATTTCCCATGCTAACATCCAGACCGTAGTTTCTGACCACAAGTTATGCTAGATTCAGAGCCTGTTTCCCAGGCAGAAATTCCCTCTTCCACTTCCTCAGAGTTATACAACCTCAGGAGCAGGTATAGAAATGAGTAGACCCATAGGGGTCCATGATTAGCTAGAGTAAGAACGGCAGTGTTGACAAACAAATCTTGGGCAGCCTATCTGCAACCCTTGCCTCTCAACCTCAGGATATGGAATAACTATGGCAGCCCACTAGCCTGGGGATACAGCAGGCCACTCCAACAAGCCCCTTGAATCCACTATAAACTGTGCTGCAATCTCATGCTGCAGCTGTTACTAGTTCTCAGGGACTACTTATAAGGCAGGCACCAAAGCTGTTCCTTGTTCCGTGTGATCTGAGGGGGGGTCTCCTCAGGAGCAAGTCCTCCCCAGGTACCTCTAACTTGGTGCCTACTGAGCATTCTCTGGATCCAGCATAACTTTCTCCTCTGGATTCAGAATAGTTGGGGCTGCCCAACTAGGGCACTCCTCACTGCCCTGACTCTGGATTGCAATCTCAATCTGAAAGGCCACTGCAAGTCACAGTTAAAAAAAAAACTACTTTTCTATTGTTGGAGAGAGGCAGTCATACAAGCACTCATTCCATTCTTCTGACCCAGAACCAAACCCCTGCAGATATTGAGGCACTACCTAATTCCATTAGGCACAACAAAGGAGCAAGAAACCTGGAGGTGGGTCTTTAAACTATTTTCCTTTGTTTTCCTTTTTTTTAATCCACTGAGGTTCTGGAATGGAACCCTAGTGGGATAAATGTATTCCTTCTCCAAAGAAATTTTGTTTTAATTTAGTGTAACCCTTTCCTCTTCCTAGGAGATTCAATAGGGATGGATTGTAACTTACTTTGCACTGATCTCTTGCTATACACAGAAGCAGGATGTGTCAGTTTCTCAGAAATAGTCTGATATGAAATAAAAGATTCCAATTCTCTCAATAAAAAACTATCACAGAATTTACACAGTGCAGAATGATTCTCTGCACAATGGCCACCACTGGTTAGACTGGCACAAATCCCATGTTGGCCTGGGGGTATTGCAAAAGTAAGGCACTTATGTGCCACTCTTGGTAGTGTTAAGCCAGTACACAGAAATGTGCCAGGCTGCCCAGGAATTCCTGCAGGAATGGGAAGATGGTTGAGTTCTGCTGGCC
This sequence comes from Cryptoblepharus egeriae, assembly GCA_030015325.1. Taxonomy (NCBI): domain Eukaryota; kingdom Metazoa; phylum Chordata; class Lepidosauria; order Squamata; family Scincidae; genus Cryptoblepharus; species Cryptoblepharus egeriae. The sequence continues at coordinate 221,953,359 of JAREYC010000001.1, forward strand.
TAAATTGCTTAAGATTGCACCATATGTGGACAAATTATGGCTGCTATCTTAAGCAAATTGCCAACTTACCATGACCAACTGCAGGTGACACCGCCATCCTGTTACTGGTTCATCAATAAAACCAACATACAGTTTTGTTCCTGTTTAAATATACTACAGTAATTGGGGAACTTGGAGAATTATGAGTTACTGGATGCTAATGTTGAGGACAGAAGGAACTATTAGCACAATCCTAATCATGTCTACTCAAAAGTAAGCCCCATGGTGTTCAATGGGTCTTACTCCCAGGAAAGTGTCTTTAGGATTGCAGCCATGGTTGTAGTTGAATACAGCATATTGTCTCAAGGGCAGCTGATGGAGGAGGTGATTTTTCTAATAGGTTTCCATAACCATGATGAGCAAAACTGCACCTTAAAGCGGATGTTTCAGTTACTTCCAATTCTCCTAATGTTACATGAAAGCTTTTAAGATATTTCCACAGTATGACAAAACCAAATTTTCCCAAGTTACATCTGCAGTGATAAAACAGGATTCAAACCATCAAATACAATATAGTCTTCAAAACCATGAGATACAATTTAAAAATGTAACTTTCTTAATGTTTTACATTAATAAAATAATGAAAGTATAAACAGCTAAAAATGGTGGAGAAACCAAAATTGGATAAATTTACTACTCATCAGGAAGACAACTCTCTACCTGTTCTGCAAACATCATGGAATATTTTTAACAGAAGATTTTTAGTAATGCGCCCAGTTCTTCTGATTGAATTATCCAGTTTGTTCAACGCCCAATCAAAATGTTGTGCCTGTTTGCTCCGAATAGCTGAAGCTGGTTGTTCTTGAACATCTCCCTTTTCTTGAGTTGCTACTGTAAATAGCCTTGCTTGGTAGATCAGACATCTGGAAAGCAAAACAAATTATTGCTATAAATCATTGAATAAACCTTCATAATCTTGTTTATAAACTATAAATGGGTATAAATCCACTCATTTTGCTGTATTCTTAGATCAAACATGTTATCATATGAAAAGAAATTATATTATATATAAAACAAACTGCTAAAAAGCAGAACTGTAGTTGACATCCAACAAGATGACCTGCCCTGTATCCAGTGCAGAATTGGGGCAGTCTGCGGCAAGGTAAGGGGAATCTACTTACATTCTTAGTCTTGGCAAGGGGAATTTACTTACATTACCCGGGAAACATAGCAGCAGCCCCAATAGGTCTACTGAAACTTGCACTACCAAACGAGGTGGCGCAGATCCAAGTAGCAAGACACTGTGCCAAGTGCCTTAGGAATTAGGTTAGGATCCATCCAAGTGCCAGATCCTGGCCTGCGCCAATACCTTTCTACTTCCTTGCCCCAGAACACTCAGTTGCACCCTGCTCTGTCCCACTAGACCCCCCCAAAAACAGATTGTGTACTAACATTTGCTGGAAAGTAGAGGAGATAGAAAAGTAGGAAATGCCAAGTAGGAAAAGTAATACTTGAGGAAAATGAAAAAACAAAAAATAATTGCTCATAAGCTAGGTCTACTAATTCTTCCCTTATCAGGCACCCTACTTCAAACTCACAAAACTTGAAGTGTTTTAAAATGGTTTTATTTTGTTTACACCAAAGAACAAGAGCCCTGCTGGGTCAGACTCGGGGCCCATCTTGTCCACCTTCCTGTATTTCACAGCGTCCCACCAGGGACCACAAAATACCATAAGATAGATGCAATTTGCTACCATCCGCATATGCCATTCTCCTGCATATGCCATTCTATTTACTCTCACTACCCAAAAAAGACAACACAATGACCAATTTTAATGCACGAAACCTACTGAATGTACTTTTCCTTCCTTATCAGTCTGGGGCAACCAAAAAATTCCATCCATAGCCACCTCGGACAACAACAAAAAATCCTTACCTGGCACTCATAAGAGCAACCAGCTAATCTTAAAACATATGCATCTATCGTAGTTTGTGACCTATGATGGAGTTTTCCTGCCAGAAATCTGTCCAGTGTCCTTTTAAAGGCATCTAGGCCAGACATCACTACAACCTGTGGCAGGGAGTTCTACAGACTAACTACACACAGGGTAAAAAATATTTTCCTTTGTCTATCCTAACTCTCCCAACATTCAATTTTAGTGGACATCCCCTAGTTCTGGTGTTGTGTGAGTGGGAAAAGAACATCCTCTCTATATACTCTATCGAACTCTTTATAATTTTATGCATCTCGAAAATGTACGTCTGTCCGTCAGTTCTCTCCTTTCCAAGAGAAAAGAGATGAACATAGCAATCCTAAATGCACTTTCCTGGGAGCAAAAACCAATGAACACAATGGGTATAATCCTGACTTACACTTCTGGATCTCACAATGGGTCTCCCATACAATAACTCTCTGGAAACCAATATGTCTACACATAAATGAAAAGAGTTGAGGAAAACCCAGCCCTAGCAGAAAATGAAACTTGCAGCACATGATGCTACCATGTATTGAGTAAGGAGAAGAAAGAAGAAACATGGGGTGCACTATGGTGGATAGATACTTGAGGCTACAGCACCTTAAAAACAATGACTGAAATCCTAAACACACTTTCCTGGGAGTAAGACATTAGTTGAACACAATGGGGCTTACTTCTGAGTAGACATGGTTAGGATTGTGTTCTAAGTTAAACTTTATTGCTTACATTCTTCACTACAACTAATGTACTTAGAACCATTAAACTATCCTAAACCAACTAGTCTTCTGGAGATAGACCCTGTTACTAAGTTTTGAAAGGAAGCACACAGATCCTTGAGAACCTCTTCCCCTCTCACAAAGATATCATAATGGGTTGAACAAGCACTGTCACATCTGAACTGCCACATGGAGAAGTTGGGAGGAGGCGTTCTGGAGTGGCGAGATGGGAAAGAGCAGGGCAGGAGGAGGATTGGACTGGTAGAGATCAGTTCCATCAAATCCACAACCTCTATATCAGGCCTCGTGATTCTATGACAGACAAAGGACTGCTGAAGAACCACGTAACCCCACTGTAAAGCTACTTTCCATACCAGAGGGAAGGGGATGAAAGTCTTCTTCACCCAAGGAACCACTGACAACTATATGTCCCATTGCATAGACTGGATGCTGGGGCAGAGAATTTATGTTTTCCTACGTGTACTGTTACTGTTTATGGTTTTAACCTCTTTTTTCCTTTGACAATACCGCCAAAAGATGGTGGTGAAAAATCAGGCTCTGAAAGTCAATATCTTGAATTACTAAAACAAACACAGGAAGGAATATACAACAGTGGACTTTAGCAGGCCAGAAAAAATCTTAGATCTTAAATCCAATAAGTTTTTCTTTTCTTTTACATGCCTGATATTTCCTACAAAGACATCAAACTGTTTCAAATTCTATTCAACCAAGTCTGAGTTATGTGCCACTGATATGAAACTTTATGATTTGCATCCTGAAGATTTAACTGAATACATGAAAATTGAATTCCCTTATGTATTCTGCTCCATTTCTCCTAATCAATCAAAAACCCCAAGAGTACAATCCTAACTCAGAAGTAAGCCCCATTGTGTTTCATGGATCTCACTCACAGGAAAGTGTCTTTAGGATTGCAGCCTAAGTCTCGATTACACTCCATTCTACAATAGTCAGCTACATTTATGGACCCTCCAGATGCAACTGGAGCACAGCTGTAAGAGCCACTTGTATATATACCTCAGCTAAAAGTTACATTGTATTAATTTCTAGCCTCATTATGTTTAAAGTTTACTCAGTTCCATGACCAAATGGTTAAGGATTAGAATGGATGGGATAGGTTTGCTCAGGGATGTAACTGGGCCCTTAGTAATGTATGAAAGTTTAGAGGTGAAGGTTGTTCTTATCTTTGGTCAAAATCATTCTATACATTAGAGGTCAGCAACCTACTGTAATGTACAGTATAGAGCTCCTGAAGATCCAGGACGCTGCGCACTGGGTTCTGCCACCTTCCCCCTTCTGCTCAGCTGAAGTCCCGCAAGCAATGCAGAGAGGCTGTCTGTGTCCCAGAAGGCTTGCCTAGAACCTGGAGCATGCAGAGGATGGAGAAGAGTCACACCGCTTCGTAGAGCTGGGAAGGTGGGTAGGGAGGACACAAGCAGCCTCCTGTTCACTAGCCCAAGCCCTCCTTTCTACTGGACCCTACCAACTGCCCATCCAGCTGGGCTTAAGTTCCCAAAGTGGGAACTTCGTCCTCTGCCCACTTGGGGGATTGTAGCCAAATGGGGAGGGCAGACCACAGCAGGTAGCCTTCCCCCATGGCATGTGCTCCAGGAACCCAAGGTCTTCCGTGCAGAGCAGGAGAGCCGCCCAGGCTTGCAGGGAGGTGACTATGCAGTTTGGGAGAAATGGAAGGAGTTCCCGGCACCAGATCCCTCTGCACACGCAGAACGCACACAAACCTGGACTGTTATTGGATCTTATCTGTTCACAGTGGAATGGGACAAATCTCATTGAATCTGAACTAACAACTGGAGAGATGGGTGCTCTTTAACACAGGAAAGTGTCAACAACTGGAGAGATGGGTGCTCTTTAACACAGGAAAGTGACCAACAGAAAACATTCTTCATAAAGGCTTCCAGCTTCCAAGATGGCTTTTAATATTTGCTGTGGGCATGCTCTTTTATTTCAGCCAGGTTGTTCAGATTGCAGAAAGGTAGCTTTTTTAATTAACCTTGGTAAAGCTCAATTTCTTCCCAGAATATGGGCGCAACCTAGAGTAACTAAGTCCTGCCAACTACCAACATTAGCCATTAATGTATCAACTATGTATATATAACTATGTATATACATCAGTAGGATCAACTATGTATATATAACTCCTGCCAATCTAGCAGTTTGAAAGAATGCAAATGCAAGCAGATAAATAGATACCACCTCAGTGGGAAGGTAACAGTGTTTTGTGCGCATGTAGACCACATGTACACAGAGGTGTCTTCAGACAACACTGGCGTTATGGCACTAGAAACAGGGATGAGCACAGCTCCCTAGAGTCAGTCATGATTAGCAGGGCAACCTGAAGGGGACACTTTCACCTTTACCATAAAGTGGTGGATTAGTAAAAAAAAATGTAAGCATACAACGAACTTAGTTCAAAATCATCTGACGGACCCTGAAGCCATCTTCAAAAATTCTTATACTTGTTCACAAGTAGTAAGCTGTATTTGCTAGATCCCATGCTCCACATGGACTACCCATCACCCACCACCTGCACTTCTTCATGCTTTGATTGTATTGTCTGCATACAAAAGGGAAAGCAAGACTGGTTTCCACTGGGATTAGGATTATCTGTTTGTCATCCAGATCTCAAGAGATGACCAAATTAAGGAACCTGAGCTTATGTCATAGCTTATCTGCACTAGTTCCACTGAACTATACTTAAGGTAACAGTAAATGACCTTTTCTCTTGTTCTCAGTAAATCTGTATGTTAATGAGTTAACCAGCCATCGTTAACTACAGTATTTTTCTTTTCCTTGAATCATCTTCCACCCCCCCCCCTTTTTTTTACATACCTGCTTTTGGGCTAGAGCAGATAACAGATATTTGGTTGAACTTTGAAAAAAATCAAACACACAACTGAAATTCTGCAGCACCTTTCCAATGGTCACCAAAGGCAGCTGCTGGGCAGGAGGGACATTAGAGAACCTGGAACTCAGTATTGACTTCCCTCCTGGCCAGAGCCTCCAGTGCATTTAGGAATGACCTCTTCTCTTCTTTTTTTCTGTGATGTTAACATTTATTTTAAAAATTTATATAAAATCTCTCATATGCTCAAGGGAGAACACAGCCTACTCAGATCTCTAAAGGGCCTCTGGAAGTTCTAAAAAGGGGTCACTATGTTAATTTGGCTTCTTTTAATCCTCCAAATCACACCTTTTAATTTTAAGACTGCAGTTTCTTCGACAACAAATATACAGATGGGCAGCAGCAGCATCACTATGATCACCTGTAGGCCAACGTATATACAACAATATATATGCAGTCCCTCAGTAGGTCTGCCCAAGATCAAACAAAGACAAATAGGTACACCTAGAGTACTCCAAAACCACCTACTGCCACCACTCACACACCTGAAAATTTTGCTAAAAACACACCAAAAGCCTCCCCTGCTGTTTACTGGTTGAAATCACCCCAACAGGCAATGCCTGGATCCACTGGCACATTTAGCTTGTGGCTGGCTCATTGCAATGTCTATTGCGCCACTTTTGAGCCAGTGAGCAGGGAAGGCAAGCTAGCAGAGTACTTTTTTGGTATCTGAGCTGTGGCAGCAGGGCAGTTTGGAATCAGTCCTTACTTAGCTTATTAATACCACCATCAGTTAACGGCTTCAGGGACTGTACCATAGCATTAAGCAAAACATACTTGCTTTGTTATTGTTGTTTATTCACTAAGTTGTGGCTAATTCTCCATGACCCCATGGACTGCAGTATACCAGGCCACCTTATCTTCCACTAGCTTCTGAAGACCATCCAAACTCATGTTTATAACTTCAGTGACACTATCTAACCACCTCATTCTCTGCTGCCCATCTCCTTTTGCCTTCAGTTTTTTCCCAGCATCAGGCTCTTATCTAAGCACTAGGCTCTTTCCCAAGGAGTCCTCCCTTCTCATGATGTGGCCAAAATATTTGAGCTTCAGTATCTGTCCTTCCAGTCAACAGTCAGGGTTGATTTCTGGAGGATGGACTGATTTGATCTCCTTGCAATCCAAGGAAATCTCTAGTTTTCTCCGGCATCATAAGTCAAAGGCATCAAGCCTTTAGTGGTCAGCCTTCTTTTTGGTCCAGCTTTCGTAGCCATACATTACTACAAGGAAAACCATAGCTTTAACTAGATGGATCTTTGTCAGCAATGCGATTCTCGACTTTTAATTAAGTTACTTAGCTCTGTCATAGCTTTCCTCCCCAGAAGCAGGTGTCTTTTAATTTCATGGCTACAATCACCATCTGCAGTGATCTTAGAGCCCAGGAAAATAAACTCTGTCGCAACTTCCATTTCTTCCCCTTCTTTTTGCCACAAATTGATGGGACCAGAAGGCATGAGTTTGGTTTTTTAATGTTTAGTTTTAAGCCACATTTCGCACTTTCTTCTTTAATCCTCATTAAGAGGTTCCTTAGTTCCTCCTCACTTTTTGCCATCATCATGATATCATCTGCATATCTGCAGTTACCGATACAGTATTTCTCCAATCTTAATTTTGGCTTGTGATTCATCTAGACCAGCCTTTCACATAATGTATTCTCCGTATAAATTAAATAAACAAGTTGATAATATACAACCTTGTTGTACACCTTTCCCAATACTTCCACCAACAGGTAAAAAACATAATGCTGCCGGTCACTCTTGAGACACGACATAAATCAAAACAGTAATTAACAATCGTGTCCCAATGAAATGCATTTCCACAGTTCTTTTATTGAGAAATATAGATACCCAAGCAGACTCCACGTGGTAGGCATGTCAATAGTGAATGTCATACATCCATTTAAAGACTCTTTCTCCAACAGCCTATAGACAATGGGTGCATAGTAGCTTTTCTCATTATGGGAAAATATGCTAAAATGTGAATCAGCCCCAGCACAGAGTACACTTGGCCACATCTTGACTGTATCTTACCTTCAGGTCAGGACACTGAGACAGGATTGCATATAACAAGGATGTCCAAACCTTGGCGTGGGGCAGGTGCAGCCCTTGGAGAGCCTCTTTGTAGCCCACAGCAAGACCCCCCAATCCAGCCCATAGTAAGTCATTTAATCCTCTGAAACTGTCCTATATGTAACTGCCTTATATATAACTGTCTTATACGCTCTTATATATAAATTTATTCAAATTTGAAACGTGAATCATTTTTCTGGCCCCTGGCATACACTGTACGCGAAATTATCTGGAAACTTTCCAACTAGAAAATGTTTTTTCCATTTTACCACTTTAAAAATGACAACACGTAGCTTAACTCTCAGATCTTATGCTCCCTCCGGGGCATGCATTCATTAAGTAGAATGGCAGGAATGAACACAATTTAAACTACTAGTCTTCTGTCTGCATTTTGTGTGTGTATGTGTGTGTATGTATAGGATAAGCCTACTTACCGATAGGTTTCACATCAATGTATTTTGCTCAACAAAGGTCCCCTGGACACCAACTGAGCCAAATTTGGTTCAACCTGTAGCCTTTGGAGGTGACCAGAGCTTTCTTTCAGTGGCCTCCACAGGATCTTCTGAGCCCTCTGGAGGTCCTCTAGAAAACCAGACATGCTTCTCAAAGACCTCCAGAGGCCTCCCATTATTGGGGGGCTGTGTGCAGACTCTACTGGCCTCAGAAGAGCCTCCCAAGGTGATTGGAGCAGAGTTGCCACCAGAGAAATGGCCTCCAAAGTTTCCAGAAACCCACTGCCTGGTGAGCAGTAGGGGTGAACAGTGGAGGTCTTTTGGACGGAGGTCCAAAGGGTGTGGTTTAGACGGCCTAGAGAAGACTTCTGTGGCCAGTGATCTGTAATCAAAGCTCCAGAGTACTGGTGCAGCTGGCAAGGGGACCCCAGGGATGTCTTTTTGCATCACAGCCAGGACACTGATGCAGCTGCCATTAAGTACCAGGGTTGTGGAACGAATCAACTGAGTTTCCATTATTTCTTATGGGAAAATTCACTTTGATATACAAGTGTTTTGGATTAGGCAGGCGTGTGTCCCCGCGTGGAAACCCACAGAGCAGTGAGTGGCAGAACAGGCCCCGTTTCTCTGGGGGCTGCGTGGAAACCACAGGGTTTGCTGGTGGACCCATGGGGCAGACTCTTTGAATGCAATGGGACTTACTTCCGAGTAGGCATAGAGGAGCTCAACACATCCCAAAGGGTAGGGTCTGGAGCTGAACTGCGTGAGTATCACTGGTCTTGATCGTGTCTACTCGGAAGCAAGCCCCATAGTGTTCAATGGGGCTTACAGATCCCATGACCTCTCCTGACCCAATTCCCCAAAGGGGCCCCGACCCCCACTTTGAGAACCACTGCTTTAGAGGCACATGGCCAGCCTTATCACGTGGCAAGGAGTTCCACAGACTAAATGCATTATAGGGGGTTCTCTCTCATTCTTTTCCAACCTCTGCAGTGTGAGGCAAGAAGCCTGACTGGGCCAAGGTCACCCGGGGGCTTCCTGGCTAAGCGGGGATTTGAACTCGTGTTCTTCGGGGTCTTAGTCCACCTCCCTCCCCACTAGGCCACCCTCACCCTTCCAGCCTTCGACCCTTCTCGCAGCCCTTAAATGGGGGCTGAGGAGGAGGACGGCTGAGCCTGGGCAGCGAGGGAAAGATTCCAGCCTGACCTCCCTCTCTTGCCTTCTCCACTCCACTCCTCCTACGGGTGCCGGCCTAACTCTCCCGAGATTCACCTGTAGCCGGTGGCCGGTGTGGAGGTAGGAACAGCGACGGACGCTAGGACCGTGCGCCCCCTCAAAGGCAGGTAGCGGGTCCGGAGCCGAAAGGCCGACCTCAGCAGCCCAGCCATGATTCTCCCTCATGCACGCACCGGTTCAGGAGGAGCACGTGACGGCTACGGCCGCAACCACTGTCGGGAGAGAGGGGTGAGTGGGCGGAGCCTCGACAGTCGCAGATTTCCCGGATGGAAGCGTCCGTTTTGGGGAGGGGCCTGTCCACGGAGGAACAGAAAAGAGAGCCGCTGCCTGTATAAAACCGCTTTCCTTTTTCTCTCTGCCCTCACGGGCTCTCTCGTCAAGACAGCCCCCCCCCGCCGTCTCCGAAAATAGAACGGTCCAAAACAGATTCTCGTAGTTCAAGGGTAGGCACGGCGACAACTTTGGGCCGATCAGAAAATAACCCGGAGTTTCTGAGCCTGTCAACGGCGCCTCTAAGATGGAGCCCCGAAGGCCGGAGCCGGCACAGAGCGTTGCGGAAGCAGTTCTCGAGGGGACGAGAAAGCCGCAGAATCCAAGCTCGCCTCTCGGAGCGCAGACTCGCTCGCAGAGTTACTTTAACTCCGGGAAAAGTATCGGTCGGCCTCACTCCTACTTTTTTTTTGCGTCAACCCACGGCCGTCCACTGGCGCATGCGCAGTAGATGCGGTGGAGGGGATGGACTGCGCTTGCGCAGAAAGACACGCTCTCCTGGAACGCTGAGCTGCGTCTGGGAGGTCTGGAGGAGGAAGGGAGGCCTTTGAGAAGCGGACAGGATTGGCCTTCCAGGCACCCGTCGCAGGGAGACAGACTGGCTGAAGCAGCCAGAACTCACTCCAGGCAGAACTCACTGCATGTACACACATATACATAGACACCACATACACTACATATACACACATATATACACGTATTGACGTATATGTGGAGGATATATATATATGTGTGTGTGTATATTTATTAGTGTAGATACACTTTACCTATATATGTGTGTGTATATATATAATGTGTGTGTGTATATATATATATATACACACACACACTTATACATGTACAAGCACCCATTATATACATACATTATGGCTACAATCCTAACCACACTTTCCTTGGAGTAAGTACTATTGATCACAATGGGACTTACTTCTGAGTAGACATGCTATATATACACATTATATAAATAAGTTACATATATATTATTATTAGAATACGTATGTATAAACAAATGTGTATACATGTGTATAAATTCAGTGTGTGTATTTATATAACATGCGGGTATAAATATGTATACAGTGTATATAATGTGTGTGTATATATTGTATACGTAATATAAAAATACAGATTGTATACACAATATTGTATACACATAAATACACACTGCATATTTGTGTGTATATATATACACACACACACACACACACACACAAAGACATATAAATACATATGCATATATATGTAAAGTATACACACATATAGGTAAATGCTCATACACCAATGTTTATATAATGTATGAGGTACGTATATATAGTGTGTATACACTACAGTGTGGATACAGTGTGTCTATATATACAAATATACACATGTATTGTATAATCAGTGCGTGTGTGTATACACACATTGTAGTTTAAGACAATCATCCATTTTCCTTTCAACTCCAAGGGTTAGTCATGTTTTGTTTATCACCAATAACAGCAGACACAACAATCCTGTGAGGGAGGCTCAGATAATGACTGACGCAACATCACTCTATGAACTGGAATCTGAGTGAAGATTTAAAGAAATCCAACCTCCCTACATTTACATCTCAATCTAGGATGACCATAAGACATAACAACAAAAGAGGACAAGGAGCACAATCCTAACCATGTCTACTCAGATGTAAGCCCCATTGTGTCCAATGGGTCTTACTCCCAGGAAAGTGTCTTTAGGATTGCAGCCAAGGTCCCCAAAATGTAGGACACCCAAAAAATGTAGGACATGACAAAATAAAAGTTAAAATGCTCATATATTGCTTTCCTGTGGTTAATTTGAACACTATCAATTATTTATTAAATTCAATAATTTATATATGCATATATATATATATACACACACACACACACATATATATACATATATATACACATACATACACACACACACACATACGTATACATATAATTTATTGATTGCAAGAATTTTACATGCTGTTTGCTCCCAAGGAAAAGGAGGACAATGAAGGTTTTTTCTTCGGACACAAGATTAAAATCCAGGACACGTCTTGGAAAAGCAAGCTATATGGTCATCTTGTCTCAATACTATGCATATCTATTTAGAATTAAGAGTGCAATAATAAGAAATTTAGGCTAGCATAAGGCTGCAATCCTAAAGACACTTTCTTGGGAGTAAGACCCATTGAAAACAATGGGGCTTAGCTTAGTTTTGAGTAGACATGGTTAGGATTGTGCTCTAACTCACCCGGCCCATCTTCCCATGTAATGGAATTTACCCCATTCAGAGGCCTCACCTTCCCTCCCTCCCTCAGAACAGGGAAGCAGTGACTTATGAAACTTTTGTGGCTCCCGCAGCTCAGCACAGGATTTATGCCAGCCTAAATGGGGGTTAAGCACAGGATTTATGCCAGCCTAAATGAGGGTTAAGCACAGGATTTATGCCAGCCTAAATGGGGGTTAAGCACAGGATTTATGCCAGCCTAAATGGGGGTTAAGCACAGGGTTTATGCCAGCCTAAATGGGGGTTAAGCACAGGATTTATGCCAGCCTAAATGAGGGTTAGGATTGCATCCATAGTATCTTGGAATTTTGAGCAGTTTCATTCCTTCCTTAAGTAAACTGCCCTGATAATGCCCTGCTTTAAAATACATTAATTCATTGCTACATGAATTCATTGAATTGATAATGAACAGCACAATCCTAACCAGGTCTACTCCAAAGTAAGCCCCGTTGTGTTCAATGGTTCTTACTCCCAATGGTTCTTGTCTTTAGGATTGCAGCCTAAGTTACTGAGCTGAGAAATTCTATTACAGTAGTATAGAATTAGAAATTCAGTTGATGACAGCCATCAGCACCATTTTATATGACAACAAATTTTGTTGAATAATTTAATCTCTGCGTTTGATAATCATAATAAAAGTATCTTGTATTAATGCAATCATATATCCATTTTTCTGGCAGTAAGTCAAATTTAGGCTGCAATCCTAACCTGCAGTTAGGCTGGCCTAAGCCCCAGCACAAGTCTTGTATTGACCTGGAGGAGCCACAAAAGTGCTATAAGTCACTTCTGCCCAACTCAAAGAGGGTTACACTACTGCACCTCCACACACCATGACGGAAACATATTCCATGTCAGCTGGATTGGCCTAAATTTGTTCGGATTATGACCTTAGTAGGGTTTACTTCTGAATAGATATAGACTGGATTAAATGGTATGAATATAGATATGCTATATTTAAATATGGGATTGCAACCTAAGACTGCAATTAGATTGCACTCTGAGTTCTCTGGAGTATTGATTTTCTGTTATACAGTGTTACCTTGATTTACAACGAAGATAGAACTCAAATTATGGAACTCCCTCCCACACCAGTTGTGGTTAGAGCCCTTACTAATTCACTTTTGGTGCTATCTTAAAACCTTTGGTTGACCTTTCCTTTTTTAATTTTGATGCTGATTAGTGTTTTGTATTTGCTGTTCTCTGATCCGTTATGGTACAAGCCATTAATTGTTATTTTGGTGATTTTATTGTTTTCAACTTGATGTTGTTAGCCATCTTCAGCGCCTCCCTAAGGGGTGGGAAAGGCACAAGATACACATTTTTGTTAACATAGCATTGATTCCAATTCAGCAGCATCGCACTCCTGTTTTCCTTTGACAACCTCCGTTAAATAGCTAAATAACAAGGGTCATTTATATCCAAAAGCAAACATTTAAAATATTAATTTAAAGGCATCCTTGTATATTTGGATAGGACCTCTGGACATCTAACCCTTGGGATGGGTTTTGTTATACTTTTTATTTATACTATTTATTTTATTTATTTAGTTCTTGCGGCCCATCTCAGCTTTCGGCTGCAATCCTAATGACACTTTACTGGGAGTAAGACCCATTGAACACAATGGAACTAACTTTTGAGTAGACATGGCTAGGATTGTGCCCTTTTTATGGCATGGTTGCGCATAATGAAACCATTAATGCTATAACCCCAGGTTCTCATTGCTGAATAATTTACCTGGCAGTGTACTGAGACTTAAGAACCTGAGATGATTTTTTGTCTGGTTGACAAAATAAGAGGCATGCCATATCTGCCAAGAACAGTCAAACTATAGATACCTCCTCCCCCTCCTCCTCAATTTAGTTTAGTCTGGTTGAATGCCCATATCTCCTTTTCGGCTCTTACCTCTCCTGATTAGATTGCATTACATTTGGTCTTGGGGATATAGTTTGAGGCTGAGCTGGAAACTGCAGGGAATAGCCACTGGAGAGAGGAAAGAGGAATCTTTATGACATTCCTTCGGGTTAAAGCAACCAGCAATTGACCAAACATGCTGAACAACTATCCTCAGCTGTTACATGAAGGGTGAAAGACCAAGCCCTTGATTCTGCTCTCTCTCCCCTCCTCTTCCTACATTGCTGCCTTGTTGCTTTTCCCAAATGGCATTTCTTTTCCTTGACGGATTCCATTCCTCACATCAATTAGGCCTGTCATCTGGTCCCTGAGCTGCTATCTTGACTCCTTCAATTTCATCCCCTATTTGTTTTGTTCCCTTCCTCCATCCCACTTTTATCTCAAGTCACTGCTTTTATTTGCTTCCTGTGTATCATAGGGTTTTTTGAAGAGGAAAGAAGGGATATTAAATAAGTCCTGTCCTGAGATCTGGGAAACTGCAACCATGTAGTAGCTTACTATGTAGTATGCCAGTTGTTTGCAGAAGCGGTAGGTACAACTGGGGTTGCCAGGATATTAAAAGAGTTCTCTTAGATTAGAGTAACTTAGATTTACATTGGTGCAACTTGTGATTTCTCATGCCGGAGATCATCTATTAGACCACAGTATGAAGGAAGTTTCTTCTATAACCAGGTAGAGATAAACAGCTGATTGGGCCTTTGCTCAATTTTTCTTCCTTTTTAAGCATTCAAATGAAAGAAAAGTTTTGTGGACTTCAAAATCTCACTCATTATTTTCTTTTATCATCCTGGTTTATTTTTGTATTTATTTACAAATGTCCCTCCATATCCATGAGAGTTCTATTCCTTCAGAGGCTTCTCCAGCCTTATTAGGCACTAAAAATGTCACAGTTTAATGGCTAAACCAGAAGGTGCTCTTGTTTTTACCTTAATAAATCTGAGCCAGCAAGGTCGCAGGTGGATATCTATACCCTCTGATGCTCAGATGACCCTTCAGAGATGAGAGGAGAAGAGCTGGGTACCCAATCCACAGATGAATGAATCCCTGGATACTGGATTGGTGGAGGGCCCCCAGCCCTCCATAACACATTTCTCATTATCAAATTTCATGTGTTTACATAGTCCTAACCCAATAAAGGTTTTAACATTATTGTTTTATATATAGAAACTTTCCAGATGTTTCCCTTCTGTAGTGTACTCCTCTCTCTAGCTCTGTAGCAAATGTCCTTGAGTTTCTGCACTCATACAAAGCAGTGGATCTCAAGTTTTCACTCTTATCAAAAGACTTTCTCAGCATTCCAGTCCGCCCTCTCACCACATCATGCAAACCTGACAGTGACTTCTGGTCTCCCTTCCAGGCACAAATCAAGCTGCTCTCACTTAGCAGGCAGATCAACCTCTGGACCATACCTCCTGCCTACCAAGGAATTGATTAGAAGCAATTCGTTCTATAGCAGCGTTTCTCAAAGTGGGGGTCGGGACCCCTTTGGGGTTCGCCTGGAGCTTTCCTGGGGGTTGCCTAAAGTCTCCTGGTGCAGGGGCCAGGTGGGAAGACCTGGCAGAAACGCTGGAGCCACTGAGGCTGGAAGAAGCCGCTGTGAAGCAGCTCAGAAGGAGCTTCTGAGCAGCTGTGAGACAATGTTGTTCCTTGGGGGCGGCGAGGATTGCAGCCTTAGAGCCCAGTTCTATGCATGTCTTCTCAGAAGTCAGTCCCATGATAGTGAACGGGACTTACTCCCAGGAAACAGTGGCTGGCTCTGCTGCCTGAGATCCCAATCCTATGGAGATCTCCTCTCACCCAGGTACTCACCTTCCCATTCCTCCATTCCTCCCTATCCTTCCTTCCTTCCTTCCTTCCTTCCTTCCTTCCTTCCTTCCTTCCTTCCTTCCTTTCTTTCTTTCTTTCTTTCTTTCTTTCTTTCTTTCTTTCTTTCCCAGTCACCCCTTCTTAGCTACACCACAGCTATCTGTCTGTCTGCCTTGTCTGTCTGTCATTATGTATTGTTTTTATGATTAATCACTATGCCTTAATTATGTAACAATGAAAATACACTCTGCATATCAGATATTTGCATTACTATTCATAACAGTGGCAAAATTACAGTTATGAAGTAGCAATGAAAATAATTTTATGGTTGGGGGTCCCCACAACATGAGGAACTGTATTAAGGGATCACGGCATTAGGAAGTTTGAGAACCATTGTTCTATAGAAGCAGATATGAATAATTTCAGTGGAGAGCTGGCTATGCTGACTATTCACTGATTTGCTGAGAAGCATATTGCTGGCTGAGGGATAACTACATATTTATTTTATTTAAGGAAAACACTTTTCTACCCTTCCCATGCCAAAGCAAATGCCCAAGGTGGCTTACAAATGTTATCCGCACAACAACCATATGAGGTAGGTGAGGCTGAGAAGAGCGACTGGCCCAACGCCAACCAGGAAGCTTCATGGCTGAGGGGGGTTTGAACCTGAACCTGTGCAACTCTCAGCTGAACTCCCTACACCATCCTGACTCTCAAACAACTGGCTTTAAATATGAAGTGTGCTTGTAATGGGGTGATAGCGATTGGGGGAGAAGAAAGGTGACCTTAAAGTAAAACCTCCTGCACCTGTTCCTCCTTGTAGATGTGCAACTCCAGAATTTGTCCTTAGTACAGTTGAATAAACACTCTTACTCAGCACAACACTAGATCATTTCCAAATTCATCCATGTCTTTTCCTTTTTATCTACTATGACGAGATAATTATTCATTATTAAAGACTAAAACTCATCTCTTCCCCCTCCTTTTTCTTCTGTCCTCTAGAGCTGGATGTCAGCTTTTGGTGCCAGCTGCTGAAAGAGTGAATCAGATATAGCAACTGGTTGGAGCTGAAGTCTACCGTGATTCCTGCTGGCATGGCAAAGCTTATTTCAATTCACAAGGGGCTCAAAAGGCACTGAGATGGCAGAGATTGTTATGGCAGAAGCAACTGGAAAATGTCCTGAGATTGAAACACAGACATATTAACATCACCCTTGTGGACGCTAATGACTTGCGCTTTAAAATGCCAGCGGCTCATCCTGCCAGCTAAAACAAAGAAAAAACACATTTTTAGTCTCCAAAGACCTTAGATCTTTCCAAACTCTCAGGGCAAATTCAGCCATAATGTATTTTTGCAGTAGAACAGGGCAGCTCATGCATGCCACTGGGGGAATCATTGCCCAGAGTTGCTGTAGGCAGTATAGTCAGTATAGCTAAATAAAACAGCAGCTGAAAACCTTGGAGAGGTTAAACCAGTAATGGTGCAGCATATAATGCAACACTATCAAATCTAAACCATTCCAAGCAAGAGAGCATAGCTTATAGATACACATTAGTCTTGGGTGTTATGTATTTTTGTCATTTGCATAGATCAGGGTGTCCAAACTGTTTGGCAGGAGGGCCACATCATCTTTTTGACTCTGTGTCCAGGGCCATAAAAATGATTTACATTCAAAATTTGAATAAATTTACATATAAGATTGTAAGATCTTATATATAAGATGACAATATATATATATATATATCTTATATATAAGATGATTCGTGCCTGCAGCACGATAGAGGGATCTTCTGGAGGCCACTTTGAGGCTTGCTGAGGGACACATTTGGCTCCAGGGCTGGAGTTTGGACACTTCTGACATAGATTTAAGGGACCAACAGCCCAATGGACAAGACTTACAAATACGTTTTTCCAATTCCTTTCACAGATTATTTGTACAGCTTTTAATCAATTAACCATTTTATTCTGCTAGACCAGTGATTTTTAACCACAGATAGTCCTCAGGTGTGCCATGGGAATTTGGGAAGAGTCATTCATTAATAGGAAAATTGAGGGATTTTAACAGCCTTGTGCACCTTGTCAATGGTAAAAACAACTGATGGTGTGCCTTGACCATTTCAGTGCCTTGTTAATGTGCCATGAGATAAAAAAGGTTGAAAATCACTATGCTAGAGCACTTCTACTGCATTAACACATGCATCTATTGTTCAACTCCAGGTTGTCAAAACCCCAGCCCTGGGGCCAAATGTGGCCCTCAGCAACTCCCCTCTATTGGGCCGTGGGCAAACCTTATAATGTCTCTAATACAATCTTATATATAAATTTATGTAAATTTATTCAAATTTGAAATTTAAATCATTTTTCCGATACAGCGTCAGAAATATGATGTGGCCCTCCTGCCCAAAAGTTTGGACACTCCTGGTTTGAAATTGGGCTATTCAATTAAACAGGCAAACTACATCAGCACACACACCCCTTGGAAAATGAGGCTAGAAGCTAACATCAAGACATCTCGAAGAGAAGTCAGCCAATTGGTGGAACTACAGAAGGGGTGAAGATCAGATTGTCCTGGTCCCTCAACATCTGACGCAGACCTTGTTAATCCAGGTGACGTCCGAGCTGGTATAACTCTCCTGGTTTGTGTTACTCTCATGTTCTTTTGAGGTAGACAGTTACGGTGTTAGGGGGTCTTCCCCAAGGACCCCTTACTGGAGTAGAAAGTTTCTAGACAAGGGTTGAATCCAAGTGGGGATATGGGGATTTGAACCCTAATGTTTCTGCACTCTGGCTTCCACACAAGAAGCGGTGTTCTTAACCACTACACTACCCAGCTGCCTGTCTATATAAACAGTCTCTCTCTCTCCCCCCGCAAGTGTTCTTCTTATGGGAAGTTTACAGAAAATACTTGCAGTCATCCCATCCTGACACAGATGTACAAGTGTTTCCAAACCCTCTTTTATACAGCTTCTTTAGAGAAAAAAGTGTGATGCAATCTCCTGAAATGCCACCATATCAAGTGCATGCTCTTGGCTTGGTGCCCAGAATATCTCTAAATGTAACAATGCAAAGGAAGTATCCTAATGGTGCAAAAGCTAAATACGCATTATGAAACATTTTTAGACCAGACTTGTAATAGAACAGACTTTTGGGAACAACTTGTGCAGACACCTAACTCCTCAAATAATGGTGGTGGAGAAGTTTCTTGAGAATCTCTTGGATTTAGGGTTGTCATAATTCTCTTTCACAATTGATTAGGATTGCACTCTTAGAGCACAATCCTAATCATGTCTACTCAAAAGTAAGCCCATTGTGTTCAATGGGTCTTACTTCCAGGAAAGTGTCTTTAGGATTGCAGCCTTAGTCAGTGACTCTTCAATTTTAGATATACCTGTATTTCCCAGCTTATTACACGGACCAGACCATAAGATGCACCAAAGTTTAGAGGAGCAAAATAAGAAAAGAATATTCTGAACCAAATAAAAGCAGGCCTCCGTCAGTCTTGAAAGACTATGGTATCGTGCTCTGCGCTGCATATGCTGCCTGCGAAGCACAAAAGCCTGGGTTGGATTGTTATGGAGGATATGCTGTTACCCAAGCAGCAAATCCCCCCTCTCCACGCCACTGAATTAGTCCAATGGAAAGGCAGAGCCAATACGATTGGATCCAGCTGGCATCGTAGAACTGGGCTAAGAACAGGAGCTCACCCTGTCTTGTGGGACCGACCTGGGGATCGAACCCTGGCCTGCTGGTTAACAGGCACAGTGTCTTTTACCACTTGCGCCACCCACAACCCAATGGTATACTAATATATTTAATAAAATATAGCAGAATAGTATTACAGCCATGCAAAGTCAACAGTGTTTTTAAGAACCCTCATCACTGTCATTAAAAAATGAGGAGAGACATTAGGTTCAAGCACTTTTCTAATTTTCTGGAAATCCCAAGAACTCATCATTTGCAAGCTCTAGCAAACCAAATTCTGTGCATTTGCAACCTCTAGCAAACCAAATTCTATGCATTTGCAGCCTCTAGCAAAACAAATTCTATGCATTTGCAAGCTTTAGCAAAAGTGTGTCTTACAAGCCAGCAAATAGGGTACATAGATTAATGGGATAGGAAAGAGAATGGTGCTATGCACCCTTGACATTGGGTTTCATTTGCAGGGTGACCAGATGACCGGAAAAACCCGGATTTGTCTGGATTTTTAGCCTCCTGTCCGGGTGTCCTACATTTTGGCTTCATTGTCCTACATTTTGGCTTCATTTTGAAATTTCGTGATAGTGCACAGTACCCCATCATGCCATATGTCGTTGGAATCGTATTGAAGAGCAGAATCCAATGCAAAAATCATTTTGGAGATATCTCCTTCCTATCAAAAGTTATGGTCAAAAAACAGGAAAACAAAAACAAAAAAGATACATTTTTGGCCATTTTTTTCAGTGGGTAGGAATTTTGGCCTTCGGGTTCAGGAATTTTGGGTTTGACATCTGGTCACCCTGTTCATTTGTCCTTTGCTTGATAATCCTAACAAAGTTTCTCTCAGTCACCATGTAATCATACTGATTCTACTTAGGCTCCAGTCCTAAACACACCCATTTGGGAATAAATTCCACTGAACATAATCAGGCTTATTTTTTGGTGGCTTGGGCTGTGTTGTTAGCAAATTTAACTGTAGCAAATCAGGCTTTCAATTCTCTCTTTAAATCTCAACCTAAATCTCAACTTATATGCCTAGACCAGATCAAACCTAGATCTATGCAAATCTAGATCTAGATTTGCATAGACCTAGACCTAGATCAAACTTTTTATTTCAGGGCCCTCTTTTTAGAATGACAATCTGTAAGAACCCACCAGAAGTTATGTCATGGCTGAAAGTGACATTATCAAGAAGAAAACATTTTAGCAGTCTTAGGCTGCAATCCTAAAGACACTTTCCTGGAAGTAAGACCCACTGAACACAGTAGGGCTTACTTTTGAGTAGACATGGTTAGGATTGTGTTGCTAGGCTGCAATCCCATTCACGTTTACCTTACTGACAATCATTGTAAGACACATATGTATTATAGCTCAGTTCTCCCCAAATTATATCAGTAGCAAATTTTCCCCCATCTATCTATCTATCTATCTATCTATCTATCTATCTATCTATCTATCTATCTATCTATCTATCTATCTGTCTGTCTGTCTGTCTGTCTGTCTGTCTGTCTGTCTCTCTCTCTCTCTCTCTCTCTCTCTCTCTCTCTCTCTCTATAAAACTGAAAAGTCATTCACTTACTGACTGACTTATCAACGCCCAGCCAAAACCGCCAGGCCTAGAAGCATGAAATTTGGGGAGGGTGTTCCTTCCATGATGGAGGCACCTATTAAGAACCGTTTTCAAAAATTCCAACCAGAAAGGAGTTAAAAGGGGTGCAATGCATTTTCCTCCCTATGCTTTACATTGAAGAACACCTGACTGAGAGACACTCTGCCTGATGATGCGGATGGGTGGATGAATAACATGGGGGGATGGTGCGCATGGGAAGATGGTGTACATGATGGTTTGATGAGCACAGGGGTATTGCGCATGGCGGATGTTGCACATGGGGGTTTATGCGCAGATGGGGTGCTGTGCATGGGGGTGTTGCGCATGGCAGTAGTAGGGTGACTGTGTGGGCAGGATGCGCATGGGGATAGACTGCGCAGGAGGGATGGTGCTTATGGGGGATGTTGTACATGGGACAATGTTCATGGGGGGACGGTACGCAGTGGGGGATGGTGTATGGAGGAATTTTAGTCCCACAACGCGGGTATAATTTCACTAATATAATACTAACCTCACCAAATTCAGTCACATACCATGCTGGCATCAAATCTAACATACTAAAAATAAAAGATTGAAAAGAAGGGGACCCATCTGAAATGGGCTCATGACCGACCAGGTGGGTCTCAACCCACAGTTTGAAAAACAGTAGCCTAGACTCTGGTACATTGATGACAGAAGGGCTTGATTTCTACATGGAAAACAGTTAAAACCTGAGTTCTTATTTCCTAATCTGCAGGAATGGTGACTCATCTCACATTTTTGGCTTTGTTGTGCTGTTCTACTCCGGCCATTTCCTCCTGTTTGGACATCATTCTATTTCCAGGTCAGACAAATCCCCAGGTCCTTTCTCCCAGTCCTGGAAAGTGGTGCCACCTTAATGCTCAGTGGGCTGTTTTGTTTTCAGAAAGCCAAAAGAGAAACCATTGCTTATGTGCTTTGAATGCAGAATGACCTTGGTTCGATTCTCAGAGGCTTCACTGATAAGGATGTATTAGTTGTACCTTGTATTCTAGTTAAACTCTGATCTTCTCAGTGTTGGGCCCAGTCACTGAATGCATATTAGAAGACATTTCAGTATTGTTATCTGTTGGATGGATGGATGCAATCACATATTTGTGAATTCAAACATTGTGTTAGTATGATGTGATTCCCTCTCCCTCACCTATACTTTGTTGGCCCTGTGTTATTCCTGCTAAGCATCAGCAGAAACACAAGCTAAGTGCATTGACCCTCTGTACTTATTCATAGAGTAATCTACATATAACGGAGCACTTATGCTAAAAAACCCTACTACGACTCAGATTCTAACGCTACTGAAATTCTGCCATTACCATTGACCTAAGAAAAGGGTATCTCAAGGCAGAATGCTAGCAATTTACAACAGAAGTTTTTTCAGAGTCTCTCACTGAGCATTTTATTCTCTTATTCAGAAGTAGTCAGAAGTTATTAGTTCATTGTTGCAGTTTTCTTTAATAGTGTCATTTTGGGGCTCTGACTATTTCTCCCCGTGGCTCATTCCAACTCTTCAGCCAGATAGGCTTGCAAAAATAATATTGAATTTCCAGTGTGATGATTCTGACGGTTTGTTTTATTTTTCTTTGCAAGGTTCATTTGCAAGCCTAATGGCCATGCTCCCCCCACCCCCAATGGAGAGAAAACCTAGGGGGCAAATTGCAACCAAGCTTGTGAGCTTTCCATGAGTGGCATCTTTGCCAAAGGGGCAAACCGCTCAGCGCAGCTGCAGGGAAAGCGCCACCTTTTTATACTTGCAAATCACATGCATTTACAATTAGTGTGGAAGAGTGCTTTTTTCAATATTATACTCGGTGTGAGTATGTTTCGCTTGAATAAAAGAAATGAATCACTTAGAGGCTGTTCTGTTCAGAGGATTTTTAACAACACTTTAGCCACTAAAATGTTTATTTTCACATAAATCAATGACTAGGAAACAGAAAAGGTTAAATCATTTTGAAACCTTTCTGGTGGCTCAGTTTTAAAAAAAATCTTTGAGTGTACTCTTCACATCATATATATAAAAACATGCTCACAATCACATGTGCACCTTCATGCAGCCACATGTACACATAATATGGATACATTAATCTAAATTTATATCTTTGAGACCTTTTGCCACAAGGTAGGAATATGTATCTCAAGGTGGTATGGGTGGCAAAAATGGCCTTTATTTATTTGGCCTTTATTTTGGCCTTTATTTATCTTGGCCTTTATTTATTTGTTCCAGAACATCTTTACCCCCTGTTTTATAGGAGCTCAAGGCAGCTTGTGAATCATATAGGGAGACTAAGAGCACAATTCTAACCATGTCTACTTAAAAGTAAGCACCTTTGTGTTTAATAGGTCTTACTCCCAGGAAAGTGTCTTTAGGACTGCAGCCATAGAACATAAGAAGAACCTCCATGGGATCAGGCCAAAGGCCCATCTAGTCCAGCTTCCTGTATTACACAGAGGCCTACCAGATGTCTCGGAGAGCACATGCTCTCCCCGCATCTGGCATTTTGAGGTTGTCCACACACCCCTCATGGCTCCACTCATACACTACTCACTACACACTACTTCAAGCTCTATGTTTAAACAGAATATTAAAACATTGTGCTGGATTTTAACTCAAATGTATCAACTGCAGACCTCGGGCAAAGGGCACCTGAATTCCTCAGGAAAACTTATCTCTTCTCCAGGTATTTTCGCAGACCACCTTGTTTCTTTCAGTCCCTTTTCACTGTCTCCTGCTTCTCTCATTTTGAGCACAATCCTGACCATGTCTACTCAAAAGTAAGCCCCATTGTGTTCAATGGGTCTTGCTCCCAGGAAAGTGTCTTTAGGATTGCAGCCTTTGTCTTTTTCCCCTTCTTTTTGCAGCAGTGAGCACTCTATTCAACATCCCGGTGTCGAGGTATTCAACACCACCATGAACAGAGTACAATTTGCCTAAATTGGTCAAGTTGCTATAAGGCTAGCTCTGAGAAACATATACAGGTGTGATCTTGGTATCCACTGATTTGGCATCCACTGATTTGACTCTCTGAGATCCACCTTTAATTGCATTGTCACAAAGAAAAAAACACAATATCCAATGCCCTACTTTCACACTGTTAGATTACACTGATTGCAAGCCTCTCAGGGTTAACAGTAGCTTTAAAGCCCAGTACTAGTTTCATGTGCCCCCACTGTCACCCAGAATACTTTGGTATAGACATAGTATCTCATTCAGCCACTTGCTGCAGTGAATTACGGAATCCAACTGAATAATTTTATTTTATTTCATTCCATTATTCACCATATGAAGAGGCTAAATGTAATATCATGTCCATAACAATGTATTCTGTGACAGCAATGGAAGAGCAAGGAACGTGTAAGAGTGTCTTCAAGGCTATTTTTTAGGAATAGGCTAATTCAGTGTAGCCTAGGAATACCATCTGGGTCATAGTTGACCGGCCAGGTCAAAATATTGTGTTTTTTTTCTGGAATTTATTATTATTACCTGACAAGACTTTCTGACCTTTTTCCTGCTATTCAGACAGTTACAATTCCAGAAGCATGAAGCTTTTGAATATAAAATTTTTCTGCAAATTATAATTTATACATAGGATACCAATCAGGTCAAGGTTGACCCATGTTGCCTTTCACTGGTTATTCAATATTTTGCTAGCTAAAACTGTACTAAAAATCATTATACTAATTATACTAATTATAATCATAATTATACTAAAACAACATTTATTAATTATATGTATATTATATGAACATTGTATGTACCTCACTATAGTACAGGGTCGCACGGGTCAGAACTGATCCGTGCAGACCTGTGCAGTCTTTGCAGGTGATAAAAATTGTATTAAAAATCATTATTTCACAATAAAAGTAATTATACCAAAACTTGACACATTTATTCATTATATGTACATTATATGTACATCATATGTACATTATATGTACCTAACTATAGTACAGGGTCCTATTGGACTCATGTTGCCTTTTATTGGTTATTCAATATTTTGCTAGCTAAAATTATACTAAAAATCATTATACTAATTATAATCACAATTATACTAAAACATGACACAACATTTATTCATTATATGTACATTATATGAACATTGTATGTACCTAACTATAGTACAGGGTCGCGTAGGTCAAAATTGACCTGTGCAGACCTGTGCAGTCTCTGCAGGTGATAAAAATTGTACTAAAAAATCATTATTTCACAATAAAAATAATTATACTAAAACTTGACACAACATTTATTCATTATATGTATATTATATGAACATTGTATGTACCTAAAGTACCTAACTATAGTACAGGGCAGCATGGGTCACACTTGACCCATGTGGTCTTATGGGGGGCAAAAAAACTTTAGTATTCCTAGGTTAAGTCACGAGTCTTCACACACCAGGGTGCCCAGAACCTCTGAAGTTTTCTGGAGGTCTCCGAAAATTTGGCTCCTGCTCCGGGGGAGACAGGGAAGTGGCCCTCCTCCTCCGGAAAATGTAGGGGTGGGGGACACTCTGGGGAGCTTCGAGGCTGCCCAGTGAGGCTTGGTAATGGCTGCCCAGGCAGCCACTGACTTTCATAGCTTTGCTGTGCAGCTGCGCACAGCTCTAATCAGGAAGCAGTGCTTCCTGGAAGGGTGACTCAAGCGTGGGCAGAGCACCCATCCCCTGGCTGCACTTGGGCTGCGCACGCCTCTGTGCACCACTTTCACTCTCCCCAGAAAGTGTTGAAATTAAGTACAAGAAAGCAAGTATTTTTGCTTTATTTTAACATGTCCGACATTTGTCCCACATTTTTCGGGATGTCCTACATTTTTTAACCTGGGAGGAATTTTGTGTGTGTGTTCTTTGTTCTTGGAGTTCTTTATAACCACTTCCCTGCTATCCCATCTGTAAATAAGAAAAGAGTGTTGAGATGCACTGCATCAGTGGGTACATTAGCAGCAAGAGGGAGGAAGACCATGCACAGCAGCTACAAGGTTTACTAGGAGACCCAGTATTTGGCAACCCTATTTAGAAGTAGTCCCACTGCAGCCAGTCATTCAGTGAGGGTCACCTTCTCCTCCCTTTGCTCCTCCAGGCAAGAACATGCTTGGCTTCTCCATTTGCCCTACCTCAGCCAAAGAAAATATCAAACTGCCCATCCTTTGTCCAACTATCGTAAGTTCCTTCCTTCATATCAGAGACTAGTGAAAAGTGTATCCGCATTGCAGGATTAAAATTCCCCCGTATGCCATCCCTCCATGGTGCATCAATCCCCCACACACATTAACCTCCCATGCGCATCAGTCCCCCATGCGCATCAGTCCCCTGTGTGTATCAACCCCCATAGAATCATAGAATCCTAGAGTTGAAAGGGACCTAGTAGGTCATCTAGTCCAACTCCCTGCCTGCAGCAGGAAATCCTCCTAGACCATCCCCGACAGGTTCTTGTCAAGCCTCTGCTTGAAGACCCCCAGTGAGGGAGCATCCACCACCTCCCTTGGCTGTCTGTTCCTCTGCCGAACCACCCTCACCATCAGGAATTTTTTCCGGATTTCCAACCGGAATCTCCTTTCTTGCAGTTTGTAACCATTGGTTCTAGTTCTGCTTTCAGAAGCAGCTATGAACGAGTGAGTCCCTTCCTCCTTACGACAGCCCTTCAGGTATCTGAAGAGGGCAATCATGTCTCCACTCAGCCTCCTTTTCTCCAGGCTGAACATCCCAAGTTCCCCCAACCTTTCCTGGTAGGGCTTCCCTTCCATCCCACTGATCATTCTTGTCGCTCTCCTCTGGACTTGCTCCAGTTTGGCTGCATCTTTCTTCAAGTGAGGTGTCCAGAACGGAATAAAGTACTCAAGGTGAGGTCTCACCAATGCAGAATAAAGAGGAACTATAACTTCTTGTGACTTGGAAGCTACAGTCCTCTTAATGCAGCCTAAAATGGCATTTGCCTTCTTTGCAGACACATCACACTGCTGACTCATGTTCAGCTTGTGATCCACGGCTACTCCAAGGTCCCGCTCACAAGCTGTGCTGCCAAGCCAAGTATCCCCCATTTTATACCTGTGTTTTTGGTTTTTATTGCCCAAGTGCAGAACTTCTCCCTATTGCCCAACTTGCCCAACTTGCACTTCTATTGCACTTTTATTGTCCAACTTGCACTTCTCCCTGTTGAAGTTCATTCTATTTGTTACAGCCCAGTATTCCAGTTTATCCAGATCCTCCTGGAGGTTTCTCCTGTTTTCTGTTGTGTTTGCTACTCCTCCCAGCTTGGTGTCATCCGCAAATTTGATCAGGCTCCCCCATATCCCTTCTTCCAAGTCATTGATGAAAATGTTAAAGAAGACTGGGCCTAAGACAGAGCCCTGGGGCACCCCACTTGAAACCGATCTCCAGGTTGATGCAGAACCATTTACTAAAACCCTTTGAGAGCGGCCATCGAGCCAATTGCAGATCCACCTAATGATTGCCTTGTCTAGCCCATATTTTTCCAGCTTCCCAATTAAGATGTCATGGGGGACCTTGTCAAATGCTTTGCTGAAGTCAAGATAAATGACATCGACATGTAACCCAATCAAAAAAGGAGATTAGATTTGTCTGGCAAGATTTATTCTTGGTAAATCCATGCTGGGTTCTTTTGATCACAGAGTACTTGTCTAAATGTGCACAAATTGTGTGTTTTATTATTTGTTCTAATATCTTGCTCGGGATTGAAGTCAAACTGACTGGTCTATAATTTCCTGGGTCTTCTTTTTTCCCCTTCTTAAAGATTGGGACTACATTTGCCCTCTTCCAGTCCAGTGGCACTTCTCCACTCCTCAAGGATTTCTCAAAGATGATCGACAAAGGCTCTGCAAGGACATCTGCAAGTTCCTTAAGAACTCGAGGATGCAGCTTATCTGGTCCAAATGATTTGAATTCATTTAGGCCAGTTAAGTGGTTACAAACCAGTTCTCAGTCAATCATAATCTGCTGTTCTGCACCATCCATGTTTCCATTACCTTTTTAGGGATGCAAGCACATCCCCGCATCAGCCAATGATCCAGCACCCCTATTTGCACAGCCCTCCATCTGAGAATAGATGGACGCAAAGTAGGAGTTGAGCAGCTCTGCCTTCTCCTGGTTTCCAGACACCTGTTGTCCATCTTTGTCCAGAAGCAGCCCCACCCCCTTGTTTCTCCTATCTAAAGAAGCTCTTTTTGTTATCTTGACCTCCCCTGGCCAGCCTCATACTGAGCTTTAGCATTCCTGACCCCCTCCCTACAGGACCGGACTATCTGCCTGTACTCCTCCTTGGAGATCTTTTGAGTCTTCCATTCCCTGTATTCATTTTCTTTAACTTCAGCTGATCCCCAAGTTGCTTGTGGAACCAACCTGGTTTTTTCAGGTTTTCCCCCTTTCTTTTTCATAGGAATTGTTTCTGACTGAGCTTGCAGAAGCTGCCTCTTAAGGAACTCCCACCCATCTTGGGCCCCTTTTCCTGTTAGTTCATCAACCCATGGGATCCCACCTATGACTCCTCTAAACCTGTTGAAGTCAGCCTTTCTGAAATCCAATATAAGGGTTGCACTGTGCACTCCTTTTATTTCCCACAATATTCTAAATTCCAGCAGCTCATGATCACTTTCCCCTAAAGTTCCCACCACACTGACCCAGTCAATCAGTTCTTGACTATTAGTTAAGATCAGGTCATCTCCCCATTCACATCAACCCCCCATGAACATCCACCCCCCCCATGCACAACAACCCCCCATAATGGAATTTTGTGAAATGATCATATCATTTAGAAATCAATAGCTACAAATGGTTTCCTTTGCAGATTTCTTTTAAATTGTTTCATCTGCAGGAAAGACTCTGATGCTGCTTTTCACATAAATCTAATAGCCAGCATCCAACTAATGATAATAGGATGGTAACAGGTAGATGAATCGCTTAGGCATCTATTTTTGTATTTCTGTAGCACACCTCATTTGAGATGCTACAGGCACTTTACAAACAATCACATGTTTAGCTTTGATAAGCTCTGGTGAAGTAGGTATTATCCAAACTTTCTCTGCAGGAAAAGCGAGGCACCAAGAGTGGCTTTTGTTTTATTTAAGTCCTATCATTTTTGAAGTGCTTCCACTTTCCTTTGCCACCTTGTGTCTATTGTTAAAACATTAAATGTGTTCTGATTTGCATTGATGTATTCTATTTGCAATTCTGAGACAATGTTTCTATGATGGCAGCATGCAGGTGTAATATCCATGCATTTTAAAACTGTACTGCTACTACAGATGGGGAATGAAACCTTTCACATACCATCCATGCTCATGGATGCCTGTTTCTCCTCAGAAGCCTTGGAAGAACTCTTGTACCTCCATTCATGGAAAAATTCCTTGTCCTTTACATTAGCTGCTGCTTTCCCCTTCAGAATAAACCTGTGAGACTTTTGACATTGCAACTTTCAGGATACTCCAAGTCCATTATGGCTGCCAGGTTGTTCTGCACTTCTAAAAATACAAATAAGCACAAAGCCTAATACTTCTCATACCCATTCCTTCCCTCTTCTCTCATCTACTTCATTGCCAGCTGCAGTAGAAAACAGGAGATAGCAGGTCTGTGGCAAAAGAAAAAAGGGGCCCAAAGGACCAACACAGTGGTTCACAAACTGTGAGCCATGGCTCTCCTGGAATTGCAGAAACCAGCCAGGGGAGCCATGGAATCCTTGCAAAACACCCACTACTTTATACAATGTATGTAACCTTAATAGAGAACTGTAGTCAATGACCCAGTAAGTGAAGGTAACCACCAGTCAAAAAGGTTGGGAATAATTTGATTGAGGGCACAATCCTAACAAATTTAGGCTGGCCTAACTCACCTGGCATATCTTACCCTGGTGTTGTGGGGAGGTTGGTGTATGCCTATACACTGGCCTAAGCTCCCCAGGAGTGGGGCAGAAGTGATTTACGGCACATTTGTGACACCCCCAGGTGAGCAAAGGACTTATGCCGGGGCTTATGCCAGCCTAACTGGAGTTTAGGATTGCAGCATAAGGTAGGAATAAGTGTTAAAATGCATAGCTACTGCAGTTTAAGTGACAGTGCAATCCAAACCTGCAGTATACTTGTGCAGCAGTCCCTGTTGTTTGAGGAGGTTGCAAACATGCCATAAAAATGGATGTTACAACACTTGGAGAGTAAGCATTGCTAATGGGCAGGTGGCAGAAGGGTGGAATGGAGGTAAGGATAAGGTATTTCTGGGTGAGGGCGGTTGTATTGGGCCTGGCAGGGCAGGATTGGCAGACCAGCCTCCCCTATATTGTGTCCTCCTTCCACGGTTTGAACATCCTTCAGTTGGGGAAGGGGGTTGGGGCTGCTCAAATTTGCACTGGCAAATACCTATGGCAAATATAAGTTGTATAACCTGGACATTACTCAAGAATTTGTGAATTCATTCGTCTTAGCTAGTGTGACAGTGTTAGCAGGTAAATGTTTCCATGTAAACAAATATATCAGTTTATCCTACCAAATGCTGCTTTAACTTGGATAAGGGCATTTTTAATACCACCCTTCCTCTAAGGGTGGTGTGCATGGTTCATCCCTTCTTTTTGCCCTCACAACAACTGTGTGAGGTGGGTGAGGCTGAAAAATACAAATAATAATTATATTAAATGTTAGGGAGTCTCTGAGGTAGGACCTACTGAACTAGCTTAGGCTAGGCCAGGACTGGTTAACCTCTACAGAAGTCTCAGAGTGGCTCTGAGTGAGTTCATTCACTCTCCTGCTCACAGGTCTGAGGCTTAATGGATCACAGGTAGAGCTGTTCCAAGCACAGACCTCCACCTCTCCAGCCTCCTCTTAGCCTGGACCTGTGAGACTAAATAACCCGGGACCTTTTCCTGGTATTGTCCTTTCCTTCCCTGGCATTCTACAAGAAGGGTTGACCTCACCCCTCTGTCCCCTCCCTGTTTACTGGCAGCACCTGTCTGCCTTCCAGTCCCAGCACGCAGCTTTCTTCCCACTGCAGTCTGTTTCACTCACCAACCAAGGGTTTTGGTCCCTCCTGAGCAGGCTGCCAACCTGTCAGAGAGTCCTCTTCACCCACTGGAAAGTTGGGACCGTGAGGTCCACTCCACATGTCTGCCCCTTGAGCAGAAACTCCCCCCTGCTTGGAGGGATTCACGAGCTGGGCAACCCCAGGCCCTGCCTGGGCACTCTCCCCAGGTAAGTCAGGGGATCCTGGGGAAGGGGATCCCTGACATTAAATGAATACTAATAATGGCCAGAAAAAAATGCAGTACGATACAATTACGAATTTCATTTTCATTACGATTACGAATATTCATTTTTTGGCATTACAAGTTACAACAGGATAAAAACAACAAGAAAACAAAAAGGACAATATTATGAGAAAGGGGTTGGGAAAACAGTGTGGAGAAGGGGAATAGGGAAGTTAATTCAAAGGAAGAAATGGGGTAAGAGGGGAGGGGAACTAAGAGAGGAGAGATAATTTAATGATTTGATTTAAAAAACTGGCAACAGCAATAGTGATTTCAGATGAATTATCACTCAGTAAAACAAAAGTGGGGTCAATGAATGGAGCCAAAGGGTGCAGCAAAATGAGGTCCAAATACTGACTATGGAGTGAGCAATGTGTTGGACATCGGATCAGGATATGCTCAAGAGTGTCTGATTCAAATAGGCAAAAAGGGCACAGTCTTAGATTCCGGGGGGTGCGGGAAAACCTGCCACGATGAAGTGAGGAGGGAAAGATGTTAAGGCGTGCGAGCATAAATGCTCTTCTAAGAGAGGAATTTTTCAAAGTGTAAAAATATTTAGGGGGCTGACCTTGTGCTGGGCAATGACCAAAAGACAGGGGGAACATACTGGATTTAAGCTGACGAAGAGAGTAGTAAATTCAGTTTCCCAGAGTCTGTCTTGAATTAGCTCAAAGGCTTTTCCAAAATCAAGATCCGCAAGTGATTCTAAAGGAAGACCTAGAGAATCAAGTTTGAAGTTGATTTTTAGGAACCAGGTGGAGAAAAAGGAATCTCTTAACAAGTCATTCAAGAGAGAGTCAGACGGGAGATTTAAGTGAAGCCAAAGCCAGAATTTAAATGTTATGGACCACACTATTGTAGTAGGGAGGTGAATTCCCAACTCTAAAGCTAGAGTTGCGAGACGAATAAGACTGGGCACGCCAAGTATCCTCCTGAAAAAAATCGTAATCAAAATAAATGGATTGAATATTTCCCCACAAGCAATGGATGAACATCAGTGCCTCCTCTGCTATTGCTGCCATTATTAATCACCTATTAATCAGTGACACACTGTTCCTGCGATGTATGTCAGTGTATGGCAATGTAGTGGCCATCATGATTAATAACCACTAATAGCGCATGTCCACCATGAACATTTAGAATCCACTTTAAAAGTCATCTTATCCAATGACCAACAACCTACTCACCAGTAGCACTACTAGGGTTGGTGTCACACACCCTGGCAACTCATGGCAACTCATGGCAACTCATATAATACAGAATTATATTCTGTATTAAATTATACATACAATGATATGTAATATTCCTGACAAACACAATTTTCACACCTTTGGTCAATAATGGAATCAGACACACACACACTCCTAGCTCAAAGAGATTCCACTGCAGGATTGTAGGTAGGAACTGAATCCAGTTTGAAAACCTGGTGGATCAGTACAGATAGTAATGACCTAAACTAGATGGAACAATGATTTGACATTGGTAAAAGCCTTCTATGTTTGACAAGTGCCTAAAGCATTCTAAAAGATTCAATTTGCCTACCACAGTTGAACCTCAAGACTGAAAATGACTAAAAATAACATTTTGTAACAAAATCAACATATTGATATTGATTTTCAAGAGGATCCTAAATAACTTGTAACAATAATATTGCCTTTTGTTGTACTTTCGATATTGGATCAGAAATATATTATCCACTTGCATGATAAATTACCGTAGTTATATTTAAGTGAATACTTTGTAGATATCTTGGCTTCTTTGTAGTTAAATTCATATTATATAGCTGTAACAGTCATTGGTTTTATGACTATATATTCTATGACTATTGGTGGTGAAGCCTACAGGCATTGGAATTTGCTCAACAGAATTGGTGCCACCTAGAAATAACGCATAAAATGCCAGCACTATCACTGGAATGCTATCTATGTACTGTGAGTTTCCACACATCTCCACATATCCTGCAAACTCTGTGAAATGGCAATGGGATGTTTTTGTATCACCTTCTGCAGTTCTCAGGTAACATGGTCTCTTCAAGCTGTAAATCAACATAACCTACATACATTAAAGGTTAAGTTTACCTCTACATTTTCATTGGCATTGACCTTCTCATACATCAGCACCTGTTATGTTTTACTCAGAAGCTATGACTTTCAAAAGGAACAATAGGTAGCTACAGTATTTGCAAACAGTCTAACTTAGATCCATATTTTCTGTTTTAGTATGACTAGATGGTAAGTATTTGTGCTTTATATGTGAACAAAAATAAGGTCAATGTCAAAGCTATGCACTTGGTTTCATTCATTGAATGTTTCTGGATGTAAGTATTGGTCTCCAACAGGAAATATCAATTCAGTGAATTGAAGTAAGCAAGTGAAATGACAGGGAAAATGTATGTTTGAAAATGCAGAATAATGTGTTTAGTTGTGGTCACATTACCTGAGAAATTATTGGACGGTATAATTTGAGCTAGCACAGAGAAGGCCAAGAAAAATTAATATGGCTGTACAGTTGGCTTCAGAATTCACAGAAGCTTGAAATATTAGGGTGCAATCTTAACTAGTTTTCCAGTTCTAGGGTAAGGATAATGCAGTTTTGAGGTAACGAACAAGTGTTGCCTAACCTTGAGGAGATCTCTTGACTGCCCCCCAAGTGCATGATGCAGCACTTGCTCCACTGGTTAAGCTAACCCACTGCTGGAAAGTTAGTTAGGATTGGGCCTGTAGTGGCTCAATTCTATGAGGCCTTCGCTTCACAGGATCTTATGTTCTGCAATTGTAAAAGCTGCAGCGGAGCTGCAAATGGACTGCAACTATTGTGCATGTCAGAGCAACTGCTGCAGATGTCCAGTCACTCCTTGTGTATGCCACCAAAGCATCTGGCCTGTGCCAGAGCAGGCATGGTGATAACAGGGGTAGGCCTTGAGCAGTTTGGTGTGCGGGTGGTAGGGGGAAGGTTGGGAGCTGTAGGGGGTGAATTCACAGTGGCAACAGTGTATACCAAGATCCTACCCTAATTTTTCTTGGTAGCCTATACCCCTTTCTCTCCCTGAAGTTAGCAATAGCTAGCACAGGTTTGAGGAAACACATTTGTAACCAGGTGGCTCACTAGGAGATAAGTAAAAGATGATTTCTGATAGTTGGCAAGGCAAACTATACTGCCAGCCACAAGCTGACAGTCAAGATCCTACTAATATCCTAACCCTAATATCCTAACCCTAACCCTTTTCAAACTCTGTACAGCTGCAGACTATTCATAGCAATCTAGTGTGCCTTGGCTTAATGGGTGCAAATAGATGCCCAGAAATTAATTTTTCATCTTGATGATGACACATCCAAGGTAAACTCTTGACTATAGGTCACCGATTTATCTTTTAAAAAATATTTTCATTTATTCCCTGGTTTCTTTCCATTATGGAACTCAGGACAGCATGCAGTATATAGAGTGGACATGGACTGTCTCCTTTCCAAACACTGACCAGACCTAAATCTGCTCAGCTGCATGCCATGCATCATGGTTGCTGCAGAGAACAAAAGGCATGTAGGTGCTGCTTTGAGGAGTTGCTTTGTAGGCAAAAGCGTTGCTTACAGAGTTTAAGATTATTCTGATCATGTAAACATCAGCCCCCATAGTGGGTTCGCAGATATTTTTCATCTGGCATGCGAGATAGAGCCAGTGTGATGTGGCGCTGAAACTAGAGAGACCCAGGTTCAAATCCCTGCTCGGTCCTGAGACTTTACTGGTTTACAAGGTTTTACTGAGGGTAAAACTGTGATGGGAAAAGGCTTCATAGAGAAATTTTTATTAGGAGATACAAAGTTTCTTTGGGCCAATTTTTCTTCTCCATGGGATCATAATATCATACTTTCACTGATTCACCATTTCTAAGAAATGATATATAAACCCTTGTAGGCTTACACAAAATTAATCTTCATTTTCGATGCACATGTATGCAAACATTTTCTGAGATTGCAAAAAATTTTCTTCTTCTTTCTTAGGCTTCTTTCTTAGGATTCTGGGCCCCCTTTTTGACCCCACGTCCAGCTGCAATGCACCTCCTTACCATTCATGGATCCTGAGCTTGGAAAATGTCAGATCCCAGGAAATTGTCGTACCCCCTCCTTTCACTACTGGGTCTGCTTTTTGATCCAGTCTGGGCTACAATTTACCCCTGTGGCCCTCATCTTAGGCCCTGGGTCCAAGACCCCAATAAAAGCCACAATAATTTGCTCACTTGTGGGCAAACCCCAGTTTGATGACAGTACATGTTAAAGAGTTTTTTTTTAAATAAATACTGTAATGACCTGAGGCAGCACCTGACAGTCTTCCAAGTCATACCGCCTCTGAGCTGGAATAATCATATGAGATCCCCCGAAGAAATGAGGCATAAATAAAAAAGCTTTTCACACTCAGCTTGAAGCTGTTTCTGCAACTATGTGGGTGATGGTCTTCCCCCAATTCTTGTTCCAAATATCCAGATATCCAAATATCCAATTCTTGTTCCAAATATCCAGATATCCAAATATCCAATTCTTGTTCCAAACAATAGATATCTTGTTCCAAAGTCCAGATCAGAACCATCTGGGCTGAAATGCTTCTAATACTAAGAAAAAGCCACATTTAGCCACCCCAAGCTATTTTGGCACTGAAGCAAATTAAAAAAAAATCCCTACCCACCTGTCATGTTTATAAAAACTATAATGAACAAAATTGCTGACAATGTGGTGCTTTTAAAAATCTATTGATTGCCTTGCAGTGGGGCGAGCCATGATTGGGGATTGATGCTATGATAAAAATTTGTATTTCTTACCCACACTGTGTATTTGGATATGTCCTTTAGATAACACTCTTTCAAAGGTTTCACAAGGGTACACAAATGGCGGTCACATCCCTATAGGTTTTATCACATATCCCTACAGAGTGACATTTTTAGCATGCTTTTCCAAGTTGTTACATTAACAAATTTGCACTGATTTCCTTATCCTGTCATCTAAAGACCACCTTGTAGTAAGACAGTGAACTTTTACAGCATTCCAGAGCTGATGTACTGTCTAATGTCACAAGTGTCTGCTCACATTACCTCATGGAGGCTTGAGAAGATTCTACATTGTGCTTTCCATTTGAGCTTGATTTGACAGAATCAGTCCCAACGCTAGCTCATGGCACTTATCAGTTAGTCAGCCTTCCTCAGGGAAGAGAATTTAAAGTGCACCATATTCCATTTTCAAATCAAGCCCTGTCCCCTTAGGAATCTGGTTGCTGCATTATTAAATAGGGTGCCATCAGCCATACCACCATGCAGAAACATTCAGACAGATAACAGACTACATCATTATGTTAACTCTTTTTTTATCAGATTCATTCATCTTTTAGTGATCTGAAATAGAACTCTTGGGGACAAAGGAGAACTTTCCCCTTCCAAAAAAAAAAAATTAAAAAAATAAATCAATCTTTGTACATGAACTCCTTGGAGGAAGGGCAGGATACCCATGTAACAAAATCCCTTTTCACAAGTTTGCATCACATGTAGAATAAATGCATGGAGGGATGAGAGGAGTAGGGTGGCACCCTCTGTTCCTCCCCCTCACGTTGTCAACTTCTACACATTCATTGGTTCAACATCTGAAAAGGACTGTGTAAACAAGCAACGACAAATAAATAGGAAGATATAGAAGTATGAGTTTTTTACCCAGTGAGTGTGTGTAAGAGAGAGACAGAAACTTACCTTAACTAAAGGGGAAAAAAACCCCAAAACTCTAATGTAATTTTTAATGGGCTGAGAAGGTTAGCTAAAGCAATTTGCATAAGTGCCAGTAACTTTTTAAAGAAAAATAAGCACGTGTCGTAACTAGTATGAGCCTGCAGCTGTTGCTTGCTGAGGCACAATATAACAACATTCATCAGTAAAAAAAACCATCCCATTCTCCAGCATCTCAACTATTGCCACCTCTTTCAACAGCCCTCCTCATTTGCACCTCCAGCCTCTTCTCAGGCTGGCCTGTTATCAGTTGACAGTTGCATCTCCCCAGCCTGCTTGACTAACACAGAATGATGGCCAGAAGACACCCTTACACTGTTAACCTTTAGCTTTTGTGTAGAAAGAGATACCAGGACATACACACACAATGCTAGAATCCAAGGTCACCAGATGATACCAACTGGCAATAGATCCAGGGCCAAGGCCACTAACTTATATCTGTTTAAAAGACAAGTACAGATTATGAAGTTATAGAATCCTAGAGTTGGAAGGGACCTAGTAGGTCATCTAGTCCAACCCCCTCCCTACAGCAGGAAATCCCCCTAGAGCAGTGGTTCTCAAACTTCCTAATGCTGTGACCCCTTAATACAGTTCCTTATGTTGTGGGGACCCCCAACCATAAAATTATTTTCGTTGCTACTTCATAACTGTAATTTTGCTACTGTTATGAATAGTAATGCAAATATCTGATATGCAGGGTGTGTTTTCATTGCTACAAATTGAACATAATTAAAGAATAGCAATTAATCATAAAAACAAAACATAATGATAGATAGATAGATAGATAGATAGATAGATAGATAGATAGATAGATAGATAGATAGATAGATAGATAGATAGATAGATGTGGCATAGCTAAGAGGGGGTGACTAAGAAAGAAAGAAAGAAAGGGAGGAATGGGAAGGTAAGTACCTGGGTGAGAGGACATCTCCATAGGATTGGGATCTCAGGCAGCAGAGCCAGCCACTGTTTCCTGGGAGTAAGTCCCATTCACTATCATGGGACTGTCTTCCGAGTAGACATGCAAAGAACTGGGCTCTAAGGCTGCAATCATTTCCTGGAAGTAAGTCCCATTCACTATCATGGGACTGACTTCTGAGTAGACATGCATAGAACTGGGCTCTAAGGCTGCAATCATTTCCTGGGAGTAAGTCCCATTCACTATCATGGGACTGGCTTCTGAGTAGACATGCATAGAACTGGGCTCTAAGGTTGTAATCCTCCCTGCCCCCAAGGCTCCACATTGTCTCACAGCTGCTCAGAGGCTCATTCTGAGCTGCTTCTCAGTGGCTTCTTCCAGCCGCAGTGGCTCCAGTGTTTCTGCCAGGTCTTCCCACCTGGTCCCCTGCACCAGGAGTCTTTAGGCGACCCCCAGGAAAGCTCCAGGCGACCCCCAAAGGGGTCCCCACCCCCACTTAGAGAAACGCTGCCCTAGAGCATCTCCAACAGGTGCTCATCGAGCCTCCGCTTGAAGATCCCCAGTGAGGGAGAGTCCACCACCTCCCTTGGCAGTCTGTTCTGCTGCTGAACCACCCTCACCGTCAGGAATTTTTTTCCAGATATCCATCTGGAATCTCCTTTCTTGTAGTTTGTACCCAATGCTTCTGGTTCTACTTTCAGAAGCAGCAAAGAACAAATGAGCCCCTTCCTCCATATGATAGCCCTTCAAGTACCTGAAGAGAGCAATCATGTCTCCCCCCAGTCTCCTCTTCTTATCTTAATGACTGTGTGGAGCTTCGATCATCAGAGGCTGATGCCACTGCATATGGATGCTGGGGTGCAAAGCAGAGCTAAACTAAGCAAAGCAGACCTACTGCCCTTATGCTTTGCTTGTGAGCTACCTGGAAGTAAATGGTTCATAATAATGGGAATCAAGATGCTGGATTAGATGGATCTTTGGTAAGGTCTCTCACAACCTCACTTTAAAAGTAAGGTTGTCTTACAGCCTTAACATGAAAGTCCCTTCATGTTCTTACTTACACTTTATTTACTCAAATCTAACGCTCACTTTTTGCAGCTGAATTTTGTCTCTAAAATCATGGTGACATTAGATTTGATGGTTAATTAGATTTGAGTGCATGTGGTATTTTGAATATAAGTATAGGATGAGCATTAGATTTGATGGTGCATTAAATTCAAGTACATACAGTATATCCTAGATGATATATGATCAGTGATCAATGATCTTCAAATCAATAATATGGCTGTGTAATGCCGAAGCACCCTACATTATTAACCCAAGCCAGAACATATTATTGGTCTGTATAATTGTTACTGTTGAGAAATCTGGGATAGTCTTTGATTCACATGCTAGTAGGTTCTCTCAGTATCCAAGATAGGAGAGATGTTGTGTTCAAATAAAAAAACCAGGGATTATCATCATCATAGAGTGAGGGAAACGGAAAAGGAAGCCTATGATCCTAAGGATACTGTGAAAGTGGGAGTAACACTGAAAGCTCACCTTCCTCTCTGGAGGAATCGGAAATTCCTCCAGCTGAGGATCCAGAAATTGAGAACCCAGAAAGCCACATTGTGACAATCCTTGGCAATCATCTTCTCCTGAACAGACATTGTAGCATGAGAGGAAATGTAAGTAAGGTTTATTTAGGCATTTGTAATGAACTTTGGTGCCTCTTGTTGCAGGTGGGGGTTCTGACCAATGATGTACACTGAGGTTAAGACTGGAGACGCATAGCCACATAAATTCTCTCTCTCTGTCTCTAGCTACATCCCCATGTACTTTAGAGTGTAGAGGTAGAGATACAAAAACTCAGGCTGTGTGGAGTTTTACACATGCAAGTTGTTAGGATTTGAATTTAATAATAAAACATATTTGTTCAGGCAAGTTGATTCCAGGCTGATGCAGTGCTGAAGAAGGCTGATGCAATCTAGCTGATGCAATCTGAAACTGCTCTTACAGCATGAGTCAGCAGAATTGGAAGTGCTGAGTCACTGGTCACATGACTGTAATATCTATAACTGATTGGTGTTCCACTAAATTTAAGTGTGTATGAGATTATTGCAATGTGTGGGTTACTGAGGAGGAGTATTTTGCTGTTTTGATACTTTGAAAGACGGAACTGTATCTATGGCCTGACTTGTGGACTGTTTGACTGGATTTACTGAGATTGGAATAACCCCTTCAACTTGACGTATGTATATGACTGATCTACTGCTCTGACCTTGGACTGTGTTACTGGACTTATCTTCTACCTTTCGTTTAAATATAGTTATCTTTAACTATACACAGCTGTCGTGTTTACTCTGTGCTGCTGCCCGTTTGCCTCTGCACAACTACTTTGCTAAGCCCTGCACATCAGCAGGGTCTTACACCCCAACACAAGTTATAATTTGATATTGCAATCAATGAGTATTGAACAAAACATGCAAATGTGAATTCATTCTTTAATCTCACAGCCACATTTATGTCCCTTCTCCTATATCATGTAATGAGATAGATCAATGTCTAATCAAACTCAACATATGGGGAAATTATTCTTAGGGTATACCTGAACATCTGTTTTGCAGGAAGACAGATGTGTACCTAGTACACATCCATCCTTGCAATTCCCATGTGTGAGTAACACATCTTACAATGTACACCTGCTTGTTCTTGATGGTTCACACTGGAAGTTCACAGGCAGTGTAGCCTGCTCCAAGGTAGTGTCCAAAGCCTTAATGGGATATGTATATTTTCCCCAAGATTTCCTGCTTTGTGTGCTTCACAAGCTTAGAATACAAATTACCAAATGGAGAACCCCCAACAAAAAATACCAGGTACACCTTTTATTCTGCTTTTTCATATGCAGTGGAAAGACACATGAAAAATCTGCTTCCTACTTGAAACAGCTCCTAATTAAGTGATTGTCTCTTTATTTTGGAGCAATATGGCTTGAACTTACCCTTATCCTGAGCAAAGGGGCTCACGCACTCAGTGCCGGATTTACGTATAAGCTAAACAAGCTATAACTTAGGGCCTGACTCTCTCGGCCCCCCCAAATCTAAATTGTATTTCAGTTCAACAATTACTTTGATAAAATACATATTTTGTTATGTGCAAATGGCTTTAGATACCTATTCATCATCATAATTGGCATCCTTCAGTCTGGAAAGCCTATGGTATCGTGCTCTGATTGGAGGTCCTGAAACAACATCTAGTGTGGCTAAAAAGGCCAATTCAAGAGTGTCCATCCCTTCCACACTGAGGACAAACAAATTCCGTCCCCCGCCCAGGCCCCAGGTTTTGCTGCTTTTGGGTCTGTCTCTTTGCTTATCCTGCCGAATAAGTGTCTCTTCCAGTTGGAGAAGGCCATGCTGGGTCTTTTGCCTCCATGCTGAACGATCGGAGGTCAAGGTTTCCCAGCTGTTGATGTCCATTCCCAAGGCCTTTGTCCTTGTATTGCAGCTGTGGTCTCCCTCTAGGGCGCTTTCCCTGCACTAATTCTCCAAATAGGAGATCTTTTGGAATCCGACCATCAGCCATTCTCATGACATGCCCAAGCCAGCGTAGACGCCGCTGTTTCAGAAGTGTGAACATGCTAGAGATTCCAGCACGTTCCAAGACTGTGTCGTTTGAAACTTTGTCATGCCAGATGCCAAGAATACGTCGGAGACAGACCATATGGAAGGTGTTCAGCTTTCTCTCCTGCCATGCATAAAGGGTCCAAGACTTGCTGCAGTACAAGAGTGTGCTCAGGACGCAAGATCTATAGACCTGGATCTTTGTATGTTCCGTCAGCTTCTTATTAAGCCATACTCTCTTTGTAAGCTTGGAGAATGTGGTAGCCGCTTTACCAATACATTTATTCAGCTCATTCTCTAAGGAGAGAGTGTCAGAGGTAGTTGAGCCAAGGTACACAAAGTCATGGACAACCTCCAGTTCATGTTCAGAGATTGTGATACAGGGAGGTGGATCCACATCCTGACCCATGGTCCATAAATTACCATATAACATATATTCAACACAATAACAGTGACAATTTGTTGTTGAGAAAGGACAGCTGGACATATAAAGGGCCCCATTACCTTCCATAGCTTAGGGCCTCATCAAACCTAAATCTGGCTCTGCGCGCACCATATAAACCAGAAACTGACATGGTTTTCCAAGAAAAGAAAAGAGATCTCTTCTGAAACTTCATGTTGGTATAAATATGAAAATGGATTAAATTCTGTTTCCAATTTCCAAACATATGTACTTCAATGAATATTAAATGGCAGACCCATATCATCATCATGACTTATTTACTTTGTAGAGGATTTTTTTCCTTTAATCAAAAAAGGACCAGAGTTTGCTTTGGAGCGTGAAACTCCAGTGTAATTGAGTTTAGAGTGGTAAAACCACTAAAGAGGCCATGGCCCCTGAGAGTTCCCTGAAACCCACCTGTCAACTGATATTACATCACAGCTCAAACAAGCCATGCCTTCCTGTTCCTGCGAAAGCCTTCTGTGACCAGAGGGGGAGAAATTTTTAAAAAGGATGGAAGTTCCTAAGGAAAAGAAGACAACGGGGTGAAAAAAAAACTGAGAAAGGACTTGACAACAGCTGCACAGTGTCAGCAGAAATAATGATCTGAAACTCAGCCTCTGAGGGATGTTAAGATGGGTCCTAATTCAGTAAGGTGTTGGGTGTTTTGCATTGTGAGGCCAATAAGCAAGAGATAACGGAGATGACACAAAGCTCTCTGTATGAAAGCAAGACGAGTGGATGAATGAAGGAAAGAAAAATTGTTCAAATAGTGTCACATGCTAATGTGGATTTTAATTGTTTAGAAAAAGAGCACATACAGTATTTTGCAGCAAAAGAAAGCTGAGAGCCTCACTCCCTGATGGCTGTATTGCTTGTCTGCCTGGACTCCAGAAACCTGGCTTCCTGAACTAAGTGAGAATTTAGGCAGACATAAACAGCTCAAGGAATTGGTAGTCCAAAAATCAGAAATGGGTTTCAATAACTAGGGAATTATTCTGAGGAGTACCCCCCTTGCGAAGGGGTCTGTGGGCATTCTGGAAGGCTAGTACCATCCCTGGTGAGTAAAAAGCATAGTGTTTCATGGTGGTGAGGCAATCCTGGAGGTACCACTGCCATGATGTCACTCTGTCCTGTAAGGGGTACTGATAGGTTTCTCCTGACTGAAGCACTGCAATGCCTCCTTTTGGGAACATCTGCTCCAAAACCTTACAGTCAGTCCAGTGTACCCAGAAGGCTGAACTGGAGTGCAAGATGTGCAGTTCGCAACTTCCAGGCCAGAAAAACGGTGAAACTGGGTTCAGATGTGATTTATGGCACACCAATTACTAGAGAAAATTGGAAAATGTGACATTGTAATTTAAGGGTATGAACCTCTTATGATAAGTTCAAATTCCAGCTACTGTAATTATTTTCTTCTGCAATCCTGGCAAGGTCACTGGCAAAAGTTTTTTTAATGTTTCATAACCCACCAAAAGTTGGTTTGTGACTCCATGATGGGTCACAATCCATAATTTGGGAAACATTGGTTTAAAACACTGATAGCCTTGCTGAAAGGGCAACCAGGTAACTAAACAGCACCAGGAAGTGATTAGTTGTGAATTAGAGATCTTGGGACTTGGCCTAGGAACCTAGCAGTCCAGGACTTGGAACTGCTTAAACCTCAAATCTTGTGACTGGATGACACGCCTGATCTAAAAAGTGCAAGTTACAGTAGTACCTTGGTTTACAAGCATAATTAGTTTCAGAAGCATGTTTGTAATCCAAAATGCTTGTGTATATAAAAGCAAATTTTCCCATAAGAAATAATGGAAACTCAGACAATTCGATCCACAACCCAAAAATATTCATATAAAAATGATTACAATACTGTGATATAATACATAACAAAGAAAATACAAAATATAAAGAAAAATATAACAAATTAACCTGCACTTTAGTCTTTCAGGCTGCAATCTGCCCATCTTGCACAAGAGTGAGCCCCACTTATTATAGAAGGGCCAGGGTGACCAGATGCCAAACTCAAAATTCCCCCCAAGTTTCCCAAATTTCCTGTCCTTCAAGCCAAAATTCCTACCCAGTTAAAAAATGTAGGACATGTTAAAGCTAAAAACACTTGTATTGCATTCCTGTACTTACTTTTTGCACAAAACTCAATGCAACAGACCAGACACCAAACAAAAAGTCAGATGTTTAAGTGATCCAAGCAGGCATGCACAGGCTTGGTCTTTCAGCCTCCTTTTCTTTGCCCCCTTATGCAATATAAGCTCCATTGAATATAATGCTTTTGAGTGGACACAACTGGGCTTGGGGGCTTAAAACTTAAAAAGCCAGGAGTTATCCCCACCATCCCTACCCTGAGCAGGTTGCCAACTTCACACCCAGCCCCTGCTCCTCTGCTTTGATAACAGCTGGATGAAAGGCCCCACAACCTGAGCAACTCAAGCCCTTGTTGTGAATTACATGGTTTTTTTTTGCAAAATATA
Organism: Cryptoblepharus egeriae; assembly: GCA_030015325.1. Lineage (NCBI taxonomy): Eukaryota > Metazoa > Chordata > Lepidosauria > Squamata > Scincidae > Cryptoblepharus > Cryptoblepharus egeriae. The sequence goes on from JAREYC010000001.1 coordinate 221,997,756, forward strand.
TATTGGTGGATCCATCTAAAGAGGCATAGGAGAGGAGAGGCTGGAGTTTCTCTGGTCAGTTGGCAACCATGCTTTAAAAAACTTAATTCTTCCTCCCTCCTTTCTCTCCAAAGCCAAACTCAGTATAAGGTTTCAGAGCAGCTCCACCTGCAAGGCTCCCTTCTTCTCCTGCTCTGCTTTCCTCTCCAGCAGCCTCAGCTGAGCTCCCTCCTTCCTTCCTGTGCAGCAAACAGCAAACAGAGTTTCCTCCCCCAGACCTTTTTCTCTGCAGGGACTGGGGGCCACTGCTAAGCATAGCCATTTTCCCAGCCATTTGGTAGCTGGAGCTACTTGGGGAATCTGATGTGATGCATGCTGCGAGATGTAGATATTCCACTGATGGGTTGGAAAGGTGCTAGCATAGTGAGGGGGGAAACTACAATTTCCTTCCCCCCTCCTCGTTTAACCCGCAGTCTCAGTAGGCCTAAAATGGCCTAAAATCCCAGGAAATGGCTGGAAAGGCCCCCAAATTCTGACAGAGGCTCCAAATTCCTGACTTCTGATTCCAGGGCCTCATTTCCAGTTCCATTTGGAAGTCCTGTCATCTGTTCACCCTGAGTAGGGCTTATTTTAGAGTAGACATGCAAGGCTAAGTATCTTAGGCTCCTTTCCTTTGCTCCCCTTACACAGCAGTGAACCCAATTGATGATAATAGGGTTTACTTTATAATAGATACACAAGGCTAGGTCTCTCAGAAGAGGCTGAGCAGGTGCTGGCTGAGTGCAGAAACCGGCTGTGTCTCAGCCGGGACTATTTCACTTGTATTGTAAGACATCACTTGTATTGCAAGACAAAATTTATTAGAAATGTTTGCTTGTTTTGCAAAATGCTCTCAATGCAAGGTTTTATATATTGACTTTTGCCCTTCCCTGATCAACATAAGCAGTAGCTGCAACACTGCAGGAGCCAGGTGTCACTCCCCACTCTCTAGGCCAGGGGTCCTCAAACGTTTTGGCCAGAAAGCCATATCATCTAAGTGGATTACAAGGCTTGCCCAGGGGCTGCATAGAGGGATCTGGAGGCTTGCCGAGGGCCGCATCTGGACCCAGGGCCGGGGTTTTAAGACTCCTGTTCTAGGCCAAAGCATTGTGATAGGACCAAGAAAAAGGTTCTGTTCTAATGGGTAATGCTAGGTTAGCTGAGGGAATGGAAAAAGGATGTTGAACTGCAGAACTGGCCCTTAAGCAACTGCTGAGCAAGTGCCAGAAATCCAGCATCAGGCACAGTCCATACTAGCAAACTGCTGAGAAATCAGCAGTGCCCCGAGGGTGTGCAGAGTGCAAAAGCAGACTGTAGGGAGCCAGAAGGACCAGGATGTAAAGGACTGGGAAGGAGGAAGCAGAGTAAAACCAGGACCCCCCAGCCGGATATACTTTGCAGTTTCTGGTTGTGGAGCAAAGCCTGAATTGTTGGGCTGAGGCAGGCAGAGCAGCTGTTCCTCCTTTGTAATTTCTGTCCAGATTGAGCTTTGAGCTGGAGAGCTTGCAAAACCTGAGCTGCTTGCATTGGTCATAAATTCCGGAGGTTCTCTGGGGTTTTCCTACTCCCCCAGACAGGGTAGGAAAACCTGGAGAAGTCCAGGGAAAGCTGGACATCTGGACACCCTTGGTTTGAAACACTTAACAACTTAGGGAGCTCCCAGCCTTAGTTGCTCACTATCCAAGAAGCAGCCTACAGACATGGAGTTTTTTTCTGGGTGACTATATAGAATGGAGGGCAGAGTGCCTTCACCTTTATCCATTGCATTGAGAAAGGAATTCAGGCAGGTGCTGCTTTTTAAACCCTTCTATGATGAGCTAAACCTGCCACAATTTTCTCTTCTATGCAACTGTTAAAGGTACAGGCACTCTGTCCTCCATTCTATATCGTCACCCTGGGCTATGTGTTCACATTTGTGACAATCTGAGATTGTGACAAGGGAAAAAAAAGCTCTCAAAGTGATTTTCTTCAAAGTTGCAGCTGGTAGGCACTGAGTCACCTGCTCAGCAGACTGAATGAAGCTGTTCGGTTAGATTTAGCTTATTTCAAACATCCTTCTCCAGGAGCCACATTGTTTAGAAAATTGTTCTTGCTGGTACATATCTGTTACAACTCTATTATTATCCTAGAAAAATGAATCTTCTCCTTGAAAGAAAGAAAATGAAATTTGTACTTTGAATTACCTGTGCTTTGATAATTAGCAACGGGAAGATGAGAATAGAAAATAGCATTTATAGGGTTCCATGAGCTCTGTACACTGAAGTCTGCAAACTTGTTACCTGCAGGATATCTCTTCTAAGAGCCATCCTGCTATAGCTCACTTTGGAATTAGGTTTACCACAAGCCGATTGTCGATTGTTCAGAAATTTCAGTGTGAGCATGAAATTCAGGCTTTTTGAAAAGACTGAACTTGGAACAAGGAAATGACTGCAGAGAGATAATTATCCAAAACTTCAGTTTGCACAGAAACTCATTTAAGTTCCCTCCCTTCCCCAATCAAGGAATAGTGGTTAGGATTTCACTTAGAATAGTTCTCTTTGGCTGCAATCCTAAAGGCACTTTCCTGGGAGTAAGATCTATTGAACAAAATGGGGCTTACTTTGGAGAAGACATGCTTAGGATTGTGCTCTGTCAGTTACTTTGGAAACCGAGAGAGTCACTTTGCAAATTACATGCAGCCTCCAATTATGATGCCATCTCACGAGTCGTTTAGGGCAATCTGAGAGTTGTTGGTTTTCCATCCTGTTTCCTGGAAATAATCTTTTCATACACAAAAATCATACTAGTACCATTAAGCCTTTTTTCAAAAGCATTTTTGGATGTTAGCATTTTAGCACTTTGGTTAGCATTTTTATATGCTAAAAATACAAGTAACAGGTGTTTGTTTTGTTTCAGAAACTCATATTTATTCATGCTGATTTCTTTTCTTCTGCTGTTCTTTTTTCCCATTTGAAGAATGGATGTAATTTTAAGATGAGTAGGTCCCACTTAAAAATGCTAAGCTAACTGCTATCAACACATTACAGTTTTCTCTTGCTATAACAACCTTTCTTGGTGCCCAGAGTCTCTTAACTCTTTACACCTGTTAATCTAACAAACAGCCCAATCCTAACCTGCTCTGGAGCAGGCCTGCCCTGCATCGTGAGCTGCATTGGGCCTGATTGGAGCACAACTTAGAGTAAGGGGAATGCACAGAGTAAGGCACAACAACTGGCTGTATGGGACTATTTGTATCAGCACCAGCTGAATAAGTGGCCTCCTGCAAGTTTGGGCCACATTGGAGGGGAGTTAGGATCCTGTCTAAATGCTGCCTGATCAACTACACAGATGCTCTGTTTGGAGCAGGGTGTCCAGACACCCGGAAACCTTTGGACAGGTCTGGAATTGGAGGACCTGTCCAGCCTGTCCGGGCATGGGGGGGTTTGTCCGGGGATGGGGGGCTTGTGTATTGCTTTGCGACCACTAAAACAGTTGCTCGGACTGGCGCGCGCCTACAGCGGCTGTCCGAGCAGCCATCTTGGGAGAAAGAAGCTTTTCGCATGCACACAGCCTCTCTATCCCTGCCTGCAGTGTTTTTTCTACAAGCAGAGGCTGTGCGCATGCGCACAGCCTTTGCTTCTCCGAGACAATTCGGTCTCTTCTCAGACGGAGCGCGGTCTGCGGTGGCGAAGCATCCCACCTCAGACTGCTTGCCCCAGGCGCGCCTGGCTCCACTGTTGCTCACTTGAGGCAAGCGGTCTGAGGAGGGATACTTCGCCGCTGCAGACTGCTCCGTCTGAGAAGAGACCGAGCGGTCTGGGAAAGCAGAGGCTGTACATGTGCGCACAGCCTCTGCTTGTAAAAAAACACTGCAGGCAGGGATAGAGAGGCTGTGCGCATGCGCACAGCTTCTCTCTCCCAAGATGGCTGCTCGGATTGCCACTATAGGCACGGGCCAGTCTGAGCAACTGTTTTAGTGGTCGCAAAGCAGTACACAAGCCACCCATCCCCGGACAAGGTAAGCCCCCGGGCAGTAAAATTTTTTCAAAATGTAGGACATTTTTAAAAATGTAGGATGAGGTCCTCCAAAAGTCTGGATTTTAAACAGAAAATCTGGACTTTTGGGGACCCTTGTCCTACATTTTGAGGTGTGGCATATGGTCACCCTGGTTCGGAGGAAAGTAGGAATTGCTATTTTTATCTGAAATATTTATATAAATCAATAAGGCTGCAGTACTAACCTCCAGTTAGGATAGTCTAAGCCCTGGCATAAGTTATGTGCTGACCTGGCATTGTCACAAAAGTGCTGTAGGACAGCACCACTCCTGGGGGAGGGTTAAGCTACTGCACAGACATACATTTGCCTCCCAACCTCACCACCAGAATGGGAAGAGCAATGAAATTGTGCATAACTTAGTATGTACATACTACCTTTCAAAAAAGGTTCACAGATCAATTTACGGAACAAAATGAATCAATATTTAAAAAAAAAAGCAGGCCTCCGTCAGTCTTGAAAGACTATGGTATCATGCTCGGTGCTGCATACGCTGCATGCAAAGCACGAAAGCCTGGGTTAGATTGTTATGGAGGATAGGCTGTTATCCAAGCAGCAAATCCCCCCCTCTCCACGCCACTGAATTAATCCAATGGAAAAGCAGAGCCGATACGATTGGATCCAGCTGCGTCGCAGATCTGGGCTAAGGACAGGAGCTCACCCTGTCTTGTGGGGCCGACCCGGATCTTTGAACCTGGCCTGCTGGTTATACAGGCACAGTATCTTAACCACTTGCACCACTCAAAGTCCGTATCACTATTTTAATTTTATATATTTGTATTGTTTTATAGAAATGTGGATATGTTTTAGAAATACATTGATAAATTTGCAAGGAACAAGACCATCAATGAATATTAGAAAATGGATAATTATATGTAAAAATGTAGTGTAAATATAATGAAATATGTAAATATGTGTAAATATAGTTAAAACCTATAAGCAAGCAGGCCTCCGTCATTCTTGAGAGACTATGGTATCGTGTTCGGTGCCACATACGCTGCATGTGAAGCACGAAAGCCTGGGTTGGATTGTTATGGAGGATAGGCTGTTACCCAAGCAGCAGATCCCCCCTCTCCATGCCACTGAATTAGTCCAATGGAAAGGCCAATCCAATTAGTCCAATTTAGTCCAATCCAATACGATTGGATCCAGCTGCTTTGCAGAGCTGGGCTAAGGACAGGAGCTCACCCTGTCTTGTGGGGCCGACCCGGGTCTCGAACCGTGGCCTGCTGGTTAACAGGCACAGTGTCTTAGCCACTTGCGCCACCCACGGTGACCACCCACTAAGTTAAAACTTAGTGAAATAGAAATATAAAAAAAAATTCTATACCGTAAAACCTGGGATTGAGTAACTTGGATTGAGAGCATTTTGTAAGATAAGCAAACATTTCTAATAAATTTTGACTTGCAGTACAAGGATTGTCTTGTAAAAGAAGGGAAAACAATATGTCTGGTATCAGTGCACCACTGGCACCTGCTCAGACAAACCTAGAGACCAGCCAATGTATGCCTGAAGTAAGCCTACTACAGTTACAGGGCTCTCTCCTATGTAAGGGGAGCAATGGAAAGGAGCCTGAGAAACCTAGCCTGGCACGTCTGCTCTAACGTAAGCCCTATTATAACCAGTGGGGTTCACTCCTGTGTGAGAAGGGCAGACTGCAGTCTGAGAGACCTGAGAGACTAAGTGCAGGTTAATTTGTTTAATTTTTCTTTATATTTTGTATTTTCTTTTTTTGCACTATACCCCCATCTCCTCCTTTAAACCATTTCACCCTATGTACCATCTCCCCCTCCATGCACCAGCCACCTGTGCACCGTCCCACATGCATCATCCCCATTCCTGCTGTGCACCACTCCCCCCATGCATCATCCTCCCATGCACCATTCCACCCCCGTGGAATGCATCATCCTCCCATGCACCATTCTACCCCTGTGCACCATCCCTGCATGCGCCTCCTCCCATGCATCAGGCACAAAACTGGCTGGATCTGAATCATTCTTCAGTGTTAAGTATAGGACGAAAACATATTGCACCCCTTTTCACCACCTTAGGGGGCGATCTAGTCATGGAAAGAATACCTTCCCCAAATTTCATGCTTTTAGGTCCAGGGGTTGGGGCAGGGTTAGGTCAGTCAGCAATTCTTCAATGGAAAGTATAGGGACAAAAACGTGTTGCGTCCCTTTTCACCCTCTTTCAATTTTAATTTCCAAAAAACCAGTTCCTATTGGGTGCCTCCATCATGGAACCCCCCCCCCCCCAATTTAATGCTTCTAGGTCTGGAGGTTTGGCTGGGTGTTGTTGAGTCAGTCAGTCACTCAGTGAGTCTGTCAGTGACCCTTCAGTTTTATATACAGTATATAGATTAGATTCTAAGCAAGAAACAGATGTATATTTAAATACACATTCAAATTGTGATGATACCAGGTCTGCATACAACAGCAAATTTATAGGAAAATATTGCAGTCAAACAGCAAAGATTAAAATATCCAGATGGTTTCTTCCTTCATCTTGCTCATTCAACAATTCTTACCACTAGATGGCAGGCTTACCTACAGAAGTACTTATTTTAGTCCATGCTACTGATTTCTGTAGTACTGATTTCTTGCCTTTTGCTAGGCCTGGTGTTTCAGTTCACATCTGGGGTCAAAGAGGTACTTGCTACACATGCTCAGGGATTACATGGATTCATGAAGGTCTGCAGGGCATTGCGCATAAAGATTAAGATGGATTTCACACGTGTTTCTCTGTGCACTCTGGAATCTCTATTGCTGTTGTTAGTGTGAACGCATGAAAACTAGAAAAACAGTTTTGTGTGTTCCTATAACAAGTTTTTCATGCAACTGATGGCCTTTCAATCGTCATATATCTTTCATATCACCTGTGAACAGGTATATTCTTCCCAATTCCCAAATTTGGAGAATTTTATTCATTTTTTAAATGGGAATTTCAGATTTTTAAAAAAGAAAAATATACAACAGGGAATTTCTTTAAATTCCCATAATTTCTAAAAAAAAAGACCATAATAACATATCATCCAGTTTTTGACCTTCTGGTATTCAGGGAAGTCACAGGTGGTGGTTCTCATCTTCTGTGTTCTGAAGGTCTCGGGATAAGAGGTAGTACGTGTGTATGGCGACAGTGGCAGCTTGGCCATTGGGGAGGGACTGCAGTTGGTGGTCATAAGAACATAAGAAGAGCCTCCACTGGATCAGGCTACAGGTCCATCTAGTCCAGATTCCTATATCACACAGTGGCCCATATGATTCTTCAAGGAGCACATATGGCACCTGCATCTGGCATTTGGAGATTGTCCATGTCTACACATGCCCTTCATAGCTTGTAACCCATGATGGTCATGGTCCTGGGCAGCACCAGGGCCAAAAACCCCACTGCCTAAACTGGTCTTGGTTTTAAATATTATTTTCTTCCTTTTCAAAAATTATCCATCTATTCTACTGGTCTGCAAACTTGTTATAGTTGTAGAAGCTCCTTGATTATTGAAGTCTAAAAAAGTACATTTACATAAATTGTCTGGGAAACATGATGAGTAAGATTCTTTTATCTTTCTATTGTTATTGGAATGCTGATATATAGCAATGTTGAGACTGATAGATGGATTGTGTAAGCAGGAGCCCATCATGACCTCTGGACTTATTCTCCAGAGTTCATGTTGAAATCATTGACATGCCTAGCTGCTGAAAGATGCTTTCTAGCTGAGCTGACCTTTATAATCAACATGCAAATGCCATAGGTTGTGTTGATTTTTAAAAACTTTAAAAATTTCTTCATATAAATTGCTGTGTTTCAGGTATAAGTTTATCATAAAAATTAGTTGTAGGAACTAAATACATGTCAAACCTTTTTATACACAGATTTTTGATACAGCCAAAAACAGCCACTGCAAATCACAGTTTAAAAAACTACTTTTCTACTATTGTAAAGAGTAGAATGATGCATGTAGTCATTCCATTTTCCAGTCCAAGAGTCAAATCCGTGCAGATATCAAGGCACTATCTCTTCAATGCAGTGCTTATGGGTAGAGGCACTCTATCCTCCATTCTACATGGTCACCCTGAGTGGGAAACCTGGAAATGGGTTTTTAAACCTATTTTCCCTTGTTTTTTTATCCACAGATTTTTTTAATCCACTGGGGTTCTGAAATGGGTATATGCATTTTATCCAGATATAACACTGTTCACCATGGGGTAGATTATACATACTCTATACATCTGTATTTTGATTATAAAATGTGACCATGATATCCCCCCCCCCCATTTCAAGTTTCTCCTCCTCTCTGGAGTGAAAAAATAAAATTGGAAATTTTAGAAATTAACTGCATATTCTCCTCCTACCATTTTTTTTCTGGGATATTTTCCATCATAGGGAAAGACCTTGCAGGTACAACTGACCTGTCTTAGGAAACTATGGGCCTGAGTAGGTAGTTGCTATAGTAATCCCTGCAATCAGCACTATAGAAAAACTCATCTGTCCTATAGACTTCGGTCTTGATATGGTGGAAGGAGCTCTCCAAATAAATTGCTTATGGTTGCCTTGCAAGATGAGGATGGATCAGCAAGAGATGTGAGACTCTAGTTATATTATTCAAATGTGAAGGTGCACACTTTCTCTGAGAAGAAAAATTATTATAAACTAATGTTAAGAGTTGACTCAGACAAGGCTGGCAAAGATTTGTCTCAGCCTTTGGCCATCTCCATTTGGCCACTCCTTACCATTTGGCCACTCCTTACTATATGATCCTTGTAATGGTTGTTAGTACTGAATATTGACATGGCTACGACAACTCAGTTGGAGGAAAAGGGGTTCTAGCAGAACCTGGTGTCTCCTGCTGCCAGCATCTCCTGATAGGGAAGGTCTTCAGGGATTTCTCCTTGACCTTGCTCTGACTAATCTTTCATACTATCCTTGGTCATTTGTCTTATACCCTTATATCTTGTCCTCACTTATTCCATATCCCACTTGTCTTACTGAGACTGGATCAGTTCTTGTTGTCTGGGAAATGTAGTTTATACTCCATGGTCATGGTGACCATATGTCTTTTTTCCCCCAAGGACATGTCCTGGATTTTAGCCTTGTGTCCTGGAAAAAAATGTCATTTGTCCTCTACTTCCTTGTGAACAGACAGCATGTAGCCTTCTTGTAATTCATAAGTTATATGTAATAAATTACATATAATAATTTAAAATTTAATAATAATTAATGTAGAGTTTAAATTAACCACATGGAAGCAATATATGTGTGTGTTTTTAGCTTTTACATTGTCGTGTCCTACATTTTTATTGGGTGTCCTACACTTTGGAGGGACCTTGTTCTCTTTTTTGGGTTATGACATATGGTCACTCTGTCCATGGTGCACCAACTTTGTAAATTGCTTGACTCCCCTCACCTCACGCTGTGCTCACTCCTTAATGATCCATTTCATTTTAAATTTACCTTTCCATTGCACAGATTACTTAGCACAACTTTTTCAGTTCTGCTTCTCTTACCTTTACAGTCTCCATGTCTATTTATTTAGACAAATATATAGGTATGTAGTAGCCGGCATCGTGTATAGGAACATCTGCTCAGCCTATGGACTAACCCTTCCCAAGACCAGATGGGAGACCCCTCTGAAGGTTGTGGAGAATGACAGGGCTAAGGTCCTGTGGGACTTCCATATCCAGACAGACTAACCAGCCAGACATTGTGGTGGTAGATAAGGCCCAGAAGACAGCCCTGGTGATAGACGTAGCGATACCAAACAACAGCAACATCAGGAAAAAAGAGCATGAAAAGGTGGAAAAGTACCAGGGTTTGAAGGAGGAATTAGAAAGACTGTGGCAAGTGAAGGTGAATGTGATCCCAATAGTGATTGGAGCACTAGGGGCTGTGACACCCAAGCTGGAAGAATGGCTCCAACAGATTCCAGGAGGGACAGCAGAACACTCGATCCAGAAAAGCGCATTGCTAGGAACAGCTAAGATACTGCGCAGAACCCTCAAACTCCCAGGCCTCTGGTAGAGGACCCGAGATTGAGGATAACATACATACACCACCCGTGGAGGGTGAGAAAACAATTTTTTAATCTTTTTTATACACACACACACACACACACACACACACACAGTGGCGCCTCACATAAAGTATGTTTCACGTAACAAACAAAAATTTCTCTAGGATTCTGCTTCACGTAAAGAAAGTGCTTCACGTAAAGAACACATTCGTTGGCAGTTGGGGCAGACGCGCTGGCCGGCAGCCTGTTTAAAAAGCGTCAGGGCTGCCTAACGCACCTGCCCATAGTGAAAGCAACACTTCTGTGCTATTCCTCCTGTGGCCGGGTACCCGCTGGGCAGAGGGAGAGAAGAGCAGTGGAGAAAAGGGAAGCAGCTCAGGGCTAGCCAGAAGGGAGGAGGGGAGAGAGAGGCTCAGGATGGAGAGAAGGAGAAAGTGGGGAGACACTTTGAATGGGTCTTTCTCTCAGGAAAGTGTCTTTAGGACTGCTGCCTAAGTAGACTTCATAAGATCATGCACACTGAATGCATGTTTTGAATTCAATCCCAGTGTTCTGTCATCATTTTTACATCCAGTTAATATTTTTATATGAATATTTTTGGGGTTGTGGAATCAATCATCTGAGTTTCCATTATTTCCTGTGGGAAAATACGCTTCACATAAAGAACGTTTCACGTAAAGAACATGCCGTCGGAACGAATTAAATTTGTTACGTGAGGCGCCACTGTGTATGTGTGTGTTTGTATGTGTGTGTGTGTTTATTTGTTTATTTATTAGATTTGTACTCCGTCTTTCTCCCCAAAGGGCGCCCAAGTCTAATATAGTTCATCAGTTGCTACTTATGTACACATTGGTCCATTAGTATGTACTGTGTTATCCATGCTCGTGACTTGTTGACTACGTAAATAATATACATATTGAGTGATCACTTTTCATTTTTTAATTTGAAGGCTCCATTACAAAAAATGGTCTTACCAGTTCAATCTAGTTCAAAAGAAATATCAGATTATCTAATGTGACAAAAAGAATGCAACTTCCTTTGTTGTAGTTCTTCCCATTGAATCTATAAAGGAAGAGGTTTGCTATTATTATGAATAATATAGACAGGGTTACCAGACGCCAAACTGGAAATTCCTGCACAGCAACCCCAAAATTCCCGATTTAAGGCCAAATTTCCTCCCAGTCCAAGCCAAAATTCCTGAGAAAATTCCCGTAATTAAAAAAATTGTCCAGAAATGTAGGACGAAATGTAGGACATGTTAAAATAAGCTTAAAATACTTGTATTGCTTTCCTGTACTTAATTTCAACACTATATTACCTTTTTAAGGTAACAGACACACACACCCGGGGGGGGGGAGGAGCAGTGGGTGCATTCAGGGGTGGCTGGTGGAGGGTTTCTCTGGGGTGGGGAACGTAGGTAAGTGGGAGGTTTGTGGGGGGAGGGGGTGAATGCAGGGCTGGTGGGGGTTTTCTTTGTGGTAGTGGGCACAGGCAGGGCCAGGGGAATTTGTGGGGGTGGCTACAGGATAGTGGGTGCTACAGGCAGCAGGGGAGGCTGGTGGGGGCTTACTTTTGAGTAGGAATGGTCAGGATTGTTTTCTAAGGCTGCCAGTATGAAGATCCCTCTCTGGGAGTAAGACCCATTAACTGCAGAGGGGCTTACTTTTGAGTAGACATGGTCAGAAGTGTTTTCTGAGGCTGCCAGTATGAAGATCCCTCTCTGGGAGTAACACCCATTAACTGCAGAGGGGCTTACTTTTGAGTAGATGTGGTCAGAAGTGTTTTCTAAGGCTGCCAGTATGAAGATCCCTCTCTGGGAGTAAGACCCATTAACTGCAGAGGGGCTTACTTTTGAGTAGACATGGTCAGAAGTGTTTTCTGAGGCTGCCAGTATGAAGATCCCTCTCTGGGAGTAAGACCCATTAACTGCAGAGGGGCTTACTTTTGAGTAGACATGGTCAGGAGTGTTTTCTAAGGCTGCAATCCTGAAGAACCCCCTCAGACCTGGCTCCCTCTGGCAGCAGCTGGGAGCGTTTGGAGGCTCCTGCAGCCCCAACCCTGGCAGCCTCTCTTCTCCCTCCTGGCCAGGGACGATGCTGAGCCCAGCGGGGAGCTCCGGAGGAGAAGGGCTGGGCAGAGCGAGCAGGCAGGCAGCCGTTTGCAATGGCTCCCGCGCTTTACTGAGGGGGCGGCTCCTCCCCCTCCCCGCCTTCTCTGGCCTCCCAGCCACTCAGAAACAGCAAGGCAGGGAGGGAGAGGAGCCACCCCTCACAATAAGCACAGCTGCTGCGCAGCGCGCCAGATTCAAAGTGGCGGCCGCCACCAAGCCTCTTTTGCCGGTGGTGGCCAGCGTTTTTCTGCTTCCGGAGGGGGGCAGGAGTCTCCCGGAGGTGGAGCTTGTTTTCAGGAGGCCTCCGGGGGATTCCGGTCAAATGGGAACCCTGAATATAGACCAAGCAAAACTCATGGACAATGCCTTATTGAAACAGATTACCAAGCTTTGCAAGAGCAAGTCCTAGTGATAATGGTGACTTCAACTACCCTGATATTTCCTGAAATTCTGACCCAACTAAGAATGGGAAATCCAATAAACTTTCTGATAAATTTATTTATTCTGCTTTTCTGATATATTTTTTTGAAAGTGGTGAAAGGAGTAAGAAAGTTAGCTATCCTGGATTGAATACTTAGAGGGGAAAAATGGTTGAGGAAGTGGCAACAACTTGGATGAAAATGATCATACCATTTTGGAATTCTTAATATCAAGGAAAACTGAGGAGAAGCCACTATATGCTCTGGATTTCAGGAAACCTGGTGAGGGAAGCCTTGGACATTGTGTTATATTACTGAACTGAGACCAGCGTATTGTCACTAAAAGTATACAAGTCACAAGCCAAATTGAGTCAGGGTGTGATTTATGCAGAGTCAAGTCCAAGTTGAATCACTGAAGTAATTTGAGCATGATCTGAGTCCAAGTCAGTCTTTTTGAATCTGCATAGCATACCACTGAAATGGGATACAAAAAAAAACCCACTGTCATCAAGCTGCGAAAAAATGAACTCATGGAATTAGACTGCTTGGTTATCAAACCTAAAGATACATTAAGGTCTGGGGTTTTTAGGGAGTCTTGAAATATGCATTTTTGCAATTTTTTAAATGTATGACTATATAATAAAAATTTTAAATTTAATTACAGTGTTTAAACTAAATATATGAAATCAATTTACGTATTTTTAGTTTTTATTTTGTCATATACTACATTTTCCTTGAATGTCTTACGTTTAGGATGTCTTGTTCTCTTTTCAGGTTTTGAGCATATGGTCACTCTGCCCATGGGGGCCAGGGAGTGACAGAGGAAGTAAAATTTTTGGTGCTAAGCTCTCCTGGCCTTCCTGGTCCCTAGCTAGCCCACAGGATGCAGCAGATATTACATAGACAGTACTTTACAATGTGCTGCAATCAAGGACATGATTGTGTTACTAGTCTACAGCAGTTTCCATATTTTATGGCAGATTTTTAAAAATGTCTCCCTTATTTTATTCTGGATGGGAGTTATTTCTAACCATATGCCATGTGTTCCAGCTCAAGTCTTCAGCCATCTTTCAACCCCCATTTCTTGTTTAAATAAAGATTGCAGAACTCATACATCAAGCTGGAGAACACAGCACACCAGCAGTAACACCAAACATCTGTTTTTGGCAGGCACTAGGGGCAGTTGGCAGCAGTTTTGCTTGTTCCCTCTGTATGTAAGTGATACGTGCTGATGCTTGCTTGAGCTATCTTTTGCCTGGAGACAAAGGAAAGGCAAAGTCACTTTCAGAGCTTAAAGGCCAGCCGCAATAAAGCCTGATGGAAATTTGCCATTGATTTTAGTAGGAACAAGAATGGGCAAGCTGGAAAAGAAATTCAATTATTCCTGTTTTTTTAATACATGTGTGCGAGCAAAAGACAAAACAATAATTGGATATAGACTTTGAATATCCAGAGTACTTTATAAGTATTTTCTTGTTTTAATCCACATGACAGCCCTGTAAGGAGTGATATCAGGTCACTGGAGGCACTGTACTTGATACCCTACTGTACCCCTTGCTTGCCTCCTTATGGCACACTATGTACGAACATCACCAATGCTATTGAGGCTCTAACAAGGGTGCTTGGCCTACATGACTGACCCTAATGCCACCTCTTCTATAAGCAGGTCTATAAGCAGGCCTCCGTCAGTCTTGAAAGACTATGGTATCGTGTTTGGTGCTGCATACGCTGCATGCGAAGCACGAAAGCCTGGGTTGGATTGTTATGGAGGATAGGCTGTTACCCAAGCAGCAAATCCCCTCTCTCCACGCCACTCAATTAGTCCAATGGAAAGGCAGAGCCAATATGATTGGATCCAGCTGGCGTCGCAGAGCTGGGCTAAGGAGAGGAGCTCACCCTGTCTTGTGGGGCCAACCAGGGTCGCGAACCCTGGCCTGCTGGTTAACAGGCACAGTGTCTTAGCCACTTGCGCCACCCACAGCCCTTGGATATATTCCAACACTATGATTCTACAATTCTAAATACTCAGGGTCTTGGAAAGAGCTCCCTTCCTCAAGAAAAAAATACTGCTGGCTTGAAAACAGCAGTTTCCATATTTTATGGAATTCATAGCCTTAAGAATAAATATTCTGAACCTAGTGCTGACACTGGCATTTGATTTCCCAAAACTTTAACCTACCATTGCATCCTCAGCTTCAGATTATCTTACCAAGCATGAAACATGTTTGTTTGCTTGTTATTAAAAATACTTAACCCTCATTAAGAGTTATATTCTGTGAGGTGCTAAGTACCCTTCCGTACAAAGCCCTTCACTGAGTGAAGGGTGCTCAGGCTCAGGCCCTAACCTTGTTTGTAGCAATTAGTTCATCTCTTTGATTGAAGTGCTGCTAATTTTCTTTCTTCCTCCTTGCTGCGTGGGAGAGACACAAGTGTTGCAGCTGTGCGTGCTGGGGTGACATTAACCATTTCGGTGGGAACTATTTCCACCTGTTTACCTCGCTGTTCTCCTCTTAATGCCATTTTAAACTGTGCCGCACAATGGCGGGGGAACATGCTGCGTATACTGTTGTGAAAAAGAGGAAAAAATGGGCAGGAGGATAGTAGGACGCTGAATGATGTGTGAAAATGAGAATATGAGTAAGTGACTTACCTTCCAGTCGCCTTTCTCCCAATGTGAGTAATCAGTTCTGACACAGTGGGGATGGTTTGCGTTACAAAGGGTCTAATCAGGGATTTATCCAATATCAACTTTCCCACTCAGTAGCCTCCAAAGTCTGAAAAGCATATGCATGAATTTAGGAACAAAGAATTGATGTTGGACCACTTTGCTTTTATAGAATGATGTGTATTCCAGATTGGAGGTGTCCCTGCCGTGGTGATTGCATTCACGGGGAGCGAGTGACTTCTCCATACTTACAAAGCAACGCCTGGGAATTTGACAGAATACAATATTGTGTCACTACCGAGATAACAATACTAAATGAATTTCATATTTTATCTCATTCCAGTTTGATTTAGAAGGTAAAACAATGATACTTGTTTGTGTCTGGCATGAGAGGAAAAAAATTCAGAAAATTTGCTTGGTTGCTTTCCAAAGGAATTCATCTCTCTCGCAAATAAAAAGGGGGAAAAAAGCATTTTGGTTAAATTACTACCAAAGGGGCTAAACTGTGAAGATTGTAGACAAGTATCTGTTGAATGCTTGTCTACTCTAATAGGCATATAGCCTGGTTTTTCATGTTGATGATCATTTGCTTCTCTGATTGACGTTAAAGGAAACTAGTTGCATTCAGATGTCTAAGCTTATTGCCTAATTGCATTAAGTAACTATATCTTACATTTTTCTAACAAGCCATCTCTGCCAAACTACCATATATTTCCTAGGATCTGAAAAACTTGGCCATTGGCAATAGAGGCTTGAAAAAAATGGTGTAACAATCAGCTTCCATACAACTTTCTTCTTCACCTTGTTCATATTTGTAATAGCACACCACTGATTCCAGAATCTTGTATTTTCCTGGCAAATTTTGGACATGGCAAATTTTCCTCTTGGAAAAGAGGAACAGCTTCAGGTTTCTCTCTTGATATCTATCTAAAACTCCCTTCACTCTCTCATAATGTTTTTGCCTGGTTCGTCCCCATACTAGAATATCACCTAGAGAACATGTGACACCATCAAATATGACAACTGGCCTAAAGAATTGGGATCTTAGTGATGGTTTTTTCAGGAATTATTTGGATTTATTTTCATGGGGTATTGTTCTGATAAGCGGCCTGAACCTTTAAGCAAAACTGTATCTTACATCCCACTGACCAAGGCCTTTTTCTATTAAATTAACTCTTTATATCAAATTTAAATTAGCAATAGCTTTGCAAACAATACAGTTTCTGCTACTTGGAATTCCAGCTGAACTGCCTTGTCTTTATACCCAGTATTCCAATTATATTCACCAGAAATCTTACCCCAGATTGAGTATATTACTAATCTGGAATATAAATTCCAAACAAGAGACACTTTCAAGTGGGCGTTCCTCCTTTATTTAGCCGGGGGAGAGTAACTGGCCCTAAACCCCCCAGCAACGTCTGTTCTAGCGGCTTCTGCTGGTGTTCTTTTGCATTTTAGATTGTGAGCCCTTTAGGAACAGGAACCCATTACTCTTAACTATATATTATTTTTTCATTTTCTTGTAAACCACTTTGTGAACTTTTCAGTTGAAATGCGGTATATAAATATTGTAACTAACTAAATAAAGAAGCATATTGGTTTGCAGTGCTTTGTCAATTGTTAAAGACATTACAGCAATTTGTCCCTATCTCCCAGATCTGAAGAATTCAATACAGAAGTGAAGAAAATATGTTCATTGTTGATAGTGGTGATGGGCTTGACAAGGCTAAAATTAAATCTGGGCGAGACAGGGATGCTACTAGTGACCCAGGAAATGGATACTCAAGTCTGTTCTGAAGTCTGTTCTGAAGTCTGAAGTTGCACTCTGATTTCAGTTTGCAACTTGGGAATGCTTCTGGAACCCAGTATTGCTTGTGTATTCCCATGGAGCAGCTGTGGTCAGAAAGCCTTCACCCAGTGCAAGTATTATCATTTTGCTGCTCCCTATCCAGTCCATCCATTTCCTTTATAGCTTCTTTCAGTTCTCAGTCTCTGTCACTCCATGCCCTATATGACCTGTGTACAGTATGTGATTTCCACAATTCCCAAAAACTCTGCTGATAACTTTAAATCAGATACTTTTTGATGTGTTTTTTTCTTTACTTTAAATTCTAGTGAAGAATTGGTACTTTTCACCTGGTTTCTTTGTGTAGTTGTAGAGAAGTCACAGAGTCCTCCTTAAAATAAGGCAATATTTGTTATCTTGTGTACTCTCTGAGCATTTGGTGGGCCTTTTCTGAGACAGCTGAACTAGATGGGGCATTAGCCTGATCCAGTGAAACTCTTATGTTCTTACCTTTCTAAATGGCACCATTGCAAAAAATAGTTTCCACATATTCCAGGTTGCAGCAGTATTTCCTCCAGTCATAACTTTCCTGAAAGTTTTTAACAGATCTACTTTTGTTGTAGCTTCATTGTTTCACTTTCAGTATCGCTTCTAAAATCATGTCTTATTTCCTGCTGCAAACTTTGTAAAGTGGTGTCACAGGAAAATGGAACAAATTGTACGTACTTTGCTCTGTGCAACTCTTACTACATTTGATCCAAAATGTTTCAAATCTTTGTCCCAACTCAAATTGTCCCAACTCAGTTCTCTCATAGTACAAACATTTTGGTTCTTACCATCACTGCACACTTGCTTTAGCAGGTGAACATCAAATGCTTTCAGCTCACCTGCTGTTGCTGTTCTTATCTGTTCTTATGCTGACAGCTGTTGCTGTCACTTGCTGTTCAGTTCTTATAACCTACCTACTGGATAGAACAATTCATATGTTTGATTTGCTTTGAAATAGGATTGTTAACCAAAGGGTAATTACAACCAAAGGTATCTACACAGGGTGTTATTTCAGGAATTACTCATTACTTACTCCCAGGAAAGTGTGAACAGGATCGTAGCCTCAGAGCCCAATCCTATGCCTGTCTATTCAGAAATATGGTAAGTCCAGTATAGTCAGTGAGGCTTAACTCTCCAATAAGAATGATTACGATGGCTTTGTGCATTTCCAATGCATCCTGCACTAAAAAAGGTTGATAATCCCTTCTCTGAGTAGACATGCATTGAGACACTGGGTTCTCAGCTGCAATCCTATCCACCTAGCAATAACACTATTTATGATAATGGGATTTACAGCTGGAGGCAGCTGTGCTGTGAGCTTGGTGAGGAAGCCCTCCCTCCAGGAAGTAGCCAGAGGCAGAACTCCCCCACCCCACCCCTGGGCTGATCCCTGAAAATGTTTTCCCCCACAGAACTGCTCTCTGGGGTTGAGGACCACTGCTTTACGGCACCCAGAACCCACACTGGAGCTCAGGAGAACTGCTTGAAAAGCACCAGTGTAGGCCATAGTATAATTTCAGAAATTTTGGGAGGAAAAGGTAATTTCGGTATTAAAACAAAAACTTTTTCATGACTTATGTGGAATTGTGGTTTATTTATGGAAAGGTGGAAGTATTACAAGCTTTTGCTGCATCCCTCTGAATTGATGCTTGAGCTGGAAGTTGGTGATCTACAAATAATGTTCTCATGGCCCCTCTGATGACTCCTGAATCATAGTCCGGGGGTTGTGACTTTAATTTTGGCTATTTTTAGGAATTAAAAGTGTTCTTTGGCTTCAGTTAATTCAGCATGTGAATAACAGCAAGCGTAAAGCAAATTAAAGGGCATTTAGCTTGAGCTTAATTGAGCGTGTGCATAAGCCTTCAGATGGCAACTAAATTTGGCTCTACATCCAAGTGTGCCTCTGGGTGCTGCATCACACACTGTATCACCATGAAATCAAGGATCAAAGTTCTGTTACGCCAGTTTAAGATAATTGCGTTCCACTGACTCACCAGCTGGGGATCCTGCGTTGCTCTTAAATAACTCTAAATCCATTATATCCTTTACCAAAGTATTCTGCTGTCTACTTACAAAAGGGAATTAACTTAGGACAGCTCATAGGTGACTACCTTTGTCTGAGGTTGTACACAGTTTCTTGTTCATATATCTTTTCTTTTTCTCAAGTCAAACAGTTTTACAGAGTCTCATTGAACCTGACATGAGGACAAGAAAAGCAGGGCTAGTAGGGTCAGATCAGAGTTAAGTGAAAAGCACCAAACCTCAGAAAAAAAGATAACTGCTGGCCAAAGAAAAGACCAGGATAGTTTGTGCTTCAGCCTTGCCTGGAGGGAACATCTCACAAGCACCCAAATCCTTTCCATGGCTCTAATCTGTCTTTGTATAATATACTTTTTGATTGTGGTCATCAAGTAGTGCATAAACTGCCTGCATCCCATTCCTGCCTTAGCCTCAGGACTAAGCTTATTTTTCTTATCTCTAGATAGAATAATAGGAAATAGAACACATACATAGAGCTCCCTACAAGTTTATTATACTCTGCTCACTGATATGTCAATCACTCTGCTTGGTTTTGTTATCGCATTTTCATTTGTTTAACTGCATCACCTAAGGCTATGATCTCTTCCTCCTCTCATTCACTGGAGAAGGTTAGACCAGGTCAAGTGTTGGGATGGGAAATTTGCAAGGGAAAGTTTTGAGCAGTGCACAATGTAGAACTACTTTTAATAAATGGCAAAGGGCTGTAGCCAGTAGTAGAGGGTCCCACTCCCAGGTTGAAACTTTGGTACCTCCAAATAGGGCTGGTACCTGAAACCTGGAGAGATATTGCAAGTCAGCACAATAGAAAACACTGAACTGTGTGGACTCAACTACAAGACAGTTTTCTATATTCCAATATGATTTTTCTGACACTACTATACTAACATTGTTGTGCCAATGTAGTGCACACCGCATGCTGTCTTGCCCTACAATCCAGAGTAACTACGGGAGCACGTAAGAGACATTACGTGTACCTGTAGTTACTGCACCATCTAATGAAAACCTATGGGAAATTCAAACTGCAATCCACAGCAAATTGTTCTTACACCGGAGCAAGGACTCCCCATAGTTACTCTGGATTGTGCCCTTGGTGGTGATGGGCAGTCATGGAACCTCCCCAAGGAAAGTGAATACTTGTTCCTTTCACTTGGGCTGCATTGCAGCTGAAGCGGTGCTGAAATGGGGGTTAGGACTGGCCTTGTCATCACTGGATGCCCAACCTATTTGCCCTTCCCTTCCCAGAGCTCTTTCCTTCTCCCAAGTGATAACGCACTTCTAGCTCAGCTGCCTCTGAGCTGAAACTAAGTGCTTGAAGCCATTTGCAGGAAACTTGATTCATTGCCTGACTCATTACCATGGTAAGTAATTGCCTTTGTATAATATGTATTCAATGTTATGAATGAGGAGATTCAACCTGTAGTACATTTTTCTGGCTTGTGCACATGCGCAGCTATTGGACAGCTTATAACCTAAATACTGGTACTTTCCTTTATATTAACTGAAATACTTTCCTTTGTAAGTAAGCAAGATGGGAGGAGGCATTCCAGGTGGGCTGGGGAAGGGAAGGAAGTGGATCCAAAGCCTGCAAATCCAAAGCCTCTGTGAAATGTGTTTTGCCATTACATGGAGGCTTCTTTCCTGCACCAGCTTAAATGTCCCCTTCCCCTGAGTCTACAGGGATGGAAGGACACATGTAGAGGTCCAACGGTAGCTGTTCTGGCACCAAGAGAGCCCTACTAATTCAGGCAGCATAGGATCAGTCTCCCATGACTTTGTATCTTAAAGTGAAATAACATAAATGGTAGAAGAAAACAATGCTTTCTCTTACTGGTTTTTATAGACTGCTCCTATACATGAAAATTTCTTTTATATATTACTATAACTTTTGGAGTGCTAGTAAAGATGTAGTTAAAGAACCGTCAAGACTTCTATCCCTTTGAAAAGATAGCAGGGCTACTATTAGACTGCATGTAGCAATTGTGCTCTAATGAGTAAAGAACAGTCACAACAGGTTACCAGGCATATTTCCCCATTATAGGTAACCTTTACACAGCCTTATGTGTGGTTTTTTTTTTTTTTTTACATCTGATTGTCATCAGTCTCTTCTGTTTCATTATGACAAAGTTCTGGGTATTGCAATTACTTTTTACTTTTCAGTGCTGAATTTCTTTCTTGTGATCCAGCTTCCGTATCACCTGGATAGAGCCACATCTCCAATTCTTTCTTAGGTCTGAAAATCAATGACTTGTTTGTCACTCTTTAACATCAACCCCAAGGATGTCAAGACAGCCTCCTCATTATGCTGAAAGCTCTCCCCTCAGCACTGCTAAAATACTGGGGAAAGGAGCATCCTCTTTTTCCTAGATGACCAGAAGAGGTAAAGAAAAGGAACAGTTTGATACTCATTTCTGGGTATTCTAGCAATATTGAGCAATCCTAGCTTTGCAAAACTACAACTATTTTTCTTTGAATAATTTTTAATGCCTCCTGTTCCAGTAAACCAACCTGAGTTGATGATGAGCAATTAGAAGAAAAAAACTTCCATTGCATGATTCTGCTTAATTTCCCACTGTAAGCCTTTCAAAAACCAGTACACTCAAGGTGGCTTGAAATGTTTAAAATTCTATTTAAAATTCTATTTAGATGATTCAATTTGAATCCCAGGTATCCAAAAAGCCCTGAAATCCTCTGATAACTGGGCTCAAACGGATCCTCTACAAAACTTAATAAAAGCCACAACACCTAACACAAAGAATTATAGAATGTTAGAGTTGGAAGATACTTTGCAGGTCATCCAGTCCATTATTTCTCAACATTTGAAAGATTTTTTGTTGGTTTTTGTTTCTCATTCAGCCATTAAAGAGACAGACCTGTCCATAAAAGTCTGTCCATAAAGACATGACCCACCTAATATCGCTATAGATTTTATTTTTATCTTTTTGTCATACCATTTGTATGGTAGTACACCTGCCAGAAGTTAGAAGCATTTCTAAGCATCTTCCATCCAGGGAGAGAGCCTGATTTGACAAGTAGCAGTCACCAAATTGCACCTGCAGTCAGATTATTATATGCTGGGGCCTATTTCTGGGTAAATCGTATTTTTCTGTTTGACCCCCCTTTAAACCTCACTTTGAATCTGACTCTACAATAATTGCAGCTTATCACTTTATCACCATAATTGAACTGTCCTCTGTCACCTTTCTTTTCCCTCCACATCACCTACTGGGATGTAACCACTTATCTTTCTAGTCTTTGAAGGAAAAGTGAAGGAGGCTTTCTTAGCCTGAAGGGTCTTGATACAGGTGAGTGATTAGTTGCTAGGTAAGCAAGTTGGTTCCCAAGACATAGCTGCCAGTTATCAAAAGTATCACATCCTTTATCTTCCTGGGCTTAATCCAATTGGCAGCGAAGATGGTCGGGACCAAAGGATGACCCACTCTCTCAATTAATGTTATCATTCAGACTTACATCTGGAACACCCTCACAATGTACTGCTTCAAAGCCAATTGGGGGAAATCTTCTTTCCAAAGAAATAAAGTAGGTTAGAGCCAGGTTAGAGTTAGAGAGATGGTACTGGAGCAGAGAACAATAGTCTGGTCTTAGAACAGATGAAACTGGTTGTTACTGATTCACTCTAGGGGCCCTTCTAAGCAGTGCTATCCACTCTAATTGGTGTCTTTCCAAGGATTTTTTTTCCAGCTCAGCTACTTGAAGGAGCTAGAAACCAAACCTGTGATTTTATACACACCAAGCATGGAACTAGCATGGAACTAGCGCCTGCCCATAATAAAAAGTATAACAGACAACATCAGTGATCTCAGACATTTCAGTCCAGCACCCCTTCAAACTTAAAAAATCTGCCCAGGACTCCCTGCCAAACTTACCAGGATGTGATGTCAGAGCGCCTCCATGTCTACTTGGAAGTAAGTTCCATTGTGTTGAATGAGGCTTACTCCCAGGAGAGCCCAGTGCCAGATTTCAAGATTATGGATTATGGATCCCACCCTCTTGCAATCCCCCTGACCCCCACTTTGAGTACCACTGCTTTACATATACAGATGTTCCGTACTTTATGACAATTTGTTTTCTGACTGGTCTGCTCTTTCAGCACCTTTCAATTATACCCAGAATTCATTCATTCAACATGTACTTCACTCTTTCAGCCTCTCTCTCTGCCTGCCTAAAGGCTACAATTTTTCTTCCCTGATGTTGATTTGCATGTGACATGGTGATTAAACTGTTTCAGACATTTCCTTACGACTTTCTTCAGTAAATAACTGTCATTCAAATGCATAAGATAGTCCTTTCCTGCACATGCCTTTGTTCGTTTTACTTTACAGTGGTGCCTTGTAAGATGAACACAACTCATTCTGGAAGCATGTTTGTCTTACAAAGCATTCTTTATACAAAGTGGATTTTCCCATAGGAGATAATGGAAACTCAGACGATTGGTTCCACAACCTAAAAATATTCATATAAAAGAAATTAACTGTATGTAAAAATGATGACTAAACACTGTAATCGAATTCAAAACACTGTAATATAATACAGAACACAATTACAGTAATATTAATAAAAACGCTGTAATATACTTTACAGTAAAAGAGAAAAGAAAAACCTTTATGGCCAAGGATGACTAATTTTCACTAAAAGAGTCACTGGTCTCTTTTTTGAGCAACTTTAACCAGGAACTTTCTAAAGACACTTGCTTTTGTCTCCTTTTGAGGATTTCATGGAAGTGTGACATTGGGCACAATCCAGAATAACTATGGGGAGTCCTTGCTCCGGTTTACTCTGGATTCCAATATGAATTTACGATAGGTTTTCACTAGGTGGTGCAGTAACTACAGGTGCACATAAAGTCTCTTACGTGCTCCCGTAGTTACTTTGGATTTGGGGGATTGCATTGTAATTAAACATATTCATCGCTTTCACTGCTTCAGCCTTATTTGGGTGGTGCTTTTCGACAAAATTTTGCATCATTTCCTAATGTTTACAAATGTCCTCAATCTCATTTTATGTGAGAGATTCCTCCTCCTTATTCTCCTCCTGCTCTGCAGATGAGAGCTCCTCCATAACCTCTTGCTGTTGCTCATGATGCAGATCCATCAATTTGTTTGTTTTACAACAAATTTTCATTGTAAAACTGTTTGTCTTACAAGATACCACTGTAATTGGTTATGTATGTTTGGTTTGTTTTTAATAAATATGTGTTATTTATACTTTTGCAAGTGATAATTATATGTTTTTTGGTAGACATTTTGCATTTGCAAGCTGAAAAAGACTGGGTTCCACTTTTGAACGCTTTTCACTTTTGGATGGTTCTCCAGTTCCTAACCCGTCCAACAAGTGGGGGATGCCTTGACAAGTTTAACAATTATTTTAATCCACCAGAGGCACATTCCTAACTGATTTAGGCCAGCACATTTTCCCCCTTTCCTGCAGTGGCATGGGGAGGGCAGTACACATCCATGCACCAGCCTAAGCCCCCTGGGAGTGGAGCAGAAGTGCATTATGTGTCATCCCAGACAGGGACACCCCCGGGAAGTCGGTCTTGTGCTGGCCTAACTGGGTGTTAGGACTGTGCTGTGAGTCTTCATTTTGATGTTTCCTTGCTTTTGATGTTTCCTTGCTTTCTCTAATATTGATCCTCCAGGAATCTGTATAGAGTTGGTGGGCTAAATTGGACTTCTCATATAAGGTATTGGAGCTGCTAGTCCCAGGATCTGATAACTCTGCTAACACAGAGAAGTTTCTGGAGAATTCTAGGGCTCCAACATCCACAGAGCAGAAGTCTCAGAGTCATCACAAGTTCATTGTCTGAGGGCTCACCATTGAAATATGGTAGTCTGAGATCTTGGTGACAACACGTCCATTTCTATGTTTCCCTGTGACCTATAGACAGAACAATTTATGCAGCATTGAGGTTTTAGGAATGCACAGTAAGGCCAATGGCACAACTAAAAAAAAGAGAAAATATATATTCACAAAATAGTGGAGGCTGGGGAGATTGCTGGCCATTTTGGGAGGGTTATCACAAGAGGCAGCAGTTCTCCAAATCCACTGAAGGATCCTGCAGTTTTGGGAGGAGAAGGCAAAACTAGGTAGGGAGAAGGAGGAACAGGGGGTAGGAAGGCTATGTGAGGGGTGGATCCTGTGGCAATGGTGCATGCCAAAGCCTATCCCCTCTTTTCATTGCCTCCTCACCCCTTTCTTCTCCTCAGACTTGCACCAACAGCAGAGCTGGTGCAGGTCTATGGAAATTCATTGTAGACCAGGAGGCTTATGGAGGGATAAGGGGAAATCATTTCTCTTTCCCTTCCAAAGCCTCCACACTGCCCCCTCCTCCTCTGGATGCATTGTGGAGTCTTTTTGGAACAGGTGAGTGGGGGTGAAGGAGAGAAGGATTTGGCTCAACATGATTTGGCCCATAACTGGAATTCATGGTATCTATTTTCATAAAATTTGTATATATATAATCACTGACTGACTGACTGACTGACTGACTGACTCACTCACTCACTCACTCACTCATCAATGCCCAGCCAAAACTGGCCACTAAGAACTGATCTTTTAAAATTCCAACCGGAAGTGAGTGAAAAGGGCTACAGTATGTTTTTCCCTACAATCCAGAGTAACTACGGGAGCACGTAAGAGACATTATATGTACCCCTAGTTACTGCACCACCTAATGAAAACCTATGGGAAATTCATATTGCAATCCAGAGAAAATTGTTCTTACACCGGAGCAAGGACTCCCAATAGTTACTCTGGATTGCACCCAAAGTCCATATACTCACTGACTCATCAATGCCCAGTCCCAACCCCCAGACTAAAGCATGAAATTTGGAGAGCATATTCCTTCTGTGATGTAAGGACTCTCTAAGTCCTTACATCTAAGTCCTAACTGGTGTGGTGCCCCTTACTTGGTGCGCCATGGTGTTTCATGCTTGCTGCCCAGTAGGGATGTCTGGTGGTGCCCATTGCTTAGTGGTGTGTGGTGGTGTGCAGTGCCTGGTGTTGTCTAATAGTGTGCAGTGCTGTCTGATTCCTGGTGGTATCTGAGTTGATGCTTGGCCCCAAATTATTGCATCTGGATTCTTAGGAAAATGTGAAAACTCAAAACTCCATGAGGGAAACACTATTTTGAGAGGAAAAATCTGAATCGAATGCAGCAAATGCATCACAACTGAGTATTTTTTACCTCTAGAAACCGATCACCTGAAAAGATTCTAAAGGATTAACCCTGTGCACATTTTACAGAACATAAAAGGGTTCTGTCCAAGTCACTGGAGTTTACTTCTGAATAATCATGGACTGGATTGAGCCACAATATTTCTGAAATTCTATCAAGGAGACTTGAAGTACAATACGGAGTTGTGTTTGAAATTATTCTGCAGAGCTCTGTTAACCAACCTCAAGATGGCACTACCGAACAGCTTCACATTCCACCAGAACGGTTACATAATCTTGTTTATACAGCTACGGGGTCATTTGAAAGCTAAGATCACACAATGCTAATTTGGCCAATGACTTTCAACATTTTTCTCCTCCTTTTTGGCAGAATGCCTCTTTTATGTCTAGATGGAGACTTCTAAAGGAAATGTTTGTGTGTGGATGTGAAGCCTTGCAGTCAGGGAGTGCTCACTGAAAAATAGCTGGGATTAAAGTTTGGATCAGTCTCAAATTATACCTCCCTTGGAATCTGTTGTTTTGCTTTCCTGTTCTAGAAGACAATGATATAGGAACAGTTGGCTTCAATTCTTGTGTTTTGTCTGTGGGCATTCTTGGCCTGGAGCAAGCCTGTGGATTTTTCCATTCTAAAACTTTTCTCCCCATTCATCTCACAGGATTGGAAATGAAAGACAGGATCCTATTTGTTTAGGGCAACACTGCATAGGCAAAAGAATCACACCCTCATAATCTTGTGCCTGGCACAGTCGAGCCCAAAATTGATGATGGTGGAAGAGTGACCACATTGTTTGTTTTTAGCTGTTCTATTTATATGATGCAAGAACTAAATATTTGGACAGTTTACTTTTAATAAAAGCCCAACTATCAGTTCCATAAAAGAGGGAGATTTTACTTATTAACAGCAATATGGAAACTATATGGACAGTTGCTTCTCTTGAATAGAGAGCAAACCTCTGAAAAGTTGTTTCTGAAAAACTGTACTAATCTGGAGCACTCCGCACTGAATAGTGCCACTGAACTTTAGTTTCTTCTGGATAAGAAAGCATACCAGTGACTTATGGAGATTTGGGGATATTTCGTTCTTTTACAAAAATAGAGGCAGAAAAGGCCAATGGCAGGTATTGTTATAAGGCTGCAGATTGGCTATACCACATCCGATCCTTAGAAAGAAGCTGGCACTATTGAGGTGCCTTCAGCTAAATGTTCCCAAACTGGGGTAGAAAGAAGGCACTGGGACCTACTTTAGCACTGGGATCCACTGGAATGGCACACTATTGGGACCTACCTAAGTTTAAAAGACTTTTTAAAAAGGAGATATAAAAAGAAATATTTATAAGTAACAATGACCTTCACTTATCTCCCTATATTTACACATGCTTGCAAACTACAGGGACTGAGCTCTTTGCAGGGGTAAATAGCAGCTATATATCTAATTTTTGAATAGCCTCAGTGCTTAAGACAATTAGTTGTGTGATCCTTCCATCATCCTTTGGTGACCCATCAAAAATCAGACTGTGACACACCAGGGAGTCTTTACCCACAGTTTGAAAACCACTATTCTAGCTTTTTATGACTTACAGTGCAATCCTAAGCATATCTGCTCAAAAGAAAGTCCCATTGTTTCAGTAGTACTTACTTACTCCCCGGCAAGTGTGGTTAGGATTGAAGCCTCAATGGCATGTGTGTGCAGTCAATATATGAATGGGGAACAGGACAGGTATGTACTTCACATCCTGGTAATGATGAGTCTATCAGAGAAAACCTGTCTCAGGTTTACCATATAGAATGGTAGGGATTATCATATAGAATGGAGGACAGGGTACCTCTACCTTTAACCATTGCATAAAAGAGGGAATTGAGGCAGATTTAGCTAATCATAGAAGGGTTTAAAAAACAGCACATGCCTAAATTCCCTTTTCTATGTAATGGTAAAAGATAGAAGCACCCTGTCCTCCATTCTGTATGGTCACCCTGACCTGCCTGCTCTTCTGTGACAGCCTTTGTCTGAAGAAAGCTCAGCACTACTCTCCATTACACAAATACAAAATGTGCAATTGCCAATTTAGTCCCACAAGTGAGTCAGCATTGAGGGGATGTCGCTAGTCAGTGCACTCCCATATCTGTCTGTTTCATATTGCAAATGGCCATTTGAGCTCACATGTGCACATAACTGCAATTGGGGCAACTTCTCCAAACTGAAGGCTGTTTCTTGTTGGACAGTAACAGCATATGAATGGAGCCACCAGAGTATATAAAGATAAGCAGGTGTGTTCATGTTGACCTCCATTAGTAGGGGAAGTTTGTTAAGGCCTTGGGTTGCTTTCTCTACTTGTACTGACAGCCCAGCCCTATCAAAATACACTCCGCCAATGCAGCCATTCCACCTGAGTGCATGTATGTTGCATCCTATGGGGCATGGGAGCAAATCGCAAAGGTATCCTCCATGTATGGGAATGTGTTTCTTTGCTCTAGGGTAAGCCTCTCCTACCTTGATGGGTCTCCTGCCTGCACCAACAATTGCTGGAACAAAGTGAATGGGTTGATCTGGTATTTTAACACTTGGCTATAACACTTGACCCCTGCTAAGTGGGCAAGAGGCACTCTTTCAAATGGGTGTTCCTCTTTTATTTATCAGGGGGATAGTAACTGGCCCTACACATCCCCAATAATGTCTGTTCTAGTGGCTTCTGCTGGTGTTCTTTTGCATTTTAGATTGTGAGCCCTTTTGGGACAGGGACCCCTTAGCTATTAATTAGTTATTAATTTTCATTTTCTTTGTAAACTGCTTTGTGAACTTTTTAGTTGAAAAGCAGTATATAAATACTGTAGTTAGCTACTGTCACTCTAGCAATTGCTGGGGTGAGGGCTGTTTTCATTGTCTTAAAATGTGAAAAGTGTATATAATAGCGGCATATACTAAAAGTGTATAAATATAATCACCTTCATTTTTATTGCTTTATAAAAAAGAAATTTTGGCTTGTCCTTCCAAAGCTCCTTTTGCATCTCTCCTCTCTGCTGAATAATGTCCCCTCTCATTCATAGCATCATTATGTCGCCCCCTCAAATTGGTGCACAAGTAGTTTTCTCTGTTTCCTGACACAATAATTTCTTTGTTTTAAAAAATTCCCTTAAATATTGAAAATGCTAAGATTAGACAAATAACCCCTCCACAGAAAAAACAGTTTTCACTCTCTTTGTGATAGATGCCAGAAGATACACAATGATATGCATGCATTCCCAGCTGCTTTCTTATGCCCTTATGGAATTTGGTGTGGTATGCAAGCAGAAAGGGTTCAGAATGGCAAAGAAAATAAGGTCAGAGTGGCACAAATTGGAAGTGAAATGTTAACACTTTTCACTGTGGTGATAATATTCCTGGTTTGAGTATTTGGTATAGGGTGGGAGTGATAATTTAAAAAGGTAAAGGTGTCCCCTGCAGGTTCCCCTGCTAGTCATGACCAACTCCAGGGTGTGTTTCATCCTGTTTCTAGAGCCATAGAGCCACTGTTTTCTGAAGACGCCTCCATGGCCATGTGGTCCACATGTGCATGCC
Source organism: Cryptoblepharus egeriae (assembly GCA_030015325.1). NCBI lineage: Eukaryota > Metazoa > Chordata > Lepidosauria > Squamata > Scincidae > Cryptoblepharus > Cryptoblepharus egeriae. The sequence continues at coordinate 222,027,633 of JAREYC010000001.1, forward strand.
TTTATTTTCCAATCTGTAAAAAGCAGTGTTAGAGGGAATCTGATTGAAGTTAGAAGAACGTCTAGTTAGAAGAAGGTTTGACAGCTCACTACGGCTGAAGTGTAGCAGATGGCTAGATCTGAAGATGTAAACAAAGATTGCTTAATTAACCAAGCAATGTTCTTGATTAATATTTGGTAGATGTTAAAAGTTGAGTGGACAAAAAACATTTACTGGAACTTTCTTCTCAATGTGTTTTTTATGTTAAAGATGCAAGCCTAAGAACAGCAACTGACAATGCAATCCTAACCCCTGGTTTCCAGCAAAGTCCTGTAGTGGCCTGCGAGTGTTGCAAAAGTGCTGCAAGGCATTTCTTCCCCCTTCTGACATGTATGCACTGGCCTCCCCATGCCATAGTAGGAATGGGGAGGTGGGTGAGTTATGCTGGCCTAAATTGGTTAGGATGCCACTACAATGACTGAAAACTGTTGCTCACTGAAAAACTTCCTTGCACATTTTAGCACAGCAGTAGGAAGGTGACGCTAGAATTTCTGCCTTGGCCTGTGCTGAAAGCAGGGAGCTTTCAAACATTTGTTTCCCTATTTGTAGTATGAAGTGGTATATGACTTTTCTGTAGCAGCACAATCCAGAGTAACTACAGGACCTCTTACGTCAACGTAAGAAAAATTTATTCTGGATTGCTCTCTGCATTTCCCATAGGCTTCCCATAGGTGGTGCCATAACTACGCGAATGTCTCTTATGACAATGTAAGAGGTCCCTTAATTATTCTAGATTGTGCTGTTAGTCTAATTTTCCTCGCTTTAATGCTGGTTAATCGTGGCATCTCTTAAAATTATTGATGTAAAACCAAGAAGAGGAAAAGTACCACCAAAAAGGCCAAAATGCAAACCAAGTAGGCTGAGTGTTGCCCAATATTACGGAATTATAAAGTTTATTTAATCTCTGAGGAACAATGCAATTATAAAAGTGTGCAGGAAAAAGCTTTGCTATTTTTGTCAGGCATATCTCAAGTGCATTGGCTCCAGAATGTCCTCAAAGATAAACAGCTTATTCTCACTCTGTGATTGAAGGCTCCTGTGTTTAGATCTGCAGAAGAGATGTTTTGGGTGCATACAGGGTGATCAGAAGGCATAACCGCAGGACACCCCCAAATGTAGGAACACCCAAGAAAAATACAGGATGTGACCAAATACAAGCTAAAAACACTCATGTCTATTGCTTTAATGTGGTTAATTTAAATACTATATTATTTATAATTAGATTTAAAGTTTTAATTTATAATTTATTGCATATAGGGTGTAATCCTAGCCTAGGTTGACACAACTCATTGGTTTTCCCATTTCCGTGATGATGTCTTTGCACTGGCCTGATCCTCCCCTGGATGCTGATGTCCTGGCTCTTGCAGCACGAGATAAAAACATGGAGATAGTGGGCTGCCTTCTCACTGAGGATCTTAAGATGTTGGGAAAATTTTTTGCTGACTGGAGACTCACACCTAGTGTCAGCAAAACAGTGTCTATTTGTTTCCAACTTAACAACAAACTTGCTAACGCTGCCCCAAAAGTCTTCCTGAATAACAATTTACTCCCTTCTAATCCTCACCCCAAATACCTCAAAGTAACTTTGGATCAGGCTCTCTCTTATAACAAAACACCTAGAGAAGATGTCTGCAAAAATTAATACCAGGAACAACATACTCCAGAAACTAAGAGGATCAAGATGGGGAGCCTTAGCCGCTACTTTCAGACTATCAGCACTAGGGTTGGTCTATTCTGCTGCAGAATAATGTGCCCCTTAACAGCTGACACACTAGTAAGATTGATGCCAGACTAAATGAAACCATGAGGTTGTTTTAAATCTCCTCTTACTTGTTGGCTCCTTGTTTTCAGCCACATAGCACCACCAGTTCTACAAAGGCAGGATGTTTTAGTGAAAGAATACAACAAAATTCATCATCACTTCTGGGTTGGGAGGCCAAATGCAACACAACAGACACTACAGAGAGGCTCAGGGTGGACGGAAGGGGTTTTGTGTGTGCGGAAAAGCATGCTTTGGAACTCTGCCCACTGAGCTAAGCCTTCTACTGCTGTTTGTTGCATCACATTTCTGATCTCACTGCCGGGCGATAGGTGTCCAGGGTGATAGGTGTCCAAGCGTTCTCTGAGTATCTCTAGATACTACCTCAACTACCACTGGCTTAGTGTTTGTGTTATTTTGTTACAGGGGAAGGCAGAGTTGGCTTTCAGTGGTGCTGCATGGCCTCATACTGTCGATGATTTAAAAAAGCAGGCCTCCGTCAGTCTTGAAAGACTATGGTATCATGCTCGGCGCTGTATACGCTGCATGCAAAGCACAAAAGCCTTAGATTGTTATGGAGGATAGGCTGTTACAGTGGTGGGCTGCGAACCGTTTAACAACCGGTTCGCAGCCACCACTGAACACTGCGCATGCGCAAATCTTGGCACATGCGCAGTGCACCTTCTGAAGCCGGCCTGCATCAGAAGATGCACTGAACAGGTGCCAAGGTTGGCGCCTACGCAGTGCGTCTTCTGAAGGCGTCAGAAGACGCACTGCGCAAGTGCCAACCTTGGCGCCTGCGCAGTGCACCTTCTGAAGCCGGCCGGCGTCAGAAGACGCATTGCGCAGGTGCCAAGGTTGGCGCCTGTGCAGACTTTCTCCTCTCCAAGGAGAATGTCTGCGCCTCAGGGGGGCCATTTGGCCACTCTAGAGAGGTGGAGCGGCACTTGCCGCTTCGCCTCCCTAGTGAGGCCAAATGGCCCCGCAGAGGGACACGCTGTGCATGTCTGAGACTTCAGACATGCGCAGTGTGTCTGTGCAGCCATTGGGCCTTGCTCCGGAGGTGAAGCAGCTTCTTGGAAATGCGCAGTGCTTCTTTGCACACAGCGCCATTCTGGCTAGCTCTGAGACGGAGCAGCAACTTCTGGGTGCTGCTCTGCCTCGGACCTAGCCGGAATGAGGTGGGCGCTGGAAATTGGGCCCAATGCTAGCGCCATCTACTGGTTCACTAGCGTTCGGCCCAATTTAACAACCGGTTCTATAGAACTGGTGAGAACCAGCCTGGGTCCACCTCTGGCTGTTACCCAAGCAGCAAATCCCCCCCCCTCCACGCCACTGAATTAGTCAAATGGAAAGGCAGAGCCGATACGATTGGCTCCATCTGGCATTGCAGAGTTGGGCTAAGGACAGGAGCTCACCCTGTCTTGTGGGGCCGACCCGGGTCTCAAACCCTGGCCTGCTGGTTAACAGGCACAGTGTCTTAACCACTTGCGCCACCCACAGCCCTGTCCATGATTAAATAGGACATTAAAATACAACAGAAAATAAAAAATAAAAATACCAAAACCAATAAAAATACCAATCCAAAAAATACCAATCATATGTAACAATATGTCAATTTTACCTTTACGTTTCTCCCTTTCTGCCCCATCCTTTTACTATTTGTTCTTCCATTTCTGAACTTGGGGGAATGAGGGAGGATGCTAGCATAGTCCTTTTGACATGTTTCATAGGCTTTGACAGCACTTGTCAATGTCAGCAGATGCATCATTTGTTCAGCCTGGATAATTAAATAACATTAGTGGCTGTTGCTAATTACCTGCTTGGAAATTGGTTCAGAATGGAGTTTCAAAATGAACACCCCTACTGCCTTTCCCTTTTCTTAGAGCTAAATCATACCCTAAGCATAACCAAAGGACTGTAGATGTAGCAAAAATACAATGGGCTTGTTTTGCTCAAATGCGTTTGGGTGGTGTTATTCTGCAAATACCATTTTGGACTGCCTCCCTTGATGCAATATGTAAGGAAAAATCTTTACATATAGGGGACCACATGGGATCATCTGGGACCTTTTCTTGGCTTTTAGAGTTCATTGAATGCAGGACATCTATTCTGGTGTGTCTCTGAAAAATCCTTACATATAGGGGACCACATGGGACCATCTGGGGTTTTTCCTTGGCTTTTAGAGTTCATTGAATGCAGGACTTCTATGCTGGGGGAAGTGGTGGAGAGGGATCCTTACATATAGGGGACCACATGAAATCTGGGGCCTTTTCTTGGCTTTTGTACTTTTGTAGGGATGCAGGCCTATGTATTGTGTTGGTGTGCAAAATGAAAAGAGAAGTTGCATGTTATTGCTATGTAAATAAATACATACTATATATAGAGATGCATTTAATCTATGCAAATTTTGCTGTATAAATATAAATATGTACCAATAAAGGTACTTGGCATAATTCCCCACACCTGGAAACATTTGTTGCCCTTCCCCACTTCTACAATCCTGGCTACAGCCCTGTGCAAGAGACTTCTGCTGGCCAAGCAGTCTTTTTGGATTGCACTCTAATGCTGCAATCCTAAAGACACTTTCTTGGGAGTTGCCCCCAAATCCAGAGTAACTATGGGAGCGCATAAGAGACTTTATATGCATCTGTAGTTACTGCACTACCTAGTGAAAACCTATGGGAAATCCATATTGGAATCCAGAGTAAGTTATTCTTACACTGGAGCAAGGACTCCCCATAGTTACTCTGGATTTTGCCATAAGTTCCATTAAACACAATGGGGCTTACTTTTGAGTTTATATGGTTAGGATTGTGCTCTAAGTCAATGTTTCTCTCCCACTATAGCATTTAGCATGGGCCACCTATTCAGAGTAACTGGTGATGACTTCGTTGCTAGTTATTTCTGGGTTGGAAAGCCAGATGTGACACAAAAACACCAGTTAGAGGCTAGGGATGGATCATGGGAGGGCTTCTTGAGCACATGAACAACTGAGGCTCCTACTGCTGTTTATGTTGTGTTCTTGGTCTCGTTGCCAGCGGCAGATGTCCAGGGGTCCTGTGAGTACCAACAGACAACATCTCAAGCGGTGGTGCCTGTACCACTAGTTGAGAAACAATCCTCTGACTGGAGGTTTTCCAAGACATGCTAGTAACTTCATCTGCCTCCACTGAACAGCTGCATACACTGATTAGTATCCATGATTTTCCCACATACCACACTATTGTTGCAGAAAATTTATTTACTGAAGAACTGGGGCAGTGGAGAATTTAAAACGTTCATGTGGTAGAACATGGACAACATTCCAACATAATGAGCCTCAGTGCTTGGTGCAATAAAGACTGAGGATGGGTCAATTATACGTACTGTTATAAAATCATAGAGTTGGAAGGGACCTAACAGGTCATCTAGTCCACCTCCCTGTCTCTAGCAGGAAATCCACCTAGAGCATCTCCAGCAGGTCATTGTCAAGCCTCTGCTCGAAGATCCTCAGTGAGGGAGAGTCCACCACCTCCCTTGGCAATTTATATTACTGCCAAACTGCCCTCACCATCAGGAATTTTTTCCTGATATCTAACCAGACTCTTCTTTCGTGCAGTTTGTAACCATTGGTTCAAGTGATGAATGATGGCTGGCCAACGCATGTTTAAGCTTATAAAATTTAAGAGGTAAGTTGCTGTTTTGTAACAATTTTTAAATGGAGTGTTTCCTTAAGAGGAGATCTCCTTAGAAGATGCCAAAACCATCAGAACTTGTAAGCTTGAAGCAGCAAATAAGCTGTACATGGGACAGACTGAATGAGATAGTAGAAGGCTGGCAGCACCTTTGGGGGAGGGGGAGAAGAAGGCCTCTTTGGGGGAATTTATGATACCTGTTGCTACTTGGTTGTGTCCTGCTGTTTGCCACCCTCTGATGGCCAAGTTGTATATTTGTAAATAAATCAAATACTGTGAAGATACTATAAATGTCTAGTACTATTTTTTTCTAGGATAAACCAGAATGCTAGTAATACAGCCCTGGAACATCCCACCAATGCAAAAACAATGCATAAAATTAAACAGAGAACAAAACCATTTAATTCTGTCGTGCATTTATATTTATCTGAAAAGAAGGGTTTTTTGTTGTAACCAGGTGCTACAAGATGCAGTGAGCTCATGTCCCTTACCAACCTAGCTGAAAGCTTGGAAATACAAGTAGATAAATAGATACCACCTCAGTGGAAAGATAAGAGCATACCATGCGCCTTGGCATTTAGTCATGCCAACCACATGACAATGGAGATGTCTTCAGATAATGCTGGCTCTTTGGCTTAGAAATGGGGATGAACACTGCACCCTACAGACCCTACAGACAATACAACCTGCAGGGGACATCTTTACCTTTTAACAACAGTATACTAAGTATATTGGTTACTATATTTTGATAACCTGCATGTTGTACTGTATTTCAAAAATGTAGTTTGAATTATTACTTCCTGTAGGACCCAAAATAAACTGGACCGCCAAGGGGAAGTGTTATGAAATGACATTTCATAAAAACCATTCTTTGTTCCATTGCTTTGTTCCCTGCCGTGTCCTTCATTCCAGTTATTGATCAGAACTTCATTCAATACAAAAAGCTTCTCTTTGAGACTGGGCTTGGGATGTAATAATAAAGTAGGTCATTGATTAGCTGGAAGGCTGACATGGAGGGAAGGCTGACAAGGAATTCCTTCAATCAGGTTCTGATGTACTATAAACTTGGAAGAGGAGATGAGGTGGTGAACATATACTAGATCAGTGATGCGAAAAGAATTTCCTCCCAATGCACTTTTTAAAGCTTAACCTCAGCAAAATACTAAGTAACAACATGTCACATAAGAAATCAAAATGGGGAAAAAACTTTACAAATAAAGTATGCATGTCCTTTGCATGTCTACTCAGAAGTAAGAACCATTTGTGTTCAGTGAGATTTACTCCCAGGAACGTTTGTACAGAATTGCTGTCGAGCTAAGAAGAGTTACTAGGATTTATGAAAGAAAAATAGAACATTGATTTGCATGATGTTAAAACACTGGCAGTACAATCCTATTCGTGTCTACTCAGAAGTAAGTTCCATTGAGTTCAATGGGGCTTACTCCCAGGAAAGTGCTCTTAGGATTGCAGCCGTCAGAATTTATTTCCTCTCCCAAGTTCTGCCGCTCAGCCCATGCATGAAACCCTGTGAAGTCCATTGGTCTATAAAAGGCTTACAGGCCACATAGAACCATTTCATGTTCTGTGCATGATGGAAATTCTGAACAGTTGTGTTCATTTTCTGTTCAGCTATTTATATGAATCTCTGGTATAACAACTAGTACTATTCGTTATTTTATAAAGTTTATAAGCAAAAGATTTCCCACCTCAGCCCTGGTCTTCTCTATGAAAGGCTCTTTTCCATCTCACATAACACCAGAATTAGGGGAAATTCTGGGAAAACCACTAAAATTGAATGTTGGGAGGGATAGGACAGACAAAAGAAAATATTTCTTTATTCAGCGTGTACCTGGTCTGTGGAACTCCCTGCCACAAGATGTGATGATGGCATCCAGCCCTAATGCCTTTGAGAAGGGATTGGACAAATTCTTAAAGGACCATCACATATTACAAGCTATGAGGGTGTGTGTAGATGTGGACAACCTCAAAATACCAGATGGCCAGGTGTTATATGCCTCTCTGAAGCATCTGGTGGGCTGCTGACTGATACAGGAAGTTGGATGAGATGAGCCTTTGGCCTGATCTGGTGGAGGCTTTTCTTATGTTCTTATGAGGCATATCCCAATCTCTAAGTTGCTTCGCGAGTCTTTAATTGACAGCGCATATCTGAGAATCAATGTGCACTATTCACTTTTCTTGGTGACATCAGCATGGGGTTCGTTGGCTGCACATGGGTTGATAGCCTCCCCTGGGAAACGTGATGGGGGCAAGGATATAGGTGGCAATGCTGCTTCTGGGCAGGCATTTCTCCCTGACACTTTTTTTTTGTTATTCCAATCATATTTTTACCTAGACTACTGCAAACATGACAAGTAAGCACCAGGATAGTGGAACATTGTTCATACAATGAATTTAACTTTGAAAAAGAAGTAAACTTCTGCAAAAAAAGAGAGAGAGAGTTGTTATCAGCCTTACTCATGTTCAGGAGGTAGATGTAGCTGAATGTTCAGGTGACAAATGCACTCACATGAAAACCAGATGAATGGAAGTTATCTTCACACTGTGACTCACACAAGATTGTTTTAGCAGTCACCAGATTATCACCAAGTGAAATTAGCTGTTAATAGGTTGTCTGAATTTCCCTGGAATTCTGCAGCAAAGTGGCGTCCAAGAGTGGAGACCTAACTATGGACGGAGAGATCTTCCTCCATAGGCTATACTAACATAGAATGGTAGTGGGATAATGCTTTCAGGGATCTTTCACCAAAAAATCTCTCCACATGTCCAAAGCTAACTTGTTAGGAAGAACAGCTCTAAGTTAGAAGCTCCAATACATTTTTTTTTAAGTTCCTAAAAAAGAATTGTGTTTTGAAAGGCGTTAGGGAGAGACCGCTGTCACTATCTTCACAATGACTTCAGAGTTGCTTTTTTGTTATGTTTTGAGGATCAGATACCTCAAAGGAGGAACAAACTAGTGTGAGGGCAACTGGGGGAAGATAGTTCTATAGATATAGTTTAGACTCAGCTAGTCTATCCCATAGTTCTGGGGAAAATTCCACTATGATGTTGCTGAGTATAGTCCTACTCAAGCTTCCCCTCTGCTTTAATTTAAGACCAGCTGCCCTGTGGGCGAATAATATCATAGAGTAACACCAAAAGAATGAGAACTTTTGTTTAGGCCTGGACCACCTGGTATATGTGGAAATCACAGTAGTGCCACTGCTACACCTTCCTGTACCACCAGAATAATGCACGATCTTGAAGGCTTTTACAATTTTAACATACGATTTTGAACGTAGGATGACCAGATGTCATAACTACAAGACAAGCCATCCCAAAAGTAGGATGCCCAAGAAAAATGTACAACATGAAAATGAAAGCTAAAAACACTTGTATAACGGTTTCACATGGTTAATTTAAGCACTACTTTCATTATATATATATATATATATATATATATATATATATATATATATATATATATATATGTAATGAATACCGTCCCCAAAATTCATGCTTCTAGGTCAGTGATTTAGTCAGTCAGGTTCCTTCGATTCCTCCGATTCCTGTGATTTGCCTTTACAGTAAAGGCACATCACAGGAATCGGAGGAATCGAAGGAACCTGACTGACTAAATCACTGACTCATCAATGCCCAGGCAAAACCGTCAGACCTAGAAGTGTGAAATTTGGGGAGGATATTCCTTGCATGATGTGGGCACCCTGTAAGAACTGATTTGAGAAATTCAAACTGGAATGGGATGAAAAAGGATGCAAGGTGTTTTTGTTCTGATACTTAACATTGAAGAATTGTTGTTTCATCAACATCCAGCCCAGTGATGGGCTTCAAAGAAATTAAGAACCGGTTCTCTGTCCATCTGGCAGCCACTTTTAAATGGCTATTTTTAAACTTTATATGTACTATCTCTTGTTAAGAACCGGTTCTATAGAGTAGGTGCGAACCTGCTGGTGCCCACCACTGATCCAGCCCAAACACACGGACCTAGAAGCATAAATGTTGCCAGCAACTGCCCCGGTACCTTCTGGTACCCAGTGCCTGCTAGTGCCCACCTCCTTGTTCCTGCTGCCCAGTGCTAGTACCAGTGCCCGGTAAGCAGCAGTGCCCAAAAGCACCCACTGGTGCCTACAAATATTCTTTAAATTTTATTCCCACAATCACTGGTGAATTCTGCTGGTTACGTATAATTTATTATATACCATTTATTAATTACATACTGGCCTGACTGGGGGTTAGGATTGCAGCAAGAGTGAGAAAACCAGGTACCCTGTGAAGTTTAATAAGGCCAGGTGGAAACCTATCAGCTCCTTCCATCATTTGACAGCTGTAAGGCAATGGACAGTACTGTGTTTGACACTGGATCCAATACATTGGTAGTGTCTAATTGTAGCAGACAGTACACTAGGCACTATTTTTTCCAAGACACAAAGAGTGACACACATGGGTTTGTTGCCAGAATCCCTGGTTGGATATTCTTGAGTGAGCTGTATAGAGAGCTGTTTGGACATGTCTACATTTTTTTTCTTTTGCCATCTGCCCATTTATTGGTAAGATGTGAATAGGAGGTGGAGGAACAACAACAACATCTCCACTGTGCAGAAAAAGGTGTGAGTGAAAGTGAAGGGTCATAGGAAAATAAAACATGAATACTGGGGAAGAATTTGCCCTCTCTGCCACTTTACATAACACTTATATAACACAAAAGTCAATATTTAAATGATATAGCGTTGCTCTCTATCTATCTATCTATCTATCTGTCTGTCTGTCTGTCTGTCTGTCTAAAACTGAAAGGTTACTGAATGACTGACGACTGACTGTCTGAAATCACTCACTCACTCATCACTGCCTAGCTAAAGCCCCGGGACCTAGAAGTGTGAAATTTGGGGAGGGTGTTCCTTCTGTGATGGAGGCACACAGTTCGAAACAGTTTAGGAAAATTCCAACCAGAAAGGGATGGAAAAGGACACAACACATTTTTATCCCTATACTTTACATTGAAGAGTCACTGACTAATCAACACCAACCCCTGGACCTAGAAGCATGAAATTTGGGGAGGGTATTCTTTATGTGACATGACCACTCGGTAAGAATCATTTTCTAGAAATTAAAGTCCTAAGGGGATAAAAAGGGCTGCAAAATGCATTTTCTTCCTATACTTAACTTTGAAGTATAAGAAGTTAACTGATAAAACCCAGACATAAATCCTGCACCTGCCCAGTAGGGGTGCACACAGGCAAGGAAGGATGGTGCATGGTGTGTGTGTTGTACAAGGTGGGGGTGTTGCACGGGAGGGGGTGTTGCATGGAGGGGGATGTTGCACAGTTGGAGGTATTGCACGGCGGGTGTTGCACAAAGTAGTGTTGCATGGGGGGTGTTGCATGGGGGATTGCTGCATGGGGAGAGTGTTGTACAGGGGTGTGGGTTGCATGGGGGGTTGCTGCATGGGGGAGATGTTGCACGGGGGAGCTGCACGGGGGAGGTGTTGCATGGGGGAGTGTTGCACAAGGATGTTAAGGGTGAGCCCAGCCATACATATATTCTTGAAATTTTACTCCCGCAGTGGGGGTACATTTCACCAGTTTATCATATCCTGCCCTTTCTCTAAGGAACAGAAAGTGGCACACTATAAGGACACCATGACAATCCTATTTTATCCATACAACAATCTTGCGAAGTAGGCCAGGCTGACAGATAGTGACTAGCTAAAGTTTTGTTGGATCAGATCAAACATCCATGCAGCCAAGCATCCTGTTTATTACAGTGGCCAGCCAAATCTTTCATCCAGAGTGTACATCCAGGGGATGAAGAACATATTTTTCCTCTGTTGAATCCAGTGATTTTCAACCACTCGCGGTAGCACAGTAGTGCATTGTGGATGGTCTGTGGGTGTGCACAACTGGGGTATTTGAGCCCTCTTCCTGCAGTATGGTGTGCCTTGTCAGTGGTTAAAAAAACTGATGGTGTGCCTTGACAATTTTAGTGCCTAAAGTTGAAAAAGATTGAAAATCACTATCTGATGCGCTCTCCTTAAAAACATCAGTCACTTACAGTACATTACCTCACTAACATGAGGTACGTACGGTACATTGTGTATCACTATCATGCCCTACAGCTGCCAATAGACCTTCATGGAGGAAGATCCATTTATTAATTATGCATTGTGTGAAACACTTCTTTGTTTTCTGTTCTTTTTGCTTGATTTTGTTTTCTTTATCTACCAATAGATTTGTGAGGCTCTTGACAGCCTTGTCCATTTTTTTTAGAAGTAAGAAATGCTGGTACCAGTACTGAGCTCATGGATGAAGGCAAGCTGTAAATATAATCACAGTGCTTTGTTTTGATCACATTGCCTAATGGTAGCCTTAAGTAACCTTTGGTACCAAATTCTTTTCCTGAGTGTGGGAGAATTCCCAAAACAATCCCTCTCCAGCCTAGTGGAAAATCCCTACTCACCAGTCTTAAGAAACCACAGTTGATGTTCTAACCACATTAGAAATGTAGCAATATCCAACTTTCCTTTGAATGTGACAGTTCACCTCAATCCCCGTGCACTTCATGTATCAGTGGTTGCACTAGGTTTGGTGTCGTTCAGTGTGATTACTGGCCAGTCACAGCAGTGGGTCACTTCTGACCCATCCTCTTGTAAAAGCTCCCTCAGCAGCACCACACTACCTTCTATACCACACAAAATCGGGGATTTGCAGAAAGGCTGGATACCTTGCTGGGTAGCACTCTGCATATTACGAGTATGCTGGCCAGCTTCTAGATTAGGTTAATGCACCAGATGGCATAGTTCAACGCATGTTGGGGCACTAACTAGCTGATCAAACTGGCAGGGATATCACATTCTGGGGTGCTAACTAGCCAAGGAAGCCAGCTGTTGTGTCTGGAGTGTGTGTGACTGGGGTGATTTTGTAGTCTCTCTCCCATGTGTGGTTCAAAGCCTCCTAGTGATGACATTGTTGTAATATTTCTTTCTCTACGGTCAGATCAGCAGCTCCTAAAGCTTTGCATGTATAGTAGTGTGTGTGTACCAGTGTGTGCATGGGCACACACACACACACACGCACGCATGCACAAGCGCTTATCAAACATTTGATGTATGAAAACTCTTGAAAAATAAATAAACAAGATCTTATAAAGAAAAAGTTTACTATAAAGTCTCATTCCAAAGAAAGATACATTCCATTATTTAATTCCAAAGAAACAGTCAGGAAACAGAACTTGAACTGTATAATTTTGGCCTGAACTTGTCCACCATAGTTCATTCCAACATCTTACTGTTTGACAGACTTATCGTATTACAATCAATCAAACAAGTGCTGAACAGGCCAGCTCAAAGTATGTACTCAACCTATTTCAGTCCTAGTTTCTCATAGTACCCACCCATGACTGGTGACACAGTGTCATTAATAATAACAGCAACAGCTTCACTTGGTGAGTTGATGTAGCAAGGGGCCAACTATTTTATCTGTTCAGGAAGGCAATTAAAAATGGATTGTGAAAATGTATTTTGCATAAGCCAATTACATGCCTACTTGTATACAAATGATACAATTCCAAGCTGGATATTGTAAATTCAAAATTCTGTTGAGGAAATACAGTGCAATCCTCTTGGAACATTCAAACGTTTGCTGCAACTCTTTGCATCCAAATTTGAATTTCAGCAATAATTTAAAATACAATCAGTGGATTGCTGATAAGCATCTGTATGAGATTTTCTATCTAGCCTTTCTGGTTCTTTTATAAAAGGAAAGATTTGTATTTGTAGTGGTAGTAGCTGATGGATCTCTTCTTGGATTACGTCTGCTTTGTGCTCAAGTCAATGATCTGTGAAATACATCTTGACAAAATAACATCAGTAAGTGCAGGAAGATACTGGAGCTGACAACACTTTTGCATTATTATCTCACCTTTTACCTTTGGTTTCTGAGCTTTGAAAATGTTCAGCTGATGCACATGTATCCATCTTGCATGTGTCAAATGGGCTGCATTCTTGCTTCACTAAAAAGGAGCAGTAGGTGTTGTAGTTTTACAGCTTAGGGTATGTGTGTGTTTGGGATGTTGTTGTTTTGCTTGTTGAGATAAATCCCTCCGGGGAATTTTTTTTTTCTTTCCTAGAAAAATGCTGAATTGCTCCTGTATTTTTCTGTAGTTTCATTCATTAATCATCATTTTGAAATCAGTTAATGTAGCGTCACCAAATCCTAATTTGAAAAATGCACATGCTCAAGGTCTATATTAGGTTTTTCTGAATGAGAAAGGACAGGCAAAATATACAGCAGTACAGTACAATGTAAAAGCAGCAGAGTCAGGAAGATGTATAAATCTGATTCCGTGCTACAGTCATGGCGATCCTCTTATTAAGATGAACCACAAGAATCACATTGCCAGTAACTGTAATGCCACTGGGCTCAGAGGACCAGCTAAAATGTGTCAGTGGGCTGGATGTGGCAGACTCTGAGGATCCATGCCATAAACTGCTGGGGATCTGAGCCTGTCCAGGTCTGGCTTTACACTGGAAGCAAAGTAAGCAATTACGAAAGGAAGGGCCTTCTCCATAGTGGCCTCCTATCTCTAGAATGATCTCTACAAAGAGATCTGCACGACTGATGTGTCCTTCATGTGATGTAGCTGTTTCAAACAAATTCCCAGAGATGCAACTTGAGTAAAACTTGAGGTACACCTGCCCAGGCACTATGCTGTGGAAGAGAAGGTTTGCAAAGTGTAAGGCAGTCGCTTCAAAGTTCTCCCTGAAGGAAGACATGCTGGTGGCAAGAATGGGGGGCATGAAGCCACCAGTGCCTGGTGGAAGTGACATCATGATGTGATATTTTGACATCTTGTTTTCAGGGAGCCTCCACAAGAGAAAGAATTGGGCAGGCACAAAGCTGACAGCATCTTTGGGGAGAATCTGGAAGTGACATCATAATGTGATACCGCATGTTTTGGGGTAGCCTCCATAGGAGAAAGAAGGGGGCACGAAGCAGCCAGTGACCCCTCCTCCCCCGCCTGCATCCTGGAAGTGACCAAGACCCACATCATGTTGTAATATTTTGACATCAGTGACATCTTGTTTTCATGGAACCTCCACAAGAGAAAGCAGGGGGCATGAAACCAGCAGAGCCTCCTCCTCTGGAGAGAACCTGGAAGTGAGATAATGATGTGACATCATGTTTTTGGGTAGCCTCCATAGAAGCAAAAAATGGGGAGAGGCATGAAACAGCCAGTGCCTCTCCCTCTGGGGAGAATCTGGAAGTGACCAGAACCCACTTCGTCATAATATCACGTCATCATGATATATTTTGATACCATGATTTCAGGGATCCTCCTCAGGAGAAAGTAAGGGTATGGGGATAAAGCCACCATCTCTTCCTCTGAGGAGAACCTGGAAGTGACATCATGATGTGATATTATGACACCAGTGACATCATGTTTTTGGGAAACCTCCACAAGAAAAAGAAGGGCCTGAAGCTGCCAGTGCCTCCTTTTCTGGGGAGAACCTGGAAGTAGAGTTCCACAAGTCCTGAAAAACATGTATTATCCTGATTTGGGGGGGATTGTGTTCACATACTGGCAAGTGTGATAGAGGGTCTTGTCCCAATTTTGTGGAAGAGAATTATGGCAACCCTGCCTGGAAGTGACATCATGATGTGACACTGTGACATCAGTGACATGACATCATGTTTTGGGGAAGTAGCCAGTGCCTTCTCCTATGGGGAGAACCTGGATGTGACATCATGACACCAGTGACGTGACATCATGCTTTTGGTGGGCCTCCACAGGAGAAAGGAGGGGGCAACAAAGCCACCAGAACCTCTTCTTCCTTTGCGGACGTGACATCATGATGAAACTGGTGACATCATGACATGACACGTGACATCATGACATGACATCATATTGTTGCCTCAGGCGCCAGGGCTTGTGGTTGTGCCTGTGCTTGATCCAGGGCAGCCCTGTGAAAACCTGAGGGGGTCTGTGGGGCCACTAACCCCTCAGTGCCTCCAGCCTCCCCACTCACAGTCCCCTCAGAAGGGGCCTCAGGCTGCCTCCCTCAGAAGGTCCCTCAACTGAAGAGAACCAAAAAGAGGCTTCTCTGCCATCCCATTGGTTAGCGATGACGTAATGGCCAGAACATACGGGCATTTATCTCTCCCTCACCCCCCCTCCCTGGTAAGTACTTGAGAGAACGTCCAGCCAATCAGAAGGCTGGAAGTCCTCTGTGGCCTTAGGGGGGTATAGGAAAGCCCCTCCCCCCGCTCTCCTCCTCCCCTCCCCCACCTTCCAATCGAAGCCCACTGCTAACGCCTGCGTCCTTGTCTATTTGAGAAGCTGTGATGAAGGACGCGGAAGCCGGGTATGATTGACAGCATCTGCAGCCAATGGTGAGATAGTATTTCAGGTGGGGGCGGTGATAGGAGGATGTCAGGCTGTGTTTCGCGAGGGGAGAAGAGTCGCGAGGAGGAAAGAAAATGACATGATTGGCATCTGTTTTGTCCAATAAATAGCGAAGAGGAGGGGTGGGGGATAACATGATTGACATCAGTTTTGTCCAATGAGAGGCGAGGATAGCATGATTGGCATCTATTTTGTCCAATGAGCTTTCAAACTGCATGGCTCTTTTTTCAACCCCCCCTCAATACTGCGCACAGGACGAGGAGGACGAACCGATGGTTCTTGATTGACAACCCTCGCGACCAACGGACGGCTGTTAGAGACGGAGGCGTGTACCCAACGCGCTTCTGGGGAAACGAACTAGAGGTTGATTGGCAGGACAAAGATCCTATGAGCGTCGGGGGATGAGAATCGCTGACAGGTTTCCCACCCAATGAGAGCGCGGGTGTGCCGTTGACCGTTGAGTGACAGCCGTTTAGACCAATGGCGGTGCTGGGTGGGCGCGGGCCGGAGTGAGTGTTCTGAGGCAGTTGCGCGTGAGGCAGAGCCGAGGGGCGGGGCGCTTCTCCCTCCCTCCCGGTGCATTCTGACGTAGCGCGGCGGGGACAGAGGGAGGGCCCAGTAGCGGCCGCTGGGACGGGGCTCCCAACATGTCGGTTGTGCTGGGCCTGCGAGAGCGGCGGACGGGCGGGAGAGAGGCCGCTGCGTGAGGGGCGAAGGAGGCGGCTGAGGCTGAGGAGGCGGTAGCCTGGCCTGGCCTCGTCGGCGCGGCTTCGAGGGAGCGAGTGAGGCAGGCGTCAGGTACAGGCCCGGCGGCTCCTCTGAGGGGCGGGGGCGGCCTTGGAGGGGGGCGAGGCCCGGCCTAGACAGGTGAGGCCGCCTCGTCGAGCAAGGCCTGCGCTGAGGCCTTCGCTGGCTGGCGGGCGGGCGGCTGCGGCGGTTTCTGCGTAGTTGGGAGGGGGAGGGGGCTGGGTGGCTCTCAACGCCGGAAGGAAGGGGAGCAGGCCTGGCTGGCTGTGGTGGGGGGAGAGAGAGAGGGAGGGAAGGGGTGGCAGGAGGGACGGGCGGCAGCGGCTGCTCCGCTCCTCCTTTCCTCCGGGGGCGGCGGGGGAGGGCTCTTTGCTGGGTGAGGAATGGGCTCTGGAGGGATGGGTGGATGGGGAGGGAGAGGGGAAGGCTGAAGCCATTGTCTGGGTTGGGATGGGGGATTAGAGGCCTCGACTGCATAGTACCTGTTTCTCCTCTCCTACCCCAGTAAGTATCAGGGGTTGCAGTGCTCTCCATCTTTACCTGGGAGTAAGAACCATTGACTGCAGTGGGACTTACCCCTGAGTAGATGGGTGTGGGATTGGGCTGTAAGGCTGCACTGTTATCCACCCTGACCTGGGAGTAACTCCATTGACTAGGAGGGGACTTACTCCTGAGTAGACAGGCTGTAAGGCTGCACTGCTATGCACTCTGACCCACTGGCTAGAATGGGATTTACTCTTTGAGTAGATGGGCATGGGATTGGACTTCAGTATTGCAGTGGCATCCACCATTACCTGGGAGTAAGATCCATTGACTAGAATTATACTTATTCCTGAGTAGATGGGAGTGGGATTGGTCTGAAAGGCTGCAGTACCAGCCACCCTTCCCTGAGATACAATCCAGTGATTAAAATGGCACTTGTTCCAGAATAGATGGGTGCTCCGATTATTGATTGGTCCTTAAGTCACAGTCCAAAACTGCTGAGTGTTACTATTGTATTTATATATATACACTTTACAACTGAAGTTCCCAAAGCAAAGAAATAACATCAACTAGAAAAGGGCTCACAAGCTAAAACAAAAAACCAAAGGAACATTAGCAGACAGTAACTGCTGGGGTAAGGAGGTTCAGTTGCTCTCCCCTTGCTCAACAAAAGGAGCACTCACTTGAAAAAAGTGCCTCTTCCCTTGTTAGCAGGGGTACACTTAAAGGAGCTTAAGTGTCCAACTTAAATGAAGCAGAAGCACTGTGTTTTCCCTTGCTCTCGTTCTTGTTTGAAACAACAGCAGTTTTTTTCCTAGTTGCTCAAAAACATTGGAGTTTCTGTGGGTCTCTTTTAAAATGGGCTGAAGGCCTTATTGTTGGACAGTTTGGAGAAGAGGTATCGCCAAACCTGTCCCAGAGGCCAAATGCTGCCCATAGCAAGTCTCTAAACAGCCTCCAGCCAGCCTCTGGTTCCCTAAGAGCCACTGACTCAGTTGATCAAACACAACTGAAGCTATGATAGGATGGGAGAAAAGATGTGTGCTTTATTTCTGTGGTTGCAGAAATCCTGAAAATTTTAGCCCATTTATTCATTATTTTAATCAGGGATGTCCAAATCCTGGCCCTGGGCCCAAATGTGGCCCTTGACAAGTCTCAATGTGGCTCTCAGCAAGACTCCTCCATCTGCCCTGCTGACAAGTCTTGTAATGTCTCTAATAGAATCTTATTGTGTAAATTTCTTCAAATTTGAAATGCAAATCATTTTTTTGGCTCCCAACACAGTGTCAGAGAGAGATGATGTGCTTTCCTGCCAAAATGTTTGGACATTCCTGATCTAAATAAACAAACTCTAGTCTGTTTATTTAAATTTTATATTTAATTTTTTTCCAACCTTCAACACTGTTCCAGACATTTGATGTGGCCCTTTGGCCAAAAAGCCTAGAGACCCTCGGATAGAGCACCAAGTTTTTTTTGCCTTGAGACAGACTTGCTATTTTCTTATTTAGCTTTGAGGTGTATAACAACTCTCTCCTAGTTTGTGATTTGCTACTAATGGTGTCATGTGTTGCATTTGGGAGATTCTGGGACACAAATTCCCATACATTGAGAAAGCCCCAGTCACTTCTCCTCTGCCAGAGGATGCAGCACCCACCCTACTTGCGCAACTGCTGTAGGACTGGAAAACTGGATAGGATTGGACCCTTTTTGGTCGTAAGCCCCATTAATAGGACCTCAGTTGTTGAACTGTTGGCTGGCCTATTTCTGAAATGCATAGATTTGGGACCTCAGTTGTTGAACTGTTGGCTGGCCTATTGTAATTTGTGTATGAATTATACCGTATTTACTCAACTATAGAGAGCAGCTTTTTCAGCCAAATTCCAGGGTTTTCAGCCAAATTCCAGATTCAATGAGGCATTATGTTCGTGGACATAGCAAATATAATGGGCTATCCTAGAAGTAGGGGAAGAAGGTGCCACCGCTGCTGCCCCCTCCCCCTCCTGTTCCTTCCTCTCCCTCCTCCTCCAGCTAGGCTTGCAAGGGGGTGATTCTGCTGGCACTGGTGGGCTGACCTGGGGGGCATTTCCCCAACCCCCTCCAGGGCCTGCTCCCTGGAGGGCTCTGAGCGACCCTTAAAGTGCCCCTGTTTTCTCCAGTCTCCTCTGTGGGGCCTGGAAGGCTCAGGGCTCCTGAGCCCTGATTCTGCTCCTGATTCTGCTCAGCCTGGATGGGGACAGAGGAAGAGCCTGGCCAGGCACAGGGCGCTTGGGGAGGAGACATCTGGTCCCTGTGCCCCTCTGCTTATGTGCCCAGCTAGCGGAGGACCCTCAGGGCACCAGATTGGGGAGCTTCCGCAAGACACCATCTGGGTTGGAGTGAGGCTGCAGGCTGGATAGAGTTGAGACCGGGGGGGGGGAGGGGGCTGTGCAGAAACAGGAGCGGAGCTCTCCAGGGAGCAGTGACCCTGGGGGGATCAGGGAAGAGCGCCCCAGGGACTGCCCCCTCTCATTGGGGGGGCCTGTGTTGGGATGGCCAGAGGCTTCAAAACCCAGCAAATCTTTGGGGGGAGGGGGCAGCGCCGCAGCACCTTCCTCCCCAGTTCAAGGACCCCCAGCACCATCCAATGTAATGTACACCCCATTTTAAAAGGCTGCACATTTTAATCACCATTAAATCACATTTTTAATGTCAAGCCTTTAAAAAATGGGGTGTGCAGTACATTTGGTGGCACACTACCATTTGAGTAGATATGGTAGTTGTCTGCCTGGTAAGTAAGAACATGTGGATTTTATTGAAGGATGTTATTTTGAATATTTATATTTGATTCTGCCTTATCTGATGGTGAAACATGCATGAAAGACAAGATCTGTGAGGTACTGATCAGATTGAGAACTGGGGTGGTGGAGAGAAAGCTGAAAAGCTATTTACATTTGATTGAACTGTGAGAGGTGCTTTGGTTAAACTGGGTGATAGTCAAGTTATGTCATAAGACTATCAGTATTGTAAGTTTCAAAATACTTAGTCTTTGGAATATTGTTCTGTGGCAAGGGAACTTATATGTATTTGTCTACATAGTTTAGGAGAAGAAGATGCAGGCCTTGCTTGTGTCAGTATTACGAGGGTGATTCAATAAATAAGGTGAATTTTTCTGTATAAGGACTTCTAATACAGATAGAAGCTTTATTTTTTTTATTTTTCAACGTAGTCTCCCAGCACTGTCACACACTTTTCCCATCTGTGCACAAGCTTCCATATTCCCTCAGCGTAAAAATCTTTAGACTGATGTTTCAGCCAGTCGCTCACAACACTTTTGACTTCGTCACTTTCAAACTTCGTACCTCTCGTGAACGCTTTCAAGGGACCAAACAGGTGAAAGTCTGAAGGGGCAAGGTCTAGGCTATAAAGAACAAACGCAGAGGTCATAAGTCGGAGTCATCTTGCATCATGACAACGCAAGGCCTCACACAGCAGCCCAAACGGTGCAGACCAAAAAGCTGGGCTGGGAACTGCTCCCTCATCCCCCTTATAGGCCAGACCTTGCACCTTCAGACTTTCACTTGTTTGGTCCCTTGAAAGCGTTCACGAGAGGTACGAAGTTTGAAAGTGACGATGAAGTCAAAAGTGTTGTGAGCAACTGGCTGAGACATCAGTCTAAAGATTTTTACGCTGAGGGAATACGGAAGCTTGTGCACAGATGGGAAAAGTGTGTGACAGTGCTGGGAGACTACGTTGAAAAATAAAAAAATAAAGCTTCTATCTGTATTAGAAGGCCTTATACAGAAAAATTCACCTTATTTATTGAATCACCCTCGTACAAAGTCAAGGAATACATTTATGTATTAGAGATCAGGAGCGCAATGAATATTTCTTAATTTTGGTGTGAACCTTTGTATAGTGTATTTTGGTGTGAACCTTTATAAAATACAAACCAGTCAATCTCAAACATGTAAAAGCAGTTTCTGCGCAAACTTTAAACATATTAATATGTGAATATAGATGTAGCCAAAAGCCTGGGTTGGGGCTGGATAACAGCATATATAAATGGAATGGGATCTCATCCCCAAAGGCTCAGTCTAAGTATAGCCCATTAGATGGGGACTTGCCAAGGAAAGGCTCAAATCTGTGCATATAGCTTCTGAATATTTGTTCAAGGGTTAGTCTCATGCTTTCTCTTTTGCTACCTCTTCACTTTCTCTATACTGCATGGTTTTATTTTCCTCTTGTGCTGTTTCAGGTGAATGTTGATGATCACAATGTTAAGTAAGTTACAGCTTGACACTCAGATGGGAACAGTCACTTTCATGCAACCAGAAACATTCTTGCTTTAGAAATAAAGGCACTCTGTAACTGCACCATTACCCAGAAGTTGTCTATGATCCTTTGCCATTTCTTTGGTTAGTCTGAGCAGGTGTCCCTTATCCTGCTGCTAGCAAACTCCATTAAAGTGTCCACTGCTTTTTCATTGTTTTTGGTTTATTTCTGTGTTGTCAGATGAAGGACTATTTGATGCCATTGCAGGGGACAGATTTGGCCCAGGAACTTCTGGTTGATATTTGGCTCCTTTAAAAGATAGATCTAATGTTTTACTTTGTTTTCTGCTGGCTAATAAACAGAAGCATTGACTTGTAATTTAGCATTTGCATGATCAACTGTGACAATGAACTGTGTATTTGTCCAAAGGTGACCAGGTATGGCTCATGCTGCCATGGCTATCCATGTGGGTCTGTTGTAACTCTGTGTTCAACAAGGCAGTGGCCTGGTTTAGTGCAGCAGTGGGAATATGCCTAGCTACTTAGTAGTTTGTTCTCAGATGTTGGATTCTAGAATGCAAAAGAGATGTTAACGGCTTTGGCTACAAATCTTAAGCTTGTTAAGGCTACTGGATGCTTTCTTAGTTCTAAGGAGTATGAAAGTTAATGTAGAGAAATAGAGACCATTACACAACTAGTGATTATATTCTTGTTTTTAAACAGTGGGGGCAATACTACATAATTATTTTGAGTATATCTGTAGGTTTGTAAGATCTGAAAAATGCATCACGGTGACTGTGGTGTTTTTATCCTCAGTGGGAATAAATGCTTCAGTGAAGAAGAGGAGGAGGAGCTAATATTTGTCCATTTACCTGAGGTCAGTTGGTGCCTGCCCAATGCAAGCAAAGGGTGGAAATTGTGTGCTTAGTAATACTGAAGTGGGAATCTTAAGCAGTGTTCACCAGTGCATCCATTTTTATTTTATCAATTTAAATCTGACTTTTCTTGCCAAAGTGCATTCAGGGTGGCTATCAGCACAAAAGTATATGAATTATAACACAAAAGCATATTTAATAAAACGTTAAGCTCTTCCCCTACACCCTAAAAAGTTAGGTGAAATAGAAATGTTTTTTCTATCATTACTGCGCCATAGAGGGGCTGATTATAACATGCTTCCAGAGGATCTTCAGAGATGTGGTGCCATAACAGTGTATGTCCTGTTTCTCACTGCCATCCCTTTTACCTCCATTGGTGGTTGAACTGCTAGTAGGACCCTGCCAGAAGCAACTAAGTGGATGAGCTGGGCTTCATGAGGGTCAGTGATTCTGAGATTACTCTGTCCTAGTACATATAGGGCAAAACCAACACCTTGACCACCATCATGTTAGCATTGTGGCAACTGTGTGTTGGTAAGCAAGCACTACCACCCCACCTCTGCACTTTGGATCTAGCTTGCAAGGACAAAAAGGTACCCATGGGACCTGTAGTACCTATGGGAACTTAAGGTATCTATGGGAACTTAAAAACAATTTTTGTTAGCCAAATATTATAGAAGCAGAGTGTAATGGATGTAAAGACCAATCAAGAAAGAAATACCCTATTTACTCAAATATAACGCTCAACTTTTTAAGCCAAATTTAGACTCCAAAAATAAGGTGCACATTAGATTTGATGACTCATAGAAACAATTTTTGAAATCTCAAGCCTTTCGAAATAGGGGTGCGCATTAGATTTTAGTAAATATCGTAGGTTATTTAGATGTGCAAGCAATCAAAATATAGAGGTGATAAGAATATTCACTACCTGATGGTCAGAAACAAAATGGAGATAGTGGAGAAACCTCAGTCTGCTTGAGGTTTGGATGGATGGATGCATGCAGCAATACAGTTGTTGCTGTGTAATTGGTATTGCCAGCTATCTATTAAAAACATAAGCATGTAAAAAGATCAGCAGAACCATTAAATGGCTGTGACTGTACTGAAAAAGCATTGACTTATTTATAGTTCTTAAGTCAAGGTGTTGATTCTAACATGTGAAAACCCAAATGGCCTTTAGACATTACTGTAGTGAAGCTTTTCCTCTTTATTAAAACAAGGAGTGTGTTCAGTGGCCAACAGTGGCTATTCAGCTATAGAACATTCTGGAGGTTTGCCAAAGACCTAAAACGTTTATTTTACCTTTTCTATAAAAAGAAAATAAAATAGTTGATAAAATTTATTCTTTCTAAAGAATATTCATTTTTATTGCTTACTAATTTTTTCTAGTTTAGAACTGAATTGCAGCTTGTATCCCCTTGGTTTCCTGTACTTTATTTGGTGCGTAGGCTGAAGCTATTTTTAGTTCTGTTTAATAAATGTTATATTTTATCTATCTTTTAAAAAGAACAGTAAATAAAGTCTAAAGAGTAGGCATGGGTTTTGTTCAGTTCTGCTGATCTTCAACCACTGACTCTTCTACTTTTGCTAACTTTCAATTTGCTCACATTTGTTCATTGTTATCCCTTTTCCTCACCATTCTCTTTCCTTTCTTGGTGTCTTTTTCACTGTTGAAACTGAGATTGCAGGGTCATTGGTGTTGAGACTTGTCTTCTGCTTTGCTTATTTTGTAAAGCATGCCATACGCTGATGGTCTAAAAAGAATAGGAAGATCTGGCAGTAGTTCAGAAATGCTTTGGCCTGGAATCTCTGGGGGAAGGGAGTTGTATAATGGCTGCATCAGGATAATCTGGTAAATATCAGAATGAATCTTTAGTGAACTGGTTAAATACATTTGTCTTGCCTCCATATTTATTTTGGAGTAAATTACGTAGGCTAGCTTCCAGAAGGCTCGTATTTTGTTTTTCTGTAATGGACAAACCTTAGTACTTTGTTCCATGTATACCTTTGTAAGTTCTGGTTCCCAGGTGCTACAAGACTTATATTTTCCAAGGACAGGAATTGTGGCCCTTAAAGAATGCAAACTAAATTATCCAGTGTATTAAGATTGTGTTAGATTCTAATTTTGCTGTACATTGGTTGCTTTAGGACAGTTCTGGTAATTTGATGTGTTGCTTGCCTGGTTACAGGAAAAATTAACATCATTCATTTGCATACTATCCAGATCTTTTGCTTGCTCTCATCTCCTTTTCTTTCCAGCATTCTGATTGGATTTCATAATGGAGAACCATAATGTTAATTATGGTCGAAGTATTATTTTGGTAGTGAAACAAAGTTCAATTAAGCATTCTCTAATGTCCATGTGTGTGAAAACTAATCTATACTAAGATTCCTAATTTGAACACATGGGTCCAACCTTGTTATTCAGTGGTGCCTCATGTAACAAATTTAATTCGTTCTGGAGGTATGCTTTTTACGTGAAACATTCTTTATGTAAAGCGGATTTTTCCATAGGAAATAATGGAAACTCAGATTATTGGTTCCACAACTCAAAAAATATTCATATAAAAATATTAACTGTATGTAAAAATGATGACAAAACACTGGAATTGAATTCAAAACATGCATTCAATGTGTATGATCCTATGAAGTCTACTTAGGCTGCAATCCTAAAGGCACAATCTTAAAAACACATAGGAGGCTGCAGTCCCTAAGAAACTTTCCTGGGAGTAAGACCTATTGAACACAATGGGGCTTACTTCTGAGTAGCTATGGTTAGGAATCACCAATCCTAGACACTTTCCTTGGAGTAAAACCTATTGAACACAATGGGGCTTACTTCTGAGTAGGCATGGTTAGGAATCACCAATCCTAGACACTTTCCTGGGAGTAAGACCTGTTGAACACAATGGGGCTTACTTCTGAGTAGACATGGTTAAGAATCTGCAATTCTAGACACTTTCCTGGGAGTAAGCCCCATTGGAGGGACTGGGGGTCTTCTGGGGTGGGTGGGAGGGTGTTTGGAGACAGTGTGGGGGGGAGATTCAGGCAGCTGGGAGTAGTGGCTGCCACTTTAAAAGCCTGGCTCCCTGCAGAGCTGGCTGGAGGGAGGAGCATGCTCTCCAGCCTTTCCAAAAGCTCCACAGGGAGCCTGGGGTTGGAATGCAGGTTTTTAAAGTGGCAGCCAATATTCCTGGCTGCCTATATCTCCCCCCCACTGTCCCCAAACACCCTCCCACACCCCCCCAGCACCTTCCCAGAGGGTGTTCATTCAGGTAACAAGTGGAGGCTGGCAGCTCTTTAAACTTTAAAGAGCTGCCAGCCGGCATTCTTTACCCAAATCAGCTTCTCTACCCAAGTCGGAAGCCCAGGGGAACAGTATGTTTTTTATCTGGAACATACTTTACCCAGGGCAGCACTGTACACAGATTTTTTTTAATACATGGGTTTGATTCAATATTCATCACTGGAAACAGCAGTTTTAAAAACTGCTTTTCTACTGTTGTAGAGAGGCAGTTAGGCAAGCAATAATTCCATTCTTCAGCTGAACCATACAAAGGCAGGAGGTCCTTTGCATTTCTAATTGCTAATTCTCTACAACAGAAAGAAAAGCTTTCAAAAAATTGTAAAGGCATGCACTTTTTATTTTTTTAATTGCTTTTATTTAACACATCTTTTTGGTATCATTTGGGAGTCCAAGAATCAAAACCCTGTAGATGTCGAGGCATGACCTTATACTATTAGGAACAATGGTGAAGCAAGAAACCTTAAAGTGGGTCTTAAATCCATTCCCATTTTTTTTTATCCATACAAGGCAAAAATGTAAATGCACAAAAGATGAATAGTTGCTAACAAAAGACCAATGAGGGGACCAATCTTTTAGAAAGGAATTTCATAGCTGGGGAAAGATCAGGATCAATGGGGATCACAAATGTTGACTCCCATGGCTAGAGTTGTGTGTCCAGATAACATCTTTTTTTCTTCTGATGAGAACACTGCTATAAAACTTCACAGGCTCTCCACACTTGAAATGTGACAGCATGTCTAAGCCTCTTAAACATATAGCATGATGCTCTTCATCAGACTGGACATTAGGAATTCAGTTTGGATTTGTGGCTGCTTGTATAAAGTATGATCTAGTGATGCCAAATTGGTATGAATCTTTAGATCACAGGGGAGATTGTATGCACTGGACCATTTTAGTAAAAATTAGACAATCATTAAATGTACGCTATATTTCCAAACTACTATGATGCCATTATTGAGTAGTTTGAAATGTAGGTAGAGTGAACTGTATACAGGTTATATTCTGTATACTTAATTAAACAAGACAACTATACTAATTTATAAAAGAGATGTGTCTCTAGCTTTCACAGATTCTCTAGAACAGGGGTGTCTAAATCCTGGCCTGGGGGCCAGATGCAATCTTCAGCAAGGTTCCGAGGCAATACCCTTCCATCAGACCCATGGGCAAGCCTTGCAATCCTCCAGATCTGTTTCTATTATGCAAATTTATTCAACTTTGAAATGTGTGGTAGTTGATTTTTCCAGCCCTCAACACAGTGTCAGAGATAATATGGCCCTCCCGCCGAAACGTTTGGACATCCCTGCTCATGAAGTAAAATTTTAAAGTTTTGATTCTAGGTTCTTTATGTTTGCAAACTTTATACAAATTAAAAATAGAATACTGTTGAAAAGTTAATTGTTTGAAAAGCATTGTGTTTTCAGAATTTTCAGATCAGGATTTACCAGTATATGCTCTCATGGTGCAATCATAACTCTTGCTGGCCTGTGGCTTCAAAATTGCTGTAAGGCACTGTATACAATTCCTGGTTTTTTTTTTGGGGGGGGGGTGGCGTTTAGGCCAATGCACAGGCATGCACTGGCCTCCCCACACCATTATGGGAATGGTGAAATGGGCAAGTTGTGTTGGACTTAAATTCCTGATATTTGCAATTTTATAAAATATTTTCACCATTCCATGAATTCCAAATATTACTCCAAATATTACTCCAAATATTACTCACCATTCCAGCACCCAGGCTGTAAATTCTTCTCTGCTGTCACTCTCAAGGTATGCTGGTCAAGCTCGCCTAACAGATTAATCTTCTCCACTTAGAGATTCCTTTTATCTACAGTGGTTATTCTCTCTCCTCTCCCAATATATCCTGACAAGAGATCAAGCCTATATCCAATGAGGAATTTTTTCCTCCATTTTTTTAGGTTAGTATGGATGGAAAAGGAGAATTAACCAGAGACGTCAAATCCTAGAAAGTAAAAAAAAAATAAAAGTTTTATCAAATTTCACATACTAATATATATGCCAATTTCATATGATATTTAATGTATATGCAGTGGTGCCTCACGTAACAAGTTTAATTCGTTCTGGAGGTATGCTTTTTACGTGAAACACTCTTTAAGCGGATTTAAACACTCTTTAATCCGTGAAGCGGATTTTTCCGTAGGAAATAATGGAAACTCAGACGATTGGTTCCACAACCCAAAAAATATTCATATAAAAATATTAACTGTTTATAAAAATGATTACAGAACTGAAATGTTACGATACAGTATATTACAGTACAAAACACAGTAACATTACAGTACAATATATTACAGTACAAAACACTGTAATATACAGTAACACACAACAGTGCAGTAAAGAAAATACTGTACAGTATTGAACTGTGCTGTACCTTTGAAACCTTCACGGCTGGTGTGAGGGTTACAAAGAGGGGGATGATTTTGGCTGCAATCCTAAAAACACCTTCCTGGGAGTAAGACCAGTGATGGGATTCAAAGAAATTAACAACCGGTTCTATGCCCATCTGGTAGCCACTTTTAAATGGCTATTTTTAAACTTTATATGTCCTATCTCTCATTAACGACCGGTTCTATAGAATAGGTGGGAACCTGCTGGAGCCCACCACTGAAAGACCCATTGGACACAATGGAGCTTACGTCTGAGTAGACATGGTTAGGATTGTGCTCTTTCACAATCACTAATGGCGTCACTGCTATCCATTGGCTCAATGGAATCTTTGTCTTTTTGTGCAGCTTTAACATCCCCAAGCTGCTGATGGGAGCAGCACTAGAACATTGATAAGGCACACCTTCCATGCTACCCCACACAGATCCCACATACAAACCTGGCTTAGGCTGCTCCCCCCAGACCCTCCATGAGTTCCCTGGCCATGGAAGCCTATTCCAAACTTTGCCCAGGGCTCCATTGTAGCTCAAGCTAGTCCCCTCATCCTGCCTGAGTTCCCTTGCCATGGAAGCCTGTTCCAAACTTCCTCAGAAGTGCTCTTTACTCAAGACAGTGCTCTTTATACAAGTCAAAATTTCTGAGAAAATTTTGCTCTTTATACAAAACGGTCTTTATTCAAGTCACTCTTTACGTAAGGTATCACTATATATGAAAATATGCCAAAAACTAAATTAACAGAGCTGTTGAAAGCATTTGAATAAAGAAGGAAAAGGAAATATAATGCATCTTTTTCCTCTCTCCCTGTTATTAAATAAACCTTGCTTAGGATGAAAAGTAATACATGCCAGACCTTAATTTGTATCCATGAAATAGATAGAGCTCCTGCGAAATTTTTAACCATATGGTTCCAAAGGTTCTCCCCAGAATAGCCTCAGATTGTTTCCATAAAGCCCTTGTTTTAGTTTGAGAAATTAATGCTACAGTCCTAAAGACACTTTCCTGGGAGTAAGACTAATTGAACACAATGGGGCTTACTTTTGAGTAGACAAGGTTAGGCTTGTGCTCAAATTTTTCAAGCTATTCTAGTAGATCCCCTATCATTGAAACCAGTGTGTTCTTTT
Source organism: Cryptoblepharus egeriae (assembly GCA_030015325.1). Lineage (NCBI taxonomy): Eukaryota > Metazoa > Chordata > Lepidosauria > Squamata > Scincidae > Cryptoblepharus > Cryptoblepharus egeriae. The sequence goes on from JAREYC010000001.1 coordinate 222,056,710, forward strand.
GTCCTTTCCTGGATGCTCACATGATTCAACTATTCTTTCTCTTGGAGGCAGAAGTATTAACAGCAAACTGGGAAGATTTGCATGCTAACAGGTATCCATTCCAGGTTGAGTTGATATCTCAGCAGTTAATAAAAACTCAAAGTTGCTGGTTTGAGCTTGTGTTATAACGCAGAGTACTGTACCCTCTTATTTAGCAAGGGAAAAGTAACTGTCCTTTATCCCAGCAATGCCTGTTGTAGTGGCTTATGCTGTGTAGATTGTGAGTTCTTGTGGGAAAGGGAGCTATTAGTGCTTAGTTATTTCAATTTCTCTGTGAACGGTTTTGTAAACTTGGTTGAAAAATAATATATAAATACTGTTTGACTGACACTGAATAAGCATTTTCCAACATAAATAGGAAATATCTTTCCGATTATAGGAATAATAAATAAATAGGAATAAATTTCACCATATCTACCATTTTGGAGGTTTGTCAGTTTAAAATCAGGTCTCCTATACTTAACAGAAAACTAGAGATACCTAACACAACTAAATACTCTAATGTTGAAGGGAATTTCTTCAACAGTAAGCTGGATTTACCACTGATCTGAGTAAAGGTTTTAAAGAGACATTTGTGGTAAGGTAATGTGGTTTAGACCTGTAAAATTTCTATTATAACATTCACCTTCTAAATAAAAGTATCTTGTATTACATAAGCAGAACGATGTTGAGAAACTGCAGAAGTTGTGTTAATTATAACTGGATGGCATGTTCCACCCAATAGAGAAAGCTCAATGCTTATTAACTGGCTGCTCTAGTGATCTGGACTGGCTGTAATGTTGTAATGTTGACTGGCTGCTCTAGTGATCTGAGTGTACAGTGGCACCTTCACTTAACAAACGCTTCACGTAAAGTATGTTTCACGTAACAAACAAAAATTTCTCTAGGATTCTGCTTCACGAAACAAACTGCTTCATGTAACAAACACTCGTTGGCAGTTGGGACAGACGCGCTGGCTGGCAGCCCTTTCAAAAAGCGTCAGGGCTGCCTAGTGCGCCTGCCCATAGCGAAAGCAACACTTCTGCGCTGTTCCTCCTGTGGCCAGGTGTCTGCTGGGCAGAGGGAGAGAACAGCAGTGGAGAAGAGGGAAGTAACTCAAGGCTAGCCAGAAGGGAGCAGGGGGGAGAGAGAGGCTCAGGATGAAGAGAAGGAGAAAGTGGGGAGCTTTGAGAGTGTCTTTGATTGTCTCCTAACCATGTCTACCCAAAAGGAAGCCCCATTGTATTAAATGGGTCTTACTCCCAGGAAAGTGTCTTGGATTGCACCCTACGTAGACTTCATAGGATCATGCACATTGAATGCATGTTTTGAATTCAATTCCAGTGTTTTGTTATCATTTTTATATGCAGTTAATATTTTTATATGAATATTTTTTGGGTTGTGGAACCATCGTCTGAGTTTCCATTATTTCCTATGGAAAAATCCGCTTCACGTAAAGAACGTTTCATGTAACAAACATGCCTCTGGAACGAATTAATTATGTTACATGAGGCGCCACTGTACGTATGTGTATATGGATCCATGGGGAAGATGGGATTGCTTCTATGTTTACTGACCATGACCAATTATTTGAGGACTGCTAAAGTTAAAGCTCATCAGCAGATCTTGGATGTAAATTTCAGCCACCCAAGGTTGAAGAGAACACTATCCTTGATGCATTGCTTTATGTGAAATGGTCAAATTTATATATGTGCAGAAAGGCCATGGTTCAACCAGTACTTTTACTCGGCTAATAAGATGCAGGAAAAGTTGCATAGAAGATGTTAGTATTTTGTTCAGTGATTCTCAAAATGGGGTGCTTCAACCCCCCAGTTAGTGTAAAGGTCCCCTACCCCTTTAAGAGGTAGAGGTGGATTGGCCCCTGTGGATGAGTGGGGGCTATTTTCAGGTTTCCTAAGGGCTGGGGCTGAGGCTGGGGCTGGGTCTGGGTCTGAGGGGTGTGCCTGGGAATGAGTGAAAGCTTCAGCTGCTATCAAAGTGGAACTGTTTTAGTTGCAGCTGTTACTTTCACTTGTTTCCAGCTGTGGGGACCTTTGGCAGCTATTTCACCTTTCCCATATCCCCCAGACCCTGCCACAACCCCCAGGGAGCCTGAAAACTGCCCCCAATTCACACACAGGGACCAGTCCTAGGGATCATGCCAAATTTCCTCCCCTGCAAAGACTTCAGGAGAGTAGTGCTCTCTTAAAGTTTGAATATCACTCACTAGCGGAGGTACAATGTAACAACATTCTTCAGATAAAAAATTTTCTCAGGAAATAAGAGCCTCCACTGAATCAGGCCAAAGGCCCATCTAGTCCAGCTTCCTGTATCACACAGTGGCCCACCAAATGCTTCAGGGAGCACATATGACACCAGCATCCAGGTGCACCCCTGTAGCTAGCAGTTTGAGGTTGCCACCTCTACACACACCCCTCATGCTTATAACCTGTGCTGGTCCTTTCCTCCAGGAATATGCCCAATACCTTCATAAGGCATTGAGGCTAGTTGCCATCATCACATCCTGTGACAGGGTGTTCCACAGACCAGCTACACATTGGGTAAATAAATATTTTCTCTTGTCCATCCTAAACCTCCCAACATTCAATTTTATTGGATGTCCCCTAGTCCTGGTGTTATGTGACAGGGAAAAGAGCATCTCTCTATCCACTCTATCAATCCCTTGTATATCTCAGTCAGGTCCCCCCTCAAGCACCTCTTTTCTTGACTGAAGAGTCCCAAACATGATAGCCTTTCCTCATATGAAAGGTGTTCCAGACTGTGATGCGGGTTGGGGGAGGTAATGTGGGTAGAAGGCTCCCATGTTCAGCCTTGCATCTTCCCTGAAATAACTCCACGGAGAGGTGGGAGGTATATCCAATATAACACTTTTACTCTCCTCTTGGCGAGGGGTGCAGTTCATGGTTGCAAATATAACAGGTAAGTAACAACAAGCAAACTTCAAGCCTGGTTCCAGGCTCACTTACAACAGGTAGGTATATTACGGTCATACACCCAGGAACAGGTAAGTGTCCATGTCGCACCAAGCACCCAACAACCCTCAGTTCTTCCCGCCTTTCTTTAAGTATCCCTCCACGGTCCACGCCCCCTGGGGAGCTTCCAACCCTCAGCCCTGGGAGGGGGAGGCAGATTCCACCACCAAGCAGGTCCTTGATCCATGCCCGGCCTATGCAGGCTGCAGCTGGAAGACAACCCCCCGGGGTGAAGGTACACTTGCTCCTTCCTCCATCTCCAATATCGGCGACCATCAGCTTCCTCTGCTCCTCCATCCTTTCATCTCTTTCCACCATGGCTTGCCACTCCTCCGGAGTCATGGTGTCGGCCACGATGGCCTCGGCCTCTCTTTCCCTCCTCTCCTTCTCCCATGGTGGGATTGGTGGAGGGATGTATCTCGTGGCAGCCCCTCAGTGGCACTCCGGGTCTCCTTCCTCCCGGGAGATGTCCAGCCACATCAAGCCCTCCTCTAACTCCTCCTGGGGGGTCATCTTGCGGCCCTCACACAGACCCTCAATCATTTTGGTTGCTCTCCTCAGAACCTTCTCCATTTCTTCTATATCTTTTTTGAGATGTGGCAACCTGAACTACACAAAATAGGTAGACCTATTCTAAAATAGTTCTATGGTAAATATAATAAAATAATTCTAAAATAAAATAGTTCTAAAATAGGTAGACCTGATTTAATTAATTTTAATCAATTCAAATATTGAGAGAATAATACCTCTGTATCTTCCAAAATTTCCTCTGGTAGCTTCTTCTCAGAGACAGAACTCCCCAGACACAGTTGAAAATGAAATAGGAATGGAATGTTCACAGTTGTAATGAACAGAACTTGCATTACATTCATTACCCTCAGGCTTTTCTGCCCCAGAGGATCATGGGTATAGAACCTTCAGCCTGCTTGATTGACAAGGAACATGTGGGCACCACACACACAAGGGTTTTATGTAGATAGAAGCATTACAGGAAAGAAACTTTTGTTTCTGGTTTAAAACCATGTTAGTGTCCTTCACTTTTCATTGGGTTTGGTGAAATTCATAGCTTGGTGTTTTTTTGGTCAATGGTCTTCAAACTGGTGACTGCTGAGTGCTGGAAAATCCTTCCCCTGCACCAGCTTCTTCTGGGGTCTATTACTCCAACAGGCTTTGTACCCAAGTTTCCCAGAAGAGCAGGCTGGCCAGTTCAAAGTTTGGGCGCAGTCGACAATGTGGAGAGGAAGCTTCCCAACAGCACAATAAAATCCATCACTTGGGAATGATTTCAGCACACATCAATTCTGGCCTGGATTCTGTAAGTTTGTTGCCTGCTGTTCTACATTGATGGATGTGCTGGCGTGGAGGAGCTTAGTGCATGAGATCTCAGTCCCTATGTGTTCCTATGTGTTACAACACTTTCTTCATTTTCTAATTGTATCACTCTCAGTATTCAACATTTCATTGTTTACTAAACAATTTACTAAAGTTTCCTGTCATTCTAAAATATATATGCCGTATATACTTGAGTATAAGCTGACCTGAGTATAAGCCGAGGCACCTGATTTTACCACAAAAAAACTGGGAAAACTTAATTGACTCGAGTATAAGCCAAGGCTGGGAAATGCAGCAGCTCCTGCTGTTTTAATGATGAGAAAACAGCTAATGTGGTGAACCATCAAGCTCCTACATGCAGGGAGGAGAGTGATCAATCTGCTGACTTGGTTTTCTTTTTTAAAAGAAGGAAGCAAAGCAGCCTTTCCTGCTTTTTAAAAAGGCTGTCCTAAGCTGAGCTGCTTGTGCAGAAATCTGCTTCTTTGCCCATCTTATAACAATTATAAGCCAAGGCGGGCTTTTTCAGGATAAAAAATGTGCTGAAAAACTAGGCTTATACTCGAGTACACATGGTAATTATGATTGTAAATAAACCTTGTCCAACTTTTTTGCTGTATAAGCATCCCTGTAGTCTAGCTAAAGTAATGGGCCAAAACTGGGTATCAGCCCAAGGCTGTACAAATTGAGTTGGTAATTAAAAATGTTTCTTTTTGAGGAGGAGGTAATCAGGATGGAACATGTATAAGAAAAAAAAATTATATGGACTTACTGTAGTTAACTCTGCGAGCTGTATTTGTCTTCCATCATTAGGTAACTACATTTTTTTTACTTATTACGGGGACCTACTTGAAGATTAGTGTTGGTTTTATAGCTATTGAGTATGTGTTCAGCAGTTCAATTTATGAAATAAAGAGCTGCTGCTAACTGGATGCATATCCAACCTGTGGCTGCAATCCTGAAGAGTACTTGGGCTATCCTATCTATCGCTGAGCTGGCCCAGTTCTAAGATAGGCTAGCCCACTTACTTCAGAATGGCTTGGGCCAGCATAAGTCTATTTAGACTGGTCTTAGACAGATGGACCAGGGCCAACCTAGGCAGTTCAGAAGAGGCATGTAGAGGGCGTGTCCACCATGGCCTTGAACAGTGCAGTTATGCTGTATCTAGAACCTGTTTCTAGGGTAGACGTGCCCTTCACAGCTCCTCAGAGTTAGGCCACCTAAAGAGCAGGAATAAATTGAGTAGACCCATAGGGGTCCATGATAAGCCAGAGTAAATTTGGAAGTGATGGCAAAAAATTCCTACGCCAACCTCTGCCTCAACCTCAGGACACAGCATAAGTATACCAGTCAACCTCAGGATATGGCACAGCTACACCAACCCAGTGAAGATGCTGCCCTTGTGCTGCTGCCTCTTCAGCAGCTGTTAGGCCAGCCAGAGGCCTCCTAGCCCTGAGGATCTGGCCTGTCAGCTCAGGATATGGCCTAATTGCGCCAGCTTAGCTGGGCAGTTTTCCTGGCCTAAAGTCAAGATTACACTGTGTGTGTTTTTAATAGCTGAGTTGAAAGGGTTTTATGGTTTATACCACTTGAGGCTGACATCCTCTGGCTCTAACAGTGCTTCCAAACTGAAACGAGGTAAGCATTTTAGGTTTTCAAAAAAAAAAACTTGAAAATTAAGCAAACAAAATGTTAATTCCTAAGTTCTGTCACTTTTATCCAGGAAGTGTTTTTGGTGCTTTTGAGGGGGAGGTTTTCTGCCATAAATCAACTTTTCCAAACTTTATTCCCCATTCACTTTCACTCCAGCAGTTCACTGCTACTTGTTTAACTGTCCAGTTGCTAAGCGCTATTTCTCCTCCCCACCCCCACCCTTTGACTTCAGCTGCCTGGTAATGTTATACCAGCCAATTGGAATCCTATTGTGACTGAGGCCAAGAAGCATTGTCCTTGCTCTCAGTTGACTTTGATGATAAGGAGTGGCTCCTCCAAGCTATTGAATGTGAGTGGAGCATTTTTCACAGAAGGTGAGGGAGCCCCTTTTCTTGTTCTAGCTCAGCAGTAATTCATTTTCATTGACAATTGTATATAATGTGTACTCTGAAATACCACAATAGGTGGTTGTGCTGACTTAAAGTCTGGCTTTAAAGTCTGTATTAAAATACTAGAGTACAGTATATATTGGTTATTCATATAGCCAATGTTTTGCCATTCCATTCAACAGTCCACATTTCAGTGAGTATTTTTAAAGGCTATTTCTTCAGAAGTCAGGTGGCATTAGAGGAGGAAGAAAATGAACATTTGAGTATCTGTTTAAATCTCAGAAATCAACATGATGTGGGAAATGTGTCAACTTGGTCCCAAAGTGAATGAGTTCAGGAACATCTTTTATCTGAAACTTGCTGACCCTAGGCTAGTTAGAATCATAGAGTTGGAAGGGACCCAGTGGATCATCTACTCCAGTCCCCTGTCTGTAGCAGCAAATCCTTGTGTTGTGGGGTCCCGGGTCTTGAACCCTGGCCTGCTGGTTAACAGACACAGTGTCTTAACCATTTGCACCACAAGATGACCAGGTAATACATCTTGGTTTGCCTAACTTCATGGGATGGCTAAGATAAAATCCACTAAGCTTATTTATGTCACTTAAGAATGTAATATCATTATGACAAATTTTGATGTTAGTCTTGTTTATGGGTAACTATTAGTTTCACCCATTTATGTCCAGCTGACTGATCAAATGTACCCATTTGATCCTTGTTATGTATACTGGGTAGAAATGGCTTAAAAGTAGTGGTTCCCAAACTTTTTAGCACCAGGATCTACATTTTAAAAAATGACAGCATGCTGTTATTTTGCTGTACAATTGTTACTGCTACCATGTTGCAGATGTTGAAGCCCCAATCCTAATCCCCAGTTAAAACAGCATAAGACCTTGCACAAGTCACATGCTGGCCTGGGGTGTCACAAAAGTGCCATAAAGGATTGCTGCACCACTTCTGGGGGTTAGGCAAGTGCACAGACATGTTTTAGTCTCACCACGCTACAGTGGGGAGACAAATGAGTTATGCCATCCTAAATTGATTAGGATTGCACCCTGAGATAGTAGAATTGTTGAGGCCAGCTGAGGTAAGATTTATCCTGGGATTTCTTGGTTCTATATAAATCCGACTTAGCACAAACATCCATAGCCTGTTGCAGCGGTCTTCAACTGCCATAACCCCAATAAATAGTGGGAAATGACTGTATTCACTGCTGATCCTGCTCTCCTGTCCTACTTCTCCAACTCTTGTGTCTTTGCAATAACTCTGTGAGGTTGTAGCCTAAGCAGAATACCCTTAAAGGTGATACTATACATAAAGAACTCAGTTTTTTATAAGACAGTACCATTATTGAATTGGACTCAAGCTCATTGTTGCACAGGGTTTGAAAGGTTGTTGCAACTCTCCTAATGAGGCTTCACAAACCCACTGGGATCACAACCTACAGACTGAACAATACTAGTGTATTCCATCATATTTTACTGCTTCTAACTGGAGTCCCCTTTTACTGTTGTAACCCTACATTTAGCAAGGAAAGATCTATTGTGTCTATGCCTCTGATGCTGTCTTGAGCAAGAAGCACTCTTTCAAGTGGGTGCTCCTCTTTTATTTAGCAGGGGGAGTGTAACTGGCCCTACACACCCCAGCAATGTCTGTTCAAATGGCTTCTGCTGGTGTTCTTTTTTGCATTTTAGTGAGCCCTTTTGGGACAGGGACCCATTAACTTTTAATTAGCTATTATTTTTCCATTTTCTTTGTAAACTGCTTTGTGAACTTTTTAGTTGAAAAGTGATATATAAATACTGTAGATAGATTTTCCTAAGATTTTTCCTTTGCTATATAAACTTTGGGAACTTTTTGTTGACATGTATAAATATTGTAAATTGCACAGAAAAATATTTTCATATTGAAAATATCCATGGTTGAAAATATCCACAGGTTGAAGTGTGACTGAGTGGATTTTTACTTTGGACGTCACATTGATATGCGCAATCTTAACCTGTTTAGGCCAATACAACCCACCCATTCCTGTGGTGGTATATGGAAGCTGGCGCATGTCTGTGCACTGGCCTGTCACCCACCACCCCCTATGGCATAGAAATGCCCTATGGTGTTTTGTGAAACTTGGGCTGAGACTTAAGCCAGCCTAATTTGGATTTAGGATTGCAGCCTGATTCTCAGAATTGTTCAGATTTAATGCTTCTTCAGGACTGAACCTTTTCTTGCGCTGCTCAATACGTCAAATACTGTGGGTTTCAACTGGTGACTTGACAAGTGTGTTCAGGCAGTTGTATCAGAATGGGCTCTTGCATCAGAAATGGTAATTTGAGATGATTGTGTTGGCTTTTTTCCCAAAGATGAAAGAGAAGGCTTATTTAGGACTGTAGCCCAATGTGTTGCTGAATTAAGTTCCTGTAAGTTATGGAGGATGACGCAGGGGACTTGTGAATCAAGAGGTGACAAAGCATTATACTACTTTGCAGACTCATGATATTGCAGGAATACAACAAGGCTACAGGAGAAAAAACAGAAATGGAAAAAAGCATTAAAAGTATAGTGGCCCTCACCATCATTGGGAGCACTTGCAGAAATGACAAATAGTCATGGATAGTAGTTCTGTAGTAAAAAAAGAAGTGCAGCTGGTATTAAATTTCTAGTTTCAGATTTTCCATGGATACCATCTTTCAGTTATTTGGGTCCATGCAACAAGAGGTGAAAGAGCAAAGCATCTCAAGAAATATGGAGGAAAGGTGGAGGTAGGAGTGCCTGGGCAAGGATGTCTTTCCTTTAAAAGCTATAGTAACAATACCATCTCTTACTATGACTTGAGGCAAATGATTTATGTGCATAGAGTGGCTTTTGTAATGGCAACTGTGAGCAATGAGTTCTAGGTATTCTGTAGATTGCTATCCCATGCTTTCTATTTTTCAATGGCACAGCCTTAATTGCTTCAACTGTCTGTATCCTTGATAGCTATGCAGGGAAATACTATGTTTTTATATTATTCAGACACCCACCACACTTTCTGATGGTTCTGCTGTTAACCTTTCAGTTATACCCAGGACTCATTCATTCAACACATGCTTCACTCTTTCAACCTCTCTCTGCTGTTCTAAAGCTGTGGTTCTTGGGCATTTCAGTGTGACATAACTGTGATGCTAGAGCTCCTCCATGTCCATTCAGAAGTAAGCCCTATTGTGTTCAATGACGCTTACTCTTAGGAAAGCCCAGTGCCTGATTCCAAGATGTCAGATCCGATCCTCTCACGACCTGCCAAGGGGAGCCCAACCCACACTTTGAGTATCACTGGTCTAAAGGCAAAAATTGTATTCCTACTTATTGATATTGCATGTGACAATGTGATCAAACTGTTTTTGGCATTTCCTTATTTTCTTCAGTAAATAACCATCATGCAGATAGATATTTGTTGCTCACAAATGCCTTTGTTCGTTTACTACAGTATAGTATGTTGTGTAATTTGGCTGTGTGTTAATAAATACAGTGGTGCCTCATGTAACAAATTTAATTCGTTCCGGAGGCATGGTTGTTATGTGAAACATTCTCTACATGAAGCGGATTTTCCCATAGGAAATAATGGAAACTCAAGACGATGGGTTCCACAACCCCCAAAATATTTATATAAAAATGTTAACTGGATGTAAAAATGGTGACAAAACACTGGAATTGAATTCAAAACATGCATTCAATGTGCATAATCCTATGAAGTCTACTTAGGCTGCAATCGTAAAGACACTTCCCTGGGAGTAAGACCTGTTTAACACAATTGTGCTTATTTCTGAGTAGACATGGTTAGGAGGCTGCAATCAAAGACTCTTTCTTCTGCAATCCAAGACATTCAAAGCTCCCCACTTTCTCCTTCTCTTCATCCTGAGCCTCTCTCTCCTCTGCTCCCTTTTGACTAGCCCCCAGCTGTTTCTCTCTTCTTCACTGCTGTTTTCTCCTTCTGCCCAGTGGATGCCTGGCCACAGAAGGAACAGCACTGAAGTGTTGCTTTCGCTATGGGCAGGCGTGCTAGGCAGCCCTGATGCTTTTTAAAAGGGCTGCCGGCCAGCATGTCTGCCCAAACTGCTGACTGTGTTTGTTACATGAAGCAAAGTTTGTTACATGAAGCAGTATCCTAGAGATATTTTTGTTTGTTACGTGGAAAATGCTTTATGTGAAGCGCTTGTTATGTGAGGCCACTATATATGTTATTTAAGTTTTTGCAAGTGATATATCTTTTTTGGTGGCCATTTTGCATTTGCAAGCTGAAAAATCTATCTATCTACCTATCTACAGTATTTATATACCGCTTTTCAACTAACAAGTTCACAAAGCGGTTTACAAAGAAATGGAAAAATAATAATAGCTAATTAATAGCTAATGGGTCCCTGTCCCAAAAGGGCTCACAATCTAAAATGCAAAAAAAAAAAAAAGGGACACCAGCAGAAGCCACTTGAACAGACATTGCTGGGGTGTGTAGGGCCAGTTACTCTCCCCCTGCTAAATAAAAGAGGAACACCCACTTGAAAGAGTGCCTCTTGCTCGGTTAGCAGGGAGTAAGACTGGGTTTCACTTTTCAACAGTTCACTCCTGTCCCTAACCTGTCCAAAAAGTGGGGGATGCGTGTATTATAGGAGTACGATGAGATCTGGCCTTTGGTGAGAACACTGGTCTTTGGAAAATTAGGTATTGGCATATTGTTCAAGTGCTCTGCTCTCTAGTGAAGGTACACTGTGTTTGACTGCATCCTCTGCTCTATTGTTAAATGAATGCATTTAAACTTGTTCTTTTCCTCACCTTTTTTGACAAAGTGAAATGTGTATCAAAGTTCACATGTTAAAAAATACATGTAAAATAAAGCATGTCCATAGTTCCTGAACTGTCCAATTCGCTAACCTGCCTTGTATATAGTGGCCATGGCTATGTACTAATCTACATATTGCCCTACGCTTGTCCTACAAAGTACATCATGCAAATGGACCCATTTTACTTTTAGCAATGTTCCTATCAAAAGAATGCTCATTTGTTTTCCATTCTGCTATACCATACCAGGTTTAGAAGAGGGATAAAAATCGTTACTTTGTTTTTCTTTGTTTCGTTCCTCTTTGGCTGAAAGAAGAATGAAAATAAAGGTATTGGATCTGAGCTTTTTGTAATTTCTCCATTTTAAAAAGATAAGGATCTACTGATCTTTGACATCTTTGTTCAATCTCTTTTCATTGCTTAAATATTTTTTCTGTGAAGAGAACTGTGTGAACTTACCTCCCAGAAAAGTATTCTAATCATCTGTCTTGTGTAGGATGCCCAGAGCTGAGACCTCTAAATTTATTTATATCCTGCCTTTTTCCCACAGCAAAGGGGACTCAACACAGCTAACAGTAAAACATACAGTACGCTAAAGAGCCGAAAACATAAAACAATTAAACAGTAAATACATTAAACTGTCCTAGAACTTAACTGTAAAATCATGAAAAATGCCAACCCTCAGCATCAATTAAAAGCTTTATTCAACTCTAAACTGTCTATATAGAATGTATCCTGACGTCCATACTCATGTAAGAAAAATTAAACCAAGGCCTGAGTGTAGCATTCTGACCTGAATTGGACTAAATAGCTCTGACCATGAAAGATTCTGGTGTCTTCCCTGATGGAAGAACTTTCGAGTCCCATACATAATAATAATTATACTTTATTTATATCCCACCTTCTTCACAAGGGCACAAGGTTTAATCAAAGCTGTATGAATAGGTTATTCCGTATGTGAATATTTAAAGCTGAGTCCTGAACATCAGCTTTCTGTGTGGAGGCTAACTACATCCTTAGAGGAATTGCAGAATTCATTTTCATAAATATACTATGTTTACTCAAATCTAACACTCACCTTTTCCAGCTGAATTTAGTCTCCAAAATAAGGATGCACATTAGATTCGATGGTTAATTAGATTTGACTAAAAGTGGTATTTTGATTATAAGTATAGGGTGCACATTAGGTTCAATAGTGCATTAAATTCGAGTAAATATGGGTAAGTCTTTGGCCTGATCAGAGGTTTCTTTGTTGAGACAGCTTAAATCGAACTCAGTCCTGGAAAGGATCAGGACTCTCATAATTCACTGCTCAATTTTTCATTAATTACTTTCCTGAACCAAACTAAATAGTGCTTATTCATCATCATCTTAGTGTTATTGCCTAGGCAGTGTCCGCTTGTTGGCTTTGACATAGCCATTGTCAAGACTGAGATATACGAAGTGTGATCAATAAGTATCAAGACGGGTGCCATTGTAAAGGAGCTAAAATACGCAGAGTGAAGCCACTTGGCACAGATTGACCTGGACCCCCAACTGTGCATGCATACTAAGTTGTGTGCATCCTAGCTCACTTCCTAGCTCTCATCCCAGCCCACTTCCTCTCTTTGCAGCAGTGCTTGGAAGGAACATGTGTAGCATGTGGTCATCGCATTGACCATGACAGATAAAGTTGAGCAGAGAATCTGCATCAAATTTTGCCAAAAGCTTGGCAATACCTGCACAGAGACCTATGCAAAGTTGCAGTGTATGAATTGTATGAAGAAGAGTGTTTGAGCCGCATGTGAGTGTATGAGTGGTTCAGATATTTCCAAGATAGACGATAAAATGTCGACAGTGCCAAATGTTCTGGGAGACCTGCAACCAGCAGAACTGAGAAAAACATAGATATGTGTGCAGCTGTGAGGGGAAATTGTCGAATCACCATCCGTGAGTTATCCAAGGTTGTGCAGATTAGTTACGGTGCAGTTCAGTCCATACTCACTTAAGATTGGGTATGAGATGCATGCCTGCCGAGTTTGTGCCAGAACTGCTTTCAACTGAGAAAAAAAAACTTGGGTTTCAGTTGCACAAGATCTCCTTGATTATGTCAAGAACGATGAAAACGGTCATAATGGTTGATGAATTGTGGGTCTGTTGCTATGAACCTGAAACCAAGGCTCAAACCTGAAACCAGTCTTCACAATGGAAGACCCCACCCTCTCTGAGTCTGAAGAAAGCACGAATGAGTCGAAGCACTGTGAAGACACTGTTGACCGTTTTCTTCGACTACAAGGGGATTGTTCATCATGAGTATGCTCCACGTGGTCAGAGAGTAAACACAGAGTACTACTGTGACGTGTTGTGGTATTTGTGGGATGCTATTTGTCAGAAAAGGCCAGAATTCCATGTGTCCAGTGAGTGGCATTTGCATCTTGACAATGCACCTACCCATTCAACTCAGCTTATGCAGCAGTCTTTGGCCAAGCACAACATCCCCCAGGTTCGACAGCCACTGTATTCCCCATATCTTGCCATTTGTGACTTTATTCTCTTTCCAAAAATCAAATTCCACTTGAAAGGATGAAGATTTCAAGATGTTGAGGAAATCCAAGTGAATGCAACGAGGCAGCTGCTGATTATCCCAGAAAAAGAGTTCCAGGAATGCTTCCATCAATGGAAACGGCGCTGGATTAAGTGTGTGGCTTCCGAAAGGAACTACTTTAAAGGAGAGTAAATGTCAAATTGTTAACATGTTGTAGTTTTCTTTTTATAGCACCAGTCCTGATACTTATTGATCACACCTTGTACTTCAACTGTTGTGTCACTTCATCTGTCGTTGAAGACATACTGCCAAGTACCTATTTATCGACTCACGTTTTCGTTCTTTTGAACTGCTAGCTTGGGAGGAGCTGGGTTTGAGATAGGAGCTCGCTCTGTCTTGTGGTACTCTGGAGTCTTGAACTCAGGTCTTAAACTGCCAACTTACCAATATTACAGTTGGCAAAGCACAATTTTATAAGCACCCCAAGATTTAGTGATCTTTATTGCTCTCATATATTCAGCTCCAGACTGGTTTTAAATTATGATTGTTGGCTGCCATGGTTCATTATTTTAAAGAGAAAGGTGGAATATGCATGTCCTAGAACAGTGGTTCTCAATCTTCCTAATGCCATGACCCCTTTATAAGTTCCTTATGTTGTGGTGACCCGCAACCATAAAATTATTTTCGTTGCTACTTTATAGCTGTAATTTTGCTACTGTTATGAATTGTAACGTAAATATCCGATATGCAGGATGTATTTTCATTGTTACAAATGAAATGTGTATTCTATGCACACAATGAACACAATGCGATTTATTTTAGAGTAGGCATGCATAGGATTGGGCCCTGAGGCTGTCATTCAGCCCCAGTGCGCGCGCAGCCAAAGCTGGAGGTCTGGCATGCCTAACCTGGCCCCCTGCACCAAGGTGACCCCCAGGAAAGCTCTAGGCAACCTCCAAAGGGGTCCTAGCTCCCACTTTGAGAAACATCCTAGAATTAAAAAAAATCTCTGAGCTTCCTTGTCTCAGCTCAAAACTTTGTTACCTAGTTCATGCCTCTGCATCTCATATTACAAGCAGGCCAAATTATTGTCTCTGTGTCAAGCTTCTTCAGTATGATTAGTTCAATACAGGTGTCCTTTTATATTTGCTGGTTTTTGTCTGGTCCTCCTTGCAGGTATGGAAATTGTGTACATGGGCCAACCCTATAACAGTAGCAGTATCTGTGCTTCCTTTATGTCAGTTAGCTTAGTTTTTGTGTAATGTTGGAAGTGCAAGTATTTCCTGCTTTTAGTAAGCAACTTCCTTGCTGAAGTGTAGAACATAAAAGTGTAGTAAGCTGGTTGCCTCCAGTCACAGGCAGGTGACAAACTGAATATCAGGAAGTGCTTCCTGTTAACAATAAGTTAGTCTTCTGCCTCTAGCGTGTAGCTTGGTTTCCTGCAGGCATGTTTTTCACTTCACTTCAGTTTGCTTTGTTAAACTTCACTTCCAGCATGGCAACATAAAAATCGAGATAATATAATGAGGATATGCTTTTCATGGATCTGCTTATAGCTGAGTTCACAGATACTGGAGTTCAATTTAAGCAAGATTTAAGCAACAAGAACACTGCACTGCAACTGCTTTTTCAAAACTACAAAGTTAATTTAATAGTTATGTGGTGGGGATAATTGCAGATAATTGACATAAAGTGTGGGATCTGCACTTATGGGTATCTGCTTAAAGTTTTCATGTGGTGGCAGGGTCTGTTATTTTGGATTGGAGTATTGTTACTTATTCTAGCGTTATGCTGTGTCTTATTTAAAAGGTACAATGAAGGCTACCGTTCTTATGTCTAGTATATTTGTGTATACTTAAAAAGGCTTGATCTGCATGTGTGAGAGAGAATGAATCTTAATGTTACCAGATATGCTAGACTGCTACTTTAGGTTTCCTCAGTTTTCTTTACTTCTGCAATTGCAGGTTTCAGTTTTTAATCACTTGGGGAAGACCTTGGAGGGAAAAGGTCTTGCTATGTATTTTATTGCACAGTTGAGTTGGCAGGTGCCATGGGATATTATGCTGGCTGGATGCTGTTACCAGGGTTACCTAGGATGCAGATTCTAGAAGCTTTTGGAGAAGAGAATAAAAAGGCAGTTGTTTAGTCAGGGAGCATCATTTGCAGAGCATAGAAAACCGTTGGGTGGCTCTGGTGAGTGAAATGAAAAACAGAATACCCGTCCCAAGTTTAAAGTTTCCTTTCCCAGAGAAGAAAATATAGATATTTCCAGGCATACATTAAACTGCTGAATAAATGGAAAGATTTTGAGCTGGAATAGAAGCTATCATTTTCAGTTTACTAGAGCTGGATGTCAAACTGGATGACAAACCAAGGGTTGTGTATGTTGTAGGGTGAGGGTATTATGTATTAGGGATGGGCACTTGACTTGTGTTGACTCAAATCGCATACACATGTTTTTGATGATGCAGATTGATTTGAGTCAAGATGTCACTGACCCTATCTCCTTGTAACAGGCCCTACAGTCCAGAGTAACTACGGGAGCACGTAAGAGACATTATGTCTACCCATAGTTACTGCACCACCTACTGAAAACTATGGGAAATTCATATTGCAATCCAGAGCAAATTGTACACCGGAGCAAGGACCCCCCGTAGTTACTCTGGATTGCACAACTTAGGCTGCAATCCTAAAGACACTTTCCTGGGAGTAAGACCCGTTGGACTCAATGGAACTTACATCTGAATAGACATGGTTAGGATTGTGCTCTTTGTATCCTAAAAATGTAATAGAATGGAAATGGGAAAAGAGCAGAATGACAGTGATCTGGGGAACCTCCTTAATGAAGAAAAACTATAGTGTTTGGAGCCCTTCAGTCTGGCACCTAAGGAAAATATGATTGAGACATACAAATTGTGCAGAAATTCTTTTATCTTTCACACAACACCAGGACCAGGTGACATCCCCTAGAATTAAATATTGGGAGAATTAGAACAGACAAAAGAAAATATTTACCCAGTGTGTATTTAGTCTGTGGGATTCCTTGCCATAGGATGTGGTCTTTAAAAAGGTGAAGGTTCCTCCCACAGTAAGCATGCTAGTCAGCACTGCTCTACGGGGCAGTGCTTAGCTCGTTTCAAAGCCAAAGAGCTATGAAACATATCCATAGTCATTTGACTCGCTTGACTTTACCCTTTGCATGCATGCAATTCTATTACCTTTCTGTACATTGCTCTCTACGTATTTATTGCATTTGTATCCTTTCAAACTGCGAGGTTGACAGGAACCCATTGTCATGTGACAGTGGGATCTCATAATCGAAAGCAGTTAACCTTAAGGATCTTCATGCTTATTTGTTTTAACCAGTAAGCAACTGCATTCCTTTTTGTGGCCTTTAGGTGCTTTTACAATGAGAATGAACAGATTTCTGAAATATAAGTCTGACAACATGTTACAAACCCTGATGGCCTTGTGCAGCCTGCTAATTTTGAAGTAGGTTACCTCAGAATGCCAGATCCAAAGGAGTGGCAACAGGAAACAGGTCTCTTATTGCCTTCTGTGCTTCTTGAGGTATCTAGTGGGCTGCTGTGAAATATGGCAAGCTAGACTAGATGGGCCATTGGCCTGATGCAGCAGCACTTATGTTCTAAAGAAATAGTTCTGTACTTAAAAATGATTTGAATTATCCTGTCTCAAGTCCCTACTTTGGGTGTGTTTGTATTTGTGTGTGTTGTGGCTTGTTTTTTTGAACTTCTTGTGGGTGATTCAGAAGCTGGCCTTCATTCTGATGGTGGCAGCAGTAGTCATGAGGGGAGAAGGTTCTAGGAGAAAAGCTTAAGAATTTTGGCTGTTAAGTTTTACTTAGGAAGGCCCTTGACTTCCACCTTAACTTATAATTGGTTTCTTAT
Organism: Cryptoblepharus egeriae; assembly: GCA_030015325.1. Taxonomy (NCBI): domain Eukaryota; kingdom Metazoa; phylum Chordata; class Lepidosauria; order Squamata; family Scincidae; genus Cryptoblepharus; species Cryptoblepharus egeriae. Next base: position 222,074,327 of record JAREYC010000001.1, read on the forward strand.
AATTGGTCATATAAGGTTTCTGAGAGTGAAATGTTTGCTGCAGTTGATATATAAAATTGTGATAACAATTTTGCTAAAATGGCTGTTGAAATACATTTGGTAGTTACAAAAGTAACATGCTTCATCTGTCTACAGTTTCATTTGAAAAATTTATATCCTGCCATTTCAAACCAAACATAAATGCCCAAGGCAGTTAGTCGTCATCTTCTTCTTCTGCATCTATCTATCTATCTATCTATCTATCTATCTATCTATCTATCTATCTATCTATCTATCTATCTATCTATCTATCTATCTATCTATCTATCTATCTATCTATCTATCGAGAGAGAGAGAGAGAGAGAGAGAGAGAGAGAGAGAGAGAGAGAGAGAGAGAGAGAGAGAGGTCACTGACTCACACACTGATTCATTAATGCCCTGCCAAAACCGATGGGCCTAGAAGTGTGAAATTTGGGGTGGGTGTCCCTTCCATGACTGAGGGGTGCACTAAGAACCGGTTTTCAGAAATTCCAACTGGAAGGGGGTGAAAAAGGGCGCAATGTATTTTCCTCCCTATGCAGTGGTGCCTCGCATACAGAGCTTAATTTGTTCCAGAGTTATGCTCTTTAAGTGAAGCGGATTTTCTCATAGGAAATAATGGAAACTCAGACGATTCCACAACCCCCAAAATATTCATATAAAAATATTAACTGGATGTAAAATGATGACAAAACACTGTACAGGGGTGCCTCACAAATTCGTTCCGGAGGCCTGCTCTTTAAGTGAAACGCTCTTTATGTGAAGCAGACTTTTCCATAGGAGATAATGGAAACTCAGACGATTGGTTCCACAACCCCCCAAATATTCATATAAAAATATTAACTGGAAGTAAAAATGATGACAAAACACTGTAATTGAATTCAAACATGTGTTCAATGTGCACGATCCTATGAAGTCTATTTAGGCTGCAATCCTAAAGACACTTTCCTGGAAGTCAGCCCCATTTAACACAATAGAGCTTATTTCTGGGTAGACATGGTTAGGCAGCTGCAATCAAAGACACTTTCCTGGGAGCAAGCCCCCATTGAACACAATGGGGCTTACTTCTGAGTAGACATAGTTAGGAGACTGCAATCAAAGACACTTTCCTGGGAGGCTTACCTGGGCTGCTGCTGGAGGTTCAAGGTGGTTGGTGGGGGCACTTGGGGGCAGCTAGGGGCAGCTGCCTTTGGCACCTCTGGGCAACTGCCCCCAAGTTGGGGGCGGTTAGAGGCAGCAGCACTGGCCAGCAGCCATTTTAAAGATCTTCCATGCGGAGTGTCAGGGCTGCATAGCATGCATGCCCATAGTGTGCTTGCTTGTTAAGTGAAGCGGAACGTGTTATGTGAAGCAAGATTTCTTGGAAATTTTTGCTCTTTATGTGAAACGCTTGTTAAGCAAAGCACTTGTTAAGCAAGGCACCACTGTAATTTAATTCAAAGCATGCTTTCAATGTGCATGATCCTGTGAAGTCTACTTAGGCTGCAATCCTAAAGACACTTTCCTGGGAGTAAGGTGCATGACTTTTAAGTAGTCATGGTTAGGAGGCTGCAATCAAAAACACTTTCCTGGGAGTAAGCCCTGCTTAACACAATGGGGGTTACTTTTGAGTAGACATAGTTAGGATGCTGTAGTCAAAGACGCTTTTCTGGGAGGATTACCTGGGCTGCTGCTGGAGGTTCAAGGTGGCCAGTGAGGGCACTTGGGGGCAATTAGGGGCAGCTTCCTCTGGCACCCCCAGGCAACTGCTCCCAAGTTGGGGGCAGTTAGAGGCAGCAGCACTGGCCAGCAGCCCTTTTAAAGAGCCTCCACATGGAGCATCAGGGTTGCATAGCACACATGCCCATAGCACTCTTGATTGTTAAGTGAAGCGGAACTTGTTATGTCAAGCAGGATTCCTTGTCATGGAATTGCTTGTTATGTGAAATGCTTGTTATGAAAGGTACCACTATACTTTGCATTGAAGAATCGGTGACTGAGGGATGCTCTTCCTCAGTCCCTGGACTTAGAAGCATGAACTTCAGGGAGGATATTCTTTGTCGCATGAACACCCACCAAGAACTGATGTGGAGAAATTTCTCTGTTAAGGGGCTGAAAAGGGGTGCAGTGTGTTTATGCCCTATACTTTACATGGAAGGCTGACCAACCTTCAGCCACTTTGGTGCTTGGTGCCCAGTGCATGTGGGGGGGATGTTGTTCGGAGGGAGGGGTTGCACTGGGGAGGATGATGCGCATGGGGACTGATGCGCATAGGGGGATGTTGCGCATGGGGGGGTTGATGTGCGTGAGGGATTGTTGCACTGTGGGGGATGGTGTATGGGGGAATTTTACTCCTGCAATGTGGGTACGCTTTTTGCTAGTTTCATAATAATGTATAGTACATAACAGTAAATTAAAAGCAAAATATTAATTTTAACATTAAACATAAAAACATCAACAAAATAAAACAAGCAAAACCAACACATTTTATCTAGACATGGAGGGGGGAGTACTGAGCCAGGGAAGCCACAAAATTATTACAGAGGGAAGGCCTCTCTAACCTATCAACCACATGCAAGATGAAATTAGCATGTTTTGAGCCTTGAAACCACAAGGGAGAGGGAATAGTTCTAAATTCCCCTGGCAGGAAATTCCATAACTGATTCTACTACTACAAGCCTCTACCCCCTCAACTTGGATAGTGGCACTGTCTTCTTCAGTGACCTACGGAAAGACTGGAATATATGGAAGAAGGCAGATAGCTAGGATCCAATTTGTGTAATTGTGACCTTAAATGTCAATACCAGCATCTTGAATTGGGACCAGAAATACATGGGCAGCTAGTGTTGCCACTGGAGCAGTGGTCCAACTGAGTCTAATAATGTGTCCCCTGTAACCACCTGGGCTGCCACATTATATAGTAATTGCAGCTTCCAAACTGTCCCTAAAGGGTAGCCCTATGTATTACTGTGGTCTATTCTTGAAGTCAGTTAGGCATGGACCACTGCGGCTAGGTCCATTCGCCTGTGGCTAGGTCTATAGGCCAGTAGTTTTGCTCTCTTTTTTGCAGGTTAACATAACCATAACAGTGCTATAACTGATGGGCTGGGGTACCTCATGAAGAGAGGCTACAACATTTAGGGACTCTTTATTCCCAAAACAGTACCTGAGGGGGAACATGATTGAAACATAAAAATTATGCAACTGGTGGATAGAGAGATACTCTTTTCCCTCTCACACAATACCAGAACCAGGGGATATCCAGTAAAATTGGGTGTTCTTGCTTTTAAATAAAAACATTTACCACAGTTGTAAAAGTAGCCCTTGATTTTTAACAACTATATTGCAGATGTTAGTAAAAAGTGTGTAGACAGAACATACCTTTGACTTGTGTTAAGAAAAATTGTGCATTTCCAGATAATTTCAGATTAGCCATGGATCCCAGAGGTCACATTTTTCACAGGTTACAATATTCTACTGTGCCCATAATATTTGGACAGTTTCACAATGAATACTCTTCTAGCAAAATATCAGACAAAATCTGTTGATAAAACAGTTGCACAAGTTCAGTCATAGTGGAAATAAAATTATTTTATTAAAATTGAAGTAAAATATGTTTCAATGCTCTTGTATTGAGGTTGCCCGTTAATGATTTAGGGATTGTTTTGGTGTAAAATGTGACTGTCATGTTGCTAGCAGATGTGAGATGCTTTTAGCATATCTTATTTGTCTTGTCATCTACATTGAATTTGTTTCCAGATTTGGTCCATGGTGCTGGTTTACATTTAAAGCCTTGCAACAGCTGGGACTGAGTTCAGGATTGCTTATGGCATAGAAACCAATTGGGTATTTATGTTCCACATTCTGCTCTCTGACATGCTTACGTATACAGTGGCGCCTCACGTAACAAATTTAATTCGTTTCAGAGGCATGTTTGTTACATGAAACATTCTTTACGTGAAGCGGATTTTCCCATAGGAAATAATGGAAACTCAGACAATTGGTTCCACAACTCAAAAAATATTCATATAAAAATATTAACTGGATGTAAAAATGATGACAAAACTGGAATTGAATTCAAAATATGCATTCAATGTGCATGATCCTATGCAATTTACGCTGCAGTCCTAAAGACACTTTCCTGGGAGTAAGACCCATTGAACACAGTGGGGTTTACTTCTGGGTAGACATGGTTAGGAGGCTGCGATCAAAGACACTTTATTCTGTAATCAAGACACTTTCAAAGTGTCTCCCCACTTTCTCCTTCTCTCCATCCTGAGCCTCTCTCTCCCCTGCTCCCTTCTGGCTAGCCCTAAACTGCTTCCCTCTTCTCCACTTCTGTTCTCTCCCTCTGCCCAGTGGATGCCTGGCCATAGGAGAAACAGCGTAGAAGTGTTGCTTTTGCTATGGGCAGGCACGCTAGGTAGCCCTGACGCTTTTTAAAAGGGGTGCTGACCAGTGCGTCTGCCCCAAATGCCAATGAGTGTGTTTGTTACGTGAAGCACAGTTTGTTATGTGAAGCAGAATACTAGAAAAATTTTTGTTTGTTACGTGGAACATACTTTATGTGAGGCGTTTGTTCCTTGACGGCACCACTGTACATGTTTCAGGAATGGGCCTCACTGCCACCTTAGAAAATTGGAGATTTATTACCTGAGGTTTGACAGACCTTTATAAACCTACCTTATCAGCACAATTTATATAAGGCTTATGAAAGTTTTTATCCAACTGGATCTTTAACTGACTTTAGTTTCTGATTTCTGATGTATGATTATTTGTTGCTACAGTTCATGCTGGTGTGGTGGCATTTAAAAAAATAATTGGACTACTTTGTTACCCTGTTTGTATAAGGTAAGGATAGGGTTTAGGAATATATTGAAGTCTTTGTGTGTGAATAGCATTGGGGTGGCTGACTAAATAACCCTAGAAATCTGACAAACTCCTTTCAAATGCACATATGTGAATGGCTGGCACAAAATGGTCGGTCAGGAGGATAGTTCTAAGGAAGGAGGTTCTGTTTTTGCTCAAAGATTATTCTCTTGATTGCCAAATTCTATTTCTCCTATATGCATTACTACAGAGTGTGAGGTTTATTGTTTAGCCGTTAAGTCATGTCTGACTCTTCATGACCTCATGGACTGCAGTATGCCAGGCCACCCTATCCTTTACTAGCCTTGGTGACACTGTCTCACCACTTCATCCTCTGCTGCCCTTTCTCCTTTTACCTTCAGTTTTTCCCAGCATCAGACTTTTTTCTAAGGAGTCCTCACTTCTCATGGTCAAAATCATCTTCAGTATCTATCCTTCCAGTAAACAGTCCGGGTTGATTTTCTGGAGGATGGATTGATTTGATCTCCTTGCAGTCCAACGGACTCTCAAGAGTCTTCTCTGGAACCATAATTCAAAGGCATCTATTCTTGGTGGTCAGTCTTATTTATGGTCCCATTCTCAGAGCCAGCTCTCAGAGCCATACATTACCACAGGGAAAACCATAGTTTTAACTAGAAACATCTTTGTCGGCAAGGTGATGTCTTGACTTTTAATTAAGTTGTTCAAGACCTGCCATAGCTTTCTTCCCATAAGTAGCATCTTTTAATTTCATGGCTGCAATCACCGTTTGCAGTGTGAAATTAATTTAATGGAATTTTCAACCCATTGCCTAATAAAGCTTCTCTTTAACCATCAAATGTTGTTTGACTAATTATATGGTTTAATTTATTTCTGATCAAATGCTAAACAGCTCTTCAATACATAAACAAGTCTTGATTGTATGTGTTATGGGGATATTCTGATGTGGTATTTATAAGTGGTATAAAATGCTTTGTCACATTCCAAAAATCTGTTAATTCTTTTGTATAATTCTGACTCTTAATTACTGCTCCTTTTTTCCTTAGGAAATTTCAGGTTAAAGCAAATGTTACATCCTGTGTTTCTGGCGGCTTTTAAGCTTAATCTGTTTTGAACCTATTGGTTGAAGGAATGTAAACACACAGCTTTTGAACAGTGCAAAAATTGACAGGAGTTTTTGACAGGTAAATACTTCCTTTATCATTTCACAAATTATGTGAAATGGGTTTACTGGTTTCTATCCTGATGTTTCACCTACGTGAATTAATAGATTATAATTTTTGGGATAATGAGCATGTCAGTTTATTATTCTACACTGTCTTTGAAAGCTTTCATGTTCAGGTTATTACATCAAGATAATATTGGTATTCTCTTAATAGGCATTTATAGTTATCTTGTATAAAAAGCAATACAAATTGACCAATGGAAAGTTAATGATATATCATATCTGCATTAGGATGTTTCTTAGCACTTTATTAGTCTCAGCCAAAAATAGCTTTCAGATACTCAGTCAATCTTCTGATTAGGTACCCTATTTACTGAAATCTAGCGCTCACCTTTTTCAGCCATATTTAGTCTCCAAAGTTGAGCTGCGCATTAGCTTCAAGTAAATACAGTTATTTTGATTATCAGTCAATCTAACTGATATGATTATCAGTCAAAATATAAATTTTGATTATATGTCAATATTTAGTTTACTATATTGTAATTCAAATGTAACATAACCCCATTGTTGTATAAAGTAGTACAATTAGGCAAAAATATAACATAAACCCATTGCTATTTTATTATTATATAATTCATTACATGCAGTAAAATTAAATTTTATACCTGCTGCATTACAATTGTCAATAAACATTTTTTAATCTCAAGGCTTTTAAAATAGGGATTTGCATTATAAGCAATGATGCATTAGATTTGAGTAAATATGGTAATTTCTTTAAGGCAGCATTACTTTGTAGTTCAAGTCTTGTCCTTGCAGGTATCTCCAAACCCCAGTCCTAGGGCCAGATGTAGCTCTTGGCAAACCTCAGAATCCCTCTATCCTGTGTCTGGGCAAGCCCTATAATCCAGTCCAGTACATTCATATATGTAAATTTATGTAAATGTATTCAAATTTGAAATGTAAAATAATTTTTTGGCCCATGACACAGCATCAGAGAGATGATGTGGCCCTCCTGCCAAAAGGTTTGGAAACCCTTTCTAGAGCATTGATTTCTTGAGTACTTCAGCCTACAGCCCCTTCTATACTAGCAATCTGTCAGAGCCCCCGAAGGCGAGAAGTGACATCAAACAGGAAGTGACATCACTGTGTTGTCAGAGCTTTGCTATACCTGTTCAGTGAGACTTACTCCCAGGAAAGCAGCCATTCCAATATGATGGCACCCAGTACCAAATTTCAAGATGGTGGCACCCAGCTTTTTGTGACCCCCCCGAAATGAAGTCACAACCCTCCGCAAGGGGGTCCTTTCCTCCCACACTGAGAACCACTGCTCTAGAGCTAGGGTTGGTAGTTCAGTTTTTTTTTGTACAGAAAGTATGTTTTAGCGATATGTGGAAAGAATAAAAATAAGCTTGTTACTTATAGATTTCATATCAAATTGCATACTACTAATTCTTATTCTCATAGATTCTCATAGAATCCTAGAGTTGGAAGGGATCTAGTAGGTCATCTAGTCTAACCCTCCACCACCCCCCAAAAAGAATGCATTTCAAACAAGCAGAATGAACCTGCAATTGCAGGAGTAAAATATTTGTGGATACCAGCACCAGGTGCAGGCAGTGGATGGTAGGCATGTGTGGGTACTGGGCACTGACAGGAACCAGACACTGGAGGGGACCAGAGGGCAGTGGTGGGCAGCAGCAGTGACTGGGCATTGGGCATCACCAGGCACCACTGTACAGTGGGTGGCAAGCACCAGTGGACACCACCAGGTGGGGGGCACCAAATCAGTTCTTAGTGAGTCCTTACATTACAGAAGGAATACCCCCTCCCCCCCAAAGAAAATTTGATGCTTCTAGGTCCAGGGATAGGGGCTGGGCATTGATGAGTCAGCTATTCTTCAATGTAAAGTATAGGAACGAAAACATGTTACGCCCCTTTTTACCCTATTCTGGTTTGAATTTCCCAAAATCAGTCCTTGAAGTGGGTACCTCCCACTTAGTGGGAGTGGAACACCCTCCCCAAATTTCACGTTTCTGGTCTTGCGGTTTTGGCTGGTTGTTGATGAGTGAGTCAGTGACTCTTCAGTTTTATATACAGTGGTGCCTCACATAACAAGTTTAATTCGTTCCAGAAGCATGCTTGTTATGTGAAATGCTTTTTACGTATAGCAGATTTTCCCATAGGAAATAATGGAAACTCAGGCGATTGGTTCCACAACCCAAAAAACATTCATATAAAAATATTAACTGTTACAATGATGACAAAACACTGTAATTTAATTCAAAACATGCATTCAATGTGCATGATCTTAATAAGTCTACTTAGGCTGCAATTGTAAAGACACTTTCCTGGGAGTAGAACTCGTTTAACACAACGGGGCTTACTTCTGAGTAGACATGGTTAAGAGGCTGCATGGAGGATAGGGGGCTTACTGTGGCTGCTGCTGGAGGCCAGGGGGGCAGTTAGGGGCAACTTCCCCCAAGTTGGGGGCAGTTGGAGGCAGCAGCGTGCTGGCCGGCAGCCCTTTAAAACAGACTCCACATGCAGTGTCAGGGCTGCCTAGCGCACTGCCCATTAAGAAGCAGTGCTTCCTGTTTCTCTGTGTGCCTGCCTTTCGCATCCCCAGATGACCCGGCCAGGTCAGTTTCAGGTTGCCTGGGGCTTGTTAAGTGAAGCAGGCTTGTTAAGATGAGCACACTCCCAATGGGAATTTGTGCTTGTTATGTGAATCACTTGTTATGTGGGGCACTTGTTACTCAAGGTACCACTGTATATAGATTTTGAAATTGGGTTCATTGGTTAGACACTACTTTTAATACATTAATAAGCTGTTAAAATGTGATGCTCCTTTGTGTTAGAGAACTCTAAAGTGAACTATTACAAATGGGTAATAACACTTTTCATCAAAAAGGTTCATAAAGTAGTTTAACAAAATAAATGGTTTTCTGTGCCCAAAACCTCATCTATATCTATAAAATTGAAAACTAACTCACTCACTGTGTTTTGAAAGCTGACTGACTCACTCAATTCATATATTCAACTGACTGATCAACCTCTAGCCCCAACTGCTGGATCTAGATGCATGAACCAATTTGGTGCATGGGGAGTGGGGGGGGGGGAAGATGGTGTAGCAGGCATTACACTTGCAACAGAGGGTAAATGTTGCTAGTAGTCTTTATAAACTTGCAATTAAGTCCTGTTAGCTCTTTCCATTTGGGTTTTGAATTTGAAGTTGATTCAACTTTCTGGGTGGTATTCAAAGATTATGCAAGAGAGAAGTACCTGAATCCCTTGCTCCTTTACAGCTCCCATGCCTAACCCATGATTATAGAATTGCCTGCTTCACAATTGGGTTGGGGTCCAGAGAAATAATACCAGTAACATTTCATGTAGTTAACCTAGTGTCTGTTGTATGAATGAAGCACGACCTATAAACTCTTTCCATAATATACGTTAAAACTTCAGTTTGAAAGTGACTTCCCTTTTAAGAAATTACACCTGTTGCATATAAAGAAGAGCTGTTCTCACTCCTGTATATATCTGGTTTCATGTAGAATAACAGATACAACTTATATTGATTTGTAATGGTTGTTGTGATTAAGTATATTTATGCCCGCTCTCAGATTCATTTGGTTTATGGGGAAACCATATGTGGCTGTGAACAGATTATAATTTTTTTGGCCTTGTTTTTATGTTGACATAAATAGAAATTTGATAAACTTTCATCTTTTATGTTCCTTTTCTGAGTTCTTGAGTAGATGTTCCACTTCATTTCTGTGTTGTACAATATTTATTTTTAAATAAATTGTTTCAAAATGTGTTTAAAAAAGCTAAACTGGATACATTTAGCAATATTATAAAATGTTGTAGTTCAGCCTAGGAAAATTGATGGTATACATAGTATTACAAATGAAAAAAAATATGGTTGATCCTCATAAAAGGCAATTGTGCCAGGCTTCTGTATAAGGTTTTATATGTTATATATGTTCAGGTATATGATTCTATAACTACATTTTGGTGGTACCATGCTTAGAATGATATATCATTGATCTCTGTAGGTCCATAACAGATAATGTTGGAAGGATAATAAACACAACATTTATTAAGATTTTTGGGCTTAATAGCAGAGCAGTTAATTTCAGATGCTATTTTTCACTGTAGACTGTTAGAGAAGGCCTTTTCTTAATTACACAACATATTTTTTGCATGTTTTTCAAGTGTTACTTGATTTTGATGATTAAATTATTTGTTTTTCAGATTATTGCAAATTAAGTAAATATGGGTGCATTTTTGGATAAACCAAAAACTGAGAAGCATAATGCTCATGGTGCAGGAAACAGTCTGCGTTATGGCCTTAGCAGTATGCAAGGATGGAGAGTGGAAATGGAAGATGCTCACACAGCTGTTGTAGGAATTCCTCATGGCTTGGAGGAGTGGTCCTTCTTTGCTGTTTATGATGGTCATGCAGGTTCTCGTGTGGCAAATTACTGCTCAAACCACTTATTAGAACACATCACTAACAATGAAGACTTCAGGGGAACAGAACAACCTGGCTCTGCTATTGAACCTACAGTGGAAAATGTAAAGAGTGGAATCAGAACTGGCTTTTTGAAAATTGATGAGTACATGCGCAACTTTTCAGACCTCAGAAATGGCATGGACAGAAGTGGCTCAACAGCAGTGGGAGTTATGATTTCACCTGAGCACATTTACTTTATCAACTGTGGAGATTCACGTGCCGTTCTATATAGGAACGGACAAGTCTGCTTTTCAACACAGGATCACAAGCCTTGCAATCCAAGGGAGAAAGAGCGAATTCAGAATGCAGGAGGGAGTGTCATGATTCAGCGTGTTAATGGCTCGTTAGCAGTTTCTCGTGCTCTGGGGGACTATGACTACAAATGTGTGGATGGCAAAGGCCCGACAGAACAACTTGTTTCTCCGGAGCCTGAGGTTTATGAAATTGTAAGAGCAGAAGAGGATGAATTTATTGTCCTGGCTTGTGATGGAATCTGGGATGTAATGAGCAATGAGGAGCTCTGTGAATTTGTTAAGTCTAGGCTCGAAGTAACAGATGATCTGGAAAAAGTGTGCAATTGGGTAGTAGATACTTGTTTACACAAGGTATGTAACTTTCCACACATTTCACTCCAAAAGTTGTGGTTTCTTTCTTTGTATAATATTTTTATTAAATTTTATAAAATAAAGAACAAAAATTATATTCATATATTACAACAGCAAAGCCATAAGTTCAATAACTTAAATTTTCTAACTATTCACTAACAACCATATTTATTTTCCACATACTCTTCTCATCCATATAAAATGTCTCTAGATACCATTTCCATTTTTTCTTTCCCATTTATTTTATTGATTCTATATAATTTTGAATGCAACTGCTATTCTTTATTTTTCTTTTTTTTCCCCTTCAACCCCTTACTTTTATCAAATCGGGCCAAACTCACTTTAAATTGTTTATCAAAATCCAATCAAATAAACAATTAAATGAACAATTACTTTTCACTTACAATTATTAATTAATTTTTCCCACACTAATTATTGGTTAGTATTCATTAAAAATTTTAATTCACAATATACTGAACTATCTAAAGCAACAAAATTACCATATCTATTTATCTTTTATATAAATCCAAAAATATATACCAGATATCACAAACAATCTCATATATTTTTAACACTACAACCTTCATACTAATATATTTACCTTTATATTTCAATTTACTTTTATATTTAAAGTACTTATAATGATATTAAGCCAAACTCAATGCTAATCAGAATCCAATTTCAGAATCCAGTTACTTAAACATTATTTAAAATAATCCTCATGAATATGAATTACTTTTCCCCATATTAATTCTTTATCCCCTAATATATCCCACATCAAAATTTATTTCTTTCAATTTATTTTTATATTTCAAATATTATAATCAAATTAGGCCAACCTCAATACTAATCAAAATCCAATTACTTAAACATTGTTTAAAATAAAAGCAGGCCTCCTTCAGTCTTGAAAGTCTATGGTATTGTGCTTGGCACTGCATACGCTGCATGCAAAGCACGAAAACCTGGTTTAGTCTGTTATGGAGGACAGGCTGTTACCCAAGCAGCAAATCCCCCCCTCTCAAAGCCACTGAATTAGTCCAATGGAAAGTCAGAGCCAATATGATTGGATCCAGCTGGCGTCACAGAGCTGGGCTAAGGACAGGAGCTCACCCTGTCTTGTGGAGCCGACCCGGGTCTCGAACCCTGGCCTGCTAGTTAACAGGCACAGTGTCTTAACCACTTGCGCCACCCACAGTCCTTGTTTAAAATAACCCACACAAATATTAATTTTCCCCATATTAATTCTTTATTAGTCCCTCAATATATCCCTGCACCACAATTCTACCCAAGTGCCCCCTGTTAAATATTAAATATTTATCCCACGTCTACCCGAACCAACTGAAACTCTTGCCTTAAAAATTTTGAAACACTTCTATTCATTAGCCCTTCCTCCTGAAATTGACTTTTATTCCCTATGATGATTTAATTTTTCTCATTCTTCCTCACCCAAATGCCCTCTTGTTGATCTTTTTCTTGTCCAAATTCTGCTCTTTATAAGCCATCTTCTTCGTAGTGTAAATACATCAAATGGATATTCTCACTCTTCTGCAGTTGTTCAGCACTTCATAATCTGATATCAATGTTGGGAGCTTCGATATTTCTTTGATAGTTAAAAGCTGTTAGGATTGGGATTAAGTGTTTTTTAAAAAGAAAAAACCATGTTTCATCATCCCTCTATTTCCAGACTAAGATTCTGTAGTGTGCTCCAGACAATGAGAATGTTGGAGCTATGAAAGCATTCATGTTGCCCCACTCTGAAGTTTAATTATTATTTTAAATGATGTGGTGTTTTGAATTTATGTATTTTAATGTGTTTTTCTTTAATATTCAGAAGTCAAATGCAAAAGGAGTACACTTAGTATTTTTGTTGTAATTCTTAAAACGCCGTATGAACTTTACTGAATGTTAAAGGAATGAAAGTTTTTTTTAGTACTGGCAAGTGTATCAATTTAGATATGAATTACCCTACAATAACTACGGGAAGATGTAAGAGGCACTTATTCTGGATTGCTCTATGCATTTCCCATAGGTTTCGCATAGTTGGTACTGTAAATACATCGGTAGGTCCCGTAGTTACTCCGGATGTAGCCTTAAAGTGATTTAGCATGTTGAATCTTGATTCCATTGTGTTGGAAGGATATAGATAGGTAGCAAACTAACTGAATATCTATGTTTATCTATGCAGAAGTAATTTTATTTGAATTCCCTGGAACTTAATCCAGAAAAGGGTATGCAAGATTGCATCTTTAATTATTTAAATTGAATCTGGGAGCGAGAAAAATCTGTCCATAATAGCATGTAGATTTTGAACAATAAACACGTATTTTGATGTTGTGAAGAAATAGAAGTACCTCAAATATACCCTGTCTCTTTTCCTTTCAAAATACAGGGAAGTCGTGATAACATGAGTATTGTTCTAGTTTGCTTTTCAAATGCTCCTAAGGTCTCAGAAGAGGCAGTGAAACGAGATGCAGAGTTGGACAAGCACTTGGAATCACGGGTGGAAGGTAAGAAATGACATTTTGTATTGGGAACACTTGAGTGTTTTAGTTAAATCCACACTCAGTGCTCATAGAAGGAATTGTATCAACTTTAAGACTGAAATGAGTTTCTGGATAGTGTTACCATTACTAATTTTGCCTAACCTATGCATCTGTTACAGTTTCCAATGCATACAATTGCTGGTGTAACTGGTTTTCCTGGGACGCGCACAGCTTGAGAGCACTTACTGCCATACTCAACTCAGGCTGCAATACTAATTCCCAGATAGACCAGCATAAATCCAGGCATAAGTCCCATGCTGGCCTAGAAAGTGTTGCAAAAGTGCCATAAGGCAGTTCTGAAGCACTCCTGGGGGTGTTTGGCCAGCACATAGATACGCACCAGCCTCCCCACACCACAGGAATGGGGAATGGGTGAGTTGAGCCAGACTAAAATGGTTAAGGATTGCATTCTCAGTTTTTTTATCAACAGCATTCAAATCTTCTGAACATGCAATCTGCACACTGGAACGTTTGTAGTATGCTATTATATAAGCGTATTTTAAAGGTAGGCTTGTTGGCATGTACCTGGTGAAAGGTGCCTGGTGAAGGTACCTTAAGTACCTGGTGAAAGGTACTTAAGTGTAGTTAACTGTATGACGAACTGGCAAACAAAAGTCAGTGGTTCTAGCTTTTGGATAATCAAGATATATGCTGGATTTATCAATGAATGTACTCCAGTATTCTAAAACAGGACTACCATTCATGTTTTGTAAACTTTTTCTTCATTGAAATAGCAGTTTGAAAGATTAAGAAAGTATGATCAAAGTCCTGGTAATTGTATTATTTTGAACATCAGGCACTTCGGAACATCAGACACTTACCCAGGCAACAGTATCTATTTGTGTAATTTAGGAATACTTTATGTTTTTAAATCACCATTCAAACCAAGAGATTTAAACCAAACCAAGAGCTTGGTTTTACTAGGCTTTTTTTAAAAGTCTGGTTAAAAGTTTGACTGGAAATATTCTTTGTGCTGCTGTTTTTGATTATGTAACTGATACACTAATACTGAGTGAGGAGAATCATGGTACTCTGAAGCAATCAATCTTTTACTGAAGACATTAACTTGTCATCAGTATCTGCAGTAGTTTTCTGTAGACTTGAATAATTTGTCTTATTGGTCCAAGATATTCAGGGGCCTCTGTTAGACCCATAGCTAGATTGTGAGGTTTTATATTACGCTTTTAACTTGACAGAAGTTATATTTTACCCTTTATTTGGTTATTCTTGTTTTTAGTAGTTCTGCATTCAGATCCAGTGCACCTCTAATTCCCTTTCTGTCCTAGAAAATCTGTAACCAGTGTATTTAGTGCTTTTCGAACATAAAAACCCAACTTTATGAACGTCCTTATGAGATTGTCTCTGAATTGTGTTTGAGTTTTAAGTGATTGACATCTGGCAGATCAAAAAGATAACTTGCTGGTGACATCTTTGATATAGGCTGCAATCCTAACCTTCACTTAGGCCAGCCTAAACCCCAGCATAAGTCCTTTGTTGTCCTGGGGGTGTCACAAAAGTGCAGTAAGACACTTCTGCCCCACTCCTGGGGGTGGTTAGGCTAATGCACAAGCATACGCTGACATCCCCACAACTTCATGGAAAGATAGCTCAGATTAGTTAGGACGGCCTAAATTTCTAAGGATTGTGTCCTAAAAATATGTTCCTGGTTCTTACTCGAGCCAGCACAAAACTGTTTATCTTCCAGCCTTAAAGATCAGAATATTATATCCAGACATGAAGATTCTGCACAATGAATACCCAAGTTAGGAAATGTTTTTTTTTAAATTGTATAGTTCTGGTTTTGTTAGTTTTTGTTACTTTTTTGTTATGGTTTTGTCACTGAAGTTATCATGTCACTGAAGTTACATGAATGTCACCAGTGGTGTGCTCCAGCAGGTTCGTACCTACTCTATAGAACCAGTTGTTAATGAGAGATAGGACATATACAGTTTAAAAATAGCCATTTAATAGAGGCTGCCAGATGGGCATAGAACTGGTTGTTAATTTCTTGGAATCCCAAAGTTTTAACCATTAGAAATTTTTGACCCTTTGACTGTGGAGGTTTCGGTTGGTAATGTTCACACTTTCAAAGATCTTTTCAGCCATCATGGCTAGAAATTTGTTACTTTTTATTGCAGAATTATTTTACATATCAAACTTTCTAAACCAATCACAACTTTTGAAGTTTATAGTGATACTATTGTGTGTTAACATTGTCAACAAAAATGTCTGAAACTATGCGCGCTAAAAGCCAAAACCAAATGACTTACAAGGAAAATAATTCAACAGTGTATCACTTAAAACAGTTACACTGTTAAGAATCCCACTTTCTTTAAAAAGGGATTTAACCTTGCTGCTAAAATAGAGAAAATAGGGGTAAGCAGACTTCTCTGGGAAATGCCTTTCAAAGCACATGTGCCACTGCTGAAAATACCTCAATTTTTCTGTTTGCTATCTGGGGTTGTAAAAATTGGGGCTGGCTGCCACTTGGTATGAAGGCCTGTTTTTTGCCTTGGTAAGTCGCAGGTTAGATTTTGTGTTACGTTCTGTGTTCCGAAGAAATGAATAGAGTTAGTGGTTGAGTTAACATCCATACGGTAGTTTGGAATACAAAAACATATGATCCAACGCATTATCACGTGTGTTAAAATGACTTTGAAAAGTGTTTGATTAGAAACCTTATTTGTTAACTATTATTAGCAACTGTTTAAGAAAAGCTATGTAAATGTCCTTCACTGTATTCTGGAAGCATTAGGAGAGATAAAGGACTGGAGTAGATAGCTGTGTGTGTAGTCAGGTCTTTCTGTTTTGGATTATTTTCTTACGCTTCTATAGGTTTTAGGTAGAGAGCTAAAGCAAAAATCTTTCATCAGATTGCAGTTTCTGTCAAGGAAACAGATTATTGGCCTCCAATATTAAGCAGTTCCTTTGCTCTCTCCCATTTTTACCCTACAGGAAGCTGCTGAGAAGTTGCATTCAGATCTTAGAGTTGAGTGGCTCTGTTTGCTTTATTCAGTGAAACTGTATGGGTCATGTGTTTAGAATTTGAAAATCTCCAATATTTTTCTGATTAGACAGTTGCTGCAATGTATTGATCAAATAGTACATTGAAAAACATTCCGGCAGTAAAACTGCAGATTTAGTTTGCACTTTGGAATCTCTAACTGGCATTCCTGTTGACATTGTCCCTTGTGTTGGTTCAACTAATTGATGTAAATTATGGGTTTTTAATTTGCTTATCAAGCTTATTTCCTGAATTCTGATTGGAAAAAGAAATAACATGCTTTAGCTCTTGCACCACAATTTTGAGGCTTTCTTATCTCCTGTGGGACGTTTTGGGATTGGAATGAATAATGATCATATGGAGTAAAGAAAAAGCTTTTCATGACATTATTTGTACATTAGGTTTGCTAGATTGTTTTATTTTGCATTAATATATGAAACTGCCTTAAAACCCACAGCAGGCTTATCAGTCCAGTTAGCTCAGTGTTTTCTTCGTTTACGAGTAGCATTTTCCACATTTCAGGTAGACATGACATTGAACTCCTCTTTTTGACTGGGACAAGGAACGTCAGACTTCTGGCACAAATGATCCAAGTTATAATAAAACCCAAAATGGTAGCAGGGGACAGAACTACCTTCTACACTCCCAAGAGCCATTTATCAGAATGACTGGTACATATAAAATAAAGGGCCTAATATTGAACCCTTGCAGATGACCTTCAGAACTGGACAAAGTCCTAATCAAAGGCAACAATGAATATCTATATTTTATGGGTGTAGAGCACAGATTAACCTAAGGCCAACCATGGAATCAATGATATAGATATATCATAATATATATATTACATATACAGTGGCGCCTCACGTAAAGAATGCCTCACGTAAAGTATGTTTCACGTAACAAACAAAAATTTCTCCAGGATTCACATAAAGAAAGTGCTTCATGTAAAGAAAAAATTTGTTGGCAGTTGGGGCAGACACGCTGGCTGGCAGCCTGTTTAAAAAGCATCAGGGCTGCCTAGCACACCTGCCCATAGTGAAAGCAACACTTCCATGCTGTTCCTCCTGTGGCCGGGCGTCTGCTGGGCAGAGGGAGAGAAGAGCAGTGGAGAAGAGGGAAGCAGCTCATGGCTAGCCAGAAGGGAGCAGGGGAGAGAGAGGCTCAGGATGGAGAGAAAGAGAAAGTGGGGAGACACTTTGAAGGTGTCTTGGATTGCAGCCTCCTAACCATGTTTACCCAGAAGTAAGCCCCATTGTGTTAAATGGGTCTTACTCCCAGGAAAGTGTCTTTAGGACTGCAGCCTAAATAGACTTCATAAGATCATGCACATTGAATGCATGTTTTGAATTCAATCCCAGTGTTCTGTCATATTTTTACATCCAGTTAATATTTTTCTATGAATATTTTTGGGGTTGTGGAACCAATCATCCGAGTTTCCATTATTTCCATTATTGGGAAAATCTGCTTCATGTAAAGAAAGTTTCACGTAAAGAAGCTGCCTCTGGAACGAATTAATTCTGTTACGTGAGGCGCCACTGTATATATACGGGAGACAGCAATCTTTGTCAGCATCCTTAATCATAAATGAATTTTGTAACCTAATGCACAGTTTGCTTAAGACACACCTAACCTAATTTGTTTGCTTGGGCAGATAACTGTGTAGGATTGCGTATGAGTGTGTGCTTGCAGGTTGCCACTTAGTAAAGAGAAGCCGCTTAATTTTGTGCACCTTTACTCTAATTACTCAGTTGCATATGGTTACAACCATAGAAGTTAAACAAAACCAATAATGTTCCAGTGAGGTTATTAAGAATTAAATGGTGCTGCCTGTACCACATAGTGTACAATCTTATTTTTAAAAAAATAAGCTAGGATTTGGATGTGCTTTTTTTAGTAGAATATCTGACATGAATGCAAAACATTTCTTTTTTCTAGATCAACAATTTCACAAGACTGGTAAATTTTAGAGGAATGAAAAGAAAAATGTAGCTGCAAAAATGGGGGATGAGTGAACAATAGCAGGACACTATAAAGGGCATATGCCTGGCAAGGAGAAGGTGGAGGGATGTTAATGCGTAGTGGGAGAAACTTGAGATGGCATCAGAGATACCTGCGTACCTTCAAACAGCAAGGGCACTCCTGACTATGCGTATCTGTATGCGGCAGAGGCAGAACCAAGGGAGAAAGTCTGAGAATAGTGCCTGCTGCTACAAAACTGTATAAACTTTCTATTGCCTCCTCACAAATCTCAAATTAAGGGGCAGTGTACAGATAGCTCTCCCTTACAAATACTGTTTTTCTCCATATAAAAATCCATACCTGGTTTCTGGCAAGCCCCAGTTTCTCAATTTACAAAGCAAGCTTTAGATTAACAGTAAAATTAGAGCAAAATTTCCAGACAGGGATGATGGGAGGTATTTGTTCTGGGCAGGATGGGGTGGTCAAAAGAAATTGTGAAGGCTCCTTTGCTAATGAATTCCAGGAGGATTTACTTTGCTGTTGGAGAGGAGCGGTATGGAAGAGGTGGCTTTGCCCATAAACAGGAATGTTAAGCACCTGTGAACAGGCTGTGAGAATGATGTTGCTATGGCTCCATTCAGCCAGCCAATTAGATGCGCAGTAGTGGTTGGTGGGAGAGAAAAGGAAAGTGGAAACGCTTCCAATTCTACTTCAAATGAGCCCATGATCCACTGCCTACTCTTAAAACTCGAGCACTCAGAGCAGTGGATGGATGACTTCTTAAATGTTACCTGCAAGTAAGTTCAGAAACAAAATTTGTTGAATTACAACTTAGAAAAGATATAGGGCAAAATCCAGAGTAACTACGGGGAGTCCTTGCTCCGGTGTAAGAACAACTTTGGATTCCAATATGAATTTCCCATAGGTTTTCACTAGGTGGTGCAGTAACTACAGGTGCACGTAAGGTCTCTTACGTGCTCCAGTAGTTACTCTGGATTGGGGTGTTAGTCATACTTCTAATTTTGCAGTCCACTATGGATAAATGTTTACTAAAACACACTCAATTTGAGAAACAATTTGTGGACCTGTATCCTTGTTGGTTTAAGAACTGGACAAAAAGATGACAGGACATTTGTAAACAGAAGCCATGTTTGTAGAGTTCTGATTAATTTGACCTTGATTGGCAGTACAGAAGCCATAGAAATGGCAAACACAAACAAGAAATACTGGTAAAATTTAGTCCAACTCACAACCATACAACCATCTTGTTGATCCATGTTGTCATTTACCCTGCGTGTCGGCGCAACTCATGATACTCCTGTTTCATACCCACTCTGAGGCTTAATTCCAGCTCTGTTTCTCTTTGAAGCTTAACCATTCCCTTAACTTGCTGGCATAAAATTGTCCTTATCTGTGACAGGACTGGGCACAGGGCCCACTAATATACACTCTTGTAGTCCACACTAATGCTCTTCACTTTGAAGCAAGTTTTGTTCAACTTTATTAAATGTTCTAAAAATGTATCCACTTGAACCTCAGTTGTTTTTGCAGACATTAACTTATATGCTGTTGGCTGGTTGTTCTATTTATACTTTGGCAAAAGTTTTCTTGAAACTCGATAAGTTAAGAATAATTAAGAAAACTCGACAGCTGCTTTAAAGGTATACTTCATAATTTGTTGCCATATATGCTGTTGACCACTGCTTCATAATGCACCTTTCTCCGAGGAATCTATTTTTTTGACAAAATACTGTATCCATGTTTGAATCAGTTCCCACGTAAATACCATACTATCTTTAATACTACTTGCATGGACCTGATCTCATAAACTTTAAGTACATGCCCTGTAAACTAGGTTGAATGGACCAAATGTTTTCCTTAAACTAATTCTACTACATATGTATGTAGAGAATGCATGTGTATGAATACCTTATACTTTCTGCAGCTTTAGTGTTTGGGATTCTGTTTCAGAATATTGCAGGACATTGAGAGCCAGGAAGATGAGTTTGGGAGCTGAACCTAGAAGATACAGATTCAGATCCAACCTCAACCATGAAACTTCCTGGGTGATTTGGGGCTGGTCACTATCTCTCATCCACCTCACAAAGTTGTGAGGAAAACAGAGAGAAGGAAATATGTACACCAATCAGAGCTAATTGGAAGAAAGGTAGTATAAAAATGTGGAAAAAATTCCATGGTGTACATACTCAGGTTTGAGAAGGGGTTGGGTAGGAGGAGTGACTTGGTCTACCAAGACTGTCTGAAGCTACCATCTTGATTAGACATTGGGATTTAACTATCATTAGAAAACCAGGTAACTCCACACTGAGGAAACCTTTGTATCCCTAAACACTGAGAAATTTTAGTGGGGTTTGGAAATTGTCAATTTATTATGGATTTCATTAAATAATGTTGAGCCAGATAATTTGGTGGGTGAGTTACACCGTTGACAAGATGAAGGGGATACATGTCAGTCCTTGTAGGAATTTGACATCATTGACCATAGTAGTGGTGGTCTCTTGGTCAGTTGGCTGAGTTGGGATTTTATGTCCTTCCTGGCTGACAGATTCCAGAAGAAGATATTGGGAGACTTGTTTGGCTTATGTATTATAAGGATCCATTTTGTCCTCCATGTTCAACATCTGCATGCTGCTGCTGGTGAAATAATATAGGAGTTCAGAGTTGGGATCATTTGGTTATCCACGTAATGGTGATACCCAGTCAAAGTTCCATGTCATATACAGGTGAAATAAATTGGTTGTAATCATGTGCCTAGTTAATGCTTATTTATTTTCACTGTATAAAGGTTTGTAGCAGTTCAGATGAAATTGCAACCATGTCAGATCCCTCTTGGACTGAACTTGTTGCAAGCCTATTACTAGGAAGTTCTTTGTACATGAGTGAACTTGCTTTCCAAGAGATGTCAGGTTAACAAGTTGCTGTATTTATAGTATTTGTGTACAGTTAATGAACCTGTTTTTTGTACTGCAGAAAGGTATACTCCACCTCAACCATTTTTGGTACTTTTAAAATGTGCTTGTGATATAGAGTAGGGAGGACTGCAGTTTGGGGATGACACAATCTACTCTTTGCACTGGTGAAACCTCCCTTTAAGATAACAGGTTAATGTTCAAGCAGACTTTGGGGTCATTATACAATAAATCTGTATAGGGATCAAACTCTGTATTGCCTCGGGTATTACTTCTGTATTACCTGCAATATGTATATAAATATGTTAAGCCAAATTACTCAACACATTAAGCTTACCCATCTTTTTATTATCCCATTTGTGCTGCTTTTGATTTTTTTCCTACAGGAATTGCCCCAGTCATTCAATGTTCTGTACGTTGGATGAACTATAACAACCTTAAGTGGCACACACTTGACAAGAAATGAGAGTTAGAGTATTGAAGGAATTTTATTTCAAGAATAGAAGAATGTGAAGGAAGCTGAAGATGATGCAGAAGAGCACGACCTTATTTTCCCTTACTCCTTTCTTTTTACCTTCAAATTTTTCCTGACTCTAATAAATACTCTGATCTCAGTAGCCTTTTGACAAATGTCTTATTGTTCTCTTAATTAAAACAACAAACTCTGATCAAAGGGATAGAGAACTTGTGATTTTTTTTAACATCAGATATGACATGGTAATACAAAATTCTTATGGTTAATATTGACTCTTGTGCTCCATCTGAACATATCAAAAGAGTATGCAACAAAACCTACTCACTATCAATATTGGGGCTTTTTAAAAAAAACGAGGGACCCTTGTTTTTCTATGAGATTCTAAAATCTTCTGTAGTGTGCTTAATTGGACATTCCTGAATTGTGTGAAGATTGTGGAAGTTGCTCTTCTAATTTCCCAGCCTTTTCACCATGGTCAGTCAGTGAGTGCTTTTTTGCCGGCCCATTCACCCTGAAAAAATACTTTTGAGAATTATGGGATTTTCAGAAATGTTGGCATGGGCTACTTCTGTGGGGGAAAGAAATGACATAAAATTGTGCTGAGACAGTTTCTTTGAGACAGTGCCCTCTTAGCAATTTTGGGGGGAGGGGAGACATGGAGGGGGAAGGTGATTGAGTGTAAGTATGAAAATCAAACATAATTGTTTGTGCCACAACTTGCATTCATTTTAAGGTTGGTGTAAATTAAGAAAAAACATTACTTCCAATATGCTGTACTGAAGCTGCTATTATAAATATTAGGCAACAATTATTATGGGCATTTTTCCCTTTGTGATGAGTTGTATGTTCTATTTCCCCATTTTTAAACAAACATTAAGAACTTCTGTATCAGTTTTGCTTTTCTTGATTTTGAAGGGGAACTGGGTGCAAAATCAAGCAACTTGAACGTGGTTCAGTAGTTGTGTAAGTATTAAAGTAGGTTATTAAGTATTTTAGGTGAGCATTAAAGTAGGTAAGTCTTAAAATAGGTTATTAAGTATTAAAGTAGGTTATGATTCTGTCTGCCCTATTCTCTTTCTAGGCGCTCTAAACCAACAGATTTAGACCTATATTGGTCTAGAATTATATTTAGAACCATATTGGTCTAGAATTTTAGAATAGGCTAGAACTCAAGCTATATTTAGAAGAATTATCTGTATGTTTTGATGAAACATGGTTTAAGTTGAAGGTGAAGCTAGAAAACATAGTAGAAGAAAAAGAAACTTGAACCATATTTCAAGTCCTTCTGAAAACATACGCCATTGAATGTATCCCCATTTGGCTACTAACTGAAGCAGCCATTAGCCTACTTTTGTCCAAGCTGTGAGAGTGTAAGGAGTATTGTGAAGTTAGTCATAAGTATTGTGGTAGCATAGGACATGGTTCAAAAAATGTGTAGTACCAAAGAAATACAGAATAGGTTCCAAGATTAGATAAAAGTAATAAAACATTTATGAAAGAAGGCTGAAGAGGAAATGAGTACAGTTGACAAAAGGGTGACAAATTAGAGCATGTTGCTAGACTCCAGGAGGTGCCATAGAACTTCAGTGAAGACACATGGAATTTGATAAATCAAAAAATTCCAGCATGAATAATAGTGAAGAGATCTAGCCTTGAAGGTTAGGAGCAAGACACAATTTCACTTCCTCTGAACTTTTGTATGAAATGGGCACTATGGCAATAAATGAATTCTGAAAATGCACCCAGAACACTGCATTTTTTTCAAAAGGCCTTGCAATGCTACACTATTTCAATTTCAGAATCTAATTTTTGTAATCTGTAATATCCAATTTTCAGTAATCAGTAACACTAACTTCAACCACTTTTATTTGGTAAAACCACCTCTGTTGATATTTATAGCATGTAGACTTAACTCTAAAATAATTTTCTCTTCAGCTAATTTAGTAGTATTGAAATGTAGGTCAGGATCTTTATGCAAGTGAGATTTTACCCAAGGGAGCTTGAACATTGTTTGTTAAGCAGCAGCCACACATTACACATTACAAGTTGGATAATTTGTTGTTGATTTTTGAGTGTGAGGCAGACTGGGAACATGCAGGACGGATCATGTTGTAGTAGAGTGCATTACATGATGGTATAATTTCACCAGTTGGAAAGTGAACATGACAAAATTCTGAAAATGCCCACAAGATACCTCTGTAGAATCTTGCTGGCTTTTTAAAACCGTAAACTTGAAATACCACAGGAATATTTCTGTGTATTCTTCACTTTCCCTGTTCTGTCTTGCAGTATGACCCAGTGGGTCTGAACATGAGAATATTGTTGTGAGCCAATCAAGTGTTTGTGTAAGGTCTGTTGCAAGAGTCTCGATGGTTAAGTTCTTTTATAGTTTATACATGAAGCTTATTTACAAAGTATGAGAAGCTTGAGCCTGAATTTAAGAAACATACATACAGTCCCACAGAATAGATTTGATGTATTGAAATCTTCCTGCTTGTGATCTTTGTGACTTGGCTCAGAATCAGCCTTTTCAGATGCCAGTGCTATTGACATTTGTTAGTTTCCTGTAAGGAATTATTGCTGTCCACACACTTTCTGAAACATTATGGAGAGAGCCTCTGGTGTAAATCTTGGAGCACCTTCATGCAAGTGGCTTTTTTTTGAAGTATATGATGATATGCAAGGTATTTTTGCTATGTCTCATATGTTGGATCTCCTCCTCTGTTCTTCATGTATAATAATTTGAGGATTCTTTTTTAACTAGAAATTATGGAAAAGTCGGGTGAGGAAGGAATGCCTGATCTTGCTCATGTAATGCGCATTTTGTCTGCAGAGAATATTCCAAATTTACCACCAGGAGGTGGTCTAGCTGGCAAGTAAGTACATAACACAAATGAAGCTCTCTGATTACACCGTAATATAAATATGCATCAGGTTTTACTAAAAATCTTTTTTTCTTGTCTTGGACAATGTACAGATTTATAATGTGCATGTGTATATTAAATTGATTAGATGTGTCTACTAGTATATACGGTATGTTTTCCAAGACTCATGGAATCTGAAGGGAGATAAACCATACTTTGAAAATGCAGTCTTGTGAATGTGTTTTGCCTATTCTTTGTAACTTATTAAAAAAACTTATTTCTACCTTTAAAAATTTTGCTGCTTGCAGCAGCCATTGTTCATTAATTCTTCTCCCATCTTTATTTCAAGAAGGTAAATTTAGTTTTAACTTTACAGACCTGCATTGTAAGCAGTCTGAGCTGAAAAGTGTGTTCAGGGCTAGAACCAAGCTGTTCAGGCAACAAAAATACTTAGTATGGTCTTCCTTAGAATCGTCAGTAAAAACACATCTTTGAATGTATCAGTCCCTGTATTCCCCATGTAATGAATGTCATTGAATGTAGAAAACTATTATTTATGGGGGACGTTAAGCTAGAATGCTGACATGACAGTGCTTCCCAGGTACTAGTTATGTGGGACAGTATTCTGTCATGCATTACTCTTGTCTTCAACCTTGAGTGATGCTGCTTCATTATTTGACAGGAATCTTTCAAGTAGAACTTTATGTTTAGCAGCTGCTAGAATTGTGACATCTTAAAAGTGAGGTTTCTGATCTTTGGCTCTGATTTTTAAAAGATGTTTGCTGCCAGTCATCCTTTCTTGATGATGGGTAAGAACTTTGAGGGTGCTGCTGATTTGAACGGGCTATAGAATACTAAATTTAAATACTTCGGTGTATGGAACAGCTAATGAAAACGTAACTTTAAAATGTTTTTATTTAGGCGAAATATTATTGAAGCTGTTTATAACAGGCTGAACCCTCACAGAGAGAATGATGGGGTAAGTTCTTCTTTCAGTTTGTAGCTTTTACTGCTTCAGTTTCATGTCAGTGTAGTGAGATGTTCTATATACATCTAGTAAGTACACTGTCCTTTCCCCACACTGTAATTTCCACTTTTTGATGTTAAAAGGGCAAATGGGGGTTCCCTGGGACATTGTTGTCTTTGATCCTCTTGCTTTGTAACAAGATGTCATAGCAACAATATAAGCATCTCTTGACGAATTTATTTGGTTTCTCCACTGTAGGCAGATAAGAGAGAAATATGTATGTATCTGTTTGGTTAGAATGCCTTATTGCATTTTGTCTCAGCCGGTAATCATTGCTCATGTTTTAGTTATGCCTTCATTTAAGAATATTTCTGTTAGGGGACAGTTTTACTTGTGTCATGTGAACATAGGATACATTAACGCAACTTGCAGAAAGATGGATATGCAAATTGCGTTGCTACATGTTGAGAGAAGGCTATTTCTGAATTGACCATGTTCAATAAGTTTTTTTATTATGGGTAGCTCACCAGGTGGTAATTTGATCCATGCTTCATGAACAAGTAGGCTTCTTGGTAAAATTTGAGTAGATCAGCAGTCCTCAAACTATAGACCTGTGTGCTATTGACAGCGTTCCTAGCATGACTGAAGGTGACTGTTCCATGAGGGAAGCTGTTGTTTATACTGCCCTGGAGTAGATAATAACTCATCTAATGATATCTGCCTTACATGTTAAAAAGTTTATCAGATCTTTGTATTTTCCATTACCAAACCTAAATAGAACTTAAATCATGGTTCTTTTAAAAAAACTCTTCCTAGGTACTGGCTGATAGCATTGTTAAGAATTCCATTTTTACTTACACTTATATAAGAGTAGCAAAAGATGTAGGTTTTCAAGGAATCTGTATTGCTTATTACTTATATAGCAGAGTATTTTTTAAAATAAATATTGTTTCATGTGTCTAGCAGATACCAATTGAGTTCTGTTGTAGTCTATAAGGATTTGCAATTTTTCCTAATCTGGATTATGTGAAATCTGTTGGTCAACCACTTTGATCATTATTTTGCTTGGCCAAGTCAGTGTATTCCTGAATATCTTTTCTTCAAAGCTCAGCACGTTTTATCTACATTATGTGGTGCTGCACTATTAACATTAATGCGCCCATATAAAATCGACTGAGTCACCAGCTCCTACACAGCAGCCTGGTCCAGAAGAGACAACTTGGCATGCTTTGTGCAGCTTTTTTGGCATTCTAATACACAGGTTTGGGGTTCTTTAAATTTAGCTGTCATATACAGAAGTTAGTTCTAAATGCCCACATCATTAGATCAAAGAATACATAATGGCCTAAATATATGAAATGGTGCAGAACAATTTGTTTTTACCTCTTTTTTAAAAAAAAGAGTATTGGCTTTTAGAAATGTTAGTGTGAACAGCTTAATTAAAATGTGTTAAGAATGTTAGCCCTTGTGTTCTAGATTAAGTGTTTAGAATCTCTTGTCTATTAAACATATTCACTTGGAAGCAAGTTAATTTTTGTGATCTAAAGTAATCTATGTGTGTTCTCCTGTGATGGTCTCAGAAACAATTATTAGTTTTTTCATGTCCTCTCAATTTCCAGTTCAAATTGATCTGAACATAACCATTTTCCAATGTGGTAAATTGAGTCAGAGAGAAGGCTTGAGCAATCCTAATACCTGACAATGTGGTTTTAAATTGGACCTTATTTGGAAACACTAAAGGGCATTAGTCAAAAAGAACATTTGGATTGTAACAGTGTGGAATTGTGG
Organism: Cryptoblepharus egeriae; assembly: GCA_030015325.1. NCBI lineage: Eukaryota > Metazoa > Chordata > Lepidosauria > Squamata > Scincidae > Cryptoblepharus > Cryptoblepharus egeriae. The sequence continues at coordinate 222,101,991 of JAREYC010000001.1, forward strand.
ATTATGCATCAGTCATGGATTATGCATCAATATATGGATTAGAAAGAATAGCAAGTCGATATAACATGTTAATTATCTCCTTAAGCAGGTTGCAAATAGATCAAGCTGTTAATTTTAACTTAACATCTTAAATAAGTGGCCAGTTTCTAAATGTTTACATTTTCTTTCAAAATATTTTTTTCAGTTTTGTTAAATTCTATGTTGCTAAATTGACCTACAGTAAGCTTGTTGTTTCCATATAAGATAAACTGGCTAACAAAATGAGAAATTGTATCAGTTGATGCTGGTTAGTTGACAACACTAAAACTGTGGTTCTTATTGGGAGAATATCTTAGATGTTTTATCTATAAATCTGGTTTTATGATAGTAATTTTCCTTCATGGAAAAGTGATTTTTGTTCCTGCATTTTCACTTTACTACTAATTTTCCTTTGTGTGACTTTTGTGTAATATTAGTGTTCCTCAGGCGTAGTTTAATAGAGCGAAATATTTGAAAGCTAGAAGCATGAAAAATTAATATATAATTAAGGGATTACTGTACAGTCAAAATCTGGAAATTTAGTCCAGTTTAATTTTTATTTATCTTTAATTTGTGTGAGGAAAATGTTTTTAAAACAGGAAACTGGAAGTGACAACCTACAGTTTAGTTTTCTAATATCAAACCTCTAAAGGATTCAGTTGTAAAAGTGTTCTGTAACACTGTTTTACTGTTGAAAACGGTCACTAAGTGATCCCATTCTACACTTATTCAGTAATAGCTTCTGTGCTCTTTGACCTTGTCTGGTTCTGGATTTAATAAGCGTAAGCCTTGGCTAATGAGTAGAAATAATACAAGACAGCATACAAGTTAGTTGTTGTACTTTATAATATAAATTGTGTTTATATTTATATGATACTTATTTTAACAAACACACATATATATTAGTGGTGCCTTGTAAGAAAAACATAATTCATTCCGAAAGCATGTTTGTCTTACAAAGCAGATTTTCCAATAGGAAATAATGGAAACTCAGACGATTGGTTCCACAACCCAAAAAATGTTCATATAAAAATATTAACTGGATGTAAAAATGATGACAAAACACTGTAAATGAATTCAAAATACTGTAATATAATACAGAACACAATTTTCTGTAATATTAATTAAAAACACTGTAATATGTTGTATAGTAAAACAGAAAAAAGCCTTTATGGCCAAGGTTGACTAATTTTTACTAAGAGAGTCACGGGTGTCTTTTGAGAAACTTTCACAAGGAACCTTCTAATGACACTTGCTTTTGTCTCCTTTTGCGGATTTCATTGAAATGTGACATGTCATTAAACAGATTCATTACTCACACTGCTACAGCCTTATTTGGGTGGTGCTTTTCTACAAAATTTGGCACAGTTTCCCAATGTTTACAAATGTCCTTAATCTCATTTGCTGTGAGATTTGGAATCTCATTTGATTCCTCCTCCTTATTCTCCTCCTCTTCTGCAGATGAGGGAGATCTCCATAGCCTCTTGCTGTTGCTCACGATGCAGATCCATCAATTTTTGTTTTAGAACAAATTTTCCTTGCAAAACTGTTTGTCTTACAAGGCACTGTTTGTCTTACAAAGCAGAATTCCTTAGAAATTTTAGTTTGCCTTACAAAACGTACTCTTACAAAGCGTTTGTCTTACAAGGTACCACTGTGTGTGTGTGTGTGTGTGTGTAAATAAATGTGATATATAAAAACACATTTTATATACACACATATATAAAATCAAGTATATATATTGTTTAATCAAGTATAATATTCTAAGCTTACCAGGGATTAGGACCTTTAAATGCAATTGGAGTTTGCTTCTCATTCAATATGTAGGAATTGGGGTGTTTTTTAAAGCTTTGAGCTGTATGACATTATTTCAGATTTAACATATCTTCCTCACATCCACTTCAGAAATATACTAAGGGTAAAGATGTAGTAGATGTATATTTAAACAGAGTTCACTGCCCCAACATTTTAGCCACACTAGATGTTGTTTCAGGACCTCCAATCAGAGCACGATACCATAGTCTTTTGAGACTGAAGGATGCCAGTGCTATCAGGGTACTAAAAGAAGACTTAAAGGAGTTCAGAACTCTCTGGTCGATCTGTCTATTAGGTATCTGTGGAGATCATTAGAGGATGACCTATTCACAAGGTACTGCCCATCAACTTTAAGGGTTGACAGCCCTACTGGTTGTCCTAGATTGATGAAAGTGCACAATATTTCCCCCTCTTCCCCTTTCAATGCAAACAGGGCAGTGAAGTACCATGGTAAGAGTAAAACAATTCACTTGTGAACTGGGTTTATAATTTGAACCCAGTGATCACAACAACTTTGTCTTGTGCATCACCTGGTTAGATTTATACTTTGGAGGGTACTAATTTGTAATTCAGTCTGGGAGAATTCTATATTGTTTGTATTGGTTCAGCTGGCAGTAGTTTTCTATTGCTAATCATGTGGATAAACTGATCCAATTGTGCTGAAATTATTTTTTGTAAAAAAGTTAAATGGTAACTCATTTTTCTTAACCTATTCAATGATTAGTTTTTCCTATTAAAATTATTTCCAAAAAATGCTGAAAGATTCAAATTAAAAATGGCATCTGGCCTCTTTACTACTTACTTCAGGGAGCACCTTTCATGTCCACCAGAGGGCAGAAATGAAGATCTAGTTGCACTGCTTTACCTATTGTAAACTTGTTTTTAATTAGTACAATTGAAATACTCCAAAAGTTATATAAATATTCTTCCCAAGTCTCATAGGTTGGAGAAGAAATATTTCTGTCTTATGAAAAAAAATCAGCTTGACTAATTTGTTAAATACTTAAAAATATCTTAATTTAACTACTGATTCTGGGGTCTTGAATCTTAAATAAGGACCTTGATGAAGCTGCAGATGGTGGAACAAAGGGAAAGTTGGTGGAAGCTCTCAGACAAGTGAGAATTAATCATAGGGGGAACTACCGCAACATTCTCGAAGACGTCCTGATTAGTTACAGGCTAGCTAAAATGCAGGGAGAAGAGTGCTGTGATGATGCATCGGCTGCAGCATCAACTTCAAATACCTATCATGGATCCAGTGGCCAAGAAACAGATTCTTCATCTGAGCAGCAGCTTTCTGAACTGCAGAATGATGTTGAAGATGCACAGATGAGCAGTGAACAAAAGTGATGAAAAGATATAAAATTTGTTTTTCACAGTTTTGAATTTATCTATTTTCCTTACTTCAGTATTTGTTACTCATCCTGGAAAGTTAATTTGCTTAATTTTATATGTACAGGCTACATGCATAAGGCATTCATGTAGCTGGAGTTCTTTTTGATAATCTTGGCTATTATGAACTGTAGCATCATTGTCATAATTTATGCATGGTAAGAAGCAGAACAGTAGTCATATAAAATGGTCAAGTTATGTAGATTTAACATTGGGAGACATTGGGATGAATTTGATCTCCTAAAAAGAATGTTGTGGTGTTAAATGCATTCCAACTGAGAATTCTTGTTATTTTTTTAAACTGGTAGAACTTAAAATGACCATCTTAATCTAATGCCTGCAATTGGTTGGCTATAAGCCACTGTGTTTGACTGACTTGGTAATGTAGATATTGCTTGCTTGTATTTGATTTGTGAATAGTTCATATTATTAGTTGTCTTAAGTTTTTAGGCATGTTAGTCATTAAAATAAGATGGTCTGCTAGATTGTAATTTGGTTTATAAAAACCTGTACACAATTTTAAGATTGTATTCAGGATGCACCTATAGCACTATGTATCCAGTGGATAAAATGTATTGATAATTAGTGTTCTAGTTCATGAGCTACTGTTTTAAGATCAAATAAAGAATGAATGGAATAATCTGAATGGATATTGAATTTATTTAAGCAATTTTAGTAGCATAAACTACAAAACATCAACTATAAAATACATTGAGAAGTTTAGCCATAGCAAACTGACCCTACAATCCAGAGTAACTATGGGAGCACGCAAGAGACATTATGTGCACCCGTAGTTTCTGCACCACCTAGTGAAATCCTATGGGAAATTCATTTTGCAATCAGGAGCAAATTGTTCTTACACCGGAGCGAGGACCCCCCATAGTTACTCTGGATTGCGCCCTGAGTTCTATAGTGTAACAATTGAAAGGTTATAGTCATATTAATCTTTTTAAAAACAATAACTGTACCACAAAAGTTGCAAATTCCAATTAATATTTACAGCCATTTTGCTTTTTAGAATTCATTTCACTGTGTATACACAATGAAATATGTAAATTTAAGTTAAACAACTACAACTTGTATCACCTTTTGGTATTTTAACCCCACGTGTTAGATGCAGTTATTCCTCCATTCTGATACAAATGCTTGCTTTGATGTACTTCTGAACCAGTGTAGCTGTCATGCTTCTAAACTTTTAAATGACTGGCTAAAAAAACACCCAAACCTACTTAGTAAATGTTTCTGGTTATTCATAACCTTGATACTGCATTCGTTTACTGTGTTGATGAATTGTTTTATTGAAAGAAGGACAATAATTCTTGAGGGTCTGCTGTTATGAAGTGAACATGGAAACAACTAGTGCCAAGTTCTTCTTGCTCTTCTGTGTAAACCTTCTCTGGAATTCAGGACAATATGGATGTTTTCTTCATTAGGTCAGCAGAAAACTAATAGTTTTCCTCTTCTTTCTCTGTAGGGTGCTGGAGATCTAGAAGATCCGTGGTAGCCTTACAGATCTACTAAAATGCTTTTGAAATCTGAAAAAAAATGGGGGAAAAACTTTTAATCGGTTTTCATCAATACAAGGGAAAAATTCTGGTGGATTTCCAACATTTTGTGAAATGGGCAGAAAGAAATTATTAGGATTTTCCATTATTTGTTCATACTTGTGTTTTCTGATATTGCCACTCTTAGCATTGCCTGTACTACAGTATTTTTACCAGCCTTGGGTGTTTTGGTTACGTCTTTATGGAGCCTGAGCCCTAAAAACCAAGGAAGGAATAATGCTGGGAGCACATCACTAAATGTACATAACGTACCATGGGATTGTAATTGTACTCTGAAGACACACTATGGTTTAACAAAACTTACAATACAAGCACGACCTAGTGCAAATAAATTGTAACAAGACACTTCACCTTACCAAGATGGAAGGCTTTTTGCAGCTCTGGGCTTGGAAATCATTTCAGTTGGGCAATATGCTATAGGATGTTTATTTTTTATTATTTTTCCAGTTTTACCTGTATTATCAGACTGTTAGTTTTTCCCTACAGTGTCCAAATTGTGATATGTTGCCTACTGCTTGCTTAAGATAAAGTGTATTTGGCAATAATATAAGGAGTTTTTAGGCATCTAAAACCAATAAGAATTTTACGCATGTGTATAACACATCCTTAAACTCTTGCTAGAAAAAACCTTTTTAAACCAAACAACTTAATTTATGGTTAGTTGTAATTTGCTTTGACATCTCACTCATTGCTGCAAGTTTTTTTTTAAATGCTGAATATTTGCCTTTATTATAATGTAAATTGTGATTTTGTTCTAAATGTGGTTTTTCTATAGTTTTTTCTTTGATTTCTATCAGCTTAAGAGAAGAGAGGTCTTGTGTAATATGGGTATAATTTTTAATTGTTTGCATTATTTACAAAGTTCAAATTATCACTTTGAGATTACTATAAATACAGCTAAAATTATCTATTTTAAATCTAAGAAAATATTAGAGATATTTTCATGGGTTCAGTGACCTTTCATTTTATAAGCAACGGGCATGGTACAAGAGTGGCCGTCATGTAAGGTACTTGAAGATTCTTAGTTTAATTCTATTTTTGCAATAACCTTATTTTTTTCTTAATTCTTTTGAGTTGTGCATGTATTGAGTCCAGTTAATGCTGAAAGTGGAGAAGAGTAAAGTATTTATCTAAAAAAAAATAAAAGCTATTGGGGAGGGGAAACAATGAATGTATCCATCTGTACATGATTACATGCTGTGTATGCCTTGTACACATTTTCCTATTTGTTTAAACTGTGTTTCGACGAGGATGTATTTGCCCTTGTGTGTAGTTTAAGCTAACAACAGTCATCAACTGATTTTGTGTGAAATGAAATTCATGGTATTTTTCTGTAACTTCCTCCCCACACACGAGTGTAGATCCATGTACACTCTTATAAACTGCTGCCTACAGCCAGCTTTCCCAGTCATTTGGTTCATTGTGTATCTGATCTTTTTGGGGGTGGGGGGAGGTCTAGAGAGGATTATTGCCACAATATATTTTATTTATTCATTAGATTTTAGCCTTGTAAGTTAAAGTGTTCTAAATGATGATGTTAACAGGTATTTGTCCCTACTGGGTTTTTTTTGGGTTGTTCAAAGCTAGGGAACGAAGAATGCAAAATGGTTTATTGTTCAGACTGTCTGCTCTGGTCCAATCCTGTACTGATAGTACCTTCCCAGTATGATATTGTGATGTTTCATACAATACAGTGAACATAACCAACTTGTTATCTTCAATAAAGGATTGCTAAAACAGTGAAAGGTGCTGTTTTGTGGGAAAGGAGTTAGTGGTGAAAAAAAGCAATTATTTGCTTCCGTAAGTGTTACGTGTTGTGTATTTTAAGAATCACTTCTGACATAATCAAAATAAGAAGTTGGCCTTGTAGCAAGATGATTGAATTGCAAAACCTATGCATTTCAAAAATATAGATCTGTGTGAATCATAAGACTTGTTACTATATTAGAAATAGATCCAAATTTACAGTTCCAAGATGATAGAAAAGAACTGACCTTCATATGCAGAGGGCACATCGTAATAATGCTTGATAACGAGTTGATGGATGGTTGCCCACAGTATCAAGAAATATACCTTAAAGTCACCATGATCTTTAAAGTACTGAATTTGAAACGTTCTGTTTTCAAATACACTGCAATCCAAACCACTTTACTAGCTATCAGCGCCAACCTCAGTCTTGCTTTTCTTAAAGTAATACATCATTCTTTCATTCTGGAGAAGGCTGACTACTGTATTATGAGAATCTATACTTAAAATAGATTTTTCATGATGATGGGGACTATCAATACATCGTAGGGTAAATACTTTATATCAGAATTATGCTTCATTCCTGAAATCTTGCAGATTAAAATCAGGGCAATTTTACAACTTTGATTTGTTGTAAAATTAGCTTGCATATCAATAATCTGGCAAAGTCCTTAACTTAAACAGTTTATAGTGAGAATTAAGGCTACGATTCTATACTCATTTATCAAGGAGTAGATTCCATTGAATTCAGTGACACCTATATTTGAGACATGAATAGGATTGCACTGCAAGTACCTTGCAGATTGTGATTCACTTACAATTACCCATAGTAGTAGTTTACCTTGTGGATTTTTATGGCACATTTAAATTAAAACACATAGGATGTCTGCCATCCTATGTAAAAATTACCTGTTCTGATGAGGTGATGAAGAAAATTGCATCAAAACATCCTAAATGTCTCTTGGTGGTTGTGCTGCCTAAAAGGATTTCCTATTACTGTAGTAGCCCTTTGCTAATTTGCATCCACACATTAGCATCACAGAACAGATCTGTGTTTGTCTGGCTGACACACCATCAATTCCTATGAAACATTATTTTAAGCAAAGTTTTAGTTTACTGCCAAGTCTTTCTTCTTCCCTTTAATGTTGGCCACCACCGTCTGCGTCCAGTATCTTTGTTCTAAACTCTGCCTATACGTTAATTCAAATACTTGGGTGTAATAAGTACCGTCACTCAAGAATAAGGATAACAAAATTATTTGATGCATAGCCTAATTTGGTGCATATTTTACTCAGAAGTAAGGGCTGTTTGTGAAGTGAAAACAGCATTTGAATTAACTTTGGTTTTAACAGAAGGTCCAACTCTCATAGTAGTTGGATGAAGGTAGCTTGAAATTCAGATTGTTTGGAGACTTCTGTGTGCAGTGAGCAGTTAGTGTGTGGAATAGGAGCATGCTGTTTGAAATGTGGAAAAGAGTGTCTGATTCTGGTATAAACTATTCCTTTTAGTTGGCAATAGCTTGATGATAATAATGGATTCAATGGAGTTACTGCATATTGTTTGGGTTGTCACGTAGAGAAGACTGAGGTTTAGATTTCAGAGTTCCACCAACTGTTCATTGATGCTCTCAGTCTCCAGCATGACGCACTCTGCGATAGGCTGATCTCTGTTCATCAGACTTGACCAAAGTGACCAAAACAGACCACAATCAATGCTTAAATAGCGTAATCAAGAAACTTACTATAAATTATTACTGTCTTAATAGGTGGAATTGCTGCATGAGGACATTATGCTTAGAAACCTTATCCATGATTAAGGGTGATTTCACATTTTGCCAGAGCGATTCCTTTTAATCTAGGGATTTGTAGTTGTTACAAGGAGCTGACAGGTCCAGTCAAATGGTATTGTATCTGCTTTGTGCCTAAATCTACATGCCCATCTACATTCACATTGCAGTCTATTTAATAGTCATGGCCTAGGACTACTTCCTTACATCATTATGAGCACAATCCAGAGTAACTATGTGGAGTCCTTGCTCTGGTGTAAGAACAATTTACTCTGGATTGCAATATGAATTTCCCATAGGTTTTCACTAGGTGGTGCCATAACTATGAGTACACACAATGTCTCTTACGTGCTCCCGTAGTTACTCTGGATTGTAGGGATTGTCTGCTTTCTCTGTTTTTTGGAAGCATCATCAGCCATTCAGCTTCAGAAGTGTTTCTAGAACATATTCAGTTATCCAAATACTGTACAAGACATACATGAAGCTAAAACTATGTGATATCTGTAAATTGTGAATCTGTTGCATGTCATTCTGTTCACATAGTTATAAACATTACTTGTAACACCTTTTATCTTGTGTCTTGTGTGTTGACCCTACACTTTGTGGGATTTTTATCAAATGAGTTCTAAAACTCAAAGGAATGGTTTCCTGTCTTTTGTTACACAAACACAGCAATCCTAAACACACTTTCTTGGGAGCAAGACCCATTGAACACAGTGGGGCTTACTTCTGATAATACATGCTTAGGATTGTGCTGAAAGTTGCCTTGTATTAATCTTGCATTTCATATTACACAAATTGTGGGGTTGAAGAAACAGTTGCTAGTGGTTTGGGGTCTAAGTTGCTTTTTTTTTTACATTTTGTTTTATATGATACTGAATTGTCATAGTTTTCGACCTACCTCGTTAACTTAGTACAAGTACACCATTGTTCTGAAAAGTAACATTACACGTAGTACTGTTTTCTGTTAGAAGAGGCCATAGCTCAGTGATAAAACTAAGGCACCTTCCTAAATTCCTTTTCCTATCGGTAAGCCTCAAGATCATTTAGGTGTACTGTCCTTTCTTCTGTAAACAAGTTCCATGGATATTAACCAGCTAACAAAATGTTCCTGAAAACATATGATTGTATAAATTGAGTGGCGGGGGTAAAGATGTTGGCCAGTTAAAGTAAAGAGTTGTTATTCATTAGGAATTTCATAGGAGTTCCTTTGTTTGTAAAGTTTGTTTCAAGGTGTGTCTTATTAGTGAAGTGTCTGATGAAATGTGACAGAGGATAACATATGGCAAAATGACTGGTTTAATGTTGAGTGAGCTTCATAAATGGTGTAACGTGACAGTGTAGGAGATAATTGTAGGGTTAGGTATCTGTTCCCATTATTTTACACTAAAGAAAGACCTTTCTTGAACCTGAACCACATAAAAACACAGGGTACAATCCTGACAAGTTTATGCCAATACAACTCACCTGCTACACATTCCTGTGGAGGCTGGTGCATGTCTATGCATTTGCCTAACACCCAAATGGCACAGAAGCAACATCTTAGGCCAGCACGGGACTTGTACCTGGGCTTCTGTTAGCCTAATAGGTGGTTAGGATTGTAGCCGCAATGATTGTGTATAAGTACATGAAGACTTAGAAATTATTTGCCCAATATGTATAAAGTAGAGGTTCATACCTTTGTCTTACAAGGTTTAGAAATCACTTGGTTATTTGGGTAATAAGGCCACATGAAGAGCAATGCAGCTTTGAGTTTGTCATGACATGACTTTGTCATGACATGTTGAGTTTGTCATGACATGAGGTTTGAGTCCAACCTGCAGGAATATCTCTCAGATTGTGAGTTGTAACTTCATGGGGATTCGCAGAGTCCTCAGAAAGTCCTCAGAAAGCCTTCTGCCACTGTGTATGGTTCCCTAATGTGGAATAATGGTTAACGGCTCAGTAGGTCAATGGAGCCACCAATAAAAAGGTTTGGGAACCCTTCAAAAATAGTTATATTGGTGTTTCTAAGTCTTACTGAACCCATTGGGCTTACTTCTGAGTAAAATAAATCACAGTACTCAAACACATCTAGGTATGGGGTATGATGGATTCTGTTTCTAAAACTCAACTGCTTTTTTGCCATAGGTATGTATGTATAGATGACAACAAATAAAACAATGCACAGTAGTCATAAAATACAAAAAAGCCACAAACCATATCTGAGCTGAAGTCACTAATGAACAATTTTAGACTTCACGGCAATATAATCAATTTTAAAAACACAACAATTTTAGTGCAATTTTGAGCATAAAAATACTTGTGAATGGAGCCTGTTAAAATGAAGGTGGTGATGGTGAGCGACTCTAAACTGCTGGCAAAGGATGTAAGTAAAATCAAACTTGTGAGGAAAAATCCAAGCAGAATTGATGATGGTCATCCCTTCAAGGAATTCAACGTGAACCCGGGACATGTGAAGCATCCTAGGATCAGAAGTGCAGCCCAGGATGTCAAGTTGAACTGCTTGACATCATTGCAAGACTTGAGTTCCTGCAGTGGTTTGAAAAGATACCATCCTTGACAATGAAAAGGTTTTGAGTATGCATGAAAGCTGCTTGACACTACTATAAAAGTGGTGCCTATAAAATCTATACTTTCTCGCTGTAAGAAAAAGTGGAAATACGCCTTTTAAATAGTAGAATTTTTACCCAAATGAGGGACGTTTTCATAAGCACAAAATGAGTTTTTCGGGGGAGGGAGAACCACTTTTCCCCCGTTATGAGTTATGAACCCATTTTCCCCATTATGAACCCCAGGAACAGACTTTGTTGGGACTACTAAACCATTTTATAAGAAGGCTGCAGAGGATAGTTTGCAGAGGAGCAGAAAGAATCTGCTGAAATCAGTCCTTGCTGTGGCGATGATTGAAAAGACAACTACAAGAACCGTTGTTTTGCTGATGTACGTTTGAAAGCTATCAGAAAGATGACAAACATTGAAACTGTAGAGCCAATTGTTAAAAGAACCCTGAAGGCTGCAGGACTGGTTGCTCTTCACTTGGGAGTGTGATAATATGAAGCTGTTGACATTCTGTATGTTTGGGTACATCAGGGTACCACAGTAGCATCTGTGAGGCCTGGAGTGGCACCAATGTCTTTTGCACATGTGTGGCGTACTTTACAATAGTTGTAGGGATTCATGTGTACAATGTATGTATACAGTTTTCTTGTGTGATCCCACTTCTGGATAACCACTGCATATTGAACAGAAGACCTTCATTTAACACTTCGCCTTATAATTTTTTTAAAGGCGTTGCACCCAGACTGCAGGATCCAAATCACCCGCTGCACATACTGGAATCAGCAGATGCTAGAATCAAGTTTTAATCCTTTAAAAACAAAAGCATCAAAATTTGGGTTCACACCAGAACAATGCTGTCTGTGTAGCTATTATGAGCATTGAAAAATCCACTGTTGGATCTCACGACATTTCCTTCTTGCATATTTATCTGAGATAGCATAATGAATGCATTTGTTCCTATGAAGAAGCTTCCACTAAAGTATTGGTTTTGTTGATCCAAGAACATTCCCGTTTGGTCAGCCTAATCTCTGCCCCGATTAAATACCCTGATTCTGATTTAGGTTATACTTCTTGATGTAAAAGCAGTTACCTACACCCCTTGCCATGAAGGCACCAGAACAGCACCCTGTTCACTAGAGGCTCCTTACTAGAGCTTACTTCCAAGTTGAAACATAGGAGCTCTACCATCACAGTGATCTCATTTCCAGCCATGACATCATTTCTGGTGGATCCCCAGGCCTTGGCCGGATGTGCCTGGAAAACAGCAGGGGTCTGGGAGGATAAGGACACCCCTGTCGTGTCTGGCCTTCGGGAGGGTGGGAGGGTGAGCACTGGGGGCTCGTTAGGACCAGCAGACGCGGCTAACCGCTGCTAAAATATTAGAAAAAAGTAAGTGCACGTTCACACGCAGCTAATTTGTGTTGAATGGAGGTCCTAGAGGGTCTCTGTGTGGGTGGAGACCTCAATTGACCTCAGCCGGGATTTTCACTAGATGCATGCCAACGGAAGTCAATTGAGGTCTCTGCCCACACAGAGACCCTAGTCTAGGACCTCAGTCAGACACAAATTAGCTGCGCGCGCATGCGCACTTATTTTTTTCAAATATTTTAGCAGTGGTTAGCCGGGACTAACCGCTGCTGGTCCTAACAAGCCCCCAGTGCCCCCAATCACCCTCCCACCCCCCAGAAGGACTCCCTAGACCCCAGGTAAGCAAAAAAATTTAACTGGTTTAAGTCACTTCAAAGTGACCAGGTCAGGAATTTTCAATTTAGGACCTGATCAACCTGATTGGCATTCTAAGAGGGAGGGAGGGTTTCGGGGCTAAAATGCTAGAGAACCACTGCCCTAGAGAGAAATAACTTGGACCTTTCTACATCCTCACCAGTCTCGTATCTTGGTATTGATTCAATCAGCTTGCCTTATATGAGAGCAGAAAATATGACAAGTTATTAATTTCCACCCAGCATGGTTAGGATTGGGAGACCAGCCTTCTCAAAATGGAGTGAAAAGGGAACTGGCCAGCTGACTATGCTGTAAGATGCCAGCCAAGTTGGGGTGAAAGCCCCTCTGCATCCAGTGGTGGAATTCAAATAAATTAACAACAGGTTCTATGTCCTAATAACATAAATTAACAACACGTTCTATGTCCCATTAGTAACCGGTTCTCAAAACCAGGTACGCATTAGCAAAGGGTTCTATAGAACATGTAAGAACCCCCCGAAGCCCTCCACAGTCTGCATCCCAGAGGAATCCCAGGAAGCTCCAGTGCCAGGGTGATACTGTTCCCTTTTCGTAAGGGAAAAATTGACTTAGGTTTTTTTTTTTTTTGAATATTGCCTCTTGTTTACTAGTAATTCACTTTCCTGTGCTCTTTATTGTCCACTTTATTCATCTCTAAAAAATGTGTTTCCATGTTGTGATTAAAAGAAACCTGCCCTTTTCTGTGACCTGCAGAGCAATCTGCCTCCTCCCCTCTGCCTATAAAACTGGCAACTAAGGAAAGAGACAGTACCTGTCACAAGTATGATGGAACACGTGCAGGCTCATGATGGTGGTGATGTTGGGTAAGTGTAACAATGCCATGGAACATCATCCTCTAGAGATTGTCATTCCACTCTACACAAGTGGTTCTTGAGCATTTCAGCCCAGGATTTCCTTCTGAAAGTGACAAAATGTCCAGGACCACCAGAATGAGATCATCAACTTGGAAGTGATGTCATGGCTGGGACTGACAACAAACAGCAAGTGACATCGCTTTGATGCTAGAGCGCATCCATGTCTACTTGGAAGTAAGTTCCATTGCGTTCAATAGGATTGACTCTCAGGAAAGTATGGATTACAGCCAGAGTGCTCTTTTCCACGATGGCTCAGTGCCAGATTCCCTGGGGGTCCCAATCATCACTTTGAGAAGCACTGCTCTGTACGGCTTCACTCTCTTTTGATACGTTCTAACCTTTGGATGCTAACTGGCCTCTCCCCAGCCTGCTGGCTGTTTTTATATAGACACTGCTTTCTGCTTTTTTTGCCTGCACCTTCACCTTCGCTCCTCAAGTAGATGAATCATCTTGATTGACTCTAATAGCTTATTCCGCAGTTGAGGGACATTTTCCACTATGGGAGCATCCTGAACCTTAAACAGCATTAGTTCTCAGATTCTGACCAGGCACTGCCTTGACTCAGGATGATCATATCTCTTAACCACCATAGAGGTTTTAATATGTGACACACAAGAAAAATGCAGAGACAGCAAAATCATCATTGGCATCCTTCAGTCTCAATTTTCGAGGCTGAAGGATGCCAACGATGATGATTTTTGCTGTCTCTGCATTTTTCTTGTGTGTCACATATTAAACCCCTTTTCAACTTAAAAAGTTCACAAAGCAATTTACAAGAAAATGAAAAAAAATTAATAGCTAATGTATTCAATATGTGTATTGCTTTCTGGTGGTTAATTTCAACATATTATTAAATTTAAAACTTCACCTATAATTTATTACATGTAATTATTTATTACAAGAAGGCTACATCCTGCCTGCTCACAAGGAAAAGGAGAATAATGGAAAAAAATTTCCAGAACAAAGGATCCAAAAAGAGGACATATGGTCACCCTGCCTTTACTATACACAGGTGAAAATATGTCATGACCAAAAAAGAGGTTAAAGCTGCAATCCTAAAGCCAATATCCTGGGAGTAATACAATGGTGCTTACTACTGAGTAGACATGGTTAGGATTATGCTCTAAGGTGCCCCCGCCCCAAATGGAGAACATGACAATATAAAAACTAAATACTCTTCTATAATGTATATGTCTTTCATGTGGTTGATTTAAATTCTATATTGCGATTATTAAATTTAAAATATATAATTTATAATTGATGAATTAAAGATAATATAATTAATGAATTATAATTGATTAATTAAAGATAAAATTGTAAAACAGGTGAGCAGGGCTTGCTCATGGAGAATCAGTATGGATTCAGTAAAGGTAAGTCTTGCCTCACAAACCTTTTGGAATCCTTTGAAAAGGACAACAGGCATATGGAAGTGGGAAAACCTGTGGACATCATATACGTATCTGGACTTTCTGAAGGCATTTGATATGGCCCCTCAGGGACTTCTGAGAAAACTCCACAGTCAGAATTAGAGGGCAGGTCCACTCATTGATGGGGAACTGGCTGACAGGAAGGACATTGAGGGTGGATATCAATGGGAAGTTTTCCATATGGAAGGGGTGAAAAGTGGTGTGTCCCATGGGTCACTCCTGGGACTGGTGCTTTTCAACCTGTTCATAAATGACCTAGAGACGGTTAACCAGCAAATGGCAAATGCATTTTAATGTAAATAAATTTTAAGTTATCCACATTGGGTCAAAGAATCTTAACTTTACATATAGGTTAATGGGCCCTGAGCTATCGAATAGAGCAGGAAAAAATCTAGGGTTGCTGGTGGAGAGCTTGATGAAGGTGTCGGCCATGTGCAGTGGCCATAAAAAAGGCAAATTCCATGTTTGGGGTCATTAGGAAAGGGATTCAGAATAAAACAGCAAAAATTATACTGTCACTGTACAAATCAAAGGTGAGGCCACATTTCAGAAAGGATGTAGACATGTAGAGGAAATGGAGAAGGTTCAGAGGAGAGTGACCAAAAAGACTGAGGGTCTGGGACACCTGCTGCATGAGGAAAGGCTACAGTGTTTGGGGCTCCAGTCTACAAAACAGGCACTTGAGGGGAGACATAATTTGAGATTTGCAAAATTATGCAAGGGATGGACAGAGAGATGCTCTTTTCCCTTTCGTTAACAATACAGGTAGAGGACATCCACTAAAATAAGAGTCAGGACAATCAGGACCCAGATCACCCTTATACATAATGAAATGCTTCTTAACAATATCAAACATAAATTTGGCTTCAATGTATTTTATATTAATTGCAGGCAGATCTACGTGTAGAATATGCTTTGTAATTGTGTTCATCTGGCTTCCTTCAAATGATTGTAGGACTAGAAAAGATAAAAAACAAGAACAAGGAGACTAGTTTTATGCTTTTTAAAAGTTATACGGACAATATAGAAAGGTCATTGCCCCCACAGAGCATATATATTATATACAGTGAAGGTATGCAAGAGATTGTGCAGAGGAGAGGGAGGTAGTAAAATGCCTTTATAAGTTTGTAAACTTATTAAGGCTGCAATCCTAAAGACACTTTCCTGGGAGTAGGACTCATTGAACACAATGGGGCTTTCTTTTGAGTAGACATGGTTAGGATTGTGCTCCACGTCACAGTTGGGAATGAGTATTTTCCAAGGCAACGGAAATAGAAAATTATTTTTTTCAAAATAGTACCTCAGGTTTGCTCTGTGAAACTTCTTAATAGTAGTATAGAGCAAACTACACAAAGAGAATAATTTCATTAATTTAATTTATTTAATTAATTTGTATCCCGCCTTTCCTCCCCTGCAAGAGGGAGCTCAAGGCGGCTAACATCAGGGAAATAAAACATCATTAAAATAGATCATAAATAAAGATTAAAACACCGTTAAAATATAATTTTATCAACAGGTATTGGTCAGGCTGACTGACAGATTTTCTGCATTCAGGAGCAACAGAGCTGATAAGTAGCTGCTTTTGCCTAATGACCAAAATGGTCTGGTTGCCGCCATGTTCTGCTGAGGACTAAGTTATATGTTATGTGGAGCAGATCATTAGACCTTATTGGCCTGGTGTTTTTCCCTAACTGGCCTGAGGCCTAATCTAGAACAGAATCATGGAGAAGACCTTAATCCTTTGCCCCCTTTAAACTCCCAGTCTCTGCTCCTACAGTCCTTTCTAATCTTTTCCTACACTGTGCAGAGCTCTACAGAGGGCGCAGAATGTCATCAAGCTATGGGGCACCAAGGAAGAGAAACTGCCAGAGACCACAAGCACCATCAACAGGGAAGGACTGCAACCCAGAATAGTTCCACATAACTATCACAAATAGCCACCATCACCTGCAGAATTCAACCCAGCCAAGCTGGAGCCAACAACCACCTCCAAGAGGCAAGGAAGGTGATCATATTTTCTGGTAAACCTACAAAGATTTCCCCACAGCTTAAGAGATAAGGCATTATCGAATAAGAAGGATCCAACTTCTACTGAAAATGTTAAAAACCAACATTTCTAGAGGTGTTTCATTCCTCTCAGACAGCCCTTTCAAGGGGCTCTAAGGCATGACCACCAACCTGTGAGTAAACAAGTTGCTCAGTTTCACTATCCATAGTGCTCAATAAGTTTACTAAATAAAAATACATTTTCCTTGCTACTTGATCACAGTGGGGCTTACCTTTGAGTAGACATGGTTAGGATTGCACCCATAGTTGGAAAACATGGGGGAGTATTTTGAGAGATGTGGAGGCTCCCTCCTTGTGTGTGTTGGAAAGTGTTAGTGACCTGATTTGTATTCATTTCACTCACAAGTTCCATCACTAATATATTGAATTATGTAAATTTATTTAAATTTGAAATGTAAATCTATTTCTTCAAGTCCCTGATACAGTATCAGAAAGACAATGCGGACCTCCTGCCAAAAGTTTAGACCCCTGCAGTACAGCAGTGATTTTAGGCAGTTCTCTTGACATGGCACTGACCTCTCTGGAGCAAGGCTGGTCCCCTCAGCCCTGTGGCTTCTTCTGAGGGGATGGTTTGCAGAAAGCATTGAACAATGAGGATGAGTAGGCACAAGTGAATGAAAGACTTGGGTGTTTTCCAATATTTCTGAGTTAATTATGTATTAACGGTATCACTTTTTGTTCACTAGTGGGATTTCTGTGTTTTTAGCAACAGCAAACTATTCTCGTGTTGCCCTGTTTGCAGTAATGGGAAGTCTCACCTGTTGAATTCCTGCCCGGCATGCAATGGGTCAAGTGGGAGGCTTGCCAGGAAAGAAAGTTGCAGCTCTATACACAGTCTTCATTCCTTAAACACTGTAATTATTTCTATTCAAAGCAGAGCCTCGGTTGGAATCAGCTGGACCTTTGTTCTCCTCCAACATTGCACCACTCGGTGAAGAACAGTCCTTTGTGCAAAGAGTGGGAGCACTTGACTCCTTTAATCTCAGTCAGACTTTGGACTGGTCGGTCAGGTTTATTTATAAACCGCAGATTAATCGCACCTCTTCCTCCTTTCACCAGCTGAAGGTAATCTTCCTATAACAACAGCCTCAAAAGCCTGCAGAGAGCTGGATGACACAAGGCTGAGTCAACATGGGTGATGAGGAGTTGAAGATCGTCCCTTTCGAGTTGAGAGAGAAAGAAGGCCGGGAGAACAACGGCTTTGTTCAAAGTGAGGAGCTGGATGGAAAGATCAACCCCCCTCACCCAGACAAGTTGCCCAAACCATGCACTCTTGGCATCGAACCCCTCCAACCCGAAGCAGGTCAAGAATTAGTGATGCAGCCTTATGCAGGAATGCCCAAGGAAGTTCTCCTCCAGTTCTCATCGCAGGCACGGTACAGAGTTACCAGAGAGATCCTCTTCTGGTTGATTATTTTATCCTCTTTAGTGCTTGTGGTCGCTACAATTGTTATCATTGCCATGTCCCCAAAGTGCCTTGCTTGGTGGCAAGCCAGCCCTATTTACCAGATCTATCCTCGGTCTTTTAAGGACAGTGATCATGATGGGAATGGAGATTTCAAAGGTGGGTGCACTTGACTTTTCTGTTACAATCAAAGAATGCAGGAGGAAACTTCATATGGGGTTGCTTGACACATAATATTTTTAAAAAATAAGAATAATTTTGTAACTGTGGCATCTGAAATGAGGGTCATCTTTATAGGGTACACGCGAGCTACTGTTTTTAAAAGTTCATATTTAGCCTCAAATTCAAGAATACAATGGAAACACATTCCTAATATCTATTTTGAATCATTGGGTGCGTAGGGATCAGAAAACCCCACAATTATTATTCATGTATTGTGCTAATTTGTTCCACAACATTCTTTCCTTTAATGCTGCTTCACAATATTGTTAAATTAAAATGTTTTGAGGAAGGTAACCATAACATGGTCTAGATTTTATGTATGTGCACCAGTTCAATAATTTAACTTCCTATATGATTTTCTCATACATAGCAAATAATTAGTCTGCAAATATACCTTCAAATCAATTTCATCCTGTTTGCCACTAGGAGTTTTCTAGAATTTCGTGTTTTCCTATTGTTCAAAATATATGTGTATTATTCATTGTGTCTGCACACCCGACCCCCAGTTAGGCCTGCATAAGTCCCAGCACAAGTCCTGTGCTGGGCTGGGGGTATCACAACAGTGCCTTAAGACACTTCTCCGCCATTTCAGGGGGTGGAGGTTAGGCCACCTCACACCATCACAGAAACAGGTAGTGTGTGAGTAATGCTGGCCTAAATTAATTAAAGTATTTATAAATTTTGAGTTCTGTCATGCGTATTTTATAACATTTCATATTTGCCATTCTAATTGGATGCCATGATTAAGGGGGCATAGTCAATCTCCCGTTATTATTTTATAGGCCTTATTGCCTCGTGAACACCGTAACGAAAGGCAGAAATGAAGTTTTTCATAGAAAGACACAATTTTTGTACCAGTTTCTGGGAAGGTAAATAACTGATGGAGGCAAAGATAAGAGTGATCTGGAAACTGGAAGAACAATAGTTGTGATTGTAGTAAGGGAAAATGTAGTTGTCAATACAAGAACAGGTTTCCTAACAGCAAACAGATTGTTGGATATTGGTCCTAAAATTATTTTAATCTACATGCTTCTTAGATTTTTTCCTTGTTTATATCCCTCAATGTTAAAAACTCTGGGAAAAATATTTTTTATTTACACACCTAATGAATGCTCTCTGTGGCATTGTGTCAGCAAATGAAGTCTTCGTGGAATTCTTCTTCCAATTAGCGACGGTATCACTGACAAGAGAAGTTAAAGCCCGACTATATTCTCCATTGTTATAAGATGCTACTCATTACCCCCAACGTCTCTTGCCTTGAGATTGACATAATCTGAAGGCCAGAATTTGTTCAAGAGCTCGAGTTTTGATCGCTGCCACATTGAGACCAGCAATAAGTAACCTTCTTGTCTGCTAATAGCTGAACATGTTCTTGGCCATTCAGAATCCTTATCCTAAAGATATTGTTAATTTAATCCCATTCTTCTTCTTCTTCTGCCTCTATTTGATCCTCGTAAAAACCCTTTGAAGCAACTTGGGCTGAAAAATATTAACCCAATGAGCTTTGTGGTGGAGCAGGAATTTGAACCCATGCTTTTCCAGTCTGTTCTTATGTGTGTTTTTTTATCCTTGTAAAAGGGAAATGTGTGAGTTATTATTATTTATCTTCCGAACCAGGTATCCAGGAAAAACTGCACCATATTCAGTACCTAAATGTTAAAACAATCTGGATCACATCTTTTTACAAATCCGCCTTGAATGACTTTGGATATGGGATAGAAGATTTCCAAGATGTCGATCCGATGTTTGGAAGTATGGAGGATTTTGAAGAGCTGGTTGCAGCAATCCATGATAAAGGTTGGTTTTGCTCTAAACACAGTGCCTCTTTTCTCTGATGATGTGCTTATTACTGCAATTGATTTGTTAAAATGCTTAATGGCTGTCTTTTTTAATCATTAAACCAGGTAAGTGCCACATATGATAGATAGGAAGGCAGAAGAGCTGTTAAACATTAGGAAGGGCCATAGTTCAGTGGTAAAGCTCATGTTTTGCCTGCAGGCTGGATCTCCAGCAACTCCAATTTCAAATGGATTAATTAGTGCCAGGACAGGGAAAAACCCTCTAGAGCGGCTGCTGCTAGTCATTGTCAAGCATTCTGGTCCAGATGGTCTGACTTGGTATAAAGCAGCTTCATATTTTTATCCTATATTTCTAGCTACCTAAGGGGATCTTATAAAGGGGAAAACAGGTGAAAAATATCAAAGGAAGGAAATTTAGTCTCCAGAGTTGGGATCTTAATTTCCCATTCCTTTTAAAGCAATGCCTCTCAAACAGTTTTTAGAATGAGAATCTGTCAGGACCCATTAGAAGTTACATCATCAAGTAGAAAAAACATTTGAACAATCCCTGACTGAAGTCCTACCCGGACCAAGTCCTACCCTGGAGTAAGATGAGAGATGTAAAATTTCTGAAAATTTTGAATCATGAAAAAAAACCTGTGTTTTTTTAATCAACGACGTAAAAAGGACTGTATATGTTAAGAATATTTCAACTAAACATGAAAAAGTAACCATCCCCTTTTCTCTCAAAACAACATAGAAACAAGAAACCATCAACATAAAAAATAGATTTTCCCCTTACCACCTATAGAATATATAATGTAAGCTATTTGTTAATAATACTGGCATTATTTGTGCCAGTGGGATAAGATCACTACCTCAATAGTGAGCTTCATAGTGAGATATAACTTTTGAGTGGTGCTTTGAAAAATAAATTGAGAAAAAGAAATGTGCAACATATACATACAATTTAACTCATTTTCTGAACGAATGCTATTGTTTTCCAATTTCTAAGTAAGTTCCATTTATTATAATTGTTAAGAGTAAACAGTAGCCAGTTAAAAGCATTGATCTGTAACATTTCCCCAAATGCAGTCACATACAACGGTAGCATCAAGTCAAATGTGTTAAAACTAAAACGTTGAAGTAAATGTGGACCCACCTGAAATTGGTTAATGAGTCACCTAGTGGGTCCTGACCCAGTTTTAGAAACACTACTTTAAGAGAATGTGTAATACTTAATAATACTTTTACCCATATCTTAACTTGTAAGGTTTAAAAGTGATCATGGATCTAATACCCAACCATACCAGTAACAAGCACAAATGGTTTCAGCTGAGTCGTAATGGGACTGAAAAATATGCAGATTATTATATTTGGCATAACTGTACACAAGTCAGTGGAAGAACCACACCACCAAATAATTGGGTAAGTACAAAAATGTAATAAATGGAATCCTCTTACAGACTAACTAGTAAAACTGTGCTTTTAGAGAACACAAAGCCACCTGCATTATTAGTACTGGTTGTATTGTCAGGGCTTGATGGATATTGCCCTCTTTGACGTGGCTCTGATTCAGA
The DNA here is from genome assembly GCA_030015325.1 of Cryptoblepharus egeriae. Taxonomy (NCBI): domain Eukaryota; kingdom Metazoa; phylum Chordata; class Lepidosauria; order Squamata; family Scincidae; genus Cryptoblepharus; species Cryptoblepharus egeriae. Next base: position 222,123,969 of record JAREYC010000001.1, read on the forward strand.
TCAAGGTCCTGCACAGCTTCTATTATTTACATCAAATGAACATGTTCACTCTAACTGCACAATAGGTACATTGTCTAATGTTTCAGCTTCCTGTTTCACACTATAGGTGACCATATGCCCTCTTTTTCCAAGACATATCCTCTTTTTTTTTAGCTTTGTGGCTTGGGGGAAAAAAAATCTACATTGTCCTCCTTTCTCTAGTGAGCAGGGAACATGTAGCCTTCTTGTAATTAATAAATTATGGCTGCATTCCAAATACACTTTACTGGGAGTAAGACCTATTGAACACAATTGGGCTTACTTTTGATTAGACATGATTAGGATTGCACTCCAAATGTAATAAATATATGCGATAGTTTCAATTTAATAAGAAGTAATGCAGTGTTTAAATTAACCACATGAAAGTAATCTGAATGAGTGTTTTTTGCTTTTATTTTGTCATGCCCTACATTTTTCTTGGATGTCCTACATTTTGGAGAAAGGTCCTCTTTTTTCAAGCAGAAAGATGTGGAATTCAGCTGCTTGTAAAATACTGTGCCCTTCATATTATTGTATATATTCAGTAAGTGCCAGTAGGTTGATTTTACTGATTGCACCATTAGACACTGGTATTTTGTGTGGACTGAATTCTTTTTGAGTCTGTTGCTCTTGCTTAGTTTTGTCTCTTTTCTGTACAAACCTAATGGCACAAAAAGGAGCATTACACATGACTGGCTCATTGTGAGATACCCCCGTTTAATGGGCATCCCAGCTGGGGAGCTTCCTCACAGCTGTCTCTTGTCCCTGCCAACCATGACATCAGAATTAAACAAACCAGCCCATTGTTAGGTGATTCTTTTCTGTTTCTTTAATGCAAAGATTTCTGGAAAATTGTTTCACTGGGGTGGCAACTCATATTTTATTTTATTTTTTATTTGAGATTGTAGCATTTTTCAAATAGACAATTGCCAACACTTCCTTATGTATATGACTTAAAATTTCAGAAACTGCCAACATTTTGCCATCATGTTCTCCTCCATTCATTTAACATTAGAGCACAATGATACATTTGGCAACAAATAACCGGTAACACTTTTTGCCTCCAGAAGTGATTTTATTTTTATTGTACATCCTGCAGTCATGCTTAAATGCTTAATTTATGGATTTGTGTCTGTGTTTTAATTTTAGTTTGGTCAAATGAAATAAGATGTTCTCATAACCAGGGAGCTGGAAGGAATCTATTCCAAATCCACCTAGGTCAACATCCATTTTCCTTTTGAAACACTATTTAATTGTGGTTTTATTTAATAATGTCACTAGCTCTGAGCCAGAGGAAGTTAGCTGAGCTGGGTAGCCAAATCTGAAATATTGGGTAGTATTTCAGAAGTCAGAAAAGTGTGTTCATATGTGCATGTGTGTGTGTGTGTTTAGGCCAGACAATTGCAATGCATTATATGTGGCCAGTAATTTAAAAAACACTTTTCAGACTCTTGACCAGGATAAATTACTGGAAACATATCTCACATGTGCTTGAAAGTCTTTCCTGGTTACCACTGGCTTTTCAGCACAACTCAAAATGCTGATATGTATATACTTTAAAGCTCCCTGGTACCTAAAGGAGACTTTCCCCACACAAGGGTGACCCCTAAACAGTACAGATGATATACATAGCATGCAATTGCACCATCAAGTTGGGGTAAGGATGCCAAAAGGTCCCAGAGCAGAACTTGGCCCATCAGTGATTTAGTGCTCACAAGCGGCAAGTCTTTGTCAGCTGCGGCCCCAAATTCCCTAGTAGTGAGGTTTGCCTAGTGCATATAGCACACCAAGAGTATTATTTAGGCCACAAGTGAATATCTTTCAAATTTTCCAGGCTTTTAATTTCAGAGAGAATGTGATTGCTTCCCCCTCCCAATTTTGATTTTTTTAATTTTGTGATTGTTAGATCGTGCATATTAGCCAATCTGAGAATAGCTTACATTGAAATAAAATTTGTCATTTTAAAATAACGAAATAACAATGATTTTCTATAATTGGTTTAAATATGCATTTCCTTCTTGATTAGGTGAGCATTTTGGGGAATTCTAGTTGGCAATATGACGAAGTGAGAAACCAATGTTATTTTCATCAGTTTGGAAAAGATCAGCCTGACTTAAACTTTCGTAACCCAGATGTTCAAGAAGAAATTCATGTAAGTAACTGTGGCAATCAAATCTCTAAAACACTTTGAAAGTTCTCCCTTCAAGGAATGTGATTTATTTCAACTCATTTTTACACTAATTGATATTATGTACTGGGGAATAATGTAGATCAAATACATTAATCTGGCTTTCCAGCCCATAGTAACTGCAGTTTGGAGAAATAAAATGGGGCAAAAATGCAAGAACACAGCATAAAAATTGCAGAAATGAGTCATAGAGATAAGGAAACATAGAGATAAGGCATAGATAAGACATAGAGATAAGGAAAAAAAGAGATGAGCACAGTGCAGAAACATGTACGTCCAGACTGGGAATAGGGAATTATGGTCAGTTTCTGTGCTTGGTGTGCATATACTATTAAGTTTACCAGGCTTTTAAAAAACAAAACAGTGGTCTTTAAAATAGGGGCCAGTACCCCCAGGGGGAGGTCACAATTTCATTTCAGTTGCAAAAAGCTGGATGCAGCTATCTTGGAGTCTGGCACTGGATACCTTTAATGACACTTCCAGCCATGACATCACTTTTGGGGGGTCCCAGACTGTCATTCTCTGAAATGAGTCCCAGGCTGAAATGCTCAAATACCACCGCTGTAGGACTTTCATATTCAAACTGACTGCCACTTGGAGCATAATATACCGGATGTCTCCATGGTTGAGGAAGAAAATGTCTGGATCATTGACTTTGCATCACCTGGAGATCATCAGTTTCAAGAGAAAGAACATGAGAAAATCAAATCACATCGTAAGGACATAGAAATTCAAAGAATGTGGGGAAAAGAAGATCCCCATAGTCCCAATAATAACAGGTGCTCTTGGAGCAATTCCATCAAGTCTCAGAAACATCTAAACTTAATGGGTCTCCAGAAGATAATGACTACTGCTGGGTTACAAAAAGTGGTGCCCCTCAGAATTTCACTTACGTTGAGATGATACCGTTATGATTGATTCCTAGTTCCTTGGATGGGAAATGAGTTACAATAGAGCCAATTCCAGTCAAACACCTGGTGACTGTGATAAAAAACAACATACTGTAGTAGTAATGTTAATATTATTTTAAGTTGCCTTCATTTGATTTAAATTGACTGTAAACTGCCTTGAGTACCTTCTGACTGGAGGGCAAAGGTGGGATAAAAAAGGATTTTTCTATTTTATTAAAATTTAGAATATCATCAGATTTTGGCTTGCCAAAGGCATTGATGGATTCAGTATAAGTACTGTTAAATTCCTTTTGGAAGCAACACACCTGAGAGATGAACCTCAAGTGAATAAATCTCAAAATCCAGTAAGTTTTTCTTGTTTCCTTATCTGGTTGCATAAATGAGGTGTCTGTGTGTGTCTGTGTGTGTGTGTGTATTTTTCATTTTGCGGATTGAGGTATCATTTTTTGATTGATGCTGAAGTTGGGATCTGGGTTAGTGGGTTGAATAAGCACTTATGCTGGAATAATAATTGCTATGTGCCTGGCCCATAGTAATATAACCACATCATGGCCCAAATAAATAAAAAATAAATAAAAATCAGGCATAAAAGTTAGTGGGCTGGGCATGGTGAAGATCTCATGCCTTTCTTACTTGGCCAGGCCAACACCTGATCCTTCAGTATCAGGGAGAGTAAGCCAGTGTGTTTTCAGGAAGCAGGACAAATGCAAGACTTTGCCACAACTCTTCTAGCAGTATGACCTTGGTAGTGCCCACCATCATGTGGCAGAGCAAATACTTTGTCCATAGCAAGTCCTGGTTCAAGTCCTCACATTTCCAATTATGGAAATAGAACTAGTAAATACCCAAGATGGAGCTATTAGCCACCCATTAGCCATTAATTTTTTCATTTTCTTTGTAACCACTTTGTGAACTTTTTAGTTGAAAAGCTGTATATAAATACTATAGACAGTGTAGATAGATAGGTTAGATAGACAGAACTAGCTAAGGACAGAATTCCATACTTACAGGCATTAAATTAATGCCCGATGCTGATAATGGCAGTAGAAGTTAGTCCTGCTGAAAACAGAAGGAGAAACTTGTAGGAGAAACTTTGTGTCCTGCTTCCCATGTCTCTTTCTGTGTCTCTTTATCTCCAGATTAGAACAGCTATTTTCAGTGTTTTTCTTCTCAGGACACACTAACCTTGATGTCTCTTGTGGTGTCATTTCTGGCATCTCTGAAAGATTCTTCTGGGTTCTGTAGCTCTGTTTCTAAGACAGCTAATTGTAGTAATGAACTGTGTGTCCCTCCTCCACCGCTAGCTGAGGAAGAGTGACAAGACAGTTTGTTTCTACACCTAGAAATAGAGTCACAAAACCTGGCAGATTTTTCCTGTGATTTTCGACTACAGTTCTCCAAATTCCTGCACCACACCTGATGACCTTTTGCAGCACACCAGTTGAAAATCGCTGATATAAGATGGTGTTAGAAAGTGCATTAAATCAGAAAATTAATGAGGACTTTTGCATTTCTCTTCAAGGACAGCATCACAGCTTATTCTGAACTCTATCATGATTACACAACGACCCAAGTTGGCATGCATGATATCGTCCGCAGTTTTAGGCACACCATGGACAAGTTCAGCAGTGAGCCTGGTAGATACAGGTAATAATATAATGGCATCTTGACCAATTAACCATTTCTTATTTTCCTAATTCTGTAAAAGCAATGAGATTCAACAGGGAACAGCCTGAAATTCTTATTAGATAAGAGCTACGGTAGTTCTTCTCTGCCCCATAAGAAGAGCTGTGCTGGATCAGGCCAAAGGCCCATCTAGTCCAGCTTTCTGTATCTCACAGCAGCCCACTAGACGGCTCTAGGAGCAAACAAGACAACAAGAAACCTGCATCTTGGTGCCCTCCCCTGTATCTGGCATTTTGAGATAACCCGCATCTAAAATAAGGATTGCACATACCCATCATGGCTTGTAACCAAGTGAAGATTACTCCAACATTGTGTAGAAATTTCAGCCTCATTTTTTTATAGAATTTGTTTACATAGGTAATTGATCAACCAATCATACTGTCGATACATATTCAAGTAATTATCCAAACACTTACTTTGATAATTTCTTATACAACAATTCAGTGCCCCATTGCAATTGATTTGTCATTTTTAACAGAGGGCTTTGTAATAGCAATGTGAATAATTGGTTCAATGTTCCTAACACAAGTTTTGTCCAGATAATCCTAAAAGATCCCCCAGGAGCTGGATTTTGATTTTATTTATTTTGTGCAATTTGGGATAAGGAAATATTTTATCCTGTGTCCAGCCCCATCTACCTCACAGGGCTACTCTGACCTATGTGCCACAAATCCATGTAGCCCATGCATTGTTGCATGGGACAGGTGTGCATGGATATGCACCCTGCATAGGATATGGCCTATACAACCCCTCTCCCACCATCTTCCATGCCTGCCTGGGCCAGTGCAAACTCATGGAGACCTGAGCTGAATCTGGTGCTGGCAGGCCAGTGCACATCGTTGCGGTGGCTTTGCTAACTCATGAAAAGTCATGAACATACTTTATGGCATGTTTGCAATACTTATGGACACTGGACCGGCAAGGGGGTGCACCAGCTCAGCTGTTAGTGAGAATTACATGCTAAGAAAGCTAAAGTGTTTGTCCTATGTTTCAAAAGTCTATGACTAAACAATATTTCAGGATTAAATAATTCCTTGGCTAAAGTTCACCTGCAGTTTTTCTATTTTTTTCTTAGCAAAAATACAAAATACAAGAATATTCCATTTTATACTGTATGCATCTAACAAACCTATGTACAATGCATGTACAAACCATGTTGAAGTGATACATAATTGTTCATTAGGTTGTATCCTAATGGTCCCTACAGCGATGGACTGCTTTGGTCTGCGCAACTCTTCTGCAAATGGAAGTAGTTTGTAGCCACTGATTGCCTCTGCACAAGCCTTGAGGGTACATTTTGGTCATTACTTATTTAAATGATTGGTATCCCAGCATTGAAAATAGGGTGGCTCACAAGACAGAACAATTAAGGTGATAAAACAGTAGGCCACATTAATAGAAAATATACAAGCAGGCGTCTGAAAAAGCAAGTACTGATGTGCCAAGTAGTATGGATGGTTTCAATAAAGTCAATGACAGAAGGCTGTAATTTCAGACCAGTTCTTTGCTCTTCTGGGATTCTCTCCTTCAGGAAGGGCTGTAGCTCATTGGTGTCCCCATATCAATCTATGGCACCTCTCAGGTAGAAATGGGAAAGGTAGCTGCTAAACAGCATGGTGATGCTGAACAGCTTGATGACTCCCCCTTTTTATGCTGAATAGAACAGCTTCATTTACATAAATAATATCCATGGATGAATGAATGTAACTTTTTCAGTACAGAAGAATCTGAGGTTGGAATTATATTTCACCATGAAGAGGGAAAATATCGTAGGGGAAAAGTTACCTTTCATCATAATTCACAGATATATTTCAAATTGCCATGTCAGAACTTTCATGTAAGTATTTGTACCTTCAAACGATGACCAGAATCTAAAAGGGACATAAGACTGTCAATATAATAAATACCTGGGGTCTTTTTTCCATTTGATTGTGCTGAATGAATAGTATTCACTAAAATTTTATGTAATTGATTTTACAAGTTTCTTCTTTTTTGAAGATTTATGGGCACGGAGGTAAACGGTGAAGAAAACATTGAAAGGACAATGATGTACTATGGGACATCTTTTATTCAAGAAGCTGATTTTCCTTTTAACTTCTACCTCATGAATATGAATCAAATCTCAGGAAATGATATTTTTGAATTGGTATCTTTGTGGATGAAAAACATGCCACAAGGGAAATGGCCAAGCTGGGCGGTAAGTTTCTGACTTTAAGACCATTTGGAGCCCAAATCCTATGCCTATATACTTAGAAGCAATTCCCATTTTAGTCAAAGTGGCCTACTCCCAGGAAAGTGTATATAGGATTGCAGCCATAGTCTTCTTAAGGCCGTTGGTGACTTCAGCCTGACTTTTCTTAGAGGAACTTGGGATGGTTTAAATAAGGCTATTATCCCTTTATTTCTCAACTACTTTGTGATGTAGGTATGGCATGAAATAATTTTATTTAGTTATTATTTTAAAAACCTGATATTGCCGATGCAATAGAGATCAAACTAAAACAATAAATGCAAGAAGAAATAAGTAGATTCTGAACTACTGAAACAGATAAGAAAAGGGTAAGGCAAAATCCCACATAATTAGAGAGCAAAATCAATTTTGTGATTAAAATAGTTCTAAAGATGCATCTTCACCAGACATATAGAACGGCAAGTGTGGGATGAGGCTAGTATCTTAGGTAACACATTCTATAAAGCTGATATTATAGCTCAGTCACTTTCAAAGTGGGGGTAGGTTTGAGGGCTGCAACTTCATAACAGGGTGAGAGGGAGGGATCCACCATCTTGGAATCTGGCACTGGGTTTCCCTGGAGTAAGCCTCATTGAACACAATGGAACTAACCCTACAATCCAGAGTAATTATGGGAAGACGTAAGAGGACTTACTCTGGATTGCTCTATGCATTTCCCATAGGTTTCCCATAGGTGGCACCGTAACTACATTGGTGTAAAGGGTTACTTTGTTAGTTTGGATTGTAGCCTTACTTTCAAGTAGTCATGGAGGAGCATCCCAGTAAGTTTGACGGGGGTCCCGGACAGATTTTTAAATTTGAAAGGGGATCCTGGATTGAAATGCCTGAATACCACTGTCATAGCCAGTGGTATAGCAAGTGAGGCCTTGCTTTTTGTAGAGAAGGATTGCAGAACCTCAAAACAGAACAAAACATTCATGAACACAGATAAGAAGTATGATTGGGCACTGGGTAGGGATCCACACCCATTAGAGGGCTGAAGAGGTCAGATGGACATCTGAATTCTTAGTACCATGGTGGCACCATGGTGGCATGGGCTGTGGGTGGCGCAAGCGGTTAAGACGCTGTGCCTGTTAACCAGCAGGCCAGGGTTCGTGACCCGGGTCGGCCCCACAAGACAGGGTGAGCTCCTGCCCTTAGCCCAGCTCTGCGACGCCAACTGGATCCAATCGTATTGGCTCTGCCTTTCCATTGGACTAATTCAGTGGCGTGGAGAGGGGGGATTTGCTGCTTGGGTAACAGCCTATCCTCCATAACAATCCAACCCAGGCTTTCCTGCTTTGCATGCAGCGTATGCAGCGCCAAGCATGATACCATAGTCTGACAGAGGCCTGCTGGTGGCACCCAACATACCATTACATTCCTAAGCACCCAACCTGGCACTGACATGACTTCAGAAGCATCAGATAGGAAATGGCAGAAATCGTAACTGACCAAAGGTTACCCAAAGAACTTAATGGTTGAAGTTTACTGGCCATATTCCCTCCCCTCAAATAGGGCTGCCTTTCAAACAATTTTCAAAAATGGCATGCCATCTGTAGTGTGAGTTTGGCCTGTCGATGGTTATGGTGATGTGAAATCTAAAGGCCTAATAGATGCTGCCTATCACATGGTTCCGGGATTGTGGTTCAAGCGATTAAAGAAATATGGCAGCCTGTCCCACAGTTTGAGAACAGTTAAGTTTGTATATTATCAGAATGATGACACTGTTTGTCTGCTCCTTTCTTTGCCTTTGTGTTAATAAAATAAGGTTCCCTGCTGTTTAAATTTAATATTTTTGAACACAGGTTTTTAGCTTTGATTAGACCTCATCTAGCAAGACCATTCCTTTGTATTTAGTGACCTCACAACAATTTATTCACTCTGCTCTGCATGGAGCAAAATCTTTTTAGCAGAAAGCAATATTAAACCATTTTGTTGCTAATATTGACCATTGTGATTAAAAAGCATGTAAATGCTTAGTCAATATTGGAAAAATTATGATTGATATATTTCCCTTGGAGCTATAATCTACCCAAGTACTGTATAGCACAGGCCATTAAAAAAAATGCTTACCACACTGTAAACATAAACTTTCTTCATTTATAAACAGCTATTGCATATAAACAGTAAACAGTTCATAAACAAGAATTGGTAAACAGTTGCTTACAGCAACAATTGAATGTTGTTGTAAGCAAGAGCAGGATAATAACCGGCATGGGTTTTATGCGGTCACTATCACATAGCAGTGATGGCCCACATTTTTTTATGATCACTATAAAATAACAGTTGTTTTTATCCTAGGTTGGAGATCCCAACACTGCTCGCATTTCCTCTCGAATTGGTAAAGAATACATAAATGTCATAAACATGCTTCTTTTGACCCTCCCTGGAACTCCTACAACATATTATGGTGAAGAAATAGGGATGGAAGACACAAAATCGGAAATTGTGAGTTAAAGTTGTTGAAATTCCTCCCTCGCAATAGGAATCATACTGATGACACTGAAACTTTGTCCTTATAAAAATATTTTTAACATATGTAGCAAACTTTGCTAATTCAGACTTTCTTATACTCTGAATTCTTTTTCCAGTTTCCTCACATTTTAAGTTTGTAACAGCCTTCCTGAAGCTGTTCATGATCCTATGAGTGGGTCCTGAAATACTTTCTGTTGTACACTACTCTCCTATGTCGACCAACATTGGACAATATTTGGCAGCAAATGAAAGACAAAGAAAGTACCTTTTGACACAGTGTGTGTGTGTGTGTGTGTGTATATATATATATATATATATATAAATGAAAAGTCACTGACTGACACATCAGGAATTGGCATCCATCAGTCTCGAAAGACTATGGTATTGTGCTCAACGTTGTATGTGAAGCACAAAGGCCTGGGTTGATGAATAAGGAGGATAGGCTGTTACCCAAGCAGCAAATCCCTGCTCTCCATATCACTGAAATAGTCCAATAGTCTTGGTGTGTTTACAGATCATGAAATCACAACCTGGTCTCTCTGAGATGTTTTGGGGTTTTGCCCTTATTTAAAAAGCCATTTCTTGAAGGTAACATTTTATAATTGCGGTGATTCGTTTAGCAATTAACTGCACTTTTTATTTTTTAGCCAAACTTTCAAGAAAAGACACCCATGCAATGGGATGACAGTCTTCATGCTGGCTTCAGCAATGGCAACACAACCTGGCTGCCGGTAAATCCTAACTATTCTGATGTAAATGTCAATGTAAGTATGAAGGCTTAGGTTTTTTTCTCTGTAGTAAAAAACAGAGGAGGGAAACATCCATGCTGAAAAGGAAACATTGCAGGCTGACTTTGAGTCAAATGAAGAGGTAGCATTATGCTCAGGCAGTGTGGGAGCAAGTAATCTTCCCCATCTTAGCCTTCTCTCTTGGTGACCCCAAGGATCCTGATCAGTCTCTGCTGACAGACTCACCTCCAGCTTCTGGGCCTTCCTGCTGATCGACAAGCTATACAATTGCTGAAGGTCCTCTGATATTCCACAGCATCTTTTTGGGAGTGTTAGAAGGGAGGGTGGGAAATGTGTGCCGCGTTCATACATATTGCACAAGTGTACGTTGTGAAAGCTGATTGTGATATTTTAAAAGTGGGATGGTTCAGCACTCACATTTGCCATGGTACATTTAGTTGTTTTAGCAGTCACTTTCCTCACACGTGCATAGTGGAAAGGCTTGGAACTGCATTACCTCCTAAATACAAGGTAACCTGAAATACGCAGTCATATAGGATGTGCACCTATCCTCCTCCTGGTTCATCTGGCCACAACACCAGGCCATGCTTGAGGTCAGCAAGTGGCCATCCAGGGATTTTCTTGAATGGCCATGTGCAGACCCTAAGTGATGATGCATGGCCTGGCAGCTAACTCTGTGGCAGGATGAACATGACAGAATTGACCAGTATCTGCAGGATCATATGCCTCTTGCCATTCTTGGTGCACCAGTGAGGGAACTCCTGCATCTGCTGGCCAGCTCTGCCATGCTGACTAGGTTCCCATTTGCTTCAAGGTCATTCAAGATTGCACTGAAGGTTGTGAGAGCTGGTCAGCCTCTGAAGTGATTGGTCTGCCCATGGGGTTATTTCCAAATAGGTATCTTGTCAATAAACCAATGGTTAAGTTTTATCCAATGTTTTTTTTTTGGCTAAGCATGTATATTTATAAGGCCATTGGAATGAGTAAAAATTAAAACAAACTTGAAACATATACTGCTTGAACTAGGAAAGGTCTACTGGAGGATAGTGAATAAGGTAAAGCATGTAGTTCTGTCATTTTCAGAGTTTCATTTATGTATCTATACCACAACATTGGTGCAAATGTCATAACATATTTATAAATGTGTTTATATATCAGAGGCAAAGAGTATATATAAGCTATATATAAGCTGTATGTGTGTGTGTATACACAAACACCAATTGAAAGCAAGCATATATATATATATATATATATGTATATATACCGTATATATGCTTGCTTTCGTTTGGGAATAAAGTTTAGGGAGCATGTAAAGGAATGGCACTCAAGATTGCAGAAATATATTGAGAAATGTATGTTTTCAGCACCTAAGAAGTGACTCAGTTCTGCAACAATTATGTTCCAGGTTCAAAGGAATCAGCAGAATTCTACGCTCAACTTGTATCGTGAGCTCAGTTCTCTTCGGACAAATGAGCTTCCCCTTCATAGGGGTTGGATGTGTTACATTTGGAATGACAGTAATCTCTTTGTGTATGTGAGAGAACTGGATGGACTCGATCAAGTTTTTATGATAGTCCTTAACTTTGGACAGGAGACCACAACAGATCTGCCGGCTTCAGTTCCTCACCTTCCCTCAAAAGCTGTTATAAAGTTAAGTACCAACAATAGCAACAGAGGCAAAGTTATAAATACAAAAACTATCAGAACTGAAAAAGGTGAAGGACTTGTCTTGGAATATAGGACAAGCAAGCCAGTCCACATGATGAAAGATTTCGAAGACAAATGTTTTGTTGCAGAAAAGGCATGCTATTCCAGTGCCTTCAATTTACTATATATGCCTTGTTAACTGGGAGCAGAATCTAGAATGCTCCTTGGGCCAGCACAGGTTCCTCGCGCCGGTCCTGGGATGCCACAGTGGTAGGTAGGTAGGTCGGGGCACAGGCTGTCCTACTTCTGCCAGCCTGCGCCTTCATGGGGCAGAAAAATGGAAGATGTGCTCTGGCCTTTCCAGGGTCTGGGGAGGGTAAGGGGATTTGGGAGGTTGGGGTTCTGGAGCAGGAGGGAAGAGAGGTGGAGCGCGGATCTGACAGTTATGTTCAGACTTAGGTCACCTTTAGATGTGGACTAAGTCTAAGTAGACCTGTTGAGACTCCTATACCCCTACCATGGGAAGGGGACAAGCCTCCCCTCCAAAGTAACAGTCCAAGTACTTGCCCTAAAAACAATGCAGGCATGCCAGCCTGCCTGTTCCAGTGCAAGTTAGGATTATGGGTGTGTTTGTGTATTCCTTGCCCATGACTTACTGTTAGAGAAATGCTTTGTAAACTAGTTTTTCACTAGTTGATCTCAGTTGAAGACGGCTGAATAGTAGAATGATGGCAGGATCCCAACCTCCAAAGATTAATGTGGTAGTACATTCTACTTGCTTTGATATACCAAATCATAGTCACTGCCTCTGGATCAGAAACATCCCGTGTAATATCTTTTATAAGAAATAATTTACTATACATGTGCTCACCACCTCACCAGAAGGAAAATGTAAAATTTGAAGATATCTTCCAAGATGATTAATAAATGTATGTTTTCGGGTTGTACAATGTTTTTATTTACTTAAAATGTTTGGCGGAATACAAAATATAAGTATGACTGGTTCAGTTTCTAAGAAAAATGATGAAATTACAAATGGGTAGTAAATGCTCTGGAATATTTCTGCTGATTCTAGAAATTAACATATGGATATGTATTGCATACAGTTTTCCATTCAGTCAAACTATTTCATCCATTTTAACTTTTATGACACAAACTCCATCTTCACCGAGTCATTCCTTCTTGGCAAATCCAAGCTCATTATATAGAAATGCTAGCTGTGTTGCAACCTAAAAACAATAAGAAAAAATAAAAATATTTCATTCTTAAAGAACAGGCTCTTTTGGACATTTCTGAAGTATTTCCAGCTTTCCCCCCACACTATTGCTGGTCCCCTTCCAGTATTATCCATGCTTCTGTATTATCAGGGATAATAATGGAGATTCTCCTGCAGTCTGAAGAGAAATCAGAATTCTTCCTGCCCAGTTCTCTGTAGAAAATGGCAGCTGATGTAATGGACTCTTCAGTGAGATCAGAAAGCTTCCTGTGAATTGAGCATTACTGTCAGGAATAACACAGCTGGTGATCAGAACTACAGCAGCAACTCTGAAGCTTGTGGCACAAGATACCTTTTAAAAGGCTTTGGCTCCTTCCACAAGAACCAGGGTTTGAACAAATTGCCCTCTGAGATTGTATGTTGCTCACATTCATAGCCATACTTCAAAGTTATAAATTCATCAAACTCATCCTATTGGTCTATAAGCTGTCAGAAAGAGTGTTTTGAAAGTGCACTCTGGCCATTGCACAGTGAGGAGCCAGCTCTGTATATTAGTGTACTCTTGATACTTGCCAACTTCAGTGAATAAGTCTAGCCCTACAATCCAGAGTAACTATGGGAAGACATAAGAGGCACTTACTCTGGATTGCTCTATGCATTTTCCATAGGTTCCCCATAGGTGGCACCGTAACTACGTTGGTTCTGTACTTATTCTGGATTGTAGCCTAGGGGTGCAAGGGAGGAGGGGGCAAATTTGACAGCAATAGCATCTGTTGAAACCTCCCTTCCTGGCCAGAACAGGACTTGTGCCTGGAAGTTGGGCCTGCAGCCTCAGCGTCTAACATTATTGGTGTCCAGTTTGGGTTGACTACTTCACACAGCTGTTTTCTCCCACCCAAAAAAATGATTACTGGCCTTTAGACTATCCCACTTGATTACTGTGCTTACAAATAAATTCACGAGACATTCTGCAACCTACTGTGCCTACTGCAACCATTATTTCTTGCAAGATATAGGGAGATAGTGAATGAAGAGGTGATGAATCCATTCACCAAACTGGGTCCCACTTAGCACTTCACCATAAGATTATTCCACAGCATCACCTTGTGGTGGGGAAAACTTTAGATCCTCCTTTAAAATAATGATAGGACTGTATTCTATAGTTGGTAAGAAGAAAGGTGTCTGCATGTAGATATGACAGGAGAAATGGGTGAATGGGTGGTGGTGTAAGTCTAACAGTAGATAGCAACACCATTGATCACATATATTAATCAGTTAATCATATGCTTTTAACAGTGTTTTCCATGTTTGTCTGCTATTATACCACTCACATAGTCCACCTAATCAAAATAGCACAAGTAACTGGTGATGACATCATTTCCAGTAACTTCTGAGTTGGGCAGTCAGATGCAATGCAATAAACACTAGTAAGAGACTCAAGGTGGACACTAAGGGATTTTCTGTACATGGAAAAGCATGCTTTTGAGCTCTGCCTGTCAAGGTGTGTCACATAACTAGTCTCCCTGCTGGGTAGCAGGTGATCAGAAGTTCCACAAATACCACAAGATACCACCTCAAGTACCATAGGTGGTTCCCATACCACTGGTTGAGAAACACTGATTTATAATGTTTGGCTGTGCTTGACTACTGCTCTCTCATCTCAGAAAGTGCACAATGAAAATACCTGATTTAAAGATTCTTCCAAAGATGGAGCACAGTGACTGCCTCCTGGCTGAATATCTAAGACAATATTAGGTATCCGAAGTCCTGAAACAAATATAAAAGATCAATGAAATAAATGTCAACATTTAGGGAGATGGCATGTATTTTTCAGTTCAGAGTAAACAGGAAGAATGGACAGGAAGACAACACAATCTAATGGTCTGTATTTCACTTGATAGGAAATGAGACACTATCAGTGCAATCCTAACCCTGGTCCTTTCCTGGCTTGGAGGTGTCACAAAAGTTCTATAAGGCACTTCTGTGCCACTCCTGGGGGGGGGGGGAGTGAGTGAGTACAGACAGGCCAGTACAGACAATGCATTGGCCTCCCCCTGCCATTGTGGGAATGGACAGCTGTGGGAATGGAGAGCTGTGCTGGCCTAAATTGATTAGGATTGTGTCCTGTGTTTCATATAAAGCAAATTCTTTTAGGACACTCGCATAGGATTTTACCTATAACACGATCATTTCTAGTGATAGGAGATATTCTATCACTAGATATTCTATCACAGCAGAAACTCCAGTTTGCCTAATGTAATCTCTGTTGAGCATTTAAATCCCACTTTGCACCATGGGGAACCAAAGCTAAATGCATTCTCACCTGTGAGGTTTCAAATAATTTTTGTTTCTATTGGTTTGTAATGAGAAGGTAAAACACAGATTGGCCAGAATGCTCATTTGAATGCTAATACATCAGTTCTGTATTAATATCAATCATGTGTTCACAGAAATAGCTCTCAAAGGTTTTAAGCCTCATGTATGAAAATGCTCTCAGATAGTAATTTGGCTAAGATCACCAGCTGAGTTCATGGCTGAGCACTGCCTTGTGGAAGAACCAGAGCGGGGAAAGGAGAAGTTCTCACACAAGGATAAAAAACACCAAGAGCAGCATCTAAAATGATCAACTAATAAAATCTGTTCCACAAAAATAATTCTAATGGTGTATTAACACTGGAGTTAGTTGCAAAAATGAAGTCACGTGCAGTAACTAAACCCAGTACAATAAGGAACAAAACCTAGCAAAATAAAAAGAAAGCAGAGTTTGTATTTGCAACTCCACTGTTTATATATATATATATAATTAATTGAAAAGTCGCTCACTCACTGATTCACTGACTGACTCATCAATGCCCCACCAAAATGGCTGGGCCTAGAAGCATGAAATTCGGGGAGGACATTCCTTCTGTGACATGAACACCCACCAAGAACCGATGTGGAGAAATGTACCCTTAAGGGGCTGAAAAGGGGCGCAACATGTTTTTGTCCTATACTTAACATGGAAGACTGACCAACATCCAGCCAATTTGATGCTCAGTGCCTGTTGCACTGGGGTGGGGATATTGTTCGGATGGAGGGGTTGCACTGGGGGGGATGATGCGCATGTGGGGTTGATGAGAAGTGGGGGGATAGCATACAAGGGAATTTTACTCCCACAACGCGGGTACATTTTCGCTAGTCTCTATATATAAAACTGACTCATTCACTGACTGACTCATTCACTGACTGACTCATTCATCAACCGCCAGCCAAAACCGCTGGGCCGAGAAGCCTGAAAATTGGGGTGGGTGTTCCTTCCATGACAGAAGCACCCACTAAGAACTAGTTTTTGGAAATTCCAACCGAAAGGGGGTAGAAAGGGGCACAACACATTTTCCTCCCTATACTATCCATTGAGAATCCCTGACAGATCACTGCCTTGTCCCAACCCCTGGACCTAGTAGAATGAAATTTGGGGAGGGTGTTCCATCTGTGACATCAACACCCACCAAGAACCGATGCTGAGAAATTTAACTTTTAAGAGGCTGAAAAGGGGTGAAACATGTTTTTGTCCTATACAGTGGCACCTCACATAAAGTATGTTCCATGTAACAAACAGAAATTTCTCTAGTATTCTGCTTCACGTAACAAACTGCTTCATGTAACAAGCACACTCGTTGGCAGTTGGGACAGATGCACTGGCCAGCAGCCCTTTTAAAAAGCATCAGGGCTGCCTAGCGTGCCTGCCCATAGCAAAAGCAACACTTCCGCGCAGTTCCTCCTGTGGCCGGACGTCCGCTGGGCAGAGAGAGAGAACAGCAGTGGAGAAGAGGGAAACAGCTCAGGGCTAGCAAGAAGGGAGGAGGGGAGAGAGAGTCTCAGGATGAACAGAAGGAGAAAGTGGGGAGCTCTGAAAGAGCCTTTGATTACAGAAGAAAGTGTCTTTGATTGCAGCCTTCTAACTATGTCTACCCAGAAGCCCTATTGTGTTCAATGGGGCTTACTCCCAGGAAAGTGTCTTTAGGATTGCAGCCTAAGGCTTGACACTTTCCCAGGAAAGTGTCTTTAGGATTGCAGCCTAAGGCTGCCTAAGGCTGCAATCCTAAAGACACTTTCCTGAGAGTAAGCCCCATTGAACACAGTAGGGCTTCTGGGTAGACATAGTTAGAAGGCTGAACACAATGGGGCTTACTTTTGAGTAGACATGATTAGTATTGTGCTCTATGTAGACTTCATAGGATCATGAACACTAAATGCATGTTTTGAATTCAATTCCAGTGTTTTGTCATCATTTTTACATCCAATTAATATTTTTATATGAATATTTTTTGGGTTGTGGAACCAGTCATATGAGTTTCCATTCAGACGACTTCATGTAAAGAATGTTTCATGTAACAAACATGCCTCAGGAACAAATTAAATTTGTTACGTGAGGTGCCACCATACTTAACATCAAAGTCTGACGGATCAACATCCAGCTGATGCACTGGGAGGGAGGATGCACATGGGGGTATGATGTACAGGGTTGTTGCGCATGGATGGATGATGAACATGGGGGGACAGTGCACATGTGGGCAGTGCGCATGGGGAGACAGTGTGCATGGGGAGATGTTGTACAGGAGCGTTGCGCATGTGGGGATAATGCACATGGGGGATGATGCACATTTGGAGATGTTGCACATGAGAGATGTACGGGGACAATGAGCATGGAGGTATTGTGAAAGGGGGATGATGTGCATGGGGGGATGATGCGATTATGCTGTTGTATATGGAGGACTGTGCGCATGGGGGGATGGTGTGCATTGTGGAATACAGGGGTATTGCGGATAGGAGAGGATGCATATGGTGCACATGGTGGGACACTGTAGGGGGGTATTGCGCATGGAGGGTTGATGTGCATGGACGGTGCACATAGGGGGATGGTGTGCATTGGAGGGATGATGCGCAGTGGGGGGATGGTGTAAGGGGGAAATTTTACTCCCGCAATGCTGGTAATTTTTCGCTAGCACATTACAAATCCTTGTTGTGTAATATATCTCATTGGCCATTGTATTTGTTCTATTATGTTACTTCTTTTTCTTGGGAAGTGATGTTAGAGTGCACTGTACATACTAAAATCATTATTTATGAATGGAATGCATGTATGGAAACTCCTTATCCTTGCCGTTTAGGGGTAATGTGTACCATGTGGGCCAGAATGTGTACTATGTTATTTTTACTCATGAAAAAGTTCAGAAATTATGCTCTTCATGACGTCAGAAATCAGTTCAGTAATTTCAACAGTGATTTCAACACAGCTTTTTCAGGCCAAAGTGCTGAACACAATATAAAGTTGTATTTAGAACATACAGAATTTACTAAAATAACAACATTAATGCAAAGACATTTAAAACTTTTACCAATGGATAATGGATATTAACTTTAAAGCTGAAAAGCTTCTTAGATGCTGACAATATTAAGATTCACCACTGATCAGTTCCTACTTATCTAGTAAACTGTGCATGTACAGACTGCTTGAGGTGGCACACTATCCAAATTTCTATGCACTGTTTGTATTACCTATGAAAACAGCCAGAACATTTTGTTGCAGTGCCAATAGGAGAGAACATTTTTCTTCAATGAACAGTCCAAACTAAGTGTAAGAAGCCAATCAGAGATTCTGCAATCATCTATTTGATTGAATCCAGCCTCCTCTCTTCTGAACATAAAAGACAACAATGGTGCCACTACAGAGCTATTTCTAAAGTCTGCACACTCAACTTGTTTCTAGATTATGCTTTTCAATTTGCAGAAAAGTGCACACAGCACACACAGTACTATTGGATCTTATGGTGCAACAATTTATTGCATGATGATTAAGCTAACCATATTACTATATGAGGACTTCTAGTGGTACCTTTTTCATCTGTGATGTTGACTTGAGCATTATCCTGTACAGCTTTTCTGAGTTTTTTGACGTATCTTAACAGTCCTGCAAGAGATACTCGTTGATCATTTTCCGAGACTGTGATGAAAATGGCAGGATAAGACTAGGTCAGACACAGGGAAAAGTGGGGGTGGGGGGAGGAAATGACTGAATTAGTGAACAAGTTATTCATGCCAATCTGTGCAGTCATTAATTTTTAACCTAGTGGAAGTCGTTCTACAATGTCAGGAGAGGCATGTGACACAGATAAGGATGATGAAACTGCCCATACTTGAGCCATACTTGACAATTATGGAAAGATTTTTATCTTTCAATAAAACAGTTGCACTTGCTGAAAATGTATCTGTAAGCATCCCCTATGAGTGAGGTTGGAAAGAAGCACATAAGAATAATGGGTGGGCAACAAACTACTGTTAACACATCTTCCCCCTTAGCTAATACTAAGGATTGCTTTAACTTTTCTTCCCATCCTCTTCCCTCTAAATTTCAAAGGAGTATATGCATCAACACTAATCATGTTTAATGCTAATCAAAGATCTTATTTAGCAAGAATATAACATTGTAGTCTAAAATGGATTTCAGAGCCTAAGGGAATCCTGGTTAGTATTAAAGAATAGTGGAATTAAAATTTCTGTTCCTGCAGTTATTCACCTGCAGGAATCCACCTTGAAGAGGAGAAAGGTATAGAAGGAGAGTGTGTACTTAAGGCTCAAACCTGGCTAATTTAACCTTAGTTGTACAGGACCCAGTATTAAGTCTATGCTGCTGTTGTTGTTTGGTCATCATTGTGTCTGACTCTTCATGACCCATGGACTGCAGCACACATGGACTGCAGCATACTCTTTCATTAGCTTCTAGTTTGTCCAAATTCATATTCACTGCAAGGATGACAATATCTAACTATCTCATCCTCTGACATCTTCCTTTTTGCCTACGATTTTTCCTAAAGTCTGTGTTTTTCTACAGAGTCCTTTATTCTCGTGAGATGACCAAAGTATTTGAGTTTCAGTTTCAATATCTTAAATCTATGCTACCTCAAAATATGACTGAAGATACTATGTCACTGGTAATTCTTCTTCACACATTATACATTTGGATGAAGGACAAACTTCTAGAAAGTCAATTTAATTAGCTGTCTCTGACTCTGCTCTAATACTTGGCTCCAGTACCTACAGCCAAGAGAAATTTTTTAAGATGGTACAAAACCATTTGGGGCCCCTAAGACTTGCAAAATTATTTTGAAATAAAAAATTGAGGCTAATTAATGTGCATCAAACTTCAACAAGTGCTCATTTATTGATCATATAAAACATTATGTTAAAACATACCGGTATTCAAGTAACATGACAATATAAAATATCTACTGACTGAAAAGTGGCCTATGGAGAGGCAAGTAAAAAATATTTTTTTCCTTCCTCTGCCAGGCCACCATTTTTTTTCTTTCTTCTGCCAGGCCATGTGGTGCCCCCACCTGCGCAGCATGCAGTATGTGTTCCAGCAGTGTGGTTGCATATTAGGAAGTTGGACTGGATTGGGGTATTATGGTCTTACTTACTCTGCCAGGCCACCATTTTTTTTTCTTTCCTCTGCCAGGCCATGTGGTGCCCCCACCCGCACAGCATGCAGTATGTGTTCCAGCAGTGTGGTTGCATATTAAGAAGTTGGACTGGACTGGATTATTATGGTCTTACTTGGCACCGGCATTGAAATAAACAGGACTGTCAAGTGCTTAACTTTGACTGGAGTGTATCTATTGCTAAGAACTGCTTAAAGCACTCCAATTTTCAACATTTTACATGTCGCTGTAATAAAAAGAAATGAACTGGTACCTGTTTTCTAATATTCTGATAGGGACAGTAGCTTTTAATGTACTCCTTACAGGACTCATCAGCCAGTGGATCACCCCATTCTTCTTGTTCTTCAATAGTTAAGGGAAGATCAGGGTCTAACATTGTGTTTAGGACATCTAGGAAAGGGGCCTGTGAAAGAAACCAACTTATTTTTTAAATGGTTTAAGATACATGTGACAAAGGTATCTTGTTGCTTTTGTGCTCTGAATTGTCTGGTCTGCAACAGGAAGCAAAATTAGTTGGGCCCTTGGTCCAGCAGGGTTCTTCTTATATTCCTATTCAATTTTTGACAGAGCGCATTAGGTGTTGTCAAAAAGCCTGTTAGAGCCCCAGTGCTACGTGCAGTGCAGATGCAGGAGGGGAAAAAAATGATGAGGCTGCACTCAAGGGCTTCCAATCCCAAGAGCGCTTATTTTTTAAATATACACACATGGTAGTCAGCAAAGATTTGGCAGCCAAGGAGAAACAAATATAGCAAGATTAAAGTCCAGTGCAAAGTTTAGTTTAGCAAAACGCCAATCTGACTGTCAGCATCTTGTGCAGCAACCTCCAAAACTCAAGACTGCACTGAGCACTGTACATTTAGTCCATATATACCTCAGTGCACCAATCAGCTCTTGGCTAATGCAATAACAGTGACTCAGCATCTTTACTTTGCACATCCTTAGTTGGAGCTACTGAGCCTGTAGCCAAATGCAATAAGTTGATCAGGTGACCAGGTTTAGTTCCTCTTTAACTATGGCCAGAAAGGTAACTATCTCATGCCTATTAACAAAAGGCTGATAGTTTTACTGGGTTCCCTGATCCAGAAGTGGATTCTGATAGTGTACAGAAGCTCCACTGGGAAGGTGGTATGAAAGTGCCTTCATACAACATTGTATAAACTCACTGTAACCATACAAACATTTTCTACTTACAGTGGAAATCCATTTCTGTTTCCACCCCCATGGAAATTATTTAAAGTTGTCCTGGTTAAACATAAGGAAGATTCTTTTTGGATTACTGTCCAACTCTAGACTAGCATTTGCTTCCTCTTTCTAACAGTTATGATTTAAATGTCTGGCCAAAATAGGTGAGATTAAAATGTATCAAGCAAAACACATGGAATGCGAGCTTTGCTGGAGAGAGCATTTCATAAATGGGGTGCCACCACTAGGAACGCACCCGTTGGATGGTCTGTGAAGCCACAGTTCATGGGCAGGCTCTTCTTTTTGGAAATGCTTCAGGAAAAACCTTTACAATCTAACTTTTTAAAAATTAAGCCAGAGCTAAACAGGAAGCCAGTTTTCCTTTTCCTGTGGTCAAGGAAAAATCAGTTTCAGGGCAGCGCAGTCTAATATTACGAGCTCAGTTTTCAGATAAGAACTGCCTGTGCTTGCTGCATTTCTACAGTTCATTCTTGATCTACAGATGTGCGACTGAACAGATTTTTACAGATATTCTAAGGCTACAATCCTAAAGACACTCTCCTTTCATGTATACTTTGACTTGTTAGACGTGTGCTCCAAGTCTTTCAGTGCTGTGAATTTAGAAGTGGAAAACAATGGTATAATCTCACCTGTAACACCACAGCGTTGATAAGATGAGGATTGTTATTGTAAAGAGCTCCTGCAAGAACTCCTCCAGCACTAAGGCTCATCACAGCAGTAAGCAAAGGCTGAGAATATCCCAGTTGGTGCAACAACTTTATGCATGCCTTGAAATCTTGGATACCATTGTGTTTCTTCATCATACATCCCTCTTTATGCCATTCCAAGCCTAGCTCTCCACCACCTCTGAAAATTAGAATAAGAAAACCCTTTGAGAAATTATAAGAATCATTATCATCTTCTTCTTGTTAGTGCTGCTCCCACTTGAGGCGTGGTCCAGGTACTTTCCTGCGACTGCTTACAACTTTTAAAAAATTACACACACACACAGACATATACACACATCATTACTAGAAACCTGTCATTGTCTTCTCTAGAAATTTGTCCATCTCTTCTTATAGGCACCCCCTCAAAGAATTTATTCAAGCCATTTTTTATAAAGTGGTCAATATGTGTGCTCTGATGCAGTCTGAAGAAATGTTTACTTAAGTTTTGGGGATATTTTTTCTTTTTGCTATTTACAGTACCCTCTTTTTTGTTTGATTTATATCCCATTCATGGGCTCAAAAATGCACGATATTTATATAAAGCAATTCAAACCTTGAAGACACTTTGTGCCCTTGGTAATCTTTTAACAGTACTGAAATGTTTGGTTGGATACGTACTGGATGGCAGCTGAAGCTGGATGTGAGCTGAGGCTGAGCAGCAAGCTTCAGTTTCATGGCGTTCAGGACTAGGGTGAGATTTAACTGAAGGATTTCTGGGCTTATGTTGCCTCACAAAAAGCATTTTATCCCACAGTTTTTTGGGTTTAGAGATTTGAATCTGTTTCCCTGAAATTATTTATTTATTTATTTTATTTTAAAAATTTGTATCCCGCCTTTCTCAGGCTGTCTAGCCCGACTCAAGGCGGCAGAAACATAAAACACAATTAAAAACATAAATAATTAAATACAGTAAAAACAATTAAAACATATAGGCTAAAAGATACAGTAAAAACAATATAAAACCAAAGGCCCCCCAACCTCTGCCCTGTTAAAAAGCGCCTTTGAAATAAAAGGTTTTTAGGCTCCACCTGAAGCTCTGCAATGAGAGAACTTTCCTTAATTCTATGGGGAGGGAGTTCCAAAGCTGGGATGCCACCACCGAGAAGGCCCTATCTCTAGCCGCCACACCTCTCATGTCTCTTAGTGGCGGCACAGTCAGTAGGACCCCCTCAGATGACCTTAGGTGATGGGTCAGACTGTACAGAGGAGGCGGTCCCTCAGGTACCCTGGACCCAAGCCATTTAGGACTTTAAAGGTCAGGACCAGCACTTTGAATTCAGCCCGGAAACGAATGGGCAGCCAGTGTAGTTGCTGACGCAGTGGCCCGACAGAGTCGAACCGACAAGCCCCAGCAACCACACGGGCCGCCGCATTCTGGACCAGTTGAAGTTTCCGGACCGTCTTCAGAGGCAGTCCCACATAGAGCGCGTTACAATAGTCTAGTCTCGATGTCACTAGGGCATGGGTCACCGTGGCCAGATCCAAGCGACTCAGGTATGGTTGCAGCTGGCGAATCAGCCAAAGCTGAGCAAAGGCTCCCCTGGCTACAGCTGCCACCTGGGACTCCAGGAGCAGCTGCGAATCCAGGAGAACCCCCAAGCTGCGAACCTGCTCCTTCAGAGGGAGTGCAACCCCATCTAGAACAGGATGATATTCTAATACCTGAGTCGAGGCTTTCTGGACCAGGAGAACCTCTGTCTTATCAGGATTTAATCTCAGCTTGTTCACCCTCATCCAGTCCCCCACTGCCTCCAGACAACGATTCAGGATTTCAACTGCCTCCTTGGACTCAGGAGGAAAGGAGAGGTAGAGCTGGGTGTCATCAGCGTACTGATGACACCTCACTCCAAACCTCCGGATGACCTCTCCCAGCGGCTTCATGTAGATGTTAAATAGCATGGGGGATAGAATGGAACCTTGTGGCACCCTGCACCGAAGATGCCAGGGTACCGAACAAACATCCCCCAGCACCAAACATAAAATTGTTTATGTTGTCTGGCTACTTCCTATGTATATAAAATTGAAGAGTCGCTGACTAATTGACTCACTGACTCAGTGATTGACTTACTGATATTTAGTCATGCATGTGTGTTGTACCTATTCAAAAGGAGTTTTATACCAAAAATATATTTGCAGAAGGTTGCAAATGTAAATGACAAGGATACCAAAAACTTGGGTTTTTTTTAGTAATCATCATTTTCACTTCATGTACTGTATATTTGCTTTGAAAACTCAAGACATCTGTTGCAAAACTTTAGGGATTCCTACTTCTGCAGATAAATTTATATACACTCCAAAGTTTTTCAAGACTTACAGCTGGACCCCATAACTCCAAGCAGTTTCGAGATATGGAATTAAACTGAATAATGCCTGTTCAAATGTTACACAAAGTTACATAAGCACATGTGCAAAGTGATTTGTGCTGTTTTTGCAAGGTGCACTGTGGAGATCTATGAGCTCCAGGAAATTTCTGAGGTTCACATATCAGACTTTGGTTGAGATCGATTAATCCTACTTCATATATTAGATGAGAGGTAAGCAAATCAGAAGTGTGGCTTATTTATTCTAGTGTCCACTCTCTTATTTGAATTGGGATTTTTTTGAATGGTAAGGGGCTCGTAAATATATCCTATGTATTCTAATGGGGCTTGCACAGAAAAGAAATTCTCAGTGATGTATATAATAAGCTACAGAAACCGATGAGGACTTCAGGTCATGTTTCTTAGGAAACATTTGGAGAGTAAAATTTCACTAAAACAAATGATATATCCTTCCACACTAAGGATGAAATCTGACTTTTTGTACTGCAGAGACCTTGAGCTTAAAGTTTGAGCTTAGAGTTTCTTCCCGCCATTCATAGAAAGAGCTTCTGCCCATGACGCACTGCAGCAAGAAAACCAATGTGTATACATCAATATAATTCTTAAGATATAAACCAATGTGTATACATCAATATTGGCTTCAAACCAATGTGTATACATCAATATAATTCTTAAGATATAAATCTTAATTTTTATTTAACTGATACCTTTGTAGATTGGATCATTAAGCTAAATTGGACTGTAATTTAGCTTCTTCAATTATGCCATGACATTCCAAAATAAATATTTGTTCAAATATTATTATTTATTTGCAAAATACAAATTTTCTTTGCCATAATTTGGTAATTAATATACCAATTATATTGAGCTATGTGGTAAAACAAAAAGTATATTTATTTTGTTTAAGTTGTCTTATGCTCTGCCACAAAAGGGACTGATAAACACTTTATTTTAGCAGATAATTTATCTATTAAAAGGCAAGGACATGGGTGAAATTTTATATTCATATATCATTGTTTATACTGTATATATATTTCCTATATGCTTTTAAATGTCATGATGTATAATTTTATAATATTACATTATATTAATATAATAATATGATTATAATATTTGGATTTTTTAAATAAGGAGTAAGTCCCTATGGCAAAAAACTACCATTGGAATAGTGTGACAGATTTCAAAATGTGGAAAAGCAAACCCTGTATTTCATACAACTGAAATCTTATTGTCATCCAGTAAGTTTAAATGAATTCACACTGGGTGCAGCCATTTAAAAATTATTACCAAATACTCTGCAATATACACATTCAAAGTGAAATGTGATTGTGAATAGAGTGGAATGAAAAACATTACATTAGAAAGAAAAGGCCTTGGGCACTGAGAATATCAATTGCACATTTCACAAACCGAAATACAACTCACACCCCAACCTCTGCATACAACTTGCACCCAAAACTAATGCATATCTAAGAAGTAATTGCCATTGAGTTCAATGATGCTTAAACACAGGAAAATGTGCACAGAATTTGAGTCTCAGTTTTATAAGAAATGGGACTTACCTAACATGACAATATGCTAATATCCAGTCATCCTCAATTAACATGAGATTTTCTGGTTTAAAGCTCATGTTCAAATCTACCCCATAAGCTCCATATACATGAATCAAAAGTGGTTTCCTGTGTAGCTCTATGGAATTGGCCTTATGAAACACTGTAATTGGCACCCAGGTTTCATCCTGCAAATGAAGGAGTATTTTACATTAAAGGATGTTTCAAAGTTCACCACGGACACATGGAAACGAAAGCTTCAATTATATATTTTAAACATGTTTTTTATTACAGTAATTTCTTGCACTCTTGCTATACAAAAGCACTCTTGAAAAATAAAAGTGAGAGATTGAACTGCTGCTGAGTTAGTTTACCAATGTGGAACATAAAAACTCATTTAAGTGCAACACCTGAGATGTCTGTAAAACATGAAAGCAATCAGCTCCTCCTGCACCCTTTAATGACACCCATCTGCATTATGTACTGAGCAGAACAGCACTTAGTGCAGTAGCGACCTTTTGTTATAAACTTAACATTTCTATATATATATTTATTTTAAAGCTCATAAGTCCCAGGACTGAAGCACACATTAGGCCAGACTGTGTAATTTTATTTCCTTTTCTGTCTCAAGATTTTTTGCACATGTAAATAATATGGAAGGTTAATAATTTTTTTCCTCCTGGGAAGTTGAATATTTTCAGTATTACATATGTACACACATGCACACACACAGAGAGAGAAAGAGACAGATATTCTTTTTTGTTTTTCAGTTACCAAATCTCCTCCTCCTACCAATGGATAAGCCTGGAATTAAACTGATAAAAGACATCGCTGTAAGCTTCTTGTGCAACAACATTCTATCATGCTAAAGAAATATACTGCCGCCGTCAATATTCTCAAAAGTAAAACTGAAAAAGGAAACGTTAAGCCTTCTGAATCCTTCCTTACACAGTTGTTGTTTAAGAGAGCTGCTGAGAAACAGCTGTCGTTCCAGTGACTACAGTGTCTGGCATCCCTTGTCCTTCCAGTTGTTGTTTAAGAGAGGTTGAAGAATGAATGGAGAGTCTTACCTTGCTCTTAGCTTCTAAACGTACTGTGTGGCAATTCACTGTAATTGGTACCTCTTGCTCAGAGTGCTGAATGAGCTTGTTTTCCACCAATGAATATTCAATACATATGGGAGGTTGAACTGGGGATGAGAGCCAGAAATAGCAAGTGCTGCTAGTGGCTTGTTCAGGCTGAGGCTCCAATTCCAAGGAACAGGCCCAAGCAGGTAGCTGGGGAAAAATACCCAAACTGGTGATTACTAATAGCCTTTAGTTGTTGGGCTTTTCTTCACAGAACTGTATTCCATGCCTCCTCTCTGATGAAAGGATTTGAACTACAAGCTTAATTAACTCTGGCATGCACATTTGCAAGGAGTAGAATCCCCCCCCCATATTAAAAATGTTGAAATACTGCAACACTGAGGGTAACAATTTAACTATCCCCATCCTTAACAGTTACTTAATGATGTTCCACAAGTAACAGAAACAGAAAATAAAACACTGACAGTGTGAAATGAAGGAAGGAAGGAAACAAAGTAATTATCACTTGCCGTTGAAAATGAAAATACTGGCATTTTTTAAAAAAGCGTGATAATCCGTGTGGTATTTGTTCAGGGATTTCATCTTCCTTGCCTGTGCATTATTAGGAAGTTTTTAAAATCTTTCTTCCTTCCCCTCTGTCTGCTCGACTTGAAACACAGCCAAGTCAATGTCAGTTATAGCACCAAGGCCATGCATTGGTTTTGGAGCACTCAGCCACTTACAATCGCTGCCTCTGACTCTGTTCCCAGTGCTAGCCATTGTGAAGAACAAAATCATTTTTTTGGCACAGCTACACTCAGAACCTCAGGGCTATTATGTTTTAAGACTTAACACTCCTAGAAATGAAAGGAATCAAGATTCATTCTCTCACAGCAGCAGGGTCTCTTACCCACTGCTTACTTTCTTTTAAGGAGTTCTGGTTAGTAGGTTGATAAAGGCTTTGGGAATTGTGGCGGTTGGAGTCAAAAAGCTTTACACAGAAAAACTGCACTCCGTGTAATTGATTAAAACCTGAAGAGGATCAATCTAAGAAGTCTAGAAAACCCTGCAGAATGGGCACTTATATTTAACTTTGAATGCTACCATTCGGTTGGAGAGTGTATAAGTTTACCCTTTTATTACAAGTATGCTAAGTGAAATGTTGAAATATTTTATTGCTGGAGTTAGCTTGGGTTTTGAAGAGACAAACCTTTTTCCTTTCACATTTAAAGTTAGGAAAAAAAAACCAGGCTATAGAAAATCATGCTCTAAACAAGGAAATATAGTCAATTTCATTCAGTTTTACTCAAAATCTGCCTGAGCCAAAGTAATCCATGGAGACTAATGAATATGTCAAGGAAAAACGGAAATTATGATTTTGGAGCCAGTAGTAGTCCTTAAATTTATACCAGAAAGTGATTACAGTGTAGTCATTATTTCATTAACCTGAGAAAATGAAAATTGCAAACGTAAAGTCCAAAGTATATTGATTTCATTAAAGTATCAATTTAAGTTACATATAAAATTGTCTAGAATCCTATTTTCTAAAGTACATATTTTTAAAGTATTTTCAAAATAAATCATTATTTTATGTATTTTATTCCTGCAGCAAGACAGAAATTAATGAATTAAATACATATATCCTATGGTCCTGCTACGTTAGGCAGCTGCCATTCCCAGAAAGATCTAATTAGGGGAATGGCTGGAAAAATAGTAGATGCACTTTAGTGCAAATAAATGTAAACTGATATCAAAATTTCACCTATGAAGTGGTAGGTTCTGGAGCTGACAAGAGAGATATCTTGGGGTGATGGTAGATAGTGCTGAACTAATGTGTGGTGAAGAAGAAAAATTCCATCAAGATAATTTAAAAAGGATTGAGAATAAAAGAGCTAATATTATTATGACACTGTACAAATTGATGTTGAGGCCACATTTGCAATAAAGTGTCCAGATCTGATTGCCACATTTCAAAATGGATATACAGTGGAACCTTGTAAGAAGAACCAAATTCGTTATGGAAGCATGTTTGTCTTACAAAGCGTTCTTCTTACAAAGCAGATTTTCCCATAGGATATAATGGAAACTCAGATGATTGGTTCCACAACCCAAAAATATTAACTGTATGTAAAAATGATGACAAAACACTGTAAATGAATTCAAAACACTGTAACACTGTTTCTTTTGTTCTTAATATTAGAAATGCTTCATACAGTGTATATGCATTGGCTTTTGATCACCTGCCTTAGGAAACGCCTCCACATCTGAATAGGTCTCCTCAGTCCTGTGCCAACTAATTTCTGGCATAGGACTGAGAAGTGTAAGGGTGGCATAAAAGAAGAGTAAAATGGATAGGATCTGGCTGCAAGCAAGTGCCATTGATTCCAGCCTCTCACTTTTGTTCTGCCTTCAATTGAAAGCCAGTTGCTTCCAATTTATAAATTAACCTGGAAAAATGAGATGTTTAAAAAATGAAATTTTAATATTAAATTATTTACCGCAACACTGTGAACTGAAGTTGATATAAGGGAAATAATATCTAAGTGGAGTTGACCGTGGATTTTCAGAAATGCAATGCAGTGGTCTTTGAACATCTCTAAGTCAATTAATTTGGTCTTTTCTTTTACAGTATAAATTGGCAGCCAATTCTCTGAACCACAGGAATCAACTGGAGCCTTCATCAGCTACAAAACAAAAAAAGTTTCATTTACATATCTACATAAAACAATTTAAATTAAAGGATAAAAGCATTTTCAGAAAAGCAGATACAAATAGGTAATATTTTACCAACTAGCTTAAAATTAACCCTGATATCTCTGGATTTTCAGGGAAATCTACCATTTAGGCTCAATTTCATAACAAATGAAAGTAGCTGTAACTACAATCTAATTTTTACATATCTTCAGGTAAAATAATTCAGCTTTAACTTCTTTCCTACTTCCTATGAAGCAGCAGGTGTAGTGTATATAAACTGTATGTGGCTGTTAACTTTTGATTTCTTGAGAGTAACGCAATGAAGGAAGGGACAACCAACCAGGTAACACATTTTCAACTTCTGCTCAAGTACCAGTCATAAATCAAGAAAGTACCCAGCAGAGCAACACTGGATATCTCTTTTCAACTATTTTGCAGTATTTTCTATAAGCTTCCAAACATCTCTGCAGGAGAGATAATAAAAAGATGAAATGGAGTCCACAAGGGCACTAGACCTAAGGAACAGAAATGGACAGAATTACATTTCTAGAACAAAATATATTGTAAAATGAATTTGGTGATGACTACAGAGGACTAGAATTCTTTTATTTTTTTCTTGCAGTATAAATTGGATAGGAAGTAGCAGCATGGGCTCCTTCACTTTCAAAGCCTTTCAAATCATAAGAAAAAAAATCTGATTTTTTCATAGACCTGTACTTGCTCTAGCACCAGTCAAGGATTAATATGGCAATATCCTTGTCATGGACTGTGTAGTCTTGAAGCAGAGGGGTGGGAGAGATGTCCCAAAGCTAGAAAGGAGAAGTGCACAATCTTCAAAGATCTGAATGAAATTGGGGCATTTCTTTATGTTACATGATTAAAAAAGAAAAGTTTAGTGCTCCAGGAATTGATCAGTATTGTTTGGCGGAAGATTAGAATGCTCAGTCTCCAATGGCCCAATCCAAC
This sequence comes from Cryptoblepharus egeriae, assembly GCA_030015325.1. NCBI lineage: Eukaryota > Metazoa > Chordata > Lepidosauria > Squamata > Scincidae > Cryptoblepharus > Cryptoblepharus egeriae. The sequence goes on from JAREYC010000001.1 coordinate 222,155,081, forward strand.
CCCACACCAGTCCATAGCATGCAGAGCTTGCAACAGAATACGGGCAGTGTGCTATGGTAGGTGTTAACCAGATGGCCTGGGAGAGGCAGGTAAAAATATTCTATACATATTGGCCATCAGTCTCCTCAGACTGATGCTAGTCTGCCATATCATTTGCCATATCATCATATCATATCATGCCATATCATTCGCTAGTTTTAAGAAGTGGTTCTGGGTTGGGAAAACAGAATAGAAAATGGTGTGAGCTGAAGAGGAGATCCACCTCTCCCACTCCTGAACCATTTCTGCTCTCACTGCTACTTCTGTCACCACCTTATTAGTTCCTGTGCTGTGTGGGCAGTAGTGGGGTCTCTCACCATTTGTGTCAGCAGTTCCAGAATGCCAAGAATGGCATGCCTTTTGCCTCACCATATGCGGACAGCTGATAGTAAGATCTACTCTCATAGACCCAGGATAAGACTGAGCCATACATTATAGAATAATTAAAAATCTAAAAATTCAGGGTGAATTTGCTTGTGTTGATGAATTATGTACATGCAACTAGTAATATCAACTAGTGTCAACAAGTTTCTCATAATTTGTGTCTTTTTGGGGCACGTGTAAATAAGATACACATCCCAATGAGTATCTTGGTGTTGAAACCCATTGCTTATGGGCAGAGCATTTGCTTTGCATACAAAAAGTCTCACACTCAATTCTGGCAATTCCAGAGGTCGGGAAATACCTCTGACTAAGACATGGAGAACTGCTTCCAATTGGTGTAGATGTCACTGAAGAAGATAGACCGATGGTCTGACTCAGTAGAAGGCAGCTTCATATTTGCTCATACTACACACTAGAATCCTAATCTGGGTATTTATCACTTTGCAAAATATGGGCAATCCAATCCTAACTAAACTCCTGTGCAGCAATGCTGTGCTGCTGTACAGAAAATGTGTATCCTGTGGGGAGATTTTGGTTGCTGGAGGTCTCCTTGGGCTAAGGGGATATTCATCTTTTTGACTCTGCACTAGCTGCAGCAGCTGCTATGGGTCAACTCAGACCTGTAGCAGCTGAACCATTAATCCATAAGGGGAATATAATTTCCCCACTTTTCTTACCTCATCCATTACAATAAAAAAGACGGGGAAACCTTGTTTCTAGAAGGAAATTGTTGACCTAAAGTTTTGCACTACAACATTGTATAAACTTCTGGCAATTGTGCACGTTTGTGTGTGTGTGTATAAGCTTAACTTGAATGCTTAATTGTAGGTTCAATAATAATTCCTGAATTTCTCAGAATAGGAAAATCCTCCCACAGCCCACTCTTCTTGCTCTTGCAAGTAAGAGAAAGGGTATGTGTCAGAGATCCATCTGGTTTTTAAGAAGACTTAAACATTACATAAATAATGACTGTACTACTTGGTCGTACTGCTATTCAGCATCTGAACCAGCTTCTGAACTCACTAGCAAGTTAGATTCCATACCTTGTATCCCAATGGCTCTCCATATGTAGTAAGTATGTACAACTCATTGTTTCTGTGCTCAACATGATAAATGATTCCTTCTGTTCGTTTCTGTACAAGCTCAGGAGATCTAAAAGGGTGGCAACAGTCAATCAACCAGACTTCAGAGGTAGTCTTGCTATTACTGTTTACTGTCAAAAATCTCTTGTCTTTTGTACAGTAAAGATCCACAAAGTATCTGAAAATGAACAAGAAGCAAAGCAATATTTAGGTTAGGTGGTATGACTTATCTGTGCTGTAACCAGGGGTGTTCCCGTGACCCCGCCACTACCAAACTAGTAGTTGCGGGGTGGCAAAAAACCCCAGCATACCGGTTCGGTACGCGGGAGGAGACGCAATGCGTGTGCGCCGATTTCGGCGCACGCGCACTGCGTCTCCTATGTTTCCTCCAGCTGGAGGAGACACTGCGCACACGCTGAGATCAGCACATGCACTGTGAGTCTCCTCCAGTTGGAGGAGACACACAGCGCACGCGCGAGCTTGCCACGAGACACACTGCGCATGCGCCGGGGGTTGGCACATACGCAGTGTGCCCAGGGTTGGCGCATGCATAGTGCGCCCGGTGGGGGGGGTCCGCCCCTAGCCCCGCCCCCAACTTGCGGCGAACCGGTTGTTGGGCGAGGCGGGGCTGGGCCCACCACTGGCTGTAACCCAAAACATTTGGACAGAAATAAAAGAGAATGCACATCTGGACGAGGACAAAAATTATGAGGCATCCAAAGAAATGATTGGACTACAAATGCACCTATTTTTAATGTGATTGCTGCCATTATGAAAAATCATGTTTGGCCTAGGATTAGAATTTTTCCACTAGGCTACCTCAGTGCAAGCCTTCATGAATATAATGGGGGGAAAAGGAAGAAAGTGAATCTACAAGATCATTGCTGAATCTTGTACTCAGCTCCTAAAAAATGTAAGAAAAACTCTCTACAGGTATGGGAGATTTAGAACACAGTCCTATGCATGTCTACTCAGACATAAGCCTCATTATAATCAATGGGACTTACTCCCAGGAAAGTGTGTTCAGGATTGCAGCCTGACCCCCAAATCCCCACTGTGTTAAATGGGGCTTACTCCCAGGAAAGTATCTTCAGGATTGCAGCCTATGTAGACTTCATAGGATCATGCACACTGTATGCATGTTTTGAATTCAATTCCAGTGTTTTGTCATCATTTTTAAATACAGTTAATATTTTTATATGAATATTTTTGGGGTTCTGGAACAATTGTCTGTGTTTCCATTATTTCCAATTGGAAAATCCGCTTCACATAAAGAACATTTCACATAACAAACATGCTTCAGGAATGAATTAAATTTGTTACATGAGGCGCCACTGTATATGGGACTTACTTCTGAGTAGAGAGGCAAAAGATTGCACGCTTAGGCTGCAATCCTAAAGACACTTTCCTGGGAGTAAGACCCACTGAACATAATGGGGCTTACTTTTGAGTAGACATGGTTAGGATTGTGCTTTAAGTCTTCTTCTCCACTATTAAATCATAGGCTGCAATCCTAACCCCAAGTGTAGCTGGCAAGAGTCCTGTGCTGATCGGGGGGGTGCCCCACTCCTGACGGGGTCAGTTTCCCTTTTCCCCATTATCTACCATATTTGGTCACCTTGCATCTTGTTCTGTATAAACCAGCTCAGAATAGTTTTTACTAAGATCAAACAAATATACATCATGGCACCGAAGATTCTTCTGGATGGTATAGAAAAGAATATCAGGTGTGGCCCACTCTGGAGGGGAAAAAAAGAAAATCAAATTAAATTTTGGCTATTATTGAAGGAACAAGTAAAGAAATATGTGAAAATAATTTATTTAACCAAGCTTGAATACAATTGGCAGAAAACGAAAAAAATGAAAGTCTCCAAGTACACAACAGTAGACTGTGTATACTGTAGACCTTGGAACCATGCAATTAGCCAAAAGCCTGGAATTAATGTGGAAAACAAAGATGGAACCCTTCCCGATACTAATTTTCCTCCATGTCCAATAAATTATTTTTAAAAATGTTTATATAGTGCTTTGTAACCCAAAAAGTTCACAAAGCAGTTTATATGATTCTCTATTTCTGGCACAGCCTCAGGAATAGAGAAACATCTACATTAGAGCACGCTGTCTAAAGGAGAGCTGCAATACCAGTGATGAGGAAGCCCTGGAAAGAAATCTGAATCCTATCCACCCCCTCACCTACCTACCTATGAGCACTCCGTTGCTACCATTCCTGTTGGGAATGGTACCCGTAAGGGTACTCTAGGAACTAAGGGTGCAATCCTAAGGGTGCAAGTTTTCTAAGGCAGAAAATAAGGAGGAATAAGGGAGCATGGCGATTGAATTCAATGGACTTTACACATCAGTTAACACTCTTTTATGCCTATTAGTCTGTTAAATTGAGAGTTCAATTTATATATATAATTCAATTTATATGTACAGCAGAATCACTACTGAGAAGATGCCATGCACTTCAATGCAATCCTCAGAGATAAGCCTCAAAGAATAGACAAGTCTTATAATTTGGAAATTATTTTATTTGTTTTATTCAGAAGCAAGCCCATTGTGCTCAGGAAGGCTTGGGGGCCATCCTATACTTAGCTAGCAACACTTTCAACACTAAGTTTAAAAAAAGATTGCAACCCAGTCCCATCCCTCTATAGGGATCCCTGTGCCACCCATCGGACCCAGCATCAAACAAGTAAGGTAAAAAGCCCTCCGTTCTTCTGCAGCGTGGTCCTTGGGATTGTGTTATTGCCTTCCCACTTCCCCCATTCCTTAACAGACCAGATCCTGAGGCTTTTAGGCTGGGTGTCAGCTTTCTGACTCTCAGCAAGGGTGAGCGCTTCATTTGACATAAATTACAAATACACCACAAAGCAAACAATGCTCATGTTCACTCCTTACCAAAGCTGAACACATTTGGTACAATACTCTCCACTTTTGATAATGTGTCCAATTTCACAATAATACAAGCAAACTCTTCAGAATTTGCACTTTTAATGCCTGTAGCCATGTATCTGTGATCTGGAGAAATTCGGATGCGCTGGATAAGGGAATCATGAAATGGTAGATCTTTTGTCCTAAGCAATACTTCCATGTTGTCTTCCTCTACAATAAAGATAAAATTTAAAACAAGAGAGCTAATGAACTATACACTGCTTTTGTATTCACTTTACCGTATTTATAAACTAGCTGAATGTTCATTGGCATCCTTCAGTCTCGAGAGACTATGGTATCGTGCTCTGATTGGAGGTCCCGAAACAGCATCTAGTGTGTACAGCATCTAGTCTGAATGTACTTTCAATATTATTTATGGGCCCCAGCCAGTCTGGCACCGGTGCACTCTAGGACACTGGCACCAGGTTGTGGGCACTGGTGGGCACTAGCACCACCAGACACCAGGCAACCCTACTGGTCATCAGGCACTAGCAGGTAATGGGCACCACCAGACACCCCAACTGGGGACCAGGAACCCTAGGGCAGCGGACACCAGCGGACACCACTAGGTACCAGTGCACACTACAAGGCATTGGGCATCCTTACTGGGAGCCAGGCACCAGGCATTACCAGGAACCACACATCCCTACTGGGCCCCAGGCAACACTGGGCAGCAGCGGGCACCACTGAACACCACCAATCAGTGGGCACCTGGCACCACTGGCCATCCCTACTGGACACTGGGCATCCTTGAGCAACAGCAGGCACTACTGGGCACCAGGCACCAAATTGGATTCATAGTGGATATTTATATCACAGAGGGAATATGCTCCCCAAATTTCATGCTTCTAGGTCCAGGGGTCAGGGCTGGGTGTTGGTCAGTAGGTCTTCAATGTTAAGAACACAGGGAAAAAAACATGTCACAGATTTTCACCCCATCAGGGGTTAAATTTCTAGAAATTGGTTCTTAGCAGGTGCCTACATCAAGGAAAGAATACCCTTCCAAAATTTCATACTTCTAGATCCAGGGGTTTGGGCTCAGTGTTGATGAGTCAGCAATTCTTCAACGTAAAGTATATGGGTGAAAACATGTTTGACCCCTTTTGTCGCAAACCCAGTTTGAATTTTTTTTTTTAAAAATTGATTACTAGTGTGTGCCCACATCATGAAGGAATACCCTCTCCAAATTTCACATTTTAGGTCTGGCAGTTTTGACTGGGTTTTAGTGGGTAGGTGAGTGAATGAGTCAGTCAACTTTTCATTTTCTATTTTATATATATATATATATATAAATTGTTCACAATAACAATTCTTACCTACTTCTCCCAGCTTCAAACGGTATACGAAGCCATATTCTTCAAAGTAAATGTACTTTTCAAACCTAATCTATTTAAAATCAGAATAGACAAGGATTCAACTTAAAATGTACAGGAATTCGTTCATCTCTCATTAGAAATCTAGTTTTTCAGGTTTAAGTTCCCATATACAAATTGTGCTTTCTTAAAAGTTTATTGTGAAAATTAAAATCAGCATCAGAAAAAGGTTTGCAGGTCCACCCTGTAAAAGTGCATAAGGTCCACTGGGCAAGAGACACTTTTTTAAAAAAAGAGTCACTTTTTAAAATTCCTCCTTTATTTAGCAAGGGGAGAGTAACTGGTTCATCTCACCCCATCAATGTCTTTTACAGTGGTTTCTGCTGGTGTTCTTTTGCACAGATTGTGAGCCCTTTGGGACACAGAGCCATTGGCCATTAGTTATTTCATTTTCTTTGTAACCTGCTTTTGAACTCTGTTGAAAAGCAGTATGTAAATACTGTGGATTGAGATAAAAGAGTGTACAGGTCCAAAGTTTCAGACATGATTGAAACTTTCAGCTCCAATCGTGTATGAAAGCCTTCCCTTATTTCCAGCCACGAGGAGCTCTGCAAGCAAACTGCAAGACTCCCCAGGGCTCCCCCAAATCCTCCAGACCATGGCACAACATGCAACCCCTGTGAAGGCAGAAAATTGCCCCCATTACTCTGCAAGGGTACAATCCTAAGGATCATGTCACTGCCACAGCTCCTTCCATCCAAGGACTGAAAGAGTGAGGAAATCTCTCCTTATTAGAGTACCACTACTGTAGGTAGCAGAAATGGGAACTGGGAAGGGAACTCCCATGTACTGGAAACTCCCATGCTTGATGAGTTCACAACTGATTTGCTTTCAGTGTCAAACCTGAAAACAGTTTCTATAGAAGTTTCTATTACAGTGGACCTTTCAACAATACTGAAAAGGTTTCATGTAATATCCGTTATGCATAATGTGAACTGTCTATCTCAGCAGTTCACAAAGTTTTAGGTCACAACCCACCGCGCGAACCAGAAATTCTCCCTTAAGAGATCTAGTCCCACTTAAGTGAGGATTTTACAGGTCCAACCTTGTTATACAAATAATTTTTTATACACGGATTTGACTCAACATGAATGCAAATCACAGTTTTAAAACCCATTTTTCTACAGCTGCAGAGGGAGTCATACAAGCAATCATTCCTTTCTTCGGCTGAATCAGGCAAATGCAAGCAGACCTTTTCATTTCTAATTGCTGACTGACTCCACAATAGTACAAAAAAAATTGTTTTTGAACCATTATAAAGGGATACACTTTTTATTTATTTTTAATTAGTTTTATTTAACACATTTTTGTTTCAGTAAGATATTTCAAAATCAAACTCCTACAACAACTGAGGCATGACCATTAAGAACAATGGAGGAAGAAGAAACCTAGAAGTGAGTCTTTAAAACTATTTTCCACTATTCTTATTAACAGATTTTTTTTTAATCCATGGACATTCTGGAATAGAACCCCATGGATAAAAAGGGATACTTGTACCAACTGAAACCAATGAAAGTTAAGATCAGTAAATGTGTTTAGAATCCACACATATTTAGAAATATTTTTAAATGTGCAAATATACAAGCTGTTGTAAACCTATAAAAATAAATTCATTTATAAGAACTCAGAACATTTTGAATGTTGGACCAAGTTCTTATACTCCACATGAATTCTCATCCCAGAAGGTAGCAAAGTAAATGTTATCAAATAAAAAAAAGCAGGCCTCCATCAGTCTTGAAAGACTATGGTATCGTGCTTGGCGTTGCATACACTGCATGCGAAGCATGAAAGCCTGGGTTGGATTGTTATGGAGGATAAGCTGTTATCCAAGCAGCAGATCCCCCCTCTCCACACCACTGAATTAGTCCAATGAAAAGGCAGAGCCAATACGAGTGGATCCAGCTGGCGTCGCAGAGCTGGGCGAAGGAGAGGAGCTCACCCTGTCTTGTGGGGCCGACTCGGGTCTCGAACCCTGGCCTGCTGGTTAACAGGCATAGCGTCTTAACCGCTTGCACCACCCACAGCCCTCGTTCTTAAATATTCTTCAAATTATTTCCAGAATCAACCTACATATAATCAAGGTAGGAAAAGCCTTTCATAATACAATTGCATATTTAATGAATTTTTAACTTACCACTGGGCCACTCAGGTGGGAAGAATGATTTTTGTAGTATGCTTCTAACCTTTGCTTAATTTGCTTTGACATATTTGTGTAATTTGCCGAACGTGATCTCCAGTTTTCCCACTCTAACTTGACCCAAGCCTGCTAAACAGAAGTGAAAAGGCAAGAACTGGAAATAGAATCTGTATTCTCATCATGTGAAATAAACTATATTCATAAAAACTATACTTATAAAAATGGACTGTTTGGCAATCTGAGGTGGTGTCTAGTGTTACGCTGCCCAACAGTGAAACCAGGAAGACAATGTAACAAACAGCAATAGGAAGCTCAGCTCAGCAGGCAGAACTCCCAAACATGCTTTTCCATGCTTGAAAAAGCTGTCATATCTACCAGAGCCTCTTTCTGGTGTTTGTTTTGTTGCATCTGTCCTCCCAACCCAGATGTAATAGGCAACAATGTCAACACCAGTTACTTCCAGTGGTACTTCAAAATGATTGACCATGCAAAGTGGTACAGTGGAGGACAAATATTGAGAAACACTGGACTAGAGTCCACCTCATCAGATGCACATCTTAGGCTGCAATCTTAATCTTCAGTTAGGTTAGCACAAGTTCCAGCACAAGTCCTGTACTGCACTGTGGGAGTTATAAAAGTTGCACTTTGGCACCACTTGTGGAGAGAATTAGGCCAGTGCACATGTGCTGGCCTCCCCACTGGAACGGGGAGATGGGCTGAGTTATGATGGCCTAAATTGGTTAGGATTGTGCCCTCAGTTTTCAGGTTTGTATATGAAAGTAAATAACTGGAGGAAAAAAAGAAGAAAATTGACCAAATATATTTTTTCGTTAGAGCAGCATACTTTTTATAAAACTATACTAAACTTACCTTACAATCCAGAGTAAATACAGGAAGATGTAAGAGGCACTTACTCTGGATTGCTCTATGCATTTCCTGTAGGTTTCCCATAGGTGGCATCATAACTACGTCGGTGTAAAAGGTCCTGTAGTTACTCTGGATTGTAGCCTTAGCCACTAACCCTTCCACAGGTTCTTTATTGAAGAGCCTGTGGAAGGTAGTGTTTCATTATTGTTATTTGTCTAAAAGAATCATTCAAGCTGTTTACCTTATAAGAAAACAACCTCTGTGGATGAATGTCTCCATGGGAACCATGATTTCTAAAGTACTTTCTAAACAAAAATATCTGTGGCTTTCTTTGATTATGAAGTCTTGCAACTGAAATGGGGGAATATTTGTAGCAATTCTTGCAGTGACTAACACTGCCTGTGAGCGCGTTAAGAAAGTATGTTCTGCATAAGCGCATGATGCCCAACTCTCCACTTTGCTGAACGTCCACTTGTTTTTATGTTTCCACGAGTCCAAACGGGCAGCCACAATGTTTAGACAAGATTATTGATGCATAATATTAATTTAAGTTCCCAAATGCTTTTTCCCTAATGCGAAGAGTCTTCAGATCCACAGGATTCAGAGTCAAAGCTGGGGCAGAAGGAGAGAGAAATGAATTTAATTTAAAATGGCAGAGAAATAGAAAACAAACTAAAGATTACTTTTATTGTCTTCTAAAAACCATCGTTATGCAGAAGTATGAAAATAACTCCCCAAAGATACATGATAGGATACATACAAAGATACAATGATGCATATGACAAGTTATATATGTATATTCACGTTACAAGGCTCCAAAAGGATTCTATATTATTTATAGCATGCCAGGCTTGTCTCTCCCCTCCTATAATCCTTACTGCTTTGGCCACAGTTTGGTTGAACTTTTGATTTGATAGTTTGGCTAAATGAAGCTATAGGATCATTTATTCTTCAAATTAATGCAAAGCAGAAGAAATGGTAACCTATAGGATGTAAATTTTATTAAGGGGGACCAGGGATTGAGGACCCACCTTTTAGTCTCTCTGCCATCAAGAATATCATTTGCCAAGACCTGGGAACCTCAAGCACAGCTCAGAACCTTCTGATCACTGTCAAGCATGCCAAGGCGAGTCAACCTGCGATGACATCATAACTAAGTGACGAGGCTTCTCGCTTGCCCACACTTGCTATGCTGTGAACGGCTGCCCAACACTAAGATGGCGGAAAGCTATGTTTCCACACTCATCAGCATGCCCATAAACAAGATGGCGCCCAAGCTTCAGTGCTCTCTTCATTTTCCCCCCTGCCCATAGATAAGATGGCGAAGAATGAGGCTCTTCCACTCCTCACTTTGGGCATTCTAATAGGGACACTCATGTGAACCCCCGACTCCAAAGAAGTTATATTGACACCATTGGATAGTGTTTCTTATCTCACTTTATGAGACATTAAGAGTTAGTTTTTCTTAGAAGGGCAATTTTGAGGGGGAGTCCAACTTTCAGAACTAATAAATCAACAGGTGATTTTCCTAGCAGAGAAGTGTTAGAAGAAGCTTTAGTTGGGCTGCAATCCTAATGACACTTTCCTGGGAGTAAGACCCATTGAATGCAAAGAGGCTTAGTTTTGAGTAGACATGGTTTGGATTGTGCTTAAACCCTACAATCCAGAGTAACTACAGGAAGACATAAGAGGCACTTACTCTGGATTAATTTATGCATTTCCCATAAGTTTCCCATAGGTGGCACTATAACTACCTCAGTGTAAAAGGTCCCGTAGTTACTCTGAATTGTAGCCTTAGTAGGTTTTTATTATGACCCAGGCACCTTTTGCTAAATACATATATACACTGACACTTCCAGGTCAGGCCTTGGGGAAAATACCCTCAAACATAAACACTCCCTACCAGAGGAGGGGGAAATACACACACTCAAACATCCCTACCAGGAGGAAAATATAACCACACATCACACTTATTGGAGAAACACATAAACATACCTTTGCAGGGAATACACACACATCATGACTATCGGGGGTGCAATTGGGGGCACACACAACCACCACCAGGGGAAGAAACACACACAGACTTATAGGGGGTGGAGATACACATACACATGCTTTTGAACTGCAAGGTTGGCAGGAGTTGACCTAAGGACAGGAGCTTACCCTGTCTAGCAGGACCCACCCTGGCTTGTTGGTTAACAGGCACAAGCTGCAAACCTGTACACACTTTCCTAACTATAAGTCCCACAGAATACATTGGGACTTCTGAGTATACATGATTAGGACTGCGTACACAATCCTTGACTACTTGTGTCACCACAGACCCTCTTTCTCTTATTAGGGGGGAAATACACACAGACACACCACCAGGAGAATAAACACACTTATTGGGAGGGGGAATACACACACACACCACCATCATGGGGGGAGGGGAAGAAAATAACACTTATTAGGGAGGAAACACACACACACACACCCCACTACCAGAAGAAACAAATGCACTTATGGGGGAGTATATACACACACACCACCATCACAACTGGGGGATGGGATGGGACACAAACACCACCACCACCACCAGAAGAAACACACTAACACACACTTATGGGGTGACATGTACATCACCAGAAGAAACACACACATTGTGGGGGGAACACACACATCACTACTACCATAGTGGTAGTAAGGGGGGAACATACACACAGGCACACCTCCACCAGAAGAAACACACTGACACACATTTAGCGGGGGGGGATATATATACACACCACCACACATAAACACTGGGTGGGGGGAGAATTCACCCACAGACACACCACATGAAGAAAAAGAAACACACACCAGCAGCACCAGGGGGGAAATGCACACAGGCACACCACCACCAGAAAAAATACACACACTACCAGTGTGGAAAACACACACACACACACTTGTTGGGGGGATACACACAGACCCCCTACCAGGGGAGAGTTTTCAGACTTCTTCAGCTCCCCAGAGTAACCCCAACCCACACCCTCGCCCTCATCAAAGATGGCGCCCAACGGACCTCCTCCAGCCCAGCCCAGGGGGAGGTTCTGGCGGCTGCTTCGGAGAGGGAGAGCCTTGTGGCCGGCTCAGTGCCTTCTCAGTGGGGCTGAGCCCCACTGCCCGTGCTTGGGAGGGGGAGAAGGGAGAGGGGAGCTCTCCCACAGCTGGAGTTGCTCTCTCAGCATGACTGACAGCTGTCAATCAAGGGGAGAAGAGGGGCACCTGGAGGATGGCGGGACCACAAGCAGGAGGGCAGCTGCCCGGTGGAAGCTTCTCAGACAGGTAGAGCAACAGGGATGCTGCCAGGCACATCCTCAGCCACCAGGCTGTCCCTCCAGGACAGGCTCCTCTTTTTCCAGGACATGTCCTCCTTTTCCTGTCACCATAGTCATCAATGAGCACAATCCTAACTGACTCTACTCAGAAGTAAGCCCCATTGTATCCAATGGGTCTTTCTCCCAGGAAAGTGTCTTACTCCCACTTTCCTGGGAGTAAGACCCATTGAACACAGTGGCTCTCACTTTTGAGTAGACACAGTTAGGACTGTGGTCTCTGCAATAAATCATATGTAATAGTTTTAAATTTAATAATATAGTATTTAAATTGACCAATATATATGAGTGGTTTTACTTTTTACTGTCATGTCCTACATTTTCCTTGGGTGTCCTACATTTGGAGGGTTGCTTGTATTCTTTTGAAGTTATGACATATGAAGCACAAGCCTAACTATGTCTACTCAAAAGTAAGCCCCATTGTGTTCAGTGGGTCTTACACTCAGGAAAGTGTCTTTAGGATTGCAGCCATGGTCACCCTACTTCAGGGTCCTTTCTAGTATCTGGTACACACCATGTGGGATGTTTTCTTGCTGCTTCCTCAGGACCCCATTCCTTGTCCTCCTTGAGATCCCATTTTGGTGAGGTTGATAGAGAAGGACTCGTCCAAGTCTCTTTGAAAGGACGGCTGATGAGCCAAGTGTGTCAGGAGTCCATCATTTCCAGACTGGGTTTCTCAATCAGTGGTACCAGCAGTGCTTGAGGTGGTGTCTGGTGGTACTTGTGGTTTCCTGACACCTTGTAGCAAAATCAGGACCATGATACAGCAAATCCTACAATTTTCCTATTAATGAATGTCAGTTCCCAAATTCCCACGGCACACCTGAGAACTATCCACAGCACACCAGTGTGCCACGGCTCACTGGTTGAGACTCAATACAATCCTAGCCATGTCTACTCAAAAGTAAGCCCCACTGTATTCAATGGGTCTTACACCCAGGAAAGTGTCTTTAGGATTGCAGCCTTGCTGGTTTTGCTTGCATTGCATATGGCCTTCTATATCAGAAATAACTAACAATGATATCACCAGTGGTACTTGAAGTGGTGTCCAGTGGTAGTCACAGGATCCTGGAAACATGCCACCTGGCAAAAAGACCAGGACCATAGTTTAGCAAACAGTGGTAGATGTTTCAGCTTGGTAGACGGAGCTCCAAAGCATGATTTCCATGCACAAAAGAACCCTCCTGTCCACCCTGAGGTTCTTACTGGTGTTGGTTGCTTTGCATCTGGCCTCTCAAGTCAGAAGTAACTGGTCATTGAGATGGTGTCTGGTGGTACTCGTGGGATCCATGTACACCAACAGCAAAATCAAGGCCAGCAAATAGTCATAGAAAGTTCTGTGCTTTTCTATGCTTGAAAGAACCCTCACATGCACCCTGAGCCTCTTACTGATGTTGGTTGCATTACATCTGGTTTCCTAAGTCAGAAGTAACTTGCAATGATGTCACTAGCAGTATCTGAAGTGGTATCTGGATGCCTCTTGTTTGATTTCAGGATAGGAATATGACATGGCAGACAGTGGTAGAAGGTTCAGCTCAGGAGGCAGAGATCCAAAACATGCATTTCTATGCTAGAGAGAACCCTTCCACCCAATGTGAGTCTCTCACTGCTGTTGGTCACGCCACATCTGGCTTCCCAACACAGAAGTAACTGGCAATGACATCATCACCAGATACATCTGGAGGTACTTCTAATCAGTGGACTATGTGAAGTGGTATGTGGAGGGCAAATGCTGAGAAACACTTCTCTACAGTGGCAGCTTCCAAACTCCACATTGGTGCAAAGTGTTATTCTGTGGACTGCTGTCATGGCCTATTTAGAATTTTTTTTTTTGTGCAGCCCCAGGTTTACAGACAAAGTCTGTAAAATCTTATAGAAATAAATAAAATTTATTCTAGAATTTACTGACTTTTATGAATTCAGAAAATTATTGCTAATTTTTAAAAATAAAACTTGCAATGCAAGTTGCAATTTGTTACTTGCTTTATTTGACAAAACTGTAGTAGGGCTGCAATCCTAACCACACTTTCCGGGGAATAAGTACTGTTGAAATCAATGGGATTAACTTCTGAGTAGATATGCTTAGGATTGCACTGTAGGTTGCTTTAATGTGTGTGGGTCCTTAGGTCCATAACTGGCTTAAATCTGGGCCTGGGTGAGGGTCATAAAACACCAAATATACAGTTCCAGTTAGATTCAAATGCCACCATCCAACAGCAATGTTCTACTTACTACTTACTTGTGATGATTCCACGTGGAAGATACATGGAAGATGTGAGCTGCAGAGTGAAATGCTGGCTGTAAGTGTAGTCACTCTGCTCACTGCTCCAGTACTCCAATCTGGGGGTCCCATCTAGTCAGGGGCCCAATTTTGCCAAATTGCCCTAAGGTTGGCCCTGACTACTGCAGTTTATTATGTTGCTGCCGAGAGAGGGGATGACTGAGATTTCTGAGTGAAAACCATGCGGCTTGTTCTTCACTGCAGTTATAGGAAATGTGTGGGGTGAAAGGGAAAAGAAGATGTTTGCAATGTGCCATAAAATACATTTGTCTATCAGCACATTTTTACTTTTTACATTATGGCCACAGGTTGTGGTAGTTCTGTGTGCTGCCGTAATGTGACTCATGCACTAGTAATGCAGACTGTCTTTTGCACCATTGCAAACTGTCACCTTCATGCATCATACATCATCTGAAAGGGAAATGTATATTGTTAGTAGCTCAGAATTTAAGAATCATTGTAATAATTGAACCTATTATAAGGGTTATAGTCATGGGCTATTTATATGCCATTTAAAATACAGTGTATGAAATATGAATTAAAAGGAAAAATTGTATTAGTTAGAATTAGAAAAATTGTATTAGGAAAAGCTTTATCATGTTGGTTATCCTCCATTCTTAGGGGTTTTGCTATCAGAATAGAGGACATTTTTGACAGGTAATACTTAAATTGGGTATAGTATAGAAACAAAGGGCACAATCCAGAGTAACTACAGGGAGTCCTTGCTCCGGTGTAAGAACAATTTGCTCTGGATTGCAATATGAATTTCCCATAGGTTTTTACTAGGTGGTGCAGAAACTATGGGTACACGTATTGTCTCTTATGTGCTGCTGTAGTTACTCTGGATTGTAGGGTTAGCCTTCTTTGACTCCTGATTGCAAATAGGTGCTCCTGATAGGAAATAGGTGCTATGCCACCAATAGACGAAATGGGTGGTGAACTGCTGAGGAGAAGGCAGGTTTTTCCCAGTTTTTTAAAAAGATTCTGTTCTGACCCTCTTACCACTATTTTGAGGTTCATGTTTGGCCTCCGAACATGGAAGTAAGTGGTGATGTCATCGTATGACATGTTTTGCTTTATGTCCACTTCTGGGTTCTGGTAAGGCATTACAGCAGCAACTAATTTGAGAGCTGCTGGGATTAGGCATATGGGTATCTAACTCTTTGTAGCATAATATTTATGTACTTTCTTTACTACTTGCAAGTTAATATTTGCAGACGAATAACACTGCTTCTTACAGTTGTAAATTAAGCTAGAAGTAATTTTTAGTTTGGAAGGAAAATATATTAGAATTGAATATAACCTTTATTTTGGGAGGCAGTGATCATGAGCATGACAGGGATTAAGTGGATCCCATACAGTATTATGAACAGAGAAACACTTCCCAGCAGAATATGAATGTGGTATCCACATCCACATGAATGAGTTATTTATTTTCTACAGTGAAACTATTTAACAATTAGGTTTTAGCTTTCTGGATCAGTTTTCCTTTTTTCCTTTTCCCTTCTTGTGCTTGTCTGTTCCCTTAGTGACCATTCTCATTTCCTTTCTGGATCATGCGCTTGTTATATTGGTCCCTGGGGCACATTCATTTAGAATGGCTGTATAAGGTAAGTTAGTGATCCTTGAAGTTCACTTAGAGGGCATCATGTAAACAGAGAAGACTGTCTCTCAGCCTTTTCAAAGAATTATCATGGTCAGCTCGGAATAGGTTTGTCACCTCTTATTTTTTTGTTCTTATTTCCACAAATAAGAACAATCTAAAAATTCTGAGTTTGTAAATAGTTTTAGGAGAAGAAACCACTCCTGAAACTGAAGAATTACTAATAGAAAAGTAGCATCAAATCATACTTACGGGAAACCTTCTCACTTAAAAAGAAAGCATTCAAATCTTTCTAAAGAAGCTTCCAAACCCTCTTGTATGGAGGGAAGGGCCTCCTGCAGAGTGGGGGCAGAAAAGGAAAGCTGGTTTACCTTTTGGTCTGATTTTCAGTTTAAATTTCTTAGGTCTTGCTGAAATACGTATTATTGAAACTAGCAATTTGGTTTGTTTCTAAAGCTGAATTAAAAGGGCAGAAAGAAGTTAAGATGATTGTTGCAAATGTTTTAATGATATAATCAGTTAGGATTCTCAGAAGTAGCATTCTAAGGATAATGAAACAGAAGAAAAAGAAGCAAAATAACAATAACATCCATACCAAGCTTCCATCCTGTTCATTGGATAGGATGGAAACAAACTGAAGCTACATACTCCTTTGTGCCCTATACTGAGGAAGAGAATTTTTCAGGCAATAAGCCATCTCTTTGTGAGGGGGTAGTTCCCAGGCCAGACTGGAAGTGTCAATTTGATCATACCATAGCCAATGGTTAGGAAACCTGCATATACTGCATAGAACACAGCTAGTAGGTTCTCCTCTCCTCCATATGGAAGGAAGGCTTCAACTTGACTGTGGTACCACTTATTCTACCTTGTGACGCCAAATATTCTACCTAAATGCTGTATTTGGCCACACATAATTGCATGTATATTGTTATCTCTGTAAAAAGACGTTTCCCAAGTTGAGATGCAGAAAAGAAGAAGAAGGGGCAGTATAAGAGCAAATTCACTGGATGCAGTGACATCAGTTTGTTGGTACAGGACCACTGTTGGAAAGCGTGGCACACTAGAAAGTACAAAAGATCGGTTAGAGTCTTGGTCCTGGGAGATGTGAATGTACCGGTAACTTCTTGAAATGGAAAAAATACACATTTTTTTCTGGAAGAATACCCACAATTGCAGCACACCCACAATTGCAGATACAGTAAAAAAAGGGAGAGGAATTTGAATTAGGATCCAGATGTCAAATTCCAGATAGTAACCTAACTCTCAGCAAGAACCTTGCGTTTGAACCTTTTAGTCTCATGTGACCTCCTCTCCTTTCTGTTATCTTGACCTTTGCATTGTGCCCCTCTGGCTGTATATTTTGTAGTAGTGGTAATTTTGTTATAATGTTAAGATGATGTGAGATGTCTGTGAGGAATTGGATGTTGACAGGCTGGTTACTATTTCACTTCTCACCACATCTCTGTGTCTACCCATTTTCCTTACTCCAGCTTACACCATTGTAACCATTATCTATGATGTAATGTATGCTGATTTAAAGGCCAATTCTATTCAACTTCGCAGTGTTGATGTGGTTTGCTAATATCAGATATCTTAGCAAACTACATCAGCGCTGGAAAACTGAATAGAATCGAGACTAAACATCTCCAGAATGCATTGGGGCAGGGTGACCAGATGACCGGAAAAACCCGGATTTGTCCAGATTTTTAGCCTCCTGTCTGGGTGTCCTACATTTTGGCATCATTGTCCTACACTTTGGCTTCATTTTGAAACTTTGTGATAGTGCACAGTACCCCATCATTCCATATGTCGTTGGATTCGTATTGAAGAGCAGAATCCAATGCAAAAATCAGTTTTGAGGTATCGCCTTCCTATCAAAAGTTATGGTCAAAAAACTGAAAAGCAAAAACAAAAAAATACATTTTTTGGCAGTTTTTTTCAGCGGGTAGGAATTTTGGCCGGGGATTAGGAATTTTGGCCTTGGGGTTCAGGAATTTTGGGTTTGGCATCTGGTCACCCTGCATTGGGGTAATAGTACAGTGGAAGTGGATTAAAATTGTAGTGGAACTGCAACTTGACTAAAATGTTTTGTATTGTATGGCTTGTTTTGTCATGGCCCAGACCTCAGGGATTTTACATCCACTCACCCTCCCCCTCCTCAGGCTTGCCCATCAGGTACCATTATTCAAAGAAGATTTTTTCAGATATCACGTAGGGAGAGCACCCATTGAGCAGAGATTTTTAAACCAGTATGCCGTGGCACACTGGAGTGCCGTGGGTAGTCCTCAGGTGTGCCGCAGGAATTTGGAGATTGACATTCATTAATAGGAAAACTGGGGGATTTGAACAGTCTGGTGTGCATGTCAATTGTGAAAACAACTAATGGTGTACCTTGACAATTTCAGTCGCTTGTTATGTGTGCCGTGAGATGAAAAAGGTTGAAAATCACTTTCTTAGAATGTGTTGCAGTAGAATGCATTGCAGTAGTCTAGCCTGAAGGTTATAAAGCTGTTAATAGTGGTTACCAGGCCACAGCTTGCTTAGTTGTAATTGTGTGTATTTGTTTGAATTAAAGGTTTTGAAAGAAAAACACTTGGAGGATGTCCACCTTCAGCAAATATCCGTCAGAAGGTTTGCTTCATTCAGACTGTTCTCAATAAACAAAGATGACAGAAAGGAACCAGAAAATGACTCGGAGACCTGGGTTCAATACAAAAGCAACCTTCATCCTGAGTACAGCATATCATTAAGGTAAATGGCATTCTAGTTTTGGAAGTACAGCTCACTTCTGGCATATGTTGTGTTTAAGTCCTTATTTTCTGTCTTCATTTTGAATAATTTAAATAACTTGGATCTTGTTGTTTAATGAAATCATTGCATCAGTTTCAATTTTTATTAGGGCTTTGTGTAATTTGATATATGTTGTTTTTCACTCTGACATGGGATACAATTCTAAGGGCATTTTAACATAGGATGGTCCCTGTCCCCCAAAACCTTCTAGCTTTTTGTGTTGCAGATGAATGTTATTTATTGCAGAAAAGAATTGGGGAAAAATATACAGTGGTACCTTGGTTTACAAGTGCATTTAGTTCCAGAAGCATACTTGTAATCCAGAACACTTGTATTTCGAAGCAAATTTTCCTATAAGAAATAATGGAAACTCAGACGATTTGTTCCACAACCCAAAAATATTCATATAAAATTACAATACTGTAAATAATACAAAATAATAAAGAAAATACAAAATATAAAGAAAAATAAAACAAATTAACCTGCACTTGGTCTCTCAGGCTGCAATCTGCTCCCCCTAACACAGAAGTGAGCTCCACTGATTACAATAGGGCTTACTTTAGAGTAGACATGGAAGGCTAGGTCTCTCAGGCTATTGGACACCACCAGACATCAGGCACCCCTACCAGGCACCACTGTGCACCATTGGGTGGCAGTGGGTAGCAGACAGCATCGTGCACTACTGCACATGCTTACCAGTAACCAGGCACCAGGCACCAGTGAGCAACACTGGACAGCTGGCACTATTGAGCACCACTGGGGACCAAATGAGTTGTCAGTGGGTACTTACATAACAGGAGGAATATGCTCCCTGAATTTCATGCTTCTAGGTGCAGGGGTTGTGGCTGAGTGTTGATCAGTCATTGTTCTATGTTAAGCAGGCCTCCCTCAGTCTTGAAAGACTATGGTATTGTGCTCGGTGCTGCATACGCTGCATGCGAAGCACGAAAGCCTGGGTTGGATTTTTTATGGAGGATATGCTGTTACCCAAGCAGCAAATTCCCCCTCTCCACACCACTGAATTAGTCCAATGGAAAGGCAGAGCCGATACAATTGGATCCAGCTGGCGTAGCAGAGCTGGGCTAAGGGCAGGAGCTCACCCTGTCTTGTGGGGCCGACCCGGGTCTCGAACCCTGGCCTGCTGGTTAACAGGCACAGCGTCTTAACTGCTTGCGCCACCCACAGCCCTTATACTTCTATGTTAAGTATAGCATAAAAACATATTGCACCCCTTTTTTACCTTCTTAGAGGTTAAATTTCTCAAAATTGGTTCTTAGTAGGTGTTCATGTCATGGAAGGAATACAATGTCAAGCTTTTAGGTCTGGGTATTGGTCATTGATGAGTCAGCGATTCTTCAATATTAAGTATGGAGATGAAAACATTTTGTGCCCTGTTTTCACCCTTTTTATGTTTGAATTTCCAAAAACTGGTTCTTAGTGGATTCCTCCATCACAGAAATAACACCCTCCCCAAATTTCATTTTCTAGGTCTGTCAGTTTTAGCTGGGAGTTGATGAGTCAGTGACTTTTCAATTTTATATAGTGTTTATAAATTCTTTATTATTGCACTTTATATTTTATTCTGATTTTGGTATTTTACTATGTTTTTATCTTTGTTGTGTCTCACTGTGCTTGCCTACTGCTTTATTCCAAGGAGGGTGGAATCTATATCATTTAAACAAACAAACAAACAAACAAACAAACAAACAAACAAACAAACAAACAGGATTGTGATCTTAGAAAGATTTGTTTGATTCTTCAATAAGTTTCTATAGTACTCTGATAAAATCTATGCCCAATGAGTGAGAGAAAAGAAGACTAACTGGTACCAGTGCAATATACTATTCTTCAAAACTCCTAGAGCTTGCTCCATACCCATGGTGTTCCTGTCATTCCTCTGGGATCAGCCTTAGTCTTTGAGACTGCAGTCTTTCCTGTGTTGCCATTTAAGCACTAAAGAGATTGTTGAGAGGAGACAGGATATACTGCATGGCATTTTCTGTGTTGGACCAGAATATCCTTTTATATGACAGATGTTTGGTATTATCTGAACTATGTGTACATCCTAACTTTTCTTTCATTCACTTCCACCATCCAGGGAGTTGAACTGAACTTGAACTTGAACAAGATCAGAGAGTTGTTTAGGGAACTGGAATTGAATCTTAACTTAATTGAATGCTACTTTAAACCAGAACTGAACTCTCAGATGCAAGAAGTAGTAATTGGTTCAGAACAAGTCAGTCAGGAATCAGTAACACAGCTTTCAACTGTATGACAAATGTTTTATTTTGATGGGCATTATTCTGTTGAATATTTTGTTTGCAAAAAATGTGTAAAACTGAAAGATTTCACTATGTTTACTTTGTATATAATTATACAGAATGCGGTCAAAAGGATTTGATATTTTTTTGCATGAAGTATATTCAACCCATTTCCAAATGAGTTTAGAATATCTGAACCTGTTAACTCAATGTTTTTCATCTCATGGCACACTTAACAAGGCACTGAAATTGTCAAGGCACACCATCAATTGTTTTTTACCATTGACAAGGCACACCAGACTGTTCAAATCCCTCAATTTTCCAATTAATGATTGTCAATCCCCAAATTCCCATGGCACACATGAGAATGATCCACGGCACACTGGTTGAAATCACTGTGTTATCTATACAACTTTGAACTTGATTAATTGGAACTAAACCCAAATTTTTTCATTTTTCTCCCTGTCTGAACCATACCTAGTAAAGGGCACAGCTATTCAGTATGAGCTTATGCATGTTAGGCTCTAAGAACAAAACTACTGCAAATACTTGAGTATGAATCAATCTCACAGATAAATTTTGAGCCAAAAATCATGAAATTTTTTATGATCCTTGAATAAGTCAGGAGTTGTGTGAGATAAGTAGATGGTTGTATGACTATAATTTTTTCTGATTTTTATCTAAGGTAAGCTCTGAGTGATGTCACAGGTAAGATGAAGGAATTATTTAAACTTGAGTTATAAGCAGAAATCTCTCCCCTTTTAGGATGGGTTGTGCTCATGTCCATGAGCCCAAGTCAGTGACTCTGTAAGTCAACTTGCAAATTGTAATGTGCAGTTGTCACAAAACAATTTGTGATAATTTTTTTATCCTTTTGAGAGGAATCACAGATTTAAGAAATGAGTCTTGTGCAGACCAAAAAAATTATTCTCAGATTTGTACTATTCAAAAAGCTATTATTCAAAAAGTCAGTACAGTAGTACCTCAAATTATGAGCATAATCCATTCTGGAATCATGCTTGTAATTCAAACTGCTCGTAAATCAAAGCATTCCCATAGGGAGTAATGGAACCAATGACAGTTGGTACCAGCCTACCTCCTGTTCCATCTAAAGCATGATTGCATTTTGTCAGGAGCGGATGCACTTCTTTCACCACCCCCCTGGAAGCCCTACTGGTGGGCAGGGGGTGAAGACAGCCTCCCCCACACCATTCAAAGTGCAATCATGCTTTGAATGGATGGGAGGGGGGCATGCTGGTCCTTCACTACTCCATTTCTTTACCTGTCTGGGGACAAAGAGGACCCAGGATTGCTGCAATGCCTCGCTTGTTAAGTGAGGCATTGCTCGGTAATTGAGGAAATATTTCTGAGAAATCTTTGCTTGCCTTCCAAAAAACTTGCAATTTGGGTCACTCATAATTTGAGGTACAACTGCACCCTGACTTTTTTAAATCAATAAATTTGATTAAGGTTGTGTATTGTACACACCTGGAAATCCCATTAGATTCGATTGCATTGACTTCTGAGTGGACAACTACAGGATTGTGCTGTAAGATAACTTTGAATCTTCCCAGTCATTTGGATCATTTCCTAGAAAACTCATTGAACATTGTGAGGTTGTTGGGTATTGTCTTGACAGAGCTACATTTGTAGAAAGTTCATAAGGTTGTTTGTGGCTTATGGCGAAAAGTCTAAAGGCCAACCTATATCATTTCAAGGGCTATCAACATGGATAAAATTGTGTATTCAGATATGCTATGAACCAAGCTAGAGTTGCTGCACTAGAGGGCTTGAAGACAATTTTGCAAGGCAAGTGGCATATTTTATTGTGTTCTGATTATCATGACCTTCCAACCATCTTACTCGAGGCTTAGAATTGAGAGAATGATGATGTAGATTTAAGACTGAGGCTGCAATCCTAAAGATACTTTCCTGGGAGTATGACCTATTGAACACAACGGGACTTACTTTTGAGTAGACATGGTTAGGATTGTGCTCTAACCCTTCAATCCAGAGTAACTACGGAATCACATAAGAGACATTATGTGCACCCATAGTTAGGGCACCACCTAGTGAAAACGTATGGGAAATTCATATTGCAATCCAACGTAAATTGTTCTTACACCAGAGCAAAGACTCCCCGTAGTTACTCTGGATTGCGTCCTAAGTCTAAACTGGATGGTCAGTGAGAGATATTAATTCAGTGCGTTCTCTTTATTATCAGAACAAAAAGTGCTGAAGGGTGACCAATTTCTTAACATTTAACTAGGTTTTAGTAATATTGTATTTTTGTACATAGATGTCAGATGTTACTTTACCTCTGCATGTGCTCCATATGATGTAGATATTGTAGCATTTCATGCAAAGTATCCACTTTATGTGGATATTGTAGCATTTAGGCTGCAATCCTAAAGATACTTTCCTGGGAGTAAGACCCATTGAACACAGTGGGGATTAGTTTTGAGTAGACATGGTTAGGATTGTGCTCTTAGAGCAAAAAAATTAAATGTTATACTGTTACAATATTTTCAAGGGGAATTTGGCACTGCCTTTCTTTGGTCATAAGGATCTAAGGCTGGAATATGAATCAAACAGTGTCACCACCGATAATCTTTGTAGAAGGATGAGCTTTAGAAGGTCTATTTTAGCAAACTTTATTAAGAATAATCACAGCAAGATTAAACAAATTAAAAAGAAAATAACAAGGAAATACAATCAATCAATCAATGAAATACAGTCAATTATTTTGCTTAGCTAGCTAACCTATTCAGTTGTGTGCTTCAGATTTTTTAAACAACCAGTTCTCTAGGTCCTAATGACCATTTTAACCCTTAGTTTACAAAAAAAAGATTTGTATCATGTGTTATGGCATCAGTCAGAAGTAAGCCCCTGAGTTCAGTGTAATTTATTCCTATGCATGCAGGAATAAATCACACTGAATTCAATGGGCTTACTTCTGAGTAATGCATAGGATTGCACTGGAGCAATGCACAGGATGCAATGCATGCAATGTATGTTTCATGTAACAAACAAAAATTTCTCTAGGATTTTGCTTCACATAACAAACTGCGCTTCACGTAACAAACACACTTGTTGGCAGTTGGGGCAGACTCGCTGGCCAGCAGCCCTTTTAAAAAGTGTCAGGGCTGCCTTGCACGCCTTCTCATAGCAAAAGCAACACTTTCTTGCTGTTCCTCCTGTGGCCAGGCGTCCGCTGGGCAGAGGGAGAGAAGAGCAGTGGAGAAGAGGGAAGCAGCTCAGGGCTAGCCAGAAGGGAGCAGGGGAGAGAGATGCTCAGGATGAAGAGAAGGAGAAAGTGGGGAGACACTTTGAAGGTGTCTTGGATTGCAGCCTCCTAACCATGTCTAACCAGAAGTAAGCCCCATTGTGATAAATGGGGCTTATTCCCAAGTGTCTTTAGGATTGCAGCCTAAGTAGACTTCATAGGATCATGCATATTGAATGCATGTTTTGAATTCAATTCCAGTGTTTTGTCATCATTTTTACATCCAGTTAATATTTTTCTATGAATATTTTTGGGGTTGTGGAACCAATCGTCTGAGTTTCCATTATTTCCTATGGGAAAATCTGTTTCACATAAAAAAACATTTCATGTAACAAACATGCCTCCGGAACGAATTAAATTTATTACGTGAGGCGCCACTATGTGTGTGTGTTGGCCATTGAGCCAATTGCAGATCCACCTAATGGTTGTCTCGTCTAGCCAATATTTTTCCAACTTCCCAATTAAGATGTCATGTGGGACCTTGTCAAATGCTTTGCTGACGTCAAGATAAATGACATCCACAGCATTGCCACTGTACAGTAAGTTTGTAACCCGATCAAAAAAGATCAGATTTGTCTGGCAAGATTTATTCTTGGTAAATCCATGCTGGGTTGTTTTGATCACTGAGTACTTGTCTAGATGTGTACAAATTGTGTGTTTTATGATTTGTTCTAATAGCTTTCCTGGGATTAAAGTCAAACTGACAGGTCTATAATTTCCCAAGTTTTCTTTTTCCCCTTTTAAAGATTGGGACTACATTCGCCCTCTTCCAGTCCAGTGGCAGAGGCTCTGCAAGTACATCAAGTTCCTTAAGAACTCTAGGATGCAGCTCATCTGGTCCAAATGACTTGAATTTATTTATTTATTTATTTATTTATTTATTTATTTATTTATTTATTTATTTATTTATATCCTGCCTTTCCTCTCCTATTTAGGCCAGTTAAGTGGTTTTGAACCAATTCTCTGTCAATCTTAATCTGATGTTCTGCACCATCCATGTTTCCTTTACCACTTTGGGGATGCAAGCATATCCCCCCATCAGCCAATGATTCTGCACCCACATTTTCACAGCCTTCCTTCTGAGAGTAGATGGATGCAAAGTAGGAATTGAGCAGCTCCACCTTGGTTTCCAGACACCTGTTGTCCATCTTTGTCCAGGAGCAGCCCCAATGAAGATGATGATCAGACCTTGCTTGTATCATGGGAAGAAAGGCTATGGGTTGATCAGACCTTGCTTGTATCATAAGAAGAATGTTGCTGTCCAGCCTGCCTGGGATTTGATGTCAAACGAGCCAGAGATTATAAAACAAAGAACCTTATCCCTTGTTATCCCTTATCCACAAAACACTTAGTGAAACCATAATCTCGTTTGTGGGTTAGTGCCAAAAGAATTGTTCTGAGCCACTTTCAGATTGTCCCCTTGATCCATTTGCAGCAATACAAATTCCAATATTTTGCCACAATGATTTCTGTCCTTTCTTGCTGGTGACTCTTCACAAGAAAGTTGTTTTTTATAAAATCACTTTAGCATAATATCTGGATTGGTTACACCTGTTGTGGGTCTGAAGTTAATTTGTTTAAAGCATAGACGGAAGTCCCTTTATACAACATACTAAAATGCATACTGGGTACGTCCAGTGTTGGCTGTGGTAGATATGCAGACCATGTGCACGTAGGAAACACTAATTTAGCAGCCTTCTGATTGTAGCCAAAATTATTCTGTGAAATTGGATAAATCTATGTGTTAAGAACTGAGTATAACGTGGAATCATCAGTAATGAATTGAATGAAATTTCTTCTCTTTCCTTGTACTATAATACAAAAACTTGAAGAAGAAAAATTTATAAGCTTTTTTTTTGGGTCTTGGCTGTTGGTGCTTACTGTAACTTTAATATAGTGTGATTTTTATTTTATTTTTTAATTTTCTCCCTCTAGTGGTGAGAGATTTTTCAAGTCACTGATGGAGGATATATGCTTTGAAATCAAGAGGCATTTTTTTCTTTTATTAGAGAAATGAAGAGCAGTTATGCTTGTGGGACAGTGGTGCTGATAATGGCTGCAATCCTAAAGATACTTTCCTGGGAGTAAAACACAATGAGACTTACTTTTGAGTAGACATGGGTAGGATTGTGCTCAGTATTGATTTTCTTTCCTAGATGTAACACTGGGCTCTTCAATGTTGAAGATGTTTTGACAAGTTTTGACAACACAGGAAATGTCTGTAAGTACTTCATTTTTATTTTATTTTTCTTGAAGTAGATTACGCTGTTGGTGATGCAGAACATTTTGTACTGACATGAAATATTTTCTGCCAATGTTATTCACCTGTAAACACTAATATGGTATCATGTTTTCTGCTTGAGTGTCTAGATATGGCCTATACTCCTTCCAAAACAAGTACTTGAAAATTTGCTATTCTGATCATTGGGCCATTTGGTACAATGTCTGATATTGTGTTGCAATTACGTGTTGCGAATACCACACATTTTTAATGTACAGGTGTAGGTGTGCAACTTTCACAGCCTCTTCTCTATTGGCAACTCTTTCCTGCAGCACCTTTCTCTATTGGCAACTCTTTTTCCAGGTTTTTTCTGTATACTTATGGGTTAGGGTTAGACAAGTGGTGCCTCAGGAGCGCCATCGTTCCTGTTATACTACAAGGTATCAGCTTGTGGCCAGCTGTAGGTCTAAGCTACATATATGATACTATGCATATGATAAAAAGCCCAGAGGCTGATTATAATTTCATATGAATAGAAGAAAATTTAGTACAGTAAAAAATTAAGTTGTGTTTTTACTTACAGGTTTAGCCTGATATCCTTGGGGGACCTTTTCTCAGACACTCTCCCTCACAGATAAATCAGGGGCTCCAAACATTACCAGAACATTACAGGTGTCCCCCGTTTTCTGACTTTCAATTTTTTTACGATCCGCACTTTCATCATCTTAAAATATAATGCAAGTATATTTCATCAAAGAGCTTTGTTTTATTTTTCTTTATATTCATGAGTGCTGTTTCATTCCACTCCATTGTTTTCAATGGAAACAATGGAATAGAGACCTTTTCCTTTTCAGCAACCTGCACTTCTAAGAATAGTCAGATCCCTTTTTTTATGAGTCCAAAGCATTACATTTGCACTTTGCTTAGATTTCTGTCAGTCTGTATTTATAGTTGCAGCTGAGTGGTCTGACTAAGCTAGAAGGAGCTCAACTTACAGGAAAAAATGGTTAAACTGAGTAGTAGTATGTTCCTTGAGGAGCAGCCTAATTGCTATTATGGAAAAAAACAACTTTTAAATATGTGGATTCAAGACCAGATTAGGTAGAATATAAACCACAATACTCCTCAAGTACAAGCCCTAAGTTTATTCATTGAATTATGAAGGCTGTGAGATGTTTAATTATTTCATGAATTTCTTCAGTAAATTACCATAATTGAAATACATAAAATGCCTATGTCACACATGCCTATGTTCATTTTACTGTAATTGGTTATGCATTTTGGGCTATGTGTTAATAAAAATGTGTTATTTATGCTTTTACAAGTGATATTTATTTCTTTTTTGGTGGTCATTTTGTATTTGCAAGCTGAAAAAGACTGGGTACCACTTTTCAATTTAGAAAGAGCCATAGGCCTCCAAAAGGGTTAAGAGTGGCTGTTCGAGATAACTGTCAGCAATCCATCCTTCAGGCTGAAAGACCATTTGTCCTTTGTTTTGTAGTGTCAACTGGGGCAGAAACAGAGTTAGTTGTCCATTGATTTTTTTTCTTTCATTATCTTCATGGCAGTATGATGCCTACCACTGGCAATGACATTGAAGTAGGAGCAGTGACTGAAAGTGGGTTGTAATCTACCAAGTGTTGCTGCTCCATCTCAGTTTTTGTGGAATGCTCCACCTCCCCCAACATATATACTCTGAACAGTCATTGAGATAATAGGATCTTTCCTTTCTAATCTTGCTTCCATCTGTTTTCCATAAAGGCACAGTGTAGAGTTATATTTCTAAAGTGAAGCAGGTTTGGCTTCATATACTGTAGAAGACTGCATGAAAACCATATGTATGCAACTCTATGGTCAAACACTTGAATGTATAAATAAATGGCACTTTATGGTAAATACTGTATTTCTGAAAGTACCTGAATGTTCCTGCTTTTGGTGGGAGGTTGGAATATGTATCAGTTACATGCATATTAAGTATTTATTTTACAGTACTGTGCTATTGGTTCTACATTTAACTATGAAAGTTGTTTATCAGCTTTGAACAACAAGATCTTCATTGTCTCTGATATTCTTAACTTGCCAACAGCCTATATAAAAATAAATGTATTTATAGGTCAATCATAAAGATGAAAGCAGCAACATTTTTCTTCCACAGTCAGTAACATGAAACTGTTCTTCTTAAATTACACCTGATTCACCTCAAAAAACTTCTTTGTTTTTTATGAACCAGAAATTACACTTCATTGCACACTGACATTTCAGGAGCAGAAAAATGTCAATTTCATAAACTAACTTTTGACCTCGTAACAACAAGAACAACAAAATCTAAAGGATAGGTAATTGTGGTAGAAAAATGCTTGGTACATTTCAGTTTTAACTGTAAAGGTTTCATCCTGTTTGAATGCCTTGGGCTTTATTATGAAGTCAGTCTAAAGAGTGCTTAGAAAATGTGTTCTTGAAATACTGCCACGTTGAAGTCACAAATTTACAGAAGGAAGGAGTTCCATAGGACCAGCAAGTTGCCAAAGGAATAATAAGATTGAGAGAGTCAGCAAATATATGGCAAGGAACTGCACATGTTAGTGGAATGTGAAACTGGAAAACAAAATAGTGGCATAAATTCATTACAGTACATTCAATCCACAGTGTTAACTCAATAGATACACTTCTTGATTTCATTCAGACAATTGCTGTTATGTCTGCTTCTGGTTGGTATTTTTGTAAATAATTCATTCAGACAATCGTTGGTTTCATTCAGACGATTGCTGTTATGGGTGCATCTGGCTGGCGTTTTTTGAAACAATTGAATGCTTCAAATATTTATTTTGCTGTAGTGGCCAATCAAATACTCTCTCACCCCTTGCAATGAAAAAAAAAGGTTTGTGAGGGGCTTTACAGGGCTGTTCTCTAAATTGGGTGATGTTGTATGCAGCTGTAGCATAGCAGTTGTATGGACTCCAGGGGTTGTCAGGAGCTCTATAAAGCCTCAGTAGGGCTCCCCAACCCTATATGCTGTGTCTGAAAAAAAATGGAAACCACTCCTGATTTCAATCATGCTACCAGAAGTGATTTCCATTAACTTTTTTTAACACTCAAAGAGAATTCTTGTACCTCCTTCAGGCTGGTGCTTCATGTAAGTAAAGAGTCCCTCAGCTCCAACAGCAGTGCAGTTCTGCAAATTGCGTTGTTACCTTTGCCCCTTCCCAGTTGTAACTTACTCCAGTTACCTTCTCAGGAGTTTGGGAACCACCACCCTAAAGCATATATTGTAAGAATGAAGTAAGAAAATTGTTTTAAATATCAATTCTGTGAATATATGGATTTTGTACGTTTTCCCCCAAAGACCAAGATTTGGAAGGACTCCCTTAACTTTCCAGCCCTTCTAGTGAGATGCACAATCCTAACCATGTCTACTCAAAAGTAAGCCCCATTGTGTTGAATGGGTCTTACTCCCAGGAAAGTGCCTTTAGGATGGCAGCCATATTCTGCACTCTTTGTGCCTAAAATCCATCTCCCCAAATGAAATTGAACCATCCAGTAAACTAGACCTTAGTTTAGAATAAGAATTGCCACTAGCTGGCAGCATTATATTAAATATGAATAAACTTCTTTTAAGAAGTGTTTGTAACATATAAGCTTCTTGCAACATATTAACAGAGGTTGCCTGATTTAGAGACAATGTCACTATATGAAAACAAATTCTATAAATTCCTCCTTTCTTGTTAACATTAGATGCAGAACCTGTGAAACTGCATCTTGGACTCCTTGCATGAACACTTTAAATGCCTATCTTTAGATTTTCCCTTTCAAAAAAGTATAATAGAATATACAATACAGGGGCACAGAGAGCCCTTTTCTCTTTTTTGGAAAGAGTTTGGGAATACCATTCTATATAGTTCCTAAGGCTGCAATTCTAATCTCCATTTAGGCAGGCCTAAGTCCTGGCATGAGTCCTGTGCTGACCAGGGAGTGTCACAAAAGTTACAATAAAAAAACCCTGGGGGAGGGTTTTGTGCCAGTGCACAGACATGAGCTTGCCTCCTTACATCACCAGAGTAATGGGAAGACCAATGAGTTGTGTCTGCCTAGGTTAGGATTTCACCCTTAATCTGTTGTCTTCTTTCCATGATGACTTCAGAATTTTTTCTCTTTTGCACAAAATATATTTTCTAACTGCTGTTGACCAAAATGTTAAATTCAACAAATCCAGTTTTCTGGAATTAAGCTTATAGTAGTGAAAAATGTCTATGCACAGAGTGGAAAGAGGACTTAATTATCATGGACACTCTGGTAGCTTCACAAATAAGCCATTTGAGCAGTGATTTTCAACCACTGTGCCGTGGCAGATGGTCTGCAGGTGTGCCATGGGAGTTTGAGGACCATCATGTATTATTAGGACAATTGGGAGAGTTGAACCCTCTACAGTAGCATTCTTGTTAACAGTAAAAAAAATGGATGGTGTGCCTTGACAATTTTAGCACCTTGTTAGTGTGCACTAAAATAAAAAGGTTGAAAATTGCTGCTTTTGAGTGTGTTTCTTGCTGGAACTCTACAGGAGACTGGAGTGTATCCATTAGAAACAGAAATTCCCAATGTTTGTGTTGTGATACCCTAGGTGAGCAGATGCCAAAGCCTGCCTGATGAGCCAAATCTGGTGCTGGGAAAAATGTATTTCCTGTTGTGCTTGGTGCTTATTCTTCTGTGCTTCTGCCTCTTATTTTGTAAGCTGATTTTCTCAGATTTGCATCAGGTAGGTTCTTCCTCTGTCTGTTGCTCCAGAAGTCTCTGTGCCCTGATTTTTTGATGAAGTCAGCTTTTCAGAGCAACTTTCTAAGATCAGAAAGTAGATCAGAAAAGAAACAGTTGCAGAGAAATATAAGTGCTGTGTATGAAATGGAAGGCTTTTAAAAAAAAATGCAGCAGTCCCACGGTAATTGCTGCCCTGTTTATGTATTTGTTGTATTTCTACCCTCAGAAGGACATAAGAGACCCACAATTTGCTTTCAAGCAAGTTGAAAGAATACAAAGACACATTAAAATGTCTTAAAATACAAAAGATACAGTTAAAAACACATTAAAACCCTTCACAATTAAGTACATTTTAAAACAGAAATTTTGTGCAGCAGGCATCTGTCAGTCTTGAAAGAATATGGTAT
The DNA here is from genome assembly GCA_030015325.1 of Cryptoblepharus egeriae. Lineage (NCBI taxonomy): Eukaryota > Metazoa > Chordata > Lepidosauria > Squamata > Scincidae > Cryptoblepharus > Cryptoblepharus egeriae. The sequence continues at coordinate 222,186,854 of JAREYC010000001.1, forward strand.
CGTGATTGGCACTGCATATGCTGCATGCAAAGCACGAAGGCCTGGGTTAGATTGATATGGAGGATAGGCTGTTACCCAAGCAGCAAATCCCCCCACTCCACACCACTGAAAGTCCAATGGAACGGCAGAACCAATGATTGGTTCCAGCTGCGCCGCAGAGCTGGGCTAAGGACAGGCGCTCACCCTGTCTTGTGGGGACCGACCCGGGTCTCGAACCCTGGGCTGCTGGTTAACAGGCACAGTGTCTTAACCACTTGCGCCACCCAAAATTAATATAATTAAAGCATCAGCAGCAGTCTAATTAAAAAAACTTCAAACTTGTTAAAATCTGATGTTAAAAAAGATGTCTAAAAAGACAAGTCCTGAGAGGCATTGTGGCACCCAGGCTGGCTGAGCTGATTACAGTGCAATTGTGATGTAATAAACCATGGAATGGAGTATGTATTCCATAGACTGCATGTTGTTTGGGTCCTCCTGCCCGCTCTGTTCTCTTCAATGCTAATTTTACAGTCATCTGAAGTCAAAGTACCCAGATGTAAACGCTAATGACATCATTATATCACATGTCATTGGTACTTTCTTCTGGGTTCTGCAACTTGTACCAGTGATGGGAGGACATTGCATCACTTAGGCTTTGAAATGCCTGCATTGGAGCCAAGTATAAAATGGGGATTTTAACCAGTGTTTTTCTCCTGAAAGTAATGGAAAGAATTAGCATGCATTCTTCTGTGATGTGATGCTAAATAGTCACCAGTCTTTTGCCAATTTACATATTTTGTGATTTTGGTGCATGTAAGGTTTGCTTCTTTATAAGCATTCTTTATATAGCATTATGCTCCCCAGAGATATTTAGGAGAGTTGATCTTCATGCTAGAGAGATTCAGCTTATTAGTGTTGACAGTGTGTACAGGTATAACCCAATTATCAGTGGACTTTTCACCTGCAGTTTTATCTCAACACAAATGAGGCTGATCCATTAAATAAAAGATAAACATTCCTTTAGGTTTAAAAATAGCCTCATGCACATGGTTACCTGGCAAGCAGGCAATCAGTCAACCTCCTACTCCAGGAGTTAGAAGGGCTTTGTTGCAGCTGGGAGGCAGATCCTTCCCTTTCCCCTAGAATGCAAAATGATAATCACATCCCAGTAGCTTTTCATTCTGTCTTGTGCTTCAGGGAGGGTTCTGTCTCTCAGCTGAAATGAAGCTCTTATAATCCCTGAAGAGGGAGATTGATTTTCTGCCTGCTTTGCTACCAGGAAATTTTTTACTATGCCCAGCAGCACAGAGCTGGGGGACATGGGAGAGGCTGGAAGGAGGCATTCTGAGGTGGGGGAGGGCAAGAAGAAAGTGGTGGTAAGCATGTTGGGGGCAGTGGTGGGCCCGGCCTGGCCCAACAACCGGATCGCCAGAAGTGGGTGGACCAGGCTGGGGTCAGGGGGGGGGCGGGGGCAGGGAGGGTCAGGGGCAGGGCTGGGGGTGGGGCCAGGGAGAGTCAGGGGCGAGTAAGACCCACTGACTGTAATGGGAACTACTTCTGAGTAGACCTGCCTACCCTTGCTCCCTGAGGCTGCACCCTGTCCACACTTTCCTGGGAGTAAGACCACTGACTGTAATGGGAACTACTTCTGAGTAGACCTGCCTACCCTTGCTCCCTGAGGCTGCACCCTGTTCATACTTTCCTGGGAGTAAGACCCACTGACTGTAATGAGAACTACGTCTGAGAAGACCTGCCTAGCCTAGAAGACTGGCTGCCGCTCCAGCGGACAGAGGAAAGATGCTCTGGCGCTGCACTGGGGCTTGTGGGACACCTTGCTGGGCTGCCACTTTAAGCAGCAAATTCAAAAGTGCCCGGCTGCCCCCTCCAGCTGCCAGGGAAAGGACACTCCGGTGCTGGGGCTTGTGGGGCGCCTTGCCGGGCTGCCACTTTAAGCAGCAAATTCAAAAGTGTCCGGCTGCCCCCTTTAGCTGCCGTTCCAGTGGCCAAGGAAAGGATGCTCCCTATCTGCTTAAAATGGCGGCCGCGGCAGCTGAAAATTTAAGGAGAAATGGCCGCCAAACCGGTACGCCTGGTTATCTGCTCCCCCCCTTGCTACTGGATCGATAGCGGGGGGGGGGGGGACTAACAACTGGTACGGGCGATCCGGCCCGAACTGGTTACTGCCCACCACTGGTTAGGGGAAGTCGGATCAGAGGATATTTGCTTGTTTGGATCCAGGGACACCTCGGACGGCCTCATTGCAGGGCTACTTATGGTGGGGGAAGGGATGAAATTTGCCTTCCCTTGAGGAGGCACAGGTGGCAACCTGTTCAGCCACAGGATACTGCAGCAGCAATTCAGGCACTGTGGGAGTTCTGGATCTGCAGGCAGCTCAGGACTGAGCTGTCAGTGACCTCCAACATGTGGTAATGAAGCTAATTGAGTGCAGTTTGTGGCAAAAGTGAATTTTTAATTAGAGGCTCCCTGATTTGTAGCTCAGAGCTACCTCGTTTTAGCAGTATGATATTCTTATGATATGTGTACATATAATATCTGATATCATACATAAAATAAAGAGTAGTTTTATTTTCAAAAACTTTTTAAAAAGTGAGATGAGTTGTGATACTGTGGACTGGAATGAAGTCTAATGTGGCAGAATGTAAAGCATTTATACAAGGTTTTTTTGTCTACTTCGAAAAAGTTTGTGCAAACATATTTACAACACAATCCTAACAGTAAGTAGCCTTGAGTAGGCCATTAATCCAACTGAATTTAACAGAACTTTTGAATAAACATGCTTAGAATCAACTGGACTGTTCAGTGCAATTTATTGCTTAAGAACCTGAACCTGTCTGGGTTTGATGCATAGCATATTAATATTGATTATAAATTCATTTTAAAAAACCAAAGCTATAGTAGAGATAGTAATGTCAAAAATGTACTTATTCTGAAATGTAGAAACAGCAGGGGGCGCCACAGTTACAGAACTGTCTACATGCACTTGGAATTAATAAAAGCAAGCTGCTGTTGCAGATACTGGTGATCAATCCTAAGAAACTGCTATAAAAATGTTTTTAAAATCTGTTTGGTATTGCAGATTTTGGTATTAAATACTGTGCAACTTACAGGAAAGATGCTATGTCATGTGATCCTGAGATTCATATTTGGTGGGCAATTTTTTCCTGCACCTGCGACCTGCATATACAGTTCACACATGAATAATCCTGTTCTATTATTATATTTTAGAATGCACTGAACAGCAATGTAAAAGCAGTGTTGTGAGACTGATTTCATGATGTGGAGAGAATGCTGTGCAAATTGTACTTTTTTTCTTTGAATGGTGAAGTGAGCATTTAAAAAGACATGAGCTATAAAAATATTTACAATGTTTTCATATGCTTTGTGACACTGTGTGCAGTGACATGCTTTGATAATGTTAAAATAAATGGTTTAATCTGCACAAATGTATGCTTCTTCACAGAATCTCAGGATCAATGTGTTGTCCTGTTAGTGTTTTAAGATAAATCCATTTGTTTTTGTGAAAATTACTGCAGTGCAGTACAGTACAAATTACTAGAATTTGTAGCTTAGATTCCCAAGTGGCTGCACATTATTGTTGATATTAAACTTGTGTTCTGCTCAACATATCCAAGAGAAATTTCTTTAAAAGGCCTGGGCTGCAATCCTAAAGACACTTTCCTGGGAGTAAGACCCATTGAACACAAAGGACCTTGCTTTTGAGTAGACATGGTTAGATTGTGCTCTTATAGTTTTTATTATTATGTAGACCCAAGAGTGCTTTACCAGTTTTTAGATGTATTGGATAGATACATTCTAGAGCAAGTTCTTAGTTTGTGTAAGATATCAATACATGGCTTTTTATTAGACAAAATTATATCACTCTATTGTGGTCCATTAATCTATTTGAATGTTTGTGGAAAATAAGATTTATCAGTTTTCTTCTTCCTCACATATTTCATTATTTTGTACTTGCCTTCAGGCATCTGGACTCAGGCTGCAATCCTAAAGACACTTTCCTGGGAGTAAGATCCATTGAACACAATGGGGCTTACTGTTGAGTAGTCATGGTTAGGATTGTGCTCTCAATATGGTTCCTCCCCAATTCAGATTGTCCTTCAATATTTCATTCAGAGCTGGTAGGTCTCTTTTGGGTATTTGTCAAGATGGAGACAAAGCTCATTTTCCCTCTGCATATAAAGCTCCCTTTCCCCTTGCCTGCCTTTTTCAATAGCATTTTGAATAGCATTAAGAGTATTTTTCCTTCTTCTCCTCATTCTCTCCCCTTCTGCTAATTTGAAATGTGAAGTTCTTTTTGGAGGCTTACAGGTTTCTTCGTAGGTCTCCCTGAATGGCTCAGAGATACCCAAGCTGCTCTATGGACTGCAATTGTGGCAGCTACTGATTTATCATGCCTGGAAGGAGATGCCATCAAGCTATCTAGGGAAAAGGATAGGATGACATCCTTTAACAGCACAAGAAGCACACACTGTTCCTGCATTTCATGTAACCTGTCACTCAGTTAGCTGCAATGGTAACAAGGGAGGGATCCACATTCTGTAATCCCTACTTGATGGTTTCCTTCTGTTCTGTTTGGAATGGGGGAGGCACTCTTCTTCTGATGTGAAACAGTATGTGCCTTGCCAGCAGTTAGATGGTTTATTCCTTTTATTGCTGTTCTGTACTTTGGCTGGATGTATCAGACTGGGCAAAACATGCATTCATCTGCTCTGCTAGGCAAAACATCTCCAATTAAAAATTAATTCTGCATTGTTAATGCCAGGTATGGGAGAACAAAGGGTTTAAATAGATGGGGTTTTTTTGCAGTGAGTTAGCAAATTTTTAAGATATTTATCCCCTTTAAGTAAAGCTTTGGCATTTAATAATAATAATTGAAAGCTATATAACATAATTTGAGACTTTGAAGCTTTTTGCCTTCATAATCCTTACAACTATTGCTGCAATCCTAAAGACATTTTCCTGGGAGTAAGACTCACTGAATACAATGGGGCTTACTTTTGAGTAGACATGGTTAGGATTGTGGTCTAAATTTGCTTGATCAGGTCAATGGTTATTTCATATTGTAGTTAATAGAGCTGAGAATTAAGTCACCATGTGAATACAAGGCAGAGATGAATGCTGGTTCATGGTTCACCATCTTTTAACTACTACAGTAGGAATGTAGTAGGAATGTTGTACAGTAGGAGTGTTCATACCCTGGTCCAGGGGTGAAATGCAACCTGTGGCAAGCCTCTATGCACCCTGACAGCTGTGCATGCGCATTGGGCTTGCACAGCCCAGGGCTGGGCAAGACAGCTGGGCGCAGGGCTGGGGAGGTGGTGCGTTAGAGGGGGGGTATGTGCTGGAGGGGGGTGACATGGCAGAGGGGTTTTCAAACTCCTCTGGCATGTCACTGCATCTGATGCATCACCCGGTGCAGAGTGCACCAACCACACCAACATCTTGACACCCCTGGTGGTAGTAGAGAACAGAACTGAGAACAGATCCAGTGGTGGGCTCCAGCAGGTTTGCACCTACTCTATAGAACCGGTTATTAACGAGAGATAGGACATATAAAGTGTAAAAATAGCCATTTAAAAGTAGCTGCCAGATGGGCATAGAACCAGTTGTTAATTTCTTTGAATTCCATCACTGAACAGACACATACATAGGTGCTGAGAACTGATCTATACACATTTGGCCTGGATCTGCATCAGCTGTGGACATTTTATATTGAACCTGTGGACATTATATATCTGGACTTCCAAAAGGTGTTTGATACGGTCCCTCACCATAGACTTCTGAGAAAACTCCACAGTCAGGGAATTAGAGGGCAGATCCACTCATAGATTGGTTGAGATTGGTCCACTCATAGAACTGGCTGAGGGCACAGAGGGTGGCTGTCAATGGGAAATTTTTCAGATGGAGAGGTGAAAAGAGGGGTGCCCCAGGGGTCTGTTCTGGGACTGGTGCTTTTCAACCTGTTCATAAATGACCTAGAGACAGTGTTAAGCAGTGACATTGCCAAGTTTGTGGATGACACTAAACTATTCTGACTGGTGAAACCAGAAGAGATGGTGAGGAGCTTCAGAGGGATTTCTCCATAGTGGAAGAAAGGGCAACAAAGTGGCAGATATGTTTTAATGTATGTAAGTGTAAAGTTATGCACATTGGGCCAAAGAATTCTAACTACATATCGGTTAATGGGTTATCTGTGACAGAGCAGGAGAGTGATCTAGGGGTGCTGGTGGAGAGCTTGATGAAGGTGTCAGCTCAATGTGAGGCAGCAGAAAAGAAGGCAAATTCCATGCTTGGGGTCATTAGAAAAGGGATTGAGAATAAAACAGCAAAAATTATGATGCCATTGTACAAATTGAAGGTGAGGCCACATTTGGAATATTGTGTCCGCCACACATGCCATATCTCAAAAACATCACCACATCTCAAAAAGGATATAGAGGAAATGGAGAAGGTACAGAGGAGAGCGACCAAAATGATTGAGTATCTGGAACACCTTCCATATGAGGAAAGGCTACAGAGTTTGGGACTCTTCAGTCTAGAGAAGGGGAGCTTGAGGGGAGACATGATTGAGATGTACAAAATTATACAAGGGATGGATATAGTGGATAGGGAGATGCTCTTTTCCCTTTCACATTACACCAGAATTAGAGGACATCCACTAAAATTGAATGTTGGGAGGGTTAGGGCAGACAAAAAATATTTCTTTCCTCAGCATGTAGTTGGTCTCTGGAACTCCCTGCCACAGGATGTGGTGATGGCATCTTAATGCCTTTAAGAAAGGACTGGACAAATTCCAAGAGGAAAGGACCATCATAGTAGGGGTGTGTGTAGAGGTGGACAACCTCCAAACGCCAGATGCAGGGGAGGGCACCTGGATTCACATGTCATATGTGCTCTCTAAGGCATCTGGTGGGCAGCTGTGTGATACAGGAATCTGGACTAGATGGGCCTTTGGCCTGATCCAGTGGAGGCTCTTCTTATGTTCAGGTGAACCCAGGAAGGTAGATCAAAGCCAGGGATGGGATATTGGCAGTGCTGCTGATAATGCTTCCTTCTCAGCTTCTAACTAACCCTGTTCCTGCCTCTTTCTACACTATATAACTTGCATTGATGGGTGTGGCAGTGGGCCTCCTAGGCTATTGTCTTTTGTGGCAACGCTCCTAAAATTGCCTCCTGATAAGCAAAAACCTATTTTATAACAATGGCATGCCTAAGGGTGCAATCCTAACCAATTTAGGTCAGTGCAGCTCACCTGTCTCCCTGTTCCTGTAGTGGTGTGGGAAGCATGTCTGTGTACTGGCCTAAACTCCTCCCCAAGAGTGGCACAGAAGTGCCAGGAGTTGTGCTGGCCTAACTGGGGATTAGGATTGTATTATCAGTGTGAGAGAGAATACTCAATCCTAGAGAGGATACTCATTCTGTTTCTCTGTGCATTTGTTAGATAAAGTTGTAAAAAGTGTACAAGGATGGGTTCTCTGTGGAGAGGCACCCTCCATTTTTCTAAAAGAACCATATTGATGTGATAGAGAGGCTCAAGAAAGAATATTGCATCTCTTTTATCTCCACTGTAGAAACAATTTGAAGTCCCCTATTTTTGGATCTGAGTAGCATCTCTTTACTCTTTACTGTTCAGGATATATGCATATTTATGACTTAAAGTTTACATTGCATGTAATTGCATCTTATGTGATTGTAACTGGTTTGTTTAAAAACAGCACTATAAATTAAAAAAATAGAGACAATAAATTATGCACACACCATACCAAAGAGCCAGTCAATATAATATTCTTAAATGAAAGGCAGTTCTACAGGGTGTCCTGTAAGTTTCCATACATAGGAAAAATAAACATTTTTTTTAAACGAAAACCATTTAATATAATATGCTCTACATCAGGCATGTCAAACTGGGCGGCCCAAGGGCAGCATGCAGCTCTTTGCAGGCACACCTGCGGCCACGTGTGATCTCCCCACCCCCAGAGGCAGCACAGTAGTGGGTGGCAGCACACTTTATTTTGAGCCAGAGAAAGAGCCCAGGAGGAAGGAGAGATCATGCGCAGCAGCAGCTTCCCAGGGCAGGAGAAAGAGCCCAGGAGAAAGGAGGGCACTTCCGAGTAGGCAAGAAAAAATTGGCTTGCGGCCCTTGGGAGACACCATTAATGCTATTGTGGCCCTCAGGAGACACCATTAATGCTAATGGCCCTCTGTATGAAATGAGTTTGACACCCCTGCTCTACATGACTACCATTGTTTTGAAAACACATTTCAGTGTGTATCCTCCACTGCTGAAGAACATATATAAGCACAGCTGGAGTAATGCTTGTAATGGTGTTGGTGATATGTTCCTTGAGATGATTTGTGTTTGTATCTTTTCCTGATACACCATGGCCTTCAAATGCCCCAAAGATAAAAATCAAATGGGTTGACATGTGGGGATGTTAAAATGTTAAATAAAAATAAATAAAATGGTTTTAATAAAAATATGTTCATTTTTTCCTATGTAGGGAAATGTTTTCCTGTGTATGGAAACTTATGGGACACCCTGTATATAGAAATGTTCATGTTACATATTCATGTAATTGCAATTTGTAACAATCCTATATGCTTTTAAATTGGCCAAGGGAGATTAGTCACTGCTTTCCAATGCACGACTGTAATGTGGAATACTAATGTGCCACATTTAAAGAAATATGTTTGAATGTGTGTGGCGCTGTACATTATAGACCAAGAGACTGTATATCTTTACCTCATTTTAATTAGGATAACTGCACTATTTGGCTTTGTTTTTTGTTGTTGTTCTTTTCTTTCAGCTTGCACATTTCATACCTCTGATTTCTTACTGTGTTGCTGGGTTCTATAAGAATTCTATAAAATAGCATTGAAAATCTTCTGAGAATGGAAAATGGATATTTGTGTTAGCTAGCAGATGTTTACTTTTGGCTGCAATTGTAACTTCCAGTTAGGCTGGCCTAAGCCCTGGCATAAGTCCTGTGCTGACCTGGAGGTGTCAAAAAAGTGCTGTAAGACACTTCTGTACCACGCTTGGGAGAGGGTTAGGCCAGTACAATGCCAGTTAGGCATGTGTTTGCCTCACTACATCACCGCAGGAAGGGGAAAATGGATGAGTTGTGCTGGCCTAGGTTAAGATTGTATCCTTTATCTCTTAGGGCAGTGGTTTTCAGTGTGCCATGGATGATCCTCAGGTGTGCAGCATGAATTTGGGGAGAGTACTGGTAATTTGTAGGGTATTAGTATTAGTAATTAGTATTAGTATGGTAATTGGGAGATTTGAGCCCTCTACCAGCAGCATGGTGTGCCTTGTCAATGGTGAAAAACTGATGGTGTGCCTTGACAATTTCAACAGTTTGAGATGAGATGAATAAGGCTGAAAATCACTGTCTTAGAGTAACAGATCAGAAGTCCTGTATTTATCAGATCAAACAACTCTAACTTTTTTGCTGCTCTGCCCTCAAGAGAAATCTGTGTAGCTGTGTAGCATAGACTGAAGTACCTTCAAGAGGGAGAAAGAAACCTTGAAATCATGAGCCCAACAGAATCCTGAGGGATTTCTTGATGGACCAGAGTGTAATTGGATTAATGTGAAGGATTCATTGCAAAATGTTTACCGTTTCACAAACAATCTGAGCAATGGGCAAAGTCTCCACAGGAACCAAGACCTTATCAAATCTCCAATCAGTGTAAAAGTGCTCTTGGTTCAGTTTGCTTGATGACACTACTTACTTTAGCGAGTAGTAACCTTCTGCAGAAGGACATTAGCGGAGAATTGTCAATCATTTCAAGACTCTATTCCTGATTGACTCAAGGCTGCAACTAAGAATTCCATTTAATTAGATTATCTTTAACTCAAGGGCTTAGGGTGCTATGTATTCCTATACAACAGTCATCATTCATTGGTATCCTTTAGTCTCGAAAGACTATGGTGTCGTGCTCTAAATGGAGGTCCTAAAACAGCAGCTGGTACGGCTAAAAAGTCTGATTTGAGAGTGGCAATCCCTTCCACACTGAGGACAGATAAAGTCTGTCCTCTGCCCAGCCCCCAGATTTCGCTGGTTCCAGGACTGCCACTTTGCCTCACCTTGTCGAACAAGTGTCTCTTCGAGTTGGAGAAGGCCATGCTGCGTCTTTCGCCTCCAAGCTGAACAATCAGAGGTCAAGGTTTCCCAGCTGTTGATGTCCATTCCCAAGGCCTTTAGATCCCTCTTGCAGATGTCTTTATATTGCAGCTGTGATCTCCCTCTAGGGTGCTTTCCCTGCACTAATTCTCTGTACAGGAGATCCTTCAGAATCCGACCTTCAGCCATTCTCATGACATGCCCAAACCAGCATAGACGTTGCTGTTTCAAAAGTGCATACATGCTAGAGATTCCAATGTTCCAAGACTGCGCCATTTGAAACTTTGTCATGCCAGGTGATGCCGAAAATACAACGGAGACAGTGCATATGAAAGGTGTTCAGCTTTCTCTCCTGCCATGCATAAATTCCTACTGTCTATTGTACTGAGCTTCATGGCTAAGCAGGGGTTTGAGGACACTTCTCCTCCCCCATTTTAAAACCTCTCACTCTAGTCACCTCACATATGTTTTCCCTATGATTGATACTGATGTATATTGCCATGGTTATAATTTGGCCATTGGCATAATCATATCATTACTGCCCCCATGCCACTGTCTTTTCAAACGGTTGATGTCTACCGATTCTACAACCTAATCAAGTATGCCAAAATAGGCTTCATGATTTTCCTGTAGTCTGACTGCTTGGGGCCTAATTTATTTTGCACAGGAGCAGCTGCTCCAAGAAGCAGTTGGGTCCAAACAGGCTGGAGTTATCTGGGAAAGGGGACATTTGTCTGCTTACCCAGATTAAAACCCTAGCCTGCTCAATGAACGTTCCCAAGTAGGCACCAACTATTTCACCTCCTACCAGTTCCGCTTGGCATGACACAAAGATGCCTGAAGGAACATTTTTGACACCCTGTACCAGTGCTTAGGTCAGGGGTCTCACTAGGGGTGTAATATTTCCTTCTTATCAAATGATTTGGCCAAAAAACTAGAAAACAAAAAATATATTGAGTTCTATAGAAAGTGAAAATGGGCCATACTGTGTGTTTACTTACAAGTAGGTGAACTTGCCATAGTTTGCTGGAAAGGCCAGGCTGAGAGGAACCCAAGGACACCATATTGATCTTGATCCAATTAACACTCCCCTCTTCAAACTTCATTGCTGCCTGCCTCCTTTTCTCAGGAAACTTGCTCCTGCCCGCTGTGAGGTTTCCTAAGCAGGGATGACAGGAGCCCAGGGAAGAAGAAGGGGGAGGAACCATCCAATCGGTGGGGAGGTTTGAAGCTGTGGGAGGGGCTCTAGAGCACTCCTTCACACTAACTACAGCATGCAGCCCCCGCCTGCAAGAGAGGGTTGGTGGGAAAGCATGGATTAGGGGAGGGGGGCAAAGAAGGCACTATACAAGGCAATGGAGCAGACATGGATGGCTTTGCAGCCAAGTGAGTGCACATGGAACTCAACATTACGCCTCAACCTGAGTGCACATGGAACTCAACTTGATGCCTCATAGCCAGCTGAAGTACAGCCTGCCGATTCTCCCCAGGGACATTGCTCTTTATTTTACCATATTCACTTGATTAAAATGTGCCATCAAATGTAATGTGCCCCCCATTTTAAAGGGGAAATTTGGCTAAAAGGTGCACATTATAATTGAGGAAATATGGTAATATTTGATATGGTCCTCTAGCCAGAAAGTTTGAAGACCCCTGACGTACCTATTCCCCATGTTCTCAATCCAGGCTGTTTCTTAGGGCCCACCTGCTTCATTACTCAGGAAAACCTGAGTAACTGCAAAACTGAATAACTGAGAAGCTGCAAAAACCTGAAAGTGACTTTGTGTGACATCAGATAGTTGTTGTACTGAGTGTTTGAAAGGATATGTGTGTGAATCTGACTTTTTCCAGTGTTCTTGCAGAAAAACATTCAAATCAAACAACAGGTTTGTGGGCAAATAGCAATTTAGGTGGATGGCAGGAAAACAGATCAGAGGAAAAGGTCATTCCTCTTCACCATGTTCTTGATTCAGAAAATGCTCCTTTGGTTACCTAAAGATCTGACCGTTTTCTTTGCCTCATGAAAAAGTGAGTGTAGAGACTTCACCTTTAATCATTAGTCTTGTTTGACAGGGCCTGTTAACTCCCTAATTTATAAAACCTGTTTAATCAGTCCTGCCTTCCCCCTTTAAGCTTCATTCTTTTATGTCTTTCCAATGTGTGTTGAGGTCCTGTCGCCAGTGGTGGGCCCGGCCCGGCCCGGCCCAAGAACCGGTTCTCCAGAAGTGGGCGGGGCCAGGGGCGGGGCCAGGGAGGTTTTTAATTTAAAAATAAAATAAAATTACTTACTTCTGAGTAGACCTGCATAGGATGGGGCTCTGAGGCTGCAGTCCTCTTCACACTGGCCTGGGAGTAAGTCCCATTGACTATACTGGGACTTACTTCAGAGTAGACCTGCATAGGATGGGTATCCTATCCTGCATAGGACCTGCGTAGACCAGCTGCAGGGGGACTGAAAGATCAGGTCCCCCAGAACCGGAGCGAACCCCCTTGTGCCCACTATAGGTCCTGTGCTGTCTCCAGAATCCAAGTATAACCTAGAAGTATTTGTATGTAAATGAAATATTCCATTTTCTAGGAGTTGTGCCTGATGGTCTGATGTGGAAAGAACAGAACATGGTAGGAAACACAGTAAAATGCAATTGTATTCCAGTCATATGTTTTGGCTGCTACAGCATTGGCTATGTTGACCTGAAGCTATGTATTTTCAAGGCCCAACCCTATTCAACTTTCCAGTGCTGATGCAGCTATGTCAATGGGGTATGGGCTGCATCCTTCAGCGGGGAGGCGGAGGCCTCTCCAAGATACTGGGATGTTTGTGCCCTTACACTGGGAATGCATTGCTGCCACTTGAGTGCTGGAAAGTTGGATAGGATTAGGCCCTAAATATGAGAATGAAATTGGGTGCAATCCTAATCGATTTAAGCTGGCCTAACACACTTGGCATATCTTCTTGAGGTGGTGTGGGGAGATTGGCATATGCTTGTGCATTGGCCTAACCCTCCTCCCCCAGGAGTGGGGCAGAAGTTGGCGATATCCCCAGGTCAGCATGGGATTTGTGCCAGGGGTTATGCCAGTCTAACTGGAGGTTTGGATTGCAGACTTATTATAAACTGACAGGTTGGATAGCAAGATGAACATTCCCCATTCCCACTGTCTATAATGCTTTATTAGCTGCATCTTTACGATTAGCAAACACATGAATTAGAGTGCTTTGTAGTAAATGTGGGCAATGCTTCTCTTTGCTGTTGAATCCTAGCATCCTCCAGGTAAATTTTAGTAGCAATAGCCCATTAACTCGTACATAGGAAAAAGAGGAGAATAATGACCTGTGCAGTGAAGTCACTCATATCTCATCTCGGCTGTATCCATCCATGCAAGGGAAAGATTTGCAAGAGTGTGCTGCACTTAAAATTTACCATATGATTCATGAATCTGTAATATACTTGCATATGCAACAACATTGTCTATTTTAAAAAGCCATAACCCTGCTATGGTGGAATTTGCACAATAGTCACAAAGTTAGCAAACATACATTTTCTTGAGGATTTTGCATTCTGTGTCAGAAATGAAAAGCTTTCTTGTATATACCCTTAACCTTTAAAGAGGTTTGTACTAGTAATGAGAATTATATTTTGCTGTAGTATTAGTGCAAGACAAATAGTAGCATGGTGTGAAGGTTGACATATAAAGGCTTTGCACAGCAACCTTTAACCCTTAAGTGATGCTTGAATGGACCTTCACTAATTTCTAAGTGAACATGCCTGAGTAAGTAAGGCTGTGGTTTCACATAACAGGGAGATACATTTTTAGATCCTTTGCTGATTATATTGTGTGAGGGTCAGTCTTGTGTTCCATTTGTGAAACTTGGGTCAGAATGAAGACTTGGGGGTCATTCCTCCAGTGCCCAAATCATTACCATACACTAATAGGCCTTGATAGCTCATTTTGTAAGTCCTTAGAGCTAAGCAAGGACATTGTTTGGCCTTATTTAAATCCTCCATCTACTCTGCAGGGTTAATTAACATCTGCTAAATGTTACTAGTTGGAAGTTTGTAAGAAAAGACTTGTATTTGTTTTACTGTGATAACTCACTGACAACCCATTCTAGAGATAACATTTTAGAGAACCAGCAATACAGATTCAGTTAAAGTCTCTTTATGTGGGAATAATAAAAATTTTGGGAACAGAACTAGGCAGATTCTCTCACCTAAATATGTATATTTATATACATATTTATGTATATTTATATAAATATATTTATGTATATTTATATCCATAAAAATATATTATGCCACTGATAATTATTCGTGGTAATTGTGTTATTTAATCAATTTTAATTGGTTTTTGAAATAGGTGAGTTCCTAGGTTCATTTTAACTAGCATCAACAAGGGTCGGCTATAATACTGAACTAGAGAGGAGAGATAATAAGGGAAGAATAATAATAAGAAGCCTCTTGTCTCATGTTGGAAAGGGCTAAGAAGATTGTATGCAAAACTTAACTGAGTCCCTGTGCCTTAATCCCAATTAATGTTACATCTGGTCCCAGTGCATTTTGTCTAAGACTTTATGATACAGCCTTGCTGATTAAGGTAAGAACAGCTAGGTTTGGTCAGTTGCTGGGTGGCTGACCTCCTGAAAACCTCGCATATATTGAGTTTCATGATGGGATAACATGGGAGATAAATGTGAATCCATCCAATGTAAATTCAACAAACACAAACTGATACATTAGACCAGTGATTTTCAACCATTGTGCTGCAGATAGTCCTCAGGTGTGCTGTGGGAGTTTGGGAAAAGTCAATTATTAATAGGAAAATTAGGGGATTTGAACAGCCTGGTGTGCCCTGTCAATAGTAAAAACAAGGATGGTGTGCCTTGATAATTTCAGTGCTTTGTTAGTGTGCCATGATATGAAAAAGATTGAAAATTATTGTATTAGAGATTAGAAACATGAATGAGTATAAGTCAAGTCCATTTAGCTGGGGACTTTGCATGCAATGTGTGTATTCTGTGTTCTAGTGCTACTCAAACTGGGAGATTGCAAATCCCCAGTTCATGTTAAGATCTTTGGTCCCTTTAAGGGGCAGGGATGGGGAAACCAGCAGTATGATCCCCAGGATCACACCCCTGCAGGAGAATGGAGGGCTTTTATACTTATCTGAGTATAAACCCTGCCAGGGTTTGGGGCTATGTGGGGAGCCCTCCAGAGTGCTTGCACGGTGCCCAAGGCTTTGAAAGAATGAAGTTGAACTTCTGCTTTAGTCACACTTGAAACTTTCTGAATAAATCAGGTTGAAACTTAAGGTTGAGCCTTAGCATGTGGTTTCAGGAATCTCCATGGATACCCATTTTTATGATATACAAAAGCAATTATTTATCATGGTAACTAATCAATTTGTTAGGATTCATTAGTTAGGGAGGCAATGAATCACTTTGGTTTTGAAACAGCTTCATTTCAGGGAGACACTCCTGCATTCAGTTGCAAATGCAGAGCAAATGGGAAGTGATTATCATTTTATACCAGGGTGACCATATAGAACAGAACAGAGTGTTTCTACCTTTAACCACTGCATAGAAAAGGGAATTTAGGCAGGTGCTGTTTTTTAAACCCTTCTATGATATGCTAAACTAGCTTCATTTCCATCTTCTATGTGGTTAAAGGTAGAGGCTCTCTGTCCTCCATTCTATATAGTCACCCTGTTCTTGTTCAATCAATCCCTGGGAGGAGAAGAGTCTGCCTCCCAGCTCAAAGCTGAGCCCTTTTGAAATGTCTCTGAGCTCCAGAGTTGATTAATTGCCTTCCACATTATCATGGTAAGCAAGCTATTTTTAAGACATTAACTGCTGCTTATTTTTATCATTCATCTTTTAATTTAAAGAGCCAGCCACATTTGTATTGAGACAAAATAGCTGATTAAAAATGCTGATAATTAAGTTATACCTGTATATGTTGCTGAGCTTGCTCGTGCTCATTTCTTGTTGCTTGTCTCTCCTCTGTGAACAAAATTGCACACTCCCCATTATGTGTCATAGGTTCTTATATGTAGAGCCTCTGGCTTAATACATCAGGCATCTTAAAAAAAGGATTTGATTAATTCTTCTACTAACATGTTGCTTACAGTGCACTTAATTCTCAGAAGTTTAACAAAAGAAAGTGAATACCAGAATTAAAAAACTTAATGAATAAACATTTATCATGATCCTTTACTATATTTTTAATAAATTAAAGTTTTACAATTCTTCAGGAGCAATTGCTAGTAAGTTATTTTTCAGGATCTGGATGTTAGTATAATTAGCCAAAACTATAGTCAGACACCCCTTAAATTGATTGCTCAACTTATCTGAGAGTCAGAAAATTCTATGATTTTTGGTCAAAGCCTCCCCTTACCTCTCTGTTAGATTGACTTATCGGTGAGTACCTATGGTACACTCCTTTGTCAAAACGTACTTTCCTGATAATCTGTCTGTTAACCATGGTTGATCATCTGTCTTATCATCTATCTGATAATCATTGTAGCACTTATTAGTTTCCCAGAAAGATTGCTGTAATACCTGAGATAGCGAGCTATCCGATTGGATTGGGTGCTCAACTGGGAATTTCTGTAGGATCAAAGGAAGGATCCAATCTGGTGGTAGTTTAGTGGAACACCCCAAGTGAGAAATTCTGTTTGGATACCCAGGTGAAGAAACATTTGGGAATTTGGCATTTAAATTTCTCTGTTTTCTGCTTTCATCATAATTTCTGTTTTTTAAAATTAGTTGCTAGACAATGAATTTTTGCTCTGCTGTGGACTATGGAATGGATATGTAACTTGTTCAAGCAATCTCTCTGATTTTTGTTTCTGTAAGCATAGAAATTCACCCATTTTGCTCTTTATATGAATTCAATACAAATGCTCATTTCTGTTTGAAGCAATCATGTATAATTCTTGTAAATAAATATAATTTATTTATTTACAAATTATAAATTTATAAATTATATTTATGTAAATATAATTTATTTACAACTGAAGTTGCAATTCAGTTGTAAATAAAGTTGCAAATTCAGTTGTAAATAAAGTTGCAATTCAGTTGCAAAATAAAAGTGAATTCATTAATTTACAGTCCGTATGTGAACAGAATAATGAAAGTCTAAACTTTCTTGGGCGGTGCAATCCTAACTTGGAACAGGCAGACAGGCTGTCATGCCAGTGTTTCATCTTGTGTAGTTTGCTGCTATGTCAGCTGGGGGCAAGTGGAAATTTTTCCCTTACCCCAAGTAATGCAACAGCGACCCAATGGGGCTTCTCAGATCTATGCCACCGAAACTGATGGCATAAATTTGAGCAGCTAAGGACTGGTTTGGGCTACCTGGAATGGGAGTAGGATCTGGCATAAGTGTTGGGTGCTGGCCCCTTTCCCACTCCCTGTGGGAGCCTGTGACAGTGTTGCTACATCAGCATGTGAGGATTTAGGTAGAGTTGGGCTGTTGTTTTCTAGCTTTCTGACCCAACATCCTGTCCAGTGCAATGTGAAGCATTGTGGTTGCCATAGGATTAGCACAGGAGATGCAGGGACTTCAGCATTTCAGCACACTGAAATGAGATGCTTCCCCTACATGGAAATACTATCTGTGTAAGAAACATCACATTTGAAGTGGCTCTCATAATTTACTTCCAGTTAATGAGATAGCGAAAGACTTCATGTTATGAAGGTCAGACTGTTGATTGTGCTTGCTGTATGTCTTTTATTTTCCCCAGAAATGTCTCTTGAAGAAATCATACAATTAAATTATGAGACATAAAACAGAAAAAAGAATGTAGTGAATGATATTTTCATAAATATAGAAAACTCGTTTTAATGCAGTTTAAGGTCAACTTAGATTTGAATGATAGTGTGGACCTAATAAATGGCATTGTTATGACAATATGGAACAAGCAGAATATCTTTTAAATATAGATCAAGGACAGCCAATATGGAATAAATTTCTCCTGTTTTCTTTTCAGGTTGATATAGCTGATATATAAAATTGTTCAATTTTTCTATATCATTTCAGTAATGTTTATATAAAACCAAAGCTCAATGTTATGCTGGTTACTTTTAAAATGTTGTGTAGAATATACTGTAATTATATCTGTATCATCTAATATTTTTCAGTTTTTATATGTAACAACCACATGTATATGTGGTTCCATGTGGTATATGTTCCATGTTAAACCATGGAAATGAAAAAACTGCATTATTGCTTAGAATGAAACAGAAAATATACCAAGAAAAGTTTGCTAAATGATGAATTTTGTTTTTTTTCCATTATCAGTGTCCCAGTGGCAATATTTTTTACAGCACTACTACTATACTAATAGCATAGTCAAGGCCTTATAGAACTGATCCTGGGGCACATAGAAAAGGTCTTCCCTAGCATGCTCAAGATATGGATAGGATTGGAACTTTATTCAATGTCCAATCATATCCAGCTTCAGGATGGCTGCAGTACAGTCCTGAGGTAAGGGAACAAACTTGAGAAGGCCCCCTTAACTGCTCCTCATATGATGCAACTCCTATCCCATTGGTAAGGCTGCATTAGCATCGGCAAGTTGGATACGATTGAACCTTCAGTCTGCTACTACTGTAATAAATATGTGACAGCTTCAAGATTAGTTATTCTAAACTAATCATAGATCAAGCCACCTACTGGAGATGTACTTCCATGCCTATATCATATTTTACCCCCTTGTGCCACAGATGAACTACAGTTCAAACCCTTTCAAAGTAAGAAAACGTGTAGATTAGCAAAGAAGGGACGTATTATTGTAGTAGTTGAGCTTTGGCCATAGAATCTCGTCACAAAGACTTTTTTATTGCTATGTATACTCTTTTCTTTGAACACTGAGTTGCAAGGGCTCAGAAGATATTATGAAATTATTATACTCATGTTCAGCAGCTATTTTTCAAACATAACTCTCCTGGCTATTTCATTTCTTTAAAGCATCAGGGCACAATAAGCACTGATTGCCTATAAAAATTCATTTTATAAATTCACTCTTATAGTAGCAGCCATTGAAGGGGAAGCAGTGGTTTTAACACCAATGCCAATCTACTTTCATGCATTGTGTAACCAAAAATTGCACTTCAAAAAAATTAAATATGCTTTCTGTCTGTGGTGGTAACAGGAATGACAAGTCCAGTCTTGGAATTATTTGAAATGGGTTATGTTTTCAAGCCTTTGAAAGTCTCCCTAATATTGCCAGAATGTTTGCTGTTGTGTCCTCTGCATACTGCTCTGGGAAGGGGTCATTTCCCTTTTATGATGCAGAAATTATTTTTACTTTTATGTGGTGAATATCCAGTGCATAATACTTTTTTGCAAACAAAAGTTTTTCCTTTTCTGAATTTCAGTTCATCATTGACTTTAATGACATTTGCCTTATTTAAAGATAATCCTTTTCTTTGTGATCACTTAAAATAGATTGTAATAGTTGCTTTTCAATGATAAAAAATGTTCTCATGTCAAGTTCTAGAAGTTGATCATACCCCCAAATCCAGAGTAACAACGGGAGCACGTAAGAGACTTTATGTGCACCCGTAGTTACTGCACCACCTATTGAAAACCTATGGGAAATTCATATTGGAATCCAGAGTAAGTTGTTCTTACACTGGAGCAAGGACTCCCCGTATTAACTCTGGTTTTTGCCCATATTCTCTTATCTTCTGTGTGCTGATAAGGAGAACAGCCAAGATGTCTCTTCTAGGTGTGTATCATTTTTATCTGTTTGTGTTGACTTCATGTCTTCACTTTTTAGAGCTGGTGTTACATTCGCTGTTCCTTATAACATATTGGCAAACTTGGGAATCCGGTGGGAATGTTTGTTTTGTTTCCTGTTTATTTTAGCAGGTGATTTCCTATGTTCGGAAGTGAGAAGGCAGTCTCTCATCAGTGTACAAACAATGCCTCAAAATTTAGCTAATGGCCCCCTTCAGTGCATAGAACTGATGGCAACAATTGTCGTTTCAGATGAAACTAAGGACTACTTGTTTGGCTGCTAGGTGTTAATGCAAATTTGTTCTTCAGCTGATTCAGCCCTAGGGCTTCCATCCTTTGATTTAATTAAATGCAGTTGGTTACACTGCTCTTCTCAGGCCCCTGAGGTGTTTTTGTTTATTGCTTACCCTTCCCAATAAGGCTTCAATTTAAGGCACAAAACACTGGATAAATTAGAGCTTTTTAGACTATGTTGGATTTACAGAGAGATTATTCATCTCAAATAGTTTGGTCTACAGTGAAGAGTAAATGACCAGTAAAACAAACTCATTGGGTGGCAAATGTTCTGTATCCAGGAGCAAGGAATTAAATAGGATAAATTACATGAGATTAGAAAGAGGACTGGAAGTTGCATTGCTAAATTGGTAAGGATTGCAACCAACATAATAAAAGCTATTGATACATAAATTAGTTCAAGAGAAATTGATTAATCTAGATTTAAAAACCTCGTTATGACATCTGTTGTAAAATGTATGCTTTTAAACATTATCTTCTTTCATGCACATTTAACAAGTCCCTCTGTAACAATAGTCTATGAAATGATATTAATAACACTTACTGAGGATAATTAAAAGTTTTATTTCTTCATAATGAAAAGACATAATACTCCAATGAATTAACTTAAATGTTTTAAAAATGAACAGATATCAAATATGAAATTAGCTCTAATAAAGGATTTTATCTTTTATGGAAGACCATTGTTCCTCCACTACATCATATGGAAACATAGTATTTTGACAATGTCTGCTATCAATCTTGTGATAATTCTTCAAAAGTGCGGCAATGAATTCCAATTTAATTCAGGTAGCCTATTCATCTTGATGTTTCCATTCAGCTCTTAGCATCAATCCATCTCTACAGTGTCTTCCACCTTTAAATGTAAAGTTTAATGTCCACCTAAAATTCTTCCATTTTGTTTTTAGAACTTCTAGGCTTCCTTTCACATCTGATACATAAAGCAATTATTTCAACAGCACAGGTTGACTTTAGGTTGGTGGAGCAGCTGCTTCCCTGGGATTTGCTATCTCAAATCTATCCATCCATCCATCCACCTACAGTATTTATATACTGCTTTTCAACTAAAAAGTTCACAAAGCGGTTTACAAGAAAATGGAAAAATAATAGCTAATTAAAAGCTAATGGGTCCCTGTCCCAAAAGGGCTCACAATCTAAAATGCAAAAAAGAACACCAGCAGAAGCCACTTTAACAGGCATTGCTGAGGTGTGTAGGGCCAATTACTCTGCCCCTGCTAAATAAAAGAGGAACACCCACTTGAAAGAGTGCCCCTTGCTCAGTTAGCAAGGGGAGCTAACAGAATGAGCTATAAAGCCTATTGTGACAGTGCAGAAGATAGTACAGCAGTCAGGAAGGCTGGTCTTGGACCTTTAAAGTCCTTTACAGCTCAGGTCCAGGGTATCTGATAAACCACCTACATCCATACAATCTGACCCATCTCCTTCGGTCATCGGGGGGGGGGGGGGGGGCTGTTGACTGTGTTGCCACCAAGAGAAGTGAGAGGTGTGGTGGCTAGGAGCAAGGCTTTTTTGGTGGTTGCACCCCAGCTCTGGAACTCCCTTCCCTTGAATTTAAGAACTGCTCCCTCCTAGCATAGTTTTTGGCAGGGCTTAAAAACACGGGCTTAAGAACACCCCATTGGATTTAGCTAATGGGGAAGTTGGAGGGTTTGTATTTCTAGCAGTGCTCTTAGTTGGTTTTCAACATTTTTAGGGTGGTGGGTTGTTTTAAAATGTTTTATATATACAGTGGTGCCTTGTAAGACAAACTTAATTCATTCCAGAAGCAACTTTGTCCTACAAAGCATTCTTCTTACAAAGCAGATTTTTCATAGGAAATAATGGAAACTCATACAATTGGTGCCACAACTCAAAAACAGTCATATAAAAATATTAACTGTGTGTAAAAATGATGACAAAACACTGTACCCTTGAATTCAAAATATTGTAATATAACATAATTACTGTGATAAAACACTGTAATATAGTGTATATACAATAAAACAGAAAAAAGGGATGACTGATTTTCACCTAAAGAGTCACTGGTGTCATTTTCAGCAGCTTTAACAAGCAACCTGTCTAATGACACTTGCTTTTGCCTCCTTTTGAGGATTTCATGGAAATGTGACATTGGATTGTCATTAAACAGGGGAGAAAGTGGTACTCCAAGCTTCTCCCTGCATGCAAAACAGGCATGATCCTATGAAGTCTACTCAGTCAGGTCCTGTTTTATGCCCTCTGGACTGGGATTCCAGGCATGGAAGGGGATTAAAATGGGGAGAAAGTGGTACTCCAGGCTTCTCTGTGCATGCAAAACAGGCATGATCCTACAAAGTCTGCTCAGAGTCAGGTCCCATTTTTTACCCTCTGGACTGGGATCACAGGCATGGAAGGGGAGTGGTGGTTAGAGAGGGGTGGTTGGAGTGGGGTCCAGGCAGGGAGGGGGTTTCCTTCAGGAGGGTCCACAGATGGATCCAGGAGGGAATTTCCTTCCTACCTGGGTGCTGGTTTGCTGGCTGGCTGGTTGCAGAGGCTCATGTAGCAGGTGTGGTTTCAGAGCAGGGCTCAGCTGGTTGGCGAGAGGCTGGCTGGCCGGCCAGTATGGAGGGTACTGAGGCAGAGAAGGCTGCCCAGCCCCTATGAAGCTCAGCTGGGCTTCCCAGCTTGGCGAGGCTCAGCGGCTGCACTGGATGTGGAGCCACTTACTGAGTGGCTGGCCACTGAAGAGGCTCCTCTGCCCCAGGATATCCAGCAGTGGCCAGGTGGACACCAGCGGGCTTGAAGCTGTGGCAGTGCTGGCTGGGGTGGGGGGCTCAGACAGCTCTGCTGGGCCTGCCTGTGCATTCCAAACTAGGCACGCTGGTGCTAAAGGGTGGGCTGAGAGTTCCCGCTTCTCTTGTTCCTGGCCTCAGCCACGCAGAGGGCGAATTGGGATTTGTCTTAGAAAGCACATTCATCTAACAAAACAGAATTCCTTAGAACTTTTAGTTCAACTTTCAAAGCTTTTGTCTTACAGGGCATTCGTCTTACGAGGTACCACTGTATATTACGTTGTGAGCCACCTTGAGTCGACCTGTTGAGAAAGGTGGGATAGAAATTTTGTTAATAAATCAATATGCTGTCCCACTGGTGCCAGTGTGGGTCTCAACATGCACCAGAGCAGGTAAGCTCTGTGCCAGGCAGAGTTGGAGAAGGGGATTAAAGGGGGGGAGGGAAGGTTGGGAAAGGGGTGGAGTAGGCAGATTAGGTCCTTTCGGGGGGGTCAGGAGCAGTGATGTTGGTGTGTATTGTTCCTATCCCCCTTCTGTGGTATGTATGATCTGTCAACATGGATTCACTCATTTGCACCAATGTTTTAGTAGGAGCAGGTCAAAATTTACCTGCTCGGACTACCCTCACACACATAATTGAAATTGGGGAAATTAGCAAATGGATACAAACGGATACTGAAATTGGCAAATGGATACAGCTAGGACCACTGAAAGTGCCTTGCTGTTTTGGTTCTGTGTAAGATGGATACATTTTGCAGATTCTGGAACAGGTACTGCATCATGAGATTCTGACAGTTTTTAGGAGTGCAAAGAAAAAAGTTGAGTTTTTCACTGATGCATGAGTCATGCAAGTGGAAGAGTCAGAGAAAAAACTCAAGGTAGGGCCCCATGCATGCAATTCTCATATTCAATTTGCTTAGTTGAATTGTCTGACACACATTGCACCACTTTCATCTCACCTACTAAAATGTTTTCAAATGATCATTTTGGCATAAATGGCTAGCAGGAGCAACAGAAGTAGGGTACTTCAAAGAAGAGCTGGGAATAGAACGAAAGGTTGTTTGTGACTAGTCTTCCAAGGTTGGGATTGAGTTCCCATTTCTGAAACTTGGTAAAAAGTCATAATTCATGAAAACTAACATAATTCAAAATAATCCAGATTTTCTAAACTTAACTGATCTTGGATGTCATTTTCTTCAACCCATTCCTCAACTTCAAAATTAATTTTTTTCATTTCTTGTATCAATTTTGTTGTTTTTTCCCATGTTTTTGTTGATTTTTTCCCCTTTTCCCTTTTCTTTTTAATTGTGAGATGGAAATTGTATCAAATCTGCACAGTTTGAATAAGATAAAAGACAAAAACTTGGTCAGCCTCTGTTTACTTGCTGTTGCATTTTTTAAGTGTTTTTCCTTCACTGGAAAAAATTTGTTATCAAAAAGTAATTTTTAAAAACTGCTTTGCCTCTCATTCATGTTTATTTCCTCTTAGGGAACAAATATCATTTTTGTTGAAGGTTGCATTTGAAATGTCAGTATAATAAGATGTCTCATGTACATTGTTATACATGCGTTGTGTGTAATGCATACATATGAATAAAAAAAATTATGGAAGAATAATTGAGAATGGGAGCTTCTGTTCAAAAAAGACTTTCATAATTTTGTAGGTAAAAATCTTCTAGAATAAAAAATGGGACATAATAAATATTACTTTTCTATATCCTGTTTACTGTAATACTAGAGTTATATCATATCCACAGTGAAATAATATTTTATCAGTAAATGCAGACAAATAATATTTTATCAGTAAATGCAGACAACATGTTTCAGAATATGGCTAATTTGAAATTATTTCACATGTGATATTGATGACTTCAGTTTTCTGGACAGATTATATGTACAGGTGTCCCTCGTTATCCACTAGGGTTCCATTCTGGAGCCTCCTGTGGACAAAAAGATCTATGTTTAAAGAAAACAATGGAAAACTAGGTTTAAAGACTCACTTCCAGGCTTCTTGCTTCACTATTCCGCTTAATTGAATAAGGTAATGACTCAATAACTGCAAGGGTTTGATCTGGGACTGAAAAATTGAATGATTGCTTGCATGACTACCCATCTAAAACCGTACAAAAACAATTTTTTAAACTGTGGTTTGCAGTGGCCATATGATGGTGGCGCAAGCAGTTAAGACACTGTGCCTGTTAACCAGCCGGCCAGGGTTTGATCCCCAGGTCGGCCCCACAAGACAGGATGAGCTCCTGTCCTTAGCCCAGTTCTGCGACACCAGCTGGATCCAATCGTATTGGCTCTGCCTTTCCATTGGACTAATTCAGTAGTGTGGAGAGGGGGGATTTGCTGCTTGTGTAACAGCCTATCCTTCATAACAATCCAACCCAGGCTCCGCATGCAGAGTATGCAACGCTGAGCATGATACCATAGTCTTTCAAGACTGACGGAGGCCTGCATGCAGTGGCCATTCATGTTGTGTCAAATCTGTATATAAAAAACCTTTGTATAACCAGGTTGGACCTGTAATCAACAGCTGGCTGCAAATTTAATCATCAGTTAGGCTAACATAAGCCATGGCGTAAATCCTGAGCTGACCTGGGAGTATCACAAAAGTACTCTAAGGTTTTTTCTGCCCAACTCCTGGGTGGGCATTAGGCCAGAACACAGACATACACCATCCTCCCATACCACCATGGGAAGAAGTTCTAGGTGAGTTAGGCTGGCCAAAATTGGTTAGGATTGCGCTCTTCGTTATATTGGATTTATATATCAACATAATCAACATGAATGATTTATTTATTTATTTATTTTTAGCTTCCATAATTTAGGAAGCTAAAAAGATTGCTGTTGAAATTTTGACATGAGACAGTCAATGAAAGGGGAAGGAAAGGGGGTGAGGCCAGGGCAGCCAATAAAGGACAAGTAGCTTCTTTAAAAAAGGAGAGGGAAAGGGGAAAATATTGAAAATCTTTTGTAGTATTCTCAAAATTTTGGCATCTAGTCATTTATTGGCATCCTTCAGTCTCAAAAGGCTATGGTTTTGTGCTCACATACAGGAGGTCTTTTGGAATCCAACCATTGGCCATTCCCACGACATGTACAAGCCAGCGTAGACGTCACTGTTTCAGAAGCGTGTACATGCTAGGATTCCAGCACATTCCAAGACTGCACCATTTGAAACTTTGTCATGCCAAGTGATGCCAAGAATACGTTGGAGACAGCGCATATGAAATGTGTTCAGCTTTCTCTCCTGCCGCGCATGAAGGGGCCAAGACTCGCTGCAGTACAAGAGTGTGCTCAGGATGCAGGCTCTATAAACCTGGATCTTTGTATGTTCTGTCAGCTTCTTATTAGATAGATAGATAGATAGATAGATAGTTGATTGATTGATTGATTGATTGATTGGCCAAGTATGAACTCCATACCCGGAATTTGGCTTCGGCAACAGCTGCAGACATACAAACACCAACACACATATATCAAACAGTACATACAGAGCATACATCAGTTACTACTTCAGTATTTTCAAAAGTCCCTCAGCATAGTTAATGGTTCAGCAATTTAATGGCACAAGGAAAAAAACTGTCCTTGTGCCTAGTTGACTTAGTGTACAGAGTCCTATATCGGTGTCCAGAGGGAAGAAGCTCAAACAAAATGTGACCAGGATGAAGAGGGTCTGCAGCAATACTCATGGCTCTCTTCTTGACCCGAGCAATATATAGATCCTCCATAGAGGGCAGACTGACTCCAATTATTTTCTCTGCCATACTTATAGTTCTTTGTAGTTTTTTCTTGTCCAGTTTAGATGCTGTGCCAAACAAAGTGATGGAACTGCAGAGAACAGATTCAATAATTCCCCTATAAAACAGGGTCAACAGCTCTTGAGGCAGATCGAATTTCCTCAGTTGACGCAAGAAGAACATCCTATGATGAGCCTTTTTAATGATGCTGCTGATGTTAGTTTACCATTTCAGGTCTTGGGAGACGACAGAGCCCAAGAACTTGAAGGACTCCACTACTGAAACCACATTACCACAAATGGAAAGTGGAAGTAGCATAGGGCGGTGCTTCCTAAAGTCTACCATCATTTCCACAGTTTTTTTGTGAATTAAGCTCCAGATGATTCCTACTGCACCACAGAACCAGTTGTTCAACCTCCCGTCTGTATGCAGATTCATCACCATCATAGATAAGACCAATGACTGTTGTGTCATCTTCAAACTTTAAAATTTTAACAGAGGGGTCCGAAGCGGTGCAGTCATTTGTATAAAGGGAGAAAAGCAACGGGGAGAGCACACACCCTTGAGGAGCTCCTGTGCTGATAGTTCGAGATATTAAGTTATTATTAAGCCATACTCTCTTTGTAAGTCTAGAAACGTGGCAACTAGTAGCATTCTGTGAATGTGAAAAATTCTTATATGAATGGAAATTCTCTCCAGGAACAGTATTTCACTTTTGCAAGGGATCCTTGTTCAACTGGAGTAAGTTATTTAATAGGAATGTTCCTTCTGCTCATGGAGGAAACCTATGTGCGCAGGAAGCTCCTGATGCACAGCTCCTGATGAAAGAGGTCAGCTCTTAGGGCAGTAGTTTTCAGTTTTTTCCATCTCATGGCACACTGATAAGGCACACTATTAGTTTTTCTGACAAATGCACACTACACCGATAGTGGCCCTAGTAACAAATGATCCTCCCCAAAACTTCCACAGCATTCCTAGACCATCTGTGGCACACCAGCTGCCATGCCAAAGTGGTTGAAAACCGTTGTCTTAAAGTGTTGTGGTGCACTTATATGGATGCAGGTGGGTGTCTCTGGTGGCCCCTCTGACCCTTTCTCCCAGGTGCCTCCATCCTAGATCTCAAATGATCTAGCAAGATTTGGGGTGTGGAGCAGGGTCACCATATGCCCAGAAAAACAGGGACAGTCCCGCTTTGTGGGGATTGTGTTCACATACTGGCAAGTGGCACAGAGGACCCTGTCCTGATTTTGAGGAAGGGAATTATGGCAATCCTAGGGTGGAGAAGATGATGCAAGCCACACCAGGTGACATGCTGGAGGGGGGTGACATGCTGAAGAAAACCCCTCCAGCTCGTCACCCCCCTTCCCATGCGCCACTCTCAACCTCCCGAGCTGACTTGCCTGGCCCAGCAGCATTGGAGAATCCCAGTATGTATGTGCATCCTTTCCACATGTGCAGTCCTGGGAGTGATGTGCTCACCCTCCACACTGGGTGACATGCTTCCTCGTGGTGCCCCTGGTGGTATTGTGTTGAACCTTTGTGATGCTAAGATATAAGAACAATTTCATTTCTAACTCATTGAAGGTATCTGACCAGTGAACCAGGAATGTAAAATATCAGAGAGACTCTGAACCTTAGAATCATAGACTCTTAAAGTTGGAAGGGACCAACTAGGTCATCTAGTCCAACCCCCTGCCTGTAGCAGGAAATCCTCCTAGAGCATCTCCAACAGGTGCTTGTTGAGCCTCTGCTTGAAGATCCCCAGTGAGGGATACTCTACCACCTCCCTTGGCAATCTGTTCCACTGCCAAACCGCCCTCACCATCAGGAACTTTTCCCTGATATCCAACTGGAAACTACTTTCTTGCAGTTTGTACCCATTGGCTCTTGTTCTGCTTTCAGAGACAGCTAAGAACGACTGCACCCTTCCTCCCTATGACAGCCCTTCAGGTATCTGAAGAGCATGATCATGTCTCCTCTCAGCCTTCTATTCTCCAGGCTGAACATACCAAGTTGCCCCAACCTTTTCACTTAGGGCTTCCCTTCAATCCCACAGATAATTTTTGTCTCTCTCCTCTGAACTTGTTCCAGTTTGGTTGCAACTTTTTTAAACTGAGGTGCCCAGAACTGAACACAATACTCAAGGTGAGGTCTGACCAATGCAGAATGAAGAGGAACTATAACTTCTTGCGACTTGGAAGCTACAGTCCTCTTAATGCAGCCTAAAATGGCATTTGCCTTCTTCACAGACGCATTACACTGCTGATTCATGTTCAGCTTGTGATCCATGGAGACTCCAAGATCTCGCTCATGTATTGTGCTGCCAAGCCAAGTATCTCCCATTTTATACCTGTGTCTTTGGTTTTTATTGCCTAAGTAAGGAATCTTGCATTTCTCCCTGTTGAAATTCATTCTATTTGTTATAGCCCAGTGTTCCAGTTTATCCAGAGCCTCCTGAAGGTTTTTCCTGCTTTGTGTTGTGTTTGCTACTCCTCCCAGCTTGGTGTTGTCTGCAAATTTGATGAAGCTCCTCTGTATCCCTTCATCCAAGTCGTTGATGAAGATATTAAAGAGAATTGGGCCCAAGACAGAGCCCTGGGGCACACCACTTGAAACCGACTTCTAGGTTGATGAAGAACCATTTACTAAAACCCTTTGAGTGCGGCCGTCGAGCCAGTTGCAGATCCACCTAATGATTGCCTCATCTAGCCCATATTTTTCCAACTTCCCAATATGTCATGTGGGACCTCGGGGCTAGACGAGGCAATCATTTGGTGGATCTGCAACTCTCGCTGGCCCACTCAAAGGATTTTAGCAAATGGTTCTGCATCATCCTGGAGGTTGCAGGTTAACTTGACTTCATCCCTGAAAAATTTGCTCCTGTGGGTTTCAACAGTCCTAAGAGAGTCCTTCAGAACTTAATAGTGGTTTTTCAGGGAACTTCAGGGGACTGCAGTAAAAGCAGAGAAGAACCCTTGAATGATCTTTATTCAAGTAATACAAGTTTGAATGGCACCCATTATGTTTTGACCAAGAAACATTATGGTGTTTGGATCTTTTCAACAGCTACATGAGAGCTATTACAGAACACTTATTCACTATGTTGCACTTCACTGCTATTTCCTAATACGTTTTCAAATCAGTAGAAATTCTGTAATGTTAGTTTGTTAATAATACAGTTTTTTCAGTACCTAGCAACAGTTTAGTATGTGAATTTGGTATTCTCAGGATGAATGTTCTTCATTTTTATAAAACATACACAGGGTGGGAATGCTGCCCTGTAATAATTGTGGATCATTTTTTATTAGATATCCATTCAAAATAAGATTGAAACATGAAACTTGCTGCCTAGAAACAAATTAAAAATATTTTTAAAAGATTAATTTTTTTAGAGAGTTCTTATTTAACTGCAAGCATTACTTAAATTTTCCAATACTTATTATACCCAGAGCAGTCGAGTTACAATGTTCTCAAGGCCAGAAATGTTGGTAGTTTTGTACTTTAAAATGAGAAATCAGTTTTCATCCTTGCAGTATATACTGCCTGATCCAATCAGTAGTCCAGCCAGAGGAATGCATGATCTGCTAGTAGTGGCTCCTGCAAAGCAGCAGTAAAGTGTGCTCCCACAGTTTGTGCTGCCAGAGTGCAAGCAGGAGGGCTTCAAGCTTCCTGCACTTGGTGGCAGACCAATGGAGACTTGCTGGAACAGAACAGTGCTGCAGTGGAACTGGGCATTGACTGGGCCAGGGCAAAAGGTGGATCATGGCCAGGAGGGGGCAGATTCAGCATGGCAGCACATGCTGAACCCTGACTAACTTTCCTGTTCTGTTCTACCTTCTCAGGACAATGTGAACTAGTGCCAGTAATTGAGTCAGTGCAGGTCTGAGTGGGCCCTTATTAGCTGTTGGGGCTTACCACTAGCAGCCAAAACTTTAGACTTGCTGA